>OX291563.1:19602705-20857705 GCA_946406115.1 Apoda limacodes | reverse complement strand
CCTGCCTATCATAGAAGGACACTTTCCATTACAAACACAAAAAACATGAAATGCACAAACACAACAGAAAAAAGTATCTAATTGCAAAATATAAAAAAGACAGTTTATGTATTCATCACTAATAATTAATGTCTTACAGTATTGATAAACAAAACAAAAAAGTAAGACTAAATGCAAGGATACAAAGAAGTTTGCAAGAGCAGACCAGCCTCCAATGGCGGCACCCGTTCACGAGTATGACACATGAATCAGCCATCGCTTCGCTCAACCATGTTTTAGGGAACGTAACGACCCGGCGCACATGCCACTACCGCAGAGACACTTTGAGAGAGCATGACATACTCAAGCAACTCCAATAAAACTTCGATTGTACTAGTTACAATGTGTGTAGTAAAGTAACAAAATATAAGAGAAGATTGGACGGTTCGTAATGCCCTACTACACTAGGTAATAACATAATATACAATGTTTTAATTAAAAAAAAAATTCAAATGCCCCAATACAAATACAAATCAATTAAGTTCTAATTTTTCCGACTGTAGGGGCGTGTAAATAGCTCCTACAAGGTGGGAAACTTCACCGTTTAGCTTATTCAATTTTTCAAGGTAAAATTATATAATAAACTGTCTAGTACCTACTGATTCTCGAAGAAAACAGAAATGCCCAAGTATTCAACCGACACCACTAACCTGCAGTCAGTCCTTGATCCTCTTCCACAATCAGATATAGGATTTTGGCAGCTCCTTGGGTGTGGCTCGATGATTCTGCTGGTGCACCAGTCTTGTCCCGTAGATTGTACACAAAACTATGAGAACACCTTCAGTCCTTCACGTTGGCGTTTTCGCGAGGTGTAGCACTCAATCACAGTTAATATTTTAATAAATAAAGTAAATTAATGCACAAGAGCTCGATTAGTATCCGAACAGTAAAAAAAAATCTGACGGTCAGCTGTTAAAAAAAATGTTTCTTCGTCTAGGCAGAAGGTCGGGGCATTCCAATCAGGATGCAGCTTTGATAGTAAAAAAACTGCATAGTAGCGCCATCTTCTGATGTTTCTAAGGAAACTCAAACCAACACAGTTCCGCGGTATCAATATGAATACCAGGGCGTGAGCTCATTTCGAGAATCATTAATTTTATAAGTAATAGTATTGATATTATATACTCGTAGATATATATCGATAATAAAATGGCCTAACCACCAACTTTTTATCATTTATGTATTCATCAACTTTGTAATAGCTTTTTTTATTAAACTAGCTTTGACATATATTTTAAATTTATTTGCGAGTAAATTAACCTCATGTTCTGGAATTTTATTGTAGAAAAATATAATTTGTATTGCGAAAGAGCTATGTACTTTCTGAAGACGACATTTTGGAACTACCAATTTATCCTTATTCCTTGTATTAACAAATTGTATGTCCAGGTATGGGCCTTGTCACCCGCGCAGGCGGCGCTCGGTTGCGGCCTCGGCGCGGTCGACGCGGCGCTGGTCCCCGCGCTGCTCGCCCGCTCCTCCCCGCGCGCGCTCCCGCACACCGCCGCACTGCTGCACGCCGCCGCCAGCGCCGCATACGCTATCGGTATCATCTTTAACGTCTCATTTAGCTCAAAGGTCCATAAAGTTATTCAGTCACATACAGGTAGCGGCTGTGTTCGGCGCAGGTCCAATAGCAGGTGGACTGGTGGCTTGGACCGCGGGGTTCCCGACGCTGCTGCGCGCTCTCGGCGTCCTTAACCTAGTGTACGCGGCCTTGCTCGCAGTGCACTTGCGTCGCCACCCTCTCTCCGACCAGGTAATTGCACTCAACGGAATTGGAACCGACCAGGTTTAGTAACTGATACGTGGCTATAAAACTAAAGTTACATAAATACTGATGTAACCTCGCGCTGCTTCATTTTGGTGTAATTTCTCGGTACTGATACTATATCGATATACTCGTAGGACCTACCGCAAGCGGGTCTCCCAAACAAACTCTGATTATGTTCTGAGCAATTAATAAACAAGATGTCCCCGGACTACTTTCTACCGAAACGTAGCATCGCTCGCCATCGGCGCGAGTTCATCTTCACACCTAACCGAGAAGTGCTTCTTCGCAAGAACGGTAAGGATGTAGAATGAACTCTGCTGTCATGGTTTTAACATTTTACGTTTAAATGAAGTTCTTGAAGACGGAAGCTATTAGGTAGACTTTTAAAAGGCCGACACGCGCATGTAATTAAGAATCAAACGAACTTACCTTGTGAAGTTTGATATCTAATTATACGAGTGTCTTGACCAAAGACGATTACAGTTTACTTGCAGCAGTACGCAAGATTATGCTGTCCAAATCACACCTTTAAAGCTACAAAAATGCTTATTAAAATTAAAATTTACATAGTAGGTAGTTTCCACTACCTATACGGACATGCACCCTTCCATGTTGCCCGCTTCTGACTGCCATTATTTAGAGCCAATTGTTTGACAGACCTCGGGAACTTCAAGGAAGGGCGGGAACTTAATCGTCTTCGGTCAAGACACTCGTATAATTAGATATCAAACTTCACAAGGTAAGTTCGTTTTATTCTTAATTATAATTCGTATCTCTCCCGAAGACGATTACAGTTTACATGTAGATGTTTAGAGAGTCAAAAAATTTTAACATAAAATCGATCAACATCTAAATATTTTATTTGACCTTGTCTATATGTATATTATTATCCTTATATATAGATAATTACCTTTTAGACTTAACAACGCGCTACCAAATAAACTTTCTTTTAAAAGAGGTAGAGATCATATTATCTTTCATTACAATAATTTGTATATGTAATCGAAACGACAATTATATGAGTTATAGACTTGAATGGGTGTCGTGTGCTGAGTGAGTGAGAGCTTCCATACAATTTTTAAATATCAGAACCACTTTGTTCTAAAATTAATATACCTACTTAAGATAAAGTTTAAGAGCCCGCTTTTATTCTTTTATTCTATAGTTTTTGATAACTTATAAAAAGAGATTCTCATTCGAGTCGTACCTTACTACTTATTAGTTCTATCTTGTTAGGATTTGAGAGTAAAAGCTTAAGGTGTTGAACAAATGTTTGGTATTTAAATGATATATGCGCCTGCGTTTGAAGTTTTAATTAAGTCATTGAATTTGTATATTTTATATATCCTTATTATAGATTTTAATCCTTTAAATGGAGTAATCAGCGGCCATACGGAGTGTTTGTTTATACACTGCTACATTATAATGTGTGTCTCAGCTTTGCGCTTTGGCTCTTCTAAATCAAAGTTCATATTTACTTTTTTAAATGTGTCCTATCAACTTTAATAGTTATAGTTTTTTAAAGTTAAATATTATAGTTGAATAGCGTTATCGCTATTCTTGTTACAATATAGCCGCCATGATTTAGATTGTAGGTATATGCCTATAGCGTTATAACGTTACATTTATTTTGCGTTTTTGGAAAAATCGAAGCCATTATATGTCCAGGCTTGATAATTTCCTTGGCTTCAGTGTACAGTGTACAGAATACAGTGTACAGTGTACAGTGTACAGTATACAGTGTACAGTGTACAGTCAGCAGAGGATGCTTAAAGCTTTTAAAAGAAGTTGTGTGGATCGATATGATAACACTTGGATTACTTTGTTACAAACAAAATTAATTGAAAATAATATTAAAACTAAGGAACGATACAAATTCCTATATTTTAATGCATCTATGTGTTAAGCATCTAGGTCTAACTTCCATGAAGCGTATCTAAATTTGAACACTTGCAAGTAAATCAACGTCTTGTTTACTAAATGACTATTATTCCTATATATAGGTGAATACTTTTTCGAACTGTCACCAAATTCAAATTCAATTCAATTTAGTTTATTTAGTTTAGGCTACAATAATTGAGCACTTATGAATATCACTACGCCATCGGTTCGTAAGTCTACAGGGCGGGAGACCTTGTACTGAGAAGAACCGGCAAGAAACTCAGCAAGGGCATTTCTTTTCTCCCTTTCTCTTACAGCGTCCAATTAAAATATTGGAAAATGCCCTCCCTATCATAAAATGACACTTTCCATCACAAACATAAAAAACATGAAATATAAAGCACAAGCACAACATAAAAAAGTATCTAATATAAAAAAAAGACAGTTTATGTATTCATTACTAAGAAATAATCAATGTTTTACAGTATTAATAAACAGAACAAAAAAGTAAGACTAAATACTAAGAATACAAAGAAGTTTGCAAGAGCAGACCAGCCTCCACAGGCGGCACCCGTTCACGAGTATGACACATGAATCAGCCATCGCTTCGCTCAACCATGTTTTAGGGAACGTAACCTGTTTATAATATTAGTATAAATACATTTTCTTGTGTATCCATATATACATAGTCTTAGTAAATAAATTAATTATTATTATAATTAACTGTGTAAAAAGCGTAATCTGGAATTTTTCATTTGATGTCTATATTACAATTATAAGTATGTGAGTACGGGGCACAAGTGAAAGTCAAGACGGCTGTCAACGCACTCGTGTTTATTTTAAAGTAACCGTTTTGCGGACGCAGCCGCGTCTATAGCTACCTAGTTCCTCCTAACAATTTGGACTACATACTTAATTCTAACATGACATATCACAAAAATGGATGATAGTTGACACAGGGGCGAACACGTTTGGACCTTTCCGGGAGCACAGGTTTCTCCTCGGCGGCCTCTATGTCTTCAGTGTTCTCTATGTCAAAGAAATCAACGTCATCCTCTGAAGGTGGCCGACGAACTCCTCTTGTTAGGGTGACATGAGACGATGACAGTGACGGCGAATTTTCTGGCATCACCACGGGCTCCGGAGATGCGGCCGTGGACGGCGCTGTGTCGTTTTCTCCCTCCTCCATTGTGGTGGTATCCGTTATGTCACTACCATCATAGGTATTTGCTACGCCGTACCCCGGCATCAAATCGCTTACATTCGAATCTTTATAATGCCACATTTGGTTTTTATGTTTTTTAACACAAACAGAAGTTTGACAGTTTTCTATTAGGTACATCATTTTCCCTAACTCCTTTTTTACAATTCCTTTAACCCAATTAAACTTGTTGTTACTGAAATATTTTTTGTACCAAACATATTGTCCCAGTGCAAATGATCTCTGTTTCCCTCCTTGAACTTCAGTTTGCAAACACTGTTTGGAACGGACACGATCAGACAGGGCGGCGGACGAAGGTGACGGTGGCATCGACGGGCTCAGCAGGTCCAGCCGGGAACGCAGCTTGTGGCCAAACACTAGCTGAGCTGGCGATGTGCCGGTGACCGAATGAATGGAATTACGATAGTCAAAAATATACTTTAATAGTTTCAGTTTGCTTTCTCTTACGTTCTTACTAGTTTGTAAACTAGAGCGGATTCCACGTTTAATTATTTTAACAAATGACTCGGCTTGGCCATTGCTGGCAGGATGGTACGCAGGTGACGTCATGTGTGATATACCGTTCAGGTTGCAAAAATAATTAAACTCTTGTGAACAAAAAGATGTTCCGTTATCTGTTACAATAGTATGAGGTAGGCCAAATCTAGACATAAAATCATATAACCTATCTATGACCGCAGGTGAGGTACTAGTTGTATTCATGTCGTAAACTTCTACCCATTTAGTGTAGGCATCTACAATGACTAGGTACATGTGTCCATTGATCGGGCCTAAAAAGTCTAGATGTACCCTATAGAAAGCCTGCTGGGGATAGGGCCATGGGGAGATGGGTGCCCGGGGCGGCGATGGTCGCAGCTGCACACACACTCCACATTGTCCTATCATACGTTCTATCGCTTCGTCTATGCCGGGAAACCAGAAACGGGCGCGAGCTTCGGCTTTTGTTTTAACAATGCCTATGTGTGAAGTATGCAGCTCTGACATAATTCGTTCACACAAAGACCCCGGTATAACTACTTTATGGCCGCGCATGACGCATCCATGTTCGTAAGACAGTTCTAGCCTACACAAATGATATGGCTTTAATTCAATATTAGTGACTTTTTTTGGCCATCCGTTGTATATATATTGAATTACTTTAGTCAGAACGCAATCCTTGTTTGTTGCGTCCCGTAACTCGTGGACAGTTACCGGTAGCGCTCCTTCTACAACAAAGCATACATAAGTGGCGGGGTCGCACGCTTCGTTCGTGGGTTGTGGCGGCCCCGTCACTGCGGCACCTGCACCGACGCCCGTTATCTCGGGCAGGCTTGCGCGCGATAAATAATCTGCGCTGTTAGATGCACTTTTAATATATTCAATGGTATAATTATAACCACTTAAAAACAGAGCATAGCGTTGCAACCTATTTGCGGAGACTTCTGGTATTCCCTTGTGTGGGCCGAATATGGATAGCAAAGGCTTGTGATCTGTGCGCAGTACAAAAGGTGTTGATCTACCGTATAAATACTGGTGGAATCGCCGGACCCCAAATATTATGGCCGTAGCTTCCTTTTGTATTTGAGAATAACGACGCTCTGCACTATTTAGAGTACGCGAAGCGTAAGAAATTGGCTTTTCTTGACCATCTTCACCTACTTGCGATAAAATTGCCCCTAACCCGCTGGGCGACGCGTCCACTGTTAGAATTATCTTAGCATTCTGGTCGAAATGCGTTAGAACTTGTTCCGAAACCAAAATTTTCTTAATTTTTTTGAATGCGTTATCTTCTGAAGCACTCCAACACCATTTACTGCCCTTTTTTAAACGTTCATACAATGGACTCAGAATACTAGATGCCTCTGGAACGAAACATCTGTAATAATTTACCAACCCCAAAAACGATTGCAATTGGTTTATGTTTTTTGGTGTCGGTGCATTTAAAATTGCTTTCACCTTATCTGGCGATTTTTTTAGGCCGTCTTTATTAATCACATACCCAAGGTAACTGATTTCACCGGAGAAAAAAGAACATTTTTCCTTTTGCAAGGTTAAACCTGCGTCGTGCATCCTGTGTAGAACCTCATTCAACCTATTTAGGTGCTGGCTACGATCAGTGGCTGTAATTAAAACGTCATCAAGCAGGACTAACACGCCGTTGATGCCTGCCAGTAGGTTTTCCATTGCGCGCTGAAAAATAGCCGGCGCGGAGGCGAGCCCGAACACGAGACGCGTATAGACAAATAGCCCACGATGCGTGTTGACACACGTTACCTTTTGCGACTCGTTATCTAAACAAAGCTGGTTATAAGCCATTGTCAAATGCCGAGGGTATCTAAATTGTAACGATTCAACTAAGTCATTTGTTTGTTCACAATAGCGAATTGGACTAATCTGTAACTCGAACTTAGCAATAAAATCACGACCTAGCAACGACGGCCCGTCACCGCGCACAACGAACACTTCAAGGACGCGCGTGCGCCCGGACCAACACACTGACATACGTACACACCCTATACAACGCAGTACCTCGCCTGTGTAACTAACTAATTTTTTTGTTGTTGTGTCTAATGAAAGAATTTTGAAATGCAACCTGTACAATCTTTCTGAAATGACGGTCACCGCTGAACCACTATCGATTTCAAATCGTAATTCCTTTCCATTAACATACACCATCTCAACCAATGGTTCACCTTTAACTGAGCGAATATTAAATAACTTACCGTCGTCATCGTCGCCCTCGTCTACCACATTTGCAACAAAATTCAATTTTTTGCACATTCGGCGCAAATGTCCCTTGGTATTACACTTTTTACACGTATAATTAGCAAAACGACACGATTCCGTTTTATGATTATTATAACCGCACACAGAGCACTTTACTTTTTGACCACGGTCGGCGTCGCGACGCTGGTTGATCTTGAACAGCTGATCTGGCGGCTGGTCGGCAACGCCGCGCGCTGCGCTCGCCACGGCGGCGCGCGCGCTGCGTAGGCTCTCTGCTAGCTCCACGGCCTTGGACAACGTGAGCTGCGATAGCTCCTGCACATACATTTTTTCCTTTTCGGCTCCTGGAAGCATGCCCATAATAAACCGGTCGCGCAACGCTTCTTCAACGTTTAAAAACGCGCACTGAGCTGACAAACCCCGCAACCTAGCGGCCCACTGTGAAGGCGTCTCCATCGGTAGTTGGGTAGCGGCATAAAACTGATGACGCTCGCTGAACCCAACCTGCTTGGGCGTAAAATGTGTGTCTAGGAGAGATACGATGTCATCATACGGCACGTTTTGCAACTCCTTTGGCAATGCAAGATTCGCCGCGAGCTTGTACGTATCCTCACTGAGTGCGCTGAGAAGTATAGCCCGCTTCTTTACCGCCGTTGAGTCCTTTTCTGCAGTCACGTCGTTGGCGATGAACCATTGTGTCAATCTGCACTTAAAGGTCTTCCAAGTGTTTACATTGTGGTCGAAATTTGATAAAACGGCGAAATTTGCAACCGACATTTTGTTTTTTTTTTTTTATACAACCGCGTGGGTGTCGTCGCCACTGATAAGTATGTGAGTACGGGGCACAAGTGAAAGTCAAGACGGCTGTCAACGCACTCGTGTTTATTTTAAAGTAACCGTTTTGCGGACGCAGACGCGTCTATAGCTACCTAGTTATAGCTACATATATAACAATGTTTGACTTGATTCCAAGTAAACTACTACATTTCTGAATTTGATATAAGATGTACGAACGTGGATGTTCCGATTTTCGCACCGTATTTACTCTTTGTTTCTAATGTGTAAATTGTATGCCGCTCATTTGATTTATATAGGCGATGTCTGTTATTTTGTGTATATGTGGTCTTTTCTTAGTAAAAAACTAAATAGAATTCGAAACGATTTCCACAGTATATACGTTTATAATATACCACAGTAAATGTAATGATAAGTAGTTAAGCTTTGTTATTTATATATCAAACTAAGCTCCAACCCATAACCGAGAAGTCACTGAGGTAAACGTGTATAATATATGATGTAGTAAAGTCGCGTATATAATGTAAAAAAAAAATATCAGATTAGTTAAATGCCAAAAAAAAAGTTTTCAACCATCATGGCTGTATTTAACACCGGGACACACTGACGTCAGCACACTACAGCGGGACACACTGACGTCAGCACACTACAAATCAGGCAAAATGCCTGATTGTGCACTTTTTTATATGATTTAATAGGTAACTCGATTTTTCTTTTGTTTCCTCTCATTAAGGCTCGTTATGCTCTCGTTAATTGTTTTAAATACAAAAGATGTATATGTAGGTACGAGTACCGAGACCGAGACTTACACAACGAGGAAGTCTTTTTGATGATCTCTTTGTGTGAATTTGATTTTAACTTAGCCATATATTATATTAATAACAATTATCTTGTGGTTTTACGTAAATTTTAAATAAAATGGTGTTGCATAATATAAACCCCAAAAATTAACTTTTGAAATTAAAATAGAACTTTTTAAAGAAGAAGTTTTAATAAAATCATGGAGCACACGTACCTATTACCACGAAGTAAAGAACAGTGAAGAAAATTGCAAAAAGTTGTCGCTCAACGCAATTGTACAATAAAGGCGAACTCCTATGTGTCTAAAGTTGCCATATGTTCATTAGATCTTTCTTAAAATGTTCAATATCTTTATATTTAAAACTTAAAAATTAGTCGATAAAGTGACCTATAATTTATAAATAATGTTACATTTTCATTTCAAACTGTTATTATTATAGGCTTTTTAATTCTTCACAAGTGACCCACAGCAAAGCAAGTAAGTAAAAATAAACTATTGCTGATTTTTACCTAATGATAAATCAACTCTTTCTATTAGGCTTAGGTAGTGTAAAAATAGGTGATGCAGATTGTTATGAGCACGGAATTTAAGGGGACTAAAAACCTAATTCTAATAATTTAGTATCCTTTCCACCTGTTTTAAGCTGTTACTATCTAACATGATTCGTAGTAAAACGGTATTTGTTATATAAAGCCATTCTTTGAAATAATACTTATCTTCGGGTTGTTTTACTTGTATGTTGTGGGTACTTTGATGTTTGCGGCACCATCGCCAACGTGGTGTGCAGGCAGCGGCGACGGCGCGGAAGCGGCAGGCTCGAACTGGGTTACGCTCGCGGTTCGACTGCTGTTTCCCCACGGTTTGCCCATTGTTCAAAGTCCAATGGAATTGAAGACATCGGTCGTGATCAATCAGCTGATTGCGCTGCGGTAGACTGGGTTTACCACACGGAAGACGGAAATGTTGGAACTAAATATTTGATCTTGTTATCTATTTTAGTATTTCTCACTTTTGTTAGCTTATAAAAGAAAATTGTTTGCGGCTATAAACGGCTAAGTAGGTAATTTACCAATTGCCTATAAACTTTTAACACTTAAATGTGTTACTGCTGACTAATGTTTTGTAACATTTAATTTAGCGAGTGCTAATTTAATCACAAGATTTTTGATACAAGCGCAGGTATACAAACGTGCAATACTCAGTTTTTTTAAGTAAGTCCTGTTTTAGATAAAATTTATCTATCACCTTAAGCCGTTAATCAAATAACATCGAAAAAATCATGTTGCTATATCATGATGTGTAAATTGTCTGAAAACCTTTAATTTTGCGGTGGTTCGTACCCCGATATAGCTGCAACATAGTGTGGAGGTTTTTGGTAGATGTTTCCATGAGTTATAATGGTAACTCAGCATGGGATCTCATTTGTAATATGTTACGGCACTAATTTTTATGAAAGTGGGTAGTCGCACGTTAATATTTTACCACACACCTACATCATAACGTTCCTCACACGATAAACGTCGGGAAATTTCAATAATGGTATTCATTTTATGACATAATGTAGGTATCCAACATGGTATCTATTTTATGACAAAATTTAGTTATCCACACACGCTATACGTCGGGATATTGCAATGATTATCCACACACGGTATACGTCGGGATATTGCAGTGATTGGATTTATCGACGCACCGACACACAATATCGGTGCGTCGAGACATTCCAAAGATAAATTTTATGACAAAATTTATAAGTAGGTAGGTATCCACACGCGTTATTACGCCAGGATAACTTAATTTAGATGTGTACATATGTCGCACAAGAAGTAATGCTTCGTTTTCTTGCTACGTTGAAATAATGTCTTAGTTACATTTGCTCAAACAAAATTCCATGTCCAATAAAAAAAATATTTAAGAAGGTATATGTAAACTAATTAATTTATCATGAAATTGAGTTATTTGGTCGTGTACTATTTGTTTCTAACAAATCGCTTTAAAACTCACCTTGAAGTTTTAGACAACTATCTAAATGCGCAGTAGAACAACGTGTGCGTTGATGACCAAATTCCTGTTCGTTTTATCACGAGTTTTCAAACTTTTCACCGAAGCACTCCTAATCCATAACGCCTTTCCTTTTATGACTATTAAATACTTATTTTAAAATTATGTTTGAAGACGAACAAATTGACGAGTGCGTTGGACAGCACAAAAAAATGGCAGTCAGAAGCGGGCAATATAGAGGGGTGCATATCCGTAGGTAGTGACAACTACCTACTATGAAAATTTTAATTTTATTAAGCATTTTTACAGCTTTAAAGGTGTGATTTGGACAGCATAATCTTGCGTACTGCTGCATGTAAACTGTAATCGTCTTGGGAGAGATACGAAGTATAATGCCTTGTATAACAAGCAACTGTAGCACTCTGTAGGCTATGGTGACCGCTCAACATCAGACGCCTTGCCGATAGGTATAATAATAGATTGGACAACAAATGTAAAAGGCGAACTAAAACAAAAGAGCAACACGGCATCCTGTCATTACTCTATAGTCTATGTAATGGGTAAAATGATATATTGATATAAAATGATAAATATGGGTGGATCTGACGTCAAAACAAAAATATTTGGTCCTTACATATGAAATTGATGTTTTATAGAACTAGCCACTTTTATCTCAAAAAGCCGGCGTTTGGTTAAGAATTCCAAATTCAAATTTATTTCAATTTTAAGCTTGTCCATTTGTGACTTGAATATAATAATTCATTTGTTTTCGCGTCATTCAATTTTGCTTTGACATCATTCTGTGCTCAATATGGAAAACATAAAATATCAAGCAAATCAACAAACACGCGTCGACTTCTCAACTCAACTCAACCGTCACAATAACGAGGGGATTTTGAATCGTATAATTTCTTGTGATGAAAAATGGATCCTATACGATTATTGGAAACGCTCATTACAGTGTTTAAATCCAGGAGAACCGGCTAAATCCTGCCCCAAGCGAAAGTTGACTCAAAAAAGTACTGATTAGTGTCTGGTGGACGTTGGTGACATCCACTACAGCTTTCTAAGATCTGGTCAGACGATTACGGCAGATCTGAATTGCCAACAATTGGAAACCATGATGGAAAACCTAGCCGTTAAACAGCTGAGATTGGTCAACCGCTCTAGCCCACTTCTGCTTCAGGACAACGCTAGACCACACACTGCACAACAGACGGTGGCGAAACTAGAGAAGCTAGGATTGGAATGTCTCCGTCACCCACCATACTCCCCGGACCTAGCTCCAACCGATTACGACTTTTTTCGGAATTTGAATAATTGGAAAAAAATTCAATTCAAATGAGGCAGTCCAAAACACCTTCAAAGATTTTGTTGATACTCACTCCCGAAATTATTTCAGCAAAGGAATCAATGAACTCCCTATAAAATGGCAAAAGTGCATAGATCACAACGGTATCTACTTTGATTGATTAAATAAAAAAATGTAACAAAAAAAATACTTTTTCCATATAAACCATTAATTTTAAATGTAAGGACCTAATATATATTTAACACTCCTCGGCCTCCCGTGATGACGTCATAGACCGCGAAAGTGTAGATACCTACACTTAAATAACTTAAACGTAAATAATGTAAGCTTGTTTGCCACCTAAGTGAAAAAAAAACAAGGCGTCGCGCGGAAGCAGGGCTGCCAGATGGTATCAAAAAGGAGGATATGTCCTTCTTTTTTCATGATTTGTCCTCCCGTCCTCCCTTTTCTACTCTCCTTTTGCTATACGTCTTTATTGCATGCTGCTTATGCCGTGCGCCATTTCATCATAATTTCCAGATGGCGATCCTGACGACAAATTTTATGATATGAAGTTGCATGAGCAGTGAAAGATTTACTTTAAAATTGTCAAAAACGCACAATGTTCCTCGGAACTATTAAGGTGGGCAATAAGAACATAGCATGTGTAAATTCTCATTCGTATTTGTTAATAAACCCTGAACTTCTTGCAAAAATTGTCAATTCGGGTAAATGTGATAAAAATTAATTAAATTATAAAAAAAACTCATTTATGTGAAAATTCCTCTTTTTTTAGAAAATCCGTCTCTTACCCCTCAGTCCTCCTTTTTCAAATTACAATCTGGCAACCCTAGCGCCTCTTAGTACAAACTGTCGCGCTAGTATCAAAAGTCTTGGTGGGCTTTTAATGAAACCAACTGGATTTGACAGGTTAAAAACTTTATTTTGACACAAAAAATCTGACTGAGGCATTTATAACATATTAGCAATAATTACCAAAACACCGAGACCAAACCTGATACGTTACGTAACTCAGAAAGTTTTGAAAAACTAAAAAACTAACTTCTATGGATAAAATATTTAAATTAAATCTTTTCAAAGAACTCTCCACCAGCCTGTATACAAAGTTTCATGCGAGCCCGATGTTCGGTCGCCTGTTGCTCATTGCAGACAAAACTTATGGCAGGCATTTTGTGGTATACCATTCGGCGTTGACCCTGCTTTGGTCTCGTAATGAAATTGAAACCAGATACCCCGTGAAAGTGAAGAAACTAGCGATCAAAATTTTTCCTGCGCTTCTCGATCGGTTCACTTTCGTAGGCGTTGGTTCGTTTTGAAACAGCCAAACTGTCGACTGACGCTTAGTTTCTGGATTGCAATGATAAATCCAGGATTGGCCACCTGTCACAATGTCGTAAACGCGCAGGGACGAGCCTGCTTCAAATTTTTGAATCATATCACGGAACCACTCCACATGGGCCTGCTTCTGAGTTTCGGTGAGATTGTGCGGCACCCAGCAAAACTACTCCCTCACGGGAAGGTGCTCGTGTAGAATCTTGTGAACGCTTCCTGAACCAATCTGTAGTGTATGCTGAATTTCTTCGTATGTAATTCGCCTGTTTACTTGAATTTTTTTTTTACTGTCAGCACACTTTCTTTCGTGACAGCCGTCGTAGGACGACCACTCCTTTGTTCATCGCCCAAAGCAAGACAACCGCGCTTGAACTCGCTATGCCAACGGTAGATGGTTGCTTTTGAAGGTCCTTCATCCATAAAAGCTATTTAAAGTTGATCAAATGACTCATCAGGGATTAGGCCACATTAAAAATCGTAGAAAATCATCGCACGAAAATGTTCTCGATGCAGATCCATTTTTAAATGAGACACGATAATTTAATGTGGCTCTCAAAAAATGCGGAAATTCGAAATTCGAACAATGGTATTGTTAATTAATAATTAAATCTTCAAATAATAAAGTGGACTGTATGCGAATTAAAATAAAAGAAAATAAAATAAAAGGGAATTTGGAAAATAAAGGAGAGTGCACTAACCTTCAGTTAATCCTTCAGGGCGTAGATACACTTTCATATGCGAGCGATCAGCTGTTCTGAGATATTTGATTTGGTAAACACACGCGGCGAGTATCGATCATATGGTTGCTGTCATTGTACTGATGACGATGGCAAATTTCTATGCTTGCGGTCTTCAAGACGGCTAATGCCCTCTGTCGCGATGTAGGTGCACCACAAGGATAGGTCAGGTGGGTATTAGAATCGCAGTCCATTTCTAATCAATTGTACATGTGTACGTAATGTTAATGTTAAGTTAGAGATGGCGTTAACATTTCCACCCGGCCTTAAAGGGTCACCTTTAAATAAATAATCATAATTTTACATACTATCCAATCATAAAATATTAGAATATATAATATGCGTATAAATGAATAGCGATAAATTAACTTATATTAAATTTAATCAAATAAATAAATGTATTTATAACAATAATTATATAGTAATTTATACCTATTATTATATGTCTACTGAGTTGGAAGCGGACATAAGCGTACAACCGGTCTAAGGTAACTCTTAGCAGTCTTTACAGAGACTACGCGGATAACTCCATCTTTAGAAGGGTGAATCTTCTCGACGATCGCCAAAGGCCAAGCTAGAGGAGGCACGTTATCGGTAATAATAACTACCACTGTTCCCGGAACTGTGGCGACACTGGGGGTGTTCCACTTCTCTCTAACTTGAAGTCCCTGCAAATACTCGTTTCTCCATCGCTCCCAAAACGACTGTACGAGTTTGTCTAGAATCGAGTGTCTATTGAGCAAACTGAGATTTTCAGACTGTATTAAAGGGGCAGGCAGAGAACACAAAGGCGAGGTATGCAAGAAATGACTTGGTGTTAAGGCTGTCGGCTCGGCAGGGTCCGAGCTAAGAACTGTGAGCGGTCTTGAGTTCAGTAGACATTCTATCTGAACTACAATCGTAATTAGCTCCTCGTACGACAGGAGCTGTTGTCCGATGACCTTAAACAAATGGTTTTTAATAATTTTGACCATACTCTCCCAACAACCGCCAAAATGCGGTGCGTTTGGGCAATTGAATTTCCAATTTATGCGATTTTCCGTTAGTTCCTCTTCAAATCGCGAGCGATATTCTTTATTTAAAATTTGTATAAATCGCGTAAATAAGCACTACTGCCTTAAAAGTTACTACCGTTATCAGAGAAAAGGCACTCTACGGGACCGCGGCGGGAGAGATATCTTTTTAGTGCAGCCAAGAAACTCACCGTACTAAGATCTGTAGCTACCTCAATGTGGACAGCGCGAGTAGTAAGGCATGTGAACACACAGAAATAGCCCTTTTGGCTGTGCGTTCCGCGGCGACGAATCGGAGTGTATAAAACAGGGCCGGCATAATCGCAACCCGTATGAGTGAACGGTTTTATAACCTGCCTAGCGCGAGTGTTAGGTAAGTCAGCCATCAGCGGATAAGCGGGACGAGGTGACATCCGGAAGCACCTAACACATCGGTACACTCTTTGCCGTATTATACGGCGAGCAGACAATATCCAAAACTTCTGTCTTAATAAAGACATGAAGTGTTCTGGCCCGGCGTGTAAATACTTTTTATGGCAATAATCGATCAGTATATTAATGATATGGTCATGACGCGGTAATATTATTGGGTGTTTATTATTAAACGATAACTCGGAGTTATTAAGGCGGCCACCGACTCTAATCAGTCCTTCGTGTAAAAAAGGACGCAATTTATTTATTGTAACAGAACATAATTTCTGTTTTCAAATTAATGATTTCTGCGAAATACTTATTTTGTAAAACAATAAGTAATTTATTTTCAGCGAATTCTAAGTCACTGACAGTGACAGAGGCAGATACACGATTGGGCAAAAGTTTTAGAAATCTGTAGGTACATATAAACAATAACCCGCTAAAGCTTACTCCAGGAAGACATGCGTCGAGCGAGGTCATAAATAATAGAATCATTCTCTGGAGTAACAACTGAGTGAGAAATTAACTTTTGTTCCGGTATATCACCAGTAATTGGAGTGATAGCTTCATCGATTGGCCACTCTGAAGGATCCATAGAGGCCCATGAGGGTCCACGAAGCCACAGAGGGTGTGATAATAATTTCAGAGGGGTAATCCCGCGAGATAAGCTATCAGCTGGGTTCAGCAAACCAGGAACAAAGTGGTAACATTCAGGCGGAATATTTTCAGCTATTTGCACGACTCGATTTGCAACAAATTGTTGCCAACGGTGCGGAGAACTTTTGATCCAGTAAAGCGCGACCTTTGAATCAATGAAAGCGTAAACATTTGGCGAAAAGCGGTTACTATAATTGTTTAAAATTGTGCGTAGTAATTTTGACAATAAAACGGCTCCACAGAGCTCTAGTCGAGCAATAGTTAGCGGCGGTGAAGGAGCCACTTTCGATTTAGCACAAACCAGACGCACAGTGTTTTCTCCCGTGGCAGATTTAACATGTATATAAACTACTGCCCCGTAAGCGTTCTCGCTTGCATCTGAGAACCCGAGTAAAGTGACAGTGCTGCCATCTGAAGTGCCTAAATGTCGCGGAATTTGAAAGGAATTCAGTACTGGGAGCTCGTCACAAAACGATTTCCACCTTTTTACGATATGTGGAGGAGGTACGTCATCCCAGGAAACTTTTAATTGCCAAAGTTGTTTAATTATTAGTTTGGCGTATAATATAGTGGGGGCGACAAAGCCCATGATACCCCACAATTTAGCTATTGTCGACAATATTGAACGCTTAGTACATTCAATACTATCTTGCGGCGAAAATTTAAAATAAAAATGGTCAGTGTCTGTAGACCTGTGTAAACCTAATATTTTATATTGAGCGGACTTATCAAATTTAACTTCTCTCGGAAGTTTATGTGACACGGGAATGCTTCTCTAAAACGGTTGTGAGTTACTATTCCACTTGACCAAGTCCCATTGAGCTTCTTTGAATAAATCTATCAGCTCCTTGGAAGCGGTGACTCCTTCTTCTTCAGTCTTTACGGAAAATGCAATATCATCCATGTAAAGAGAAGTGGAAGCAATCTCGCTCGCAGAATGGTATTTAGAGCCGTCATCAGCGATTAGCTGTTGAACGGTGCGCAATGCATGAAAGGGACTAGATTTTAAGCCGAAACAAACCCTATTTACGGTCCACTGGACCAGTGCGTCATTAGGACTAAAGCGGTACAAAATACGTTGATAGCGACGATCAGAATCCTTTACAATAATCTGCAAAAACTGCTGACGACAGTCAGCGGTCATAACGACAGCATAATGTCGAAAATTCAAAATTATTTGAAAAAAGTTGCCTTGAAGATTAGATCCAGTATGTAATACCTCGTTCAATGAACGAACCGATGTTGTTTTACAACTAGCATCCAAGACAATGCGTAAGCGAGTAGAATTTTTATCCTCTCGGATGACACCGTGGTGCGGGATAACGTATAGCGGGAGCAAAGTGCTCTCGGAGTCATCTGGAGGCGCGGGGGTTATGTAACCCTTTTCAATGTACTCTTTAATTACATAATCTTAAGAAGCTCTTAGTGTAGGAGAAGCTTCGAGCTTGCGTTCGAGACACATAAAGCGTTTGCGAGCGATTTCAAGCGAAAAAACGTCATCACAGAATGGCAAACGTACAATATATCGACCACTGTCCGGATCACGTTCAGTAGTCGCACGGTCAAATTCTTCACACTCAACGTCATCAGAGCGTTGAATAATCGCATGTGGAGGCTCCTCAAACTCCCGAAATCTTTTAATTAATTTTTCAACAGGCTCTTGGACTACACAGCATGTGGCTAGAAAACCTGGGCGGTTCGGCGATAAAGCCGGTACGGACCCCATAATGATATAGCCCAATACCGTTTCTATAGCGGGAGGTGCTGATAGGTTACCTTCTACTATATTAGGTAACAATAAATGCGGGAAAAGCGATGCATCAATTAAAGCGTCAATTTTACTAGGAGTCGCAAACGTATGATTGGCGAGCGGGAGTTTTTCTAAATGAGGAAGAGCGGAAACATCAATCAAAGCGGTTGGTAAGTTTTCAGTAATTCGTCCGTAACCGAAACCCCTTACTGCAATACGCGGTATTTGTTGTTGCTGTAAACCTAAGCGTTCGCAACATTCCTTCGTAATAAAATTTGCTTGCGACGCTGTGTCAAGCAAAATTCTTAAAGAATGTTCATTATTAAAACGGTCGCGCGCAGTGACAACAGCCGTAGCAAGTAGAACTGTAGCACTGTACGATACATCTACGAGCGGCGTAGCATTCGCAGTCGTAGCGCGTGGCGTAGCACCAGCCGTCAAACATAGTATGACGTCAGAACGCGACCGAGGGACAGGCGCGGAAAGTGTAGGTAATGACTCAGCAGATGCTATACAATTACACAGCGGCGGCGGCGGTGCAGCCGAGGTAGTTGTGGAGGTAGTTTGTGCGTGAGTAAAATTGTTCGTTTCTCGGTTGAAATGTAATAACGTGTGATGTTTTAACTTACAAGCGCGGCAACTCGAATTACAGTTGCATGACGAAGCCCTGTGTCTAATGCTTAAACAGTTGACACAAGCATTACACTCTTTGACAGTTTTGAACCTGTCCTCCGGTGTCATTTTGTTAAATGCGGGACATTTAAACAAGTGTTGATGTACAATATTTGTACATACTTAAACATTTTTGAGCGTTAACAGCGGCGGAGGGAGACTCGATCGCCACGTAAGCCTGATAGTTCGGTGCCGAGGTTGTAGCTATATTATTTACGCGGCGGTCGTTCGACCTTTTATTGTTGCTACTCATCGAAAAATAACCGGTTGAGGACGTGCGCTGTAATATTTTAGACTGGGTTTGAACAAATTCAATTAAGTCATTGAAAGTAGGAGTTCCTGAGGATTTGTTGTTTATTTCAAATGTACGAACTGTCTCAGGGTCTAGTTTTTTAAGCGCAACGTGTAATATTATTAAATCGGCGAGATCATCAACCTTTAAATTTTTTAAGGCACGGACTGCATTAATAAATCTATCGGAAAACATATCAAAATTGTTAGGGGACGCGTTGGTTAAAGGTTTAAAGTCAAACATTTGATTTAAGTACGTGGAGGCTAGCATGCGTTTATCTTCATTTTTGAAGCGAGCGAGCGTTTGCCAAATCAGCTGGTAATTGTCCCCGCTCGGTGTGACGCCGACGCAGGCAGACTGCGCTTTGCCCGATAATTTTCCCAATAAATAATATAATTTCTCAGCATTTGAGAGCGATGGTTTATTATGTATAGTGGACTTAAAATTAGCATAAAATAATGGCCAAGAGCGAATATCACCAGAAAAACTAACTAGCTCGATAGGCGGTAAAGAAGGTCTACTTTTCTGAGGAATATCAGAATGTTGAGGATTGGTTTGGTTATGCTTGTCAATTACAAATTTTATTTGACAATATAATTCTTCAAATGAAAT
Organism: Apoda limacodes; assembly: GCA_946406115.1. Lineage (NCBI taxonomy): Eukaryota > Metazoa > Arthropoda > Insecta > Lepidoptera > Limacodidae > Apoda > Apoda limacodes. The sequence continues at coordinate 20,837,694 of OX291563.1, read as the reverse complement.
AAGGCTGTTAAAATTTGGTGTAGCCTTTGGGTAAACCTTTAGCAAACGCGAATTATATTCGTCTCGTACTTGCATATATTCAGAACGAATGGCGGCAATATTACTGCATTTACTAAGAAACGTTTCCTTATTCAAAAAGAACACTGCGTTTTGCTTCCAACATCAGTAAGGAAACATCCTCAGTTTCCTCAATATCTTTATTTTGAGGTTTAGACATTGTGCGTATTTAATAGGCAAGTTGACAAAATTAAAATATTAATATTTTTTTAAGGTAGCGGTAGGTATGCGTGCGAGTAACTTGATAAAACGGCGCGGTTGCTTCAACGTTTTTCACTTTCAAACGTTTAAAAACTAAACGTGGCGTGTCAGCAAAAGGCGTGAGTACTTATAACAGCAATCGAAGCAATTTGTTTTCACCAATTTATTCACATATAAATAATGAAATGTACAATTTATATGAATATTTCGATTGTCGATATAATTACATATAATTAAGGTAATTACATATAAATGTATAGGTATATTTTAGATGTAAAATACGCAACGCAATGTTGCAGCGCGGAATAAAACACTTATTAGATAAATAAAGGCGACCTAATAAGGGCGGGTAAATTATCCGAGATCGTATGGACCAAAAATGTTAATTAATAATTAAATCTTCAAATAATAAAGTGGACTGTATGCGAATCAAAATAAAAGAAAATAAAATAAAAGGGAATTCGTAAATTAAAGGAGAGTGCACTAACCTTCAGTTTATCCGTTTTTGTACCGTAAGTCTTTAGTCATCACTCGCAGGCCACGCATACTGGTTGTAGACTTCCGTCTTTATAGGTACTGAGGATTTTTAAAGATTTTTTTTTGCATAATTTCCCGAATGGCGACCAGCCGAGCAGGACTCATCGATTAAACTGTTTCTTAAAAGTAGACTGCACTCTTTGCTACTCCGAGAGTTACTGGTGTCGCACTTGAACATTACCTTCGTTTTTACCATGTTCATTTTAATCATGATCAGATCATATTGCGAATGTTGTCTATAAATTTTTCAAACCTGCGTTCGAGATGATTCCTTATGACCTAACCTTTGAAAACAGCTTTTAGATATATATAGCTTTGACCTCTTTAATACATGCTGTTCAAATTGGAACATATCCTATAAATACTATTAAGACTGGATTTTTATGCAAAAACTCGCATGACTTCTGTTACCGGTATTTTCGTTGGAGACAGTACCAGGTGAGAGAAGAAGAAGAAAAGAGAGCAAATTCGTAAGCACATATCTCTGCGTAGTTATTAGCCCGAGAACTGAGCCACTCACTATGGTGCGCGTCAGTCTCCCAAAATAACTAGCTCTGCTGTGGGATATTGCTCAAGAACTTTGTCCGACGACAAACTCAGGACCGCTGTGAGACCTGTAAAGGCACGCATAGATACGGGTGTGTACGGCTCCAAAATTGTGGTACCCGGGTAATTTTAGGTATGATGTATCGGGTGAACAGGATATCTGGATCTTCTTTAAAAAGATAATGGACAGCTGCGTAGTCTACAGGTGGGGTTCTTTAAGAAAGAAGTTATTAGATCTTCGAAGGGTCGGTAACGCGCGAGTAATGCCCCAGTTGTTGCAAGCGACCACTGTTTTACTATCAGGTGGACCGCAAGCTTGTTTGCCACCATAGTGGTATAAAAAAATAATATAATTTAATACAATTTAAACTCTTATGATTGCGTTGATCTCACTTGGTTTAAGAGTTGCAAATGATTCTTTTGTGTCAGGGGTGCCTTGTGTCTATGAAGTACAAGAATAAAGGAAAATCGTCGGCTTTGCTTGAATGGTTTTTGTATTCCACTAAGTTAGCAAACAAGATAACGGTCCGCCTGATGGTAAGTAGTTACCAAAGCTTATGGATGCTTGGGGTACAAGAGGTATCACTCGCGCGGTACCAACCTTTTAAATATATAATCACATCTTTCATCTGTAGTTCTTAGATAAAATGTTGGCAAGGAGCTAATTCCACAACTTAAGTGTTCGAGGGAGGACGTTTCTCTGAAACCGCACTGTACGTGACCATTTAGGTTCTAAGGTGTGAGGACGAATTCCTCCAGTACGCTACTAATTAATAAACCTCACCGCTGAATATCTTATCTGCGGAACCGTTAGAACGTTACGCTTGGGTTGGGATAAAACTATTAGCCTAGATTAGGTAGAAAGCTGGCGACGTCATCAACGGGTGTTTTTGTACACGGTAATCATTGAAGAAAATATGTATTTTCTGAATGACAGAGGTAAAAAAAATATATTAAGATTTGCAGCAGAAACTAAATTCAGTCTCAATTCTAGTGGGGGGCGAGCACACCGGAGGGTGACGAGGGGAGCAGCGATGGGAGCGAGGGGAACGAGCTAGCACCGCTCAGTGCCCCTGGGGAGTACGTGCCGCTCCGCTGACGAGGGTTGACCACGACAGTAACTGTTTAACGCCAACACTATTCTAAATATAATGGAAGTTATCTGTAGATAACTCACAATTTCTAAATATCTTTCTGTACATCTACCAGCGCAATAATATAAAAAAGGGAAAAAAGTTTTTACCACAGAAAAATAAAAATGAAGTTAGTAAGTATTTACATCAGTGGTTTGTTTTAAACACAACGGAGATTTAAAATATTTCGAACCAGCGCCTGTGAGACATTATATATAGTAGCGCAGGTGTAGCAGATGCCCAACACCAACAGGTTAGGTCAACAGAGTAACGCGCGCCTGTGAGACATTGTACTTAGTAGCGCAGGTGTAGCAGAATAGGTATCCCACTCAGCATAACGCTGTGCTCACAAAGAGCAAAGCACTGATTTTCAGTGGGACCCTAAAAAGAAGGACTGACTCACTTTCTACCAAAAAGCAACAACAAATGAGTACCTAATCATAATAAAATGCCTGTTTCATAGCTCACATACACACACAATACTAAATACAATATATTCAAATCGAGGAAATTAAATTTAAAACACACATCATTACAAAGCTAGGGCTGTAGTCTGTGGGCGCTTTTACATATGTGATCTGTGGTGGGCGCTGTATCTAACATATAAATAGCAGCGCAGGTGTTGCAGATGCCCAACACCAACAGGTTATAGGTCAACTGAGTAACGGGAGCCTGTGAGACATTGTTCATAATTGCGCAGGTGTAGCAGATGCCCAAGACCAACAGCTTAGGTCAACAGAGTAACACGCGCCTATGAAACATTGTACATAGTAGCGCAGGTGTAGCAGATGCCCAACACCAACAGGTTAGGTCAACAGAGTAACGCGTGCCTGTGAGACATTGTACATAGTAGCGCAGGTGTAGCAAATGCCCAACACCAACAGGCTAGGTCAACAGAGTATCGCGCGCCTGTGAGACATTGTACATAATAGCGCAGGTGTAACAGATACCCAATACCAACAGGTTAGGTTAACAGAGTAACGCGTGCCTGTGAGACATTGTACATAGTAGCGCAGGTGTAGCAGACGCCCAAAACCAACAGGTTTGGTTAACAGAGTAACGCGCGCCTGTGAGACATTGTACATAGCAGCGCAGGTGTTGCAGATGCTCAACACCAACAGGTCAACAGAGTAATGCGCGCCTGTGAGACATTGTATTAAGTAGCGCAGGTGTAACAGATGCCCAACACCAACAGGTTAGGTCAACAGAGTAATAGGTCAACAAAGTAACACGAGCCTGTGAGACATTGTACATAATTGCGCAGGTGTAGGAGATGCCCAACATCAACAGGTTAGGTCAACAGAGTAACACGCGCCTGTGAGACATTGTACATAGGATGGATCACAAACTGCTTTTGGAAAAAAATGCTTACAACGTGGTAACCTCTGGAGATGGTTTAAGTCCTATATAACAAAACGTACACAAAAAGTCGTAATCAATGGTTTTGAGTCCCAGTCAATAATGACCACGTCAGGAGTCCCCACAAGGATCAATTTTAGGACCATTGCTTTTTGTGCTATTTATAAATGATATTCATACGTGTTTTAAATATTCAAAATTTCTTTTATACGCCGATGATCTTGAGGTATAACATATTATTGACACTTACGAAGACTCTGTCGAATTGCAACATGATTTAGATAGACTAAGTGAATATTGTGTGAGTAATAGGCTAAATTTAAGTATTTAAAAATGTAAATCAATAACATTCACAAAAAAAGTCAACCATAAAGAAATCCATTACAATTTGTGTGACTCGAAGCTTGAAAAGTAGAAACTATTAATGATCTCGGTCTGTTGTTGGACACAAAGTTGCATTTCGACAAGCACATTTCTAAAATAGTAAATAAATCATTCAAAATGTACGGGTTTGTTACGCGATCTACGAGACAATTTAAGCAATCAAAAACTTTCATTCATTTATTTAAATCATAAGTTCGACCACAATTAGAGTACGCCGTACCTATATTGAATCCTATGTATAAAAAATATATAAATGCAATAGAACAAGTTCATAAGAAACTTTTACGTACTTCACATTACAAGTGTTTTGGTAATGTTTTGTCCTACTCGCATTTGCTACAAAAGTTTCATCTGTTGGACTTGGAATCCCGAAGTCAATACTTAGAATCACTAACACTGTATAAAATATGTAGTAACAAAGTCGCAGGCGCAGTAGTAGCAGATGCCCAACACCAACAGGTTAAGTCAACAGAGTAACGCGCGCCTGTGAGACATTGTACATAATAGCGCAGGTGTCGCAGATACCCAACACGAACAGGTTAGGTCAACAGAGTAACGCGCGCCTGTGACACCTGAATTTGTAAATACTGCAACTTTTCTGCAAATAAGACAGGACAAAGTGTACTTAGCGGTACTATCTATATATTAATAAATTAATGTTACTAAGGAATAAATGAAATATATACACAACAAGCACACATGGAATGAAATATAATTGTTACCATAATACAACATAATACAAGAAACTATAAAAACAAATCGGCATTTTTTGTCATACCACTAAGGCGCCAAACGAGCTTGCAGTCCACCTGATGGTAAACAGTCACTGCAGAATATGGACACGTGCAACAACTAGGACATCACTTGTAATATAACTATTGACCGACACTTACTAACAACTTATTTACAAACAAAAGTTCATAATTGTTGGTTGATGATGACTTAAAGAGTGTATGAACAAACCATACACTTAATATAATGAATACACAAGTTTTTGTTGTGTAACCACATCTAGAACTTATAAGGGTTCAGGTTAAATTAAAAGTGTAGGAAATCAATATTCAAAGATGGCAGTCAACACTTACTTCTACAATAGATTATCGCCTTTAGTATAAAGCAAGCCTTACTTTAGCCACTAGATCATCTTCAACCATGATAAACTTTTGTCAACCAGCTACAGCTTTCACCAAGTTTATAGTCAAAAGTGGAAAATTTTATAAAACTGTGACTAGTGCTCAGGACTGTTCACCTCATAAGCTCAAAACTGCTCTTCAGAGAATAGAAAGTGCAACGCTTGGAGATCCTTTACAGAGTAACAAGAGTGCTAGTAGAACTAATTAACAAATGAAAAAGAAAGTTCTTGATTAGAGACCATAGACATAAGAATAATGAAATCTTCTTCATTGTCATGCCACCATCAATTCCAACTCAATGTGATAGGACCAGGTGGACTGACAACCTAGAGGGTTGTCCTAGATGAATATAAGTGGTACAGACCGATTTGTTTCAGAAATACATGGGATATGCCTATATCTAGCAGTGTTTGTAAGGCTGATGTTAAGGAAATCATCAAATCGTTCAGCAGTTAACTTAAATGATATGCATAAGACTTTATGTTAATGATAGATCAGTAATGAAATGATAGGTTTTAGTTAAATAATAGCCCAAAATAATTTGAGAAGAATTTTAATTAAAATTTTTATTACATTATTTCAATTCTTGTACTTAATCTTATTCTACTGTGGTATCCCGCTACAATATTCGATCCATTTAAAGCAGCAATGATCCTTTGTTGATGTTTTCAGTACTTGACTTTTATAAGACTTTTGCTAATAGTGCGTCTACAGTTCACTTTCTTAAACAAGTTTAAGATATTTCCAAGATAACTGAAACAATATAAAAAACATTACTTCACTGGTTGTGACAGTGACAGGCAACCTGAAATAAAACATCAACATCATCATCTCTTTAATATTGAAACAAGAAAAATAAGGCTGCACTGTACTTTATCAAAAACTAGTGTGCGAAGCCGAGCGGAGCGTGCCGCGGCAGCGGCCGGCGAGCGCCAGGACCAACTGTACTTATTTAGTGTAGTCAGGGCGACCCATTATCATTCATCGTAAATTTAAACAATCGATTTTATAATTCTTATTATTGATCGATTATTAGTCTTTATTTCAAATCTTGTTTTAATTTTTACATTACAATAAATAAATTGTGTTCACCTTGGTTTTTTGGTAGAAATGAATTTTCGATGATTCTAAGGAATTACTCAAAAGACTTGTATCTATTGTCAACAATATAAAAAAAAAAAAAGTTTAGTATTTTTTTTTATTTATTACTGTTTGGTTTTGTTTGATTTTAATTTATTTAAAAACAACTTTGTTCAGAAAAAGCGCGGGAAACGTTGAATTTGGCGGGCGTCTTTTTTGGTTCAGTATTTATAATTATAAATATTTAGTGGTAAATTGATCGAGTGAGGAGTGTAAATATTTTTATTTAGTAGATTAGTTTATATAGTTTATTTATATTTTAGCCATATAGGTAAGTTTTGTATATATATACTGTAAATAAAAAACAATTATGAACAAACAGTTCCTGAGGCGTCTGAATTTGTGACAGTAGAATCGAGTGCAGAAACAGATGGATCTAACTGGCAACCATCTCTGAAACGACACTGTTTGACTAAGAGATGTAAAAAATGTAATAAAAAAAAGAGGAAAAATAAATTAGGAGATAGTAAAAGCTGCGATTGTTGTAATGAAATGGATTCATTTCCTCAATATCCCATACCTCAAAGTAGTACTTCGAAACCTAGTTTGGACCAAACTCCCAATTCAACTCAAATCCCTGATTTAAATACTAATTCAGCTCCACCACATACTCCCATAGGCCGAACCTTGTACCAATCCACTGATGTGTCTCCTTATGTAGTACATGTGCAAAAATTGCAAACATTACCTAATGATAGTACAACTTTGCATCCAATTGCATTTGGCAAATTTTTAAAAAACAATTCTATAAAAAATATAGTTAACGGCAGTTTAAAACGCTTAGGTAGGAACAGAATTGCATTAGCATTTTCAAATTTCATTGATGCCAATTTATTTATTGATAACTCAAGTTTATTGGCACAGAGTTTAAAGGCCTTTATACCTACTTTTAATGTAACAAGAATGGGTATTGTGCGAAACATTCCATCTGAATGGTCGCCTGAGGAGGTAAAAGAAAATATATCAGTTCCAGTAGGTTGCGGTGAAATTTTAAAAATTAGAAGGATTAATTACAAGGTAATTACAGAATGAGCTTCTACATGGAAACCTTCCCAAACCGTAGTCCTAACTTTTGATGGACAAGTCTTACCAAAAAGGATATTTATGTGTTACAATTCCCTCCCAGTCGACTTATATATATATCCCACCATACAATGCTACAATTGTTGTAGATTTGGCCACACCAAAACACAATGCAGAGCCAAGCCTCGTTGCTACAAATGTGGTCAGGATCACAATGGAGATTCATGTGATACTGAAGATAATGCATCCTGTTGTTTATGTTCTGGGTTTCATTATGCAACTAGCAAATCCTGTCCTGAATTTTCGAGACAGAAGGAAATTAAATCATATATGTCACATAACTCAGTTTCCTATTTTGAAGCATCAAAATTATTCCCTGCATGCTCCAAATCATTTGCAGATGTGACCATATCTTCTGTTAACTCACCAATACAAAATAATATTATTAATTTCAATCATACCAAACAACAACCTTTTAAGCAATCCTATAAAAAAACAGTTATGATTAAACCTCCATCACATCCTAAACAAACAGTGGGATATGATAGAGAAGCTCACAATGCTATTATAAAAGATTATAATACCCCTTCACCTTCAGTTGGTTGTGTTCTGAATATGAGCAGAGAGATGGACAAAGAATAATCTGTGTCTGATGTAATAATCTCCCTTATTACATCATTATCTCAATCCAATATTATTTCACCGTCCAACGCTGACCATTTAATTGAAATGATTAAAAAAAAGTCTCACTACGGACGACCCAGCCACACTTCTACAGTGGAATTGTAGAAGTATAATAAACAAGAAAAATGATTTAATTTATCTTATTAATAAATACAATCCTATAATACTTACACTGTGTGAAACCTGGTTAAAGCCTGGTTATAATTTAAAGATACCTGGTTATTCTTGTATAAGAGAAGACAGAGCTGATGGTCATGGTGGCGTTGCCATCCTCATCAAGAATTCTCATGCATTTTCCCCTTATAAGCCTTCCCACCCATAATGATAATATTTCAATTGTTGCAGTTAATGTTCTAAATATCTGTTTTGTATCCATATATATTCCACATCCTTCTACTCTTATATTCTCTGAGGTTAATCATATTTTTTCTGTTTTACCAAAACCAGTCATAATTCTGGGTGACTTTAATTCGCATCATCAGTGTTGGGGCAGTTCTGTTACAAATTATAATGGAGAAAAGTCCTAGAAATTCTTGATTTAAACAACCTGTGTATTCTTAATACTGGTGATCCTACTCGAAGGTCTTCTCCACATGAAGGTAAGAGTGCAGTTGATCTTACAATATGTTCACCTAATCTAGCTTCCTCCCTTTCTTGGCATCCACTCTCTTCCACCTTTGGTAGTGATCATTTTCCCCTGTTAATTACACTTCCATTTAAAAATGTTAAAGTCATTCCTCGAAAATCACATTTAAAATATATTCTTCCTAATAAAAGTGAAGATTGGGAAAAATATAGAGACTATGTTGAAAAGAAAATATCAATGTTGCCTAAATCTAATTCTGGAATGGAGAACACATGCAATAATGCATTGAGTGATCTCCTTATAGAAACTGCTGATAAACATTTTCCTTCAAAACCTAGGTCATCTAACAAAATACCTTCTCCTCCATGGTGGGACAAAGAATGCACAATAGCTATAAAATCTAGAAAAGAAGCAGAGAAAAAATATAACTCAGATATGTCCTTTCTAAATTTTCAAATATTGTCAGATACTATTAAGCATACAAAAAAACTTCTTAGGAAAAAGAAATCAGAAGGATGGAAGAAATTTTGCACCTCTATCTCTCCCGATACTTCCCCATCCGCTGTTTGGCGTCAGATAAGAAGATTCAAATCCTCCTATTGTAATACCTCTCCTCCTATTCCCTCTTCCTTAACAGACTCATTTATGGATAATTTAGCCCCACCATACGTGCCAGAGGATTCTTGTACAAATCCACTCACATTACCTATTATAAATCTGACAGGCCTTAATGCTCCTTTTACCATGTTGGAATTAAAAGGTGTGTTAGCTCATGTAAAAGACTCTGCACCAGGATATGATGGAATTCCCTATTCTTTTGTTTCAAACTTAAGTGATAATGCATTACTATATTTTTTGGATGTCATTAATACAGTAATGATAACAGGTAACATTCCCTCCTCTTGGCAAGTACAAACTGTGATACCATTTTTAAAACCTGATAAAAACCCATCTGATGTTTCTGCTTACCGTGGTATAGTTCTTTCTTCAGTCTTGGTAAAAATAACTGAAAACCTTTTGAAAAATAGACTGGAATGGTTTATTGAAAGTAAGGGGCTTTTATCAGGAGACCAGTTTGGATTCAGAAAAGGGAGAAGCACTATGGACAATCTAAGTGTTTTCATTACTGATATACGCATTGGCTTTTCTCAGAATACATCAACCCTTGCTGCCTTTTTAGATATTCACGCGGCCTATGATAATGTCTTATTACCTATTCTTAGAAAAAAACTGAATGACCTTAATGTCCCACAAATGATTACAAATTTCATTATAAATATCCTATCCAAAAGAGTAATATCCCTTGAAGAACCTAACAAGTTATCAAGAGTTGTCTGGAAAGGTTTACCACAGGGCTCGGTCCTTAGTCCTATGCTATATAACATATACACTTATGATTTAGCTGCTTCACTTCAAGGCCAAGTTAATGTCCTTCAATATGCTGATGATCTTGTGTTATATGTAAGTGATAATAATGTAGACCAAGCTTGCACTACCCTAACAGCTTCTATGGGTCTTCTTCATTCTTGGCTAAACTACAATGGTTTACAATTATCCATTCCAAAAAGTACTATTGTATTATTCTCCAGATTCAGAACCCCCCCTGTAATTAATGTTTTGTATGATAATGCTGTAATACCTAATAAAGATAATATTAAGTTTTTAGGTATTTTATTAGATTCTAAGTTGACAGGAAAATTACATTGTGAATTTATAGCCGCCAAATGTGAAAAACGTTTGAATATGCTTAGATGTCTAGCAGGAGTCTGGTGGGGCAGCCACCCCTTTTCCCTTAAACTTATATATAATGCAATGGTCCGTAGTCTGATTGATTATGGCTCTTTTCTATTAGAACCATGCAATGTTAGTGCTCTAAAAAAATTAGATAGCATTCAATATAAAGCATTAAGAATAATTACTGGAGCCATGAAATCTAGCCCTGTTAATGCTTTACAAGTTGAATGTGTGGACCCTCCCCTAAAATTAAGAAGGCAATATCTTTCAGACAGATATCTGTTTCGAAATATGCAATTTTCCAATCACCCACTAAAATGTAAACTACAATTATTACTAGATTCCACTAGAGCCTCCCACTACTGGTCTAAAAAAATACCTCCTTGTTTGGTTTTAAGCTACAAGAAATTTTTGTCTATGGAAACTCCAATATATTCTTTTCAAAAACTTCCAGTCTTTTTATTTAGCTATGAATCTTTAGTAATATCTCCTGTAATTCATAGTAATATAGGGTTAAATAAAAACTCCACAGAAGTTAAAAAAAAATTTATTCAGACAGTAAATGAAATGTGGCAAGGCTGGCATTACATATTTAGTGATGCTTCAAAACTTAAATCTGATAAATGTGTTGGAGTGGGTGTTTTCCACTCTCAGTACAAAACAATACAAAAGGTTAAACTTCCTCCAGAAAGTTCTATTTTCACTGCAGAATGTTTCGGCCTCTTAAAAGCTATAGAATATATTCTTTTGGCAAAATTAAAAAATACAATAATATTTTCTGACTCTAAAAGTGCTTTACAAGCTTTAGCTAGATATCCTTTTTATTTAAAATCAGATTATTTAATCATTTTTCAAATGCGGGAGTTACTTTTGAAATGCTTCAGAAATGGATATATTGTTGAGTTTGCATGGATACCAAGTCACTGTGGCATTGAGGGAAACAATAGAGCAGACAATCTGGCAAGGGAAGCAATTGAAGATGGTGATATGTTTCCTTATAAAACTTATTGTCATGATTTGACAGTTTTACCCAAGATTTATCTAATAGATTCTTGGAATACACATTGGCAAGTAAGCAGTCAGTTAAAAGGTAACTCATTTTATCAGATTCAGCCAACAATTCCTTCTAAACCATGGTTCTATAAAATTAATTTTAGCAAGGTCATAACCACAATTCTGATACGTATGAGATTAGGACATGTTTGTACTCATGCACAGCTATCTAAATTTCATATAATCAACTCTAATGTTTGCCCCTGTGGGTTGGATGTAGGTGATCTGAATCACCTCTTCTTTTCCTGTCCTCTGTATGACAATTCCTCTTTTCTTTATGCTCTGTTATCAATCCGTGTTCCCTTCCCAACTAATATAATGTGTTTACTGAGCTTTTTTTTTTTTTTTTTTTTTTTTTTTTTTTCTGAGCTGACTATGCAGTTGGCTGTTGCAGCCATTACTGCTTCACCGGACTTTTGGGGCGAGACTCTGAAGGAGCCTCAGCCCATATAGCGCCCAACGCTCAAGGGCTTCCCGCGGGGGAAGCCTCGGCTTGGGTTGTCGCTCTCGGGGGCGTCCCTTCGACCGGCGTGAGTCTCGAACCCGAAGGTGAGTCACCGCCAGGAGGGGAGTTCCCCGTTACGCGGGTGCGGTTGCGATTGAGTGGGGGCGAGAAGCGCCCCGGCACTCTTTGATACCTAGTGTATCCTTGTGGGCGCCGACGAACCCGGGGACGTCGGCGTCGTGTTTGGAGGGAGGCCCTATTCGGGGTCGACGTAGTAGAGACTAATCTCGCTATCCGGACAGCGAGATCGTCATCTGGGGACGTTAGTACGTGCCGAGGCCGCCTGAGTATAGTTTTACGACCGCGACGGGGACGATCGGGGGGAATGTACGTCGTGGATTGCACAACTAATCTATTAGGGTGATTTTGCGTACGCTCGAAAAAGCGGACTGCCAAGTCTTTAAAGTACTGGGGAATCGTGGGAAGTTCGAAGTCTCTGTGTAGGTCCGCATTGCGAACGTACCAAGAGGCTCCAGAGGCCGCTCTGAGAAAGCGGTTTTGGAGGGTCTGGAGTTTGTGGAGATTGCGCTTGGACAGAGCAAAGACTACGCTAGCATAAGCTAGTATGGGGCGGATGCAAGTTGTGTAAAGATTTAGCTTATTTCTAAGCGACATCTTACTATACTTGCCTATCATGGGATAGAGACGACCGAGGACAAAAGCGGCTCGGTCTCTGACTATTTTGGTGTGAGCGTGGAAGTTCAAACGTCTATCCATGGTCACACCGAGATATTTGGTCTTATTTTGCCAGGGAATGGCACGACCGAAGAGAGAGAGGGAAGTTGGCCGCGGAGGGCTGCCTGTGGTGAAAAGGACGGCAGAGCTTTTGTCGGGATTCACCTCGATTCTCCATTTCCGAAACCACTCGCCTAGGGCGGTGATAGCGGATTGGAGTCTCTCAGTGATTCGACTCACTTGCCTATCGGTAGTATAGAGAGCGGTATCGTCCGCATAGAGGGCTAATTGGGTACCTATCGTTTTTGGGATATCGTTAGTGTACAGAAGGTACAAGACGGGGGCGAGCACGGACCCTTGCGGGACTCCTGCTTCTATGGGGCGGGGGGAGGAGAGAGTGCCTTCAACTCTGTAGCGAAAGCTACGATTCGACAAATAGTCTCGTATGATGAGCACGAGACGATCTGGCAACTGAAAGTTGTACAGTTTAAAAATTAAACCGTTGTGCCAGACTTTGTCGAAAGCTTTCGCTACATCGAAGAAGACAGCGCCCGTGTGACGGGTCTTACCTAATGCTGGCTGGAAGCCAGTAAGAATATGTTCCGTTATGCGGAGGACTTGATGGACGCATGAGTGTTTGGCACGAAAGCCAAACTGCTCGTCTATTAAAATGCCTCTGGAGACTATAGAGTTCCGTAGGCGGGCGAGAAGGAGGCGTTCATAGAGTTTACCAAGGGCCTTTAGTAAACTTATAGGGCGATAGGAGGACGGCTCGGTACGAGCTTTGCCGGGCTTATGGATGCCTATAACGATTGCATCTTTCCATTGAGATGGAAAGATGCAATGTTCCATAGCAGCGTTAAAGATCGCTACTAGGAGGCAGATAAGGGGAAGAGTGAGGCGCTTTAGGATATCGTTAGAGATACCGTCTGCGCCGGGGGACTTACGGGGGCGTAGGTCTTTGATGACCTGTATGACTTCGTCGACAGTGACAGGGGGCAGGGGGTCTTGTGGAGGCAGAGAAGTTCTGCGCTCCACTTCGCCGTCTACCTCGCGCACGTGATCGGGATCGAAAGGCTGTGTGCTTAAGGCACATTGGGCTTGGAGGCTGGATGCTAGGCAATCCGCTTTTTCGTCGTCATTGAACGCGGGAACGCTATTGTTGGGACGAGTTAACGGAGGGAGAGAGTTTGCGGTTTCGGATTTTAGAGCTCTGGCTAAGTGCCAATAAGCTTGGTGAGAAGGAGAAATGTTCTCCATAAGATCACCGAAACGTTGGGCGCGGAGCTCAGCTACAGCGGTTCTTACACGGCGGTGTAAGTCGTTGAAGCGAGCTTTATTTTCGATAGTGGGAGCGCGATCGCGAGCGCGGCGGGCCGCGTTACGCTCAGTCACTAGCGACCTGATGTGCTGAGGCAGGATTAGGTGGTGATAATCACCAACCGGCACCTGTCGTGAGCACTCGCCAACGGTGGCGGTCAGGTGGCTAGTGAGTGAGTCGATAGCTACGTTAAGATCGGTCGCGGTGTTTACTGAGCTCGAATGATCCTGTTATTTATCGAATAATTGCCTACTTTATTTACCATAATAATATTAGGATTTAATTTTATAAATAAAAACTATGTATTTGTACAATTTTTGTTTATATTTTGATTTATTATTTTTATTTATTAATATAATGGACTTGCACGGCTTGTTGCCAGTGTCAAGTCTTTTTTATAAATATGTACAGCAAATTTTATATACATAAAACTCCAAAACAACCTACTGCACTCCATTTATAATCTCCTGATCATTTCCTGCCCTAAATGACAAAATCCAAAATTTGTATTTAAAATAAAAGAACGTTTCCTCGTTTTAACTAGTTAATTGGCTAAGCATGCGAAAAACCCATGCAAGCCAGGAAAAAAAAAAAAAAAAAAAACTTTGTTCATTTTACTTATTTTTTGGAATTTATGTGTTTGTTTTAGATTATAAACACGTAGGAAGTGTTAAACTGTTTGTAAAAAAGCTACTACTATGTAAAATTTAGTAGTAAGTGATACAAAAACTTTAAATTATAAAAGTTATTTTTCCATCAGTATTTGTTTATAATTTTTTTTACAAAAATCGCTAATTTTTCGTTTTTTGCGCTTCTCCTAACTCAAGTGACGTAAAAACAATACAATGAGTATGTTTTTTCCTGTCCCAAAAAAATATTACTATTTAAAGTCAATGCCTTTTAATGTACAGTGCTTCCTCTTAATGATAGATTACCTTCCTAAAGGTCAAACAATTAATGTAGAATACTAAGCTAATCTTCTAGATAATCTTCATCTATGTATTCAGCAAAAACGACCAGGTTTGGCGAAAAAAAAAATCATCTTCCACCAAGACATTTCCCCTTTGTCCTTTGATATACCCTAAAGTAAATTCCCTCTTACAAGCTAGGCCCCTACTGACGATATGACAGACGGACTGTCACCTCTGGCGTCGAGTTCAACGCTTTAAGGTCAGTCCCAAACGGGGCGTTTTGCTCACAAGCATTGCGCTCAATATATATGCGGACATTCGATCGTTCTGTTGACCAAAAATGAATGCGCTACGACGTTAAAATTCAAATAGTTTTTTTCTCAAAAATAGTATACAATATCACTTTTTTGACGTCAATATGCAAGGAATTTATAAACTACTACCGTTTCGGAATCAAGATGGCGTTCTGGGGAGAAGAAACGTCGAAAGAAACTCTCCAGCTGTCGCTCTTTTCAATTTTAATTATACATATAACGATTGGTACATTTCCAAATATAAGTAGTATGATAACAACATTTCATTATTCCCACGCGTTTTTATCTATGAGATAGTCTTTAATGAATAATAAGCTTTTTTGACAAGTTTCTGTTAAACAAAAATTTTAATTTTTTTTTAAATTATTACGTCACTTCCGAATCGCATTCAACGCATTGGCTGCAAATGCTCAGGAGGCAGAGTAGTAAATGCGCTGTCAAATAGTGAACGGCCATATTGTTTGTTTACATTTGGTGAACAGAACGATTTGCGATGCGATGCCTATGCGATGTCATAGCTCTCAATGCCGTCAATAGAACGTACCTAATATCTATACTTATAATAAAACTGTAGAGGTCGAATTTCTGTACATAGAAAACAAATGCTTAAAACCAAGTCAGGGGGATGTAAAAAGAGGGAAAATACCAAAATATGATTTTTTAAATTTTTTGTTTCTACGGGCCAATCTCCGAAATGGCTGAACCGATTTCAATGAAATTTTGCATGCCTTTTATCCCTGGTCAACATCTTGCTTATCATACTTTTTATTGCGGAAAATTAAAGGGTTCCCGTGGGATAGTTAAAAAACCATAGTAACTTGGACATCTTAGTACACACAACTTATGTACTTACCTTATGCTAATACTTTATATTACCGCTCGAATTAAAATTGCTACGGATCCCCATTCAATGCGTGGCCTGACACACACTTGGCCGGCTGAACTTCAACAGGTTTAGTAACCTGTGAAAATCTCAAACCGACCTTCTGGCTTTCACAAATCGATTAAAAAACGAGGTATTATTTTAAAAATAAGTATTTTAAGGTATTTTTTGTAGGAAATACGGATTTTGATATAGCTCTACGAATTGGTCAATAAAAATTATTTTCTTTGTAACTTGGCTCAGGCAATACGGATTCTGATATATAGCTCTGCGATTTGGTCAATTTTTTTTTATTTTTTCGTAACTTTGCTTTGGAAAAACTGATTTAGATATAGTTTTGCGATTTGGTAAATAAAAACTGTTTTCTTTGTAACTTGGCTTAGGATATAATTAATGTATAATTTTAATGAATTATTTAATAATTCTAATGAATTAAATAATGCCCTTTCTAAAATTGAAAATTGGTTTAACGCTAATAATTTGTTACTTAATGAAAAAAAAACCAAATGTGTTAAATTTACATTACCAAATGTTAGTCAGAGACAAACATGTATTAATATTAATGGCGAGCAATTAGAACTTGTTAATTCAACAGTCTTTCTTGGCATAACGCTGGACTCCAAACTTCAATGGGGTCCTCATATTCATAACCTAGCCAAAAAACTTAGCTCTGCTGTGTATGCGATCAAGAAAATAAAACAATTGACCGATGTCGACACTGCAAAAATAGTATATTTTAGCTATTTCCATAGTTTAATGACATATGGTATCCTATTGTGGGGTAGCGCTGCTGATGTAAATACAATATTTTTGTTACAAAAAAGGGCAATTCGTGCTATTTATAAATTAGGATCTAGGATATCTCTGAGGGATAGGTTTAGGGAAGTAAAAATTTTAACTTTAGTGTCGCAGTACATATATGAAAATCTTTTATATGTACATAAAAATATCAATAGTTTCAGCAAGAAAAGTGACGTTCACAAAGTAAATACTAGAAGTAAAAATAAGCTGTTGGTGCATGATACACGTCTACACAAAATAAGTAACTCTTTTATGGGGCAATGTATACACTTTTACAACAAAGTTCCCAATAAAATTCAAAATCTATCAATAAGTAAATTTAAATCTTTTATCAAGCAGGTACTTTGTAAAAAGGCATACATACTACAATATTTCAGACTATGTAAATGATAAAAATCCTTGAGACTGATGCTGCTCAATTACAGGATGCATAGGTAAACCAAATTAAAATGGAAATAACATAAAATTGTACGGCTAAATTTTTTTTATTTAAAACATTAATTGTATTTTTAGTTCATTTGTATTATTGATAGTGTTTTTAAAAGAGTAACTATCGAGTTTCTTGCCGGATTCTTCTCGGTAGAAATCAACAACATTGTGAACCGGCGGGAAGGTGGGAGGGTTCAAAAAATTATATTTTATAACTTTGACGATTCAAAAGTGATTGTAAAATCCTTATTTGAATAAACCATTTTGACTTTGACTTTGACATTACGGATTCTGAAATATAGCTCTACGATTTGGTTAATAAAATTTTCGCATCAATCAATCCCAAGAATCTAATAAAGATCATGAGCCAGAACTTACTGCGACTCGAGAACGCCAGGCTACAGCTCGCACTAGGAAAATCCTTCTCAGCGAGAAGCCCAACTAACAGCCGATCGGGAACGCCATTCTTCGTCTCGAGTCCGAGACGAGAGAGAGAACCGCTTGAGCTCAGCGCACCCGCAAGGCTGCTTCTCGGTCGCTGGAAACCAGTCAAGACCGAGAGGCACGTCTAACAGCTGATCGGTAACGGCGTACGTTGTCTCGACTCTTAGAAAATAGTGAGCAAAGGAATGCGCGATTAAGCGCTGATCGTGAGCGCCATTTATTATCTTATGCCTCACAAACTTTTACCCAACGTGAGGAACGCCTATGTAACGCTCGAGATCATCAACATATTGTTAGAGCTTTAGACAGGGATGATCAACACCAGCAACGATTAGAGTTAGCCAGGGACAACAAAGTATGAACGTCTGCGTCAGGAGCGTGAGGATTTATTACCAAGAGAAAGAGAAAGAATACATGAAATACGACAACATGAAACTGTATCTACGATTTTCGCATTAATCCAAACTTTGTATTTTTATTTTATTTATTTTTTGCTGTAAAACAGTTAACTGTTAACGGAGGAAGTCGCGGGCAACAGCTA
This sequence comes from Apoda limacodes, assembly GCA_946406115.1. Taxonomy (NCBI): domain Eukaryota; kingdom Metazoa; phylum Arthropoda; class Insecta; order Lepidoptera; family Limacodidae; genus Apoda; species Apoda limacodes. The sequence goes on along the minus strand of OX291563.1, from coordinate 20,819,300 downwards.
GTCTCTTTATAAACGACAAGTATTTTCGATGCAAAATTTGTAATTTTTTATGTCAAATGCTTAATTATCGTTGTTTATTGTTTATTAAAGTACAAGAGAATGGAAAAAGAGTTTATCAAGCCAATGAGTTACATTTTTAGAGGACATTAGTATAACTTTGTGTATACTCCTTTAGAAAAAAGACGAGAGACAATAAATCGGTCGGACTCGCGCACGAAAGGTTCAAACGGCAAAAAAATCACGTTTGCTGTATCGGAGCCCCCCTTAAATATTTGTTTTATTTCAATTTAATTTATTTTTAAAGTGAATATATAACTTAATATTCTGTGAATATTTCAAGCGTCTACCTGTTGCCGTTACCAATATAGAGCAAAAATTTGCAAAAAACTCACGTTTGTTGTATAGAAGCCCCCTGAAATATTTATTTTATTTTGTTTTTTTAGTATTTGTTGTTAATAGCGGCAACAGAAATACATCTATGAAAATTTCAACTGTCTATCACAGCCTGGTAACAGACAGGCAGACGGACGGACGTACAGCGGAGTCTTAGTAATACGATCCCATTTTTAGTGTTCCGTACCTCAAAAGGAAAAAACCCAACCCTTATAGGATCACTTTGTTGCCCGTCCGTTTGTCAAGACCCTTTTTCTTAGGAACGCGTAGAGGTACCAAGCTAAAATTTATATCAAATACTCAGGTCTACTGTCCCTTGGAGCTGTGAAAAAATCAAACTTCTAAGCCAACGCAATCAAAAGATACAGCCTTTTATGCCGCAAATTTTCGAAACTCTCAAGGGAATCAAAACCTACAGGGTACTTCCCGTGAACTCAGAAGCTTGAAATTTGGTTCGAAGCAACGTCTTATAATAACGTCTTACAGATAAAGGAAAAATTGCGAAAACCGTAAATTTTTAGTTACATCATAAGTAAAATAAAAATATTTTTAATAATATACAGCAACATATAATAAGTTTGCACGGAACCCTCGGTGCGCGAGCCAGACTCGCACTTGGCCGGTTTCACTTTGGGTACGGAACCCTAAAAAGAGGCAAAAACTATGGCCTGTCAATTAATATTTTATTTAATATTATGTGTTGTACTGCGTTTTCCACAATTTTATTATTATTTTGACAGACCAGAAAAAGTGTTTCAGATTTTGTTTTATCTGCTATCATAAATTAATAACTATTTCGTGCGCGGCAGTAGGTACTCGTGCGCAAACATCCCCTCCACGTGTCGCTCACCGCTAGACTTATGTGCGCGGCGTATACCAATAGTTAGTCAGATCCAGACATGTATTGTCCGGATCTTTTACAAAATCCCAATCTAAGAATTCGGTTAAATTAAACCTCTAATTCCAAGCGAAGATACTTTAATGTTGCACAGTTCAACATATACAGAGTCTAAACCATACTGTGATATAAAACAATAACAGCGAATATCTACTGGTAATAATAGTGCACTAAACTAAACTAGACATGTATTAATATTAACGGCGAGCAATTAGTACTCGTTCATTCAACAGTCTTTCTGGCATAACGCTGTCTTCAAATTTCAATGGGGTCCTCATATTCATAACCTAACCAAAAGACTTAGCTATCTGTGTATGCGATCAAGAATCTGCAAAAATCTGTTTAATGACATGTGGTATCTTATAATTTCTTATTCTATATATCTTATTATATTGTGCGGTAGCGCTGCTGATTTAAATACAAAATTTGTGTTACAAAAACGGGCAATTTGTGATATTTACAAATAAGGATCTAGGATATCTCTGTGGGATAGGTTTATGGAAGTAAAAATTTTAACTTTAGCGTCGCAGTACGTATATGAAAATCTTTTATATGTACATAAAAATATTAATAGTTTCAGCAAGAAAAGTGACGTTCACAAAGTTAATACTAGAAGTAAAAATAAGCTGTTAGTGCATGATACACGTCTACACAAAATAAGTCACTCCTTTATAGGGAAAAAAATCCATGGGTCTGAAGATGCTCAATAACAGGAAATCGGTAGAAATCAACATTGTAAACCGGATTTAAAAAAATAGTAATAACTGACGATTCAAGTGTTTGTAAAAACCGAATTTGTACAAAAAAAATCGGCCAAGTGCGAGTCGGACTCGCGCACGACGGGTTCCGTAGCATTATCTATAAAAATGGCAAAAAAAATCACGTTTGTTTTATGGGAGCCCCCCTTAAATATTTATTTTATTTTAATTTAATTATTGATTTTTAAAGTGCCTATATAACTGAATATTCTGTGCATATCACGCGCAAGGTCCTATTACGGGGTTTAGGCGTATGAAGCACCTCATTAACTAAATAACCGGACGCGCGAAGCGTTTACCTGTTGCCGATATCAATATCGAGCAAAAAAATTCATATAATTATTATTAAAATGAATTATAGTAAATTGTTGTATGGGAGCCCCCTTAAATATTTATCTTATTTTATTTTTTATTATTTGTTGTTATAGCGGCAACAGAAATACATCTTCTGTGAAAATTTCAACTGTCTAACTATCACGGTTCATGAGATACAGCCTGGTGACAGACGGACGGACGGACAGCGGACGGACGGACAGCGGAGCCTTAGTAATAGGGTTCCTAATTACCCTTCGGGTACGGAATCCTAAAAATGACTGACTTACCACCACTGCTTGTATCAATCATTTTAAGTGTTAAATTTTTTTTTCTTATTTTAGCGGGTAGTTCACCCACGAACAAACACAACAGACCGTCTAGGCACTAGCACTTTTTTAATGGAATGCCCCTTATTTGATGGTTCCGGTAGCGTGAAGTGTCACTAAAATATTTAACTTTAGTATTACATTTTTACTTATCTAAAATATAACAAACTCCACGTCAGTCCACAGACAAAAAACATACGTACAGCAAGCGCTACAATGTACATTTTAACTAGGTTAAACTAAATTTTCTGTTTAAAATTTCGTTACAAACCATAAAAATTTACTCTTCAAAACAATTTATGTATATTGACAATAAAATGTTGATTAATAAGAAAGGTTAAAGTTTTGTTTTCGAAGCTTCTTAGTCAAAATTCAGTATTTAATTAATTTGAGGGATGATTGAACATTTGTCGTCGTCGGGCCTCTGCACTACTCTGCAGCTCTGTCACCTGCAAGTCTGCGAGCAGCTAGAAGTGGCGCATGGACCGCAACTTGCTGTTGCGGCGCATGGACCGCAGCTAGAAGCGGCGCATGGACCGCAGCTAGAAGCGGCGCATGGACCGCAACTTATTGTTGCGGCGCATGGACTGCAGCTAGAAGCGGCGCATGGACCGCAACTTATTGTTGCGGCGCATGGACCGCAGCTAGAAGCGGCGCATGGACCGCAACTTATTGTTGCGGCGCATGGACTGCAGCTAGAAGCGGCGCATGGACCGAAGCTAAAAGCGGCGCATGGACCGCAACTTATTGTTGCGGCGCATGCCGGCCGCGCGCACTCGCCGCCAGTACTGCTTCGTGTCGGGGTCGAGCTCGTCGATCCGTGGCGGCGCGCCCGTGTTTAGCGACCACAGCCACGACGGGTATTCACTATCTTCTTTAATCTGAACACACAATATTTACTAAGACTTAAAACTTGCAGAGTTCACACCAACCAGATCGAACATTTTAAAACGACAGAAATTAACGGTCATTGGCACGGTCCGTACCACAATACGTATTTTTTTAGCGATAATTATCGCTAGCCATACATTGGTATCGCAAACTATGGCCCATGGTCACGTCAAAGTACCGGAACTACGTGTAACTCAAGAAAATTTAAAATCGGAGTGCAGCCACATTTAATATATAGATACATGTCCGTATCCAGGTTCGATTGGCGGATTCACGAACATTACTTTATCCCTCACCATGCGGTTTTTAAGGGTGATAAAATACGTGTCGTATTTGACGGTCCTGCCCCCTTTTCTACGGGGGTGTCAATAAATCAGTGCTTATTTACGGGTCCCTCATCATCCTCTTGATATTGCTTATGTCATTACGCATCTCCGTCGACATCAGGTCGTAATGATTACGGACATTAAGATGATGTTTAGGCAAACATACATTTACTGGGAGGATAGTAGGCATCATCCTTTGGCGAAAACACCCCTCGCATTCAGTCACGGGCATAAAGCTGAATACCAACACATACGGCTTACGGTCAAGTCCTCTCGTCGCCATTATGGTTATGAGTTGAAAAGGTGGGTATCTAACTCACCGGCTGGGCAAAATCCGCATACCTTTACGAACGCGGATAATCCAGACACTATAGCAGTTTTATGCGTTCAGTATTTACCGGTTCCGAACGTGTTAACGTTCCGCGTGGAGAACCTTTTGAATACCAATACCTGGACCAAGCGTACAGTTTTATCTGCAGTTGCCAGGATCTTTAGCCCCAACGGTTGGATCAGTCCTGCTGTTTTTTTGGCAAAATATTTCCTCCAAAGTTGTGGTTGAACAAAGTGACATAGTACACGCCACTGATCGATGACTTATTGTCCAGTTGGCTACATTATGTGTGAGGATACATAATGTAGCCAACTGGACAATAAGTCATCGATCAGTGGCGTGTACCATGTCACTTTGTCCATAGAAGAGACCGGACATAAAAGAGTTTTAACTAAGTATGCGTATTTTACCGCCCGGAAAATGTCAGCTCACCATGCATGGTTTCAGCGACGCCTCAGAGGCTGGATATGCCGCAGTATACCTTCATGATTGGAAGGGAGTTGTGACGGTGAATTTGGTGATGGCTAAGAGCAAGGTTGCTCCCATCCGCTCACGACTTACCATCCCAAAATTGGAACTTTCGGGAGCTGCCCTGTTAGCTCGTCTGCTTTCGCATGTAGTTGCGACGTTGGGCTGGACTGATAGTCAAATTGTCTTGGCCTGGTTGCAAGCTTCAGACCATGCCTTGGAGGTCTTTGTGGCTAGCCGGGGTTCCCAGATCCATACCTCTCCTGGTCTTTTAAATCCTTTAGATTGTGCTTCACGCGGCTGCTCGGCCTCCATTCTGTTGTTGGATCATCCGCTCTAGTGGGGTCCTGGCTGGCTGTTTGAGCCTGAGAATTTGCCACAAAAGACATTGGATGTGACGGATCCCCTGCCTAGTTTGCGCACCCTGAGTGTCGAGGTTCAGGCTTTGTGAGATGCAGAATTTTGGATTCTATAAGCTCGGAGGGTCATTCGTGGAGTGATAATTAAGTGTATTCCCTGTCATCGACTGAAGGCCAATCTGGTTCAGTCCCAAATGGGAGACTATGAGACCATGAGAGACCATATGCGAGTACCTCCGAGAGGAAAGGCAGTTCTATTATCACGAACGGTGCGATACTTCGCAATCGAAGGGGTGCGGATAGCGGGTTTGAAGAACGTTTCCTGGTTGAGAAAGACGTCTGATTTATGGGACGAGATGAATTCCGTCAAGTCTTCCCTTTGGTTGCGGAGGCCATTGGCATTAAATAAGCCGATGGAAACGAAGCGGGGTTAATCGCGCGCGGTTGTGAAATCTATTTGGATTTTTATTGTTGGGGTAACGCCCTACGGAGGGCGTCAAAGAACGGGCGATGCTCACAGACAAATCTGTAGAGGGGTGGTGGCCTGTTTGTATTTCGCGAACACGGCATCGACATAGTCTGGGTCGAAGACCCAGGATAGCTCACAGAGCAGATAGAGATTTTGCTCGGTCGACGCCGTACCATGTCGTAGCAATCTGACTTGTTTCGGCCGTTGTACATCCTGTGCACTTCCCTTACTGGGAGGGCTTTGGGCGGTCCTCCCTGACTGTGGACTCTGAGGATTCCTTTGGAACTCTCTTGATAACGGCCCGCAGTAGTCGCTCGTCATCGAGCGAGTACGTGTAGTACTCGTACCTTTGAGTGGTCAGGAAAGCCGTCAGATTACGGAAATCTCACGATGTGGGGCGTCAACTTTCGGGCATGCGTGTAGTAAATGCGCTCGGCCTATAGCGCGTTAGATATTTTAGGCCATGCCCCTTTGTCTTTAATGACCACTGGGGCAGGAGTTGTTTCCTTCCTGCGTTCTTCGGAGCCATCGCTAATGAGATCTTCGATAATGGCTCCTAGCTGGTTCGGGGACAAACCTTTGAGTAACTCGGCCATTACGAGGGGGCCGAGGTGTAGGATTTGTGTACCTAGTGACTGGGAGCAAGAGTGCCTGAGTGTGCCCAAAGGCTCCGCAGTGCTGCCTACGGCTGGTGTTCTGTTATCACCGTTAGGTTTCCCCCCAAGCACGAGATGTTACGAACCACGAAACAATTAGGTAAAACGCAGCTCTGAAAAGTGAGAGCAAATTAATAAGTATGCGGATCATACAACTTGTGTTGCCCTATTGGCGGCTAAGTTAGCTAGTTTTGGTGATTCTAAGTTTCTTTAACTAAGCTTTTACGTACGTTGCATTAACTCTATTCATTTGACGAAGCTTAGCAATTTTTAACTGATATAAGCAAGTTACCTTGACATCCTCCCCTGTAATGTTTATATTGGAGCCACACACATATGTAACAAGTTTCTCAGGGTCACTCTCTACTGGCAGCTCCTTTTTCTCCATGGTGGTCAGTTTTCCCATTTTCTTCTTACCCTTACCCAAACCCATCACACCTGCAAACCATACAGTTTATAAGCCAAAGCAACAATAAAGTTATCATCGTTTTCAAATAAATACAGTAAGACAAAGGCACACATGTGTCACAAAATCCTATTCAATAATGAGTTACTTATAAGCTACTACACAAACAAAAAATAGTGTAAGTATTTATTTTATTTATTTCGAGGAATACAGATAAACAACTTTGACTTATATACAATAATACGAAACAAAATACTAGAATTAAGTTATTCTTTACAACATTTCTAAGCGGAAGATTATAATCTAGATTAGTTATTATTATGTGAATACTTTAAGGTTAGGATTAGAATAAGAATAGAAAAGCCATTTAAGGTTTTTACTTCAGTTTAGCAGTAAATTATATAGCATACAATAATAGTAAGAAAGATGATTAAATTTAAGTAATTATAAAAGGTATATTAAAAATAAGAGGTGGCTGTGAATAAAAAAAGGAGCAACATTGTTTAAACCGGGAACGTGTTGGATTTTATCCCGCACTTGACGACAGTACTAGGCGGTGGAGATGCTGAACATATCTACCGTTTCTAATTTAAAGTTGTAGAAATCACACATTCTCTTAAGTTATGCATGTTTGCCGACGTTGGAATTAAATGAGGATAAGCCGAAAAAAGGTATACCCTTACATGATCTTATGGTCTTAAGGGTACAGCAAAGTTAGGTTAGATCAGGACAAACATAAGTGCTGGTGCAAATGTTTCAAGGAACCTTTGCATCAGTAACTAGTCTACGGCTGTTTCCTCGACAGCGTTTTTACCTTAGGTAAGTTTAAAAGGTCGCGTATTTCGAAGGATGAAATCCAAAATCTTGATTCTTATCTTACATATATATTCAAATTGGTTTATAAATGTCAGTTTTGCATCGAAATGTACACCTAAGTCCCGAATATTATCGGTATATGCAAGTATATGGCCTCCAATATTATAATAACTAGAAACCAGATTTTGATTTTTGGTAAGTGAGATTTTTTGACACTTGTCATAAGCTAGTATTAACATATTTCCCAGGCAATATGCATGAAGTCGATCAAGATCTTCTTGAAACTCGGAACAGTCTTTTTTTTGCGAACAAATTTGAAGATTTTAAGTCGTCGGCGTACAATAAGAACTTGCAGGATTGGAAACACCTGCAGATGTCATTGATAAAGAGGATATATTGGAGTGGTCCTAGCAGGAAGCCCTGCGCTACTCCTGATGTCATAAATACAGTATCCGATGTTTAGCCATTGATAACAACAATTTGACCTCTATTTGATAGTTACGATTTTAACCACTTCAGCATGTCACCCTTTATGCCGTTTGCCGTTAACTTTATTAAGAGCAGTAAATGATCTACTTCATCGAATGGTTTCCGAAAATCTGTGTAGACAGTGTCGATTTGTAGCTGTTTATCCATATTTTGAAGAGGTAATTAGTGTAGATTAATAAATTTATAAGGGTAGATTTTTTCTCTACAAAACCGTGCTGTTCTTGGATGATTTTATTTTCTAAAGTGGCGTAAATAACATTATATCTTAGAAAAACCATCAAAATGGAGATGGGATAGTTCTTAATTTTCTTCCTGGGCCCAGATTTGTGGATTGCAATAATGAACGCAACTTTCCATCGCCTATGAAAACCGCCATCTTTCAAACATTTATTATAAATGTATGTTAATGGTATTGTTAATTGTTTGTGTGTATTTCTAACAAATACTGGACTTATTTTGTCTGGTCCAGCACCTTTATTGCCATCAATAGTTTTCAGAACCTTAGAAACTTTGTCTTTCGTAACAATTTTCCGTAGTAATTTTCTACCATAATATTTAACTTAAGATCTTGTTTTTTCGTTTTAAGACCGCCGCAGGTCTAACAATAAAACGTCAGATTATTAATATGGGCCATTTAAATATGAAAATATTACTTTAAGTACATTAAATACGATTTTTAAAATTTATTTGTATATGATAGGTATTAGTTCCTAAATAGCTAACATAAGTCTTTATAGGATAAAGTTTGTAGTCACAGATTCAGTTAAATTGAGTTTTGTAAATAATAATTGTGCTAATAATAGTTTTAATTTAGATGGTAGAGCGGCTCTTAAAAGTAAGTCAAAAATAGTTTGAATGTGTTTGGCTTTCACTGAACATACATTACATATTTACATCATGTAAATATGTAACAAGAAAAATTAAATAATATGTGTTAAAAATAACGTTATAAAATATTGTCAAAGATCGAGGATCACCCAGTCACAGTTTCAGTAAGTCTTCCTCCTTGTGGATAATAATAGGTTTTGTAGAGAACGTAGTTTTAGCGTACAGGATCTTCTTTTTCAGTGTAAGGTGTTCGTTTTTAAAAATAGATTGAGGAGGTTTATTTAATTCTATTCAAGATACATGAATGGGATTAGCACGTAGTGAAAGTAAGTACTTAGTAACATTGAACTGTATAGGGATGCTATTCCATAAAAATAACTATAATATACACATCAGTTTTAAGCCCAAAATTATCTCATAAGATACACGATCCAAATTTAGATGCCAGCCAGCTCAGCTAATTGCCACCCCTCACCCTGGAATGTTCCGTAGTCAGCCATGTTTATGGTGCCATTTTAAATGGTTTTTTACCTCATCAGATACATGAACGAAACTAGTGCCAGTCGGTAGCACTGAATGTCTCAGTTACGAAAAACCATGGTTGCCACTTCTCACCCTGGAACGTTCCGTAGTCAGCCATGTTTTATGGTATGGACAAATAGGTAATCATGGTTGGCAAGAATTAACATCTGTAACCTAGACTTTAAGACTGTTTTTTTCAGCCCCTTGAAAGGTCTTGTTAGATTTACCAGTAAGTATCGAAAGCTATTTGTTTACTCATCGAATAGTGTTTTTAACCAAACCCAGTTTAGGACACTAGCTTTAAAGGTTTTTATTGACAAATAACCATGGTTGGCAAGAGTCAACCTGGATAACTTAGATTTTCAGATTCTTTTTTTTAGCCTCTTGAAAAAGGCAAAGATGTTAAATCTGCAATGCTGATTGAAAATGCTTGTAAGCACGTAAATTTTAAAATCTAGACAAGCAATTTTGTCTGACTAAAAAACCGGCCAAGTGCGAGTTGGATTTATGTAATCTACCACCATTTATGTAATCTACAAACACAAACAAAAATATTATGACGTATTAAAAAAAAACTACTTACTAAACCTCGTTCAAATCAATTTTCGGTGGAAGTTTGCATAGTAATGTACATTATATATTTTTTTTAGTTTTATCATTCTCTTATTTTAGAAGTTACAGGGGGGGGGGGGGGACACACACACGAAAACTATTCAGTTTAGAAAAAAATGATAGAAATCTCAATATCATTTTTGAAGACTTATCCATAGATACCCCACACGTATGGGTTTGATGAAAAAAAAAATTTTGAGTTTCAGTTCTAAGTATGGGGAACCACAAAAATTTATTGTTTTTTTTTTCTATTTTATGTGAAAATCTTAATGCGGTTCACAGAATACATCTACTTACCAAGTTTCAACAGTATAGTTCTTATAGTTTCGGAAAAAAGTGGCTGTGACATACGGACGATACGGCCTTACGTGTGATAGAAACAAACGAAGAGTTTCTAAAAATCTTTGCACCCTTAGAGAGTTCTGATAATGTAAATAATAAAGGAAAATGATTCAGAAACAACGTCTTACGAACAAGTTATATAAGCACAAAAAGATGTAAATGTAGCTCGGTACGAACTGTTTAAAAAAAAGTACGGAAAGTTAAATGGCGATCTCACTCCATTAAATGTAAACGATATACTCCTATTTGAACACAGAATTTCTGATTCAGAAGATTTTTGTGATTCCTCCCATGAGGAATAGACGTAATTTTTTAAACCAAATTTGATATGGGACTGTGACATGAATAACGTAAAAATTATAATCTGCTGTTCTTTAGAGCCGATTTCTATATTATAGCCTGAAGTACACAAATGGGGAGTGAAATCAAGTGCTTACCGTTACGTTATAAGTCAAAATTGGAGAAAGGCATGGCCATAATAAACATAATATTTATTTACTTTTTTATACCACTAAGGTGGCAAACAAGCTTACGGTCCGCCTCATGATAAGCGGTCACCGTAGCCTATGGACGCTTGCAACACATCCACAGCTCATTCCACAACCCAAGCGTTGTATATTATTTTTAAATTTTTGTTTATTTATGTATATTAGGTCCATTTAAGGATTTAACTGCAGTCGCGAGTTAGAGCTGACATGTACAGTCATTTGCTAAAGTCCATGCACAGTGTACCTAAAGGTTAAAATTGCGTGGAGCCATTCTGTGAATCTCACACTCATACATTAACATTATCAGTACTGTCAATAATATTAACCTTAAATCGACGAAATTAGGTTTAGTTTTCTTTATACTAACCAGTTTATTTAAACCGTTCTTATATCTTTTGGTTTCCCAACCTAACAAATTAATTAGGTGTAAACAGCAGTGTTGTTCTACATAAGTATTGTTTATTTCGCATTAAATGTTGTCTGCCCCGTGGTGTGATCCATAGACGCTGCGACTTAATTTGGCGAGCCTATGGTTCAAATCTCGCTACTTCCATATTGACTATTTTTGTTAGGAATTACTTTTTTTTCATGTTTTCATCTAGTTCTCTCTGAAAAGGACCAATTGGTATGAGAACTTTTTGTTTTGTTTGCAAACATTAAAACACATGCAATCTAATAAAAATGGTTTTTATTAAAATTTTATAAAGATTTTTTTTGATAAATGTCTCTTTTTTCAATATATATATTTCATATGGTTATAGCTTAAGTATTCGTTTTCGTAATGAAAAGAAAATTGAAACTTAACCATAAGAATAAAAATAAATACAAGTCACCTTTCATTCGGTAACGCTGCTATATTTTGAAAAACAACAAAGTAAAAAAAATTTGTTATGTCTTTCGGTCTAAAAATTATGTGGTCGGTTCGGCGATACGATCGTAGCTGGCGCGTGAACGTCAGTCAGTCACATAATAATCTGTGCGCAACGTTGCGGCTGTTGTTTTTCGATCTAATTTAATATTTTATAGATAAAGTGAATGTCAGTCCAGAAATACCAGCGGTAGACATTTTTAGAACTGAGTGCTTATATGGATGTTTGGTGTTGTGGATCTTAAGTACGGCGTTTTGTGGGTCAAGTTCAATTTTCATCGGGAGAAGAGGAATAGGATCTCATTCATCACCAAATTCGGTACCCAATACACTACACACCTCAGTTACACACACATTGACCGTTCGGCAGGCCTATACAAAAAGACAACATAATTCCGTAAGTACAAGTAATTTTTTCTTACGGCCTACGTTGGCCCAGTTTTTATCCAGTCTTAAATATATTGAAATGTAAAATAATATCTGTAAGAAAAATAATACTTTATTTTTAGGGTTCCGTACCCAAAGGGTAATTAGTGGAACCCTATTACTAAGGCTCCGGCTGTATCTCATGAACCGTGATAGTTAGACAGTTGAAATTTTCACAGAAGAAATATTTCTGTTGCCGCTATAACAACAAATACTAAAAAACAGAATAAAATAAATATTTAAGGGGCTCCCATACAACAAACTTGATTTTTTTGCTCGATATTGATAACGGCAACAGATAGACGCCTAAAATATTTACAAAATATTTAGTTATATAGTTACTTTAAAAATAAATAATTAAATTAAAATAAAACAAAAATGTAAGGGGGCTCCGATACAACAAACGTGATTTTTTCCGTTTTTATAGATAATGGTACGGAACCCTTCGTGCGCGAGTCCGACTCGCACTTGGCCGGTTTTCTAGTATTTAATATAAACTCCATTATTTTCAATCACAGCAAGCAAGCGCCGCCGCATAGATCCGACTATATTAGAACAGATATCTGTTCCTCTAATATTATTCCAAATTTCTAAACAGTGAGCCTCTAATGACTCTGTAGTTCTTTCATTTCGCGTGTCCCATCTTTGCACCATCAAAACCCATAGGTTTTCTATGGGATTTAAATCTGGTGATTTTGCAGGCCAAGGAATAACATTAACGTCCGGGTGTTGAGTAAACCAATCCTGCACTATTTATATGCGCTTGATGCACAGGACAGTTATCTTGCATAAACTGTATTTGTGGCATATAAGCTAATGGATAAACACACCGCGCTGTTGGCAACATGATCTCGTCTAACACTTCCACATAATGTAAAGCTCTAGCGCGCCCTGCTATCGAGATTAATTCACCAGGACCAGCCGCAGTCATCCACCCCCACATATTTAGTGATATCCGTCCAGTCCATTTATTAATACTATAATTGTATCATATTAAGTGGCTAAACTGAATACTGTCAATTTTGACGAGGTACGCACACAATTTTGACGAGGTACATATTAATTTTCAATACTTATAAGCTCCGTAGACGATCAAAAATTCTTGTCAAGAATTCATTGCCTAAGCGACTTTAGCGTCAACTTTGCATGTTTTTGATGTTATTTCAACTGAACAGTTTCTGTCTCTCAGCTACAGTGGAACAAACTTTTCTGACCTGACATATAGTTGCTGGAGTCCTGTAAGTTCACACCATTATTATATGGCGCCTCTAGTTTTGATTTTTGAGCATGATCAGAGAAGTTTGTTGCCCTGTACTTAACAAGGCTCTAGTTTGGAAAATGTTTTGCAGGGTCAGACTACACCCTGAGATAACAGGACAAACTCATTGTAAGTTTATTAAGCTTTGAGAATACCATTACTGTATTGCAACAGTTAGTTAAAATCAGTTAAATGTGTAATACCAGTTTGTAAGTATTTAAATTATTGAATAATTGTAAAAATAGATGCTTACACAAATATAAATTTCATATGCTGCCTTCTATCATCAATCATCATCATAAATCATCCAACCCAGTAAAACTTGTTGCCCAAAACACAAATAATGTTGTTTGTTTTAGTAACTGTATATAGTAAATCAGGAGTTTGTCACATCCATTTAGTGATGTAACATATTAGCGGAACTAATTTAGTGATGAAATGGACACATAAGGTGTTGTTTAGGAGGCAGTATTTAACCAACATCAACTGTGATAGGTTTGTTGTTTAAATAGTGTTAAATTAACATGAAATATTACCCTAAACTCCTCCCGTTAACTGAATACTGTCAGACCATTTTATTATCATCACCACCTCATTTATCCTTTTGGAATTCACAATTTACCCTCATACATTTTGCAGCTTTATTTTTTATTTAAAATCAAAGGACTAAATTAGGTCAGAGAAAAAGAATCTAGTTTTTCAGTATTGAATCTTTTTTTCCATAAAATCTGATTAAATGATTTCTATACTAATTTAACATGTGACCAAAAAATAGTTTATTTTAAATAAGTAATTAATTAAATATATAACAACGCTTATTTTTACTTTTAGTCAGAACAATTTTTTTGTCATAAATGATTACAAATATGTCGATTTTAAAGTGTTTGTTGGCGAATTCTCATGAAAACTAAAAACATTACTAAACACCTCTATGTGTTATAATAGTTGTATCTGAATAAACCTAGTCAAATACACAAAAAAAAAAAAAAATTCAATCTTTATAAACAAACACATGACAATAATATTGAAATATAATTAAAAATACAATACAACTCATTGGACAAATAATGTTGTATTTTTTAGTATTTATAAACATCTATTGACATTATAAAAATTAAGGGTTCTGCTGTTGATAGAAATATTAAATTACAATTGTAGCGAAATGCACAGATTTCAGTCATTCTCATAATAAAATTGTCATATCTCTTAAAGTATTCATAATTAAATGCCAAAAGTTTGTTTACATAAACTTTGATATACAATGCATTGAATCACAGTAAGATCCAGTAAAGTAAAAGGTAATTTGTCTGCTTTATCCACTTAGTCACTATGCAATTTTTTATGGAATGACTCAAATATTTACCTAAGCTTGTGATCAAAAATTAAATGAGAAGGTTGAAAACCCGATTTCCTTGATAGAAATAGACAATTCAGTTTAATGTCAGAATCTATGAGGGACAAGTCACATTATAAAATTATTCTAGAATTTTTTCCACAGTAATGTAAAGCTCTGCAAATTTTTTATTTCTGTTTATAGCAACTTGAAAGAGACGTCAAAAACACTTGTTAATTTATAAACTAAACAACAGAATTTACTAACCCCCAGCTGCAGCTGTTGTTTTCTTGAGGGCAGCGAAACTAGTTGTTTGCGTGTGCAGGCTTGTCGATAGCAGAAGCGCGGGTCGTAGTTGTGGCCAAACTTTACAAATTGTAGTTAAATACATAATTAATAAAATTTTCGTACTAAATAAACTATTATAATTATTTTAGTTATTTTAGGCACACATTTTTAGGTTATGATGTTATTATTCCAATAATTTTTAGTTTATCGTTGCGGACAGGCCAAGGAATGCGCCATACAGCCACGTCTACATTTTTACAGCATCCTTGACAATGACTTTATTAATTCTCGAAGTACAAGTATAAATCTTTTATTTTGGGCATCTTCCCACGGGTGCGTTGAACAGATTTTCGGGTTTCAACAAGGAGATCGGCTCTTTTACACCGGATTGATCCGGATTTACTACTCGTACCAAAAACGGAAGTTTGGACTAGCGCGCTGGGAATTTTGGATTGACCAGGAAAGTTTTTTTTTTTTTTTTTTTTTTTTTTTTTATACCACTAAGGTGGCAAACAAGCTTACGGCCCGCCTGATGGTAAGCGGTCACCGTAGCCTATGGACGCTTGCAACACCAGGGGTATCACTTGCGCGTTGCCGACCCTTCAGAAATCTAATAACTTCTTTCTTGAAGAACTCCATACTGTAGTCCTTGCAGAAAACCTTGGCAGGGAGCTCATTCCACAACTTAAGCGTTCGCGGGAGGAAGTTTCTCTGAAACCGCACTGTAGTTGTCGCGACTACATAATACATTCAAATTGAAATAGTTTATTTCTCAAAAATAGGATACAATATCACTTTTTTGACGTCAGTATAATATGCAAGTAATTTATAAACTACTACCGTTTCGGAATCAAGATGGCGTTCTGGGGAGAAGATACGGCTAAAGAAACTCTCCAGCTGTCGCTCTTTTCAATTTTAATTATATAACGATTGGTACATTTCTAAATACAAGTACTGTGATAGCAACATTTTAATCATCCCATGCGTTTTTATCTATAAGATAGTCTTTAATTGAATAGTAAGTTTTTTTTACAAGTTTCTGTATAACAAAAATTCAGTTTACATAGGATTCTGCAGTGATTTTGTTGTAAAAACGGACACATTGTCCTTTAAATGATTTATCAATTTTCTCAAGCCTTGTGTGGATCAGAGCCAGTTTGTGTCTATTTCTAGTATTTCGATTATGTGTTCATCACTATTTTTATTTACAAAATTAATATTCTTATGAACATAAATTAAATTATCAAATATATATTGACCAGGTAAAGTTAGTTTATTAATCTGTTTAAATTTATCCCTTAAAGAGTGTCTGTTAGATTAATTGTATATTGCTTGAATAGACCTCTTCTGCAATACAAATATTGTCTGTATATAAGCTGCGTGTCCCCATAATAAGATACCATAGGACATCACGCTATGAAAGTAACTAAAATATACTAGCCGGGCTGTGAGTTGACGAATCTTCTCAAACGCAATATAATATAATTTCTTACCTATCTCCCTTTTGTAAAAGTAAATTTCCTCTGAGCAAGCTAGGCCCCTACTGACGATAGGACACACGGACTGTCACCCCTACGTCGAGACGGCCGAAACATAAGGTCAGTTTCTACATTTGGTAAGCAGAGCCTTGGTTTCTGGCGGCATTAAGAGCGTCAGTTGATAGCAGACGTATTCATGGACCTCTAGGACTGACATGCGCTGATAGGAACCGTCCGTAGGTATTTAGTTGCTAGTTTGTTTACTTGAGTTCTTGTAGGAAGAAAAAAGTTAGCGATAAGAGATACGCGTATCGGTTAGAACAGTTAGGGCTCCACGAGCCTATGTTATCTGTTATTTAGGGTTTGGTTATTTGTTCATTTTTCGGTTTTTATTTTTGGTGTATGTTTAGATAATAGTTTGTATCGCTAATTAGTTTTGTTTGTTTTTCGTATTTTGTTCGGTTAACTTAGATAATAGTTTGCATTGCTAATTAAATTCAAATTCAAATTCATTTATTCCGTAATTATTATGGGTGAATACAAAAGATGATACAGGTATTTTTTTACAGAGCGGCCATAATTTACTCTGCTGAGCATACAGAAAACCTAAATTTTAACGTTGTTTCGCTTTATTAAACCAACTGGCGCACCCACCTATTGTTAAAGGGTTGTACTATTTCAGAAACCCTCCGTGGCATGTGCATAACAACTTACCAAAATTTCATTACAATCGGTTCACCCTTATTGCGCGAGTTCGACTCGCACTTGACCATCTTTTTTCTTTCTCAGAAACCTTCCCCGGCGTGTGCATAACAACTTAACGAAATTCTATAAAAATCGGTTTACCCTTAGTGCGCGAGTCCGACTCGCACTTGACCGTTTTTTTCTTTTATAAAAACCTTGTCCTGACACTAACAAACACAACAAAAAAAACTTACCCGAATCGGTCAAGCCGTCTTCGAGTTTTTCTTAGTGCGCGAGTCCAACTTGCGCTTAGCCGTTTTTTTTTCATAAAAATCTGCCCTAACACTAACAAACACAACAGAAAAAGAAGTAGCGAAATCGGTCTAGCAGTTCACGCGTGATGGCGTGACCAAGGGAAATGGATTCATTTTTATATATATAGATTATTTTTTGTGTGTATTTTGTACGATGTCTAAACCAAGGGTGAGAGTTTTAGATGTGCTTAGGTGGCTAGCGTCGGCTAAGCTAAACATAGGGAGGCCTGTGGCAGGCCTTAATTGACAGCTCGAAGACAGAATGGACGTGCTGAGCCAGGCCTACCGAGAGCTGGTTTATTCAGATTTGGAGCCGGAGGCCATGGCCAGGATCCTGGCCAATATTGATGAGGCCGAGGAGATATCGGACGAGATCACACAGGCTGTATGGAATCTCGTCGCGCCCCAGTCGGAGAGTTTAAGGAAGTGGAAGAGCCCCCAAGTGGCTTTCGTCCCTACATGCCTCCTTAGGGTCACTCCAGAAAGCTAGCCGAAACTAGACTAGCATCCATGGAGAGACGTACGAACCGAAGTTCAGAATTTTAGGAAAATAGGTTGCATTCCTTAACTCACTACTTGAGTATTTAGTGTGTTTGTTTGTATGTATGTAATAATACCGGCGTGAACCGGTTGACGCGTTTTTGAACTACTGCCGCAGATGTCGCAATCATCTTCATCTTCTGCAGCGGCGCGTCCGGTGGTCTGATAAAATGGAACCTCCTAAGATCTCTTAGTGAAGGAGGAGAATATGCCGCTCCTCCATTGGAGAAGGGGTTGTATATTGCAAGAGCAAGAGATTTGAATCTCCCACTGAGATGTCTTTGAGTGACAATTATGAGCCAAGCCAGTAAAATTTAATTCTTACCTACTAATTTAAAATAAGTTTGGTTATTTAATGCCATTTTTGCGTATTAGTTTATAAGCTATAAAGTGGAGGGATGATATGAAGGTAGTATGCAAAAACCCATACAGATATATAAGAAAGGCGTGTGGCTGCGCCCTGCCTGTCTTTAATGCAACAATAAACAGTGTGTATCCGACGCTTGCGTTGTTCACTTGCCTACGTCCTATATATACCCAAGTAAATATAAAACACTTATGTATCGCAAATTTGCAAGTTTCAGACTTGACAAAGCTGGAACATGACAGTAACTTTCATCCTATTGTTACTTTGAACTTCATCGAAACTTAATAATTAATTAAACTGCAATGATGCATATAAAAACTTATAGAGATATTACTATTTAACATTGTTGCAATATAATAAATGTGATGTTAGGAGCGCAATATCGAAGCAATGTTTGTTATCATATCACTGTCACTTTGCTAACAAAAATTACAGTAATGTTTTGTACTTACAAAAATGTTCGCAATACTCGTATAATTATTTTAACTTCGATACAACATTACTAATTTTCGTATTTTGTAAACTTATTCGGTAAAAAATTATTTACGCAGCCTATTATCTTCTTTTTATAAAGGGTATGCTTTAAGTTAAAACTTTCGTGATGTGGAATATTTTTTATTTACTCTTACCGCGGTAAGATTCGAGATGGATCAGGATGTGGGAATCAAACAGAATTAGGGGTGTACCTTATGGTTTATTCAACCCTCTACTATACTACATCGCCGACAATATTGGATTATTCATTTAAAAATCTTATGCTAATACATAACTTTTTTATATATTTTTTTTCACTTTTTCCTTCCAATAAGGGATTTTCCGACGGGTGAAATTTAAAAAAAAATAGTTTAAAAAGTTTAAATAGATAGCGTTGAACCAACAAGGAGCATTTTTTTTTCTGAAACTTAGTGACTTGGCTGTGTTTCAAATCTAAACTAGGGCCTATACAGCAAAAATAATTATGTGGCTTTGTCATATGGTATTTTCCCGCATTTTAAGCAAAAAGGAACATACCTCTAGACATTTTTTCACTGTAATTTTTGCGCTGCGCTTCCGGAGCTCTTGTTTCAGGTCTGCTACAGACCATGATCCGTAATTCATACTCATCATCAAATAACAAAGTAACAACAAAATAACGAATTAGAGTTCCCAGCACAGAGGTAAACTTTATATCAAAGAGCCCAAAGCAAAGAAAAGAATCACGACGTTTCACAGAAGATAAACATTCCATATGTTTTAAAAAAACTGCGCCTTGTCGAGTCAACGCCATCTATATGTCTATATTTTAGAAATAATTTTTTTTTTATTCGTCTCGGAAAACCTCTCATTGTTTTGGTTTAAAAAACACTCCTTTTCCCTTATAAAAGCTACCTAAACATAGATACGTGGAAGTTAAATAGCAATAAGATTGTATTTCTTCCAACACCTTCTAAATTCCTATCAGGTATCCCCGACCTGTTACATTACCTACCTGTTTGAAATGTTAGAAAACTGAATCACAGTTCCAAAAGCAAGTATGTATGGGTTCCGTAGCTCAGTCGACTGCCGCGTAGGACATTTTTCCTACTTATGTAACATTCGCACCATAACTTTCTGTTACTTTACTTAAAGTTGTGTCAATGTTGAATTTAAACTTACTAAAACTTTACGCAGTAACTAACTCAAACGTTACAATTATCATATTAATGCAACATTACATTTTAGTCACGATAAATTTCAGTGATCAGGACTGGGCAAGTAACAGGGTTTATATCTGGCGCGGCTGTTAGGGCTTCGTTTTGGGATTGCTGGAAACTGGAATGTTGCAACCTTGCCTTGCTTTAGTTTTACGGCAAATGGTCTTGGGACGATACAATATATAGGCCAGCGAAGCCGATAGTGCTCTCTATCGTTTAGCTCGCCTAATGACCAAAACCCCAGCGCCCATACAGCTCCTCATTGACAATCAAGGTGTCAAGGAACTCTTAGCGGATCATTTCGAGGACCAACGTCAACTAAACTCCATTATTTACCCCTTACAAAACATTGGTTGGAAGCGCATACAGCAGATTCCACTATCTCCAACACGTCAAACAATGGTGTCTTACCTAAATACATGGAAATCCCCTAGCCCAGACGGCTAACTTTAACCCATAAAAGGTCTTTCCCACGACCTGAGAAACAGGCAAAATTAATGTCCTGAAGACCTAAAAGTCCCCCTAGCGACGGCCGAGGAAGAAATGAAATGCAATTTTTTTAAATAAATAACTTTTATTACATACTAGACTTGGCCGGCGGCTCCGCCCGCCCTAAATTTGGTTAACGGCGGCGTAGGATTCTTACGGCAACTCCTTGATTATACTAAAGAAGTTTGTTATAGCAAGCTATAGCTGCAGCTATGGTTCGTTCGTGGTATTCGGTTATAGTTACTCCCGCGGGAACTTTTGAATATCCCGGGATATAAAGTAGCTTTTGTCCTTTTCCGTATTTTTAACTATCTCTGTGTGCATAATTTCAGCTCATTTAAAATGCTCCCAGTGCAGCAAGATTAAGTAACAAACGTTATAGTTATTCCCACGGCAACTTTTGAATTTTCCGGGATGAAAAATAGCCTATGTCAGTCAGTAAATCAGTTGAGCGGTTCCCGATTCATCCAGTGGTTGAAGCGTGACAAACAACCAAACATCCAAACTTTCGCATTTATAATATTTGCGGGCCGCGGCAGTAATCCAATCCTACTATATTATAAATGTGAAAGTTTGTATGTCTGGATGGATGTTTGTTACTCAATAACGCTTCAGCCACTGGAAGGATCGGGATAAAACTTGGCACACCTATAGATTAGGTCCTGGAATAGCACATTGGCTACTTTCTATCCCAAAAATTTAAAAGTTCTCGCGGGAATAACTATAACCGAACTTAAACAAACTATAGCTATAGCTACAGCTTGCTATAGCAATCGTCATTAGTATAATTAAGGAGTCTTACGCCGATAACCGAGTTTAGGGCGGACGGAGCCGCTGGCAAAATCTAGTGTACCATATTATTGCTAGAATCAATTGGTCTACATGTGCTTTATTTATACAGACACGTAAATTACCGCGGTATCACTTCTGAGTCGTGAGTTACACTGAATAGAAAGGAGCGAGAGCGTCGGTTCTGTGTAGACTGCACGGTGCCCAGCGTACTGTACGTGAAGTCGCATCAGCAACGTACTGTACGTGAGGTCGCATCACCAAACAGACTACATAAGCTTAAAATTACACTACAATTACTTCTCTACAGACTAATAGTTTAGGAATTATTAAGGCAAGATAAGTAACCTTTTCGTTACGTATTTCTGTCCTGGTACCTGGAGTGATTTTAATTACTTTTTACGTCAAAAACAAATATTCTTCCCGCGGGTTTACTCGCGCGGAATCTATTCACCACCGTCGGATTCCTAGAGAAATCCATTAATGCCGAGCCGCTTTATGTTCGTGACAAAAATGTAAAAATATCCGGCCAAGTGGGAGTCGCACTCGATGACCGAGGGTTCCGTAGGCACTGAGCAAGATACTAAAAGAATTTTTTTTTCCTGAGCTGTCTATGCAGTTGGCTGTTGCAGCCATTACTGCTTCACCGGGCTTTTTGGGGCGAGACTCTAAAGGAGTCTCAGCTCATATAGCGCCTAACGCTCAAGGGCTCCCCGCGGAGCCTCGGATTCAGTTGTCGCTCTCGATGGCGTCACCAGCATGAGCTGTGAGCCTTGAACCCGAAGGTGATTCAGCGCCAAGAGGCGAGTTCCCCGTTACGCGGTTGCCGTTGCGATTGCGATTGAGTGGGGGGCGAGAAGCGCCCCGGCACTCTTTGATACCTCGTGTATCCTTGCGGGCGCCGACTAACCCGGGGACGTCGGCGTCGTGTTAGGGGGGAGGCCCTATTATGGGAGGTCGTTGAGACTAATCTCGCTATAAAGGGCCAGAAATGAAGAGATCCGACTAAGAACCGAAGTCACTGACAGCCCACAAAATAAGCAAGCTGAAGTAGCAATGGGCAGGTCATATTTGTCGCAGAACCGATGACCTTTGGGGCAAACGAGTCTTAGAGTAGAGACCATGTATAGAAAAATGGGTGGGTTCTGTAGCAAGTCCAAAATTTATTGCAATTTCTATATCAGTTGAAGTATTGTCAAACTTATTTACAATGACATATCGTTGGACTCACTGACTTACATATATATATATTGTTGGACTCGAAAAATTGATTTTGAATAACTGACAGATAAAAAATGTAATGATTAAAAAAATCAGTTTACGACGGAAAAAATTCAAACCCTTATCTCCAGGTACGACGGATCGTAAATTCCGCCGTATTGTAATAATTACTAAAGATTTTCAATAGCCGGCGATGATTTGGCTTTACTGGGCTGGACCACAGTATTAATCATTTTACTTATAATAATACGTGAGCATATCTACATAACTACAAGGAAATTATCTGAATAACTTCTGCGGTACAGTCGTCTACAAAAAACAAAGTCCGGTAATTTCGAAAAATTACCGAAAATTGAATTTGCTTTCGAATATTCAGAACATAATATTACATTGTAAAAAGCTCCCACTTTTACACTAAAGAGTGTAATAAATTGTAGTAACGGACTCATCAGAATATTTGCATTTATTTTCCCCTGAGGAAAAATTCTTGACAAAATGGCACCTAAAGGGATAAAAATATAATTTATTATAGTTTTTGTGCTACCACAACACGCAAAAGGTTTTTTAATGATAATTTCGTAAATTTTTCTAAATTTAAAAAGCTTAAAAACGCAATGTGAAATTTTCGGACACGTTTGGCTTTTAAATATTTTATTTTCTCTCTTGTTTATACAAATAAAAGGTTTTTTTTTTGTTCTTTTAGACAAAAAGAGACAGCGAAAAGCTGTGTCAATTAATTTTTAATATTTGTCTCAAGTTAGGGGTTCTTTTATTACAGTTAAATTAATAAATAAAAAGTCCACACAAATAATAATTTTATTTTTGTTGTTTCCAAGATTGTCTTCGTCGATTATGTCTAACGCAGTACTTGACATAAGTGGGTTTAAACGTACAACATCTTGGAAACAAGTATATTAATATTGTTTTTCAGGGAGACTGTAATTATTACACAAGTAATTAGTGGCGAATTTTTCATATTTTTTAATTGTGTTATTATTAACTGGCGGTTCTGGAATCTTGATGGTTCTAGAGGCGGTAGTTGCTTGATAATGAAGTGGTTCAAATTTTTGACCTGAAGAGTTCCAGCATAGAATACAGTCTCAAAGTAGTAAAAGCTTCGTTACGAAATTTTTACTATTTTCTTTCAAGAAAGTGACATAAATTAAATAAACTAATAAAATAAAAAAATGGAAAAAACTATTAAATATCACCTGCTTAGTAAAAACGAACTAATATATGAAACCCTAGCCCTATTGAAAATAGTTGAAAATTTACCAGCTAATGAGATACTTGAGTCAATTTTAGATCCCAAAGAGGATATTGAAGAGGATATTTAACTTTTATTAATCAAAAATTAGATGACACAGGTATTAACAAAGAAAAAATTTAACGGTTAGAAGCGTTTTTAAACCACATACATTTTAGGTTATTACGAATCGACATTACAGATGAATTAAACTTAAGTCGGTGGTGGCCGAGGGAATTAAATTTCACTTCACGTCCCAAGTGGCGGAGGTTCGAAGTCCCGGGTCGGTGTGTACCAATGACTGTTTTCTTAATTTTTTTTTTTTTTTTTTTTTTTATACCACTAAGGTGGCAAACAAGCTTACGGCCCGCCTGATGGTAAGCGGTCACCGTAGCCTATGGACGCTTGCAACACCAGGGGTATCACTTCGCGTTGCCGACCCTTCAGAAATCTAATAACTTCTTTCTTGAAGAACTCCATACTGTAGTCCTTGCGAATACCTTGGCAGGGAGCTCATTCCACAACTTAAGCGTTCGCGGGAGGAAGTTTCTCTGAAACCGCACTGTACGCGACCATTTAGGTTCTAAAGTGTGAGAATGGATTCCCTGCCGATGGCGAGCGGTGCGATGGTAGAAAGTAGCCGTGGGCATCATTTCGAACAATTCTTCAGAACACAACCCATTGTACAAGCGGTAGAACACACACAGTGAGGCAAAGTCTCTTCTCAGACTTAAGGGCTCGATACCGCAAGTGAGTTTGGAATCGTCGACAATTCTCACAGCCCGTCGTTGAACCGAGTCAAAAGGGCCAAGCTGGTATCCGGGTGCACTTGCCCAGAGATGGCAGCAGTACTCCATATGGGGCCGAACTTGCGACTTGTAAAGTAACAACCTTTGCCCCGACGTGAAGCACTGCTTCGCTCTGTTGAGTACACCAAGTTTTTTGGACGCCAGCTTCACCTTATCTGATAAATGATCTCGGAACTGAACATCGCTGGAGATGTCGACACCAAGGATCCCAATGCTCTTGGAGATGGAGAGGGGAGTGTTCTGGTATTGTGGGACTACAGTGAATGGAGTTTTCTTAGCGGTGAACGCGCACACTTGTGTCTTTGTAGGGTTGAATCGGACCAAGTTTACCCGTCCCCAGTCAGAGACCTGGGACAGTGTGGTCTCGATTTGAGACACAAGTTCTCCGCGGTTTTCCTCCACAACGGAACGAGGGATATTTGCACGACCCGTGTAAAAAGCGTCTCCAGTACTGTCATCTGCATAGCAATGTATGTTGTTCATGTCCAACATGTCATTGATATGCAGTAGAAACAGCGTAGGAGACAGCACAGAGCCTTGCGGGACACCAGCATTAATGTCCATGCTATCAGAGCAACTACCGTCAACTACGGCTCGTATGCGTCTGCCGGACAAAAAGCTAGCCACCCATTTGCACAAACCCTCGGGCACTCCGTAAGATGGCAACTTCGATAGAAGACCGCGGTGCCAGACCCGATCGAACGCCTTCGCTATGTCCAGGCTACATGCCAATGCCTCCCCTGACTCTCAATGGCTAGTGCCCATCGGTGTGTGAGATACACTAGAAGGTCACCAGTCGAGCGACCGTGACGAAAGCCATATTGACGGTCACTGACCAGATCGTGTACTTCTAGGTATCTTAGAAGCTGTGTGTTGATCACACGCTCCATCACCTTAGAGAGGAGAGAGGTAATAGGTAGGATTCGCAGTCTTGCATGAAGACGGAAATTGCCTAGTGTGGTAGGAAAGCGCGAAGAGGCGCGTGAGTACAGGACATAACTCAGGAGCACACTGCTTAAGCACCACTGCTGGTATACCGTCTGGCCCACTCGACTTATGAACGTCTAGAGAAAGTAACGCCCGCCTGACCTCCCGCTGCGTTATGGAGATTTCCGGCATGGTCTTACCGCACCACGGTATAGTAGGTGGTACAGCGCCTTCATCGTTCATATTCGAGTTCGAGGCAAAGAGACTACCCAGTAGATCGGCTTTCTCTTTAGCACTATGGGCCAAGTCACCATCGGTCTTTCGCAGTGGTGGTAACGACGACTGGCAGAAGTTCCCTTCGGCAGCTTTGACAAGCGACCAGAAAGCACGACTCCCAGAAGTATAGCTCGCAAGTCGCCCACCTATTTTGCCGATGAATTGGAATTTTGCTCTAGCAGTTGCTTTCTTACTGAATCTCGAGGCAGCATTTAATTTGCGTTTTAACTCAGAAATATTCGTATCCTTATTAAAACGAGCCGTGGTCCAAGCCTCATATGCATTTTGCTTAAGAATTTTGGCTTTTCTGCAAGACCTATTAAACCACGGTCGTTTTTTGACGCCGGCAGCTACTCGCGGGTTAGGAATATAGCATTCCATACCAGCAAGGATTGTCACAGTGACTGCGGCTGCGCAGACGTCAGGATCTTCTGAGTTAAAGCAAATCTGCCTCCACGGGTACGATGCGTAAAATTCTCGCAATCCATCCCAGTCTGCCGACTTATAGTGCCACACACGACGCCAATTAGTTGGCCCAGAAGGATCAGGTTGTGTGCATGACACTTGAGTCCGAACGAGACAGTGGTCCGAGGAGCCAAGAGGCGCATCCACTGAGACGGAGTTTCCGTCCGGACGAGTAGTCAGCAGAAGGTCCAGTAAGGAGCTCGTATGTTCCTCTATATCTGGTATTCTCGTTGGAGAAAGTACCAGCTGTGAGAATCCATAGGTCAGAGCAAATTCATGAGCAGATATCCCAGCATAGTTATTGAACTCGCGAGAACTGAGCCACTCGCGATGGTGGGCGTTAAAGTCTCCCAAAATAACTAGTTCTGCTGTGGGATATTGCTCTAGAACTTTGTCAGTCGTCAAACTCAGGTGCGTGAAGAGTCGAGTTACGTCCGTGTCACCGCTATGAGACCTGTATAGGCACGCATAGATACGAGTGTGGCCGCCGTAATCTACGCGGACCCACAATATCGACAGGTCCCTGTCTTCAAGGCTATGAAGGCGGCGACAGCAGATATCCTCCCGGACGAACATACATACACCGGCACGACTCACAAAATTGTGCTCAAGTTTGTAACCGGGATAATGAAGGTATGATGTATCGGCCGGGCAGGATATCTGCGTCTCCGTTAGAAAAGAATGGTCGGCTGCGCAGTCTCCAGATGGAGGTGGACTGCGTTAAGATTTGCGTGAATACCCCTAATGTTGCAAAAGTCCACATTAAATGTGGATGGAGCGGCCGCTGAATAAACTCTTTTTCTTTTATTTCTTGCCATATTTTTTTTTTTTTGAAAGGGTTATTTAGATTAAAGATGAGGATTCACTGCACTGACAGCTTAGAGGACAAAAGGTGCGGTACTAGAACTGCCCAAGCTCGCCACAGATGATACGGTTGCTGGCACGGCGGGCGGAAGGGCCCCTGATCCCCCTCTGTTGTAGTAGCCGGGTCCACTCCGGTCTCCTTCTCCGGCACGACTACCACTTCAGATACTTTACACAGGCTGGCGAATCAGCCTCCCAGGGCGGAGATTAAGTGATCCCTGGGTTCGGGATCCCGTTCAACCTGCGGGCGGCCAGCGGTCAGCCGTTTCATCAGGTCTCCCTGACCGCCGAACCAGCACGCCGCGTCTACGCCGAGCATGACAGCAACAAGAACCGCCGGTCCTCCGCTGTCCGCGCAGCGAATCCTCAAAGAGCTCTGGCAACCTTACTCACCGCCAGGAACACAACACTACTCAATGTTAGTGTTATTATGGCCGCGGTTTTCTGTAAGGTGGAGGTACTTCCCCAGTTCGGGCCGCTCATTCGAGCAAGTACTCGCTATGCCCTGCTTTAGTTGTTCGGGTGGCTTAGTCGAGCGAGTACTTGCAGTGCCCTACCTCTCTTAAAACCACCTCTCTTACTCAAGTACACTGATTTATTTATTCACACCACTGGCTTACCGGTGAAGGAAAACATCGTGAGGAAACCTGCATACGTCAAAAAAAAAAAAGACGTATGTGAAGTCCACAATCCGCACTGGGCCCGCATGTGGACTATGGCCTAAATCACCCACGCTTATGAGGGTAGGCCGTGCCCCAACAGTGGGGACGTATGAAGGCTGGCAAGGAAACTTAAGTACCTTTAGTTAAAGTTGACTTTAGTTAAAAATGAGTTCCAATAATTAAAAAAACTATGGAATAGTAAGATTTTAGAGATTACCGAACTAGAATTTAACTCATTGCATGATATTTCTGATTTACCTGATGACAATAGGTCAGAAGTCGGTAGTTTACCTGAAATTAATCAGGTATCCCAAAAATTTAATGAGGATTTTAATAAGTCAGCGATATCCTTAGAAGCTGAAGGCGTTGAAAAAAAAAAAGTATCACAATTTCTTGTGATAGAAGCTCTGCACTTGAGCTGAAAAGATTCAATTATAATGGAAAATTACGCCCTAGGTCGTTTTTTCAAGAACTAGAAAGGCTTTCTAGGAATATTAAAAAAGAGTTACTGTTAACTAGAGCGTATAAACTCTTTTCTGACGACGCTTTACACTGGTTTAGATTTATTAAATCGAAATTAAACAATTGGGACGAACTTAGTAGTAGATGAGCTGAAGATTTCGGTAGTTTCAACGACTATTGAACTATATATACAAACGTACTCAAGGGGAGAACGAAAATATCGTTATTTATGTAGCAATAATAGCTGAAATGTTCAATAGGCTAAAGAGATCGCTTTCTGAGAGTGATCAATTAGAAATATTGCTTCGAAACATTAGACCATAATATTCCTTTTTTGTAATACCTGCAAATATTTCGTTGATTGATAATTTTATTAGCATTTGCAAGAAAAACGATCAATTTCTTGACAAAACTAGGAATTTCAAAGAGCCAGAAAACGGTGAAGTGATGTTTTCAGATTTTGACTATAACAAACCTAGTAGTTCTTCAAAAATCCCCGTTTTAACAAAGTTAATAATTATGAAAATTGGAGCAAAAGGAGTTTTAAACGAAACCCCTTGATAATTTTAAAAACTACGGTTCGGTTTGAACCTAGATTCCCTACATATAAACCAACGGTTTATAAGAACCAAAATTTCAATCCGGTGCGTAATGAGTCGTCAAGGGAAATTGCGGTGGTCCATGAAATTCCATTCGCCATTTTGTATTCGATGCCGTGTACATGGACACGAACTTAGTAAATGCACATCTAACAACATTGTCTGTTATAGATGTGGTCTTAAAAATGAAACAGCGATAGATTGTCCAAATTGAAATCAATCTACTAATAAGAATTACTATAAAAATATTACAAATTACAATCGTTGTAGTCAAGATTTACATGACTGGTCGTCATGGCTTAGCAAAGTCAACATTTTTTTCAATTCCTTTCGTACTTTGGTCCTGTTTAAAAACGAAAACGATAATTTATGTACTTTTCTAAAAATATAGATAAAAGATACAGAATGTATGGCACAGGTTCTTGCATCAGTGTTTAGGCAATAATTCACATCTAGCCATACAAAAGCTAGGTTTTGATAGGATGAAAATATAAAAGTTTCGACTGCTGGTATAGCAATACACCAAGTTATTGGTTATTTTTTATTGCCAATGGTATTTAATAAACAAAGTAAGATAATTAAAACATTTGTTTTCCCAGATTTGTTTCCTTCAATAATTTTAGGGATAGATTTTTGGAAAACCTTTAATCTGTCACCTTATCTTTTTCAAATTAATAATGAGGTTAAAAAATCAATTATTTCTGAACTTTCTAAGGGTGAAAACAAGATTCAGTTTGATAATTTCCCCTTTTCACAAAGAGAAGGCGGACAGAGTTATTAGTAATTTTAAAGCTATTTCGTTTGAGGAACCAGGCATTATTGGTGTAACTAATCTAGTTACACATAGAATAGATACTTGTGATCACCCACCGATTAAACAACGTAATTATAGGCTGTCTCCAGAAAGACAACGGGTACTTGGTGAAGAAGTCGATAAAATGATAAATTGGGACATTATTGAACCATGCGAGAGCCCATGGTTATCTCCAGTCATAGTTACGCCTAAAAAAATGGCGAATGTAGATTTTGTATGGATAGTAGAAAATTAAATTCAATTACTAAGTAAGACGCTTATAATTTGCTTTTTATTAATGAAATAATTTGTCTAATGCGAAATACTTAAGCAGTATTGATATTGCAAAAGCATTTTGGCAGATTCCTTTACACGTAGACGACAGAAATTAAACTGCATTTTACGTTCCAACACGCGGCAGCTTCCAATTTAAGCAATTACCCTTTGGGTTATCAAATAGTCCTGCTACACAGCAAAGATTGATGGATTCCTAGTTTTTTCCTAATTTTAACAACAAAGTTTTCTGTTATTTAGATGATATTATCATTATTAGCGAGAGTTTCGATTAACGCATATCCCTTTCAAATCGAGTACTTGAAAAACTCACAAAGGCTCGTTTAACTATTAATTTTGAGAGTAAGTTTTTTAAAAATAAGCTAAAATATCTCGGCTACATTGTAGACGAACGTGGTCTACGCACAGACCCAGATAACGTGAAAGCCATTCTTGAAATTCCTACTCCTAAATCGCGTTAGGAGGTACGTCGATTTTTAGGTACTACAGCTAGTTACTATAGGCGTTTTATACCCAATTTTAGTACTGTAGCTGGTCCCTTTAATTCATTAACGTCTGCGGGTAAAAATACGCCAAGATTCAAATGGACGAAAGAAGCGGATAACGCTTTTAATACTTTAAAAAAACATTTTATAAATGCACCTATTTTAGCTTATTTGAATTATAGCTTACCATGTAGTGTACATTGTGATGCATCTGGTTATGGCATAGAAGCAAGGCTTACTCAGGAGGTAGACGGCAATAAGGTTGTTGTGGCATACATGAGTAAATCTTTATCTAAACAGCAACGGAACTACTCGGCCACGGAGCGAGACGCTCGCGGTTATTATAGCACTGGAACATTGGCGTTGTTTTCTTGATAACGGGACGCAATTTATTATTTTTACTGACCATGCTGCATTGAAATGGTTTTTAAAACTATGTAATCCTACGGGTAGGTTAGTTGGATGGACCATTCGGTTGTCTTGCTTCAATTGTATTTTAAAGCACAAGAGAGGGAAGGACAATGTTGTTCCTGATATCTTATCTCGGTCTACCCCTATAATAGAGGACACATCAACTGACGTACAGACTGACGTAGATGATGTATCTCATAAATTCGATACTGATCGGAGTATGATCTGGTACGAACAAAAGCGTACCAATGGTATAAATAATCCATCAGATTGTTTAGACTTCTGTATTAAGGATGGGAAACTACTTAAAAAAGTCGAAACGGAACCTGATAGTGACTATATGTGGAATGAGGTTCCAAATCCTAACGATAGGCTTTATATTATTGCGGCTAAACACACGGAGCCGTCAAACTCGCATTTTAAAAAGATATCAAAGGATTTTTATTGGCCAGGAATGTTCCGCCAGATATCTTATTACATAGCTACCACGGCTACTTTCTACCATCGCACCGCTCGCCATCGGCAGGGAATTCATTCTCACACTTTAGAACCTAAATGGTCGCGTACAGTGCGGTTTCAGAGAAACTTCCTCTCGCGAACGCTGAAGTTGTGGAATGAGCTCCCTGCCAAGGTTTTCTGCAAGGA
The DNA here is from genome assembly GCA_946406115.1 of Apoda limacodes. NCBI lineage: Eukaryota > Metazoa > Arthropoda > Insecta > Lepidoptera > Limacodidae > Apoda > Apoda limacodes. The sequence goes on along the minus strand of OX291563.1, from coordinate 20,787,941 downwards.
CTACATTATGGAGTTCTTCAAGAAAGAAGTTATTAGATTTCTGAAGGGTCGGCAACGCGCAAGTGATACCCCTGGTGTTGCAAGCGTCCATAGGCTACGGTGACCGCTTACCATCAGGCGGACCGTAAGCTTGTTTGCCACCCTAAGGTATAAAAAAAAAAAAAGCTGATTGTGCTTTATGTTTGGCTTACAAGCATCAAACCCATTCCCCATTTGGTGTCATGGGAAAACCTAAAATTTGCTCACGTCTTTTCCAATGTATATCAATTGACTTAGTTGGTCCTCTACCAATGACAAGGGATAGAAATCAAAACATCCTAGTTGTCACATGCTGTTTTAGTAAATATTGTTTAATTTTTCCTTTAAAAAAGCCACAGCGGCTTATGTATTGAAAACTTTGGAAAACGACGTTTTCTTAGTTTACGGAGTACCCCAAACAATAATTATGGACAATGGTTCACAATTTACCAGTCACGATTGTAAAAATCTTTGGGAAAAATATAACATTCCAAAAGTATTTTACACCCCACGTTACTGTCCACAAGTAAACACAGTGGAACGTTATAATTAAACTATTACTACGGCTATTGCAGCCTTGGTAGGCGAAGATCACCGGACTTGGGACGAATTTATTCCACAAGTACAAATGGCAATTAATTCGTCTTGTAATTATGCGACTGGCTATTCACCAGCGTTTTTAGTTTTCGGCCGCGAATTAGTGACCGACGGTAATATTTTCGCGATGTACGAGGACTTCGACAATTTTGTATTATGCCCAGGGATATTTATGCTGAGCCTACCCTCGCTTAAGAGGGTAGGCCGTGCCCCAGCAGTGGGGACGTATGAAGGCTGGCAAGATTATACCGGGTATTCTTGCTAATATATTTAACAAGGTCGAGTTAGCCTTATACAAGGCACATCAGAAGAACGCAGAATATTATAATCTGCGTCGTTTTTTTAAAGAGTTTAACGTTATTGATTATGTATGGAGACGCAATCACGTTTTAAGTGATGCCGGTGCTTATTTCAGCACTAAATTAGCTCCGAAATTCGTAAAATGTCGCATTATACATAAAGTTTCACCGTTAGTAAATGAACTGGTGGACTTAAATTACAAAAATGTGGGTATTTACCATATAAAAGACTTTAAAGGTTTAAGTTACCTTATAAATTGAGGGCACATTTCGTGCAAAATTGTCTTATTATTACAAGAAATACAAAAAAAAAAAAATTGGTGATTAAAGCTTTTGCTTTTTAATATTATTGTTAATAAAGCAAATAAATGCTTACTTACCTGTTAACACCCAACTTGATAGTTATATGTTTTTTTAAATTACTAAACACTATATGTTGTTTTATAACTCTAAAAGTCATATAAAAGACACAGTCGTTATTATGAAAATAACATTTAGACCTAATTTAATTTGTATTCTTCTTTAATGCTTTTCAAAATTCTAAAAGTCATCTTAACGACACCGTAGTTTTATAAAATAACGTTTAGACCTTTATTAATATGTATTCTTCTTTTATATCCTTTATTTTCTTTAGCGGAAGTATAATTTTATTTTATTTTCAAGTTTCTTTCGATTAGCATAAAAAAAAATACTCTAATTTTTATTTTATTTAATTATAAATACTAATTTTTCATTAACGTCGATAAGACGCCTTCTTGGATGCAATATTTTAAAAGATTTCTAAAAAACTAATTGTTGTCTTACGTCAAAACACGTCATTTGTTTACTATTTTATTTTTCTTGTCTACTTGACACGACAGCACCAAGATAATGGTGAACGTAATTGTACGTTAATGTATAATTTTTTCTCAAAATGACTATAACGACGATTAATTTCGTTCGTTGATGTCTGCGACATCCTTTATTATGATTTTCTTTACATAATTTTAACTACTTATATGGATGAAGTATGGTCACTTCTTCCTTGTGTCGGTTATACAACTTTTACGTTATTATATAGAGACCAAAGATCAACATTATTTATTCTAAAAGCTATTGTAGCTTATTATATAAAAGTACTTAATTTATTTTACTTATTTTTTCTTTATTAATTATCTAATTTGTTTAACTTATTTCTAGCTACCTTCAAACATTAAATTTTAGGCGGTCTCTTTATTATTTATCCCATATTTGATTTTTTGTCCAGAGGTTTTTAATACAGCGGGGTTTTAGTATTGAGCAGTAAGACAACTCATTAAATAAGCTTATGTCCAAAATATGTAGCGGATTGACATCTCCTTAAAGAAGCCCTTGTCCAGGAATTTGAGCGGTGGGATAACTCATTAAATAAGCCTTATATCGTATTCCTAGTTGTAATAAGGCATTTGGCCAAGATGCAACAATTAATATCAAGTTTCTTACAGATCAGTCATGGGGTTCCTTAGCTAATATGCGGAAAAAATTGTGAGAGTACGTATGAGGCGTACCAATAAAGAGAAAAGAGTGTTAAATTCCTGAAGCAAGAAGTCTATTGATTCAGAATACTATTGATGGTGAAGAATTAATGGAGTTCAGGAATTAATACATCAATACCTATATTTTTTTGGGTTTTAGGAGTCATCCTCAAACCCTTATCTCTAGGTACAGATTTACCTTTTATTTTTGAGAGGATATTTTCTGCTATACGACGGATTGTAAATTTCGCCGTATTGTAATAATTATTAAAGATTTTCAATAACCGGCGATGATATGGCTCTACTGGGCTGGACCACAGTCTTAATCATTTTACTTATAATAATACGTGAGCATATGTACATTATTACAAGGACATTATCGGAATGACTTCTGCGGTACAGTCGTCTACAAAAAACAAAGTCCGGTAATTTCGGAAAATTATCGAAAATTGAAATTGCTTTCGGATATTCAGAAAAGCATAATATAACATTGAAAAAAGTGGTAATACTAAAGAGTGTAATAATAGTACATTGTTCACCAAGGGGTGAAAGTGACTGATTACCGACGAGGGTGTAGTTTGAAACACACGAGGTAGGAATCGTCTTACATCCCGACGCTTTATACTAAAAACGCGAGGATAATAAAATATAATTAATTAAAGTTTTATTAATTCACTTTTATGAACATAGGTGGCGCTGTACCGAAATTACAAGCTATGGTTATGTTTAGTCAAATTGGTTCGCTTTTATAATCACAGATGGCATAGTACCAAATAAAAAGAAGCTATTTAATTGTTTCGTCAGCTTTTAAATAGAAAGTGCTTTTTTATTTTTACTTTCTTCCCTCTAAACGGGCCAGAAAGTAATATTCTCTGCAAACACGTACTTTCAACCCTATTTTTGACTATGCATGAAGGTTCTTTCAGAGCATGAGTAGTGTAAATTGTATTAACGGTCTCATCAGAATATTTTCATTTATTTTCCCCTGAGGAAAAAGTCTTGACAGTTCTCAACCTTTAAAGTCTACTTCTAATACGGTATCGGTGCACTTTGGTCCAACGCGTGGTCCCGGCGTCCCCGCGACGACTGCTGGTCTGACAGATTAAGACGAATCTAGCGCTATCTCGTTATAATACCCTTGACCGGATATGATGTTCGGAAGATAACTTATTCGATATACTATGCTAAAACGATCAAGAAAGGTTGGGTTATATTCAATTTTGTCTTTATAAAACGCAAATAAAACGTTTAAATCCTTGTACAATATCCATTTTATTTTATTAAATATACAACAGCGGGGCGCGTCTGTGCGTCGCGTCGTCTCATCGCCCTCAAGCTAATCTAATCATTACAATTTATTGCGAAAGCACGTGAGGTTCACAAAAACAATATTATATCAAAATATTATCCTAAAAAGTGTTAACCCTATTTTTGATTCGTAACGAACAGTAGCGAAACTGAGGCGTATTTCGTTCTTCAACAACTTTACTGTCTCTAGTATTATTATTTACGTTACGTTTATTAACTGTATAAATAAACGTAACGCTAATGGCGAGCGCAGAGACGATGTCATATTTTTCGGTTACTGACATACAAATGTACGTACATCATTTTAAACTAACATCATATATACATACAATGGATAACAATAAAATTATTAAAATGTTTATATGTTTGGGTCTTACCACGATTGGATTTGTTGAGTTCCCGATATTTCGGGATAAATATTGTGCTAAAACCGTTTACAGCCTAAAATGAGTGCATCTAGTGACACCGTAGTAGCGTAGTGTGTCGAGTTCGTGACGAGTTACAGAGTGTGGACAATAGTAGTGTACCGCCCGAACAAGACTATGCAGCGGGACGCAGTCGTCGTAAAAGAGAGAGTGTAGTGAGAAATATCTCTCTCTCTCTCACAACAAACATGTCTCAACAACTCCAATCGTTGTAAGCCCGTAACATATAAACGTTTTGATAACAATCGCGAAAGTTTAAAAAGTTATTAATAAAACGACTACTGTTACCTACATATTGTAAGTGTATGTAACTGGCGGTCGGCGGTCGGCGGTCACACGACCCTCTGCTCATCTCTAATCTACTCTATGACCAGACACGGTAAGCTGCGTGGTGGGTTGCGGGCTTGCGGTGGTTGCGGTGGTTGCGGGACGCGCGCCGACTGCCGACCCAACACGATGCTCACTACGAATTCAAAAACTACAAAACGACCGTTTTTGAATGAGTATATTAAATTATATTTGCAGTCTTATTTGTATTCAGTCGTCGCGCGGGTCGCCGCGAGCGCCGCCTCCGACGTACGCACCATACACACCACACGATCGGTAGTTATCGTAAATATTTAGCAGTTGTATGGCTTTACTTTTTTTGCAGACATACAAGCTTTGCACGCGGTTTTGTCTACTTATACTGGCCTCTAAAAAGACATCCTTCTGCCACATACGATTCACGGTACTCATTTCAGCCTTGTTTAACAATTCTGATAAAATAGAGTTCATCTAACTTCGTCGCAAAATTAACATTACAATTGGCACCGTTTTTGATTAGTTTACAAACACATATACCTTACTAAAGAATATTATTTTAGATTATATACAATATAATACAAAAAACAAAAATCCTTAAAATATTTGATGTGTATTAATTTATATAAAGTTCGTTACGAAATGCAGCTAGGCAGAGAACACAAACCCTGTACTAAAGCAATTCGGTTTTTACAAATTACAAAAAAATCATAAGAAAATAATCTCTTTAAAAATAAATCACAATATATTTTATACTTAGACTATGTTCAAAGTACTGCTGCACGACATGCCACTTGCCACTTACGATTTGCGACTTGCGCCACTTATACATGTACATTACTTATATCTACATTTTACTTACTTAACTTCATAATTGATTTGGATAAATTTGTTATACCTTCAGTCAATAGCAAAAACATTGTATATGTGTAAAAGTAATTCAACGTCAGTGTAACTGTACGTACGTACAGAATAAAAAAACACTAACGGAGACGCCGCAGGGAGGCGACCCTGGGATCCCTCCCTGCGGCTCGGACCGGTTCTGCCCCTGGCCTCCGCACACAGACGCCACTCCCACCGAGCGATGTCCTCTCATGCTCATGCCTTTACACATTATATTAAAATGTGTAAAGAATGAACTGTGACTTAACAATTGCTTCAAGAAAGTTAGATCTGGTCGACATTTTTGAAAACAGTGTAAGAACACTATGTATTGGAACCATCTTGTCTCGACACAACTACGAACTCCGAAAAGGCACAGAAGGGTTGGACCCGGACACGCCTCGTCTTATTTATTTATTAGTTATGTACTTCAGTCGAGTTCACAAACCGCGCGCCGCTCGGAGCTACACGTTTGGCACCTTATACATTATTGACAAGGAAAGAAGACGCTTTTCAAACGGTCTAACGTTCAAATGTGTGTTGTGTTAGTAACCCGGGGCGAGGTACTGGTTATAACTTTGTAACATGTTGTCGACTCTGTTTGTTATTGATGAGCGGTGAGCGGTGTCGTCGGACGGTCGAACAGTCGGGGCGAGGCGGACTAGCGCGGGGCGGCGGGGTTGTAGGGGGGATCCTTGTGGGCGAGGGCGAGGCCTACGGCCTGGTCGTACGAGGGCGGCAGCGCTGGAACACAAAACGACACACATTAATCATCACATCACTTCACTAAGCGTCAATATTATATCAGAAAACAAAGAAAACATACAGTAAGTTTGGTGCAGTTCGGTACAACACAAATTATACGTATTATTGCCATTTAAATAAACAACATGTTTTAAAATTTTTTTTTGTTTTATCTTAAGAGCCTTTCCGAAAATAAACGTTGATTTTCGTATTTTTTGAAATGCTTTAAAATATGACATAGCTAAACCTTTAATTTTAAATAAAATATATATTATTCCTTAATATTTTGTCCTTATTTCTCTAGAACAAGAATTTGATAGAAATATATTATGACACTTGTATCGGATAGACAGTATCGGTGAAGTTATGACACTTGTATCGGATAGACAGTATCAGTTAAGTTATGACACTTTTGTATCGGATAGACAGTATCGGTTAAGTTATGAAACTTGTATCGGATAGACAGTATCGATTAAGTTATGACACTTGTATTGGATAAACAGTATCGGTTAACTTATGACACTTGTATCGGATAAACAGTATCGGTGAAGTTATGACACTTGTATCGGATAGACAGTATCGGTTAAGTTATGACACTTGTATCGGATAGACAGTATCGGTTAACTTATGACACTTGTATCGGATAAACAGTATCGGTGAAGTTATGACACTTGTATCGGATAGACAGTATCGGTTAAGTTATGACACTTGTATCGGATAGACAGTATCGGTTAAGTTATGACACTTGTATCGGATAAACAGTATCGGTGAAGTTATGACACTTGTATCGGTTAAGTTATGACACTTGTATCGGATAGACAGTATCGGTTAAGTTATGACACTTATATCGGATAAAAAGTATCGGTTAACTTAAGACACTTGTATCGGAAAAACAGTATCGGTGAAGTTATGACACTTGTATCGGATAGACAGTATCGGTGAGTTAAGTGAACTACAGCCATACTACTTCAATTGCAATAGTTTTTCTATTCGAATACAGACTACGAGTATTTGTACAGAGGTTCATTTTTAAGCTAATCTTTTACGGACATTGCAGTACAGAACAATACATTTTTATATTATAGAAGCCCTACTTTAACGATATATTCAAACTTGTATTGACATATCATTAAACGTTGTAACGACAGGGTCAATTGTATCTGGTTATAAAATGAAATACGACCATTTCATGAAATGATCGGACACATCATGAAGTAATCAAGTGTTCTAAGAATTGGCTACGACATATATACGTTTATCCTTTTAGCCAAATTGTATGTACATTCAGCTGCAAAATTGCATGGATACCTCAAGTTCTATAATCGTGTTTACTCGAGTGAGTTCACTACACAAAACAAAGCTAGATCACATGATTAGATGGCGTGGTTAACTTGACTTGTGAAATTGATGTTTCTACTCATTGTAACACCATCGATATTTTAACCATTCAATACGTGGATCGCTAGCTCAATTTGTGCGCGCCCTTCTCAAATTCATAGTGTGTCTAGTACCCGAAGTTCGAATCTGGACCTTTTTGTTTTGCTTTTTTTTTTTAAAAAAAATGATTTTATTGTATAATTACGTGCCTCTTATAATAAATGAATGTGTTCTTTAAAAGATTATTATGTGTAACCAGAAATGAAACAACTTTTGTTTTTGAAACTTTTTTTTACTTCTTATACAATATTTAATTTGATTTGACTATTAAATCTGTTAATAATATTACGTCTGTAACAATAAAACTACTACCTTAACATATTATTGAGGTCTTAGCTTAAATAGTCTTTTTTGAAATCGAAAAGAAGATTGAAGCTTTAACCACAATAAAAAAAATCAGTTGGATCAAATAGTAATACAATATAGTAACCATAATTTTAAAATTGCTGTGCTGGGAAACCACACTCGCACACCACGCGAACGGTGTATTGGACAATTAAACGTTATTAACGACAATTTTTCCTATGGACACAAACTTCGAACGTTGGGTAACGAGGTCTCTTCCAGCACTTCCACATAATTAGCACTATTTGCTTGACTGGGTAGTCTGATTAATTCTCCCGGGTCATTAATTTCCACAAGATCACTGTAACACGACCGGACCCATATTGGGCACTATGTGGGCACTATTATATCGCCTATTATGTCTACAATAATGCATGATCTCACTATGAAAAACACGACGAACAGCGTCTACACTAAACTTGTGTCAAATCAACAGCAGCGTAGTGGTTTGTTGGCACTTCTCATACTCCCTCACCACGGCTTCAGGTTGTGGTGCGTCTATGAGCCCGGGGCCTACCAGTTCTGTGACGGTGGAGCAAATACCCTTCTTCTTTGAATTAAAGAACTGTTCTCTGTGACGGTGGAGCAAATACCCTTCTTCTTTGAATTAAAGAACTGTTCTCCGCTGTAACATATTTCAGAAATATGTAGTGATTATTCAAGTTTATAAATCAATACAAAATATGTATTTTTACAAAATATATTAAGATAGGAAGACATTAAATAGCCAACTTACGTTTACACCGGCTTCTCTAGCAATTTCGGACAATTGCTTGCGTTCATTGTATACAATTATTTGCATTCTTATGTATAATTACAATTAAACAGTCGTCAGGCAATAGCACAAGACAAGACGCACAAGACGCAGAGAACGAACTAACGAGCGTCGACGATAAGTCTTTGTAAAAACCAATCTAATATTTATAATTTTTAGCTACCCTCTTAAGTTTTATTTAATTCTATGCGTTTTCTGAGAAAATAAGCTTATAAACTGGTAGTAAATTTCGAAACGATTATTAATCTTTCCATGGTCATATAGCATATAGCTACTCATCAATGAGTTCTAAGTTCGCTTTAACCCAGTACTTGAAATTGGGAAAACTCTTTTTGAAAATTTAAAAATCTTGGTTTGGAATTTCGTAACGTTAACAGTATAATAAATATTGAACAATGCTCCTAATAGTTCAGGGAAATAATATTTTAAAATTTTCAGGTTACGCAGCGCCGTGTAGTTAATAGATAATTGCTGTTACACTACATCTATAGATACACACGGATAGATGGCGTCAATTCTCGCCTCATAGCATTTTTTGGTTTTAGAATTGTCCATGCACTTTTGCAGCCTATCGTACCTAAATCCTTTATGTGTCAAAATAAAAGTATTGTATCGATTGTGCTGAAAATAAAGTTTCCTGTACATTGTATTCTCATATACCATGCATTCTTTTATAAATTTGAATTCTATTATTTTTTTACCCTATTTGTATAAAATTATATTACAAAATTAAATAATACTTATTCAAGTAGGTTTATGAGAACACTTTTGAATCATCAATACAATCTAAACTCAACCATTTAAAGTAGTAGTACATTACTTTGTTAAACAACTAACAAGTACACAATCTGTATTTCTTACATTATTAAATTATTATTTTTTGTTTTTATGTAGCACAGGGGGCGCACCATGTGAAGCGTCAAATATCATCAAAATAGACCTTTTTAATAGAATCATACAGAAATCTATATAATTATATAAAAGAGTAAACCGACTGACTGACTGACATATCAACGCAAAGCACAAACATTTGCACAAAGGTTCCTGTTATTTATTATAGTAAGTAGGCGAACACTTGCAAAAGCACTTTGCAAAAATCGACCCCAAAAGGTAAAATAGGTGTAACGACAATGGTCGGTATCGTTTCCAGTCGCAGGTTGAAGAAAATAATAATCAATGAACAACAATGTATTGTTGTATATATCAGCAACGTAACAATATAGTATTTACAGAGTAACTTACAGAGTAACAGCTTATCCTAACTAGGAATTTAGGTACTGAGTTGACAGCGTTTAGGAGTTTCGGAGTGTTTAAGAGTTTAGAAGCTAGGGAGAAACTAAATAATAAATTAACTATATCGTAAATACATAGACATAAGTACTAGAAAGCTGTAATTTGGCATGTGTAAACATATTAGTTAGGCCGACAAATTTAATTAGGGTACCTCCCCTACAGTGGGATTAATTTTTCTCGTCTACTCCTGTGGTGTGTTGTTGAATGGCTCGTTTTTTTAAATTATATTAATATTTTATATTAAGAGTGAAAATAAATTCGATATCGGTTTCGATTCAGCGATACGTTTGCGGAATAATAAGCTTTGAAGTGTAATTTTTTGTTAGAGCCCAGTCCCCCAATCTCCCACTGCTAAATGGTTGTTCTTGGGTGTGTAAAAAAAAATCATGAGAGTAGTATATAACGAAATTAAAAGGATAACTTTCATAGATAAGTAGGCTTTACAACTTAATGAGTAATAGTCGAGCAACTTAAAAAATGTAGTCGGAAAGTAAAAATTCGTACAAATTCTATTAAAAGGTAGGTACTTAGACGAAGTAAGTATTTATGTAAAACAGGTTATAAAATATAAGTTTATGAACTATGAGAAAAATAAAATTATTAATACTTATATATGTACTTAAAATTTATAAAACTGTTTACGTTCAAATCCGGGCGCGGTGCTTGTACACAGGCGGTACGGGGTACACGCTTATAATCTAGTTGCTCTATTGTAAAACCAGTAACACGCTTGTATGTGTTACTGTGTTCAGTTTCAATCTTGCAGCGATCATAGTGTATGTAGGTATAACAACAAATAATAAAAAATAAGTGTGAGACGGGCCAGAGCCATTTACCATCTTAAATCACCGTTACAGCGCCAGCTAGCTATTATTTAGCGAAACAGTAACACATTTGTTTGTTGGAAATGATATTCAAAGTTAAGCAACGTCGGATTTGGTTAGTAATTGGACGGATGACCGCTTAGCGGCACACTTTTTTTTTTGTTTGTGTTTGTAAATTACGCAAATGGTGGTAGGTATGGAACCCTCGGTGCGCGAGTTCAACTCGCACTTGGCCGGATTTTAAAGCTAAATGCATAAAACTTGGTATTTGACCTTACAGTTGAAAATTAAGATTTACGTGTTTCACCGGGTTTGGCGAATCATCCCCTGGAGCGCAAAATACGGGACGAAATTTAGTATTAGAATTCAGATATTCATGTGACTAGAAATTTGAAATTTTGCAGATGTTTTGGTTATAATAACGTATGAAAAAGGATTTTGCAAAAAACATTCCCAAAAGGGTTTAAATATGAGTTGAAAGATTGTATGGAAATTTAAAATTTTGTTTAGTTTCATCGTTTTTGGAAAATCATCCCCTAGTAGAGGTCAAAATAGGGGATGGAAATTGTATAGCAATTCCGTCAATTTTGTGTTTAAAGACTTAGAAATAAAATGTCATGTTTGTTCCGGATGTAAGGTACTAAAATGTTGGTATTTTATAAACCAATTCAGCAGCGGATGACCAAGTGACAAAATACTTCCTATATATTTATCTCAAACTGAATGCACTCTAAGAAGAAAGTTCCGAACAAAAAACAAAAAGCAACTCTATTCTGTCTATGTTCCTGTCATCATCACCTATTCTTTTCTGACGTATACTGAGGGCGAAGCAGAAAAACTGTGCTTACGAACTAGTTGAGTACAATTTTGCGGTTTCATTTGAAGCGCGTAAGCGCGCGGTCTATCTACTTGGAAGGTCATTGTAGATACTGCAAGCTGCACAAATACTATAAGTAAACGAGCATAAACTACGGGTGCTTGTATAAAGCAGCAGGTTCCCGGTACAGACAACAGTACCGCCAGTACCGGTCGGTATGGATCGGTGCAGGCAAACTACCCTCATATATTCTTATGCGCTTTCACATAAAGAAACAGGTTGACCCGTGTCGGTAGCAAATAGTAGTACCTGTCCATAAGAGTTGAAGCATTTACCGGTGTAAAGTGTTCAAAATGAATGTGAATATAGAAGTTTTGATAAGTATTGGAAATTAGGAAATGAAACAGGATGGTGAGTAAGTAGGTATTAATAAAGAAATAATTGTAAGTATATTTTATTCATTACTAGCGACCCGGCTATAGGAATGAATATGCACATAATAACAAAACAATATAAAAATATGTTTTTTTCTAAATTTTTCTACTTGTGTGGGTGTAATTGACCATACCTACGTGTGCCAAATTTCAGCTTTGTAGATCCTATAGTCTCCGAAGGGCTGTGACATATTCTACAGACGGATGGCGAAACTATACCTAAGGTGTCCTTGTTGACTACGGAACGCTAAAAATCATAATGAATAGGAATGACGGTGCAAGTTAAATTTTTCTTAGACAATTTTGAGTTACTATCAATGTTTGCGAGTGTGTCGCTTACGAATCTTTTTAAACCGAGCAAAAATAGCAAAATGTTGTTAGATTATTTTAAACAAAGTGGAATAGCGGGATCACTTAAATACGCAGTTTTTATGACAATACTACCTACAAAATTTGGAAGTTAAAAAAAAAGATATGTTTTTCACCTTTGTCTAGTGAAACAGGTACCTTACTATTTGTCTAGTGAAACAGGTACCTTACTATTTGTCTAGTGAAACAGGTACCTTACTATATGTTTAGTAAAACAGGTACCTTACTATTTGTCTAGTGAAACAGGTACCTTACTATTTGTCTCGTGAAACAGGTACCTTACTATTTGTCTAGTGAAACAGGTACCTTACTATTTGTCTAGTGAAACAGGTACCTTACCTTACTATTTGTCTAGTGAAACAGATACCTTACCTTACTATTTCGCTTTGCACAATACTATGTAAGAAACACCAACTGTCCTCTTTTTAAAATTGAAAATAAACACTTAATGAAAATAAATGTTCGTTCGACGAACTGAGGTCTAATACTACTTATGGTCACTACGAACCTTTTACCTGTTGATCTGAACCGACCAGTACCGACCAGTACCGACCGGCTCTGACAAATGGGGACCGAAACGCCTGTTTCTTTATGGAAGCACCCTACGTCACAACAGTTAACTAACTACATGACTAAGTCATCTAGTTCCTAGATAAAAAAGAGAAAGTAGAGATAGCTGCTATAGAGGTAGTTACATTACAGGCGGTGGTAGAACGACATATACCTACCTAGTGATGAACAGAGACAGATAGGGTAAATAATATAGCGAGAAGTGAGACAGAGATAGTATCAGATATATACTGTAATACCTGCAGTGCTCCAGCCCGGCGGCGCTACTCCAAAGAAAGCTTGCGGACAGGAACAGGTTGTTTAGTATATTTAAAATAATTAATTAATTTTATTATTCAGGTACTAAAGTGGCGGTAGTAAAGAGATTGACAAATGGAAAAACCGGCGAAGTGCGAGTAGGACTCACGCACCGAGGGTTTCTTACCATTACAGAATGCGCGAGCTTGACTCGCAACGTTTTTTAGGGTTCCGTACCTCAATAGGAAAAAAGGAACTGTTGTGATCAAATGTTAATTACCTTGCAATTCCGCTAAAAACAATTCAGTAGCACACTATACACACGTCCGAGCGCTATGCCTTCACCAAAATTACAATACATTTTGGTGAAGGTAAGGTATAGCGCACGAACAACTTGCGTCTCATGAAGATGCCTCGTGTTGAGGCGAAACAAGTGTCGAGTTTTGTTAGCAATTTAGTGGTGTAATGTAATAGTTAAGTTGGCATCGTCCACATAACGAGGGAGAAAGGGAGGTGCACTCCTACACATGTGGATAGCGTACTTCTGTACGTGAGTGCTACTGTATTGTTTTTAGCGGATTTGCAAATAACATTTTATCATAATAATGAATTGCCGCAAAGTAACGCTCGATTCTATCAATAATTTAAAAAAGGATCCCTTATAGGATCACTTTGTTGTCCGTCTGCCAAGACCTTTATCGCATATTGTAACACAAATAAATCAAAACCAAAACAAACATGTTTTATTGCGTTATCAGCAAATTTACATAAATTAAACACAGCAATATCCGCACAATTTGAAGCGACAACGTTATCAGCGATGCGCCGTGCGTGACTCACCCGCACCCCGCACCCCGCGCGCCGCGCCACTGCGGTCGCGTTCAATTACTAAGAAAAACCGATGACACAACTTGGCCTTTTGACTAGATTAAGCGACGACCTGAGAGATTTGTCGACAATCCTTAACTCATAAGTCGTATCGAACCTATAAGTCTGAGGTGGTGGTTCGCCTCCCCGAGTGTTTTAACGTTTGTTGAATTAGTACGGAATTCAAATATTAAAAAGTGCTCAAATAACGATTTTAGTGGGACCCATCTCGGACGTACCTACCTACTACCAGTATGAACTTGTTAGGCACTTTCTCTTGAATATCAAAAGTGCGGTAGTAGACTCTTAAAGTGGTGGAGGTGGTAGTTATGACGTAACAAAGAGTGCGGCTGGCCTATGTTGTTGAGCGGTGTTGCTCGATACCTAACTACGGAACCGATTAATTTGAATAAGGTGTCAAATTAAAGTGCTTTTAATGTAGAATAATATTAACAAGGATATTTGTTAACTTCATACATTGATCCATTTACAGCTTAAGTAAAATGAGTTATTACAAAAAAACTGACTTTTCGAAAAAAATAGAAATATTTATAAAATACTAAATTACGCGTTAATTAAGAGGATTTTGTGTTTTTAATTTGAAACAGTCTGTTTGTCGCATTCATCAGGATATCAAGTTTGTTGTCGCATTCATCAGGATATCAAGTTTGTTGTCGCATTCATCAGGATATCAAGTTTGTTGTCGCATTCATCAGGATATCAATGACATTTAAATCATTCTGATTGACTAACAAACAAGGGAGCTAGAGCCATATTCGTGCACAGTACCGCAAAAATCGCGAGAATGATGGAAGCTGGGCCCATGTTATGTTATTAAAAATATTTAAAATATCGTCTCCTAAGTGGTTGTATGTACAAGTTTGTAACATTGACACACTCGTGACTTTGTTAATTTAAAATTTATTAGATTCACTGTTTCTGGAAAATCATACCGCAGGGAATATCCCCTGGAATATCATATAATCACACAGTTTATTAACGATCGTTTATTATATTAATATAATCACACAGTTTATTAACGGTCGTTTATTATATTAATCTAATAATAAATCAATTCTTGTATATATATACATATAATCTGAATCTTGGAAACAGTTCCAACGATATTCTTCAAATTTAGTATGCCAGGGGTTTCGGGGCCGATAAATCTATCTAGCTAGGTTTCCTTTTTTCAATAACGTTCTTTTATCCGTGTTTTCAGGCAATGATAAACTAAAAAGTATGACTCTTTCTGACATCTATTGGCGAGTAGTAATACTATTATTTTTACCGACTCAGCAACACTAAAGCTACTTGACAATAGTTGTTAAAAAATAAAACGAGCAAAGCTCGGTCTTCCAGGTACTGGTTTATTAATTGATTAGCAAATTTGTGGGCGGCGTCAACGCAATTGCACTGCTTGCAAACGAACAAAAGTTTCTGGCTGATAGTATGTATATGTATAGGTATATATCCCACCTTCGGTAGGACGAGGGCACAACTGCTCTGTAGTGGTAGAAGAACCCGTGAAGACAACCCGTTAGTTAGCCTCTGACTTACACTTGCTTACAGATAAAAATATAATATATAGGAAACATGTTTGAGTTCATCAGTTCATCATCAGTTCATCATCAGTTGACTAATGTATTCTTTTCTCCTGTTTAAGTTGAGGTAATTTCTCAGCATACAACGAGTTCAATACAATATCTTTCATTTGTTTTTTATTAACAGCACGACCTATTTTAGCTTTTGCCTCCGTCCAATTAAAAAATATTGGAAGAACAAAGTCACAACTGTTTGAAACACACACAACACACATGAAATAGGCATAAGTGTGCTAAATATGACTTTGTCCATCCAGATATCTTAAATATCAAAGGCTAACTAAATTGACCCAAAATGACAGACACTAATGGCGACTTGTAAACTAAATGTAATGGGAGTCTTTGTCTCAGCAGACAAAAAAATTATAAAAAGGCACTTTTGCATGTTTAACTCATTTTGCGAATTTTCGTAAGATACGCCCTTGTCTTACCGAAGGTGCGATATGTATGTCTGTTTTGTGGAGATATATGAATGTACATATTTATCTCGGGAGTAACTATATATATTTAAATCCCTTCACAGAATTGATTGTCCCCTATGCAATCTGAAAAAAATAAATATTACATGAGTTTAGATTTTTTTTTTAACTAAACTGTTCGCCAGTTTCTAGCGATGTAGATAACATAGGGATTTAGGTACTACCGCATCTTCAATAAGGGTTGCTGTATGATTACTAACTTTATGTGACCGCCTGTGTCGACGGGAATAGGTGTCAGACTGTTCTATCGTCGGTGAGGGGGCCTAGCTCTTGAGAGGAACAAATTTAACCTTATATAAAATTAGAGGATATTATTGCTAAGGGAGTAGATGAAAATTACAAAAAAAGGGCCGGGCCGGCGTCGCGACGCTATCTCACGTTGTAGTGTCACCGGGCACCGGGCGTCGTTTTATGTTTCGTTTGTAGTTTTACAAAAAGTATCTATTGGGTGCTGGTAATAAACCAGTTGGTATTGTAATTAGTTTGTACAGCAAATTCTTGTTTATTTCTCTTGACGATTCAAAAGTGTTCTTAGAAACCAATATGATTAAAGTAGTAGATACGTACGTATAGCTTTAAATTGAAAAAGGACACATTTTCCTTATGTTAACCTCGATGTGTATCTCCCCGCCCCCCCCCGCGCCCTGTTACTGACGCACGTTCCGCGTGTCGCGTGAATCATCACTGGCGCTTTCTACAAAACACAATCATAATTTACTTGGCGATCTCTGACGTTTTTCAGTTGAATGCCCTGACTTATCCCGGTTTTCCATAGGTGAGTACATAAACTGGCCGCACTGGTTGGTTAAATGATCAGAGTTTCGCGATAAATTAGATACATTACAGACCGGTAAGGAGTTCCCCGTTGTGCGTGCGTACGTGTTATTGTGAGCGAGGACGTATGTGTGTATGCGGCACCCGCACGAGGCATGTCTTCTCGGAAACTCAAACGACTAGTGTTTTTTCCAATAATAATATTTTATCAAAACAACACATGTGTGGGTTTTCCTATTGGTCGGAATCTCGTGATACAAAGTAGGTAACTAATCGTTTATTCTTAATTTATTTTGTGAGTTTCTTTCGATGATTAATTTTCACACTGTTTAATGTAACTAACTGTACTAACGTAGACTGTTGGATGACTCATTTATTTATTTGTTGATAATAAGTAGGTTACAAAGCGCAAATAATAACATTGAAATACAATTTGTTGCATGGAAATCTTTAATGATTCCCATATAACATAATTGTGTCGAATATACATATACGTTATATAAATAGGTACCAATCTACACATATAAGTAGGGATTTCAAAAACAACTTCTCAATTATAGAAAAAACCGACTCACGCTTGACGTTTTCAAGTAGTCCTTGTCTTTCCCACGGACTCAAATGGATATACCATTTCAAATTTGCTCGCGGTTCCACCCGACCTAAATTCGGTTATCGGTGTAGGATTTCAACAGCAACTCCTTAATAATTGAAAAAAAACTCGACACACACTTGACGTTTTCAAGTAGCTTAGGTCCTTTCCCAGGACTCAAACTATGTCCATGCCAAATTTCATCTTAATCGGTGCAGCGATTGAAGCGTGAAGAGGTCAGACAGACAGACAGAGTTACTTTCGCATTTATAATATTACTATGGATGTACATTTAGGTATTATAAAGGTATAAAAACATAAAAAATTTAAATATTTTGCGGTGAGCGTGAGGGATTTTAAGAAAAATAGAGAATTAAATATGTATTTATAATATCCAAATGTATGTATGTATACCTATATACTTAATATAAATCAAAAAATATTTAACTCATAGCAGTTTATTTTATTAAATATATAAATACATATACATATTTACTCTCTCTACACTAAGGACCCCAATACTCTTAGACGTGGTAAGAGGCGTGTTCTCAAATTGTGGGGTCTCAGATATCTAATGGTTTTTGACGTGACAACGTCTTATAAATTGGTTTGCCGGGTGACACTTCAAGAAACTGCGTTACGCTCCGCTCACGTTATGCGCTCACAATGAGAGCGAGTGAGAGGCACGCGGCATGGTTAGCCCGCCTAAGAGCGAGAGAGACAGACATAAAAAGTGAAAGGCACAAGTTGTCACGTAAAACTTTCGCCCGTATACCGACTTTACAGGCAACCAGTTTTTTTTAACGGTGGTGAATCTTCCTTGGGTTGAATCAGACTAAGTGGTTCCGTCCCCAGTCGGAGACCTTGGACGTAGTGAGTGGTTCGATTTTCAACGCAAGTTCTCCTACTAGGTGATACTACTAGGTAATACTAATACACTCATGCATATCTCTCACAGGTTGCAGCAGCACAATCGCAGCCGGTCTCCAAACACCATCACTTCTCCGAATGGTTATAAAATTGCCAACGGTACTTTACATACTAATCAAATCACGCGTACCGTGCCGTGCCGCGCCGCGGTGCGTCATAGATTTTCCCACAGATTAGATTACTTTACCTAATTATCATACATTTAAACTTTGTTTGTATGTATGATATTATACATTTATCTGTTGACATTAATAACATCATTTATATTTAACACAAATAGATAATACATAAATGACGATCATGAAAGATAACGAGCGACATGAAACATGCGACACCGCAACCGCACCGTCTTATCTTAATGTTGCGTTATGTTAACGAACTGATTGGCGATCGTACGGTAAGTACACGTTACACGTACGGTGCACGTAAATAAACCGTACACCACAATGTTATGTGACGTCACGAACTCACACACGAGACGTAGACGGGCGGGTGGTAGGTGAGGTGAGGTGAGGAACTTGTAGCCGCAAATCATTATAAAATGGAAAAGTAATTATGTGTGTGTAACGACTGGTTTACATGCATTTAGTTATTAAGTAGATAAGTAAATTTTAACTTAACCTTAGTAATGAGGACTTTAGCGGTCGCACGTGAATTTAGTTAGTATTTAGTAAACCGTACTTAATGGACGGACTTGCGAATATCTCGACCAAATACTCTTTTTGTTAGACTCTGCGTCCTTTATTTCAAAGTTTGGAACGGGCCATATCTGCAACAATATTGGTAATCGCTTGCTGCTTTGTTTGTTTTTGCGATAGTTTATTAACACTTTTAACGTTCCACAGACAGTCAAAGCATATATTCTGTCCATTTCGTCATTTTATAATAATTTATAAAGAAATATTCACACGGAGAACTATAAGATATTATGAATTTGCTTGGTTTCAAACGCCGGCGTAAAAAGCGCGGGGAAAACACGCAAAGCACGCGCGTAAGGTGGGGGATGCAGTTACTTAACCGAAAAATTAAAAAAAATCCTAAACAACTTTCCACTAAATTATAATCGTTAACTTGCAAGTTAAAATTAAATTTAGTGTGTACACGTGACAACTGACTTAAAATTAAGTTAATATCTTGGCTAGATACTTATTACTTACTACGTGTAAACAAGCCATAAGTCTACTTAGTGCAGTCAAAATAGAGTATTTCTCTTGACCTGGGAAAAATTGCAACACAAAAGATTCTTTTAGCATTTTATTGTAAAAAGTTTCTATTACATACTCTAAATCCCTATATATCCCGATCCAGAAAATTAGTCAAAATTCAAGATGGCGGCGAATTTTGGATTTTTAAAAATTTATAACTTAGTTATTTACGATTTATTTCAATGAAATTTGGCAAAAATGTGTAAAAAACAAAGATAAAAGTATAAAAAAAAACACCTACTTACTACTACTAAATACGGCCATTTAAATATTCAGCTATTTAGTTTTAAAATATTGAAATGGCCGCCATTTTGAAAATAAACTGTGAACTCAAAACAGTTCATATTATATTTCGTACATAATGCATGACATTTACATACAATACATTTCATTATGCAAATTATTTGTTAACAGATACATATATGTAGTTGTGGAGCATGGAGGGTCATACGACTTATAATAATTTGCAAGAAACTCCTAAATTTTAGAAAAAACCTACTCACACGACGTTCTCTCTCCCTCTTTCCCCCTGTCTCTCTCTCCCTCTCTCTGTCTCTTTCTTAAAAATAATAAATAACTACTAAAAATTAATTAACTAATGGATTAACCTCGCGATCTTGGTGCTCCATACAAACTTTGAACAGAGGGTGAGTTTTGAAAAATCCGTTCTTAGCGCACACCTATACCTATACACTCATAATAGCTATATGTGTGCTAAATTTCTGCTCGATCCGTCCAGTGGTTGGAGCTGTGCGTTGATAGATCAGTCAGTCATAGTTACTTTCGAGTAAAGTTAACTTGAACCCGCGACTTTGTTTACGTAGAAGGGGAAAATATTTTTAAATAATACGTACCGCCCTTCCCCTTGACTGCCCGCCGGCCTTGCACATCAAAAATGCGCGCGCAGTATTTTATCTTTATTTTGCTGCGATTTTATTTTAAAACTGCGATATCTCCTAAGATATTCATTGAAATCGAATGATGTAAAGGGCAATTTTGTTTAAAATTAAATACTTGTGATGAATAACGTATTTATTTGGATAAGGATTAATATCATGTTTATAAAAAAACATTCGCAAATAATTCATTATTTTGGAATAAATTTGGTTAGCATAAAAAAGGTTATAGTGAGCCAACCTTAAAAGATAGACATATGCTGTCGCGGACTTTCCCTTAGAAATTTTAAAGGGGAACAATTCTGTGATATATGATTTTTGCGAAACTTTAACCGTTTACGCAGCGCACGTAATGGAAGCTCTCATAAGGAAGAAAAAACCCGATTTTGAAACATTCCTCATCGGTGCTCCGCTCCTATTAGTCTTAGCGTGATGACATATAGCCTACAGCCTTCCTCGATAAATGGGCTATCTAACAATAAAAGATTTTTTTCAAATCGGACCAGTAGTGCCTGAGATTAGCGCGTTCAAACAAACAAACTCTTCAGCTTTATAATATTAGTATAGATTTATAATATTTCTGCCAAATTTCATTGAAATAACATTATAAATAATAAAGTTTTAAGCATTTGAAAGAAAAATACAACATTCAGCCGCCATCTTGGATTATGACTGTTTTTCTGGGCCAGGATTAATGGGGATTAAATAGACACTTCTCGCAGTATAATGCAAAAAAAAGAATTTGTGTTGAAATTTTGGCCAGGTCGTAATTTATTTTTACTGCACTGAAATGGGAATCTCACTGAATACAATATACCTCATGTGAAGGTTAAATCTTTTATCTGATAATACCATTCTTAATTGTTTTGGATAAAATCGGTTTATAAGTTATTTAGATATCGGCAAAAATTCTCAGTCTAACCTAACTAACTAACCCTAACTGGTAGGACGGTTTTATTACCAGAATTAATAAAGACTTCATGAAAATTATTAATTATGCATTCACTACATAAATATAATAAGTAGTACCGCCTACCTCGGCGAGCAAGATCCGCTCAAAATATTTTTTTGGAAAATAATGTTTTTTCGAAATTGTAGCGTTTTAACAAAAAAATACTACTACATAGATAAACTTAAAAAGCAAAACCCTTTCTAAATACAAAATTTCATTGAAATCGTTAGAGCCGTTTCTTAATTTTGGTTATCGGTAAGGGATTCTTACGGCAACTTCTCCGTATCTTCATTTATCTCTGTGCAAAATTCAGCTCGATTGTATGCTCGCTTGCGACTGTATATAGTCCCGTTCTTGCGAGATTGAGTAACAAACATCCATCCATCCAAACTTTCGCATTTATAATATTAGTAGGTCGGTAGGTAAAGATGATCGCCGCACGAGTCTAGACAGGGAATGACGTGGCTGCCCGTGACGTCACCTACATTCGGAGCGCTGTGTGTGAGATGCTTCCTACGTTCACGTTTGCCTTTACCGAAACGATACTCTTAAAAACAAGTGCGTGACGCACACGCATTAATCTAGGGCTCCGACTATTAAAACGGATTTGTTTATGCTCTTATAAAATTTAGGGATTAAATTCGCATAAAAATTCAGCTTCGACTAGACTTTAGGCGGATTACTTAATTATACTTTATTCTCTATTTGATTGTAAAAGAGTTCCGAATGGGTCAATAATTTTCCGAACTGATTAATTAACAACAATTTCTATTGAAATGGAGGTGACAAAGTATATTGTCTTGTTTTCGTTGTATATTTTTGAAACCTTTTGGTTATATAAGTTATTATAAACAAAAAGAAATGTTTAAAATAGTGTCGTAAAATTGCTGAGATACATTTTTTGAGAACGAAATGTCAGTGAAGACCAACATAATTCCGACGACTCTACTGCAAGTAAATAACTTAATAGGAATTATTTAAATTACCTTATTTAAATAACAGTCGGTGGTGGCCGAGGGGTTCAAACTTTACTTCACGTCCCAAGTGGCGGACGTTCGAACCCCGGGTCGGTGTGTACCAATGACTGTTTTCTTAATTTCTCAAGTATACTGATTTATTTATTCACACCACTGGCTTACCGGTGAAGGAAACCATCGTGAGGAAACCTGCATACGTAAAAAAAAAAAAAGACGTATGTGAAGTCCACAATCCGCACTGGGCCCGCATGTGGACTATGGCCTAAATCACCCGCGCTTAAGAGAGTAGGCCGTACCCCAGCAGTGGGGACGTATGAAGGTTGGCAAGCAAGTATTTAAATTACCTACTCGTAAAGTAAATGAGTTATTTTTGAAAAAAATAAGTATCGTTGCAATTTCTTTTTTGTTGTGGTTTTTACAGATTTTGACATAATATTAACATTAAACTATATTATACTAACATCTAACATTTCTTCTCTCTATCACCACCCATGCATGCAAACGATTCCTCTATCACCACGCATGCATGCAAACGATCTTCTGATCTACAAACAAACTCACATAGATCATATCATAGATACATTGAGAGACCGGGGTCTTGATCATATACTTATGTGGAGCAAATCCTTTGGATTAAAATTAAATCCAGATAAAACAAAACTATTATAATTGGGAGTCCAAGGATGCTTGGTCGAGTGAGTAAACTATGCTACAATACCCCTTATAAAACTATAAAACTCGACGATGTTATTATTCGATGCAGTGACAGTGACACAGTCAAAAACCTTGGAATAATGTTCGATCTTTCATTATCTTGGGTATTCCAAATGTAGGAAGTCAGTAAAAAAATATATAAGGAGAGGATGTTGATATATTGGAAAGGTTCAAGAACTTCTTACCAACTAGCACTAAAATTAATCTTGCACAGTCTATTTTCCCTGCTACCTCGATACCTCGATCTCAGTAAGTAAGGAGGAACTTAACAAACTTGAGCGACTCCAAAATCTAAGCATTCGGTTTATTTTCGGGCTTCGCAAAAATAAACAATATATTCAATCGTCGTACTAAGCTCAAATGGTTTCCAATTCGCTTTTGCAGGAATACACACATTCTTTCTCTTTACTGTGTACCTATTGTTTAACCCAGCCAGTCCTATATATTTAAAGGAGCGCTTTGAATACCTTGGTTCAACACGCACTTCTACAAACCTCATACTTAAAGTTCCGCCACACATCTCCCACTCCTTCCACCAGTCTTTCACAGAACAGGCTATACACCTATGGAACTCGATTCCTCTCCAAATCCGACAAGCACAGTCAGAGCGTTTTCAAACAACAGCTTAAGTCCTACTTTCTTAAAATTCAGCTACCTACCCAGAACATGTCACTTATCTTCCACACAAAGCTTTGGTAACTTTACATAATTAAAAACATGTATTTTTTTATGTTTATTGCATATGTATTTTTATATATTTTGCTAATATGTATTGTTAACTTATTTTCCTTATGTACCGGTACTCACACTTTATATATATTGTTTTATCTATTCCATTTTTACAATTTTTCACTACGTAGGATTATATAGTTAAATTGTTATTTCTCACTTTCTTATTGTGTGTTCATGATGTGTAAGTCTATATTCACATTTTGTTATTTAATGTCCTTTTTTTCCAATTCGATAAAGGTTGTCTGTAAGAAATCGCTTTTTTGCGATAAGGCCGCCTATTGTGCTCTTTGCTATTTTAAACCACGTTTAAAATTTCTGTGTTTTTTTTAATTATTCGTGTACAATATAAAATATTTGATTGATTATTTAAGAAAAGCACACGAACGGATAGACTGAAAATTAGACGACAGGCGGGGCTTGTAGGAGCTTCATAGACTTCACTTATTACATTTCTAACAACAAAAAAAAAACCACTATTAGATAAAATGAGTGAAGAAAAACTTGTTACCGTGAGCATCAGGCGCTGTCGGTTGCGAGTGTGGCGCTCCTGTCGGGTACGGCGCCCCCGTCGAATAAGGCGCCCCTGTCGGGTACGGCGCCCCCATTGGGTAAGGCGCCCCCGTTGGGTACGGCGCACTCCCGCGGTACGGGGTGGGCATTGACGTGGGGAACGATGCGTTGGCACTCTGAACTGGGTATGATGTTACCACTGGAACTAACATGTTCAATTATAATTATTATTTAACCACAATGTAAAAAACTGGCAAAGTGAGAATTGGAACTGGGCACTAAAGGTTCTGTACCACCACTAGGGCATGCACCCTGGCAGACCCGGTTCCTGAATTACCCGGGTATACCCGGTTCTGGAGTAAATTGGATGGAACCGGTTCCGAATGTAGTACCCGGCTGTTTTATTAAAATGTGAAAAACAATTTTATTTCCTTTTTTTTAGAGCATTTAAATAGAAGCTTGTTTCACAAATTTTTTTTTTTTTATTATTTATTTATATCAAAATTTAAACCGTATTTCAAAACAAGCGATGGAACCGGGTATTAGAAATCACGAAACCGGTACCGACGCTATAAATAAAATAGCGCTTATTTAGTCCCAAACTAAGTATCAGAGACAACGACACTGGGCATCACACACAACGCCATCGGGTCGCAAACTACGAGGGCTAATTGATATATATTTGATATATACATATATTGATTGATAGTTTCCAAAACGAAAAAGAAAAACTTTAAAAATCTATTTAAAATAAATTTATTTCCTTCTACCTCGGTGCATTTAGCCCAGCGCAACTTCAATGCCGTTACACCAGTTGATAAAATGTTTTCTCCAACCCCATAAAAATCTCGGCTACGGCAACGATGACTTTATCATTTGATGAAAATCTTTGGCCACCTAACCATTTCTTCAGGTTTGGGAATAAGTGGAAGTGGCACGGGGCCAGATCTGGGGAATATGGTGGAAGCGGTAGCAATTCAAACCGCAATTCATGAAGTTTGGCGATTGCAACCATTGAAGTGTCCACAGGTGCGTTGTCATGGTGGACCAAACCTTTTTTCTTGGCCAAATGAGGTCGTTTCTTCCGGATTTCTTCACTTTTGCAGCAAGCTTGCGTAGTACTCTCCATTTATAGTTATTCCTTTTTGCAGATAATCTACTAAAATAATTCCTCCAGTATCCCAAAAACAGTCGCCATCACTATACATGAATAAAATATAATAATAAATATTATAAATGCGAAAGTAAATCTGTCCTTTACCTCTTCACTCTGAAACCGCTGTACCGATCAAGATGAAATTTGGCATGCAGATAGTTTGAGTCCCGGAAAAGGACTAAAGCTACTTGAAAACGTCAAGTATAATCCGTTCTTTTATTTTTTCCCATAATTGAGTGGGAGATTCCCTTACGTGATTAGGTTTCACTGCTAACCATTAAATCTTGTTAATCTAACCTTGAATGAGTATACATTATAACTTTCCTTGACCTTGAATTGCGACTTTCTTTTGTTTGCTTCCGAACCCACTGTCCTTGAATTTCTCTCTTGAGCATCAAGTCGGTGCATAGGTAACAAACTCATCCTTTTTGTTAAAGTGCCGCCCTTTTGCGTGGGTAATAGCTACTTTACTCCCTGTAACGTATCGTATTCGCCAATCGGTTTTATTTTTATTTTCCCCCTTCACAATAGGGTAAAAATAAATTATATCACAGTTCGATAAGTATGGAGAGCTAATTTAAATTTTTGTTAAATTTTATAAAAAACCTGTTTACCTACATAAGACATCTTTTTGTAAGATATCATTAGAATCGGTGCCAATATGACGGAAATATAATGTAACGGTTTAACATACGAACAGACGGACAAGGCAAAACTATATTTTTTATTATATATGCTATGGATATAGGCCTCTAAGTGTTTACCCTAGAAAAACCTAGATTATTACCTGTGTAGTGTCCCGGCTGCGGCGCGTATTGCTGCTGCGGGTAGGAGGTCGGTCCCGGCGGTGACGTCACTGCGGGCGGCGCTACACACACATAAGTAAAAACTTTAGTCACTTACATGAGCAGCTTGGCAGCTTGTCGCTTTTGTTACAAAAGTCTCTTAGTAGCAAACGCAGTGTCGTTTGACAAATAACTAAAATACCAAATTTTATGATCCTAGTTTGGTAATCGGGGTCGATATGCTCTTAGCAAGCGTTCTATGTGTGTAGGTAAGTACTGCGGGGAGTCTCATCACATCACATACATGACTGCGGTTGTAGTCCCATCACATTACATAGATGACTGCAGGTGTAGTCCTATCAAATCCCATAGATGACTGTGAAGTAGCCTCATCACATCACATACATGACAACAGGTGCAGTCCCATCACATACCATACATGACTAAGTTAAAAAAATCAAACATGTCTTTAGAGTTCTCTAGTAGTTTAGCAAAAATGGAACCCTTAGAGTTTATGTCATGTTGATTGGTTCGGTATCGATATGTTATAGGCTCTTGCCATCACCATGGTGTATCCCGATCCATCCAGTGGTTGAAGCGTGATTGAGTAACAAACAACGAAACTTTCGCAATTATACTATTAATGGGATAGTTGGTAATAAAGGGTAGCTGGTAATTAATGAATTTTGCCAACGGCTTCACCCGCCCTGAATTTGGTTATCGGCGTGGACAACTGTTGGTTATATCTAACTACGACGTATATGAAGATAATTGTTCAATCATGCCGACTGGGAGCTTTACATATGCCATGGCGTGCGCTAGCTAATCCTTAAGATTTACATCAAATAATGTGCATTAAAAATTTTACACAGTTTTGAAGATCAAATCAGATAGGTGACGTCCCCCATTCTCCATACACTGAGTAAGCTGATTTCTACAGCTTGTCATGGCTCTGGCCAACAAAGCAGGTATTATGTTGTATGCATTATTTTTTGCAACGTGGTGGCATAGATACTTGTTTTCACATTGCATAGAATTAAATGGTGTGAACTTACGCGACACTAGCGACAAACATCGGGCTAGAAAAATATGGTTTTTTTTAATGACTACTGCAGTTGGCTGAAACTCTGAAAGAGTCTCAGCCCATATAGCGCCCAACGCTCAAGGGCCTCGGCCTGGGTTCTGGCTCTTGGGTTATCCTTTCGAGCGACGTGAGCCTCAAACCCGAAGGTGAGTCAGTGCCAGGAGGGGAGTTCCCTGTTAGTGGGGGCGAGAAGCCCTCTTGAAACCTCGTTATATGAGGAACCCGGGGACGTCGGCGTCGTGTGTGTGGAGGTACTAGGAGAGGTCGTCGAGACTAGTCTCGCTATCCGAATAGCAAGATGGTCGTCAGGGGCCGTTAGTACGTGCAGAGGCCGTGAAACAATGGTCGGTCGGGGGGATGGTAGTTTGTGGATTGCACAATTAATCGGTTCGGGTGATTGGGTGTACGCTCGAAAAAGCGGACTGCCAGTTCTTTGAGGTATTGGGGAATTGTGAGGAGCTCGAAGTCCCTGTAGTCCCACATTCCGGACGAACTAGGGGGCTCCGAAGGCTCCGGAGGGAGAGGAAGCGGTTTTGGAGGGTCTGGATTGTATGGAGGTTGCGTTTAGACAACGTATAGACGACACTAGCATATGCTAGTATGAGGCGGATGAAAGTGGTGTAAAGAGTCCGCTTATTTCTAAGCGACATCTTACTGTACTTGCCTATTATGGGATATAGACGTCCGACGACATACAGGCGACAGTTTACGAAAAACTCAATAACAGTATCATAATCTATATTGATCTAAAATTTTTTTGATCCGTCTTTGGAAATTATTATTTAAAAATTAAATTAAATTGTAGAGGAAGCCGATTCTTCCGAAGATGATTGTCTTTAATGTCTATTTTTATTATTGTCTTTAAGGGTTTATTTTTTGTTAACAAAAATAAACTATAATTTTATAATGATAATTACAAAAACTTTTATTTTGTAATTAATATTTTAAAGTGTCTGTCTGGCAATATATATAAGTGGTTTTTTGGTGGTTTGAGGGATAGCCAAATTTGGTGGTTACTGGTAGGTTTCGACACCACATTTTGTGGATTCGGTAAAATAAAGTTGGCAACACTGAGTATAATCTGTAATAAACTGTGAAGCGTTCGTTTACGACATTTGTTATATAAATTTAGACCCATATCTGGAGGTGGGGTTTTAGTGTTAATTTGTGAAACTGACTACACATTTTGGTTGTGTGTGTGCCGTTATCGTAGTGTGTCAACCGTTTGTTTTGTTAGTAACGTTTTAAAGATAAAGCTAAAGCCGTGTCTCCTGCTAGTTGTTTTTGTTAAATTCTAACAAAACATCTAACTTAACATGTTAACATTAACACTTTTCTTTAACAAACTGTCTCCTCGTCATTTTTTCGTATTGTTTTTGTTTTGTTAGTTTCTCAGTGTGCAAGATGAGCTCCGACAAGGAAGATGTGTTAGCAGTTGTAGCTATCTTGGTTTTAGTCCAGAGGCGAAGTGTTAGACAAAAATGTAGAATCTACAAATGTAAAATTTTACAAAATCCAAAGCACAGCAAAGAGAATATACCTAATTAACTTAAATAAAGAAGCACAGATTTGCATTAGTAGCAAGCTAATGCAAAGATGGCGGGCGAGCGCGCAAAGCGAACCACAGATCAGACAACACGCAACGAATACTTAACACAAAATGAATGAATCACCCCCCCTGCAGGCGAACGCGGGTGATGTTTTCCATCCGCCTCGGATAACGTGTTAACATGTTTTTTTAACTTTAAATGTCAAAATCATTAACATTTCTGTTAGAGGTTAGGTGTTAGATGTAAAATTTAACAAAAACAACTAGCAGGAGACACGGCTTAAGTGTTTCAAAAATTAACAAGATTAAAAATTAACAAGAACAAGATAATTCAATTAAAAACTTTTGGATATGTAGGTAATCCAATTTGGCCAAAAATGAGGCCAGCTGAAAGCTTAGGAACGGTCGACATAGGCACGCTATATGATCTATCCGCGATACTTTTTGTTAAGTTCGCCATATGTAATATGATTCATCCGCAATACTTTTTGTGAAATTCGACATACTCGATATGATCTGTCCGCGATACTTTTTGTAAACATTGACATACGCGATATGATCTGTCCGCGATACTTTTTGTAAACATTGACATACGCGATATGATCTGTCCGCGATACTTTTTGTAAACATTGACATACGCGATATTATTTGTCCGCGATACTTCTTCCGGCGACAGCAACATGCGAGGAGCAGCACCATCACGACCACAGTGCCCAACACATACAGGACAGTCGACACGTGCATTATAGTTGAGTTGCGCTCCGACAACTCTACCTGGAACAAAAACATCTATTAACATTTCGCAGCGGTGCGAGGACGAGTCACAGACAAAAGTGCTTCATATAAACGTTGCTGCCGACATTGCAGTTTATCGATTCCCCATCATTAAAATATATGGTTATGAAGACACCACAAAATTTTCATAAAAAAATGATTTTTTTTACAGCACTCCCATTTATACACCTTAACCGTAACCAAAATAAAGAAAAAACGTAAAAATATTCCAAGTCCGGTTTTTTTCCTAGCACACGAACTTTAGTTACTCTGACTATTATTTGCACACTGCACATTGATACACTTCACGCTGTAACGTCCCACCCTTCCAAATTTCAAAAATAGAAATATATAATAAAATAAAATGTTCTATGTAACCTTGCAGCCAACTATCACTCAACGAGAGAGACCAAAAGAATCTAATGATTAATATATTGATGTTGATAAATATCTTATTTGGTCAAGCGTGATCGTCAAAAGTGGTAGGACCCGAAAACCGTTGTGTTAAATAAGTAGTAAAGAAACCCAGTTGTTTTAGAGGTACGTCAGAGTAATATAGAAAACAATAGTATACAAATAAGCGTAAAAGAAAATAATCAAGAAATAAATATAGCTAAATCTACGATCATAAATAATGTCCACTTTGAATTTTTACCATTTCGTAAGTTTACAAAAACACCAAAGCAAAGCAAATACTGGAATATCAGAACTAAAGGGCACAGGTACTAAAGAGTTATATGATTTTCCGTCATGCCTACACAATGATGATCATCAGCGCTCACCTACACTAGCTAACCAGCCAAAATAGTAAAACCCTACTAACGCCGCTAAGGATGGACATAGATTACACATAGTAATTACTGTATCTCTTGGCAGACCTAGTTCTTTAGTGGGCTATATAATTATTATGGCTGGTACAATTTTTGTTCCCACTTCTACTTTTATAGAAGATTTATTTTTACCTAACTGAAAATATCCTAGAAACAAGGTCCGTAAATATATACCTTCCTACTAAGGTGATTGAGATTTCTTTCTACCATAAATTTCTAACCGGCAAAAGCGAGCCCGTCATTTGGATGTTTTAACATTAATTTAGATATTTTTAAAACACAACCTAAAGAATTTCACAACGAACACACAATATTTTCACTGTAACTTCTAATATAAAAATATTTACTAACCAGTAATGGTGGCACAATCTAGCTGTAGTTTAACTCCATGTGGTTCCTAGCTTCGTTTTTGCGTACAAGCAAAAAACGTGCCCCTACTTTGTATTAAATGATACAATAAATTTTACTTATTAATACGTATTATTAATATTTACGAACCTACAGAACATGAGACAAAATTATTTATACAATACAAACCTTATACCTACTAACAATTGTTTATGCCTACTTATATACTATGTTACACCGTTGTGAAGGTGTGCTCCGTAACATTACACCCCCTGGTTTGAGGGCTTACCCGATAACCGTCCCGTCAGTAGGAAGCACAACCAACTTCACAGCAGGCCGTTTCACTGTTCCATGTACTGTTCGAATGCCTACAACGCGTACTTGGCCATCACTACCGGGATACACTGCACTAACTTTGCCACGGGGCCACATATTACGTGGTTGGTCTTTGTCCACTATTAACACAATGTCACCTACTTTTATGGGCGCTGCGTTGGTGATCCATTTTGGTCGACGCTGTAGCGTTGGCAAGTATTCTCGGCGCCAACGGTGCCAAAACATGTCGGCCAGCGCCTGAACTTTTCGTCATTGGCGCCTAACGTTGATTTCATCTACTTCAACATCCGCCATCTGCGTAGCACCTGTTGCCGTGCCGAGCACTAGGTGATTAGGCGTCAGCACGACAGGTCCTTTTGGGTCTGAAGAAACGTAAGTTAGGGGCCGGCTATTTACCAGTTCCGCCTCCAAGAGCAAGTTGTGCAGCACCTCGTCACGTGGTGCTCTTTCTCTCCCAGCAGCCGCCCATATGTGGTGTGGACGGTGGGTTAAACCGCCACGCTATCCCTCGCGTCGTCGCTTCGTCTCGCACCTTGTCATGATTTTTGGCCTGAAGTGCAGCCCAGAGTTCATTATCAGCTCCCACGAAGTTCGTGCCTCGGTCGCTGTACAGCATGGCTGGTTGCCCACGGTGCGCAATTAAGCGCCGCAAGGCAAGAATCGCTGAGTCTGCACTCAGAGAAGCTGCAAGTTCCAAATGTACAGCGCGTGTTGCTAAACATGTAAACAACACACCCCATCGCTTCTCTCGACGCCAGCCAACAGTAACCTCCATCGGGCCGAAGTAGTCCAGCCCGCAATGAACAAAGGCCCGGCGTGTATCGCCTAGTCTTGCATACGGTAAGTCTCCCATTTTAGGCGGCACTGGCTGCGCTCGACTGATGCGGCACGTTTGGCATTGTGCAGTTACTATCTTTACTGTCGGCCGCAGATGTGTCACCCAGAAGCGCTCCCTCATGGCGTTGACCACGGTTTCATGATTTGCGTGGAGCATACGGCTGTGATAGTCCCACACTAAGAGCCTAGTAAGTGGATGACGTCCTTCTAGGATGATAGGATGTCGCTCACCGAAAGTCAGATTCGGTGCGGCACCTAGACGACCACGAACGCGCAGCAGCCCATCCTCGTGCAAGAACGGGTCTAAGCTACGAATTTTACTGCCAGATGGCAAAATTCCACCGGCACGTATAGCCTCCAACTCGCTTGGGTAAGCCTCAACTTGTAACTGGCGTAGCAAGCAGGTCTCAGCATTACATATATTTTCTGCAGTTAGAGATGCAGCCTGGCGCCGTCGACACCTCTCAATGAATATCAGTACGCGTGCCATTACATGCAGCGCGCGTTTCCACGAAGAGTACCTCCGCGGGTCAATCAGTGGCGTGACGGGTTCTGCGACAACCGTCACGTGCAACTTCTGCAGCCGCTCTGTGTCCTCTTCATATTCATCAATTGAGCAAGTGGCTTCAGCTGGCCAGCTTTTCTGTAAACCATAAAGAAAAGAGGGGCCAGAAAACCATATACTATTTTGTTTCGGCCAAGAAAACTTGGTCGCTTCATCAGCAGGGTTCTCCTCTGAGGGAACCCAGCGCCAGTTGGTTGGCTTACTTTTACTTTCTATTTCGGCTAGGCGGTGAGACACAAAGAAGAACGGCAGCCTGGGTACCACTTTAAACTTTTTAAACACTCATAATTCATCTTAAAAATATCCTCTTGGTCGGTCGGACCGTTCCGTTCACTAGTTCAGGTGATAAGCGCTTAAAGGACAGATAGAACGCTAGATGATCTGTTTCTGGAAGCCAAATCATACCTAACGTTCTCTCACTATTATTTGGTGAATTATCTAAGTTCACATAGTCGGGCATAGCAGCTTTTAATGTCATGCGCAGTTCTGGTGAGTTTGTTACCCACCCCCTGATTACAAATCCACCAGCTGCATAAATTTTAGTTACTTGTCTTATAAGCTGCTGTGCCTTATCGACAGTCCATACGCTATCAAGATAATCGTCGACATAATGATTCCCTCGAATAGCTTTAACGGCCTCCGGGTACGATTCCGGAATTCTAAAGCGTTTTTATTCAAAATATATATCGCAGTGCTGGGTGATGACGTAGCTCCAAATAGCATTGAATCCATAACAAAAATATCAGGTTCTCGGGTTCGATCATTGCCACGCCACAAAAACAATTGAGCGCAAATCTTTATTCATAAAAACATATCTGCTATGTCGGCTGTATACGCTATGGGCCCTGCTCTAAACCTGAACAAAACACCTAATAAACTATTTAAAAGGTCAGGACCGGACAAAAGATTCGCATTCAGTGACGTGCCTTTATATTTCGCTGCTGCATCATATACCAACCTGACTTTTCCTGGTTTGTTCGGGTTCAAGACTGCAAAATGGGGTAAATACCAAATGGGACTGGCACACATTCCTCCTACTCACTTCTTGGCATACCCTTCAATTATCAACCTATTAATCTGTGCTGAGTATGCAGCAGCAAACTTAGGGTCACCATCCATCTTTCTTTAAATCCCATACAGTCTTTTACGCGCATATTCATAGTTGTCTGGCATCTCTACGTTATCCTGCTTCCATAGTAAGCCAACTTCCCATCCGCTTTCAATACGGTGACTAGTGCCATCTAAAATCTGGTAAGCTCGCTCGGTTTCGACATTCTTTCGGGATATCTATAGAATACCTATTGACTCTAATTCAAATTGCTGTCTAACGATTTCATGTAAGTCCGGCAGAGTTGACAGACAATGAACTGTCTCGTTTACCCCGTTACAACTTGTAAATTCTATAGGACCATGCACAACCCAAACTAGCATAGTAAATGAAGCGACCGGTTGGCCAGGCTCACCTTGTCGGATGTCCCTGCTGACGATTAGCTCCCAGTTGTCTTGCCCAATCAACAGCATTGGTTCCGCATCCTCCATTGCAACGTGGTCGAGCTCATACAGGTGCGAGTGTGGATTAACTGTACTTGCAGGAACAGTTTTGTGTCGGCAAGTCTAGGTTATTTAATGTCCGCATCTCTATAGTGTGACACATGTTATTTGTTCCACGTATTTTCACCATCATACAACGTGAGCTATTGTCCGTAACCATATGACCGCGCACACTTACTATACGGATCGGTGATACAGGACCCAAGAAACCACTCGCAAAATGTGAGTCTATTAAACTTACACTCGCACCATCATCCAACAAACAATATGTCTGTCGCGATATATTATCGTCCGAGATTAGAGTCACTGGCACAACCTTTAATAACGCACTTTTTGTCGCATAAGATACGTCACTCGCTCAGTCCGTACTAGTCATTCCTCACTACTGAGTTCGGGATTTCCCGCCACATTATAACGCTTCTTAATGTGAAGAAGCGTATGGTGCCGCGCACTGCACTTGCTACATTTTTTACGACAAATACCGTGCGGGTGAATGTTTTTAACACACTTATAACATAATTTATTGTCTTTTACGTAGTCCCAACGTTTATATACACTAAGTTCCTTAAAGTCTATACACTCATTAATTTTATGGCCTAGACCACAATAAGAACAATAAGTATTTAACACAGTTTCACCTTCGTCCTTGTCTGTTCCGCTAACTACCTGTTGCTGCACGGTAACACGGTGAGTCGCACGTGGCGCCGGCGGCGGTGCGGACAAAGCCGGCGCACGACCAAAGGGTTGTTAGCGCGTGCTCTCATTGTATGTCCGAGATGAAACCGTTAATTGCTGTCGAAAGGAACTCGCTGTTTTTCGGTGAATATTGAATGCACGTGCTTCGCTATCCAAAAAGTCTACCAAAGTTTCTAAGGAGGGATCTGTTGTTTTATTTATACTCATCACATAACGTCCACAGCTTGTTTGTAAACTAGGCGTAAATCGATCCAACACCTCTGAAACTAGCTGCCCACAATTCAATACACTTTTTATGATAGCAAGGTTGTCACACACAATCGCGGCGACCGACGCCAACTGAGGTCCGTAATCAATCACTCGCGGTAAAGCACGTACCTTGCTCAAAACATTTTCCAGCAACAGATTTGGTCGGCCAAATCGTGCTTCAAGTGTCTTCATAACACGGTCCGGGTCCATTGAGCTTCGTATTACTCCTTCCACTGCTTGCTTGGCTTCACCTACGAGAGCTACCTCAAGTCTAGCCATGTTCTCAAACGATTCATAGCTACCCCTGCTACTAGTAACTTCTTAAAACGAAGGCAATTTGCTGGGTTGCCGTTAAATTAAGAAAGCTGGTATGCTTCAATAGGTGTAGGTATCGCTCGTAACCTACTGCCTCCTCCCCCCGATCGACCCGGGCACGGTCGTAAAACTATAGTTAGGCGGCCTCGGCACGTACTAACGGCCCCAGATGACGATCTCGCTGTCCGGATAGCGAGTGCCGGGGCGCTTCTCGCCCCCACTCAAACGCAACCGTACCCGCGTAACGAGGAACTCCCCTCCTTGCGGTGACTCACCTTCGGGTTCGAGACTCACGCCGGTCGAAGGGACGCCCCGAGAGCGACAACCCAAGCCGAGGCTTCCCCCGCGGGGAGCCCTTGAGCGTTGGGCGCTATATGGGCTGAGGCTCCTTCAGAGTCTCGCCCCAAAAAGCCCGGTGAAGCAGTAATGGCTGCAACAGCTAACTGCATAGACAGTTCAGAAAAAAAAAGGAAAAAAAAAAGAAACTGCGTCCTGCCGGCTCTATTTGCGTTTCCATAACCGCGTCATGTACTCGGGGAGCGCTTTCAGTTTTATTGCAAATGCATTGGCACTTTTGCTTTCCCGTTAATGTTTTACTTTCGTTAACAAAAGCATTCATAGCAATGTCGGTTACGGCGGAAGTGGCGGGCGCAGGGATGCGGGGTGTTTGCGTCATTATCGTAGCTTGTGCCCCTGCTCCACCCTCGACCGAAATGTACCGCTGCAATACCGTCTGGTTGTCGGCGGGTTCTCGGCATGCTAGTTGTGGGTGCGTCGCTACGCTTGCAGCGGGTCGGTTAACTGAAGGGTCAGCGCGGACGGCACAAATAGACGCAGCTGTGGCAGTTTGACCGCGCCGACATTTTTTTGTAACAATCGTAGCGTCAAGTGACGAGTTGCATATTTCGGGAAGGGTGGCGGGGGGCGGCGCCCATGATCTGGGCCCTGCAGCCCTGTGTATTTGCCGCCAAATGGTGATTTCTGCAACCATTCTTCTACTGATGAGTTGAACGGTTCAAGACGGGTGGCAGGGGGAGGCGTCCGTGGCTTCACAGAGTTGTCTTCGCGGTCAAATGGCGATTTCCGCAACCAATCTTCTACGCGTTCGGACATACCTCCTTTGCTCACCGCTCTTGATTTTTCGGCAACCTCCTCATTTTTGCACGCCTCATAAGCGGAGCGGTGAGGTAGTGCTCTACTCTCGACATGTCAAAAAACCCAGTCTTTCGAAACTTAAATGACGTTTTTTTTTTAATATAACACTTACAGGATAATATGAGTGCACTAATATGAAGTTAAATAATCTGTCTAGCACATATGGTACAGTTTATTAACAATTAATTTGTTTAATATAATAAATAATAACATTATAACTAATCATTCTTGGACGTCCGTGAGTCTGTGGTTATGTGACCATGTATGTGGCAGAGAAATTGGTCAAAAAATTCATCTTACCGGAATACTTTTGTTTTTAATATATAAAGTATTACACTGTGCTGATTCCTAGTTAATATTAGCGTTCTAAGTACTGTCGTTTAATTATAATTTATAAAAAACTAATATACCACAATATACTGCATATCTATATATTTTTTTTAAATGTGAATGACCGCTATGAGGCGTGCACTTTTGGATTTTCCAAATTTTTTCTTCCTCAGCTATGCATATTATCTCGTGCTCTCTCACTTTTATGCTATCACTATAATTTGTATCTTTTTACAAACAAGGTAAACAAGGTCCATAATGTGTTGCTATTTCAAAAATGCCGCACCGCGTCTCGTCGTGTCGCGTCTCGGTATGAGCCGACCCTTAGGTAAATTTCGCGGGTGTTTTCAATATTATAAAATTTCTAAGTAAATTAATCTTCCATGGTTATAATCAACATTATAAAACTCCCAATAACAGTAGAATTACTATTTAACTAAGGCAATAAAATTAATAAGAAAAGAAAACCGCGCATAACAGAACAAATCCTATCTAGGGGGTCTCCTATTTATCCTACGTTTAATTTCCTGAATAAATTTTTATTCGAGTCAAAATTATGAAACTACCTTAAAGAGCATATGAAACGTGCTTCCATTTCTATATTACTTAACCACCAATCAAACAACCAAACACAGTACGTTTTAAAGCATCCATACTCGCGCCACTGGTTCAAAACTTACGCAACCTCATTTTGTCTAGAGTCCGAATCCATAAAACGGGAGTTAGATTACTACCTACATTTAACAATTAATTTTGTGTTGATGTTTATGATTCGTAAGTTTATAATGTAATATTTTACATTTGAGTCATCGGTATTCAAATTTTTGTTAGCTTCAAACCTTTCATAAAATAAATCATAATTTCTCAGCTAATGTATAAAATTACTGAACTTGTATATTTAAACGCGCCATTCTAATTTAAAGATGCATTTTGCTTTAGGTAGTAAGTTTATAGAGAATTGTTTACTAATGTAAATCTTCGCGCTAAAACTTGAATAATAACATTGCATTACAAAATGTTAAGGGAAAAATATTGGTATCGTCACAACGCAGCCAGGTGTCATATTAACCCGCCCGAGTAGGTTCATTAGTTCCGCCTAGGGCTTGCATTTCGAATATTCATTAATTCGAATATTCGCTACAATTTTAAATTCGAAATTTGTTGTTAAGTATGCGAATATTTAATAAATTACATGATGCGCTTCATTAATGTGCACCACTCTTACACATCACCTGTTAAAGAGTAGAGTGTTATAGAGGGTCGAAAGTGTTCTTCACTGATCTGTCTATTAGGATACGGCAGTTAACAAAGCTAAAAAGTGGCAAAATCTTTTCATACAAATGTTGATGGTAATGAGTTACATTGCTGATTAAATCGTTATTATACACATTTTTGCATTAAAATGTAAAGTAAATGGACAATGCATGACTGTATTTCTATAAAACTGGTAAGTGCCATTAAAAATTTTGTTTGTGCCGTAAACTAAAAAAGGTATTTTTGTATTTGCTTTGGTAAATAAGAGTATAGTCAAATTCAGATGTAAGTAATTATTTTAAGTACAGCTGCAATTAATTCTGCGAGCTGATAGATCATTGTAAGTGCCACCTCCTTATAGAATTATTTCTTTAGTGCCACAATGAGATGCAAGTTTTTTTAAAGAACTTGCTTAGGCCGGCTGTCTTCATGCTTTCACTTATGATGCTTTTTTTATCTGCTCCATAGAATTGCTGACAAACCTGTAAGTGCCACTAAAAGTTTTGTTAGTACCATTAAAGTAAAAAAGATAGTTCAGTAGAGTAGTTAAACACAGGACATGAGTTATATTTTAAAAACTTTATATCTATCATATGAAGTTGGTGTCATGCAAGTGAAGTGTGTTATAAACTGTTAGGTACATAGACACCAACTTTAAACTGTGAATCAGTTTAGATTTTTGGCAATAAGTAATAATTTTTACCTTTTTAGAGCATCTTTTTGAATCCGGTTGTTTTCTTACTTTTTTTTCTCTTACACTTTAATAATAATTTATAATAGCCTTTATTCAGATTAACATTTTTTTTTTTACAAATGATTTTAATTTACTAACTAATAATTATGTTTGAGAATCTGTTTGCCTTTTGGCAAAGGCCTCTCCCAACTGTCTCCATGTCTGCCTCGTTTTCTTATTTTGCTATTAGGGTATCAATTTATTATTGCCTTACTCATTTGTCTTTTCGTCTAATAGTATGTCCTGTCCATTTCCACTTAAGCTTCCTGACCGTTGGCATCTTTTAGTCTGGTAAGTCCTTTTATTACATTTGTTTTTATTCTGTCAGATCTTTTTTCCCTAACTCTAATTTTCTTGTGTGAGCCCAAGTTTAGCAGCCGTATGTGAGAACTGAAAATATGCAGGTGTTAAAGAGCTTTTGTTTGACAGCCATACTCATTTTTGCATTTTTTATTATCTCCTTCAGGCTCCAGTATATTTTCCATGTATGTCCTATTCGTCTTTCTATTTCTTTTGTGGTCAAGTTTATTGGGGACATTATTTGCCCCAGATATACATATTCATTAATGTCAATTGGTGGTTTTTGTTTCCCCTTGGTCATAACTTTGGTTTCATCCAAGTTTATGTCTAATCCCTTCTTGTAACTTTCTCTAGCAAGTTCTTCAAGCGTTATCTGTAGGTTGTCTTTTGAATGAGAGAATATTATTAAGTCATCTGCAAATCTCAGGTGTGATAGATTTTCTCCATTGATTGGTATTCCATATTTCTCCGAGTAAATTGCCTGAATATCTCTTATAGCACTGCTGTGAAGAGTGTAGGAGATATTAAATCACCCTGGCGTACTCCTCTTTCTATCTTAATTTCGTGTCCTTTCTCTAATTTGATTTCACACTACAAACAAAATTGTAACAAAATTTTTTATTATCATCAACATAAAAGCAGGTTTCACCAGTTCGAAATTAACATCAATTATTTTTTTCATCAAAAAGTTTAAGTTTTAAATCCACTTCATTAATATGGACCAACTCGGATGCATACTCTTTCGAATAAAAAAAGAATTTTTGAAATTGGTGACCATACATAAAAAAAACGAGTTGCACTCCGGTAGTGCCGGCAGAAGTGAAAACCTTTACACACGATTCGTGCTTAACACTCAAATACGTCACAAGACATGTCTTTAACATTGTCAAGAAATAATAATGTTTGTTTATTTACTTTTTTGACGTAGTATACTTGACATCTCAATCTGTCATAGAATTAAAATTCCATATCCAACCTCCCTGTACTACTCATAATCGCGATATACTAAAAATAAAAATTATAATAGGCGCGGCATTACGGTTTCCGTCTTGCGAATTTTTATGGCGTGGCATTATGGTTTCCGTCTGACGGTCAGTCTGACGCGAGTTTATCATTTTTTACCCATCACAAAAAAGTGCACAATGCCGCTAAAGAAGTTTTCACTTCAAAAAAATACCCGTTGAACATAGAACCTCCTCCTTCTTAATGTCGTTAAAAGCTTGGGTGGGCCTGCTGTCTTCTTACTTTCACCCACAATGCTTTTTTAACAGACCAAAAAAAAGGAGGTTCTCAGTTAAACCTGTTTGTTGTATGTTTGTAAGTATGTAATGTATTGTATGTCCGCAACTAAACCTTGATTTTTAATTATATAGACTGAAATGACAGCTGCAATCGACCGTTTTTTTTTTAAATGTTGCAAGCGCGGCATATAGTGTAGTAGTAGTGATTCAATGAAACACTCGTTTTTACTACCCCAAGCAAGTGTGCACAGCAGCGAAAGTCATTACAATTTTTTCATATATTAAACTATACTAGAGGTGTGTGTGTATGTCAAACGCATGGTAGAGTGTGTAATGTTTTTTTATACATTTAATTTATTTAAATAATAAATAATTTATTTTAAAAAGAAAATATTAGCTTTTTGCACTCTTCTCCATATAAACTTTAACTGTGACTTTCATAGGTACTCCAAATCCACATAATTTTTGTAAAAAGGGGTACAAAATTTTTGCTCCACATATTAATATAACGATTATAGCTACATCTGTGACGACCTTAACACATAAGCTATTCTTGTTATAATTAAGTAATTAAAAATGAAATAAATGATATGTGTATATGTGGTCGGTTTTTATAATACGCAATCTCTCACAAATTAAGCAATCGTGTGACACTGAGAGCAGCATAGTAAATTAATTTTTCTACAAAACAGTAAGCGAGCAATAAAGCGAATGCAATCGCAAAAGCTACAAAATGATACCCATAATTACAATAGTATGTAATTTAACATAAATCATCAGAAATTAAATGAGAGCGCTAGTTTTTTTACAACTGTAAATTTTTAACCGTGAAATACTTGTTTATGGCAACAATCTTGTATGATTCCTATTTTATTAACTTTTTACTCTTTTCCTTAAAAGGTATGGGTTCAGAATTACAATTTTATTGAATTATGCCTAAATTAAGAAAAGGATTCCGTTTTGGTGCTACATAATGCTCCTTATCACTCCCGTAAGGTAAAAAAAACTCTCATTACGGCATGGCGTAAAGCCCAGGTTCAAGAGTGGCTGAACTCAAAGAATTTAAACTTTGAAGACACAATGATTAAAGCAGAATTGAAAATCGTTAAAAAAAGGCGATAATTAGCCTGTAGTTGATGAGCTTGCTGCCGAGTACAGTGTCACTATCCTAAGAATGCCACCTTACCAGGTTAAGGGGCATGTCGCAAAAAACCACAAAAGTTTTAAAATGGCATTAAACAATTGTTTAGTGACGGGCTACAATTGGTGACACTGCAACGGTGGTCGAGTTGTATCAATCATGTTATAAAAGAAGAGAACAAAATGTTGCAACTTGATCACCTTATTGATGATGTTACAGAAAGTTTCATTATAAGTGTAACTGACTCGGATTCTAAAAGTGATTGTTCAAAAATAAATAGTGATTAAGGAAATTCGGCTTTTATTTATTTTTTCCATCTCTTCTGACTAAGACTTTAGAAATAGTTAGTTTAGCATGTTACCATTGCATAGGCATGGGTATGAATAAATAAAAAAAAACCGACTGCAAAACATTAAGAACTAAAAAGAAATAAACAGGTGCACAATGGAACCAATTTTAAGCTAACTACTATTGTTTAAGCAATCTGCACTACTATTTGGACTTGCATTGAATGAGTTTTGCCTGCTTATAGTTGAATATTTAGTTTGCTTTAAGTGCACTTGTTTATGTCTTTTTAGTTCTTAATATTTTTGGTTTTTTTATTATTTATAGCTTTTTAGTTTATTTTTATTTTCAACTCGCTCTTGACTCATTTATGTACCCTATAACACTTGAGAGATGAATACCTTTTTATTTAAACCTCATTTATTTAAAAAAAAATTCAGGAGTCATTCAGGTACTAACACTATTTTTATGTTATCATAAGTTGGCAACCCACCAAATGTCATTTTAGTCTATATAATTAAAAATCATAGTGTATCTCACGTTTGGCTAAACCGATTTTGATGTGATTAGAAAAGAATTTGTTACATTCTGGAGAAGGTTTTGGTATACAACAAATGGATACCCATGGTCCCATTGAAATGTAGAAAAAACCAGAAAAGATCCTTTGAGGAATAATTAATAAAAGTAATTTCTTTTGTGGGAATAATAAAAATAAGTTATATTTTACGAACGTAAGCAAAATTTAAAGTCAGTATTTATTTTTTTCTAAATATTACTTTATTTTGAATAGGTACTTCAAATTCAACTCATCGTAACTAAGCTTGGGTCAGAGTAACTAAAAGGGGGTGCAAGGGAAAAATGACCTCAACCCTAAGCTTGCGATCCGGTTGTCTGTAGCCTTGCGCCCCTTATCAGTTACTCTGAGCTGCTTGGGATTTACTTAATGGAAACATAGAAATATAAGATGTAATCACTTACAACACGTTTGTGGAGTTGATCAAACTCGTCTTCGTCTGAATCTGTCCAATCAAACATACTATTACACCATACACTGCTCAAACAAAAGACAATTCAGCTATAGGATACACTTGCTTTTGTAACACAAACACAAACGACACAATCAGTTTTTGTACATTCTCAAGTAATAAGTTTTTGCACCTTTTATCACCACCACAAATTATAAAGTATTATGTACAAATTACCAGAAACAAAACACGATTTTTGTTTTTGATTGTTGTTGTTCTTTTTATTTGCCAATATCGCAGGCAAAGAACTTAGTCCATACAGCCTTATCTGATGTATTTTTCTTCTTATAATTTTTTGTGGCTTTAATCGAGCCAGTAGACTCAAATATTTGCCAATGTTGCACAACAGAATCTTACAGTAACTGCACAATCTTGGATAATTCTATTTTTGTTGCGATAGTTATTGTTAGGGCAAGGTTTTTTTGGAAGAGAAAAAGGGTCAAGTACGAGTCAGACTCGCGCACTAAGGGTAAACCGACTGTAATGAAATTGGGTTAAGTTATGTTGTGCACACGCCGGTGAGGGTTTCTGAGTAAGAAAAAATCTGGTCAAATGCGAATCGGTCTCGCTTACTAAGGGTAAACGGATTGTAAAGAATTTTGGTTAATTCTTGTCCAAAAGAGGTAGGGCACTGCAAGTACTCGCTCGAATAAGTCACCCGAACAAATAAAGCGGGGCATAGCGAGTACTTGCTCGAATGAGCGGCCCGAACTGGGGAAGTACCTCCACCTTACAGAAAACCGCGGCCATAATAACACAAACTTTGAGTAGTGTTATGTTCCTGGCGTTCAGTAAGGTTGCCAGAGCTTTTTGAGGATTCGCTGCGCGGACAGCGGA
The DNA here is from genome assembly GCA_946406115.1 of Apoda limacodes. NCBI lineage: Eukaryota > Metazoa > Arthropoda > Insecta > Lepidoptera > Limacodidae > Apoda > Apoda limacodes. Next base: position 20,744,166 of record OX291563.1, on the reverse strand, counting down.
GGACCGGCGGTGCTCGTTGCTGTCCTTGCTCGGCGTAGACACGGCGTGCTGGTTCGGCGATCAGGGAGACCTGATGAAACGGCTCACCGCTGGCCGCCCGCAGGTTGAACGGGTTCCCGTACCCAGGGATCACTTAATCTCCGCCGCGGGAGGCTGATCCGCCAACCGGTGTAAAGTCTCTGAAGTAGTTGTCGTGCCGGAGAAGGAGACCGGAGTGGACCCGGCTACTACAACAGAGGGGGATCAGGGGCCCTTCCGCCCGCCGTGCCAGCAACCGTATCATCTGTGGCGAGCTTCGGCATACTTAGTATCGCACCTTTTGTCTTCTAAGCTGTCTGTGCAGTGAATCCTCATCCTTAGTCTAAGTAACTTTTTTATATATAATGGCCATGAGAACGAAAAAGAAAAAGTTTTTACAGCGGCTACTCCATCCACATATAATGTGGATTTTTGCAACATCAGGGGTATTCACGCAAATCTTAATGCAGTCCACCACCATCTCGAGACTGCGCAGCCGACCATTCTTTTTCTAACGGAGACGAAGATATCCTGCTCGGCCTGACACATCATACCTTCATTATCCCGGCTACAAACTCGAACACAATTTTATGAGAAGTACCGGTGTATGTATGTTCGTTCGGGAGGATATCTGCTGTCGCCGACTTCATAGCCTTGAAGACAGGGACCTGTCGATATTGTGGGTGCGCGTAGAGCACGGCGGCCACACTTGTATCTATGCGTGCCTATACCGGTCTCATAGCGGTGACACGGACGTAACTCGACTCTTCACGCACCTGAGTTTGACGACTGACAAAGTTCTAGAGCTATATCCCACAGCAGAACTAGTTATTTTGGGAGACTTTAACGCCCACCATCGTGAGTGGCTCAGTTCTCGAAACAATAACTATGCAGGGATATCTGCTCATGAATTTGCTCTGACTTATGGTATGGTACTTTCTTCAACGAGAATACCAGATATAGAGGACCATATTAGCTCCTTACTGGACCTTCTGCTGACTACACGTCCGGACGGATATTTCGTCTAGTGGATGCGCCCTTAGGCTCCTCGGACCACTGTCTAGTTCGGACTCAAGTGCCATGCACACAACCCGATCCATCTGGGCCAAGTAATTGGCTTCGTGTGTGGTATTATAAGTCGGCAGACTGGAATGGATAGCGAGAATTTTATGCATCGTACAGCCGCAGTCACTGAGACAATCCTCACTGGTATGGAATGCTATATTCCCAATTTCGCGAGTAGCTGCCGCAGTCAAACAACGACCGTGGTTTGATAGGTCTTGCAGAGAAGCTAAAATTCTTAAGCAAACTGCATATGAGGCTTGGACCACGGCTCGTAATAATAATGATCCGAATATTTCTGAGTTAAAACGCAAATTAAATGCTGCCTCGAGGTTCAGCAAGAAAGCAACTGCCAGAGCCAAATTCCAATTCATCGGCAAAATAGGTGGGCGACTTGCGAGCTATCCTTCTGGGAGTCGTGCTTTCTGGTCGCTTGCCAAAGCTGCCAAAGGGAACTTTTGCCAGTCGTCGTTACTACCACTGCGAAAGACCGATGGTGACTTGGCCCATAGTGCTAAAGAGAAAACCGATCTACTGGGCAGTCTCTTTGCCTCGAACTTGAACATGAACGATGAAGGTGCTGTACCACCTACTATACCGTGGTGCGGTAAGACCATGCCTGGTCATGCCAAATTTCCATAACACAGCGGGAGGTCCGGCGGGCGTTGCTTTCTCTAGACGTTTATAACTTGAGTGGGCCAGACGGTATACCAGCAGTGGTGCATGAGCAGTGTGCTCCTGAGTTATGTCCTGTACTCACGCGCCTCTTCACGTTTTCCTACCACACTAGGCAATTTCCGTCTTCATGGAAGACTGCGAATGTGCACCCGGTGCCCAAAAAGGGCGATAGATCAGATCCATCGAATTACAGGCCTATCGCTTTTACCTCTCTCCTCATCAAAGTTATGGAGCGTGTGATCAACACACAGCTTCTAAGATGCCTAGAAATACACGACCTGGTCAGTGACCGTCAATATGGCTTTTGCCACGGTCGCTCGACTGCTGACCTTCTAGTGTATCTCACACACCGATGGGCACTAGCCATTGAGCGTCAGGGGGAGGCATTGGCATGTAGCCTGGACATAGCGAAGTTGCCATCTTACGGAGTGCCCGAGGGTTTGTGCAAATGGGTGGCTAGCTTTTTGTCCGGCAGACGCATACGAACCTTAGTTGACGGTAGTTGCTCTGATGGCATGGACATTAATGCTGGTGTCCCGCAAGGCTTTGTGCTCCTACGCTGTTTCTACTGTATATTAATGATATGTTGGACATCAACAACATACATTGCTATGCAGATGACAGTACTGGAGGCGCTTATTACACGGGTCGTGCAAAAATCTCTCGTTCCGTTGTGGAGGAAAACCGCGGAGAACTTTTGTCTCAAATCGAGACCACACTGTCCAAAGTCTCTGACTGGGGACGGGTAAACTTAGTCCGATTCAACCCTACAAAGACACAAGTGTGCGCGTTCACCGCTAAGAAAATCCCATTCACTGTAGTCCCACAATTCCAGAATCTTGGGATCCTTGGTGTTGACATCTCCAGCAATGTTCAGTTCCGAGATCATTTACAAGATAAGGTGAAGCTGGCGTCCAAAAAACTTGGTGTACTCAACAGAGCGAAGCAGTACTTCACGTAGGGGCAAAGGTTGTTACTTTACAAGTCGCAAGTTCGGCCCCCTATGGAGTACTGCTGCCACCTCTGGGCGGGTGCACCCGAATACCAGCTTGGACCTTTTGACTCGGTTCAACAACGGGCTGTGAGATTGTCGACGATTCCAAACTCACTTGCGGTATCGAGCCCTTAAGTCTGAGGAGAGACTGTGCCTCCCTGTGAGTGTTCTACCGCTTGTACAATGTATTCTGAGGAATTGTTCGAAATGATGCCCACGGCTACTTTCTACCATCGCACCGCTCGTCATCGGCAGGGAATTCATTCCCACACTTTAGAACCGAAATTTCCTCCCGCGAACGCTTAAGTTGTGGAATGAGCTCCCTGGCAAGGTTTTCTCGAAGGACTACAGTATGGAGTTCTTCAAGAAAGAAGTTATTAGATTTCTGAAGGGTCGGCAACGCGCGAGTGATACTTCTGGTGTTGCAAGCGTCCATAGGCTACGGTGACCGCTTACCATCAGGCAGACCGTAAGCTTGTTTGCCACCTTAGTGGTATTAAAAAAAAATCACGCTGGGGAAGGTGTCTGAATTAGTACAATCCCTTTCACAATAGGTGGCGCGCCAGTTGTTTTAAAAAAGAGAAACATCTTTCACGGGGTCAGCTAGTTCCTTTATAATAATAAATTACTTAAATATCTGTATGCGTCCAGGGGGCCAGCCACCTATATCAAACCAATAGCATTAGCGTTAGCTATAGCAATTCTTGCAATTTCTGAACCCTTATTTTTATCATTAAAAATCAATTAATCGCAAAATATAAATATTTAGAAATCTCAACTGCATTTTTGAAGAAATCTTATTCAACACCTTCAGTTCAATGAATGGAGGACTATCCTTACTTTTTTTCTAAATTATTAACAAAACGATATATGGTTTACCAAAACACCTTCCTGTAAGATTTTATCAGAATCGGTGCATGGCTGAATTTAAGGGTTATAACACCGAGCGGACTGATGTAACGAAACTATAAATGTTCCGTTTTGGCTATTTGGCTAAGGAACCCTAAAATAGTATTATAGGCGCTTTAATCCATATTTCATGATGGTGAAACTCAAGAGGCGTGGAGGATTTTTCGTATTTTTTAAACAGAGATAACACCCAACTGAAAAATTATCACCGTTCTCGTTTCTTAGCCACCTCTATACCCAAGTATCAGTTTTAGTTGTCGAAAGGTCTCAGATAAGTTATATTACCTTTTTATGGAAATTTAAAACAAATATTATGTCAAAATATCCTCATAATAACCTGCACATAAAGTCCTGGTGGCCAAAACCACTCACATAAAAAAAAAAGTTTTAAAATATAGACTAGATGGCGTTGACTTGACAAGGCGCATTTTTTTAAACATATGGCATGTTTATCCTCTGTGAAACGTTGTGATTCTTTTCTTTGCTTGAGTACTCTGTGATATAAAGTATGCCTCTGTGCTGGTAACTAGTTTTACATACATATATTTGGGCATTACACACAGCGCCGTCTGGCCCCAAAGTAAGCAAAGCTTGTGTTATGGATACCAGATAACGGATACAAATACATATATTACTTTTTTTTGTAAATACATACATATCATACATAATTACACCCAGACTCAAGACAAACACAAATGTTTATTACATTAATGTTTGTCCTGAGCGGGAATTGAACCCACACCCTCTGCACAGCAGTCGGCCACACTGCCAACTAGGCTGCGAGGTAGTCACTTAACTCTTATTCGTTATTTTGTTGTTACTTTATTATTCGATGATGAGTAAGAATTACGCATCATGGTCTGTAGAAGAACTTGAAACCAGAGCTCTGGAAGCGCAGCGCGAAAGTTACAGGGAAAAAAACGGTGATTATCTAGAGGTATGTACTTTTTACTTTAAGTGCGTTAAAGTACCATATGACAAAGCTACATTATTATTTATACTGTATAGGCCCTAGTTTGAATTTGGAATCAAAACCAAGTCACTAAGTTTCAGAAAAAAAAAACCGATCCGATTCAACGCCATCTATCTAAAAATTTTAAACTATTTTTTTTTAATTCAGCCGTCGGAAAATCCCTCATTGGGTTATCGTCAAGCCACAGCAGAAGCTCGTTAGCCGGTTTTCAAATTATCTTTTAGAAACATAGTTTTGAATTAGTTAAAACTTGTTTCATAACAGACAAAGGCTTCCATTTTCTAATACTAATCATTTTATTATGATGTATTTCATGGTCAATGGAAAATTGACAATAATATTCAAACGCGTATGTAAATTCTATTGCGACCATCAGTTTACTGTTAAATTATGGAATAATAAGCTTATAAAATACACGGGCCCTCATTGACAAGCATATTTCAATTATTTTACGCACATACAGAGTCTAAAAAAATACATGTAAGATAAATATTAGTCCCAAACTGACGTATAATTATTAGTAAACGTACAAATGCGCTTTAAATACCGATTTTACCGGCGAAAACTACGCAATAGCGTAAACAATTTAATGTTTTTGTGAGTTGCTGTCACAATAAACAACTAAATTGGCTTCCTTAGATGAAAGGCTCATCAGCTTTACAAAAAACTCATAGATGACCTAAAGAACTATCACCGCACGAGGTTCACCTAAAAATAACCTGTAAGTAGTTTAAATAACCAAGGCACAAACTATTACCTACTTATTATTGCAACCCTATACTCCAATATAAACGCGGACGATCTAAGAAGTAATTTCTAGGTGACAAGAAGAGCTTCGCGCAGCCAGTTGTGTTTTAAAAAGCCTTCTGTACGCTTGGGTTTTTTTTCGCTTTCTGGTCGCTTGCCAAAGCTGCCAAAGGGAACTTTTGCCAGTCGTCGTTACTACCACTGCGAAAGACCGATGGTGACTTGGCCCATAGTGCTAAAGAGAAAACCGATCTACTGGGCAGTCTCTTTGCCTCGAACTTGAACATGAACGATGAAGGTGCTGTACCACCTACTATACCGTGGTGCGGTAAGACCATGCCTGGTCATGCCAAATTTCCATAACACAGCGGGAGGTCCGGCGGGCGTTGCTTTCTCTAGACGTTTATAACTTAAGTGGGCCAGACGGTATACCAGCAGTGGTGCATGAGCAGTGTGCTCCTGAGTTATGTCCTGTACTCACGGGCCTCTTCACGTTTTCCTACCACACTAGGCAATTTCCGTCTTCATGGAAGACTGCGAATGTGCACCCGGTGCCCAAAAAGGGCGATAGATCAGATCCATCGAATTACAGGCCTATCGCTTTTACCTCTCTCCTCATCAAAGTTATGGAGCGTGTGATCAACACACAGCTTCTAAGATGCCTAGAAATACACGACCTGGTCAGTGACCGTCAATATGGCTTTTGCCACGGTCGCTCGACTGCTGACCTTCTAGTGTATCTCACACACCGATGGGCACTAGCCATTGAGCGTCAGGGGGAGGCATTGGCATGTAGCCTGGACATAGCGAAGTTGCCATCTTACGGAGTGCCCGAGGGTTTGTGCAAATGGGTGGCTAGCTTTTTGTCCGGCAGACGCATACGAACCTTAGTTGACGGTAGTTGCTCTGATGGCATGGACATTAATGCTGGTGTCCCGCAAGGCTTTGTGCTCCTACGCTGTTTCTACTGTATATTAATGATATGTTGGACATCAACAACATACATTGCTATGCAGATGACAGTACTGGAGGCGCTTATTACACGGGTCGTGCAAAAATCTCTCGTTCCGTTGTGGAGGAAAACCGCGGAGAACTTTTGTCTCAAATCGAGACCACACTGTCCAAAGTCTCTGACTGGGGACGGGTAAACTTAGTCCGATTCAACCCTACAAAGACACAAGTGTGCGCGTTCACCGCTAAGAAAATCCCATTCACTGTAGTCCCACAATTCCAGAATCTTGGGATCCTTGGTGTTGACATCTCCAGCAATGTTCAGTTCCGAGATCATTTACAAGATAAGGTGAAGCTGGCGTCCAAAAAACTTGGTGTACTCAACAGAGCGAAGCAGTACTTCACGTAGGGGCAAAGGTTGTTACTTTACAAGTCGCAAGTTCGGCCCCCTATGGAGTACTGCTGCCACCTCTGGGCGGGTGCACCCGAATACCAGCTTGGACCTTTTGACTCGGTTCAACAACGGGCTGTGAGATTGTCGACGATTCCAAACTCACTTGCGGTATCGAGCCCTTAAGTCTGAGGAGAGACTGTGCCTCCCTGTGAGTGTTCTACCGCTTGTACAATGTATTCTGAGGAATTGTTCGAAATGATGCCCACGGCTACTTTCTACCATCGCACCGCTCGTCATCGGCAGGGAATTCATTCCCACACTTTAGAACCGAAATTTCCTCCCGCGAACGCTTAAGTTGTGGAATGAGCTCCCTGGCAAGGTTTTCTCGAAGGACTACAGTATGGAGTTCTTCAAGAAAGAAGTTATTAGATTTCTGAAGGGTCGGCAACGCGCGAGTGATACTTCTGGTGTTGCAAGCGTCCATAGGCTACGGTGACCGCTTACCATCAGGCAGACCGTAAGCTTGTTTGCCACCTTAGTGGTATTAAAAAAAAATCACGCTGGGGAAGGTGTCTGAATTAGTACAATCCCTTTCACAATAGGTGGCGCGCCAGTTGTTTTAAAAAAGAGAAACATCTTTCACGGGGTCAGCTAGTTCCTTTATAATAATAAATTACTTAAATATCTGTATGCGTCCAGGGGGCCAGCCACCTATATCAAACCAATAGCATTAGCGTTAGCTATAGCAATTCTTGCAATTTCTGAACCCTTATTTTTATCATTAAAAATCAATTAATCGCAAAATATAAATATTTAGAAATCTCAACTGCATTTTTGAAGAAATCTTATTCAACACCTTCAGTTCAATGAATGGAGGACTATCCTTACTTTTTTTCTAAATTATTAACAAAACGATATATGGTTTACCAAAACACCTTCCTGTAAGATTTTATCAGAATCGGTGCATGGCTGAATTTAAGGGTTATAACACCGAGCGGACTGATGTAACGAAACTATAAATGTTCCGTTTTGGCTATTTGGCTAAGGAACCCTAAAATAGTATTATAGGCGCTTTAATCCATATTTCATGATGGTGAAACTCAAGAGGCGTGGAGGATTTTTCGTATTTTTTAAACAGAGATAACACCCAACTGAAAAATTATCACCGTTCTCGTTTCTTAGCCACCTCTATACCCAAGTATCAGTTTTAGTTGTCGAAAGGTCTCAGATAAGTTATATTACCTTTTTATGGAAATTTAAAACAAATATTATGTCAAAATATCCTCATAATAACCTGCACATAAAGTCCTGGTGGCCAAAACCACTCACATAAAAAAAAAAGTTTTAAAATATAGACTAGATGGCGTTGACTTGACAAGGCGCATTTTTTTAAACATATGGCATGTTTATCCTCTGTGAAACGTTGTGATTCTTTTCTTTGCTTGAGTACTCTGTGATATAAAGTATGCCTCTGTGCTGGTAACTAGTTTTACATACATATATTTGGGCATTACACACAGCGCCGTCTGGCCCCAAAGTAAGCAAAGCTTGTGTTATGGATACCAGATAACGGATACAAATACATATATTACTTTTTTTTGTAAATACATACATATCATACATAATTACACCCAGACTCAAGACAAACACAAATGTTTATTACATTAATGTTTGTCCTGAGCGGGAATTGAACCCACACCCTCTGCACAGCAGTCGGCCACACTGCCAACTAGGCTGCGAGGTAGTCACTTAACTCTTATTCGTTATTTTGTTGTTACTTTATTATTCGATGATGAGTAAGAATTACGCATCATGGTCTGTAGAAGAACTTGAAACCAGAGCTCCGGAAGCGCAGCGCGAAAGTTACAGGGAAAAAAACGGTGATTATCTAGAGGTATGTACTTTTTACTTTAAGTGCGTTAAAGTACCATATGACAAAGCTACATTATTATTTATACTGTATAGGCCCTAGTTTGAATTTGGAATCAAAACCAAGTCACTAAGTTTCAGAAAAAAAAAACCGATCCGATTCAACGCCATCTATCTAAAAATTTTAAACTATTTTTTTTTTAATTCAGCCGTCGGAAAATCCCTCATTGGGTTATCGTCAAGCCACAGCAGAAGCTCGTTAGCCGGTTTTCAAATTATCTTTTAGAAACATAGTTTTGAATTAGTTAAAACTTGTTTCATAACAGACAAAGGCTTCCATTTTCTAATACTAATCATTTTATTATGATGTATTTCATGGTCAATGGAAAATTGACAATAATATTCAAACGCGTATGTAAATTCTATTGCGACCATCAGTTTACTGTTAAATTATGGAATAATAAGCTTATAAAATACACGGGCCCTCATTGACAAGCATATTTCAATTATTTTACGCACATACAGAGTCTAAAAAAATACATGTAAGATAAATATTAGTCCCAAACTGACGTATAATTATTAGTAAACGTACAAATGCGCTTTAAATACCGATTTTACCGGCGAAAACTACGCAATAGCGTAAACAATTTAATGTTTTTGTGAGTTGCTGTCACAATAAACAACTAAATTGGCTTCCTTAGATGAAAGGCTCATCAGCTTTACAAAAAACTCATAGATGACCTAAAGAACTATCACCGCACGAGGTTCACCTAAAAATAACCTGTAAGTAGTTTAAATAACCAAGGCACAAACTATTACCTACTTATTATTGCAACCCTATACTCCAATATAAACGCGGACGATCTAAGAAGTAATTTCTAGGTGACAAGAAGAGCTTCGCGCAGCCAGTTGTGTTTTAAAAAGCCTTCTGTACGCTTGGGTTTTTTTTTGCTTTCTGGTCGCTTGCCAAAGCTGCCAAAGGGAACTTTTGCCAGTCGTCGTTACTACCACTGCGAAAGACCGATGGTGACTTGGCCCATAGTGCTAAAGAGAAAACCGATCTACTGGGCAGTCTCTTTGCCTCGAACTTGAACATGAACGATGAAGGTGCTGTACCACCTACTATACCGTGGTGCGGTAAGACCATGCCTGGTCATGCCAAATTTCCATAACACAGCGGGAGGTCCGGCGGGCGTTGCTTTCTCTAGACGTTTATAACTTGAGTGGGCCAGACGGTATACCAGCAGTGGTGCATGAGCAGTGTGCTCCTGAGTTATGTCCTGTACTCACGGGCCTCTTCACGTTTTCCTACCACACTAGGCAATTTCCGTCTTCATGGAAGACTGCGAATGTGCACCCGGTGCCCAAAAAGGGCGATAGATCAGATCCATCGAATTACAGGCCTATCGCTTTTACCTCTCTCCTCATCAAAGTTATGGAGCGTGTGATCAACACACAGCTTCTAAGATGCCTAGAAATACACGACCTGGTCAGTGACCGTCAATATGGCTTTTGCCACGGTCGCTCGACTGCTGACCTTCTAGTGTATCTCACACACCGATGGGCACTAGCCATTGAGCGTCAGGGGGAGGCATTGGCATGTAGCCTGGACATAGCGAAGTTGCCATCTTACGGAGTGCCCGAGGGTTTGTGCAAATGGGTGGCTAGCTTTTTGTCCGGCAGACGCATACGAACCTTAGTTGACGGTAGTTGCTCTGATGGCATGGACATTAATGCTGGTGTCCCGCAAGGCTTTGTGCTCCTACGCTGTTTCTACTGTATATTAATGATATGTTGGACATCAACAACATACATTGCTATGCAGATGACAGTACTGGAGGCGCTTATTACACGGGTCGTGCAAAAATCTCTCGTTCCGTTGTGGAGGAAAACCGCGGAGAACTTTTGTCTCAAATCGAGACCACACTGTCCAAAGTCTCTGACTGGGGACGGGTAAACTTAGTCCGATTCAACCCTACAAAGACACAAGTGTGCGCGTTCACCGCTAAGAAAATCCCATTCACTGTAGTCCCACAATTCCAGAATCTTGGGATCCTTGGTGTTGACATCTCCAGCAATGTTCAGTTCCGAGTTCATTTACAAGATAAGGTGAAGCTGGCGTCCAAAAAACTTGGTGTACTCAACAGAGCGAAGCAGTACTTCACGTAGGGGCAAAGGTTGTTACTTTACAAGTCGCAAGTTCGGCCCCCTATGGAGTACTGCTGCCACCTCTGGGCGGGTGCACCCGAATACCAGCTTGGACCTTTTGACTCGGTTCAACAACGGGCTGTGAGATTGTCGACGATTCCAAACTCACTTGCGGTATCGAGCCCTTAAGTCTGAGGAGAGACTGTGCCTCCCTGTGAGTGTTCTACCGCTTGTACAATGTATTCTGAGGAATTGTTCGAAATGATGCCCACGGCTACTTTCTACCATCGCACCGCTCGTCATCGGCAGGGAATTCATTCCCACACTTTAGAACCGAAATTTCCTCCCGCGAACGCTTAAGTTGTGGAATGAGCTCCCTGGCAAGGTTTTCTCGAAGGACTACAGTATGGAGTTCTTCAAGAAAGAAGTTATTAGATTTCTGAAGGGTCGGCAACGCGCGAGTGATACTTCTGGTGTTGCAAGCGTCCATAGGCTACGGTGACCGCTTACCATCAGGCAGACCGTAAGCTTGTTTGCCACCTTAGTGGTATTAAAAAAAAATCACGCTGGGGAAGGTGTCTGAATTAGTACAATCCCTTTCACAATAGGTGGCGCGCCAGTTGTTTTAAAAAAGAGAAACATCTTTCACGGGGTCAGCTAGTTCCTTTATAATAATAAATTACTTAAATATCTGTATGCGTCCAGGGGGCCAGCCACCTATATCAAACCAATAGCATTAGCGTTAGCTATAGCAATTCTTGCAATTTCTGAACCCTTATTTTTATCATTAAAAATCAATTAATCGCAAAATATAAATATTTAGAAATCTCAACTGCATTTTTGAAGAAATCTTATTCAACACCTTCAGTTCAATGAATGGAGGACTATCCTTACTTTTTTTCTAAATTATTAACAAAACGATATATGGTTTACCAAAACACCTTCCTGTAAGATTTTATCAGAATCGGTGCATGGCTGAATTTAAGGGTTATAACACCGAGCGGACTGATGTAACGAAACTATAAATGTTCCGTTTTGGCTATTTGGCTAAGGAACCCTAAAATAGTATTATAGGCGCTTTAATCCATATTTCATGATGGTGAAACTCAAGAGGCGTGGAGGATTTTTCGTATTTTTTAAACAGAGATAACACCCAACTGAAAAATTATCACCGTTCTCGTTTCTTAGCCACCTCTATACCCAAGTATCAGTTTTAGTTGTCGAAAGGTCTCAGATAAGTTATATTACCTTTTTATGGAAATTTAAAACAAATATTATGTCAAAATATCCTCATAATAACCTGCACATAAAGTCCTGGTGGCCAAAACCACTCACATAAAAAAAAAAGTTTTAAAATATAGACTAGATGGCGTTGACTTGACAAGGCGCATTTTTTTAAACATATGGCATGTTTATCCTCTGTGAAACGTTGTGATTCTTTTCTTTGCTTGAGTACTCTGTGATATAAAGTATGCCTCTGTGCTGGTAACTAGTTTTACATACATATATTTGGGCATTACACACAGCGCCGTCTGGCCCCAAAGTAAGCAAAGCTTGTGTTATGGATACCAGATAACGGATACAAATACATATATTACTTTTTTTTGTAAATACATACATATCATACATAATTACACCCAGACTCAAGACAAACACAAATGTTTATTACATTAATGTTTGTCCTGAGCGGGAATTGAACCCACACCCTCTGCACAGCAGTCGGCCACACTGCCAACTAGGCTGCGAGGTAGTCACTTAACTCTTATTCGTTATTTTGTTGTTACTTTATTATTCGATGATGAGTAAGAATTACGCATCATGGTCTGTAGAAGAACTTGAAACCAGAGCTCCGGAAGCGCAGCGCGAAAGTTACAGGGAAAAAAACGGTGATTATCTAGAGGTATGTACTTTTTACTTTAAGTGCGTTAAAGTACCATATGACAAAGCTACATTATTATTTATACTGTATAGGCCCTAGTTTGAATTTGGAATCAAAACCAAGTCACTAAGTTTCAGAAAAAAAAAACCGATCCGATTCAACGCCATCTATCTAAAAATTTTAAACTATTTTTTTTTTAATTCAGCCGTCGGAAAATCCCTCATTGGGTTATCGTCAAGCCACAGCAGAAGCTCGTTAGCCGGTTTTCAAATTATCTTTTAGAAACATAGTTTTGAATTAGTTAAAACTTGTTTCATAACAGACAAAGGCTTCCATTTTCTAATACTAATCATTTTATTATGATGTATTTCATGGTCAATGGAAAATTGACAATAATATTCAAACGCGTATGTAAATTCTATTGCGACCATCAGTTTACTGTTAAATTATGGAATAATAAGCTTATAAAATACACGGGCCCTCATTGACAAGCATATTTCAATTATTTTACGCACATACAGAGTCTAAAAAAATACATGTAAGATAAATATTAGTCCCAAACTGACGTATAATTATTAGTAAACGTACAAATGCGCTTTAAATACCGATTTTACCGGCGAAAACTACGCAATAGCGTAAACAATTTAATGTTTTTGTGAGTTGCTGTCACAATAAACAACTAAATTGGCTTCCTTAGATGAAAGGCTCATCAGCTTTACAAAAAACTCATAGATGACCTAAAGAACTATCACCGCACGAGGTTCACCTAAAAATAACCTGTAAGTAGTTTAAATAACCAAGGCACAAACTATTACCTACTTATTATTGCAACCCTATACTCCAATATAAACGCGGACGATCTAAGAAGTAATTTCTAGGTGACAAGAAGAGCTTCGCGCAGCCAGTTGTGTTTTAAAAAGCCTTCTGTACGCTTGGGTTTTTTTTTGCTTTCTGGTCGCTTGCCAAAGCTGCCAAAGGGAACTTTTGCCAGTCGTCGTTACTACCACTGCGAAAGACCGATGGTGACTTGGCCCATAGTGCTAAAGAGAAAACCGATCTACTGGGCAGTCTCTTTGCCTCGAACTTGAACATGAACGATGAAGGTGCTGTACCACCTACTATACCGTGGTGCGGTAAGACCATGCCTGGTCATGCCAAATTTCCATAACACAGCGGGAGGTCCGGCGGGCGTTGCTTTCTCTAGACGTTTATAACTTGAGTGGGCCAGACGGTATACCAGCAGTGGTGCATGAGCAGTGTGCTCCTGAGTTATGTCCTGTACTCACGGGCCTCTTCACGTTTTCCTACCACACTAGGCAATTTCCGTCTTCATGGAAGACTGCGAATGTGCACCCGGTGCCCAAAAAGGGCGATAGATCAGATCCATCGAATTACAGGCCTATCGCTTTTACCTCTCTCCTCATCAAAGTTATGGAGCGTGTGATCAACACACAGCTTCTAAGATGCCTAGAAATACACGACCTGGTCAGTGACCGTCAATATGGCTTTTGCCACGGTCGCTCGACTGCTGACCTTCTAGTGTATCTCACACACCGATGGGCACTAGCCATTGAGCGTCAGGGGGAGGCATTGGCATGTAGCCTGGACATAGCGAAGTTGCCATCTTACGGAGTGCCCGAGGGTTTGTGCAAATGGGTGGCTAGCTTTTTGTCCGGCAGACGCATACGAACCTTAGTTGACGGTAGTTGCTCTGATGGCATGGACATTAATGCTGGTGTCCCGCAAGGCTTTGTGCTCCTACGCTGTTTCTACTGTATATTAATGATATGTTGGACATCAACAACATACATTGCTATGCAGATGACAGTACTGGAGGCGCTTATTACACGGGTCGTGCAAAAATCTCTCGTTCCGTTGTGGAGGAAAACCGCGGAGAACTTTTGTCTCAAATCGAGACCACACTGTCCAAAGTCTCTGACTGGGGACGGGTAAACTTAGTCCGATTCAACCCTACAAAGACACAAGTGTGCGCGTTCACCGCTAAGAAAATCCCATTCACTGTAGTCCCACAATTCCAGAATCTTGGGATCCTTGGTGTTGACATCTCCAGCAATGTTCAGTTCCGAGATCATTTACAAGATAAGGTGAAGCTGGCGTCCAAAAAACTTGGTGTACTCAACAGAGCGAAGCAGTACTTCACGTAGGGGCAAAGGTTGTTACTTTACAAGTCGCAAGTTCGGCCCCCTATGGAGTACTGCTGCCACCTCTGGGCGGGTGCACCCGAATACCAGCTTGGACCTTTTGACTCGGTTCAACAACGGGCTGTGAGATTGTCGACGATTCCAAACTCACTTGCGGTATCGAGCCCTTAAGTCTGAGGAGAGACTGTGCCTCCCTGTGAGTGTTCTACCGCTTGTACAATGTATTCTGAGGAATTGTTCGAAATGATGCCCACGGCTACTTTCTACCATCGCACCGCTCGTCATCGGCAGGGAATTCATTCCCACACTTTAGAACCGAAATTTCCTCCCGCGAACGCTTAAGTTGTGGAATGAGCTCCCTGGCAAGGTTTTCTCGAAGGACTACAGTATGGAGTTCTTCAAGAAAGAAGTTATTAGATTTCTGAAGGGTCGGCAACGCGCGAGTGATACTTCTGGTGTTGCAAGCGTCCATAGGCTACGGTGACCGCTTACCATCAGGCAGACCGTAAGCTTGTTTGCCACCTTAGTGGTATTAAAAAAAAATCACGCTGGGGAAGGTGTCTGAATTAGTACAATCCCTTTCACAATAGGTGGCGCGCCAGTTGTTTTAAAAAAGAGAAACATCTTTCACGGGGTCAGCTAGTTCCTTTATAATAATAAATTACTTAAATATCTGTATGCGTCCAGGGGGCCAGCCACCTATATCAAACCAATAGCATTAGCGTTAGCTATAGCAATTCTTGCAATTTCTGAACCCTTATTTTTATCATTAAAAATCAATTAATCGCAAAATATAAATATTTAGAAATCTCAACTGCATTTTTGAAGAAATCTTATTCAACACCTTCAGTTCAATGAATGGAGGACTATCCTTACTTTTTTTCTAAATTATTAACAAAACGATATATGGTTTACCAAAACACCTTCCTGTAAGATTTTATCAGAATCGGTGCATGGCTGAATTTAAGGGTTATAACACCGAGCGGACTGATGTAACGAAACTATAAATGTTCCGTTTTGGCTATTTGGCTAAGGAACCCTAAAATAGTATTATAGGCGCTTTAATCCATATTTCATGATGGTGAAACTCAAGAGGCGTGGAGGATTTTTCGTATTTTTTAAACAGAGATAACACCCAACTGAAAAATTATCACCGTTCTCGTTTCTTAGCCACCTCTATACCCAAGTATCAGTTTTAGTTGTCGAAAGGTCTCAGATAAGTTATATTACCTTTTTATGGAAATTTAAAACAAATATTATGTCAAAATATCCTCATAATAACCTGCACATAAAGTCCTGGTGGCCAAAACCACTCACATAAAAAAAAAAGTTTTAAAATATAGACTAGATGGCGTTGACTTGACAAGGCGCATTTTTTTAAACATATGGCATGTTTATCCTCTGTGAAACGTTGTGATTCTTTTCTTTGCTTGAGTACTCTGTGATATAAAGTATGCCTCTGTGCTGGTAACTAGTTTTACATACATATATTTGGGCATTACACACAGCGCCGTCTGGCCCCAAAGTAAGCAAAGCTTGTGTTATGGATACCAGATAACGGATACAAATACATATATTACTTTTTTTTGTAAATACATACATATCATACATAATTACACCCAGACTCAAGACAAACACAAATGTTTATTACATTAATGTTTGTCCTGAGCGGGAATTGAACCCACACCCTCTGCACAGCAGTCGGCCACACTGCCAACTAGGCTGCGAGGTAGTCACTTAACTCTTATTCGTTATTTTGTTGTTACTTTATTATTCGATGATGAGTAAGAATTACGCATCATGGTCTGTAGAAGAACTTGAAACCAGAGCTCCGGAAGCGCAGCGCGAAAGTTACAGGGAAAAAAACGGTGATTATCTAGAGGTATGTACTTTTTACTTTAAGTGCGTTAAAGTACCATATGACAAAGCTACATTATTATTTATACTGTATAGGCCCTAGTTTGAATTTGGAATCAAAACCAAGTCACTAAGTTTCAGAAAAAAAAAACCGATCCGATTCAACGCCATCTATCTAAAAATTTTAAACTATTTTTTTTTTAATTCAGCCGTCGGAAAATCCCTCATTGGGTTATCGTCAAGCCACAGCAGAAGCTCGTTAGCCGGTTTTCAAATTATCTTTTAGAAACATAGTTTTGAATTAGTTAAAACTTGTTTCATAACAGACAAAGGCTTCCATTTTCTAATACTAATCATTTTATTATGATGTATTTCATGGTCAATGGAAAATTGACAATAATATTCAAACGCGTATGTAAATTCTATTGCGACCATCAGTTTACTGTTAAATTATGGAATAATAAGCTTATAAAATACACGGGCCCTCATTGACAAGCATATTTCAATTATTTTACGCACATACAGAGTCTAAAAAAATACATGTAAGATAAATATTAGTCCCAAACTGACGTATAATTATTAGTAAACGTACAAATGCGCTTTAAATACCGATTTTACCGGCGAAAACTACGCAATAGCGTAAACAATTTAATGTTTTTGTGAGTTGCTGTCACAATAAACAACTAAATTGGCTTCCTTAGATGAAAGGCTCATCAGCTTTACAAAAAACTCATAGATGACCTAAAGAACTATCACCGCACGAGGTTCACCTAAAAATAACCTGTAAGTAGTTTAAATAACCAAGGCACAAACTATTACCTACTTATTATTGCAACCCTATACTCCAATATAAACGCGGACGATCTAAGAAGTAATTTCTAGGTGACAAGAAGAGCTTCGCGCAGCCAGTTGTGTTTTAAAAAGCCTTCTGTACGCTTGGGTTTTTTTTCGCTTTCTGGTCGCTTGCCAAAGCTGCCAAAGGGAACTTTTGCCAGTCGTCGTTACTACCACTGCGAAAGACCGATGGTGACTTGGCCCATAGTGCTAAAGAGAAAACCGATCTACTGGGCAGTCTCTTTGCCTCGAACTTGAACATGAACGATGAAGGTGCTGTACCACCTACTATACCGTGGTGCGGTAAGACCATGCCTGGTCATGCCAAATTTCCATAACACAGCGGGAGGTCCGGCGGGCGTTGCTTTCTCTAGACGTTTATAACTTGAGTGGGCCAGACGGTATACCAGCAGTGGTGCATGAGCAGTGTGCTCCTGAGTTATGTCCTGTACTCACGGGCCTCTTCACGTTTTCCTACCACACTAGGCAATTTCCGTCTTCATGGAAGACTGCGAATGTGCACCCGGTGCCCAAAAAGGGCGATAGATCAGATCCATCGAATTACAGGCCTATCGCTTTTACCTCTCTCCTCATCAAAGTTATGGAGCGTGTGATCAACACACAGCTTCTAAGATGCCTAGAAATACACGACCTGGTCAGTGACCGTCAATATGGCTTTTGCCACGGTCGCTCGACTGCTGACCTTCTAGTGTATCTCACACACCGATGGGCACTAGCCATTGAGCGTCAGGGGGAGGCATTGGCATGTAGCCTGGACATAGCGAAGTTGCCATCTTACGGAGTGCCCGAGGGTTTGTGCAAATGGGTGGCTAGCTTTTTGTCCGGCAGACGCATACGAACCTTAGTTGACGGTAGTTGCTCTGATGGCATGGACATTAATGCTGGTGTCCCGCAAGGCTTTGTGCTCCTACGCTGTTTCTACTGTATATTAATGATATGTTGGACATCAACAACATACATTGCTATGCAGATGACAGTACTGGAGGCGCTTATTACACGGGTCGTGCAAAAATCTCTCGTTCCGTTGTGGAGGAAAACCGCGGAGAACTTTTGTCTCAAATCGAGACCACACTGTCCAAAGTCTCTGACTGGGGACGGGTAAACTTAGTCCGATTCAACCCTACAAAGACACAAGTGTGCGCGTTCACCGCTAAGAAAATCCCATTCACTGTAGTCCCACAATTCCAGAATCTTGGGATCCTTGGTGTTGACATCTCCAGCAATGTTCAGTTCCGAGTTCATTTACAAGATAAGGTGAAGCTGGCGTCCAAAAAACTTGGTGTACTCAACAGAGCGAAGCAGTACTTCACGTAGGGGCAAAGGTTGTTACTTTACAAGTCGCAAGTTCGGCCCCCTATGGAGTACTGCTGCCACCTCTGGGCGGGTGCACCCGAATACCAGCTTGGACCTTTTGACTCGGTTCAACAACGGGCTGTGAGATTGTCGACGATTCCAAACTCACTTGCGGTATCGAGCCCTTAAGTCTGAGGAGAGACTGTGCCTCCCTGTGAGTGTTCTACCGCTTGTACAATGTATTCTGAGGAATTGTTCGAAATGATGCCCACGGCTACTTTCTACCATCGCACCGCTCGTCATCGGCAGGGAATTCATTCCCACACTTTAGAACCGAAATTTCCTCCCGCGAACGCTTAAGTTGTGGAATGAGCTCCCTGGCAAGGTTTTCTCGAAGGACTACAGTATGGAGTTCTTCAAGAAAGAAGTTATTAGATTTCTGAAGGGTCGGCAACGCGCGAGTGATACTTCTGGTGTTGCAAGCGTCCATAGGCTACGGTGACCGCTTACCATCAGGCAGACCGTAAGCTTGTTTGCCACCTTAGTGGTATTAAAAAAAAATCACGCTGGGGAAGGTGTCTGAATTAGTACAATCCCTTTCACAATAGGTGGCGCGCCAGTTGTTTTAAAAAAGAGAAACATCTTTCACGGGGTCAGCTAGTTCCTTTATAATAATAAATTACTTAAATATCTGTATGCGTCCAGGGGGCCAGCCACCTATATCAAACCAATAGCATTAGCGTTAGCTATAGCAATTCTTGCAATTTCTGAACCCTTATTTTTATCATTAAAAATCAATTAATCGCAAAATATAAATATTTAGAAATCTCAACTGCATTTTTGAAGAAATCTTATTCAACACCTTCAGTTCAATGAATGGAGGACTATCCTTACTTTTTTTCTAAATTATTAACAAAACGATATATGGTTTACCAAAACACCTTCCTGTAAGATTTTATCAGAATCGGTGCATGGCTGAATTTAAGGGTTATAACACCGAGCGGACTGATGTAACGAAACTATAAATGTTCCGTTTTGGCTATTTGGCTAAGGAACCCTAAAATAGTATTATAGGCGCTTTAATCCATATTTCATGATGGTGAAACTCAAGAGGCGTGGAGGATTTTTCGTATTTTTTAAACAGAGATAACACCCAACTGAAAAATTATCACCGTTCTCGTTTCTTAGCCACCTCTATACCCAAGTATCAGTTTTAGTTGTCGAAAGGTCTCAGATAAGTTATATTACCTTTTTATGGAAATTTAAAACAAATATTATGTCAAAATATCCTCATAATAACCTGCACATAAAGTCCTGGTGGCCAAAACCACTCACATAAAAAAAAAAGTTTTAAAATATAGACTAGATGGCGTTGACTTGACAAGGCGCATTTTTTTAAACATATGGCATGTTTATCCTCTGTGAAACGTTGTGATTCTTTTCTTTGCTTGAGTACTCTGTGATATAAAGTATGCCTCTGTGCTGGTAACTAGTTTTACATACATATATTTGGGCATTACACACAGCGCCGTCTGGCCCCAAAGTAAGCAAAGCTTGTGTTATGGATACCAGATAACGGATACAAATACATATATTACTTTTTTTTGTAAATACATACATATCATACATAATTACACCCAGACTCAAGACAAACACAAATGTTTATTACATTAATGTTTGTCCTGAGCGGGAATTGAACCCACACCCTCTGCACAGCAGTCGGCCACACTGCCAACTAGGCTGCGAGGTAGTCACTTAACTCTTATTCGTTATTTTGTTGTTACTTTATTATTCGATGATGAGTAAGAATTACGCATCATGGTCTGTAGAAGAACTTGAAACCAGAGCTCCGGAAGCGCAGCGCGAAAGTTACAGGGAAAAAAACGGTGATTATCTAGAGGTATGTACTTTTTACTTTAAGTGCGTTAAAGTACCATATGACAAAGCTACATTATTATTTATACTGTATAGGCCCTAGTTTGAATTTGGAATCAAAACCAAGTCACTAAGTTTCAGAAAAAAAAAACCGATCCGATTCAACGCCATCTATCTAAAAATTTTAAACTATTTTTTTTTTAATTCAGCCGTCGGAAAATCCCTCATTGGGTTATCGTCAAGCCACAGCAGAAGCTCGTTAGCCGGTTTTCAAATTATCTTTTAGAAACATAGTTTTGAATTAGTTAAAACTTGTTTCATAACAGACAAAGGCTTCCATTTTCTAATACTAATCATTTTATTATGATGTATTTCATGGTCAATGGAAAATTGACAATAATATTCAAACGCGTATGTAAATTCTATTGCGACCATCAGTTTACTGTTAAATTATGGAATAATAAGCTTATAAAATACACGGGCCCTCATTGACAAGCATATTTCAATTATTTTACGCACATACAGAGTCTAAAAAAATACATGTAAGATAAATATTAGTCCCAAACTGACGTATAATTATTAGTAAACGTACAAATGCGCTTTAAATACCGATTTTACCGGCGAAAACTACGCAATAGCGTAAACAATTTAATGTTTTTGTGAGTTGCTGTCACAATAAACAACTAAATTGGCTTCCTTAGATGAAAGGCTCATCAGCTTTACAAAAAACTCATAGATGACCTAAAGAACTATCACCGCACGAGGTTCACCTAAAAATAACCTGTAAGTAGTTTAAATAACCAAGGCACAAACTATTACCTACTTATTATTGCAACCCTATACTCCAATATAAACGCGGACGATCTAAGAAGTAATTTCTAGGTGACAAGAAGAGCTTCGCGCAGCCAGTTGTGTTTTAAAAAGCCTTCTGTACGCTTGGGTTTTTTTTCGCTTTCTGGTCGCTTGCCAAAGCTGCCAAAGGGAACTTTTGCCAGTCGTCGTTACTACCACTGCGAAAGACCGATGGTGACTTGGCCCATAGTGCTAAAGAGAAAACCGATCTACTGGGCAGTCTCTTTGCCTCGAACTTGAACATGAACGATGAAGGTGCTGTACCACCTACTATACCGTGGTGCGGTAAGACCATGCCTGGTCATGCCAAATTTCCATAACACAGCGGGAGGTCCGGCGGGCGTTGCTTTCTCTAGACGTTTATAACTTGAGTGGGCCAGACGGTATACCAGCAGTGGTGCATGAGCAGTGTGCTCCTGAGTTATGTCCTGTACTCACGGGCCTCTTCACGTTTTCCTACCACACTAGGCAATTTCCGTCTTCATGGAAGACTGCGAATGTGCACCCGGTGCCCAAAAAGGGCGATAGATCAGATCCATCGAATTACAGGCCTATCGCTTTTACCTCTCTCCTCATCAAAGTTATGGAGCGTGTGATCAACACACAGCTTCTAAGATGCCTAGAAATACACGACCTGGTCAGTGACCGTCAATATGGCTTTTGCCACGGTCGCTCGACTGCTGACCTTCTAGTGTATCTCACACACCGATGGGCACTAGCCATTGAGCGTCAGGGGGAGGCATTGGCATGTAGCCTGGACATAGCGAAGTTGCCATCTTACGGAGTGCCCGAGGGTTTGTGCAAATGGGTGGCTAGCTTTTTGTCCGGCAGACGCATACGAACCTTAGTTGACGGTAGTTGCTCTGATGGCATGGACATTAATGCTGGTGTCCCGCAAGGCTTTGTGCTCCTACGCTGTTTCTACTGTATATTAATGATATGTTGGACATCAACAACATACATTGCTATGCAGATGACAGTACTGGAGGCGCTTATTACACGGGTCGTGCAAAAATCTCTCGTTCCGTTGTGGAGGAAAACCGCGGAGAACTTTTGTCTCAAATCGAGACCACACTGTCCAAAGTCTCTGACTGGGGACGGGTAAACTTAGTCCGATTCAACCCTACAAAGACACAAGTGTGCGCGTTCACCGCTAAGAAAATCCCATTCACTGTAGTCCCACAATTCCAGAATCTTGGGATCCTTGGTGTTGACATCTCCAGCAATGTTCAGTTCCGAGTTCATTTACAAGATAAGGTGAAGCTGGCGTCCAAAAAACTTGGTGTACTCAACAGAGCGAAGCAGTACTTCACGTAGGGGCAAAGGTTGTTACTTTACAAGTCGCAAGTTCGGCCCCCTATGGAGTACTGCTGCCACCTCTGGGCGGGTGCACCCGAATACCAGCTTGGACCTTTTGACTCGGTTCAACAACGGGCTGTGAGATTGTCGACGATTCCAAACTCACTTGCGGTATCGAGCCCTTAAGTCTGAGGAGAGACTGTGCCTCCCTGTGAGTGTTCTACCGCTTGTACAATGTATTCTGAGGAATTGTTCGAAATGATGCCCACGGCTACTTTCTACCATCGCACCGCTCGTCATCGGCAGGGAATTCATTCCCACACTTTAGAACCGAAATTTCCTCCCGCGAACGCTTAAGTTGTGGAATGAGCTCCCTGGCAAGGTTTTCTCGAAGGACTACAGTATGGAGTTCTTCAAGAAAGAAGTTATTAGATTTCTGAAGGGTCGGCAACGCGCGAGTGATACTTCTGGTGTTGCAAGCGTCCATAGGCTACGGTGACCGCTTACCATCAGGCAGACCGTAAGCTTGTTTGCCACCTTAGTGGTATTAAAAAAAAATCACGCTGGGGAAGGTGTCTGAATTAGTACAATCCCTTTCACAATAGGTGGCGCGCCAGTTGTTTTAAAAAAGAGAAACATCTTTCACGGGGTCAGCTAGTTCCTTTATAATAATAAATTACTTAAATATCTGTATGCGTCCAGGGGGCCAGCCACCTATATCAAACCAATAGCATTAGCGTTAGCTATAGCAATTCTTGCAATTTCTGAACCCTTATTTTTATCATTAAAAATCAATTAATCGCAAAATATAAATATTTAGAAATCTCAACTGCATTTTTGAAGAAATCTTATTCAACACCTTCAGTTCAATGAATGGAGGACTATCCTTACTTTTTTTCTAAATTATTAACAAAACGATATATGGTTTACCAAAACACCTTCCTGTAAGATTTTATCAGAATCGGTGCATGGCTGAATTTAAGGGTTATAACACCGAGCGGACTGATGTAACGAAACTATAAATGTTCCGTTTTGGCTATTTGGCTAAGGAACCCTAAAATAGTATTATAGGCGCTTTAATCCATATTTCATGATGGTGAAACTCAAGAGGCGTGGAGGATTTTTCGTATTTTTTAAACAGAGATAACACCCAACTGAAAAATTATCACCGTTCTCGTTTCTTAGCCACCTCTATACCCAAGTATCAGTTTTAGTTGTCGAAAGGTCTCAGATAAGTTATATTACCTTTTTATGGAAATTTAAAACAAATATTATGTCAAAATATCCTCATAATAACCTGCACATAAAGTCCTGGTGGCCAAAACCACTCACATAAAAAAAAAAGTTTTAAAATATAGACTAGATGGCGTTGACTTGACAAGGCGCATTTTTTTAAACATATGGCATGTTTATCCTCTGTGAAACGTTGTGATTCTTTTCTTTGCTTGAGTACTCTGTGATATAAAGTATGCCTCTGTGCTGGTAACTAGTTTTACATACATATATTTGGGCATTACACACAGCGCCGTCTGGCCCCAAAGTAAGCAAAGCTTGTGTTATGGATACCAGATAACGGATACAAATACATATATTACTTTTTTTTGTAAATACATACATATCATACATAATTACACCCAGACTCAAGACAAACACAAATGTTTATTACATTAATGTTTGTCCTGAGCGGGAATTGAACCCACACCCTCTGCACAGCAGTCGGCCACACTGCCAACTAGGCTGCGAGGTAGTCACTTAACTCTTATTCGTTATTTTGTTGTTACTTTATTATTCGATGATGAGTAAGAATTACGCATCATGGTCTGTAGAAGAACTTGAAACCAGAGCTCCGGAAGCGCAGCGCGAAAGTTACAGGGAAAAAAACGGTGATTATCTAGAGGTATGTACTTTTTACTTTAAGTGCGTTAAAGTACCATATGACAAAGCTACATTATTATTTATACTGTATAGGCCCTAGTTTGAATTTGGAATCAAAACCAAGTCACTAAGTTTCAGAAAAAAAAAACCGATCCGATTCAACGCCATCTATCTAAAAATTTTAAACTATTTTTTTTTTAATTCAGCCGTCGGAAAATCCCTCATTGGGTTATCGTCAAGCCACAGCAGAAGCTCGTTAGCCGGTTTTCAAATTATCTTTTAGAAACATAGTTTTGAATTAGTTAAAACTTGTTTCATAACAGACAAAGGCTTCCATTTTCTAATACTAATCATTTTATTATGATGTATTTCATGGTCAATGGAAAATTGACAATAATATTCAAACGCGTATGTAAATTCTATTGCGACCATCAGTTTACTGTTAAATTATGGAATAATAAGCTTATAAAATACACGGGCCCTCATTGACAAGCATATTTCAATTATTTTACGCACATACAGAGTCTAAAAAAATACATGTAAGATAAATATTAGTCCCAAACTGACGTATAATTATTAGTAAACGTACAAATGCGCTTTAAATACCGATTTTACCGGCGAAAACTACGCAATAGCGTAAACAATTTAATGTTTTTGTGAGTTGCTGTCACAATAAACAACTAAATTGGCTTCCTTAGATGAAAGGCTCATCAGCTTTACAAAAAACTCATAGATGACCTAAAGAACTATCACCGCACGAGGTTCACCTAAAAATAACCTGTAAGTAGTTTAAATAACCAAGGCACAAACTATTACCTACTTATTATTGCAACCCTATACTCCAATATAAACGCGGACGATCTAAGAAGTAATTTCTAGGTGACAAGAAGAGCTTCGCGCAGCCAGTTGTGTTTTAAAAAGCCTTCTGTACGCTTGGGTTTTTTTTTGCGTATATGAATAGGATGTTCACAAAAACAAAGGATGTTCACAAAAACAAAGGATGAGTTAGTTTATTCTTCTGTTATTTTTAGGGTTCCGTACCCGAGGGGAATTAGGAACCCTACTACTAAGGCTTCGCTGTCCGTCCGTCCGTCTGTCACCAGGCTGTATCTCATGAACCGTGATAGTTAGACAGTTGTAATTTTCCCAGAAGATGTATTTCTGTTGCCGCTATAACAACAAATAATAAAAAATAGTATAAAATAAATATTTAAGGGGGCTCCCATACAACAATTTATAATAATAAATTTTAATAATAATTATAATAATATAATTTTTTTGCTCGATTTTGCTCGATATTGATATCGGCAACAGGTAGACGATTCGCGCGTCCGATTATTTAGTTAATGAGATGCTTCATACGCCTAAACCCCGTAATGGGACCTTGCGCGTGTGAGGGGTTAAAATATGCACAGAATATTTAGTTATATAGTCACTTTAAAAATCAATAATTAAATTAAAATAAAATAAATATTTAAGGGGAGCTCCCATAAAATAAACGTGATTTTTTTGCCATTTTTATAGATAATGGTACGGAACCCTTCGTGCGCGAGTCCGACTCGCACTTTGCCGATATTTTAATGTCGCCAACGTTCATAACATTTAGCAGGCCTTGGGTACCACTATCGCGATAAGTGCCAACCGAGTTTTGCGGCGCACGTAATGAATCGAAAAGTACCTGAAATCATTATGTCTGTATCACTTACCTACAATACAATGAGATATAATGTAATTAAGTAGGTACATTAAAGTTCAATGTGGAGGTAGATCCGTTCCGTTCCGTTCCAGCGTCTTACCAGCCAGCGTTCCATTGCAAGGATTCAAGGAACGGGTCACATAGGAAAAGAACTCTCGATAAGAGGGTTCTGTAGAGTGCTCAATACTGCTGGAACAGCGCAAACGTTCAAAAAGGTTTTAATTGAAGAAATTGGGTCCTCAACCACTGGAAGGTATGCGGCGTTTTCAGTCCGCTTAGTGAGTGATTCTAGGTCCATCTCATGGCATTCCTATGTGTGCCTATTACCTCTGCCCAAGACACCAGTAAGACGGAGTAGATAGGGCAGGTAGTGTAGGACTTCGCAGTCTAGGATGTGGAGTGGGAGGGATAGAGCGGACTGGTACCAGCACCCTTAATCCAGCAGGATGATAAATATATACAAGAAGGGAAAAATGACTGCTTTGCCGTTTGTGGTCTGCATGCTGGCTTCTAAACTCTTCTGTGTTCTGATTCTTGTTTGATAGTATTCATTTGCACCAGCTTATTCGGTTTATGTCCGTGTAGCTTTAATAGTTTCCAATTAGCATTACAATTCTTGTTCCTTGTTGCTTGACTGGCGTTCCAACTTATGCATTTTATTGTCTTGTAATGGTATTCAGTTTACGTCGTTAATAAGGAATTTTCGATTAGTTTCCGCTATCAGTAGATTAAGCAAAAATTTAAATATTCAATGGATGAATGTTTTTCTTTAGCAGTGTTCCAACACTTGTGTTATATTTTCCCCGTGGCGTTTCCCAGTGGCAGTGTTAATTTCAGTGTCTAGATCCCAGAGCTGCGGTTGCTATTCTTAGATATACCTACCATAGTACTCTTAGTTCGTGAATGGACATAGCCAATGCAAAAAAATGATTTCCTTCTTTTGTTTTCTTTACTTCAGCAGAGATCTAACAATTGTGTTTTTTAATTATTTATTTGCAGTTTGTAGTTTCCTTTACCTTTTCTCCTATTTTGAGTTAGGTTATCTCCGAAAGGTGTCTAAATGCGTAACTCTGACTCCGCTAAAGTGTGGGAAACTCGTAGCAGATTGAAGGCAGTTGCAGTAGCGGTGCATGAGCGAAATTGGCTCATCTGTCTCTGGGATGAAGGGCTCGTTGACGGTAACACGTCCTTGCTTATTCGGTCTTGTACCGGCCTTTCAACACTCACGTGTCTGTTTATTAGGGTTCCGTACCCAAAAGGTAATTAGCGGAACCCTATTACTAAGACTTCGCAGTCCATCCGTCCGTCCATCCGTCTGTCACCAGGCTACATCTTATGAACCGTGATAGTTAGACAGTTGAAATTTTTACAGAAGATGTATTTCTGTTGCCGCTATAAAAACAAATACTAAAAATAGAACATTTAAGGAGGCTCCTTTTACAATAAACGTGATTTTTTTGCTCGTTTTTGCTTGATAATGATAAAGCCAACAGGTAGACACTTAAAATGTTCACAGAATATTTAGTTATATAGTCGCTTTAAAAATAAATAATTAAATAAAAATAAAACAAATATTTTAGGAGGGGCTCCCATACTACAAACGTTAGATAATGGTACGGAACCCTTCGTGCGCGAGTCCGACTCGCACTTGGCCGATGTTTATATAGCAGTTTTCAGTTTTGGTGTCCTTTTCCAAAGCTACATTTATTATGTTCAGGCATACTTGATTAGATTAGAAATAAAAATATTTAATCGAGTAGATCAATTGCATTGTAGCACAATTTCAATAGCTGCATTTTTTTATTATTATTTATTGGCTGTTTTCAGTTCCTCTTATCGTAGCTTAAGTTCCTTTTTTAGGCGTACCTATCTTAGTGTATCATAAATGGCGTTAATATGTAATATTATTACATTCAACGGCACTGCTCACTTGAATGTAAAAGAAATTTCTAGAACAATGGTGGAGCCAATGAAACCGAGGCGATCGGACCAATCAAAAACTCCACAAGCAAAATTTTGAAATTCCCATAAATTTTAAAGATTGGCTCGACCAATCGGCGAACGCGAAATTGCAAATCACATAGCAGAAGTAGTGACTGACACACGCATAGAAGCGAGCCCTTATAAAAACCATCGCAGTATTTTTGAAATCGTCTACCACGAAACTTCAAATAGAAGAAAATGATCTCACTCTGACCAAATGAAAAATCAGAGGTCAACAACCTTAGACGGATCAGCTGGTCGTGCCGGACAGTGACCCCATACTGCGTACCTATCCACTACCAGCGGGCCGTGGAAGACAACGACCCCAAGTTCCAGACGCTACCCTTATCAGCTGGCTATGGTAGCCATGACCATGGGCTCAGACATCTACGTTGCCTGCGATTCATCCCGACGTGATATCAGTCGAACCTAGGCTGACCTAAAGCTCCAATATACAGTGATATCTAAAATTAAATAGTTACAGTGCCAATAGGTATTTAGTGAATATAAAAAAAGGTAATAAACAATTGTAAAGTGTTAACTTAATCTAGGTCGTATAGTAAAATTATATTTTAGATAAATTTGTTATTAGGAAAACATTTAATAAATATTATTTTACCTAAAGAATAGTTTTGTAAAGTGTCGGTTCCAAAATATTAGCAACTTGAATATAGGCGAGAATCGAACCCACTTTTATCTCATTCCTATATTCAAATTTGAGGGCCATAGGGTTGTCATGCTGACTAAGTGATAGCTAGCCGAGGCTTGGGTTCGAATCCCAAACTGAACCGCTACAAATAAGTGAAGTGTATCGATGATCTTTTGTAGGAGTATCCACAACAGGGGTTTTGTTTGTTTATCGGTAATTTTTAGTTTTCATGTCATATTCCCCGTAGCTTTAGTAACTTTTTAAGGCATACCAAATTTGAGTCTTTCGTTTCTTTGTGTTCAGTTTCAGCTTCCTATTCCCATAGCTTCAGTAACTATTTTCAGGTATACCGAATTAAATGATAAATGGAAAGTCATTAAGTAGATACATTCCATTGTAGCTAACTGCAGTAGATAGAGTCCCAACAATTGTAATTTTTTTTCAAGTAGGTCATAAATGAGTTTAACCAATAAAATAATTTCGTTGTTTTAAGGTAGTATTTCAGACATTTAAGTTTTTGTTTCTCTGTTGACAGCTTTTAATTTCAGTGTTCTTTTTGCATGGCTTTAGTTACTGTTTTAAGGCGTGAACCTAAGTAGATTTATAAAGAGAAAATAACAATTAAAGCTACATAATACATATTTTTTTTCTTGTGAAGCGAACGTCAAACTCTTGCGTTTTTTTGTTTCATTGTCGGCAGTGTTCTGTTTAAGCTTCCTAATTCTATAGCTTCAGTTATTATTTTCTAACATAATTAATTAAATGATGGATGGAGATATTCATGCAGTAGTTTCAAATTTTTGTAGGTGAATCCCAACAATCGGGTTTTTTTTTTTTTTTAAAGAAAATCATAAATGTATATAAGTAACCAATACAATAATATCGTTGTTTTAAAGGAGTGTTCTAACTTTTGACGTTTCTATTTCTTTATTGATGGTGTTCAGTTTTAATATCCTTTATTCAGTGTCTTATTATTAGCTTTAGTGACTTTTTTCTGGCGTACTCAATTAAGTGTATCACAAATGGATACAATCAATAAATTATGCTCGGGCTTTCGTGTGAATATTTCAGTACTTGCATAGTTGATTCTTTGTTGGCGTTGTTGCTATTGAAATGCAGGCAAAAATGCAGGAAGTTAAAAGAGAATCACCTGTTGTATCAGCATCTTAATAAATAAATAAATTATATATATATATATATATCTTATTATATATATATACTTATTATATATATAAACTTATTATATATATATATATATATATTTATAAATTTAAATCACTACATTATTATTTAGAATACTAAACTAACTTTTATTTTAAAAGGCGCAAAAAATTTAAAAACTTTATGTCTTATATGCACAAATTCTACGTCTCAACTCTAGAGAAGTCTCTAGCAGACCCTTTTGTATAATCAAAACTATCACGACCAAGCGCCAACACTCCTACTGGGTAACTTCCAGTTTTTGTTCCGAGCAAGTCCTCGCTCGAATTTCCAATACCAGGAATCGGCTTTGGGGTTCACACGGTTCCATAGATCAAATAATCCTCGTTGTTCAAAAACCCTTTTTTCTGCATTCTTCGTTCGCATTTCAATAGTGACAAATTAAAATTATACTCTATTTATTATAGTAATAGAAACGAAAAATGAAAATAGTTTGAGGACATAACTTCTTATAACCAAATTTAGTTTCACACAGTGTTTAAACTTGTTAAAAGATTCCTGTCATCGTAGACCAATTTACTGTGTCAGCACAGCACAGATGTAAGCACCTATTCACTTAAGGAAATAACTCAAGTTTCTAAGTATTGAACATAAATTCAGTTCACCATATTTACTTTCATGTCTATTTTCAAAGTAGCATAAAACGATAAGTTACAGTAGTCGAAAAACAACTCTTAAAATAAAAAAATATACATTTAGAGAAAACTTAATATCCACTATATATACATATAAACAAGGTCCAACCGTTCGAATGCGGAAGCCTTCGTGTAACAATAATGTAAGTGTTTAGTATTGATTTGCAATAAAAATAAAAACCATGTCTCAATATTTTTTTTATAATTGTAATAAGTAATTAAAATGATAAATATAAAAGTTACTGGTTCACTTTCGCGTTGACAGTCCTTAATCATGTATTCTGCGATTCAACCAATCAAACGTGTTTTAGATATTCATGTGCAGCTCTTCTGCGTCTATACGTACCGCACCCCACCCTCCCCACCGCACCCACCGCGCATTTTAGTCTCCGTCATTACTTTAAAGAGACAGTACCTGCGCAAACTATTTAGAGGACTGCTATGGTGCTGACCGAGTACGTAACCTGTAACCTCCGAAACCATTGGTAACCACTACGATTCGGTCATTGCTCCCTGGCGTAACCATTGTGCCGTGGTAACCATGCGTGTGTTGAAGCCACTTGCTCCATAAATAAAAGATGTTGAATGAAGATAAACGTTGTATTTTATATAGTAGTTGAATTTGCTATGTACATATGTATATTGTAGATTCGGTATGAGTAGCCTCAAGCGCGGCTAGTTGTACACTGGTAATGCATCGCGCGTTGGTTTGGAGCGGTGTCGCCGCCGGACCGGTTCTTCTGGTTCCGCGTCCTGCCTCCTCCGGTTATAGGGTTGGCCGTAACATTCTCCCCCCCCCCTCAAATGCCTTAGGATTTTAGAATCATTTTCTCAGCAAGAAGTATGCAAGAAGTGGAAGAAAAGAAAGAAAAGTTCAGACGAAATGGATGTTCCTCAATTGATAGATGTTGGAAGAAGAAAAGGAAGTGCTCACACTTGAAAGTATTAATTAGAGTTTAGAGGGGGGATTCTTCTGCTGACAGTAGGGGACAAATCTTGTCAAGGGCTCTACGAAAGATGCCCTTTGATGTGCGTATATCGGCTACCCTGGATATTCCATCAGGTCCTGGATATAGGTGATGAATACGTCCAATGCGCCATTGAAGTGGTGGCAGATGATCTTCCTTTAATATAACCATGTCGTTGACATTAAGTTGACCTTGGCTGGATTGCCACTTTTTCCGTTGCTGTAAATCACAAAGGTATTCCTTGCTCCAACGTCTCCAGAAGTGCTGTCGATATTGTTCTAGACGTTTATATCTGTTTAACCTAGTAGGTTTCTCTTCTAGTAACGGCGGAGAAGGTATTGTCGTCAAAGGCCGTCCAATCAGGAAGTGTCCAGGAGTAAGTACATCGTAGTGATGTGGGTCCGAGGAAAGAGGAGTCAAGGGACGGGAATTCAGGATAGATTCAATCTGTGAAAATAGAGTTGACAGTTCTTCGAACGTCAGGTGAGTAGTCCCTAAAATACGTTTTAAGTGATACTTTGCGCTTTTAACTCCAGATTCCCACAGACCACCAAAGTTAGGTGAATAAGCAGGTAAAAATGTAAATTTAATACCTTCATTAGAGGCAAACTCGGTCATATTTTGGTCATTTTCTTTTAAAAACTTGCGTACTTCGTTATTTGCACTCACAAAATTATTTCCATTATCACAAAAAAACTCATAAGGTTTTCCTCGGCGAGAGATAAACCTTCTTAAACATAAAACAAAGCTTTCTGTTGTTAAATCAGATGATAATTCGAGTTCAGAACAGTTTGGCTTCAGAGCGGAACACTCCACCACCCTTCAGCTGTCGAGAGTACTTCACCACGTCGCAGTGGCTTCGAACTAGAAAGAATGCACTGTGGCAGTACTCCTCGACATGGAGAAGGCGTTCGATCAAGTTTGGCACCAAGGTCTGCTGTTCAAGCTCTCGTCGTCCCAGATCCCGCGCAGGATAACTATGGTTATCCAGTCCTTCCTTCAAGACCGTAGCTTCAGCGTCATAATCGAAGACACAGTATCTTCTGTGCGCCCCATTGAAGCCGGAGTACCTCAGGGGAGTGTGCTATCTCCGACGTTTTACTTATGTTACACCGACGACATCCCGAAGGAGGGGGGAGCTATGCTGGCACTATACGCTGATGACGCGGCGTACTTGACCTTCTCCATCAGACCAGATCACGCCGCTATCAAGATGCAGCGGACACTCGACGCCTTGCCAGACTGGCTCTCCAGATGGAGGTTGTCGGTTGAGCAAAACAAAAGCCATCCTTCTGCACCGCAAATAGAAGATACCCCCACCGCTTCACTTCTCAGGGCAACGAATAAAATGGTGCCCCAACGCGAAATACCTCGGCGTCACCATTGACCGTCTCCTGACAATGAAGCCGCATGTGACCAGCATCGTCAACCAGACCAGATCCACACAGGCTTTGCTCGCTCCAGTGCTCAGGGCAAAACTGCCTTTACAGACGAAGCTCGGGGTAAACAAAACCTACATCAGACCCCGCCTCACGTACGCAGCGCCGGCATGGTTCGCACTACTAAGCGAAACCCAGCGCAAGCGACTACGCACAGTACAGAACAGGGCTCTTCGCACCATAGTCGGCGCATCCCGCTACGTGAGGAACGCTACGATTGAGAGAGACCTGCAGATCGAGCAACTGGACGAATTTGTCGGCCGCCTCGCGACCAACATGTTCGCGCGCGCTGACGAGTCCCGATTGCCGCACATAAAAGACTTGGCGCCGCAGCACGCGCGGCCACCGGACAGCAAAGCCTACCCACGGGACCTTAGTCCTTGTGGAGAGCGTTAACCGACAACATCCCGAAGGAGGGGGGAGCTATGCTGGCACTATACGCTGATGACGTGGCGTACTTGACCTCCTCCATCAGACCAGATCACGCCGCTATCAAGATGCAGCAGACCATCGACGCCTTGCCAGACTGGCTGTTCAGATGGAGGTTGTCGGTTAACGTGAGCAAATCACAAGCCCCTTCTGTTTCTCTCGCGCAAACGATTCAGTTTAGAAAAAATGATATCAGAAACCTCAATATCATTTTTGAAGACCTATCCATAGATACCCCACACGTATGGGTTTGAAGAAAAAAATTTTTTGAGTTTCAGTTTTAAGCATGAAGAACCCCCAAAATCTATTGTTTTTTTTTATATTTTTGTGTGAAAATCTTAATGCGGTTCACAGAATACATCTACTTACCAAGTTCTTATAGTTTCGGAAAAAAAGTGGCTGTGACATACAGACATGACGAATCTAATCTAATAAAAGGGATACGATTAATTATCTACAGTGTTCATACCTAAACTTTAGAGATAAAAGGGATACGATTAATTGTCTACATTGTTAATACCTAAAGTTTAGAGATAAAAGGGATACGATTAATTGTCTACATTGTTAATACCTAAAGTTTAGAGATAAAAGGGATACGATTAATTATCAACAGTGTTCATACCTAAACTTTAGAGATAAAAGGGATACGATTAATTGTTTACAGTGTTAATACCTAAACTTGCTCCTATTATGAAATCAGCAATGGAGAAGTTGATAACACAGTAATTTTATTAGTATTTATTACTATAGTCTATTGTGAAATATAGGTAAATGTTGTAATTTGATAATTATTTTAAATGATAAAAACCAGCTAGAATAGCCAGTGCATAGGCCTCGTAATAAATTATTCTAAAAACTTAGAGAAAATGATGTTTATGACTAGGTAAGTAAGTTTGAAGAAGTTTTTCACACTTGAGGTATTTTTCAGACGAAAACGGCGTGTTCTGTTGATCTCCCTGCCTATTAGCCAAATTGATTTACTGAGATAAACTTCGTGAGATATGAGATAAGCCGTTTGTGCAGTGGTTATTCTAAAACTTTTGATAAGACAGAAAGGACGGAAATCGGTCGATAGTTATGATGTTGCTTTTGTCACCTAATTTCAAGATTGGAAAGAGTAATGGCTTAAATTAATTAGAAAAAATAGATTACGTACATAAGTAATTGATTAGAGGGACAATCAGATGTTGACTGTATTTGAGGCCAAAGTTGGAATACCATCATGTCCAGTTGCTATACTGGATTTGAGATTAGTAATATAGTGGATTCAACTTCTGGGGTATCAGTGGGAAAAAGTACAAAGGACTGAACTGAATTATAAATATTCGTAGGCGAAGATGCAGGTTGATTTCTGGCAGTAAATTGAGTGATCTCATTTGCTAAGGCTTCACCAATTTTAGCGAAATAATTGTTGATATAGTTTATTGATTCAGTATCGTTCGTTCGTTACTCTTCAGGTTCAATACATTGTATGCTTCCTTTTTTTTGCCTTCCATCTCGTGGTGGAATCTTGCAAGCTTTAAACATAGGTACTTCCTGTTAGCAGCCTTCGATGAAATTTTGCATACTTACTTAGCTCGGATAACAATAGAATATTCCACAGTTACTTTGTCCAACAACCCCCTCCCAGAGTTGAACCAGGGGTACAACCTAGAGGTGGAGGTGAAAATTTGAAAAATCTTTAAAATGGGTATCCGGGGGTTTTGAGGGTCAGATCACAAATCTGATGTTCATTTTGATGTTATCACCTCTTAGCATATGCAGGAAGTGCACCTGAAAGTGGACATTAGGGTGGAACGTGAAAAACCGGCCAAGTGCGAGTCTGGTTCGCGCACCGAGGGTTCCGTGCAATTATTTTTATTAAGTATATGATGTAACTAAAAATTTACGGTTACGGCAATTTTTCCTTTATCTGTGCTATAAGACGTTGCTTCGTACCAAATTCCAAGATGCTGAGTTCACTGGAAGCACCTTGTAGGTATCTTTTGATTGCGTTGGCTTAGAAGTTTCATTTTTCACAGCTCCAAGGGACAGTAGACCTGAGTATTTGTTATAAATTTGAGCTTGATACCTTAACGCGTTCCCGAGAAAAAGGGTCTTGACAGACGGACAGACAGACGGACAACAAAGTGATTCTTTAAGGGTGAGAGTTTATCAAGTGATTGTATGTAAGTGCGCATGCCTTGCTTTTCTTGCAGTCGTATGAACGTGGATACTGTAGTCCTTAGAGAAATTCTTGGCAGGGAGCTAATTGTGGAATTTAGCGTTCGCGAGAGGATTTTTCTGAAACCGCACTGTACGTGAATATTTAGGTTCTAAGGTGTGAGGATGAATTCCCTGCCGATGGCGAGCGGTGCGATGGTAAAAAGGAGCCGTGGGCATCATTTCGAACAATTACTCAGAAAACATCCTATTATTCGAGCGGTAGAACACACACAGGGACACAAAGTCTTTCCTCAGCTTCCGCTGGGTTCGATACGGCTTGTGAGTTTGGGATCGTCGAAGATTCTCGCAGCCCGTCGTTAAACCGAGTCCAAAGGGCTAAGCTGGTATCCAGGTGCACTCGCCCAGAGATGGCAACAGTACTCCATATGGGACCGGACTTGGGACTTGTAAAGAAGTAACCTTTGCCCCGAGGTAAAATACTGCTTCGCTTTTTAAGAAGCCAGCTTTACCTTGACTTGCAAATGATTTCGGAACTGAACATCGCTGGAGATATCAACACCAAGGATCCCCAAGGAGAAGTGACGGGATTTTTCTGGAATTGTGTGACCTCAGAACTGGGGTTTTCTTGAAAGCGCAGAATTGTGTCTTTGTAGAGTTGAATCGGACCAAGTTCTCCCTTCCCCAGTCAGAGACCTTGAACAGAGTGGTCTTGATTTGAGACAAAAGTTCTCCGTGCTTTTCTTCCACGTCGGTCCCTAGTTCCGACGATGTTTGCATGACCCGTGTATTAAGCGTCTCCAGTACTGTCATCTGCATAGCAATATATATTGTTGATGTCCAAAATGTCATTGACACAGCACAGAGCTTTGCGGGACACCAGCATTAATGTCCATGCTGTCAGAGCAACTACCGTTAACTACGGCTCGTATGCGTCTGCCGGACAATAAACTAGCCACCCATTTGCTATTTTTGTTTCTATTTGTGCAACACCGAACAGTGTTTTCTGAGGTTTGTCAGTTTTTTTATTTACCCATAATGCAAAATACATTATTCAAATGACAATTGTTAAAATTACATAAGTAGATTTGAGCGAGACAAGACAAGACACTCAAACTGTCCTAAAGTTCACAACCGTAAAACATGTACAGACAGTCATAATATAACACTAATGGAATCCTAAGTTATTTCGTGTACGACACACAATTGGCCGGTTTTCGTCCTTATTATAATGTTATAATAATATTTAGAAAGACATTCTTATAGGAATGCTCAAGTTATAGACGTTTAAAATACATCATTCTCTTTTAGTTTTCAGTCGAGTATTTAACTGTTTTAAACGATTTAAAAGGTTTGTTTTACAACTATAGTCTAGAAGCATAAAATTTTGCACACAAACGTTCCATAAACAAGGGCGTAGCCAGGTACGCCCAAGGGCAGCTGTCCCCCCATAGCCCGGCATGGGTTGGCATATTTTCGATATAATTTATCTTTTAAAAATGTACCTATTCCGATTGCCCGCATTTTTTACTGCTTCTACACTTCACCATCTTCCAACAGTCGTTCGTTCAACCTTCCACATGTAGGGAGGCAGTTCGTGAGTGTTTTGATGTTAACTCAAATTGGCGCGCCATTGTTTCAGTAGCGATTTTGTACGATCGCCACTACAGGATCGTCGAAAGGTACATATTGTGCTGCAAATAATCTGTAAAATCTCCTATGAGGGTGAAAAAATGCACAAAACCTAGTTTTAGCCTAAAGAAAATTATCCGAATTAAAGGATTTTACAAAAACATAAGAGGGTACAATGGGGGTTGTAAGTTTGTATAGCTAATCCATCATTGTATAGCTACAAATTGGTATTTAAAAAGGCTTAGGCCTTTGAGTTAAAAACTTAAGATTGACGTGTTTTCTTTTTTTTTGGAAAATCATCCTCTAAGGGATGAAATATTAAATAAAAAAATGTATGAACTGTAATGTATGAGCTCCGAGACTTTTATATCTAAAATATTGAAATATTGCAAAGAAAGTCCCGTTATAAGGTAATTAAAAAATCATCCTTTAAAATTGTGCGCAAAATTTGTATGAGATTCCAATATTTTGTTTGTCTAAAAGCCTTGGAATTTTGCACAGAGTTTCTGTTATAACCTAAGTGAGCCTGTGATGGATTTGCCAAAGATGACTTATACGTTTAGATACCGTGTCCGAAACAACATCAAACGGAGTGTTGCGAGCCATTTTCCTATTAATGTGTGTGTAAATCAGGTAATACGACTATCATTTTTACATCTTTGTGCGTACTTTTGGTGTTACCAACCTTAAAGTGATAACTCCGAATTAAGGAGTTCTTACTTTTATTCGGTACTACAATTTATTTTCACTTTCGATGACACCCTGTGGTGACACATTATTAAGATAGAAATCTGTTGACCATGGCCATGTAATGCATGTTAAAACCTTGAAGTATGTTCCAAATATTATATACTGTAGTACTGAAATATAGATGGGTGTACAAAATAAAATCCGTTCTGATCTGCCATGACATGTAATGCATGTTAAAACCTTAAAGTATGTTCCAAATATGTAGTGCTAAAATATAGATGTGTGTACGAAATAAAATCCGTTTTTCTCTGCCCATGGTCCGTCATCCGTGCGCGCCGTGTTCTTTATTCATAGGTCCCGCCTCGTGAAAACAGCCGTGTTTTGTTGATAAGATCATTTTTTACATAGAAAGCTATCGCATCACAGAGCCTTGAAATAGTTTTGTTCTCCAAATGTCAAGAAACAAAATAGCTGTTATAGAATATTTTTAAAGAAAATCCACTGTTCTACCTCCTGAGCATGTGCTGCTAATGCGTTAAATGCGGACTATAAGTGCCGCCAAATTTAACATAGAGCGCATTCTTTTTTAGTCAACAGATAGATATAATGGGCGCGTAAAGAGCATAGAGCACATTCATTGCGTAAATATTAAAATTACGAAATTTCGCTTGCGAAAGCGATATTGCTGCTATTGTTAGAGCAGTCCGCAGGAATCGGATCACAATGCTATTGTTTAAATTTGTACAATTTTCTTAATTAACATTTACTATGAATCTAATACCTACTCGTCAGTTTTGTAAGTTACAGTGTCATTTAATTACCACCGGTACTACGGCGCCTATTCTAAAAAGCCCTCTTAAATTTTTAGTTTTTGCTTTTATATTTTTATTATTAGTAAGGAAACCCGCACACGTAACACATATTCTGAGAAAATTTCAGGCCTTTGCCTACTTCAAGCTCTTTAAAGGTTAGCACCCTTCGGGTAGGTAAACAATCAGGGAGTTTAATTAACAAACTATAAAGTATTTTAATGTCAATTTACATAGGAATTATAAAGATTATATATATAAAATGTTATTTAAAAATAATCAATAAAATTAAAAGATTTTAGCATAACATTTTATTAAAAGAACATTTTATTAGAATTAGAAAAGAAGATGAAACAAATATCATTACAAATACATTATAGTTGTTTTTCTTATGATTGACGTCTCAGAATATTACACAAACAATGCAAATTACACTCGCCCTATAATTTTACACACCCAATTGCGCGTGTACGTACACCGTCTTGCTAATAAAGTACCTAGTGTTAGGTAACTAAAGTTGAAATTTTATATAAAGAGTCCAAAGCGTGACGTCAACGTTACAGTTCGTTGTAAAGAAAATATATTTTTTCAAATTATCATGTATTTTAAGATACGGTAATTAATTAATTTCGTAGTTCATAATATACATGATAAGTACTACTTTTTCTATTGATATTTACATCAAACTGTTATGTTTTTTTGATTTAAATATTACAGAAGTCTGAAGTCAAGTTTTATGTTCCATAGATACAATGTGTCATCAATACATAAATACTATACATATCACCCTGAAATAGTGTAATGTACGTAAGTGACGTAAGGTGATAAATATGTATTGTCGTTTCAGTATTCGCCTTACTGAACTTGCGATGGGAAATGAACGTACCTACAGACTTGGCAACAGAGACAGAAAAACAATTGTTGTTTGTTTTGCGAATAATTATTTTGAAAACTTAGCTTGTTTCTCAAATATAGCAAGCAGATTAGTGTAATAACTTGTGAACAGTGATTTTTTATCATCAACCCTTTTTTTTGTCAATAGTTTAGCACGATTTTATTGCACAAATTACTTTACATATTATATTTTTATTACTTTACGCGGGAGCACAGTTCGCGTCGACGCAGATTACGTATGATGTCGTATGACGGCAAGTACCTTAAAATTCAGGTACTCGAATCGGCTCGTTTTGTGTGCCCGAACACGGTAACTAGACGTTTAGGTCATCTTTGGATTTTGCCTGAGAGGGTTAACCTTCCGTCAGGCGCAATGCAAATTCTAACACTAAGGGGCGTTATTAATCTCGTAAGATTAATAAGAATATTTCATTTACGTGGCATGAAAACAGTGATTCTGAATAAAATGCGCAACTTTTCAGAATAGTTTATCTAAGAAGAAATACATAATACTATAAAATATCAATAAATTTCTATTAGAAACTATATAACAAAAAAAGGAGTTTTTGGTACCGATACACCGGCTAGA
Source organism: Apoda limacodes (assembly GCA_946406115.1). Classification (NCBI taxonomy): domain Eukaryota; kingdom Metazoa; phylum Arthropoda; class Insecta; order Lepidoptera; family Limacodidae; genus Apoda; species Apoda limacodes. The sequence continues at coordinate 20,703,679 of OX291563.1, read as the reverse complement.
AGCTCAAGAGAGAAATATTCGGGGAGAGTGTAATTTAAATATTAGGATATATTTTATTGCTTCTAAAATTGCTCTACACTCACCAGTATACACTGATGTCTCGGGAGGACATTTAATCTTTTGGACAATATTAAATTTTTTATGAAATATACCTACTCCAACACAACCCAAAGAATCTGTTTTTGAAGCATCTGTGAAAATTGAATGCCAATTGGACCAATACTGATCGAAAAGGCGACCAAAGTGGTTTTTAGCAAATTTATCTTCTTTTTCAATGCCAAAGTTCATTAAGACTGTAGGTTTATATACAAGAGATGAGAAAAGAGATTCATAAATGGGTAAACAAATGGATCTGTGAATGGGGAACCTTAATTGATGTAGGCTCTGGAAGCTTTTAACCATACAAGGAGTAGCATTTTGAGACCAATATTTGTTTGTAAATATAAATCTCGATAATAGTTGCAATTTTGGAAAGATAGGATGGGTTGAAAATTGGTAACATCGATACAAAAAACGATCACATAAGAATTGTTTTCTGAGGGACAAGGGAGGGTCACCACTTTCAAGCTGCATAAAATTAATTGGCGAAGATTTCATTGCACCTAAAATTATTCTTAAGGCCCTGGATTGGAGTTTATCTAACTGGAGCAGAGACATTTTATTTGCTGTTCCTAGTAGAAAAGATGCATAGTCTAATACACTCCGGACGATGGCATTGTATATCAATTTTAAAGTGTATGGGTGTGAGCCCCACCAGACACCTGCCAAGCATCGAAGTATATTAATACTCTTTTCGCATTTATCAGTAATGTATTTGATATGACTAACTCCAGTTAATTTTGAATCAAGAATGAATTCTAGAAATATGATTTCATTTAGATGAGGAATTCAAGTGTCATTCAATAAAATAATAAGTCTAGGTTTCAGTCGTTTTCTAGAAAATATTACGATGCTACTTTTAGTTTTTTAGTTATTCAAAGAAAAAAGTGCCCTTGATATTAAAACTGAGGCCTTTTCTAAAGAATTATTATTAACATATACTAGTATATCATCTGCATACTGAAGAATGCGAGCATGTGAGATAACAGAGTTTTGTAGTTGAGCAGTATAAATATTATATAAAATAGGGCTGAAAACAGAGCCTTGGGGAAGGCTTTTATATAAAATTCTAGATGACTTTATTTCTCCATCTATAAGTAAATGTGCAGTTCGACCTGAGTACAAGTTAAAGATAAAGGATATTTTATAAGATTCCTTGCCGGTGGGATATGGGAGAGAAGAATCTTTAAAGGAACCACGAAATTCTTTGATCTGTTTCCACATTATGGATGGATGAATATCTGGGGAAATTCCTTCACAAAACTTTTTCAAACTTTCTGACTTCTTTGCCCTGAGAATTTTACGTGTGTTGCGGAAAACAGAAATATAGTTATCATAGTTTTCATTCGTCATTTGTTTGTTGGATTGTTTTTCTGCTTTTTTCTTAATTCGATAGCTGCAGTACAATCTTTGTCCCACCAATTAGGGAATGAACGAGAATTGGCAACCCTACTTTGCAATGAAAAAGACTGATCTGCACAATTTGTTATGCAGTTTGTAAACATTATCGGACAACTATCTAGGTTAGTAAGTGTTGGGATAGGAAGTAGAGAGATTTTATTATAGACATAGACATTTATTTAATTTCAAGGATACAACAAAATTTTGTCTATTCGTCTTTGTTACATATGTTATATTTTAAAAGTGGTTTGTAACACTTTGAAGGCAGTTTTGGAAATGGGAGATCTAATATGATTGGGGTGATCACTGCCATGTGTACTGGATAAAGGATGCCAGGATAAGGCTGTAGCTAAACTAGCAGAGCAAATAGATAGATCGAGTACGGTGAGTCCGTAAACCAGTGTTAAGAATGCATAATGCAGCAGAATCCAAAAGGTCAATAAAGGAAGTTGCAAGTAAATCCCTCTTTTCACATCCCCATAAAGGATGGTGTATATTGAAATCACCTAATACAATTACAGGGTCCGAGAGAGAGCTAAGAAAAGACTGTTAAAAATGTACAATTAAATTTGATGGAGATGGAATATATACAGAAAGGAAAATAATATGTTTGACTTTTACCGCAACAATGGAGAGATTGTTGCTATGTACAGGGATATTTAATACATTTAAATATGGTACAGAGTTTTTGATGAGTCAGGCAGCACCACCATACCCATCCATTCTATCATCTCTAACGATGGCAAAACCTGTAATCTTAAAAAATGAACCAGGTTTAAGCCATGGCTCAGAAAGTGCTATGATCCATGGATTGTATTTTGTTATCAAATAAGTTAATTCAGATTTTTTGCTGCGTATACCTTGGCAATTCTACTGGATTGCTAGGTCCATTATTAGAAAAGGGGTTAATGTTAGCTACAATTGAGGCGGCGTTGGACGTTATATATGGGCAGGAAGATAAAAGCTTGACTAAGCTTAGAATGAATACAGAAAAAGTTACATCGGTTACATCAGAGTCTTGTACATTGTTATTTAAGGCTACCCCTCTGTTATATGGAACCTGAGGGTCAGCCACAATAGATTTATGCGTTGCTTGGTCAAAGCCTACCCTTTTAATAGGGGGAGCACGAGGTTTTAAATGAATTGTTTTTCTATAGAAAGTAGATGTGGGAAATGTGGTAGCTGGTGATTTTAAAATTTCACTGTATGAAATTTTGGAGCTTGAATGTGATTTTGAGGCTTCGTTGTATAAAATTGATTTTTCGGACATTGTTATTTTTATATTTCTTTGCCTTTCATACTCAGGACAACACTTGCTAGTAGCAAAATGGAATCCCGAACAGGACAGACAGGAGGCTGCATCTTCCTCTATCTGACAGTCATTTCTACTGTGGCCATTTCCACACTTGAAACACCTAGGTTTTGACCTACATTGTGTCTTAGTGTGACCAAAACGGCAACAGTTAAAACACTGAATTGTTGGATAGTAATATTTATCAACTGGCAAAGCATTAAAACATAGAAAAATACGAGGAGGTAAGATTTGGCCATCAAAGGTCATAACACAGGTTTGAGAGGGTTTCCAGATTACACTGCCTTCAACAATAACCTTAAAATTTAAACGGCGGATTTTTATTATGGGTCCACAACCCTCAGGAGTAGTAATTTGTTCTAAAATTTCTTCAATACTCCAGTCTGCTGGTATTCACCAACAAGGCCAAGTTTTGTGACATTATATGATGGGATAAATGATTTATTACCATGTTCAACTATAATTTTGTTAGAAATGAAAGAATTAGCTTCTTCAGCAATGTCAAAGTTCATGCTAATTCTGTTTCTACCAATACGTTTCACCGACCCTTCAGAGATATTTTTAATACATAAGTTTTTTAAAAGTCTGCCAAAATTTATTGGATGAATAACTGCAGGGGTAGAGTCTATGGAATTAATTTTCTGTACATGGATTGTAAAAGGGCCTTTATCATAGCTGTTGTAACACTGACGTCCAGCAGGGATATGTAGGGATAAATTGCCAGTCTGTTGAGGGAATGGAGAATTTTCTTGGGTGAAATTTGAATTATAAATGTTCTGCGAGTCTGTGTCTGCTTGTTGGGACTTTTGACCAGAAGTAATTGAGCTTGTTGGAATCTGTTGTCCAAGAGCAAGAGAGACGCCAGTCTGTGATACGACATGGACGTCAGTTTGATCAAGGGCAACTGAACTTTCATTTGATTCTGAGCAGGTTTTTGATTTAAATTTTTTAGGTACATTCTTTTTATCGGTTTTATTGCGTCGCTTTCGAGATTCCTTGATGATAAATCCCTTGTAAGAAACTAGGGCAGGTATGTCTGTTTCGGAATCTGACCGAGATGAAATAGAAATAAATTCACTTGGTGAAGACCTAATTCTGTGGTGCAAATGGGAGGCCCCGGATCCGGGGGGTCAGAGCCCCCGGAATCGGTCTCCATGACAAATGAAAATCAACCTAACTTGCCACTAGTATGTTGGATGAACTTATAGTAATAATTAACCTAATAATACTTACTAAAATGAATGTGCAAACGTGTAACTAAATGACATACAAATGTGTGCCCTTATCATGATAAAATAGGTAAAAAAAATATTTTATTAATTTTTCAGAAAAAATAGAACAGCGTTCACTGACGTTCCACTGACTTTTCCTACTGAAACTAATAAAAATTAAAAAGAAAGTTAAATCTTCGTAGCAATAGTTTTATTTTCTTTATTTAGAATTTTGACATTTCTTTTCACAGATCATCATACCTAATTTCACACTCGATTTCGATAGCTCAGAGAGTACCGATTTTTAATATTTGTATAGGATTTTAGTTCCGAATTTGGCCACCAAATTCCGTTCTCCATTGAGCGCTACAACAACGTTCAAGAGTACCAATTTAGTAAATTTCTCGATCGCCGTAGGATTTTACGATTGAAACTGATATCAGTTGTTGGCCTCCAGGGCCTTGTGAGCAGGCACGATGCAATGTAGGCCGCGCATGGCACGCGGAAAGTCGCGTCAGTTTCGGAGGCTAAGCGAGCGAGCGAATAGCGCGAATCGCGTCCCGCGTTCCGCGCGGTATTCACCTCAGTTTGAATGAACCTTTAGGTCGTAAACATATGGGTGCGCACCCGTTTTACATCGGCTGACATACCACCACAGTACTCCGTCGCCGAGATTGTTACTACGATCGATAGTACTCCGGGAAATGTACTCTTCTACCGCTGCGGGTGTGTCTCTCTGTTGTGGTGGATGTGGAAGATGGTAGTGGAGCTGCAGATTGCAGATCGGCTTTCTTCATGATATAAGCTGGTTTCAGACGATCAATAGCTAAACATTAACTGGCTTGCCTTTGAGGTCCAGCTTGAAAAATTTAGGAAACCTCTCTAGAACTCGATATGGTCCAGCGTAGGGTGGTTCCAGAGTTTGTTGTTATACTTACACTATGATCACTGCAAGATTGAAACTAAACCCAATAACACATACAAGCGTGTTACTGGTTTAACAATAGAGCAACTAGATTATAAGCGTGTACCCTGTACCGCCTGTGTACAAGCGTGTACCCTGTACCGCCTGTGTACAAGCGTGTACCCTGTACCGCCTGTGTACAAGCGTGTACCCTGTACCGCCTGTGTACAAGCGTGTACCCTGTACCGCCAAACGCCGCGCCAGAATTCGAACGTAAATATTGTTATTAAACTTAAGTGTTAGTATTCAGAATGTTATAATTTTATTTTTCTGTAATGTTACAGGGTTCACAAACTTATATTTAATACCTGTTTTACACAAGTACTAACTTCATCTATGTACCTTTTAATGAAATTTTCACAGAAAATGTATTTCTGTTGCCGCTATAACAACGAATACTAAAAAACAAAAATAAATATTTAAGGGGGCTCCCGTACAACAAACGTGATTTTTTTGCCGTTTTTATAGATATTGCTACGGAGGGTGTGCACGAGTCCGACCCGCACTTGGCCGGTTTTTAAGTTGGTCGACTATTACTCATTTAGTTGAAAGCCTAATTAGCTATGATAGTTTTCTTTTAATCCATACTAATATTATAAATGCGAAAGTAACTCCGTCTGGCTGTCTGTTTTCTCTCCACGCTAAAATGCTGAACCAATTTAGATGAAATTTGGTATGGAGATAGTTTAAGTCCCGGGAAGGGACACAGGATAGTTTTTGTCCTAAAAAAAATCAAAAGTTCCCTCGGGAATAACTATACCGAGCTTAAACGAACTATAGCTTGCTATAGCAAACTTCATTGGTATACCTAATTAAAGAAATGATATAAGAATCCCACGCCGAAAATCAAATTTAGGCCGAGTGGAGCCGGTCGCAAAATTCTGTACTAATTACCTGCAATCCCATCTATACCAATATTATAAAGATTTGATTGTTTGTTTGTTTGTATTAAATAGGCTCCGAAACTACTGGACCGATTTGAAAAACTCTTTTAACATTAAAAGCCGAAATTATCCCTGATGATCATATGCTACTTTTTACCGCGGGAAAATGCTTCATTCCTACGGGAAAACGGGTAATAGGACAACGGGTAGTAAGAATTACCTTCCGTACTTATCTTTTTCACATATGTAACTTCTAAACGGCTGAACCGATTAGGTTGAAATTTAATATGGGTATTTCGATTGTTTCCTGGATGATTTAAAAATACAATTGGACCCGGTAGGTGGCGCTGCTGTCTGTATGTCAACTACTACACGGCTTGACCCATTGGGTTGAAATTTTGTATGTGTATTTCCATGGTTTCACAGACACGTGACATGTATTATACCATTAAAGAGGAAATATTTGATTGTTTTTTTTCTATAATTGAGGGGTTGCCGTAAGAACCTACTCCGATAACGAAATTTAGGGCGGGCGAAGCCGCTGGCAGAAGCTAGTTATTAATTAAATGTTATGAATGAAACTTGGCACACATCCTATATTTAGGTCCTGGAATAGGACAATTTTTTATCCCGGAAAATTCGAAAGTTCTCGCGGAAGTAACTATACTGTTTGTAACTCAATCCTGACGTATTGGAGCATCCAATTGATCTTAAATTTTGCACAAAGATAGTTGAAGATATGGAGAAGGATAGAGGCTATTTATTATCCGCTTTATTAGGCTTTTTATCCGGGAATATTGAAAATTATCCGCGGAAATAACTATAACCGAGTTCTACAAGCGAACCCTAGCTGCAGCTATAGCTTGCTATATAAACAACTTTAGTATGACTAAGGAGTTGCCGTAAGAATCCCACGCCGATAAACAAATTGAGGGCGGGCGGAGCCACTGGCAAAAGCTTGTTTCGTTATATATGATTTATATAAATGCTACAAATAAATGACCATAAACCGGAACTGTGTCTGTCTGCGCGGGACATTTAATTTCAGACTAAAAATCGGGACTTCCCGGCAAAACAGACGTCTGGCAACGCTGGGTGGCAATGTTAATGGGCAGACACATTGTAAAGATTACTCACCAGGCGCTAGGCGCTAGGTGCTAGGCGCTAGGTGCTGGGCGCTAGGTGCTAGGCGCTAGGTGCTGGGCGCTAGGTGCTAGGCGCTAGGTGCTGGGCGCTAGGTGCTAGGCGCTAGGTGCTGGGCGCTAGGTGCTAGGCGCTAGGTGCTAGGCGCTAGGTGCTAGGCGCTAGGCGCTAGGTGCTAGGCGCTAGGTGCTGGGCGCTAGGTGCTAGGCGCTAGGTGCTGGGCGCTAGGTGCTAGGCGCTAGGTGCTGGGCGCTAGGTGCTAGGCGCTAGGTGCTGGGCGCTAGGTGCTAGGCGCTAGGTGCTGGGCGCTAGGTGCTAGGCGCTAGGTGCTGGGCGCTAGGTGCTAGGCGCCCGCCGACAGTGTGACAACCGAAGTGCACAAAGGACCTCTGACGCAGGCAGGACACGCAGCGAGTGGCGCGCAAGCGCGGGCTGGGCGCCAGCGAGGCGCGCCTGTCAGTCATTCTAGGGTTACCTACTAAATCCTATTTTTGGAAGTCAATCTTCCTTTTAATAAATATTTTTTGAACAAAAACATTAACGCGACTTCAAATCCATCAAAAATACATAGCGCCCCTAAAACAGACTAACTGGCAGACCATTTAAGCTACGTCAAGTTTTATTCGCGTTGAAGGCGATTGACAATGCCCCTAAAATGCCCCTGAAGCTAAAGTGTGTCACTGACAGAACATTAAGCTACATTAAGCTACACTTTCATTGCATTTATGTCGGATGACGACAGAACTTTTTCACCTATCTTTACTTATTTGTAGTAAAGAAAACAAACGGCAAATAAAACATGACGACAATAAATTTGCTTTAGCGGCTTATTTTTTACTTATGGTGGATTTGAAGTTGGGTTAAATTTTTAATTTTTGATTGCCTTCCATTAAACCATAACGTAGGTCGTCAAAGTCAATAATTAAAGATACTTGGAACTTTCTAACATTTTTATTTGAATCCCTAAATTAATCGAGCGAACGAATGGATAAGAAAAAAGAATAGGAAACTATAAGAGTTCGGTTTTTACAACATATTTTCATCTACGGAACCCTAAAAAACAAATGATTGAAACTATATGAGGATACTTAAGAGTTATACTTACTGCTTTTAAGAATTTAAAGCGTCAAATAGACAGTCAGACAGATGACGAAACTCTATAATTTTTTATTTTTTTTTATAAATTTTTTAACCTAAAATTGACAAATGTAAGAACGGATGGACATGACGGAAACCGTTTTTGTCTATTGACGAAACCCTTACACACAGATGGACGCACAGATATGCCGAAGCTATAGGTAATCTGCATAAGGTTCGATTTTGATTACGGAGCCCTAAAAATTTACGTTTTGGACCCTTGACATCACTGAATGTCAAAATTAGTTTTTCTTCCGCTGAACACTGTCAGAAAGTCCAATGTCAAATGCATAATATATCACACAGTCATCGGATTTGTTACGCCACCTAGTATTTTATAAACCCTTTAGTTACGCCTACCATGCACTACGGTAAAATTCCGTGCATCAGAAAGAATCGCTTGCTGATTTCTGTGGTTTGCTATAGATTTGTTATATCTAACCATATCGTTATTGCCGCGGAACATAAGTCTAGCGGTGAGCGAAACGCTGTGGGGAGGTTTGCGCTTGAGTACTGTCGCGCACGAAATATTTATTTATTTATGATTACAGATATTTTTTGTTATAATCTTTTATGTATCAATTATAAAAACATATTGAACATTAGGCTAGATCGTGTAAATACGCAGTTTTTGTGCAAATTTTATAACACAATAAAAAGGGAGGATTGTACAAAATATATAAGTTGTAAAACATGCTATTGTCTAGTGCATAACTTTATCAAGTTTTATTTATTGTATTCAGAGTAAAAAAGGCCGAAAGAAATTATTATTTTCAATACTTGTTAAATTAAATTAAATTACAAGAAGTATGACGAAAATACATCTGGTCGTAATGTATTTTAAATTCTCTATTATAATATTTTTTCAGATTCTTAGAACTTACGATAAAAAAAGTAGTAAAAGGAAGGCGGCACACAACATACTACTTATATATAAGATAATAAACATGAGAGAAGTTATATGATAACCTTTAACGATGTTTAAGACCTATTCGCCGATCGGTTTTTTTTTTATTTTTTGCACTACAGTGCATAACTTCATTAAGTTTTATTTATTGTATTCAGTGTAAAACAAAAATCTAGAAGTAATTATTGTTTTAACACTTGTGCAAATTATTAACGCTATAATTAAGTATATATTTGCATTGAGTTGTTATAAAAGTTAATCAAATTTTGTCAAAACAGTAAAAACATAAATTTACATACAGTAAACGAAAAGTTTAGAGACGTGATTGTAATATAAATTACAAGAAGTATGACGAAAATACATCTGATCGTAATGTATTTGAAATGTTGATAGAATCAGGCGTTACTTTGCGGAAATTCATTATTATGATAAAATATTATTACCTTGCAAATCCGCTAAAAACAATTCAGTAGCACTCACGTGTAGAAGTACACCATCCACATGTGTAGGAGTGCACCTCCCTCCCTCCCTCCTTATGTGGACGATGCAAACTTCACCACAACGTTACAACACCAAATTGTTAAAAAACACGGAACGTGTTTCGCCTCAACACGAGACGAGATCTTCAGGAGACGCAAGTTAGTCGTGAGCTATACCTTCACCGAATAAATAATATTTTATCGTATTTGAAATGTTCGATTATAGTATTTTTTTAGATTCTTAGAACTCACGATAAAAAAGTAGTAAAAGTAAGTACGTGACACAACATTTTACTTTGAAGGATAACAATTTGTATAGTGTGCACATGAGAGAAAACTTACATGAAAACCTTAAATGATTTTAACGATCTATTCGCCGATAGGACTGCCCACAAGAGGGTATAAAAAATATATCACAGTTCGATAAGTATGGAAAGCTTCTTTAAATTTCTGTTCAATTTCATAATAAACCTGTTTACCTACATAAGACACCTTTTCGTTAAATTTCTTTAGAATCGGTGCGAATATGCCGGAAGTATAATAAAACGGTTTAACATACGAACAGACAGTCAAGGCAAAACTATACTTTTTATTATATATGCTATGGATATCGGCCTCTAAATAAACAACTGAACACAAATTATGTACCTACAGTGCAAAAAACTTTTCTTACTTGTTTGGTCGCTAGTGTCGTTAGTTCACACCATTTCAATATGACGACTGTAGTAATATGTGATTTTTATAATTTTTTTATTAGGTAGTGGTTTTATTCAGTTGTTTTTTAATGTCGCCATCAACAGAGCTAACGTGTGACTTGACTATAGGCACAGGGATTTCTTTTATTGGTTGTTCGTAATTTGACTTGTTTTACAATAACTTTTTTTAAACCTTAACCTGTTTGCAAACACACATTGATAGAATTTGTATTCGTCGGCGGTGGCAGTGGCAGCCCTAGCGCGCTGAGGCGGTGGCTCCGGAGTGTCGCGCCACTTGTTGCGTTCGTCTGCTCCCTCCTGCTTTTCTCTCCCTACTGATTTTCAGGATGAACCCAAAAAGTTTTTTATTTACGTGCACTGTGCTACACAGTGTTAGGATACAACTTTGTTGTGCCACATAGAAAGCGTTCTTAAATTCAGACACAACTATTGACGCCTGAGATGGTATGGAAAAATACGTTGGGATTTTCAAAATGTTTTTGTTAAGAGGAAACTTTAAGATTTGTTTCTCAGCATTAAATTTTATGTAGGGACAACTATTCAATAGGTGTGTGTGTGTGTGTTAAATACAATTGTTAGAAAAACTTGTTTTATGATGAAGAAACGAAGAATAAAAATGTCGGAATAACATCAAGACCGTCACAGTGATGTAAGTAAAGTTGCAGCCAAATTAACATTATTTTTATGTAAGTAAATAAAAATACCACCATGACACTAATCCCCGAAAGGAATTCAGAGATGTTACGAACGTATACCGATGGTATTCCGTCCCACAAACGTATAGGTGGTGAGCCCATCGCCATACCAGGCACAAACCAGAGTCGATAAATTTTGACAACTAACAGATTGCAACAATATGGGACTTATTGGGAATCAAGCCCGGGACATTTGAAATTTGAAAAAGACGGACCTTAAGCTCGTTGCCACCTTAATGGTATAAAAAAAACCTGCTATGTGCATTGGCCAATATGGCCAAACCATGCAAATAATTTTTGTGTCCTTCGCGAATAGCAGCGTTGACAGATTTGTTCTCGACCAAGGCGAAAGTAAATAATATACAGGACTGATTGTCGTATGAAGTGTTGTTTGCAGACGACACATCACTTTAAGTTTAATTAAAAGACGCGAAACTATTCTACGGAATGTAAACAACTGTCTGACTAAAGTTGTCCGCTGCACTGGTTCAACATAAACAATTTACTTCTAAATACCAAGAAAACCAAATGTATAAATTTTTTTAACACCAAAATGTCGTTCATGTATGAACCAGTGTATTTATAAACTGGGAGATATTGTAGATAATACAGTATTCTTAGGTATTACCCTAGACACAAAGCTTCACTGGGGCCCACATATAGTTAGATTGGCGAATAGGATTAGTTCTGCAGAATTCGCGGTTAAAAAGATTCGTCAACTTACAGACGAAGCTACTGTCCGGATAGTATACTTCAGCTACTTTCATAGCATGATATCCCACCGTATTTTACTATGAGGACAAGCAGCTGATATTCAAAAAAACTCTGTGCTGCAGAAGAGGGCTGTTCGAGCAATTTACAATCTATTCCATAGACACTCTTTAAGAGAGAAATTTAAGAAAATCAAGGTCCTAACGTTACCGCCTCAATATTTATCAGATAATTTAATTTATGTTCATTTTAATATTGATTGCTTTAAAAAGAATAGCGATATTCATAATCGTAATACTCGAAACAGACACAAACTTGCTCTAATCCACACAAGGCTTAAGAAAATAGATAAATCGTTTAAAGGACAATGTATCCGTTTTACAATAAAATTCCTGCAGAATTATAATAATTATAATAATATACTGTATTGCATCAACATAATAATTTTACAATGAAAATATTTACAAATAGAGGAAAACAAAAGGCGGTCTTTAAAGCGATTTCTTCCAGACTGCCTTTGGGTAGAGGAAGGAAATAATAAAGTTAAACATAGTATAGTAGGTGTGTGTCAATACGTTATTAAGAAGTATATCGTTCGACCTCTGGCAGTCGTGCTTTCTGGTCGCTTGCTAAAACTGTCGAAGGGAACTTTTGTCAGTTGTCGTTACCACCACTGCGAAATGCCGATGGTGACTTGGCCCATAGTGCAAAAAAGAAAACCGATCTACTGGGCCTTTGCCTGGGATCTTTGCCTCTAACTCATTAAGCATAAGATTGCTTGCCTTATCAGTCTTTTAATTTAAATAACTTGTTCTGTGAGCCAACTAAGATTGTTGTATCTAGTGCCACTTGCATCGACAACATATTTACTCAATATTAGGTCTACTTATTCTAAATAATTACTTATTTCCAAAAGTCTGATCTGAATTACAGTTTCAAGTTGGTTTTATTCAAGTTAAGTGTGTTATAATCTGTTAGGTACATAGAAACCAAATTCAAAGTGTAATTCAGAAGAGATTTTTTGGAAATAAATAAGTTTAACCTTCGTGCATCTTTTTGAAGCCGGTTATTTTTTTTTGTTAAAAAGTTTATATTTTTTACTTTTGAGTAACGAATTACTTTTCTTTATTTCGTACAGTAAAAACATCCATACTCGTAAGAAAATGACAGGGCAGGGGCTAAGTTTAAGAGAAAAAAAATGTCAATTACGAGTGACAAAAAAATTGATTTACGACAAGTAGTGTAAATATGAGAGGTAAAAAAATGTTTTATTTTTGTAAAAAAAATCTCAATAAAAACAAATAGTAAGTGCACGATAAAAATGACATTATTTAGTAAGAAACATAACACAAAAAAATGTTTGTTGTTTTTGTTTGTTAAAAAAAATTGCACTTGAGACGTGTAAAAATGTATAAAAAATTAGTGTACAGGTGCCTTAACTAGCCTTGTCTCTCTAGTTTAGCTGTACGTAGTGGGTGCGTGCTGACCCTTCGAGGTAGTACCTCTATTACAAGTTAGGTGGTACCTAATATTTTAATATGTTTGCAAATGGTTTGCAACGACTGTGACCAGGTGTCCACAGAAAACATTATGCGAAATATCATTGAATGAAGGGTTCGGAACATTTACCTAAGTCCTCATTCAAGCTAGGTCAGATAGGTCTGCCTGTGACATTTCTTTAAATGGATTAAGTTTTAAATTGCACTTTATAGGCTTATAGCTACTCAATATTATTCGACCTTTGTACCGCGGTCTCAGTAATAATATTGGTCGGGCTTGACATTACCCTTCCCATGCCAGTGACAAGAGGCGGGAGCGGGAGATCAGCCAGTAACAAGAGGCGGGAGCGGGAGATCAGCCAGTAACAAGAGGCGGGAGCGGGAGATCAGCCAGTAACAAGAGGCGGGAGCGGGAGATCAGCCAGTAACAAGAGGCGGGAGCGGGAGATCAGCCAGTAACAAGAGGCGGGAGCGGGAGATCAGCCAGTAACAAGAGGCGGGAGCGGGAGATCAGCCAGTAACAAGAGGCGGGAGCGGGAGATCAGCCAGTAACAAGAGGCGGGAGCGGGAGATCAGCCAGTAACAAGAGGCGGGAGCGGGAGATCAGCCAGTAACTTAGGGTAAAATGAAGGGAATAGATTTTGATGCCCTCAAAAGGGCCTCCTTTTTTGCAATAAGCATCTGTTATTTTGCTTCTGACGCGCTTTTAGCCTTTTTTAAAGTCGGATATACCAACTTAAATGATAATATATGTGCGTTTGGCGATAGGTAATTAATTACTATAGAAATTATACACATCTGTTTGAATGCGTCACCGTGATGAACAAATATGTATAAGTAGAAGGTAGTTTCGTGACGAGTTACGTAGCTGTACCTATGAATGCGATGCAATGTAGGATTAAAAACTGCAATAAGATTAAATGGAGTTTGTATCTTGAACAAATCTATTTATTCTTGATATTGCTATAAAAAGGATTTATAAAAATTGTAGCTGTCGAACAGCAAACTGACAAACGGTTGAGTCGACACGCTGTAACGGCGCGGGCGGCTATGCCTATGAATATGCGGGTTTAAAAAGAATATGCGGTTTTGTTATTTAAACTATTTGTATAATAAAAGCTGGAATAATTATAATTTTTTTTTTTTTTTTACCACTAAGGTGGCAAACAAGCCTACGGTCCGCCTGATGGTAAGCGATCACCGTAGCCTATGGACGCTTGCAACACCAAGGGCATTACTCGCGCGTTGCCGACCCTTCAGAAATCTAATAACTTCTTTTTTGAAGAAACCCATACTGTAGTCCTTAGAGAATACCTTGGCAGGGAGCTCATTCCACAACCTAAGCGTTCGCGGGAGGAAGTTTCTCTGAAACCGCACTGTACGCGACCATTTCCGTTCTAAAGTGTGAGAATGAATTCCCTGCCGATGGCGAGCGGTGCGATGGTAGAAAGTAGCCGTGGGCATCATTACGAACAATTCCTAAGAACACAACCCATTGTACAAGCGATAGAACACACACAGGGAGGCAAAGTCTCTCCTCAGACTTAGGGGCTCGATACCGCAAGTGAGTTTAGGATCGTCGACCATTCTCACAGCCCGTCGTTGAACCGAGTCAAAAAGGCCAAGCTGGTATCCGGGTGCACCCGCCCAGAGATGGCAGCAGTACTCCATATGGGGCCGGATTTGCGACTTGTAAAGCAGCAACCTTTGCCCCGACGTGAAGTACTGCTTCGCTCTGTTGAGTACACCAAGTTTTTTGGACGCCAGCTTTAACTTGTCTAGCAAGTGATCTCGGAACTGAACATCGCTGGAGATGTCAACGCCAAGGATCGTAATGCTCTCGGACCAACCTTCTTCTAGCTCTATGCACAAGGTGTTTAGGCCGTATTTTTTAAAACAAGGCAACAGGAAAGGATAACGTACTTGACATGACCAACCTTCTTCTAGCTCTATGCACAAGGCGTTTAGGCCGTATCCTTCCGTTTTAGGATATAGGAGAGAAAATATGTTTTGACACAGATACAGACAAACCTTCTACTAGCTCTATGCACAAGGCGTTTAGACCATATTTTTCAAAACAAGGCAACAGGAAAGGATAACGTACATGACATGACCAACCTTCTTCTAGCTCTATGCACAAGGTGTTTAGGCCGTATCGTTCCGTATTAGGATATAGGAGAGAAAATATGTTTTGACACAGATACAGACGAAACTTCTACTAGCTCTATGCACAAGGCGTTTACGTCATATTTTTCAAAACAAGGCATCAGGAAAGGATAACGTACTTGACATCGCCAACCTTCTTCTAGCTCTATGCACAAGGTGTTTAGGCTGTATCGTTCCGTTTTAGGATACAGGGAGGGATAACTTAACACACTAATCTTATCTAACTCTAAGCACATTATTTTTAAAGTTAAAACTTTCGTTATTGAAGTAAACGATATGATCTATTATTACACAGGCTTCTTCTAAAACAGAACAAATTAAACTCCAAAATTTTATCTACATATCTTAAATCAGATTTAGATGTTTTTTACTAAACATGTAATTTTATATATAATAAAATGACGTACGCACATATTAGAACAATTGTTTGAAATGAAAACTGTTCCCATAAATCAGGCGCTTCACCATTAACACTGTCGATCAAACATCTTAATCGGTCAGCGATAACGAAAGATACTTTCGTTACACAGTGTTTTTAAAATCAAACTTACGTTTTGTTTTTTACAAAAGGTTATAGCAAATAGGACAAGTCTTAAAATATCTTAAACCATAATTAACTTTAATTGTAAAAATATAAATGAAGAATGCAGAAAGATTTTTTAAAATGAAAGTTTAAGTGAAACTTTTGTACATAATGTTTGTTTAAGTTTTAATTTTTTTTAATCTAATGAAACCTTAAGCCTGAATATATGTAAAATTTCACTAATAATTTTGATCAACACTCGATTTCATAAAAGTTTTCGTGGTAAGTCCCCAGTTTTATTGCATATCCAACAAAACGTGACTGCTGTGCAGCGTAAACCAAGTAGCTACCTATTCTACAAATCTTATGGAAAGAAACATTAATGCGGCTTTTCTTTGTGTTACGATATCTAAGCGGCATAATCTGCTCTGGGTTCCTTACGTACCTGTTTAATTATTTACGGTTTAGTTTTGTTATTTCTATTGGGTACTATATACTTAGAGCAAAATAATATGATTAAGAAAAAAAAATAAACTTTTAAGCGAGCCTTTTGAGGTTTAAAAATTAAAAAACTATAAGTAATTAAGGTAATTGAAAAATATATATTCGAGTAGGTAACTTGTTTTAACATTAAAGCACAAGACTTTTTATTTTACTAGTTTTACCTTTATCTTATTTTTCCTTACAAACATAAATAAGGTATGCCAAAACAATTAATTATAACATATAAGTAATTTATATTCGCGGACACTGAGTAGAACCATTCTTATATTCAACATTGAACCCCAAACCAAATAGCGGCATATTCTTTGTACTTCATATTTCTGTTATTAATGTAAAATAAAATAGTAATTAAATATATTTATTCTTCAATCTTTTCTATGGGAATGCCGTTTTGCTGACTTGAAACAATTTAAGGGGTAGAAAACCTAATTGGTATATTATAAATTTAGATGACTTAACAATATATTTGTACTAAACACGTATAACAGTAAGCGTATAAAACTTGAATAATCTTTATTTAGTATGAACGTAAATACCTGTTTATAATAATATAAGTTTGGTTAACCTACACTTCATAGTACTTTATTGTAGGTTAAACTACAATTTATGTTACTTGACTCTTGAACTAAGAAAACCAAGGTCTTTTCTTTTGGAGTCTAATTTGCTATCGCTCGGTGTCAGCTGATTATGTAGGGTACCAGTGTGTACGATTTAATTTCTTCTGATTATAGTTAACTGTAATAAAAGGTTGCAGATCTCTGACTTTTCCCTTTTTAAGCCTTATTTTCCGGTTAAAAATATACACAATTTCCAACACTCTTGGGTGTGAATAAGTGCTGCTAAACAACCAAGCTGTGAAGCTGCTATTGGTGAACTTCTAATTTTCAAGCTGAGGATCAAAGCATCAAAAATTATGTTCGTAAGTTTTAACTTTGAAGTAATCTGTGTGTTTGTTTAATTATTTATTTTAAATTAAAGTTTTAAACTTAGTATTATCTGTACATAAATCTGTAATGTTAATTTTATAACAGGCTTTTATTTAACTCTGTGTAATCCATCTTGTTTCGAGATGATTATGATCTACATTACTCTATGGCTTAACGTTCTGAAACATGAAAGAAAAGACTAACGATGTAAAGCGGCAGCGTAGGTCAAAATCATCTCGAAATCATATGATTTGTTCGTAATTGAATAAAGGCCCTGTTCTTGTTACTTTTCTAAATAATGCGAATCAATTTTAGGTAAATACGTCTATAAATATAATGAGAAGTCAAGATCTTTCTAACAACTATATTGTTACAGGTCGGAGTTTGAATTCAAACAGAAGAGGAAGGTTGGAAAAGAGGGAACCACCTGCTTTTCCTTTTCCGATTCGACGGCGAGACTAGGTTAGTTTAATATGGAAAACTCAATTATTTTTGTTGAAAAATGTAATTTACATAAATCTTTTTATAACTCCAAAAGCTGACCTCAGAATTTCTAGTTTTGTCATATCTCCCATACAACACACCCTCCATAATCCGAATCTAGATACTTTGGGACACTTGATATAAACACTCCTACCAACTATTCCTACCTATTTAATCCAAACTTATCTTACTTGCCTTGTTGACTGCACACTTTTTTTTTGTATTGTGTTCGGATTAAAGACGTAATTAGTAAAAGTGTTTATATCAAGTGTCCAAAGTATCTAGATTCGGATTGTTGAAGGTGTGTTGTAAGAGATTAATTTTGTCTTACGCTTTTAATAGTTTCATTACTTATTAAGTTCACTGTATTCAAATTAAATACCAAACCCTAATGATTAAAGAGGATAGTAAAGCCATTGTTTTTATAACATTAATATTTATTTTTAAACATAAATTAGTACTTTAAATAAGAATACTGAGGCCTATTTATTACTGGTAGTATTAAGAATACTGTACGTGCAGTACATAATTTCTTTATGGAAATAAATATTGACTTCTTATATTTTTGATACACAGGATCGAAGCAAGTTCTGTTAAGGCAGAGCCAAAAGTAAAAAAACCGCGCAAGAAAGTGGAAGGGAAGGGGCGAGGAACTGTGACTGCATCGCTGAGCGCTCATTGTCCGCAATCATCCTCATCATCCTCGAGCTACAGACTCCTGTCTTCGGACAGTGAAGACGAACTTGAAGCTTCTCGGTCTGCTCGTGCTGCCGCTCAGCAGGGGCTTACGTCGTCTCTGACCCGGCGAGTGGCGGATGGTGTGCTGCGTCGGACCGCGGAACTCGACGGCGATACTTTCATCGAGCTGAGAGTTTACAACACCAAAGACGTTATCGCTGCTACTGGGTGGAAAGAGCGTTTGGAGAAAGCCCAAGTTGCGTTACGCTTTCAAGCGTCGTCATCCGATTTGGAGGAACTAAGAATTTTTCTCAGAAAAGCAAAGCTAAAGTTTGTCCAAGAAGGCAAGTTTTACTCTAATAAAAAAGAATGAAACTTTTGTAAACTAGCTCCTAAATATTTTTTATTAATAATAATAAAGTAACTAAATAGGTAGATACTGTACTTAGTTTTTTTTATCATACAAATAATTTTAGTAACATGTGAAGTATAATTTTGATTACATATAATACCAGATAAATTACTAATTTTTTCCTGGGATAAAAAGTAGATAACCTAAATTAGTCATTTTATTAACAACTTCCTTAATGTGCTTAAAATACGAATACTTTTTTTAAATTTGGTTTTTTTTTGTTTAAAGAAATTTAGATTTTCCGACAGTAAATATATGACCACACTGACAACTCCTAAGAGCCATACTACTGATCTATGTAAATATGAGTAAAAAAGTTTTTTGTACTGTTTGCGAACAAGATGTTTCGAGTAGGATATTTTCTGCCCATCTTCGTAGTAATATTCATAAGAATAATAGCGCTATTGAGATCAATGAATGTGTAGAAAAAATTAGTTCAGCATTCAGAAACCGTATTTCTAGTTACAGGGTGCATTGCCCCACTAGCAATGCCTCGAGGTCGCTATCAAGTAACAGCTCAGCAAATTCGTATCTGCTTACACCTCACACGTTCTTATCTCGAATACCTTTGCATCGTGCTGTACGACAGCTTATCGATGTTAAATTAGCACAACATGTTAATTTAAAAGTAAATTTTGAATTTTTTGGAGAGTTCATTTTACCGAAAAATTACTATATTGAAATTAAATCTTTTGCAACAGAAAATGTAATTATTCATCAAAATTACAATTTTAACCACTTGTATTCTGATCTTGTGTCAAAAATAAACAAAAAAATTAGCGAATTCCAAGAGAAGGACAGTGGGTGGTCATTTTTAAAAAGCCTGTATTTAGAAATTAATTTAAATCGGTATTCACCTTTAAGAGCTTCGAGTTTTATTGAATTGCCAAAATATGTAAAAAATAAAAAAGCTTGTATTAATGTAAAAAATAACGATAATTTTTGTTTTTTGTGGAGTATAATTGCAGCATTGTTCCCAGCTAAATCAAACGCAGACAGAACTACGTCTTATCCTCACTTCGAAGATGTACTTAACACCAAAAATATGGCATTTCCGGCGACATTCTCGGACATTAAAATATTTGAAAAAAATAATCACAGAATTAGTGTCAACGTTTACGGCTTGAATTCCAATAATAAAATAATTGGACCATTGTATAGAACAACACATAGAAAAAAGCGTCATGTCAATCTTCTATTCTTGCAAAATAAGTCCCGTAGTCATTACTGTCTAATTAAAAACTTGGAACGATTGGTTAGATCCCAAACTACTAAACATCATGGGAAAATCTTTTTTTGTGATGACTGCTTGCTTTTTTTTAATTGTAAAACTAATTTTGATGAGCATGTATGTGGAGGGGTATCGACCAAATTGCCTAATAAAGGCTCAATTTTACAGTTTACGCATTTTGAGCGTATGCAAGACGTACCCTTTGTCATTTATGCAGATTTCGAATGTTTTTTAGAACCATGCCAAACAAATCAAACTTTTAACAAAGGTGGTTTTACGTCAGACTTGCAAAAACATGTTCCTGCCGCGTTTGGTTATTACATTGTATGCTCGTACGATACTTCTTTAAATAAATATGTGTCATATCGGGGTCCAAACTGTGTTGAGAAATTTATAGAATATCTTCAACGCGACGTTCTAAAGATATATAAAATTTTGAAAAATCCTGTGCCATTGATATTTACCGAAAATAATTCAAAAGATTTCACTAATGCCAGAGACTGTTCTATTTGCTCCCAATTGTTATTTGATGATAAAGTAAGAGATCATGACCACCTAACAGGCAAATATAGGGGTGCCGCACATTCTTACTGCAATATACAATTCCAATTACCAAAATTCATTCCAGTGTTTTTTCACAACCTTTCAGGCTACGATGCACATTTATTTATACGTGAGCTGGGAGATATTCGTGGCAAAATAAAAGTTATAGCTAAAACTAAAGAAAATTACATTTCATTTACAAAGTTTTTTTCAACCGAAGAAGGAAGCTTTGTTCCAGTCCGTTTTGTAGATTCATTTAAATTTTTAGGAGCTAGTTTACAAAAGTTAGCGGAAAATTTAATTACCAAAGACTTGGTCAACTTGTCTAAGTTTTTTACGAATAAAACAAAGTTTAAATTGTTGAGACGCAAAGGAGTATATCCGTATGAATATATGAAAAGCTGGAAATCGTATGACGAAACTAACTTACCGTCCTATGAAGATTTTTTTAGTACACTAACAAATCAAAATATCTCTAAAGAGGACTATAATCACGCCCTTAAGGTTTGGAATACGTTTAAGATTCAAAATTTAGGGAAATACACAGATCTGTACCTACTGACGGATATTTTATTATTAGCCGATGTTTTTCAAAAATTTCGAGTTACTTGTAGGTTAAATTTCAAAGTCGATGCTGCTTATTATTTGACAGCTCCTGCTTTGAGCTGGGACAGCATGTTATTAAAAACTTATATTAAATTAGAACTTATTAATGATCTAGAAATCATTCGAATGCTTCAAAAAGGAATACTGGGAGGAGTATGCTTATGTTCTACGCGGTTCGCAAAAGCCAACAATAAGTATTTAAATAATCATAACCCTGCTGAACCTGAGAAGTACCTTATTTATATTGATTGTAACAATTTATATGGTTACGCTATGTGCGCATTCTTACCATATTCTGATTTTAGACTATTAGATAGACGAGAAATCGATGAATTAAACGTTTGCAAAATACCAGACGAAAACGAATATGGGTACATTTTAGAAGTAGATATCGAATATCCAGAAGAACTTCATGATTCACACAATGATTTACTGTTCTGTCCTCAAAAATGTGTTCCACCCGGTTCAAAAACATCAAAATTGATTCCTAATTTATACGACAAATTTTTTTACGTTATTCATTACGTCCATTTGAAGCTGTGTTTAAAAGCGGGACTTAAGTTGACCACCGTGCATCGAAAATAAAATTCAAACAAAGCCCTTATCTAAAAGACTATATACACCTAAACACTAAACTAAGGCAACAAGCTAAATCTGTATTTGAACAAGACTTTTTCAAACTAATGAATAACAGCATATTTGGAAAAACTTTAGAAAACACAGAGAATAGATTAGACGTTAAAATAGTAAATCAATGGAGTGATGATAAAAACAAGACAAAAAAAAATTACTGTGCAGAGCAGTTAATATCTAGACCTAACTTTCATAGTTCAACTACATTTACCGAAAATTGTGTAGCTGTTCAATTGAAACCAGAAAAAGTAGTCCTTGATAAACCTATATACATAGGTTTCACAGTCTTAGAACTATCCAAAAGCCATATGTATAATTTTCACTATACTATTATGAAACCTTTTTACGGCTCTAATTTAAAAATGTGTTATACCGATACTGATAGTTTTTTATATTCAATAGAAACAAAAGACTTCTATAAGCATTTAAAGCTAAATTTAAAGCACTATTTTGATACAAGTAACTACTCGGAGCTAAATAAATATCAAATTGAACGCGTCAACAAAAAAGTGCCAGGTTTGTTTAAAGATGAATTAGGAGGTCAAAATATTGTAGAGTTTGTTGGGTTGCGATCTAAGTTATATTGTATTAGAACGGAATCGTGCGAAATAAAAAAGGCTAAAGGTGTTCAAAAATATGTTTTAAATGGTGTTCATTTTAATGACTATTATAAGCCTTTGAAGAAAAAAGACAAAATCCTACGAAGAAAAAATGTTTTTTTTAAGTCTCTTAAACATGAAATATTTACAAGATCTGTTAACAAAGTAGCTTTGTCTTCCAATGACGAAAAACGTAGAATAATGGAAGACAACATAAAAACATTTGCTTGGGGACATTGCTCATTTTTCTGAATATCACTGTTGCGAAGATGGCAGAAAGTTATTTAACCGATATTATTATTTCAAAACATAATTATGTATATTCAAATAATATTTATATAACTACAGGATTATGGGCAGTCAATAATTTTTTACCACAAATTCATATCCTTGTCAATAGCGAGAATTATGATTTATTTATTACTACTAAGGAATGGCACAGAATTTACATTGAAATCAACTCGAAATGTATAGACAACATGACTATTCTATACCAACTTCTTTTTTGTGAAAAACGTTGTCCTGAAAATGTGATTTCTTTAATTTGTGGTGCTCTTAGTACATTTTGTCATTGTGTAGAATTAAGATTAAACTATTTACTTAAGCATGACTATGTAATAGTTAGTCATTTTGTACATAATATAAAAAATAATTTAGCTTGTTATAATACCCTAACTGTCAGTCAAATTGAAATGGTACTTCATTTTTATAAAAGTAAATCTAACGTTTTAGCTGTGCAAGAACTTTTACTTTTTGGTAGTTCATATTTTTATAACTATTTGACTTGTTGTTAATTTTTTTCTGGATTTTGTGTTTTTTATAATTTTGTGATTTTTTTATAATAACAATAAAATGTACCTATTTGAAAATGTTGTTTTATTAATCTAAGTCCAACTTTAGTGTAAACCTTTAGATAAAGAATGTTGGTAGATATAATTAGCATTTGTGACAGACAGACAAACAAAAAAACTTTAACTATTTTATTACGAACGTTAGAAAAGAAAATTTATGCTGATTCAGATACATTTCGATATTCAAGATGTCTTCGGTGTAGGCCGCCGGTCATACGATATCTAACATACATGAACCAACAAGTTTTTATTTGAAACCTGTATGACGCAAACAGATTGTTGCATTATATGAAAAATAAATCACATAATTAAAAGGTGTCGATTCGTTAACACGTCTTTATTATAATTTTAAAATATGTCTAATTACCAAAAGGCAAATTATATCGCTTTTTCAGTAGGCAAAGTTTTAAAGTATGTGGTCAAAATCGAAATTAGTCAATTGACAGAACTACCAAACGTTGTGGAAAGCAGAACAATTGTAAAAACAAGTTATCATGCAGAAAGTGAAAATGACCCAGTGATGAATTCTGTACTGCATTCCCTTTTCCTTATTTCGACAGAGTTGGGAAAACAAACTGAGAAAATTTAATGAGCTGAGGTATGTATAAACTTTCCTATTTTTGCTTTTACTTTCAAAATTTACAGAAAATCTTATTATTTTCCTTGTCTTTCAGATATACCTGAGGCAAAGAATATCAGTAGCAGTAGCAGAGGAAGAGGTTTCCTCCGTGGAGATTTCATTCAAAACTTATTTCTCTTTTTTTTGTATTGTAAATAAACGATTTTGTCATGTACAAACATTAAGATATGTAATGTCTCTTTAGGAATAGAAATTAAATAAAAAATGTTTTATTGTTATAACATTTATTGAATTTTCTTAATAAAAATACTTAAACTTAGTTAAGCAAAATACTTATACTTAGTTAATATATTTTAATACTTAATACTTATATTATACATTTGTACACAAATGAAAAAACTAAACTATTATATTTTAAACTAATTCAAGTATTTTATTTTTAACGTCCACATTTTCATTGCACCATTTCTTAATACAAATAACATTTTCCAGAGCACAATATTTTCTATGATTAAAACATTTATTTGTTTGCCCTTTAGAATAGGTGCCGTACAAATTAGGAAAATTAGGGCATCCCTTTTCTGCAATATCTTCAACATTACATTCTGTACAAAGTTCATTAATCGATAGGATTTTTTCTCTACCCTTCAAAAGCAAATATTGGTGTTTTAAAATTAGTTTGATAAGTTTTCTAAATTCTTGATAATCTATGTAGCCGTCACTCCAATAAATACCGCGATTACTTTCTAACCAAGATACATTTCTTTTTTCTTCCTTAGTCAAATAAGAAAAGGGATATGGTGGTTTTATTAGAAATACTTGAGTGTATTCTGAGGTAGCCAAGGCAAATTCTTTTACAATAAATTTATTATGAGAATCCTTAAAGCCTTGTAAGTCTACGAAAATATTCATGATATTTTTTTCACTATACCGCTTAAGGGTTTGTATTCAAATATGCAATCGTTTAATAACAAACATTACGCAGAAGTTAGATTTGGTATATCTTTATCACTCTCTATTTCGATACGAACATCAACTGGACCAGTTTTAAGTGTATCGTTCTGTCTTGAGCAATCTATAACGTATAACGGTACTTTATCTCTAAATTCTTTATAACTTAGCAAGGGTTCAGGACGTCGTCCGTAGTAAGACTGTTGGAATCTAGTGTATTGTTCATATAATAAAGCAAATTTATCCTCATCAAATCGAACATTAAGACCCTCATAGGGAAAATACACTGAATTCAAAAATACTTTAACTTCTCTTATATTGCAATGATCGAAGTGTGACATGTCTTTTTCTGATTTATTTTTTCGGTCTGTCTGAAATGCAATAACAGCATATCTCGGTTTTTTTATTTGTGAAGACGTTTTAATTACCCATGTATGTTTTGTTGTTTTTGGTAATAAGGGATATTCATACAAGTCCCAGTTTTGGAATAACAAGTTGATTGAACGATCTTTTTCTAGATATTTTAATAGATTTAGTTTTTCTCGATCGGAAACTTTTACGTGTGGAACACGCCAAACAATTTTTTTAAGTATGATATCATCTATTACTTCTCCAGTGTTTAGTTTTATTGCGTTTAGATTAGTATTGCTGCGTAAAAGTATTAGCTCATGTCTACAATTCATTATTATTTTATTATAATCCTCAGCAAATCCAAGCATTTTGTTCAGTGGTATAGATACTGCAAAATTCCCTGATCTTGTATTTTTTGTTCCATCTATATCCCAACCCCATGCTTTCGAAATTTTTGATTCATTTTCATTCATAGACAAAAATGATTTTATTGTTGTTGTTATACCAGCATTTTTAATTCTATCTATTTCAACTCCGTTAAGTTTATAGCGAACATCTTGAAACAGAAATAAAATGGGGTTGTTAGTAAAATTAACGCTAGTTGCAACATCTTTTAGATCTCCTTTTTTAACGATGACCATTCCTTCTAGGTATATTGTACTCGCTGATGGCAATACGTACAAGTCTTGTTGGTTGATAGGTATTCTTATTTCATCATTTTTATTAAAAGTAGTGATATATGGCTTATACGAATGAATTTCCATGCTTTCTATAGTATTATCAAATACAATATGTTGCGCTACGTTTAATACACTCATTTTAGTAATCCAATTAATTTTAAAAAGTCTTTATGTTCAACACTTAATTTTTTTTTAAGTTAGTAGATGTTAGTGACACAGGTGCTCTTTTGCGAATTACCTGTATCTTTCTGAGCTTCTTTGGTCGTGAAAAAGAATTTATATTAATTTGGTGAAAGTCTATCATTTTTTCTTCAGATGTAGGTACAGTAGTACCTCTTCTCCCCGAAAATTAACTAACTTGTTCTGTGAATCTAAAATTTTTATATTTACACTACTGATAGTCTTTTGATTAATCGGAAAATATATTAAATTCTTTGGTACCACAATAATTCTATATCCAGGCGGAACATTAGGTGCAAATTCATGGATTATGTGGCTTGGAATTCCATTAATGAAGGATCCACAGACAATATCACATTCTACTCGGACAACAGTGGTAGAAAGAATACTGACTGGGATCTGTGATTCATGAAATTTATTCTTTTGTAATGTTTTTTTATTGTATCCGAGAATACTCCCAATAGAATTTTCTTTTTCAAAATGAATGTCTTTAGAGCAACAAATTACAGTACGTAAAGTATTATTGTTACAAGTTAAACTAAAGGTGCTGCTTCTAATGTTTTTCTTTATATAGTCACAAATGTCCTGTAGTTCATAAGATCCTTCAGGAATTTCAATCACTTCATTATCACCATAATGAAATTTATTATTTTTACTTTCAACGTTTGGAATAGAGTTAAAAGTAGAAAAGTATAAAAGACCACATTCGTAATCTCCGTCTAACTGTAGAGCAGGAGAATAACAAGTATTTAAGCTTGATGTGAATCCAGATATTGACAGCGTGAAAGACATGATTAAAATGGTTTATTTTATTGAATTATCTTAATTTATTCTTTTGAATGCCAAAAATTGTTCAAATATTTTATACACAAGTGACCACAATTAACAGTATTAAAGTTCTGATATACATTGTAATTGTAATAAACATTAGACAAATTTAAATAGGACAGTAACTCTTGGGGTGGTCTTAGATTTCCAAAACTATTGAAGTACTCACAGTAGTTGTTAATTTTTATATAGGCTACCCAGTGCGTTCCAGGATTCTTAGAGTTATCCAAATTGACAATCGCACACTCAATATCTTTAGGTTTTTTTGGTAAAGCATCTTTCATGAATACTCCTCGAAAATACGGTATATCATTAGTGTGCTTTAAAATATCTACATTCGTTTAAGCACGTCTAGGTAGCCTTCTAGTTAGTTTTTTGCTGATTTTAAACATAATCCGTTACCTTTATAAGGTTTGATGTAGAGACCTTTTCCTAACGCAATAGATTCCATCATTTTGTTATGACGCTGTGACTCTTCAAGGTTTTGCTTTGCTGATTTATAGCTATTCACTGCTTTAGCAATACCTGCAGCTCCTCCAGCTAAAGACCCTAATGCAGATAAGCCAGCAAAAATGGGTATAAGTGGTAGAATCCCTCCAGTTTTTGGTATTTGTATAAGACGGGGTAAGCAAATATTTTTATTTTTAAATAATTTTTTTGCAGTCAAGTAGGCTATCTTTATAGCAGTATTGTTATCTTTTGGCTTGCGGTTTTTCATATAATTACGGATTTTAGACACGACTGACTTAAAAGATTTAACTCCAGCACCATTTTTTAATTTAGTTTTCATAACTTTGCTTACGAGCCAAGACGCTAATTTTTCTCCGGTTCTAGTATTTTTTGACTTCATTCTTTGTTTTGCCATATTCAGAAGCGCAAAGTCAGCTTTATGACGATCTTCTAAATTACGATGTTCGGAATATGCTATATCGTGACGCTTACAAGCCTCGTCTAATTCGTTTATCCCTTTGTCACCTCGAGCCAATCTTTCTTGTAGTTGTGTACCAGGACCACAATAATTATATCCTGGTAAATGAAGTTCAAATGGTAAATTGTTTACTATATTATTAACAAGTCCTCCACCGTTCATCACTGAATTTAAAATGAATACATGGTTGAATATCTTACAATTATAAAGTATTTATAAGTTAAAAGTAATCACTATACAATAGACATTTTGTTAATCCAACTATTTTCCTTTTCATTGAGTCCTAACCATTTAACAAATATTTTATTTCCTTTCTTTCTTATCACTCTTTCAATCAAATAAATGTTTGGATGTTTAGTTTTTTGCAACTCTTGTTCGTAAAAGGATCCGAGTATTATTTGATTTCTTTGATCATGAATGTAATAAGTTACTGGGTAAGTATTATTAACTTTTGTTATGGTAAATAGTTAAGAAGACCAGTTAGGTGTATACCCCTTTTTGAAATTTTCTTTATATTTGCTAATCCGAACACAGTCACCTACTTTTAATTTTGATATTCTTAAGTACTGAGGTGTTTCATTCCTCGTTATGTTATTCATAACGACGGTTTGGTTATCACATGTTACATTTATTGGTTTAAATTTTATGGTTCGATGGACAGTATCATTATATGATGACAAAGCATCGTTCAAAGGTGATCCGATCCATCTGTTATTTCCAACTAAAGTAAAATATTTATATAATTTTGATTTCAGTGTTCTTATAAATCTTTCAACAATTGACGCCTTTTTCAGAGAATATGTAGAATAGTGATTTATATTAAAAGTTGTTATTATTTTCTTAAAAACTTCATTGTAAAATTCTTTTCCCATATCTGTCTGAAGGTTAATTCGACCACAATCCAAAATTTTTTGAAAAGCGTTTCCTACGTCACGTTTTGTTTTCGTTTTCAGAGGAACTCCCCACGCGAATTTTGAAAAGCAGTCTATAACAACTAAAATATATTTAAAACCTTTGTTCACTTTTTCCATTTTCTGCATGTCAATTAAATCAGCTTGCCATAAATCATCAATCCCTTTTAATATTACCGCCCTACGAATGAAGTGTTTTCTAGCTGGTTTGTGAAGTTCACCAACTATGTCTTCTCTGTTCATAATTGTTTAGGTGCGGTTTTCTGTGATACAACCTTTTTTAATTCTGATTTAATATCTAGCAACTGATTTTTTAAAGTTTGAATCAGGCTTTTTATAGCATTTATTTCGACCAGGAAAGATTGTTTTCCACAATATTCTTTTAGTACATTATCTACATACTGCTTATTGACGGCTTTGTCAGGTAGCTGAGGTGTTTTGAGTCCTTTTATACTTGCTGATATTAAGTCTTAATCTCCATTAATAGACTTAAGAAATACTTTGTCAGTAATATCGAAAACTTCTGACAAACGCAATCTTTTATGCACGTGATGACCAAACCTGTCAACGTTTATTGTTTAATAAATGTATCCCTAAATGGTTTGATTACAACTGAATGTTAATATGAAGTTCTCTGTATTATATTTGAATAAATCGTTAAGAATGCATGTAATATGTTATTTTTCATATCTTATTTGTTAATAATACCAGCTTCTTGCAACTCCTCTACGATAGATATTATTTCATTGTCTAATCCACTGTTTCCTGCATCACGAGAAGATATTAAAAGTTTTAGTCTTTCAACTAACTCATTAGGGTCATCCCAATACATATAATCAACATTTTTTATTATATTTTTTTTAAAATTGGTAACCCAGACCCTTGAGTAAGACTTTCGGTGCTTGTACATTGCTTAGATAACTTGAAAAGTGGTTTGATAATATTTAAGTACTTGCTTCCTTTATTACATTTAATTGGTTTTTTAGGGTTGAAGTCACGCCTATGTGCATTTGTAATAGTTAAAATCTGTTTGTAACTGTTTAAGTCACTATTAGTGATTGTTTTTAAATCTGGTATTCTTTTAAATAATAATTCCATTAGACCTTCAGTTTTTTTGTAAGGCTTTCCAGAAACTAAAATTGTATTTTCTGTTTGGACAATTCGAGAATTACCTATCATCAGTTTACCACGTTCATTTCTAACACCAAATGGAATATCTTCCAATACTTTTACAGTTCCTTCTGAAGGTGGTGAACAATTATGTTGTGGACTTGAAATAGATTCAATTGTTTTGAATGAAGCGTCACTTGAAATGTTGGTTTCTTTATTATTTGTATCGCTCATACTTTCCGAATCATCTTCATAGATATCGTCTTCATAATCATCAAAGTTCTTATGAGTTTTATCAACTTTTTCACACTGTTCATCGGAATCTATTTCATATTCACTTCCACCCTGAAGATCAAAATTAAATTCAGTTTTCATATATTTTGCTTTTTTCCCTGGGATTACGTCTTCATTGTAATTAGGTTTGATATTTTGTGTTGCATTTCTTGATACAATTTTATGTAGTGCATCCGTTAAAGGTTTGAACACAGATTTAAGGACTTTATCATTTTCAGTTTGAATATTACGCAACTGCCTAACTTTTTTCTTAACAACGCTTGCTGATTTAATTATCTCTTTTTTGATATTTACTTGCGAATCCATTTTTCACAATAAGCTTTACCAATGTTATAGACAACACTAAACACATATCAGAGTTTTTGTCGTTTATAAGAGTTTTAATCAAGAATGACAAAAGTATCAAACTTTTTTCTATAGCAACCTTTATTTTTTTCACAGTCTTTATTGATTACTATGAAATCATACGAAGTTTTCCAGATTTCCGAACACATATCACGAAATTGATTCCAATTCATATCTGTACTGACATGTTCATCATAAACATGTCGTAAATTAATGTCATCTTGTTTAAACAAAATTATAAGATTTGCATTATCTCTAATTAATTGTTTAGGTACTTTACTATATGTTTGATTCAAATAAAAGCAGTCTATACGCTTATGTCGCCCCATTGAGAAATAATCACGAATGTTATTTTGATTTTCACAAGCAACATCGTCGAAAATAATTACTGAATCAGGTTTTGCACGATGAGGGCTTATAACGTCACTATTATCGTTATATTTCATTAATTGTACTTCTGGAACCTCATTTAACACTTTTTCTAAAAATATATATTTTGGTTGGTAAAGCGTTTTGGAATATAAATATATATTTTTATAGCATAAACCATTTTCATGCAAAAGAAGTCCAACTATTAGGTTTGTTTTTCCACAGTTAGATGGTCCGCAAATCAAACATCGAATCGAATTAGGTAATAGTTTACCGTGACGTGATATGCCTAGATCAGATTCAGAACATATTTTTTCTAAATGTAGCTTTAGTGGTTGCTTTACAAATTTTTATGATGTCTTGGTGAAAGAAGTTAATTATGCAATGAAATCTCTAATCGATATGACTCCATATTTATATTAATTTGAGAGACATTGACACACAAGACTATCGAAAGATAAAAGAAAGGTAACATTTTTATAATTTATTAATGAAATATTTATTGCCCGACAGTTGTTATAGGGTAAAACATTTTTCTACTAGAACAGAACAGAACGGTTTGTATATATTTGTAAGTTTATGCCTTCCTCTCTCGTAAAACGGAATGATGCCCTCCAAAATACCTTGTGCATAGAGCTAGAAGAAGGTTGGTCGGAATCAAATACGTTAATCTATTTACATTCACCCAAATTGAAAAGTTTAAGTAACCAATTTCAAAATGGCGCATCTTCACTGCTCCAATTGAGCTAGAATGCCCAATAAACACCTACTCCCATCGGTGTGTGAGATACACTAGAAGGTCACCAGTGGAGCGACCGTGGCGAAAGCCATATTGACGGTCGCTGATCAGGTCGTGTTTTTCTAGGTATCTCAAAAGCTGTGTGTTGATCACACGCTCCATCACCTTGGAGAGGAGAGAGGTAATAGCGATAGGCCTGTAATTCGATGGATCTGATCTATCGCCCGTTTTGGGCACCGGGTGCACATTCGCAGTCTTCCATGAAGACGGAAATTGCCTAGTATGGTAGGAAAGTGCGAAGAGGCGCGTGAGTACAGGACATAACTCAGGAGCACACTGCTTAAGCACCGCTGCTGGTATACCGTCTGGCCCACTCGACTTATGAACGTCTAGGGAAGGCAACGCCCGCCGGTCCTCTCGCTGTGTTATAGAGATTTCCGGCATGGTCTTACCGCACCACGGTAAAGTAGGTGGTACACCGCCTTCGTTGTTCATATTCGAGTTAGAAGTAAAAAAGACATCCCAATAGATCGGCTTTCTCTTTTGCATTATGGACCAAGTCACCAACGGTCTTTCGCAGTGGTGGTAACGACGACTGGCAGAAGTTCCCCTCGGCAGCTTTAGCAAGCGACCAGAAAGCATGACTCCCAGAAGGATTTTGCCGATGAATTGGAATTTTGCTCTGGCAGTTGCTTTCTTACTGAACCTCCAAACAGCATTTAATTTGCGTATTAACTCAGAAATATTCGGATCATTATTATTACGAGCCGTGGTCCAAGCCTCATACGCAGTTTGCTTAAGAATTTTAGCTTCTCTGCAAGACCTATTAAACCACGGTCGTTTTTTGACGCCGGCAGCTACTCGCAGGTTAGGAATGAAACAGTCCATACCAGCGAGGATTATCTCAGTGACTGCGGCTGCGCAGACGTCAGGATCATCTGAGCTAAAGCAGAGCCGCCTCTACGGGTACGATGCATAAAATTCTCGCAATCCGTCCCAGTCTGCCGACTTATAGTGCCACACACGACGCCAATTAGTTGACCCAGAAGGATCGGGTTGTGTGCATGACATTTGAGTTCGAACGAGACAGTGGTCTGAGGAGCCAAGAGGTGCATCCACTGAGACGGAGTATCCGTTCGGACGTGTAGTCAGCAGAAAGTCCAGTAAGGAGCTCGTATGGTCCTGTATATCTGGTATTATCGTTGGAGAAAGTACCAGCTGAGAGAATCCATAGGTCAGAGCAAATTCATGAGCAGATATCCCAGCATATTTATTGGTTCGAAGACTGAGCCACTCACGATGGTGGGCGTTAAAGTCTACCAAAATAACTAGTTCTGCTGTGGGATACTGCTCTAGAACTTTGTCAGTCTTCAAACTCAGGTGCGTGAAGAGTCGATTTACGTCCGTGTCACCGCTATGAGACCTGTATAGGCACGCATAGATACGAGTGTGGCCGCCATGATCTACGCGCACCCACAATATCGACAGGTCCCTGTCTTCAAGACTATGAAGTCGGCGACAGCAGATATCCTCCCGGACGAACATACATACACCGGCACGACTCAAAAAATTGTGCTCGAGTTTGTAGCCGGGATAATGAAGGTATGATGTGTCGGCCGGGCAGGATATCTGCGTCTCCGTTAGAAAGAGGATGGTCGGCTGCGCAGTCTCGAGGTGATGGTGGACTGCATTAAGATTTGCGTGAATACCCCTGATATTGCAAAAATCCACATTGTATGTGAATGGACTAGCCGCTGTAAAAACTCTTATCCTTTTTCTATTTCTGGCCATTTTATATGAAGTTACTTAGACTAGGGATGAGGATTCACTGCACAGACAGCTTAGAAGACAAAAAGGTGCGGTACTAAGACTGCCGAAGCTCACCACAGATGATACGGTTGCTGGCACGGCGGGTGGAAGGGCCCCTGATCCCGTTCTGTTGTAGTAGCCGGGTCCACTCAGGTCTCCTTCTCCGGCACCACTACCACTTCAGAGACTTTACACAGGCTGGCGGATCAGCCTCCCAGGGCGGAGATTAAGTGATCCCTGGGTTCCGGAACCCGTTCAACCTGCGGGCGGCTAGCGGTCAGCCGTTTCATCAGGTCTCCCTGACCGCCGAACCAGCACGCCGGGTCTACGTCGAGCAATGACAGCGATAAGCACCGCCGGTCCTCCGCTGTCCGCGCAGCGAATCCTCAAAGAGAGCTCTGGCAACCTTACTCACCGCCAGGAACACAGCACTACTCAATGTTAGTGTTATTGTGGCCGCGGTTTTCTGTAAGGTGGAGGTACTTCCCCAGTTCGGGCCGCTCGTTCGAGCAAGTACTCGCTATGCCCCGCTTTATTTGTTGGGGCAGCTTATTCGAGCGAGTTCTTGCAGTGCCCTACCTCTCTGAAATTCGTGCTCGTAAGGACCATAACTATATTCGGGCGTGTAAATAGCCTTCCCATGCAGGTAAAAAGAGGCGGGAGCGGGAGATCAGCCAGTAACTTAAGCGTATAATGAAGGGAATAAATCACTCACGTGCGGTTCTTGAGGGTTCATGTCACCTTAAGAGCATCTTCCATTAATCAGTGTCCAGATCTGGATTCACTCGAGGTAGCTAGCGTTGGCAGCAGCTGGTGTGCAAGGACTTTCTTTAGAATGTAGAATCTTTTGTAGATGCTTTACACGGTTTTTAGAAAACACGAAAGTCAAAGGCACAAAAATATGTTTGAAAGAGTCCTGCGGGATAGAATATATACCACTTAACACATCGAATAAAAAGCGTTTTAGTCCGCTGATGAAATCTGTGACTCCCGGTCCGGTGACTCAACCGAATCGATTTTTTTTTGAGCATTTAGATGCTGCTACCTCAAAATCATAAGTGTCATAACCCGGACCCGCGAAGGTTTTTATTAATCCAATCATTTACGACAGATGTCACTTGGCGTCACCAAATATTGCTACATGTGCAGAAGTGTCCGCTACGGTGGCTGTCGCAGCAAATGACTGCGCTTTGATTGCGCCACATTCTTTACACAATACATATAGATAAGTAGCTATTACAATTTTACAAAAGTGACCTTAATCTAGCACATTATGACACTGTATTCACGTTTTCTTCTTACGTCATCTTCACACTAGCGATTTCGGTGAAAGTTGTCTCGTACTGTGCATTCGTTCTAATCCTTAGGATAGGATTGAGGATTAGCGAAGATCTGAGCATGTTGGCGTGTCGTCTGTACGCTTCGCCTGTAAGCAGTGCCCACTCCGATGGACCTAGTAGAGATTGGACACTATCTACACAATAAACAATATATAAGTCTAAAGTTTAATAACTTCCCTGTATTGTGTGTTCGTCCGACAGTTTCCTTTTGTATCACTGGCACAGCACTTTTATTACACAAAAACAAGTAAGTGTGAATTTAACCACGCAATTAATAAAGTGGTAGAATAAGCGAAAGTTGCTTTTCATTTAATCACCAAAAATAACACAATTTTTCAGAGGTAAATAATTTGCGAGCGATAACCTGACCATCGAGTACCATATTAGATTGCGGTCCGATTCTCCGTGCGTAAGGCGATTCTGATAGCAACGGTACAAAACAATCCCCCACCCCAGGCAGATCGGGTCTGACTGACACTGTATACCCTAAGGAATCGGCAATCGCAACAGAGTAGCAACAGCTCTCGTAAGAATCGAGTCACCTACTAAAACTTCAGCAACGCGAGAAACGCCATACGAGCCGGGTAAGAGGCATATTTATCTCCTTGATCAGTACAAGATCACCCACTTTTGAGATGAAGATACTCCAGAGAAAACCTTTTCCAAAAGCACTGAGACATCAAGTAGTTGTGTGGAGTATCTAACAAGGGATACTCGGGTAAAGCCTTCAAGGGCCCACCCACTAAAAAATGAGCAGGAGTCAACACCTCCAAAT
This sequence comes from Apoda limacodes, assembly GCA_946406115.1. NCBI lineage: Eukaryota > Metazoa > Arthropoda > Insecta > Lepidoptera > Limacodidae > Apoda > Apoda limacodes. The sequence goes on along the minus strand of OX291563.1, from coordinate 20,668,176 downwards.
CATTCGGGTCCGGAGAAATCGGACAGAGGGGCTTCGAGTTGAACAAGCTTCAATTTTACAGAAGACTGTAAAAAAGCTCCTCGAAGGTGAGAACAGTTACTACACAACCGCTTCGAAAATTCCGACCCAAGAAGGATATGAGGAGGGACAGAGAATCCACTTAATTCCCTTGCGGGAAAAGTGATGTCCTATGCTCTGCTGATTTACAATAAGGAACTGGTGGACTTCTCGTAGATACCGATCAGCACCTTTACAATTGGTGCCACAATCCGAACGGATTATATTTGGCAATCCACGGCGGCTAACGAAGCGAGAAAGACGGGCAATAAAAGCCTCAGTGGAAAGAGGGGAGACTACCTCAAGATAGACAGCCTTCGTAACAAGACATACAAATACGCACAAGTATGTCTTGACCACCTTGGCGTTGCGCAAGGTAGAAGTCTTAATGTTAAAGGGACCTGCAAAATCAGTTTCAACATTAGAAAATACGCGAGCGGGGTTTACTCGATCGTCGATAAATGGGTTAAGTTTAGGCAAAGCTCCTTTGATCTTGAAACGACCAGCTTGAAGATCCCCTATTAAGGTCACATAGTGCTCTCTTTGTATATTTCACACTAAAATATGAAGCGTTTTTTCACGTTCTGACGCCGATAAGTTCAGTTCAGAATCCAAAATAGGAGGTCGATGGGCGTTGTTGACAAATCGGTAAATCCAGCCAATCACTCCGACCAATTTTTCAAGAGAGCTGAACCTAGTCAACAACGAATATGTACAAAGTAAAGGGTCAATGTTTACCACTAGGACGCGTAAGCCTGGAAGAGGGTCCACTAATTCCAGACGAGAAGAAGGCCTTAACTCTGGTCCAAAAAGCCATTCAATTCCCCTGGAACGTGATTCCACTAAATGGCAGCAGAAGACTCCAAAATCTTAGAAACCCTATTCGCCACCTAGGTATCTATTGAATGGACAGAAGCTTTAAGCCAGGTGAGCACAATCTGGCTGTCAGTCCAAGCGTAGACGTGGGAAGTGGGTACAGATTGGCCTTGGGTCGAAACCATTCCCACTAGACAATTCCATCTTTGGTATCGTGGGACGGCCATCTTAGTCTTAGCGGTGACCAAATTGAGGAGGGCCGAACTATCGCGCTGGACGGCACGAAGATAAATCACAGCCACATCATTCTACACACATCTATGCCAGCCTCAGGAGCATCACAGAAGCCGTAGAGAGTGACACTGGATTGTCAGGCGGTAAAATTTCCTAGGAATAAGCACACGATGGAGATCCTAAATAGAAGACACATAACGCATCCAGGATGCCAATAGATCACCAGTAAGTGAGATGTCCCAGGAGATTCCCTCTAGTCACAGCTTTTGTACACTTGGCCCAAAAAAAAACAGGAGCAAGCTAACCGCAAGGGTCGAAGATCCTTGCTATGGTAGACAACACAGTGCGCTTATTCCAGGTCTAGGGAGTTGAAAGAGCCTAAAAGAAGAAACAATCCGCAATCGATTAGTATTGTACTCCAAGAATTGCAACTGCATCAGGGTTGTCAACATTCTGAAAGATCAAGGGATCCTGTTGTAACTCTTCGGCGAGACCATCGTGGAGATCAGTAGAGTTGGATATCCATTATCCGAAGCTCAAATCCGTCGGCATGGATGATTCAAACTAGCTTATCGCGGAGAATCAGTGCCTTTTTAATCGTAGAGGCTCCCGTACAGATATCGTTGACGTAGACGTCGCTGGACAAAACAGAAGCAGTACGAGAAAAGTGAACACGTTTCGTATCAGCAAGCTCTAATAGGGTCCGAATAGCGACGAACGGACGAGAGCTAAGAACATAAGTATTGGTGTACAACTCGAAGACGGTCATGTGTAGCGCATGCTCTTATCGCCAAAGAATCAATTCATACCTGCGATCTTCCTTATGGATCATTGTCTGACGAAACATCATATGGATATCAGCGACCAGAACTACCTGATGTCTCCAAAAATTGGTCAAGATGTCATGAATAGTCCGGTGCAATTTGGTTCCCGAGTGAAGACACTGATTAAGGGCGTGTCCGTTTGAACTAGAAGCTGAACCATCAAAGACAACTCTTATTTTCCCCCCTTTGAAGACAGCATGGTGAGGAATGAAGAAATGTTCCTCCCTCGCCCAGTCAAGGTCAGAAACAGACATACGGTCTAAAGCTTGGTAATACTGCATGAACTCAAAATACTTCTGTCGGAAGACAGGGTCGCGCCTCGTACGCCTCTCCATGGAAATAAACCGTTTTTTGGATAGCATCCTAAAGTGGCCGAGGGCAGGTCAGTTCGGCAAGAAGGGGAGCCGAGTGAAGATTTGACCAGTCGAAAATCGGCCGGTATTATTCACAAAAAGGGCCTCACACTCTTCATCAGCCAGGTTAGACCTAGGAGTTGCAGGAGGCTCTTCTACTTCCCAAAAGCGCTAAACTGTATCAGCAAGGGACACACAAAGGAGCCAGACAAGGTCTGAATAGGGGCACAAATTGGAAGTGCTGGGCCTATTATGGCATGACCAAAATCCGTAGGAAGTCCCACCAACCCATCTGCCTGCAAAAACTTAGCCAGTCCTAAATTGCATTTACCCAGAAAGTCGGCACGAACAGTAAATCCACCGAACTGGGAAGACAATAATAAGGCCCGTTGTAATCTTAATAATTTCCGGCGTAAACAAAACTTGGTGATGATTATAAAAAATGTAATTTAACGCCATGGATAAAATAGTCCAACGAATAAGCACGAAGAAAACTACATCTTTCAGTGCTAATGTTTGGGGTCGTAAAAACAAAAAACCTGTTTATCTGTACGAGAAACTGTCATGGTCTTGTGATAGAAACAAATATCTGACTCGCTCGTCACCTTACCTTATACTTTGCCCCAGACATAGATCCGCAGCTTTCCGAAGAAGTTTTAAGTTCGCAGCCTCCCGCTGCTGGAACGACCTGCCGCCACCATGCTGAGCTAAACAATCGAAAATTGCATTTGTAAAATTCCTAAAAGCTTATCTTTTAAATAAGCAGATCTCGTTATATTCAGTAAAACATACCTTGAAATTCTTACCTCATTCAGGAATGGGCGAGCAAAGTCTACTAGTCATTCATGTATCAGATTATTTCAAGATAAAACTGCTTGATTGCGCCTTCTTAACGCTGTACTGGTATTATGGTTCTTCGTGCTTTCATTTTCAATTTCTACTTTTTCACTGTGTTCGTAAATGACTCTATACATCTATGCAGTTCTACTTCATTAAACTTAATTTTTAGTTTTAATTCAAGATTTTCTTTCACAAAAAACATTTTCATTTGTACTCTCCATGCTTGTGTTTTTTTTGTCATTGTCATAGATTATAGTAAAGATCATAGAGTACTATTACTATCATACAGGTAGAAAGTAAATGTATATGTTGCCAGCTCACCTGGGCTGCGTTCCGAGTGTATATTTATGGTTACATAGTCTAAATAGGTTGAAATAATAATTTTAATAGTTAAGATTTAGTTTAATTTAGTTAGTTTGATATAAACTTTCAGTGTAATTTGTGTTCTTTTATATATATTTTTTTCTTTTTAATGTTTTATTGTAGTGCGTGTTCCGTTTGGTGGTTCGACGCCAATTCAGAAGGCTCCTACTGAAAATCAGTTCTGTGGCCCTAGCCACAGTTTTTATACTGAGTGGGAGTCTTTTTTGAAAATTAGTAGCGCAATGGATTATTTTTTATTATATATTTTTTTTGTTTATGTTACAATAGCTTACTCTATCTAATAGCTGCTATTGTTTTCAAATAAATATTTTTCTTCTTTCTTTTTCTTCTAATAAGCGAATTATAGAGGGGAGAAATAAAAATGGAAACCTGACCTCTAAGACTTGAGACCTTGAGGCCACCAATGCCTTGAATAGAATCCGCAGACGGAGACTACTGTAACTTAAGCTTCCTTACAAAAGAGGTCGAAGCAAGCAACCCTGAGAACCCGAATCAAGTAATGCTCGTACTAACACAAAGGAGGCACAGGACGAGAAGGCTCGAACCTGTGCAGTGGGAAGTACAACTGTCAGTGGTGCTAATTTGGTATCGAAGGAGGAAGCTGTGCTCGCAACAGCTAGCCATCGCTGTGACGGACTAGTAGGCGGTGAACCTAATTGTGGCCGCGGAAGATTCCACCGCGGTAACGGCTGTCAACTGACAACATACGGCGCACGCTTCATTAGCGCCGAAGTAGAGGGCCGATAAGGGGCCTAAAGGGGTATCGAACTATTAAATTGAGGCGGATAATACCCCAACCTCAGGTACTGTGCAATAGGTGGCGAATACCTCCTTTATCCGGTGTGCGCTTCCTACCCAAACGAAAAGGATTCTTGAGAGTAAGAGCGGGGTGCAAAATTTACTTTTCGCATATTAGAAGGGGAGGGGGGTGAAGAGCGCCAACCCGTAGGCAACTTAGGACGGGTCAAAGGCGCTCGCATTCGAGGGCGACCCCCACACGAGGCAAGTCATGCACGAGGGGGGGGGGGGGAGTTGAAGAGGGGGGCGGGAGCGAGGTGGAGAAGAGTGGGGAGGGGCGACTGTCCCTAATCCGCGAAAGGGCCCCAGTTCTAAAATTACCACTTTGAGCCGCTGTTTCCCTGGATGAGCTCAGGGGGTGCAAACCACCCGAGGTTAATCTACATAATAATCCGTGGTAACGATCCCCACAATTAGCGCATCCAGGTGCACCACCATCAGGCATCATATGCCCCGACTCCAGATACACCATACAGCGGTGCTAATAAATACGGCAGTAAAAGCAGGTTGGCTGTGGTGGTGTTTGCCTGGCCCCTGTACCAACAACCCTCGAAATTGTAGGGCGGGGTGCAGAGGACCTTTAGGGCAGTTGCCGTGGTGTTTGTGAAGCTCTGCGCAGCGGGAGGCAGAGCAGCGGGGAGAGGAACAGAATCAGCTCTCGGCCCTCCGGCACTCATCCTTCAGAAATTTCTCCATATTGGAGAAGGTAGGGAGAATAGTGGCCGATTCACCCCCACAAACAACTCAAAACGGCTCCTTAAATCCGGTGTGAGACGATAGAGGGCCAAATGGACAAGTTTTTCGTCGTTTTCGTTTCAGCCGAAAGACGTCCACTGCTGAACGTAGGCCTCCCCCATAAGTCCCCGCAACGGCTGGTCCTGAGCCGCCCGCGCCCATCCGCTTCCTGTGGCTCTGACCAGATCGTCTGTACACCTGATAGGAGGCCGACCCACGCTGCGTCTCCGATCAGTGGTCGCCACTCGAGAATCTTTCTTCCCCATCGGTTATCGGTTCGACAAGCGATGTGGCCTGCCCATTGCCACTTCAGCTTGCTAACTTTTTGAGCTATGTCGGTAACCTTAGTCATTCAGCGAATTTCCTCGTTTCGGATTCTATCGCGCAAAGAAACACCAAGCATAGCTTTTTCCATAGCTCGCTGAGCGACTCTGAGCTTATTTAAAAGGCCAACAGTAAGAAACCACGTTTCTGTACCATAAGTCATCACTGGCAACACACATTGATTATAAACCTTTGTCTTTAGGCACTGAGGTATTTTGGACGAGAAGATGTTGCTTAGCTTCCCGAACGCTGCCCAGCCGAGCTGGATTCTTCGGTTTCCCCAACCTCTTTCTCAAAGTTGGACCTACCTAATTGGACTACTTGCCCTAGGTATGTGTAAGCGTTTTTTTTTTTTTATAAAGGCCTATGGTCCAAACAACCTGTTGGGAAACTCTGATGAGGACTCTAAGCATCGTGCCTAGGTCTTCCAGCGATTCTGCCATGACCACTATGTCGTCGGCAAATTGAAGGTGAGTGATGTACTCGCCATTTATATTCAATGGACAAGTAGAAAGGACTAATCCTTGTTAACTTGAAGCCCTTATCTCTTTAGTTCAATAACTGCAACCAACATAGGGCAGCTCTTTCCGCAGGTTTGCAACCTCTGCCATGGTAGGCATTAGCAATTTGCCTAATATTGTCATAGCGGCTGGACAATAAGTCCCGGGCAGTTTTGTAACCGGCCTCATCCTGAGACAAATGCCGGATCTATACAAATATTGTATAGCTGAAGAGTTTGTTTGTTTGATTGTTAGCTTGAACGCGCTAATCATAGGAACTACTGGTCCGATTTGAAAAAAAATAGTATAAGATAGCTCATTTATCGAGGAAGGCTATAGGCTATATATCATCACGTTAAGACCAATGAAGAATGTTTCAAAATCGGGGTTTAATTTTTCCTTTTGAGAGCTTCCGCTGCTTGCGCTGCGCTGCGTAAACGGTTAAAGTGTCGCAAAAATCATTTACGACAGAATTGTTCCCATTTAAAAGTTTTAAAAAAAGTCCGCGACGGCATATTATGTCTATCTTTTAAGGTTGGCTCACTATAATCTTTTTGATGCTAACCAAATTTGTTCTAAAATAATGCATTATTTGCGAAGGTGTTTTTATAAACATGATATTATTCCTTATCCAAATAAAAAAATTTTATTCATCACAAGTATTTAATTTAAAACAAAATTGCTCTTTACATCATACGATTTTAATCTTAGGAAATATCGCAGTTTTAAAATAACATCGCAGCGAAAAAATTATCAAGTACTACGCGCGCATTTATGATGTGCAAGGCCGGCGGGCAGTCATGAGGAGGAAGGACGGTGGCCCCAGTTAGCTCTGCGAGATACCAAAGGGCGCGGCTCATAAGAGCGGTCGGCTCCCTCCCTCCCTACGCAGCGGACGCAACCGACATTGAATATTTTAAATTTTTTCAAGAAAAAAAAATTTAAGAGTAAAAAAAAAAGAGTAATTATAGATAAAAATTGTAATTTTAATTTTAAAAAAGAAACTTCTTATGTTATGCGTAAAGATACATTGACTCTAAGTTTATTCCAAAATGTTTTTTAAAAAAAGGCCACCTGTGCGAAGCCGGGACGGGCCGCTAGTCATTACATAAAGCTCTCCAGCAGATGATCCCAGTAAATAGGAGAACTTTTGAGATCAGGTTATCCTAACTGAGCTATTGAATTTGATTAAATTTGATATTTTTTACAATGACCTAAATTTCATCAATTGGCAATGCATTGAACAATTGGATTATGTGAATGACCATTTCATTAACACTCACTAATGCTTTAATATGGCTTTTTGACCCCCACGCTCCCAAAAAGACAATACATATTAAACGCTAATACCCCACGATAACTGACATTACTAAGACGATGATTAAAATACGTAAATAAAAAGCAATCAGAACAGATATAAGATGACAATGCAGGAGTCCCACAAAATCCTACTAATATTATAAATGTGAAAGTTTGTATGTCTGGATGGATGTTTGTTACTCAATCATGCTTCAACCATTGGACGGATCGGGATGAAACTTAGCATAGACATAGGTTAGGTCCTGGTATACCATATAGGCTACTTTTTATCCCGAAATTAATTGTTTCCGTAGGAATGACTGTAACAGAGTTGAACGAACTATAGCTACACCTATAGCTTGCTATAGCAAACTTCATTAATATAATTAAGGAGTTCCACGCCGATAACCCAATTTAGGGCGGGCGGTGCCGCTGGCAAAGTCTAGTCTTCTATAAAGAAATTAAAGCAACTGTTTTAAATCTGCTATACATCAGGAGGAAAAAATGAATTTTGAGAGATTTATAAATGGCAAATTAAACAAACCTAAAGAGTTGTGGACGAACCTAAAAAGAGACATTTTGAGTAAGGAAAATAATAACACCTTTTTGACAAGCGAATTCACTGACCCAAACAGGATAAATAGTCATTTCTTAAATATACCTGGACTAACTATGAGTTACATAGGTTTGGTTGTGCCGCCTTAATTAAACTCTGTAGATGAAGACTTAGTAATTCAATCTAATGCTCAGTGTACGGACCACATATCATTGCAGATGTTAATGATGACCTTACCATAAACTTTGGGTGTAATAACTATGATAATCAACAAATCAATTAGCAGATCTATTTACCCTGATTTGTGGATGATCTCGCTTGTCAGGCCTATTCCAAAAAAGTCTGATCCTAGCAGTGAGAAAGATCTTAGGTGAATTAATATCTTATCACGTATCCCTAAGATCTTGGAAAAAGAAAAAGTTGTTTGTATACAAGTGCGTAATTTCATTGAACATAAGAAAATTCTGCCTAAAAAACAGTCAGGATTTCGGAACAACACAGTACTACAACAGCATTAATAAATATTATTGTCAACGTTTTGTATTCACGGGACAATGGGATGGGTGCATTTGACTCTTTTAATTCTTCTCTACTTTTACCCAAACTATCTTACTATGGTTTTGACTTTTCTGCAGTAGCTTGGTTCAATAGCTATCTTTGTAATAGATTACAGTTTGTAAAATCATTAGGCAAGATGGCACAAAAAATACTTCTGCTATACAGCCAGTAGAACGAGGTGTACCACAAGGGTCAATCCTAGGACCACTTCTCTTCATTATGTATAGTGCAGATATCTTGTTTGCACATTTATATGCTTATGATCTGCAAATTTATCTGCCTCTTCCACCATCATCTGTAAAATTCATTGATTGAAGACCTTAGAAGAATAGTTTTATGGTCTAGTAAAAACAATCTGGCTTTGAACCCTACGAAATCGAAATTTATGATCTTGGGTTCCAAGAAACAAGTCCAGGACATTTCCAGACATCGGCCTACAATAACCATCTTTGGTGAATCTGTTAAATGTGAAACTGAGGCTCGGAACTTAGGACTTGTAATGGATAGTCACCTTAGATTTGAGACACATGTTCTAGAAAGTGTCCGTAACTGTTTTTAAAGACTTTGATTATTGTACAAACTGCGACCATACATTAGTGTCCATACTAGAATCGTGCTGTGTGATATACTGGTTTTATCTAAACTAAACTATGCTGATGCTGCTTACGGACCATGTTTGTTGGCAAAGACACAGAGTATCATACAAAGAATGCAAAATGCATGTGCACGTATTTGTTTTATAATTCCCCTAAGAACGCATGTTACCCCTTATTTAAGTAGTGGTAGTTTACTGAAAATGACAGCACGCAGGCTATTGTATCAGGCAACACTGATGTTTGGTGTAGTTAAAAGAAAAAAGCCAATTTACCTGTATGAGAAATTGTCATGGGCGAGAGACAGGAATAGACATGGGACCAGAGCATCATCGTTTCTAATCCTATGTCCTCGTCATAGATCCGCGGTCATAATAAATAGCATATTAAGTTTATTGATACGTAATTGGTTTTCTATAATTAGGAAATTTTAGATTAAGATCATTGTGTGAAAAATATGATTTTTTAACAGCATTTTTGATGAAGTGATGATCGTGGTAGTGATGTGACTATGTGACAGTCGGGTGTCGGCGCGGGCGCGGGCGAGGCGGACGCATGGGCGCGGTGCGGGGGGCGGCGCGTGGCGCTCGGCCGCCGTCGTACGTCGCGTACTACGTGGCGATGGCGGGCGTCGTGGTACTGCTGTTGCTTCTCTGCTGCTACTTCCTCTACTTCTGCGTCACGAAGATAAAAGGTTACAATATATTTTTAACCATCACAACTCAAAAAAAAAAATTGTAACGTCAATTCAGTGCTCACAAAAGCTTGACAGTTTAGTAATGTTCTCGTATAGTATAATTCGTGTGGGAAGCTGTCAAAATTTACATGTTTTGTGTGTTTTTTATTTAAAATTCATTATAAATATTATTATTTTTTTCTTGATGAAATAATTAGAGTATTGTGAATAACTTTCTGCCAATAACTTAACATTTTTGATTTCTCAACTGATTTTTATTTGATACCTTTGGACTCTAACACTATGGAAACCATGAACTTTATGAAGGATAAGGCATCTCTTAAATCGTCTTGATAACGCAGATGTAAGCTATCTTGACCTCAATGAGAAACTACTCGACAAACTTGACTGTTCCAAAGTCTATGCATACGATTTATTTTTATTGTCATATTTCTGAGCTTTGTACTTAAGTGGCTCGCAATTCAACTTTGCAGGAATACTCACATTCTTACTCTTCTGTATAACGTCCTTAATATTCTCCCTCTGCACCCCATTACCTGTATAAGTATAATCTGTTACAAAGGATGTCTTAAGGTCAAAGGTAGAACGAACTCTATCTATACCTTTATAATTAATTCGGGCTACATCGGAGGCGCTCGGCGCTGGTGGCGAATGCCCGAACAGCCTCCTATCTTTTCTAGCCTGAGTGCACCAGCTACAGCTGCAATGTCATCTTGCCATCGTCGTTGAGGCCGACCACGTTCGAGTTTTCTTTCATATGGGCACCAGTATATGATTGTGTGACTCCGCTGCCATTTTGGATTCGATTTAGTCTAACATAGAGCAACACGGCATCCTGACGCAGAACGACGTTAGACTAATGTCCAGCCCGTTTCCATTTCAAGACCTTAAGTACCTTTACGGGCTACTACGACGACGACTAAAAAGATTTAACTTCAGCTAAACCTTTCTACTTTAAAATTATATATATATTTAATTTTTTGTTTTGGTGAGTTTCTTTATTTACAACTGATAAAAGAAGTCTTCGTAGTCAGATGAGTTTAATACAAATGCGACACCGCCAGATATTGTTAATGCGGCTCAGCCTAAAGATAAGTAGGTTTTTTGCACATACGCCAGTTTTATTTACCTGGAGAAACGAGAGGAAAACGTTCGTTTTCCTAATAGCGTTTTCCTAATCCTAATAGCTTACTTTAGGGAAACCGTAAACAAATACAAACCGTCACTCCCACGGATAATTTAGGTAATCGATGTTGAAGGGCATTGTCAAGTCCAAAAAATTCATAAATATTGAACAGTACCTATATAAAATCAATAGTATTTTTTAAAAGGACGTCAGATGGGTATGTTAGTAAAAAGGAAGGAAGGAGGAAATTATAGAAAAAGTAATTAAGAATCTCCTGAGGACAAATATTTACTCAACTAACTCAACTAACTCGACTAACTCGATTAACTCAACTCCACTTGAAAAATTATTATTGTGTTTTTAAAAAAAAGTAATTTTTTAAGTATGTAAGTGATTAACTGTTAGTGTTACGAAACTTGGAGTTTAGTACCAAGATTATTAAATTCACAAAAATTCTTCTCAAATTTAGCTGCTGGGTGGTAGCGAACTCGGAACTCATTGATGAGTATAGCTAGCCAGCTATATGCCCCATTCGACCATCGAAAGATTAATTATCGTCTCGAAATTGAATGCCAGTTTATGAGCTTATTTTTACTATTAAGAGGGTAGGCTAAAAAATCATAAATATCAGATTGGTTTTTACAAAGACCCATACTCGTCCGTTAGTTCAGTGCGTCTCGTGCGATTGCAGAAAATTGTTTAATTATATAACAATAACTATAATAATTACTTTTGCTTGTAGTATTAACTTCGTCACATAAATGCAAATAATTGTTTTGCTCACTAAATGCAATTTTTTTAAAATTGCTAGAGAAACCGGTATAGAATAGTAAGTTGGTTATTTAATGTCTCCCTATAATTTTATATTTTGTAAAAATATATATTTTATTTTTTTGTATTTATTTATAAACCTTAATGATTAATACATATTTATTACAGCGGAAAACAGTTGTTCTATAGTTCTATAGTTCTATAGGTACGATAATACGAAGAAGGGTCTTTTCTCCACCGTCACAGAACTGGTAAGCCGCGGCTCATAGACACACCACAACTGGTAAGCCGCGGCTCATAGACACACCACAACTGGTAAGCCGCGGCTCATAGACACACCACAACTGGTAAGCCGCGGCTCATAGACACACCACAACTGGTAAGCCGCGGCTCTTAGACACACCACAACTGGTAAGCCGCGGCTCATAGACACACCACAACTGGTAAGCCGCGGCTCATAGACACACCACAACTGGTAAGCCGCGGCTCATAGACACACCACAACTGGTAAGCCGCGGCTCATAGACACACCACAACTGGTAAGCCGCGGCTCATAGACACACCACAACTGGTAAGCCGCGGCTCATAGACACACCACAACTGGTAAGCCGCGGCTCATAGACACACCACAACTGGTAAGCCGCGGCTCATAGACACACCACAACTGGTAAGCCGCGGCTCATAGACACACCACAACTGGTAAGCCGCGGCTCATAGACACACCACAACTGGTAAGCCGCGGCTCATAGACACACCACAACTGGTAAGCCGCGGCTCATAGACACACCACAACTGGTAAGCCGCGGCTCTTAGACACACCACAACTGGTAAGCCGCGGCTCATAGACACACCACAACTGGTAAGCCGCGGCTCATAGACACACCACAACTGGTAAGCCGCGGCTCATAGACACACCACAACTGGTAAGCCGCGGCTCATAGACACACCACAACTGGTAAGCCGCGGCTCATAGACACACCACAACTGGTAAGCCGCGGCTCATAGACACACCACAACTGGTAAGCCGCGGCTCATAGACACACCACAACGTGAAGCCGTGGTGAGGGAGTATATGGAAAATATATTGAAAATTGAAATCAAAATCTTTTTATTCAAATGGGTTTACTAAGAACACTATCGAATCGTCAAGTAAATTAACTACAACTAGCTTTACAAACTAATTACAATACTGTTTTATTGCGTGCGTCCAATAGGTAATCTTTGTAAAATCACAAACGAAACATAATATTATAGTGTATCAACTAATAAATACACGTTTTGTATTGAAACACTTAATAAACAAGATTTATAATGTAAATAGTATGATTTAAAAAAAAACAATCAAAATTTTAAAATTTTATTGGTGACAACAAACCACTACGGTTTATTTGACACAAATTTAGTGTGGACACTGTTCGTCGTGATGTTTATAGTGAGGGTCTGCATAATCGTAGGCATGGTGTCAAACCCTCGCTGACATAATCGTAGGCATGCTGTCAAACCCTCGCTTACATAATCGTAGGCATGCTGTCAAACCCTCGCTTACATAATCGTAGGCATGCTGTCAAACCCTTACTTACGGAAAATCATAAAAGAGCAAGGTTAGAGTTTTTTTTGGAGCACTTAGATTTCGATTGGAGTAATGTCATATTTACCGATGAAAAGACTTTTAAATCCAGCCAACACGGACGTCTAAGGTTATGGCGTAGAAATAATACGCAATTTAATAGTCCCATAGTGCTCGTATAACAGTTAACATGTGGGGGGATGAGTGCGGTCGACCCGGGAGAACTAATCAGACTACCCAGTGGAGCAAATAGTGCTAATTATGTGAAAGTGCAGGAAGAGATCATGCTACCTAACGTTCCAGATCCAGTGTTTAAAGAACACATTCATCTATTATCCGACTGCGGCAAAGCTCAAAAGTAAGGTTATGTGTTTGACCTGTGTGTATATCCGACTCTAAGTTCCCTCGTTACTACTAAACCGCTTTTAATAAATTATACGTGGTTCGTCTTAACCACTAGAGTGTCATAGGCTATAATAAAATTATTGGAAATCAAAATGCGGATTTTTGGCGTCAAATTGCGTGATCTGAAAAATCTTTTCTTTTCAAAACCTATCGAGTGGGGTATCAAAATAAAGAATTTTAAAGGTGATTTCAAGCAAAACTTGGAAAAAATAAATAACGCTAAAAAGCTGTTTATAAAAATAATAATAAATGGTAATAATACGATAAAACAAAACAAAATTAAAAAAAAAGGTAAAAAAAACTGGTTGCCTGTAAAGTCGGTATACGGGCGAAAGTTTTACGTGACAACTTGTGCCTTTCACTTTTTATGTCTGTCTCTCTCGCTCTTAGGCGGGCTAACCATGCCGCGTGCCTCTCACTCGCTCTCATTGTGCGCATAACGTGAGCGGAGCGTAACGCAGTTTCTTGAAGTGTCACCCGGCAAACCAATTTATAAGACGTTGTCACGTCAAAAAAACTAGGATTCCATCAGATTCGAACGTCGGTCACTAGACACACTATAGGTATGACGATGAGAGGGTGAGAGCGGCCCCGACAGTATGAGCTAGCGATCCACGTGTTAAGTGTTACCCCTCCCCTGCTAACTAGCGCCGCCAATTCATATTTTTATTATCCTGTTTGTGCAAAGCAAATTTCAAAAATGTGCGTCTATAGAAATATGTAACCTATGTGTCTATAGAAGTTGTAATTCAATTCCATCCAATTTTGCAGCTGATCTGTGTGTGACGAATTGAACGATTCTTTTAAAAGATCTTTCTCAAGAGAAGCTTATCAGCAATCTGATGACTTTCCGCTTTCTCGAGTGGTCTTACGGGCTTTGTATATAATGGAAAAGACAAAGTGACTTCTACCCGAAGGACAATAAGATACGATACTTACTCTAGCGATATGAAGTCTGTCCACATCCAGACAGTTTTCCTCAGAAAAAGATTTAAGGAAACATTGCAAAGGGGTACATTTCTCAACTGACCGATTAAGCTACTACTAAGACGAATAAAACCTGGTACTTACCCGACTTCCGTGTATGTAATGTAAATAAACAAAAAAAACTCCGACTCATGCTTGATTGAGCGGAAAGTCAATGGGTAAGCCATTAAATATGTTAAATATGACGATGAGCATGGAATAATGCAAAGAATAATGATGTAATACATCTCCATACTTTTGGCGAATTTAGTATGATGAATTTCATGTCAAATTCAAAAAGACTCTTAAATCTTCCTGTCTCAAGATAAATTTGCACCAAGCGGATTGAAAATGCTAACTGGCGACAAGTACGAATATGTTGCACGTGTTCTGGGATCAAGACACAGACGTTTTCACGTTCATTATAAACCTATAAAAAGTTGATGATATCATAAATGGAATTAACCTTTCAGTTAAATGACTAAAACTGACAATGTCCATTTAACGAAAGAATTTTGTTAAAGAATATATAGAGGCTAAACAGGATGGAATGAGAAAATCGAAAAAAAAACTATTTGAAAAGAATGAAATTTGAAAAAGTCAGTCGATACAAAGATATCCCAATGGGTAAAAAAAATGTATTTTGCGACGCAAGTGTTTGAGCCTTTGCATGTGTTGCATATCTACGTGTCTGCATTCTGGTTGGCAAATGGCACATAACTGATGATAATTCAAGATGGATGAAGAACGGACCACTGTCATAAATCCAAGAATTAATAGCCATAGGAATCAGAATCGGGGCAGTCCTATCTGCAAATGACATCGAGGTAAAAAAAATCTATACTTATTGTCAATTATTGTCTACAGGAATTGGTGACTTTAAGCAATCGTTTTTCCAGATACCGGAGGCTAATACAAAGCACAGCATGGATTATTCAAGCTGTCAACAGTTGGTCACTTAGGGATTGTTAGCACTTTGTTGAACTGGGAGTCGATTAAATCAAGTCTGATGAACAAACCTGGATCCTGAAACCCGGACCTGAAGAGACTCAGAATAGAAACTTTTATGTAGACATCAAAACTGACAACAATACAGGGTTCATATCAACAGACAGTCCTCTCTGACAGCTAATACCCTTTTTAGGATGATATCCTCCGTGTTAGAGGAAGTATAAATGCAGCAAACATCGATGAAGAGGCAAAACATCCTATCATCTTACACCCAAAAGATAGATTCGTTAAGCTACTTTTGTTGCAATATCGAAATGACGCCTTGCATGTTGGAAGAGAACGAGTGTTAAACGAGGCAAGTAGATGGTTTTGGGTACTGAATTGGCGTAATGCGCTTAAAATATCTGAAAAAATTGTGAACTTTGTAAAAAACAGAGTCAAACTTTTGCCTCCAATTATGGCTACGCTTGCTTTGATACGAGTCAGCGATGAAAATAGGCAAATTGACCAACGTCACGAGAAAAGATGGAGTGCTTTATTCAATTGTCTTTCGATACACCTAGAAGTGGTAAGTGACAATACTCCGTACTGATATGCCTTCAAAGATTTACTCGTCACACGACGTGGCTAACCAGCTGTCAAGCAAGCTCGAATGGAACTTTATTAGTCAAAGTGTACCCCAACTAGGATGCTGAGAGCGACTCATACGCTCAGTAATAACTGCATTACGAGTGGCTTTGAAGACCATACCTTCAACTGTTATAACAGAGGTTATAATTTACAGTAGACCACTAACCTATGTTTCCATTGATCAATTCGATCGATTAATTACCTCTGAAACCGAATGACTTTTTACAAACGGGAGCCTCATATGTCATTGGTAAATGAAGCGCGCAATTTAGGTTTAATATTTGATTACAACTTACGGTTTTTCGTCTCACTTTACGGACACATAGTAGAGAAAGTTCGAAACTGTTTCTATCGGTTAAAAATTCTTTACAAAATCCGCAATTATCTTAGTACCGACTTACGTATCAAATTATGCGAGTCTCTGGTTCTATCGGGTTTAAATTATGGTGATGTTGTTTATGGGCAATGTCGGCTGCCGAATCACAACGTCTTTTGCAACACGTACAAAACGCATGTGTACGTTATTGTTTTGACATAACCACCCAGAGCACATGTAACACCCTACCTTAAGAACTCTGACATACTTAAACTAGAAGCAAGAAGCAAATTCCATTTAGCTAGTCTTATGTTTGGAGTTATTAAGAAGGCAACACCTATATACCTGTACTAGAAATTATGTTGGTCAGATGAACATAGCAAAAATAGAACCAAAGAAATACGCTTATTTGCTTAATGTACAGGTGCACAGAAACACAGCATTTGGAGGCAGTTTTCTATATGCAGCCACCAACTGCTGGAATAATCTGTCACCTCCGTTTTGCATTTCTTTAGTCTTTGGACAGTTTTAAACTTAACATGAAAAAATATCTACTTAGCAAGTAAAAATCGAAGACTGTAATGTAATATTTACATAATTGTAGTTAGGTTGGGTAAATACTATTATAAATTAATTTTGTTACTTTTTTTTTATTTGTCTAGTTTTTAGTAAATTTTAATATTATAATATTTTCTTCTTTTATTTTATAAAAATACTGTTTTATTTGTTAATATTTAATTAGCATAATGCTTTCATAGGAATAATAAAGGCTATAAAATATGTATGCCTATGTTGGTTTTTAATTTATATGTTATTAATTATTCTTTATAGTTGTTAAATCTTTATTCTACTGTATTGGTTTTGTTTTCTTTTTTTAATATTTTTGGTTTTTATTTTTTGTTGTATTATCTGAATTATTTTAAACACCCAGGATATCCATGTAAGCACTCTAACTTGTGCATATCAGCATTCAGCATATGCATGTTACGTATGTCAGCATTCTCATTTATAATATACATAGTAGGCTTTCTAATTGACGTAGATTCTCTAAGGAGCTGCCAACCAAAGCCATATTTTTTTTTTTAGAATTGTTATATAGGGAACTGTATACATATTTTGTTTATTTAAGGTACAGTATGCATTATGGTGAAGTACCAGTACCGTGAGCATCACACATAATGTCTTAGAGCGAAGAACCATGAACACTTCGTATTGTCAATTATAATGTGTTTAAACCATCACAATGTAAATGTTTTTAAGTTTTTAATTTTTGCGAATTAACCAATGCTACTATCTTCATATGATATTGGACGTCTCGAGAAACGCAGTTTGGCGTAAACCAGGTGAGGCAATTCTTCCTATTTACTACGGTACTATACTGATGTTATCTTGTGTCTACAGAACTGTCGGAGCTGGACTCGTTGACTGGGACACCGCCCGCTACCCGCGCCCCCGCGGCCGCCTCTTACCCCGTTCAACCAGGTGAGATGACCAACCTCTAACATTATGTATGTTACGTGCTAAATCTGAATTCACCTAGGTCCATTAACTATACCATTCGTAGACTTTAATCACTACTCTATAGACCTTCTGTAATAAATAGTTCAATCTATATTTTTAAGTAAACTTTATTCATCCAGAAAATATCCTCTAGGCCAAGTCCACTAGAATCGCCTGCTAAAATCCCCTGGCGGATTCATTTGGATTTTTCGTCCACATAGATCTCCTTACCAATGTTGATTTTCTGGGGGATTCATTTGGATAGTAAAATCGCAAGATACTTTCTATTTGTCGGCAATGAAGGCTTTTAAAATTGCTTTAGTAAGAAGCAATCGGAAAACATAATAACAAAATCCATGAATATAGTTATTTACAGTATTTACAGTTATCATATACAGTTTCGTGTTGCAGCTACATGTATATAGCTATATCTCCGTAACTATTGATCGTGGACGAGAGACGTTTTGTACAGAAATAAAAGATTGCATCAAGGTCTTTATTTCGAATAACAGCTTTGAAACTTGAAAGAACTACATTTCCGTAAAATACAGTACAATAAAGATACCTACTTCTTAAATTAATTGGAATTTATTAGCTATACAAAAGATGTCGAGCAGATGTTGAGCGTAACTAATAATAATAACCAACTGGCATCAGATTTGTATGTTTTCTTTCTAAAATATTGTCGATCATCATGCACCTCCCCACCCTTCGACCTCTATGAATGTATTTGAACTCTGACATTTGTGAAGTTGGTTAAGTTTAGTTGGCTACATTACAATGCGTAAATAAATAACTCACAATAGGGAAATTAAGCAACAAATCAAAATATCTTGTCATAGTGTAACTATTTTAAAAATATCAGAAATAATAAACTATTTCAATATTCAAGTGGCCAGTGTCCCTTTGTTTAAGATTATGTTATGTACCTCTTAAAAAAGTAAATAAAATTTACTTATAAGTGTACCTACCTTATCCCCCCAGGCGAATTAGGCAGATAAAGTTTAATTTAAATTTTAGTATACTTAATACACCCTGGCTAAGTGTCTGCGAACTATATCGTTAAAGTGCGAAAGTTACTCTGTCTGTCAGTCTGTCTGTTAAGTGAGTCCGGGAAAGGAGATAGGCTACTTGGAAACTTCAAGTATTAGTTAGATTTTTTTTCATAATTGAGGAGTTGCCGTTAAACTCTTACACCGATGATCGAGTTAGAGCGGGTGGAACCGCGGGCAAAAGCTAGTTCATCATAAATGCAATAGTGAGTCTGTTCGTTTGTCCCTGCAACACGTCACAACGGAGCACAGCAATATCGTCAGCAACTAAATCAAGGATTATCAAAAAATAACTAGATATATTTAATCAGTTCGATAATGTTGATTGCATGATTATACAATTCGTTACCGAGAGCATAAAATAAAGTAAGGTAGCGAAGAGCTACGTTGTATTTATAAACAGCGCAAAACTCATCGAAGCGTTTCAGAATTAAATAGCGCCTACGGAACTTGGTATTTTTGAGGGTTCTGTAGTCAAGTGTGTTTTAAAAAGGAAGTACAGTATTACTAAAAGAAAATAAATTCTTACCGATTCAAACTAATGGATTGAATCATTTAAATCTAGCTTATTGCATAAACTTCCTGATGTACTTATTATAATGACAACCCGAATGATTACAATACTGATCTCGAATCTCGACACTATCTCTCTCTCGTTCTAAAATTCACTATACCTACAGAGAATAATAAAATATTTATTATAAATATTTATTAGGTAAATAAAGAAAAAACACATAATCATAGCCCAGGATTAAGGAAATATATAAAAAAATAAATACTAAAGTAACAAATTCCACTAATAAAATAAAACTCCTTGCAACATGTATCAACAATAAAACTGGTAAAACTAAGACATGTTGTCAAGTGTTTGAGTTGATCGTAGATGATACTAGTTTAAAAACAAATCTTGAGGTAGCCATCTTTTTTGATTTTTTTTAGCAGTATTACATACAAAACAACCGAAGATTCTAACTCAATTAATGCAGAAAAATTATAAAAACGAATGTGCCTGAATGTAAAATATCTTTTGTATCTATAACGAGAAGTCCTATATATATCTTAAATACATATACAACTTTAGAAATAAAACCCTATTGGGACTTTCCACAAAAACTATAAAGTCAATAATTCATTGTAGTTGTGTTGATGGCGGTGTGCTTCCTAAAGGGTTGAAATTTAGCAGTCATACCTCTTTTTAAATTAGGTAGTGCCACAGATCCTAATAATTTTCGGCTTATTTCAATACTGAGTAAAGTTTTCGGAAAATCATACTTTGTCAAATTTTAGGCTATTTCTGTATTAATGACTTACTTGGCACAGTAAATAAAAAGTGCGCGAAAAGAATGCCCAACCTACTAATGGAAGACAATACTTGTTATCGTGATAGTAAAGCAAGCAGGTAAGGCTGGCAGCAGGAAATGTATGTATGTTTATTTTGCATACATATATACATATAAACATAGGTAGGGCACTGCAAGTACTCGCTCGAATAAGCGGCCCGAACTGGGGAAGTACCTCCACCTTACAGAAAACCGCAGCCATAATAACACTAACTTTGCCAGAGCTCTTTGAGGATTCGCTGCGTGGACAGCGGAGGACCGGCGGTGCTTGTTGCTGTCATTGCTCGGCTCGCCGCTCGCGATACGGGACGGTCGTGCCGTGCGTGCTAAGTTGTGCGTAGATAAATGTAGTAAAGTGAGAGCGTGAATAACGTGATAGCATTCTACCTGTTGTAGCTGCTAAATTTAACTGAACGTGAGCTCAGATTAAAGTTTGCCAATATGCCTAACTTGCGACGCTCTCCAACTAAGGAACTCAAAAAGCTATGGATCTGAACCTGATATAAATGTGATCAAGGATAAGCAGAGTACTGTGGACCAATAGATGAAGAGGCAGCCAAAAAAGAAGTGAAGCAAAGAAGAAACTGACAGCGATTCGAGTGTATCGGTAGCACCAGTGCGATACAAAGTATGTTGCTCAGGGGATGCTCTAAAAGAAACACTTATAAGCTTTAGGGAAGAGGTGAGCAAAATGAACAATATTTTGAGCAGTATGAAAGAGGAACAGAACACGCGCTTCAAGAACATTCAAGAAGAAATATCGCAGTTTAAGACACAAGTCCAAAAATTTAAAAAAACAAATGAGGATATTGAGAAATCGTTAGAAATTTTGGGTTCAAAGTGCGAGGTGATAGAGGAAAAAAACCAGGAATATAGTGAAGTAGCAACAAAACAGGAAAATAGAAATAAAGATATTATCCAGAAAAACATATACCTAGAAAAATGTAATAGGAGTCTGGAAGAGCGTATAGGATTTCTGGAACAAAAAGAACTTGCTATGAACATAGAAGTGTTAAATGTGCCGAAAAAAGATGACGAGAGTTTAATAGAACAGGTAAAAAAAAAAGGGACGATATTAAAAATTGAAACCAAGGACATAGGAAATGCTTGGCGAGTCGGAGGAGAAAAAAATGCTCGAAGCAAAATAATAGTTAAATTTAAATCACGTGTAGCTCGCAGAGAATGGCTTGAATCGCGTAAAACACCTATTACAGTAAACTGTTTATATAAGAATGATGAGTACACACGCATATATATATCAATGAACACCTGACCTACCCCATACGGACATTATTTTGAAACGTAAAATCTGAATTAAAGGATACATTTAAGTTTATATGGATCCAAGATGGCCGTATTTTGATGAAAAAGGATGAAAATGATAAAAAAGTGTACCAAATTCGCTCTGAAAGCGATATAATCTCGTATGTTCAAAAAAATCAACAGTAGTTACGAAAGATATTAAAATTATACATACCTATTAATCTTAAGTTATCTTTCGATCACATTTCACGAATGTAACTTCAGTTTCAAAATACTCAAAATTAAGTAAATTAAAAAATTGGTATGAACACGTAAACAGTGATTACACATCAGTGCATATAATACATGTAAATATATGCTCATTGAGAAAACACTATAATGAACTATTGTTACTAATAAAAAAATTTCAAAGTAACCTGGACGTAATATGCTTGTCAGAGGTAAATATAAAACAGGAAGAAACGTATACCATAGATGGATTTAATATGTATTCCTTGACTAGAGAACACAGACGAGGAGGAGGTATAATCTTATACATAAAAAATACAATACAATTTGAAATACACTGTAAAGAACTGTGAGCTATTGCGTGGGCATTTTAAAATAAATAACTGTAAATACTTCACAGATTTGTTAGTAGTATACAGACCCCCAGATTTCAATAAAAATAAATGTATTAAGGAACTACAATGTATACTAATTAAAATACCGAAAAACCGTAACATTATCTGGACTGGAGATTGCAACATAAACATTCAGACGGGTGAAGTGGACACGGTAGCAAATAAGTACTTAAACACGTTATCTGCATACGGACTACAATGTGGTATACGAGATGTGACGCGCGAGGTAGTAGCTGCGGGTCGCAGGCAGACGTCGTGTAGTATCGACCATATCTTCGTGCGCAATGGTGGGCCTGCGGAGCTGCATGCGTACACGCTCACAAACAAACTAGCCGACCACTATCTAACGGGACTGACGATTGAAGCTGACAAACAGGTTTGTGAAATGCAAATACATAAAAGTGTCTACAATAATAAATAAATAGGCCTAAAATTAAAAGGTGTTGATTGGCCATCATTATTAGAATATAAGGACCCAAAAGAATTATACAATAAGTTATTACAATATTTATAAATCATCAAAAACAATAATTATAAATAACAATAAGCGTGAAAGTAAAAAAATTATAAATATGCTAAAACATAGAGATTATCTTTTCAAACAATGAAAAGCGCACCCAAAAAGTGATTCACTAAGGCTGCAATACACCCGATACAGAAACAAAGTGCAGAAATTTATAAATATTGCCAAAAATAGGAATAGAAAAGATAACATCACTACATGCAACGGAGATATGCGTAAAATTTAGAATCTTGTTAATAATTGAATAGGGAAAAATAAGCTATCTGTGGATGACGTAATACAGAGATATCTTTTAAAAAATGAATTATCAAAATTAATATCTAATAAATTTTGTGATACTTTTACAAATGAGATTGATAAGCTAAAACAAAAACATGTATGTCAAGAAAAATTTTTAGATCGAAAAACTTACATTACTAAAGCAGATGTCACATTCAGCTACCAGAAAGTTTTAGCGATAGATATTGAAAGGATTATCGACAAATTCGATTGCAACAAGTCTCCAGGATCGGACGGTATCAGAGTACAAGATCTCAAGCTGATAAAAGAAAAAATGTCCCAAGTAATAGCTCAGTTCATTGACCTATGTGTATGTCAAGGTAAATACCCACACCAATTAAAATTGTCAATTATTAGACCAATCTATAAACAAGGTTCACACATAGAATATACTAATTATAGAGGTAAAGCTGTCCTCCACAGTTTAAACAAAATAACAGAAAAAGTAATAGTCTGTCAGGTAAAAAAGTTTTTAGAAAAAATCATATCTTATGCAAAACACAACGTGGTTTCAGATCAAAAAAAAGTACAACAACAGCTCTATCATCCTTTTCGAACGAAGTCAACACTGCTCTTAATGAACAAAAATTAGTAGTAACGGTATTCATAGACTTCAAAAAAGCGTGACAAAAAAGGCTTGTAGCAGTCGATGGACGAATGTGGTATAAGAGGGCCAACGATAAATTGGTTTCGTGAATATTTGAAGGGAAGGTCACTCAAGGTCCGAGTTATGGGGGAAGATACGAACTAAGGCCAAATGTTACACGGAGTACCAACGGGCTCTGTATACGGACCTTTGGGCTATGTAATGCATGTAAACAGTATGAGTAATGTAGTACAAAGCTGTGAAGTGTATATGTATGCTGACGACACATGCCTGGTATATAGTGATAGAGACCAAAAACAGATAGAAATAGCAATACAAAAAGATTTTGATAATATTGTTCGCTGGGCTCATGACAATGGTATCATAATTAACATGGAAAAAACAAAATGTATGGCTATTTTTTCCCCGCATAGCAAATATAAGAATGTGAAAATTACTTTAATAGGTCATGATTACCAATGTCTACATAAAACAACGAAACAATCATGTCTATGTTGTAATCTAGTACAGGTCACTTCGTTCAAATATCTAGGATTAACCATAGATAAACATTTTTCCTGGAATCTGCATGAAGATGCTGTGTCTACTAAGATAAGAGCCGTTTTAGGTAAATTTTATCATTTAAAAATTCACTGCCAACAAATATACTTTTATTATTGTATGCAGAGGCGACCATTAGCTACGGGTTGAGTATTTATGGACAAACATATGATACAAAAACATAATTAAGTCATTACAAATAAGATTGATAAAATTATTAATGAATACAAAATCAAAAAACGAGATTGGTAAACAATACGAAAAACTATTTAAAATATGCAAAGTATTACCAATACAAATAAAGTTTAAACTCTTATATATGTTAGAAACAAAGATTACTTATATGTCTAGATACCGTGTTCAGGCACACAAAACGAGCCAATCCGAGTACCTGATTTTTCATGTACTTGCCGTCAACACTACATCATACGTAATCTGTGCGTCGACGCGAACTGTGCTCCAGCGAAAAGTTTTAAAAATGGCAGTTTGTGCAATAAAATTGTGTAGAAACTATTGGCAAAAACACTTGATGAAAAAAAAAATCACTTTTCTGCTTGTTATATTTTAGTTACGAACGAATTTTTCAAAATTATTATTCAACAGAGTAGCAACAAATATTTTTCTGACTGTGTTGCCAAGTCAGAAGTCTGTACCTTAAATTCCCAAGTTCAGTAAGGTGAACATTAAAACGAAAATATATTCTTTTTACCTAGCGTCACATACCTACGTACATTATTTCAGGTTAATAAAGTATTTCTGTAATGATGACCCCTGTGACACACTGTGTTCATAGAACGTAATCACTTATGTATTTTTTTTAAATTTATTTTAACACAAATATAACAGTTGGATGTAAATCACAATGGAAAAAGTAGTATGTCTAATGTATTTAATGAACTACGAAACTAAATTAATTAATCACCGCATAATCAAAAGACAAAATCTCTCGTTGTGAAAACGAAAGGTAACGTCACACCTTAAACTTTTTGTATAAAATTTTAAATTTAATTACCTACTACTACTACTACTACTACATCAGTAAGACGGCATATGACCAGTTATGACCACGCGCAATTGGGTGTGCAAAATAATAAGGCAGTCTCATTGTCACGTCACGTCACGCTTCCGCCGCGTAGCGCCAGCGTCCTATCTATCTAGTCGGCCGGCGCGGCAGATCAAAAGTGCGCATACAGCAGGCTACATGGGTGCATTAATGGCGCGTTCGTTCTGGGGTTAAGAGTTCCCACGAATGATACTTTTCACACTTTTGATAACGACAATTTTGCCACCGACACCTACCGTTTGTGTAGCTTTGAAACGTTACTAACAAAATTTTTGTATACAAAACTTGCAAAACGAACGGTTGACGTACACACACTACGATAAAACACACACACACTACCATAAACAATGAATATGTATAGGCAGTTTGACAGATTACCACAAAAACCCCACCTCCAGACATGGGTCTAAAATTTCATTTTTCGGTGGCAAAAGTGACAAAAAAAACAAAAATATCGTAAACAAACGCATGACAGTTTGTTACAGATACTAAAAATTTTGATATTTCTGATACCAATGCTAAACGAACGGGGCGCGTTCGTTTCGGGATGTAGAATCATTATTTTAATTTTTTTTTTTTTATACCACTAAGGTGGCAAACAAGCCTACGTTCCGCCTGATGGTAAGCGGTCACCGTAGTCTATGGACGCTTGCAACACCAGCGGCATCACTCGCGCGTTGTCGACCCTTCAGATATCTAAAAACTTCTTTTTTGAAGAACCCCATACTGTAGTCCTTAGAGAAAACCTTGGCAGGGAGCTCATTCCACAACCTAAGCGTTCGCGGGAGGAAGTTTCTCTGAAACCGCACTGTACGGGACCATTTCGGTTCTAAAGTGTGAGAATGAATTCCCTGCCGATGGCGAGCGGTGCGATGGCGGAAAGTAGCCGTGGGCATCATTTCGTACAATTCCTCAAAACACAACCCATTGTACAAGCGGTAGAACACACATAGTGAGGCAAAGTCTCTCCTCAGACTTAGGGGCTCGATACCGCAAGTGAGTTTGGGATCGTCGACAATTCTCACAGCCCGTCGTTGAACCGAGTCAAAAGGGCCAAGCTGGTATCCGGGTGCACCCGCCCAGAGATGGCAGCAGTACTCCATATGGGGCCGGACTTGCGACTTGTAAAGCAGCAACCTTTGCCCCGACGTGAAGTACTGCTTCGCTCTGTTGAGTACACCAAGTTTTTTGGACGCCAGCTTTAACTTGTCTAGCAAGTGATCTCGGAACTGTCAACACCAAGGATCGTAATGCTCTTGGAGATGGAGAGGGGAGTGTTCTGGAATTGTGGGACTACAGTGAATGGGGTTTTCTTAGCGGTGAACGCGCAAACTTGTGTCTTTGAAGGGTTGAATCGGCCCAAGTTTTCCCGTCCCCAATCAGAGACCTTGGACAGACCGATCTCGATTTGAGACACAAGTTCTTCACGTTTTTCCTCCACTACAGAACGAGGGATGCTTGTACGGCCAGTGTAATAAGCGTCTCCAGTACTATCATCTGCATAGCAATGTATGTTGCTGATCTCCAACATATCATTGATGTGCAGTAGAAACAGCGTAGGAGACAGCACAGAGTCTTGCGGGATACAAGCATTAATGTCCATGCTATCAGAGCAACTACCGTCAACTACGGCTCGTATGCGTCTGGCGGACAAAAAGCTAGCCACCCATTTACACAAACCCTCGGGCACTCCGTAAGATGGCAACTTCGATAGAAGACCCCGGTGCCAGACCCGATCGAACGCCTTCGCTATGTCTAGACTACATGCCAATGCCTCCCCCTGAATCTCAATGGCGAGTGCACATCGGTGTGTGAAATACACTAGAACGTCACCAGTGGAGCGACCGTGGCGAAAGCCATATTGACGGTCGCTGATCAGGTCATGTTTTTCTAGGTATCTCAAAAGCTGTGTGTTGATCACACGCTCCATCACCTTGGAGAGGAGGGAGGTAATAGCGATAGGCCTGTAATTCGATGGATCTGATCTATCGCCCTTTTTGGGCACCGGGTGCACATTCGCAGTCTTTCATGAAGATGGAAATTGCCTAGTATGGTAGGAAAGCGCGAAGAGGCGCGTGAGTACAGGACATAACTCAGTAGCACACTGCTTAAGCACCGCTGCTGGTATACCGTCTGGCCCACTCGACTTATGAACGTCTAGGGAAAACAACGCCCGCCGGACCTCTCGCTGTGTTATAGAGATTTCCGGCATGGTCTTACCGCACCACGGTAAAGTAGGTGGTACAGCGCCTTCGTCGTTCATATTCGAGTTGGAGGCAAAGAGACTGTCCAATAGATCGGCTTTCTCTTTTGCATTATGGACCAAGTCACCATCGGTCTTTCGCAGTGGTGGTAACGACGACTGGCAGAAGTTCCCCTCGGCAGCTTTAGCAAGCGACCAGAAAGCACGACTCCCAGAAGGATATCTCGCAAGTCGGCTACCTATTTTGCCGATGAATTGGAATTTTGCTCTGGCAGTTGCTTTCTTACTGAACCTCGAAGAAGCATTTAATTTGCGTTTTAACTCAGAAATATTCGGATCATTATTATTACGAGCCGTGGTCCAAGCCTCATACGCAGTTTGCTTAAGAATTTTAGCTTCTCTGCAAGACCTATTAAACCATGGTCGTTTTTTGACGCCGGCAGCTATTCGCAGGTTAGGAATGAAACAGTCCATACCAGCGAGGATTATCTCAGTGACTGCGGCTGCGCAGACGTCAGGATCATCTGAGCTATAGCAGAGCCGCCTCCACGGGTACGATGCATAAAATTCTCGCAATCCGTCCCAGTCTGCCGACTTATAGTGCCACACACGACGCCAATTAGTTGACCCAGAAGGATCGGGTTGTGTGCATGACATTTGAATCCGAACGAGACAGTGGTCCGAGGAGCCAAGAGGCGTATCCACTGATACGAAGTATCCGTCCGGACGTGTAGTCAGCAGAAGGTCCAGTAAGGAGCTCGTATGGTCCTCTATATCTGGTATTCTCGTTGGAGAAAGTACCAGCTTAGAGAATCCATAGGTCAGAGCAAATTCATGAGCAGATATCCCTGCATAGTTATTGGTTCGAGAACTGAGCCACTTACGATGGTGGGCGTTAAAGTCTCCCAAAATAACTAGTTCTGCTCTAGAACTTTGTCAGACTTCAAACTCAGGTGCGTGAAGAGTCGAGTTACGTCCGTGACACCGCTATGAGACCTGTATAGGCACGCATAGATACGAGTGTGGCCGCCGTGATCTACGCGCACCCACAATATCGACAGGTCCCTGTCTTCAAGGCTATGAAATCGGCAACAGCAGATATTCTCCCGGACGAACATACATACACCGGCACGACTCAAAAAATTGTGCTCGAGTTTGTAGCCGGGATAATGAAGGTATGATGTGTCGGTCGGGCAGGATATCTGCGTCTCCGTTAGAAAGAGGATGGTCGACTGCGCAGTCTCGAGGTGATGGTGGACTGCATTAAGATTTGCGTGAATACCCCTGATATTGCAAAAATCCACATTATATGTGGATGGAGTAGCCGCTGTAAAAACTCTTTTCCTTTTTCTTTTTCTGGCCATTGTATATAAAGTTACTTAGACTAGGGATGAGGATTCACTGCACAGACAGCTAAGAAGACAAAAAGGTGCGGTACTAAGACTGCCGAAGCTCAACACAGATGATACGGTTGCTGGCACGGCGGGCGGAAGGGCCCCTGATCCCCTTCTGTTGTAGTAGCCGGGTCCATTCCGGTCTCCTTCTCCGGCACGACTACCACTTCAGAGACTTTACACAGGCTGGCGGATCAGCCTCCCAGGGCGGAGATTAAGTGATTCCTGGGTTCGGGAACCCGTTCAACCTGCGGGCGGCCAGCGGTCAGCCGTTTCATCAGGTCTCCCTGACCGCCGAACCAGCTCGCCGCGTCTACGCCGAGCAATGACAGTGATAAGCACCGCCGGTCCTCCGCTGTCCGCGCAGCGAATTATCAAAGAGAGCTCTGGCAACCTTATAAGGTACTCACCGCCGCTACTCAATGTTAGTGTTATTGTGGCCGCGGTTTTCTGTAAGGTGGAGGTACTTCCCCAGTTCGGGCCGCTCATTCGAGCAAGTACTCGCTATGCCCCGCTTTATTTGTTGGGGCAGCTTATTCGAGCGAGTACTTGCAGTGCCCTACCTCTCTTAAAATTACTTTTGCCACCTGTCATCTGGTCGTAAATAATTAATCCGGGATAAAATTACTCTACGTTTATCCCAAAATGTTTAAAAAATTAATAAAATTTGTGATGATCACTTTAGGGTTGGTAACACCGAAATTACGCACACATGTAAAAATGAGTCGTATTAGCTGATTTACGCACACATGGCTACGAAAATGGCTCGCAGTGCTCCGTTTGATGTTGTTTTGGACACGGTATTTAGACGTATAAGTAATATTTGGTTAGAAAATTACAATGATAAAGAAGATTTAATCAAAAGAGTGCATAAATACCCAACACGTTTAGCTAAAAAAACTCTTTTATTGTATCGAAAATGAGTAACCATTACGGCAGACGCACTAAGAAATGGCTGATACCTACCTTAATTAATGAATTACCATCTGAGTTGAAAGAAAAAACAATCCAATGCACATCAAAGAAACAATAAAAAATTTGCTAAAACGACATTGGCAGTCAACACGTCCCTAAAGGGTTAAACATAAAAATTTCAAAAGGCAACAAGGGAATAGGATTAAAATAGGATTCTTACAAATCCCTTAAATCGATAAAATTATTAAATGCATTTTTTTTTTCTTTATTTTGACGTGACAACGTCTTATAAATTGGTTTGCCGGGTGACACTTCAAGAAACTGCGTTACGCTCCGCTCACGTTATGCGCTCACAATGAGAGCGAGTGAGAGGCACGCGGCATGGTTAGCCCGCCTAAGAGCGAGAGAGACAGACATAAAAAGTGAAAGGCACAAGTTGTCACGTAAAACTTTCGCCCGTATACCGACTTTACAGGCAACCAGTTTTTTTTTTGTAATCGACTGGATATACCTACAACGTTAAATGAATAATAATAATGATGCATTTTATTGCACATGAAATAACACAAAAAAATTATTCACAAAAAAAACATTACAAATGGCGATCTTAATAATAATTTATTATCTTAATAATAATAATTAAAAATAATTTAGGCGATGATATATTTTGTCAGACTGTTCATTATAGTATGTAATTAAAAGTTTGGAAAATTCTCAATGACTATACAATGTTAAAATAATATACAACATTAGTATAAAATTGCCTCGAAACCAATTTA
This sequence comes from Apoda limacodes, assembly GCA_946406115.1. NCBI lineage: Eukaryota > Metazoa > Arthropoda > Insecta > Lepidoptera > Limacodidae > Apoda > Apoda limacodes. Next base: position 20,637,795 of record OX291563.1, on the reverse strand, counting down.
GTTTACTTTACAACATAGAAAAAAAAAATAGTTTAAGTCCAAAACACTTATTATATACATTGATACAATATTGTTCTAATATAAAACAACAATACTTTTTTGCTTTATTTTATTGTATTACGTTATAACTTGTTGCAATGGATATATCATAGTATAGAGGATTGTATACCTATGTTGCTATAGTATGAAGTATTACACTAAATAATATGTAAAATATATAAAGGCGATGAAGTGAGGTGTAGTGTAAAATGATATTATGGTAGTTTACTAAGTAATATAAGTTTTAAGTAAAAACGCAAATAATGTAAATTAAAGCGAGAACTACTGCCGACAAACTGCAATGCAGATTATATGTAATTATTTGTGATGAATAAAAAAAAACGCGGCGTGCTGGTCCGGCGGTCAGGTTGAACGGGTTCCCGAACCTAGGGATCACTTAATCTCCGCCCTTGGAGGCTGATCCGCCAGCCTGTGTAAAGTCTCTGAAGTGGTAGTCATGCCGGAGAAGGATACCGGAGTGGACCCGGCTTCTACAAAAGAGGGGGATCAGGGACCCTTCCGGTCGCCGTGCCAGCAACCGTATTATCTGTACGACCTTTGGCAATTCTAGTACTGCACTTTTTGTTCTCTAAGCTGTATGTGCAGTGAATCCTCATATAAAGTCTAAGAAAATAAAGAAAGTTATTTCTTTAAAAAAAATTGCTAAAAAAATAAGGAAAAGAGTTTTTTCAGCGGCCGCTCCATCCACATTTAATGTGGACTTTTGCAACATTAGGTGTATTCACGCAAATCTAAACGCAGTTCACCTCCATCTGGAGACTGCGCAGCCGACCATTCTTTTTCTAACGGAGACGCAGATATCCTGCCCGGCCGATACATCATACCTTCATTATCCTGGCTACAAACTTGAGCACAATTTTGTGAGTCGTGCCGGTGTTTGTATGTTCGTCCGGGAGGATATCTGCTGTCGCTGCCTTCATAGCCTTGAAGACAGGGACCTGTTGATATTGTGGGTGCGCGTAGATTACGGCGGCCACACTCGTATCTATGCGTGCCTTTACAGGTCTCATAGCGGTGACACGGACGTAACTCGACTCTTCACGCACCTGAGATTGAAGACTGACAAAGTTCTAGAGCAATATCCCACAGCAGAACTAGTTATTTTGGGAGAATTTAACACCCACCATCGTGAGTGGCTCAGTTCTCGAACCAATAACTATGCAGGGATATCTCCTCATGAATTTGATCTTACCTATAGATTCTCTAAGATGGTACTCCAACGAGAATACCAGATATAGAGGACCATATAAGCTCCTTAATAAACTTTCTGCTGACTACACGTCCCGACGGATATTCCGTCTCAGTGGATGCGCCTTTAGGCTCCTCGGACCACTGTCTCGTTCGGACTCAAGTGTCATGCACCTAACCCGATCCATCTGGGCTAACTAATTGGCGTCGTGTGGGGCACTATAAGTCAGCAGACTGGGATGGATTGCGAGAATTTTATGGATCGTTCCCGTGGAGGCAGATCTGCTTTAGCTCAGAAGATCCTGACGTCTGCACAGCCGCAGTCACTGAGACAATCCTCGCTGGTATGGAATGTTATATTCCCAACCCGCGAGTAGCTGGCGGAGTCAAAAAGCGACCGTGGTTTAATAGGTCTTGCAGAGAAGTTAAAGTTCTTAAGCAAACTGCATATGAGGCTTGGACCACGGCTCGTAATAATAAGGATCCGAATATTTCTGAGGTAAAACACAAGTTAAATGCTGTCTCGAGGTTCAGTTAGAAAGCAACTGCCAGAGCAAAATTCCAATTCATCGGCAAAATAGGTGGGCGACTTGCGAGCTATCCTTCTAGGAGTCGTCGTTACCACCACTGCGAAAGACCGATGGTGACTTGGCCCATAGTGCTAAAGAGAAAGCCGATCTACTGGGCAGTCTCTTTGCCTCAAACTCGAATATGAACGACGAAGGCGCTGTACCACCTACTTTACCGTGGTCGAGTGGGCCAGACGGTATACCAGCAGTGGTGCTTAAGTGTATCTCACACACCAATGGGCACTAGCCATTCAACCCTACAAAGACACAAGTCTGCGTGTTCACCGCTAAGAAAACCCCATTCACTGTAGTCCCACAATTCCAGAACACTCCCCTCTCCATCTCCAAAAGCATTGGGATCCTTGGTGTCGACATCTCCATCGATGTTCAGTTCCGAGATCATTTAGATCAGGTGAGAAGATAAGGTGAAGCTGGCGTCCTGAAAACTTGGTGTACTCTGTTGAGTACTGAGTCGCTCTGTTGAGGCAGGGAATTCATTCTCAAACTTTAGAACCTTTCTCCCGCGAACGTTTGGGTTGTGGAATGAGCTCCCTGCCAAGGTTTTCTCTAAGAACTACAATATGGGGTTCTTCAAAAAGTTATTTTTATTATTAGGCAACGCGCGAGTGATACCCCTGGTGTTGCAAGCGTCCATAGGCCACGGTGACCGCTTACCATCAGGCGGACCGTGTGCTTGTTTGCCACCTTAGTGGAATAAAAAAAAAAAAAAAAAAAAAAATATGAAAAACTTAGTTGCTTAAATCTGTCGATGGTAGAACTTAGTGAGTTTGTTCAACAAATTGATAAATGAGTTATAGTTTAAAGAAGTTGTATGTGTGCCATCTGTCGTCTTACATTAAACGACAGAAAAAGGAATAGTTATAAGCAAGCGAGGTAATCAGCCGACTCTGAGTAAGACGTCACTCGTCCAAATTTAAAATTGAAAATCTTTGTATTCAAATGGTTTACTAAGAACACTTTCGAATTGTCAAGTGATATAACATCAACGAGCTTTACAAACTAATTACAATACCGTTTTATTGCGAGCGTCCAATAGGTCCTCTTGGTAAAATCATAAACGAAACATAATTTTATAGTGAATCAACTAATAAATACATGCTTTGTATTCAAACACTAAATAAACAAGATTTACAATGTAAATAATTTGATTAAAAAAAAAAACAAAAATCAGGTAAAATTTCAATTGCCTATTGTTTTTCAGATTGCGTCATCTGAATTAATTCATAAGCGAGTGAAAAGTATTTTATCATAGTACAATGACTACAGTAGTGTCAAGCCACAGTAAAAAGACATAGCAGTAGGTTTTTTAATTAGTTAATTATTTTTTTTATTTAGGTGAATCAGAACCATGAAATTTCATTACTTTTTTAATTAATATTTTTTATACTTCCTCCCATTTCAATTTAGGCACTTTCACAGTATATACAAGATACAAGAAAAACAATAATTAGTGTTTAATTACTTTAATTACTTATTGTAAATAGTTTGATTAAGTATTGATAACATGATGACAACATTATAAGTCTCTGAAATAGGTTGAGTGTCTTTTGTATGTTTGCATGTTGTCAACGAATGGCACGCTCAAAGGTATTTTTCGCGGGTTAACTTAGGTATTTCACATCACTGGTGGAGTTACTCATGTTTTTTAATTATCAACTGTTTGTTTATTAAAAGTAATATTTTTATAGTAAAAACAAGCAAAATGATGTTCTAACTACGTAATTTCAAATATTTTTTTTTTCTTTTCAGCCGATTTAATTTTAAACGACAAAGTGAACGTTTCCGAGCCAGTGAGATGACAAAAATATATATGTGAAGCCTGGTAGGTTTCCTATTCGACTTCGGCGTAATATGCACATACTTTGTTGTGTTTATAATATCCTTAAGAGAATACGATTCGGAGCGCCTCTCCGCGTGCTTCATACAAACGAATTTTCAACTTATTTTTGACACTTGCTGATCGAACCCCAAGAAATTTATGAAGACATGTTCTCGTAATAAATATCTAGGTCTGCAGTGTGCCAGTTTTTTATCAAATTTTATAGTTCAAAAGTTATACAGGATTCTAGTTTTTCATATAAATGGTTTCAAAAAAGATTTCTAGTTAATAAAACGTTTTACAAGATTTTAGAAAAACCACAGACATAGGTATTCGGCTTAGGATTATGACTAAGAAATTTTACAGTTATTGATCAGTAAATGTCAAAAACAAATGAGAAATTCGTTTGTATGAAGCCCGCTGCGAGGTGCCGCGAATTGTATCCTCTTAAAACTTCCTCCTCCCCTCTTTGTATTAGAGATCGCTTTAATTTTCTATTTCCTAGAGACAGACATCTTAGATCTCATACTACCTCACTTATTGAAATACCAGCATATGTGCTCAGTTTTATGGTGACTCTTTTGTTGTTTGTGAAACAAAACTTTGGAACTCGCTTTCCGGTTTGACACGTGACAGCACATCACTTAATATTTTTAAAAATAGATTAAGAGAGCATTATTTATTTAATAGTTATCTGTTTCTGTATATAAAGTATTTATATTTATGTAATATTATTGTATAACTTATGTTGTTAATAAGTAATAGTAATATTATTTATATATTTACTCTTTTTTTATTTATTTAAATCATAAATTGTTTTTAATTTAAATTAGTTTATGAATAAAGTAGTACTTACATAGGTTGCCTCTTATTTTTCTATGTGTATTATCTCCTACACACTTAGGTTTGCTGTAAGAAATCTCTTTTAAGGGATAAGCTCGCCGTAGTACTAATAAGTTTTCTTTATTTGTGTGCTAATATGTGTTCTATTGTACAATGAAGAATTATAGAGAGAGATAAATAATGCTCTGGGAGTGTTTTGATATTTATCTAAGGCTATGTCCTACGTAGGCGATTCAAAGCGAACAGAATTGCGAAGCGATACGTCGCGGTGCCACGCAAGTGCAATGCGTTGTGCGCCGCGACGCGGTGGCCTTGTCCTACTTGCGCGCGAATTGCACCGAATTAATTTTAAGTTCGACAATCGGACAACCGCCTGCGTCGCGCCGCCGCGTCGCATTCGTGCGACAATATCAAATCAACTGATCGTGCTCGCTTCGATTCGCTGCATGAGTAGCATGTATAGTACCAGGATTTTCCTCCAGGAACTCCGAGATCAACAGTCACTATGGGAGTCCCTCAGGGCTCAATTCTTGGTCCGTTTCTATTTCTTATTTACATTATTGATCTCCTATTTCATATCATGTGAAAACATTGTCTTATAACATTTGTCTTAAAAAAAACTCTTTGTTCCCTACGACCGTACATCTTTGGCCAACCAATCTCGTCTCCCAAAGACCTTAGACACTGAATGATGTTAAATGTGTCACCAAGCAATCCGTCCTATCTATACTACGCCCCTTATTTTCTAAACTATGTGTTTACAAACCATCGATCAATTTTCCAGATCATCTCATAGGTATCACACTGGGACAGATATAGGACGTTCATCCTCCTCCTAAACTAATACCTATTACACAATCATACTTCTTTCCTAAAAGTCTGCAGACACCTTGGACTCAGACACCTTAGACTTAGGACATGGAATATCTTAATATCAAATATCAATGTTGAAAGGCAAATTTCAACTATTGCTTGTATTTTTCTTAGTCTAGTATCTGTTCGTGACAAATATTTCCAATTCTATAACCACGTACAAAACAATTACATGAAGACTAGTAAAAGCTGGATTACCAAACACTGACGCACGTGATCAACGAGTTCGTCCCGAAGCTACAAACTTAAAAGGGACGTTGAACATAGCCAGGTGCATGGACCTGTGTGGTTAAGTGTTCTCGAAAAATATCCCAGTGTATAGGAGTTATCCTTCCACTCCCCTTCGATAATTTTTTCAAGACTTTTACCAAATACTAGGAGTGGTTTGAGTTCCTAAATGTATGTGATCTCAAAAAATGGCGTGGGCGTTAAAGTCTCCCAAAATAACTAGTTCTGCTGTGGGATATTGCTCTAAAACTATGTCAGTCGTGAAACTCACGCTACTATCGCGAGTTCACGTCATAGAAATACATGCCTGGAAGGGCAATGAAGGAGCGCCTCTAGCGGACGCGTTTTGAGACTATTTTTTCTCATATAATTTTTAATGAATACGCGAACGCAATAGTACAGTTACGAGCACACTGTATAGGCGCGCATAGATAAGAGTGAGTCCGCCGTGATTTACGCGCACCCACAATATCGACAGGTCCCTGTCTTGAAGGTTATGAAGGTGGCGACAGCAGATATCCTCCCGGACGAACATGCATACACCAGCACGACTCACAAATTACAAAAAGTAAGTGTCACAAAATGTAGGTATGATATTTCGGCCGGGCAGAATATCTGCGTCTCCGTTAGGAAAAGAATGGTCGGCTGCGCAGTCTCGAGATGATGGTGGACTGCGTTAAGATTTGCGTGAATACCCCTGATGATGCAAAAATCCACGTGACTCGTATGTGTGGATGGAGTAGCCGCTGTAGAAACTCTTTTTCTTTTATTTATTCTGGCCATTTTTTTTAAATAGGTAACTAAGACAGCTTAGGGAAAAAAAGGTCCGATACTAAAACTAGTTAAAGCTCAGCAGAGATAATACTGTTGCTGTAACGGCGGGCGGAAGAGCTCCTGATCCCCCTCTGTTGTAGTAGCCAGGTCTACCCCGGTCTCCTTCTCCAGCACGACTAATTCAGAGGTTGGCAGTTCAGCCTCCCAGGTTGGAGATTAACTGATCCCTGGGTTCGGGAAGCAATATTAATGATTACGAAACCCTGCAAGGGCAGCTCAATATCTTACAAAATTACTACACAAGAAACAGAATTTCAAAAAACGAATAGAAATGACAGTGCGTAAGTCTTACAAGAAAAAGAAATGCAATCTATTTTTCATACAATTTTAAAGGGGTCCCGGCTCCGCTACTGAGCCGCTACTGAGCCGCTACTGAGCCGCTACTGAGCCGATACGGTGCGAGATCTAGGAATCATAATTAACAGTAAAATAAACATGAATTGATTATATTACTAACAAGGCACTTAAAAACTTCGGCTTCGTTTCAAGAATGGCCTTTTTTAAACTACATTCCTTAAAGGTAATGTATTTTGCATATATTCGTTCCGTCTTAGAATACGCTAGCTCTATTTGGTCACTTTTGTACAAAATTCATAAAGAGAGGAAAGAGAAAGTACAGAGGAATTTTATAAAAATACTTAATTATCGTACTAAAGCAACAATCAAAACGTACACTGCTAGCTGTGCCGAATAAAATCTACGAAATACCTTGTTCAACCTTGTTCTCTTGGTCACTTGGAGTGTCCGGAGCTGCTGGCAGATATAAAGTTCGGAACCCTCACGAGGCGCACGCGTCAAACTAAATTGTTTCACCAACAGCTGCACTTTACCAACTACGGCCAAAATTCAATTTTATCTCGATTTGGAAATACGTACATCACCGTTTTTGACGAAATAGACCTGTTCTACGGAACCAAACAAACTTTAAAGTATACCCTTTGTGTATTGTATATGTATGTATGTACGTATGTGTATTTTCATAAGCATAATTATTGCACTTACAATTGTGTACAATGTTAAACCGTTAAACCACTGTTAGGTGTATAATGTTGTTTACAATGTTAAAAATCAATTTTATTTGGTATGTATTTTTCTCTTCAAAACGTCTTATAACTCAAATAAAATAACATTTTACTTATGATTGAGTGCTATGTTTGCTATGAGTGCTTAATAATATATATATATATATATATTTCAGAATTTGACTCTTACATTTTAGGAATAAAACAAATTTTTAAACACCGTAATCTTTATAATTCTCGCCTTAATAGGAAGCAGGGAATATCTTCAGCGTGACTTAATTTATAGGAAGCAGGATAATATCTACAGCGACACTTAATTTTATAGGAAACAGGGTAATATCTGCAGCGACAATTTATTTAATAGGAAGCAGGGTAATATCTGCTGCGACACTTTATTTAATAGGAAGCAGGGTAATATCTGCAGCGACACTTTATTTAATAGGAAGCAGGGTAATATCTGCAGCGACACTTTATCTAATAGGAAGCAAGGTAATATCTACAGCGACACTTTATTTAATAGGTAGCAGGGTAATATCTGCAGCGACACTTTATCTAATAGGAAGCAGGGTAATATCTTCAGCGACACTTTATTTAATATGAAGCAGGGTAATATCTGCAGCGACACTTAATTTAATAGGATGCAGGGTAATATCTGCAGCAAGACTTTATTTAATACGAAGCAGGGTAATATCTGCACCGATACTTAATTTAATAGGAAGCAGGGTAATATCTGCAGCAAGACTTTATTTAATAGGAAGCAGGGTAATATCTGCAGCGACACTTTATCTAATAGGAATCAGGGTAATATCTTCAGCGACACTTTATTTAATAGGAAGCAGGGTAATATCTGCAGCGACACTTTATTTAATAGGAAGCAGGGTAATATCTGCAGCAAGACTTTATTTAATAGGAAGCAGGGTAATATCTGCAGCGACACTTTATCTAATAGGAAGCAGGGTAATATCTGCAGCGACACTTTATCTTATAGGAAGCAGCAATAACGATAACGATAATCTTGTTTTCTGTGACTGATCTTGCAATAATTAGTCATCATGAAGTTTCCTTGTATAACGTAAAAATTCAATTACAAGGTGGCCCAAAATAACGTTAACAATTAATTTTTCAAATAATTTTATTAACTTTTATGAAATTAATATATGAATTATTAAAAAAGAACTTATTTTCTACAAGAATCCGTATATAATAAACAAAAACAAAAGAGAATCTAAATCATTTAATTTTGATTTTTTTTTTTATTTTGTCAACATTATTTTGGGCCCCGGTGTATTTCTAAAAAAAAATTGAAATTTACTGTAACCTTTACGTTTTAGCAGATTGTTATAAAATAATTGTTGTTATGAATAATGTTTTATGCTTTAGCCAAAATGATTTTTTTCTCAGTGATAAGATTGTAAAAATATAACTGTCCTACATGAGTTACGCACATACCCGTTTATCTTCATTAACCTTTGCTCAGATGTTATTGGCATCGTAGAGTTAAGAATCTTTTGTCTGCATCAAATAATGATGAGTGTTCTATGTTCAGAAATTAATTAATTTCAGGGCGTCTGTCCTCGCGACCTCCCCGCTGTGCCTCGTGTATAACGAGGGTGTACAGCGAGGGGTACATCATCACAAACGTTTAGGTACACCAGCTCTCGAGCGTTCTTTCAGCGAATATTCTGGCTGTGATGTGCTACTTTAAAGATAAGGAGAGCATGCAGGCTTAAATTATATGCAGCATACTAATTTCCTTCAATCTTCATTGAAAAAAAAAAACGGGTTGCACTCCGGGAGTGCAGGCAGAAGTGAAAACTTGAATATCAACGTTGTGCATTTTTGATATTTTTGAATGGTTAGGTAATAATTTTGCACGAATTCCTTTAATTATCAGTATAAAAGTACTGTCATTTATGTGGTAAAATAAAATATTCATTTATTACTATTCATTTACGCTATCGTACACAAACATGACAAAAAACGTCTTATATTACATTAAAAAAATTTAAATTACATTAAAAATATTACACTTCAGAACTTTCGCCGCACCTCTCCTAATCTCCCTCCGCCTTACGAATTTTCGATCAGGTCACGTGACCTGACGCGAGTTTAACATTTTTGCCCAACGCCGCTAAAGAAGTTTTCACTTTAAAATTTGATTTGCTAGCTTTGCGGGGTGGCAGTGGACAGTGGGCATGTCGCTATGTGATTTGTGGGGTGGCAGTGGACAGTGGGCATATCGCTATGTGATTTCTGGGGTGGCAGTGGACAGTCAGCATGTCGCTATGTGATTTGTGGGGTGGCAGTGGACAGTGAGCATGTCGCTATGTGATTTGTGGGGTGGCAGTGGACAGTGAGCATGTCGCTATGTGATTTCTGGGGTGGCAGTGGACAGTGGGCATATCGCTATGTGATTTGTGGGGTGGCAGTGGACAGTGGGCATGTCGCTATGTGATTTGTGGGGTGGCAGTGGACAGTGGGCATGTCACTATGTCATTTCTGGGGGGGCAGTGGACAGTGGGCATATCGCTATGTGATTTCTGGGGTGGCAGTGGACAGTCAGCATGTCGCTATGTGATTTGTGGGGTGGCAGTGGACAGTGGGCATATCGCTATGTGATTTGTGGGGGGGGCAGTGGACAGTGAGCATGTCGCTATGTGATTTGTGGGGTGGCAGTGGACAGTGAGCATGTTGCTATGTGATTTGTGGGGTGGCAGTGGACAGTGGGCATGTCGCTATGTGATTTGTGGGGTGGCAGTGGACAGTGGGCATATCGCTATGTGATTTGTGGGGTAGTAGTGGACAGTGGGCATGTCGCTATGTGATTTGTGGGTTGGCAGTGGACAGTGGGCATATCTCTATGTGATTTCTGGGGTGGCAGTGGACAGTGGGCATATCGCTATGTGATTTGTGGGGTGGCAGTGGACAGTGAGCATGTCGCTATGTGATTTGTGGGGTGGCAGTGGACAGTGAGCATGTTGCTACGTGATTTGTGGGGTGGCAGTGGACAGTGGGCATGTCACTATGTCATTTCCGGGGTGGCAGTGGACAGTGGGCATGTCGTTATGTGATTTCTGGGGGGGCAGTGGACAGTGGGCATATCGCTATGTGATTTCTGGGGTGGCAGTGGACAGTCAGCATGTCGCTATGTGATTTGTGGGGTGGCAGTGGACAGTGGGCATAGCGCTATGTGATTTGTGGGGTGGCAGTGGACAGTGGGCATGTCGCTATGTGATTTGTGGGGTGGCAGTGGACAGTGGGCATGTCGCTATGTGATTTCTGGGGTGGCAGTAGACAGTGGGCATATCGCTATGTGATTTCTGGGGTGTCAGTGGACAGTCAGCATGTCGCTTTGTGATTTGTGGGGTGGCAGTGGACAGTCAGCATGTCGCTATGTGATTTGTGGGGTGGCAGTGGACAGTGAGCATGTCGCTATGTGATTTGTGGGGTGGCAGTGGACAGTGGGCATATCGCTATGTGATTTGTGGGGTGGCAGTGGACAGTGGGCATGTCGCTATGTGATTTGTGGGGTGGCAGTGGACAGTGGGCATGTCACTATGTCATTTCTGGGGGGGGCAGTGGACAGTGGGCATATCGCTATGTGATTTCTGGGGTGGCAGTGGACAGTCAGCATGTCGCTATGTGATTTGTGGGGTGGCAGTGGACAGTGGGCATATCGCTATGTGATTTGTGAGGTGGCAGTGGACAGTGAGCATGTCGCTATGTGATTTGTGGGGTGGCAGTGGACAGTGGGCATGTCGCTATGTGATTTGTGGGGTGGCAGTGGACAGTGAGCATGTTGCTATGTGATTTGTGGGGTGGCAGTGGACAGTGGGCATATCGCTATGTGATTTGTGGGGTGGCAGTGGACAGTGGGCATGTCGCTATGTGATTTGTGGGGTGGCAGTGGACAGTGGGCATGTCGTTATGTGATTTCTGGGGGGGCAGTGGACAGTGGGCATATCGCTATGCGATTTCTGCGGTGGCAGTGGACAGTCAGCATGTCGCTATGTGATTTGTGGGGTGGCAGTGGACAGTGGGCATATCGCTATGTGATTTGTGGGGTGGCAGTGGACAGTGAGCATGTCGCTATGTGATTTGTGGGGTAGTAGTGGACAGTGGGCATGTCGCTATGTGATTTGTGGGTTGGCAGTGGACAGTGGGCATATCTCTATGTGATTTCCGGGGTGGCAGTGGACAGTGGGCATGTCGTTATGTGATTTCTGGGGGGGCAGTGGACAGTGGGCATATCGCTATGTGATTTGTGGGGTGGCAGTGGACAGTGAGCATGTTGCTATGTGATTTGTGGGGTGGCAGTGGACAGTGGGCATGTCACTATGTCATTTCCGGGGTGGCAGTGGACAGTGGGCATGTCGTTATGTGATTTCTGGGGGGGCAGTGGACAGTGGGCATATCGCTATGTGATTTCTGGGGTGGCAGTGGACAGTCAGCATGTCGCTATGTGATTTGTGGGGTGGCAGTGGACAGTGGGCATAGCGCTATGTGATTTGTGGGGTGGCAGTGGACAGTGGGCATGTCGTTATGTGATTTCTGGGGGGGCAGTGGACAGTCAGCATGTCGCTATGTGATTTGTGGGGTGGCAGTGGACAGTGGGCATGTCGCTATGTGATTTGTGGGGTGGCAGTGGACAGTGGGCATATCGCTATGTGATTTGTGGGGTGGCAGTGGACAGTGGGCATGTCGCTATGTGATTTGTGGGGTGGCAGTGGACAGTGGGCATGTCACTATGTCATTTCTGGGGGGGCAGTGGACAGTGGGCATATCGCTATGTGATTTCTGGGGTGGCAGTGGACAGTCAGCATGTCGCTATGTGATTTCTGGGGGGGCAGTGGACAGTGGGCATATCGCTATGTGATTTCTGGGGTGGCAGTGGACAGTCAGCATGTTGCTATGTGATTTGTGGGGTGGCAGTGGACAGTGGGCATATCGCTATGTGATTTGTGAGGTGGCAGTGGACAGTGGGCATATCGCTATGTGATTTGTGGGGTGGCAGTGGACAGTGGGCATGTCGCTATGTGATTTGTGGGGTGGCAGTGGACAGTGGGCATGTCACTATGTCATTTCTGGGGGGGCAGTGGACAGTCAGCATGTCGCTATGTGATTTGTGGGGTGGCAGTGGACAGTGGGCATATCGCTATGTGATTTTTGAGGTGGCAGTGGACAGTGAGCATGTCGCTATGTGATTTGTGGGGTGGCAGTGGACAGTGGGCATGTCGCTATGTGATTTGTGGGGTGGCAGTGGACAGTGGGCATATCGCTATGTGATTTGTGGGGTGGCAGTGGACAGTCAGCATGTCGCTATGTGATTTGTGGGGTGGCAGTGGACAGTGAGCATGTCGCTATGTGATTTGTGGGGTGGCAGTGGACAGTGGGCATATCGCTATGTGATTTGTGGGGTGGCAGTGGACAGTGGGCATATCGCTATGTGATTTCCGGGGTGGCAGTGGACAGTGGGCATGTCGCTATGTGATTTGTGGGGTGGCAGTGGACAGTGGGCATGTCGTTATGTGATTTCTGGGGGGGCAGTGGACAGTGGGCATATCGCTATGTGATTTCTGGGGTGGCAGTGGACAGTCGGCATGTCGCTATGTGATTTGTGGGGTGGCAGTGGACAGTGGGCATATCGCTATGTGATTTGTGGGGTGGCAGTGGACAGTGGGCATGTCGCTATGTGATTTGTGGGGTGGCAGTGGACAGTGGGCATATCGCTATGTGATTTCTGGGGTGGCAGTTGGCAGTGGTCATATCGCTATGTGATTTGTGGGGTGGCAGTGGACAGTGGGCATGTCGCTATGTGATTTGTGGGGTGGCAGTGGACAGTGGGCATGTCGCTATGTGATTTCTGGGGTGGCAGTGGATAGTAGGCATATCGCTATGTGATTTCTGGGGTGGCAGTGGACAGTCAGCATGTCGCTATGTGATTTGTGGGGTGGCAGTAGACAGTGGGCATATCGCTATGTGATTTGTGGGGTGGCAGTGGACAGTGGGCATGTCGCTATGTGATTTGTGGGGTGGCAGTGGACAGTGGGCATGTCGCTATGTGATTTCTGGGGGGGCAGTGGACAGTGGGCATATCGCTATGTGATTTCTGGGGTGGCAGTGGACAGTCAGCATGTCGCTATGTGATTTGTGGGGTGGCAGTGGACAGTGGGCATGTCGCTATGTGATTTGTGGGGTGGCAGTGGACAGTGGGCATGCCGCTATGTGATTTCTGGGGGGGCAGTGGACAGTGGGCATATCGCTATGTGATTTCTGGGGTGGCAGTGGATAGTGGGCATATCGCTATGTGATTTCTGGGGTGGCAGTGGACAGTCAGCATGTCGCTATGTGATTTGTGGGGTGGCAGTGGACAGTGGGCATATCGCTATGTGATTTGTGGGGTGGCAGTGGACAGTGGGCATGTCGCTATGTGATTTGTGGGGTGGCAGTGGACAGTGGGCATATCGCTATGTGATTTTTGAGGTGGCAGTGGACAGTGAGCATGTCGCTATGTGATTTGTGGGGTGGCAGTGGACAGTGGGCATGTCGCTATGTGATTTGTGGGGTGGCAGTGGACAGTGGGCATATCGCTATGTGATTTGTGGGGTGGCAGTGGACAGTCAGCATGTCGCTATGTGATTTGTGGGGTGGCAGTGGACAGTGAGCATGTCGCTATGTGATTTGTGGGGTGGCAGTGGACAGTGAGCATGTTGCTATGTGCTTTGTGGGGTGGCAGTGGACAGTCAGCATGTCGATATGTGATTTGTGGGGTGGCAGTGGACAGTGAGCATGTCGCTATGTGATTTGTGGGGTGGCAGTGGACAGTGGGCATATCGCTATGTGATTTGTGGGGTGGCAGTGGACAGTGGGCATATCGCTATGTGATTTGTGGGGTGGCAGTGGACAGTGGGCATGTCGCTATGTGATTTGTGGGGTGGCAGTGGACAGTGGGCATATCGCTATGTGATTTGTGGGGTGGCAGTGGACAGTCAGCATGTCGCTATGTGATTTGTGGGGTGGCAGTGGACAGTGAGCATGTCGCTATGTGATTTGTGGGGTGGCAGTGGACAGTGAGCATGTTGCTATGTGCTTTGTGGGGTGGCAGTGGACAGTCAGCATGTCGATATGTGATTTGTGGGGTGGCAGTGGACAGTGAGCATGTCGCTATGTGATTTGTGGGGTGGCAGTGGACAGTGGGCATATCGCTATGTGATTTGTGGGGTGGCAGTGGACAGTGGGCATATCGCTATGTGATTTGTGAGGTGGCAGTGGACAGTGGGCATATCGCTATGTGATTTGTGGGGTGGCAGTGGACAGTGGGCATGTCGCTATGTGATTTGTGGGGTGGCAGTGGACAGTGGGCATGTCACTATGTCATTTCTGGGGGGGCAGTGGACAGTCAGCATGTCGCTATGTGATTTGTGGGGTGGCAGTGGACAGTGGGCATATCGCTATGTGATTTTTGAGGTGGCAGTGGACAGTGAGCATGTCGCTATGTGATTTGTGGGGTGGCAGTGGACAGTGGGCATGTCGCTATGTGATTTGTGGGGTGGCAGTGGACAGTGGGCATATCGCTATGTGATTTGTGGGGTGGCAGTGGACAGTCAGCATGTCGCTATGTGATTTGTGGGGTGGCAGTGGACAGTGAGCATGTCGCTATGTGATTTGTGGGGTGGCAGTGGACAGTGGGCATATCGCTATGTGATTTGTGGGGTGGCAGTGGACAGTGGGCATATCGCTATGTGATTTCCGGGGTGGCAGTGGACAGTGGGCATGTCGCTATGTGATTTGTGGGGTGGCAGTGGACAGTGGGCATGTCGTTATGTGATTTCTGGGGGGGCAGTGGACAGTGGGCATATCGCTATGTGATTTCTGGGGTGGCAGTGGACAGTCGGCATGTCGCTATGTGATTTGTGGGGTGGCAGTGGACAGTGGGCATATCGCTATGTGATTTGTGGGGTGGCAGTGGACAGTGGGCATGTCGCTATGTGATTTGTGGGGTGGCAGTGGACAGTGGGCATATCGCTATGTGATTTCTGGGGTGGCAGTTGGCAGTGGTCATATCGCTATGTGATTTGTGGGGTGGCAGTGGACAGTGGGCATGTCGCTATGTGATTTGTGGGGTGGCAGTGGACAGTGGGCATGTCGCTATGTGATTTCTGGGGTGGCAGTGGATAGTAGGCATATCGCTATGTGATTTCTGGGGTGGCAGTGGACAGTCAGCATGTCGCTATGTGATTTGTGGGGTGGCAGTGGACAGTGGGCATATCGCTATGTGATTTGTGGGGTGGCAGTGGACAGTGGGCATGTCGCTATGTGATTTGTGGGGTGGCAGTGGACAGTGGGCATGTCGCTATGTGATTTCTGGGGGGGCAGTGGACAGTGGGCATATCGCTATGTGATTTCTGGGGTGGCAGTGGACAGTCAGCATGTCGCTATGTGATTTGTGGGGTGGCAGTGGACAGTGGGCATGTCGCTATGTGATTTGTGGGGTGGCAGTGGACAGTGGGCATGCCGCTATGTGATTTCTGGGGGGGCAGTGGACAGTGGGCATATCGCTATGTGATTTCTGGGGTGGCAGTGGATAGTGGGCATATCGCTATGTGATTTCTGGGGTGGCAGTGGACAGTCAGCATGTCGCTATGTGATTTGTGGGGTGGCAGTGGACAGTGGGCATATCGCTATGTGATTTGTGGGGTGGCAGTGGACAGTGGGCATGTCGCTATGTGATTTGTGGGGTGGCAGTGGACAGTGGGCATATCGCTATGTGATTTTTGAGGTGGCAGTGGACAGTGAGCATGTCGCTATGTGATTTGTGGGGTGGCAGTGGACAGTGGGCATGTCGCTATGTGATTTGTGGGGTGGCAGTGGACAGTGGGCATATCGCTATGTGATTTGTGGGGTGGCAGTGGACAGTCAGCATGTCGCTATGTGATTTGTGGGGTGGCAGTGGACAGTGAGCATGTCGCTATGTGATTTGTGGGGTGGCAGTGGACAGTGAGCATGTTGCTATGTGCTTTGTGGGGTGGCAGTGGACAGTCAGCATGTCGATATGTGATTTGTGGGGTGGCAGTGGACAGTGAGCATGTCGCTATGTGATTTGTGGGGTGGCAGTGGACAGTGGGCATATCGCTATGTGATTTGTGGGGTGGCAGTGGACAGTGGGCATATCGCTATGTGATTTGTGGGGTGGCAGTGGACAGTGGGCATGTCGCTATGTGATTTGTGGGGTGGCAGTGGACAGTGGGCATGTCGTTATGTGATTTCTGGGGGGGCAGTGGACAGTGGGCATATCGCTATGTGATTTCTGGGGTGGCAGTGGACAGTCAGCATGTCGCTATGTGATTTGTGGGGTGGCAGTGGACAGTGGGCATATCGCTATGTGATTTGTGGGGTGGCAGTGGACAGTGGGCATGTCGCTATGTGATTTGTGGGGTGGCAGTGGACAGTGGGCATATCGCTATGTGATTTCTGGGGTGGCAGTTGGCAGTGGTCATATCGCTATGTGATTTGTGGGGTGGCAGTGGACAGTGGGCATGTCGCTATGTGATTTGTGGGGTGGCAGTGGACAGTGGGCATGTCGCTATGTGATTTCTGGGGGGGCAGTGGACAGTGGGCATATCGCTATGTGATTTCTGGGGTGGCAGTGGATAGTAGGCATATCGCTATGTGATTTCTGGGGTGGCAGTGGACAGTCAGCATGTCTCTATGTGATTTGTGGGGTGGCAGTGGACAGTGGGCATATCGCTATGTGATTTGTGGGGTGGCAGTGGACAGTGGGCATGTCGCTATGTGATTTGTGGGGTGGCAGTGGACAGTGGGCATGTCGCTATGTGATTTCTGGGGGGGCAGTGGACAGTGGGCATATCGCTATGTGATTTCTGGGGTGGCAGTGGACAGTCAGCATGTCGCTATGTGATTTGTGGGGTGGCAGTGGACAGTGGGCATGTCGCTATGTGATTTGTGGGGTGGCAGTGGACAGTGGGCATGCCGCTATGTGATTTCTGGGGGGGCAGTGGACAGTGGGCATATCGCTATGTGATTTCTGGGGTGGCAGTGGATAGTGGGCATATCGCTATGTGATTTCTGGGGTGGCAGTGGACAGTCAGCATGTCGCTATGTGATTTGTGGGGTGGCAGTGGACAGTGGGCATATCGCTATGTGATTTGTGGGGTGGCAGTGGACAGTGGGCATGTCGCTATGTGATTTGTGGGGTGGCAGTGGACAGTGGGCATATCGCTATGTGATTTCTGGGGTGGCAGTGGACAGTCAGCATGTCGCTATGTGATTTGTGGGGTGGCAGTGGACAGTGGGCATGTCGCTATGTGATTTGTGGGGTGGCAGTGGACAGTGGGCATGTCGCTATGTGATTTGTGGGGTGGCAGTGGACAGTGGGCATGTTGCTATGTGATTTCTGTGGGGGCAGTGGACAGTCAGCATATCGTTATGTAATTAACTTCAAAAGGTCTTTTGTCTCCTCATTATTTACCTACAAGTCGACTCGTGAAGGTCTCTTACAAATGTCCCGGCATCAGCGCAATGCACGTGTGTCTCGTTGGTACTTTATGGTTTTATATTATCATGTTTGTTGTCTCAGCATTAGCACTATGCAAGTGTGTTAGCATTAGCACAATGTACATAACAGTCTCGGTGGTGTTTTTTTTCATAAATGATGATTGTTACCGGTAATTATAGTTCCGTTCCTTATGGCATTTCCCAAAGCTCTCAAAATGTTTTTTTATTCCTTCCTTTAACACAGTAAAACTAAATAGTCATTTTCGAAAAATTGGCTGAATGTATTTATTATTTGTATTGTCTTGTACTTAGTTATAACTGATGTTTTAAATTTACCTGATAACAGAGTATAAAAAATTGAGTCGGGATTCGGGTAAAGGCCTTTAAATAAGGCGTGACGTGTTCTTTCTTCATGGTTCACATTGCTTTTAGGTACGGTCCCGTTCAAAACTCCAGTCCCATATGAAGAGAGATTCCATTTAAGTGTTGTGTGGTTAACCTTTTGTGTATGTTACTCTTGTGTGTATGTAACTCACATTTGTAATGCTTTAGTGTTTGATGCAGCAGTCGGGTCACTGGTGTACCTACTCCCTGAGCCATGGCTGTTATATAGGTAGGTACTCGCATTTGTTACGGTCGGGGAGCGACGATGACGTGGCGCCGTCTCGACGTGCACTAGAAAAATGAATTTTCAAAAAACTACGAAAACTATTATAAAACTATTATCAAAACCACAAGTTGCTTGTTCCTAAAAGTCAGACGGTTTCTGTGGAGCCACTGTCGGAACGTGACTTTTCGATTTTTTAGCAATACTACAAAGACAACCAAAAGTGTTTTATGGTTTTCACACATGTATTTTTGAATATTAATGTATGTAATTTGATCTTAAATACTACGCATTGACATGATAATATAATAAAAAATATAAAAAGTAAAAATTCGTGTTGAATTTTGGAAAACAGATTTTGAATCCTTATATTTACGTAAAATGAGCAGCCAATCAGAGCGAAGGTGAAAATGGACTGAACAGAAACACCATTTAATTTCTGGCTCAGAACAATAAATAGAAAGTTCGAGACAGAGATCTGGAAAAAACCGGTTTGAACTGGTTATTGGGATTTTAATTTAAAGACAACGTTCTCTGATTGGTCTAAAATAAATAATTCGGAAAATTCCAGCCTGATTAAAAAGTATAAGAGGATACGCTATTTCCCACACTGTATGTAATGAACTGTCGGACTTACATACAAACTGTATGTTCCACATAAAAAAAAACAGTGAAGAATCCAGTTAAAGAAAGAACACGTTATATATCTATATATATAAAAATTACGTGTCACGTTGTTGGTCCGCGATGGACTCCTAAACTACTGAACCGATTTTGATCAAACTTCATAACTATCTGTTATTTGATCCAACTTAAAAGATAATTTATCTTGATCAGTTAAGTGCGAGCCGGAGTCGGGCACTTTAGGTAAAAACCAACTTTTGGCAGAACAACGTTCACCGGGACCGCTAGTAAATATATAAGAAAGAACCAACATTTTTATAACTCAAGATTGCTTTTTATAAATCAAGAAAATTTCTGTAAAATAAGTAAAGCGTTATTAGTTACGAATTTTAAAAAGTGTTTGTTATTTATAAATTTATAGTGTTTGTGAATTATTATTTCTTAAATTATTTAAATGCTTTGTCGAAGATATAAATGTATTGCAATTAATGGTCATTTATAAGTTATTGCGAGCAGAATCAATTCATTTTTTATTACAATTTACGTCGGCACTTTTCAAAACCAAATCTATTCGTTTACAGTTTACTAAGCTCTGTTCACAACATTTTTTTTATTAATCTGTAAACTATTTTTAAAATGTCAAACAAGTAATAAGTCCTGACAGTCGTCATTGTTATTACGACAACTACAAGTAAAAAATACAAAAAAGAAAAATAACAATTAGACCATATGGCGTTCTGATCGTGGCTTGACATGTGTGGTCTGTGTAACGTCACGTGGGATGCATGTCCACGTAAATTACCTGGGCTACAAGAATAATAAGCAATATTAGCGAAATCAGCAAGATATTGCATTATTTAGGTATAGGCAACAATCTGCACTATTTAGATATAAGAACGGTTCGAGTCAACCTGTTTAGGATCTGGTACAATACAAAAAAAGTACGTCATATATCGCGTGCGCCTCGTCTTTAATGTAAGATGAACTTTTGAAACAGACTGTACTTCTATGACATTCCTAATTTGGTTAATGTTCAAATACCGATAGCAAAATGTGCATAGTTAGTTGTACAATTTATATCACATATATTTGGTAAATTTCCAGGAGTTCGCGACAGTGCCACCGCCTTGGCGAAGCTGTGCAAGCAGTTGCCGGCACCCCCTGCAGGCTGCAAGGGGGGCACGGTATTCCCGACGTCGGAACTGCGTGAGGGCCCGCGCGTGCCTGACCTGGCAGGGGGGCGACGCTCGGACAAGTCGCCCTTTCCTGTCGCGCCCCCTGTCGGCGACAATCAGACGCCAGCTGCTAGATAGTTCTGTTTACGACTTCAGTTTAAAAGGGTTTATTTCTCAGATTTGCAATTGGTTTAAAAACCCACATATTGCTTATTAAGTATCAAACGTATGGTTTCTTTTACTAAATAATTTCGTGCCACTTACGATTGGTAACCTCATTCCCTGTACATTACTAACTATATATACGTAGAACTTGCTCGCGTTCTTTAATGAAAAATAATGAGATTATATGAACGCGGGAACAGAGATAAACACAACACAACACACACTCTAGATAGTTGGCTTCAGTCCTTTTTTGAGACAAGATTTACAGACAACTGGTCTGAAGGACTAAAACGCGAGCTTCTTGAGTTCAGCCGATAGTTGCGTACACTACTGTGTTTTACTTTAACTCTGTTCTAACAGTGGTCTACCACTTCGAGAATAATTTATAAAAAAAATAGTATTTTAGTAAAGAGGTTGCATCCGGTCCGCGTATATGGAATTGCTTCTTCAATACGTCCCCTCAGGCGGAGACGAACTGAGCCAGCATTACAATTTTTTGTTAACTCTCGAATAAGTACTCCCGTAAACACTGGTTTAACGTCTTAGTACGTACGGTTACGTACCATTCGGGTGATCCACCATATTGGATTTAGAGTGAGTCATATTATTTTTTATATTCTTCTCAACAAACCCTTTCATTTGATACCCATACCATGGGAGAGCACAAAAAATTAACAAGTCAGCTATCTTGGACCGTCCGCCATATTAGATGTAGAAAATCGGGTATCACTACATTGGGAACCCGTTCCATCTAATGTACTCCAGAACCGGGTATACCCGGGTGCATGCCCTAAAAATTAGGATAACCCCGACCTTACGCTTGTAATTTTGCTTGAAAAACTTCTTTAGTAGGTACTTATGTCATCGCTTGAGAGACATTAAAGCAGTGTTGACCCCAGGCAGCAAGGTGCTGAGGGGACCTACTCGTATTGAAGTAACATGTGGCACCCGTCCCGCCCGTCCCGCCCGTCGCACCGCGCACGGGTTCCGTCCGTGTTTTTGTACCGCAAGTTTTATACAAAATTAGTATTTTGTTAATTAGAGAATAAAATGGTCATTTTTTTACGAAATTTAAAAAATAGTTTTCGTATAAATATTTACTAATCCGTATTTATGTATAGAAAAGTATTTTCGTAAAATGTTAACCGTCACGACACCGTTAGGTTAGTATCTTCCTGTGCAAAAATAATCCTTATATAATTATGTGTGTGTATGTGTTTGTGATAATAGCATAGGTGTTTGCCGTCTGTACCTATACAGCTTTAGTTCGAGTGCTAATCTATATACACTGCTAAAATTGTAATTAATATTATTTAATAACTACATACCTATCTTAATATAATACATAACGTTTGGAATAAACATTTTGCTATAAATTTTATATGAAGTTTTTATATATTTACGCTTACGATAATTACTCTTTGTATGAAGAAACAATAACCAATATTTAATGGTGGCGCTAGTGTGCATTGTGCAAAAGTTATTTAGATTGTTCGTTGTCAAGCTTGTGGAACAATTCAATAATGCCCCAGTTAGGAAGTCATTTTCGTTAGTATGTTTATGCATGCATTAACGGTTTATCGGTTAACCACCTGTTTTCACCGTCGATAAATTGCCGGTAAAAGTACAAAACCGGAATTTTACCATGTAAATAAATCCTTAATTTAAAACTAAAATGTTATATCTTTTGCGC
This sequence comes from Apoda limacodes, assembly GCA_946406115.1. Taxonomy (NCBI): domain Eukaryota; kingdom Metazoa; phylum Arthropoda; class Insecta; order Lepidoptera; family Limacodidae; genus Apoda; species Apoda limacodes. The sequence goes on along the minus strand of OX291563.1, from coordinate 20,615,559 downwards.
TGTTAACACTACCCACGAATGTCATGTTTTCTTATATTTAAAATTTATGACAAAATCACATTAGTATTATTTTAGTATATTTCCAAATTTTAATGTTATTTGGTACACTAAATTTATTTTAGATTTTTTCATAATTTTCTATTAGACTTAGGTAAATACACTTTCATGGTGATTACTATTTTATTACTGTACAAACAAGTCACAATACATATAAATATAAAAGTGTAAATAAAAAGATAGAGGGTTATCAGAATCTGCAAAAGTTGCCATAAATCTTAACGGATGCACATAATTCACACTTCTTAAACAGAAACTTCTTAAATGACACCTTTTACCCTGATTGGTTTTTATCAGTTCCGCAAGTTATGTGGCATGTGGCATGCCTTCATTTTGCTAACTGTATGAGCTACGTTGGTGGCTTTTATTGGTTGGCAAATTTTCACATTCCAAATTTTCGGAAAGATTCAGCTTATTTTATGAACCATTTTTGAAACCATTGGATAAAGCTTGGGCACTTTTAGGATCAATAATTAGTATTTCGATATCGTGTATGGTTTGGAAATAATAATCGAGTGAGATTACTTAGCGTTTTCACTCTGCATATTATAGCGCCCCATGCCTTTATCTTTCAGCACGCCTTCTGAATATCGGTCTCTAGCGATCACATTTTTTCTAAGTGAAAAAGTTAGTGCATTTAGTCATGTTGGTAACTATGTGCCTACCTCTTAGTTTATATTGAAGTCATACACATATAATTTATAACATTCGACACAATTTTTTTTTGCGTACATGCATGCAACATACATGCTATCATGTAATTCGTTTTCTTTTATAATTACTAAGGCATCTATTTAGCTTTAAGAAAAAGTGAAAAATACCGGTAATACCGATTTACCGGTAAAAAATATACTTTTACCGTTAATCCGTTAATTGCATGCCCTTTTAGTATGCAATGATAAGGGAGGGCTTTTCTTAATATTTAATTTTATGCAGCTGCTAGAGTTAATCTCTGTTGTCCTAAGATCTAATTTAAAGTATTCGGAATATATTTTAAAGTTTAACATGGGTATGAATCTGCTCAATATCTATGAATTAAACAATTTAGCACACGTGTTAACAGTCGAATACAACGTCTAGAAAGATAATATCTTTTGTCAAGTAAAAATATTTTTTATTAAATTGATTTGTTTTTATAAAATGGATTTAAGAATTTTAATGTCAAAGTATGCAAAGGTACATGAACTTATATCTATAACTAAGCAGTACATGTATTTTGATAATAAGATACTAAAATGCACACACTTATTTACGAAATTTAAAAAAAATAATATTTACTAAATCATGTATAGAAAAGTATTTTCGTAAATGTTAACCGTCATGCCGTTGGATTATTATCTACAGACATTTTCTGTGATATATACTTAATACACTTAACTATATAATTCTTTTACACTTATATGGGTTTTTGTGTTTGTAATTATATCACTGGAAAAGGTTTTCACTTCTTGATTGTTAAAAAAAGTATTTTAAATACTATTTTAATAATAAAAACTACTATTTTAATTGAACATTAAACACTAATGTATATGTAACTACTTAATTGTATATGCAAGTACTAATATATGTGTAAGCACCAATGTATATCTAAGTACTTAAGTACTAATGTATATGTAACTACTTAATTGTATATGTAAGTACTTAAGTACTAATGTATATGTAACTACTTAATTGTATATGTCAGTACTAATATATATGTAAGCACCAATGTATATGTAAGTACTTAAGTACTTATGTATATGTAACTACTTAATTGTATATGTCAGTACTAATATATATGTAAGCACCAAAGTATATGTAAGTACTTAAGTACTAATGTATATGTAAGTACTTATGTATATGAAAGTACTAATATATATGTAAGCACCAATGTATATGTAAGTACTTAAGTACTAATGTATATGTAACTACTTTATTGTATATGTCAGTACTAATATATATGTAAGCACCAATGTATATGTAAGTACTTAAGTACTAATGTATATGTAAGTACTTAAGTACTAATGTATATGTAAGTACTTAAGTACTAATGTATATGTAAGCACCAATGTATATGTAAGTACTTAAGTACTAATGTATATGTAACTACTTTATTGTATATGTCAGTACTAATATATATGTAAGCACCAATGTATATGTAAGTACTTAAGTACTAATGTATATGTAAGTACTTAAGTACTAATGTATATGTAAGTACTTAAGTACTAATGTATATGGTTAGGTACAATTGTTTTGTTACGATGATGTTACGTGTGCTTACGTGTGGTCGTTTATTTAAAAATAAATATTTATATCCGATAAAGGAATTGTTTATTTTTTTCTTGCTTTTAAATCATCGTCGTCAATGCGTCAATGTCGATGTCCACTGTTCAAAATAGGCCTACTCCATAACTGCTATGCTCCATAATGCTACTCAGCATTTGCCTAACTAAGGTCTTACAGTATCTCTGCCATTACTATGACGTCATTGACAGATTAAGTTTATGTGTAGGTAAATATATTCGCACTTGATGCTGAAATTGTCATTTCCCTTTCATGAGCTTTCAGACAATCCATCGCAGTGGAGAACAGTTTCGTCTCCTGTCTCACGCCTTTCTGCAATATTGGTTTTGTGTCTGCAGTCGGATAGGCATTGTGGCCGGAGTATAATTAGTAGCGGCGTTAGGGGAGGGCGCGATTGGGCGAGTGCCCAGGGCGCCAGAAAGGAAAGGGCGCCGGAGCCGCTTTATTTCTGTCAGGTCAGTCCAGCTGCGTATTGTAACTTATTGCATTCTCGGTAGCGGCTTGGTAACCTTAAAGAGTCTTGATACATTCTACATAGTCCACCTAAATTGTGTTGTACACGATTTAAAAATTAAACATAGATTAATGAATGTGTACTCATTTTGTAGCAATTTTTACGAGAAAGAAGACTATTAAAATGAAACAAAATTATAGGTCCAAAGAAGAATCCTAGATATCTGTGTCGTCATCGTTCGTATCTGTGTCGTCATCGTTTCCAGCAGCAGGATGATGTAAATAAATATTATCTCTGAATAACGTAATATTGTTGTATATTTTAATAAAGTTAATAGTAACAGCTTGTCTTAATTAAGAGTTCCCAGTATTTAGGCTTAGACAAGTTAAGATGCTACATGGCTGAGTAGTGAAGCATCTGAGAAGCAACTAAATAATAACTTAACTTAATCTTAAATACATTGCTAATAGTACATGAGATTTTCTCACTACGTGCCTATATCTGTGTGTGATACAGTAGTCAGGCCTTGTAATATTGCTTACTATTTTATTTGCTGATCTTCATACGTACGTGCTACTTGTAAATCAACACTCTACAAATTTAAAACATTTTTAAAAAGTACAGTCCTCTTAACACTGCTTATTCTTTACTTCTATCGTTTTTCACTGAATGTTTTTGGAGCATATACTGGTCCAAAGAGCACAAGTCACCCTCGGTCAAGTTGAGGGTGCGCCCGCGCCGGCGCCTGTGCCCCAACAGTGGAGACATATGACTGATAACGCTATAATCCTAAGTGATCAGTTAGAATTTTAATTTTAAAACGTACGATAATATGTTGTGCCTTGTCAAGAGGCGTACAATTTTTTGACTAAGAATAACTTCCGAACGACTGCACCAAATTGGCAAGATTTTCTGTTGTTGGTTTATTTATTATAAGAACAAGGTTTGTATGAAAGAAAATAATAAATTCCGAATGACTGCACCAAATTGGATAATTCCTTTTTGTTGTGTTTGCTATTGTCTGAATAAGGTTTGTGTGGAAGAAAATAACCAGTCAAGTATCAGTCGGACTCGCACACTAAGAGTAACTTTCGAACGACTGTACCAAATTAAATAATTCTTTTTTTTTTTTGTGTTCGTCATGGTCAGAACAAGGTTTAATTGAAAAAATAAAGAAAAACAGGTCAAGTACAAGTCGGACTCGCGCACTAAGAGCAATTGTAACTAAATATTGTTAAGTTGTTGTGCAAATGCCGGGGAAGGTTTCCGAATCAGTACAACCTTTTGTGAATACGTGGACACGGTACGTGGGGCTGTGGTCAATCTATATAAATAAAAATGCTGATTCAGCTATTGTGTATGTAAGGGAGAGGGACTTTAGAGAATTATCATTCGTGCGTGTAATTTCAGTTTCAATTGACAAAGTTGCCAAGTGCCCAGTTTTATAGTGAAACAAAAATAAATATTTAACATAATTTAATTACAAAACAACATATACCTATTCTTATATATTGACTAGGTAAATTATTAATTATTATAACAGCAAGCATAAAATATTTTTTAGGTACAGATAAAGCGTCCACAAAATAATACTTAAGTACACAAACACAAACACAAACACAAATTCAAACACAAACACAAACACCATCCACAAAAGGCGTAACGATAAAAGTTTATTATATTTTTTTTAATTCAAATTTAACATTCTACACAATGATCAGACTAAGGCAAGTGTGTAATTGACTACAATATTAATTTCATAATATCAACTAAAATAATTATCAACATCGCTGAAGGTCGTGGAGATGATGATGCAAGACAGTCACTTCACCAGACGGACGGACAGACGGACGGACGGATGGACGGATGGTCGTCACTTCACCGTCCGTCCACCACGCAGCACTACTAGTTTAGCACAATTTACATAGTCTATAAAGTAGAGCTCATTTACATTGTTTCAGATGTCTGAGCGACACGAGCCTCACCGATACTTATTTTTATACACATTAAAATATGAAAATATGTAGCACATAGTCTTCTGTATTATCTTTATAAATAAAGCTGATGTGAATAGAGACCGGTACAAAAATACATGACTTCTATATGGTTAACATAAAGAAAATGTAGGTAGATATATTCGTTATTGCACACCAAATAAAAAAAAATACCCCTTAAATATTTTTTTAATTTTAATTTAATTATTTATTTTAAAGTGACTATATAACTAAATATTCTGTGAATATTTCAACCGTCTACCTGTTGCCGTTATCAATATCGAGCAAAAAAATCACGTTTGTTGTAAGGGAGCCCCCTTAAATATTTGTTTTATTCTGTGTTTTAGTATTTGTTGTTATAGCGGCAACAGAAATACATCTGTGAAAATTTCAACTGTCTATCATGGTTCATGAGATACAGCCTGGTGACAGACGGACTGACGGACTGACGGACGAACGGACAGACGGACAGCGGAGTCTAAGTAATAGGGTTCCGCTAATTACGCTTTGGATACGGAACCCTAAAAAACAAGTTAATTGAAATTACTTTATAACTAAACACGTATAAACGATCTCTAACAGACAATCTTTGGGTCGACAACAAATTAATATAGAGAAAAGGTAGGTGATGCATAAAAAAATAATGTTACAAAAACTTAACGTTAATAATACTTTAAATAATAGTTAATATTCAAGTAAATACTAAACAACTAAATATACAATTACATATACATTAAACACGATACAATATTCATACATATGTTATATATTATACATAAAAATACATATTTACATACAAGTATATTTGCTAAGATACTTACAATTCTACAAAAAAATTCTAGAACCTGTGGTTAACTTACCCTCAAATAAATTTAAAATATATGTCAAAGATAGTTTAATGAAAAAAAGCTATTACAAAGTTGATGAATACATAAATAAATAAATAGATTTATTTGCAAGAAACATGGTTACATATGATGGTTCTAAAGTATTTAAGTACAAAACATGTTTAACCTTCTTAAGGCATGCAAAATTATTCTTACAATATCTTCATTTACAAATGTATCACACTTGGTTATTTATATTCGAGAAATTCTTTTAACGTATAAAAGCATCGATCCACAAGCCATTGCTGCAGTCTGTATTTGTAATGATTTATTGTAAGCTCTCTGATGTCTTTAGGTATCCTATTGAACACCATAATTGACGTGATGTAACAATTTTTTTTATATAGAGTGTTTTTACACGATTTTAATTTTAATTTTGTGAAATCTCTTGAGCTATATTTTAATCCATCATTCGCTTTTTTATAAATATAATCATTTTGCTTTACAAAGCGACCTATTTCAAGTATGTAAAGAGAAACAAGTGTCAATATCTTTAGTCTTTGAAACAAAGGTCTACATAAATGTAATGGCCCAACACCACAATTTGCTCTAATACATTATTTTTGGGCAATAAAGGCTCCGTTTAATAAAGTTGAATTGCCCCATAATAAGAGTTCATATCTGAATGCAGAAACAACATACCCATGATATGCTGTTAGTGCAGCTTTTTCAGTTGCCAGTGTTCGTAACTGTCTAAGGGCGTAAGTGAAGCTATGTATTTTGGAGCACACATTCTGAATATGAGACTTCCAGTTGCAGTGTTTGTCTAATGTTAATCCCAAGAATTTTATTTCAGAAACTTCTTCAATTTTTATTTGTTACAATGTATATCATATGACTTAGGTTTTTGTTTGTAGTTAGTAAATGCAATATACTTTGTTTTAGAGATATTAGTATACAAGTTATTTTCCTCAAGCCATCTAACTATACATTCTGTTTTGGTATTTAGTTCAAACTGAAAGGATTTATTATTATCTTTATCTGGTACTACTACTGAAATGTCACCGGTAAAAAGTACACACGGATGTTCCGTGGTTTTTGGCAAATCGTTAATATATAATAAAAACGCTTCCCGATAGCGGGCCCAAAATGCTTCCCTGTGGGACGCCGCATATGTTCATTTTATAGGGGGATCATGTTCAATAACTCTTGAGATTTTTTCCTACAGTCAAGTAGGTTTGAATCCATTGAAGAGCAGGTCCTCTTATACCAATCCGTTCGCATTTTGAAGTAAGATTTTATGATCCACACAGTCAAATGCTTTAGTCATATCAAAAAATATCACTACCGCGGGATTTTTTTTGTCGATTTTTTCAGTTATACTTTTTATTAAGTTAAAAGTAGCAACAGTTGTAGACTTATTTATCTGGAAACCGTTTTGTTCAGGATTTATAATTGTTTATCTAAGCAGTTTAAGATACGATTATGCATAGTTCTTTCAAATATTTTAGAAAAAAGGGATAATAGTGTAACTGGTCTATAGCTGTTTAGTTCTTCAACGTCTGACTTTTTATTTATTGGTTTAATTATACATATTTTGAGTAAGTTATTATGGGAGTTATTTGTTTGGTAGCTGCTTTCAAAACTTTAGTAGACACGGAGTCATAGATAAATGATAAAAATGCTTGGAAAAATTAGAACTTAATTGATTTGTATTTGTATTGGGACATTTGTAATATTTTTTTAAATTAAAACATTGTATGTTATGTTATGACCTAGTGTAAGGCTATATTGTATTTAAATATGAAGTTAAAAAAATATAAAAGAACTGCTGAGTTACTTGCCGGTTCTTCTCGATAGTAAATCATTCCGAACCGGTGGTAATTGTTTTAATTAATAAATAAACTAACCATTCAAAAATGCTGTTTAAAAGTCTTTTTGAATAAAAAAGTTTATTGGGATATGAGGGATTATTGCACAAAATCACTGAATCGTAATCGAGAATAGCATGAAGCTATAAGGATGGTAGAAAATGACGTAAACGTCGTAAAGAACTTCCAGAAGCGTATATTTTTCGACTTAATTCTTGAATGTATAGTGCCTAAGAAAAGGTACCATCAATAATAATTCCCAAATTTTTTACTGATTCACTGACAGGAATGTGGTTACTCTCGAGCTAAACAGAGCTGTCGAGAGGGGTAGTTGATAAAATTTTACTCTAGATATAAGCTTTCAGTAGCAGTAGTAGGCTCCTCGCCCTACTCCCAAATATAATAACTTGGGTCTTAGCAGGGTTAATTTTAAGACCGAGATATCTGCTCCAATCATTTACAAGATTTAAATCAGAAGTAATGGTACCTATCAATAGCATTATCAAGGTTATCGAGTGAGGCGTGAGTAATTGAATTTGAGATTTGAAAATCGTCTGCACACAAGTGGTACAGAGAAGGGATACCGTGTAAAATATTATTAATGAAAATGGCAAAAAGAAGTGGAGACAAGACGCCACCTTGAGGTTTACCAGCAAGAATATCGTACAAAGACAGGAACGAATCCTCGACTTGGATACGATAGATTTGTTTCATGAGATTAATTCCTTATTATTAAACTATTGTGCTATGTGCGGAGTCCTGGCTGACTGAATCATCACCAGCCGAAACTACTGACTGACATATAATGATAAGATATGGACACTGTAGGTGTTGGTACAGTAGCCCAGTCGAGTTAAAATTTTAAATTGTAAGAAAAATAAGTTTTACAAACTGTACCGTGTTACAAATAAAAGTATTAAATTAAAGGAATGTTGTAAGAATTTCAATTTTTTTTGTTCATAATTTAAAAATCGATTGTCATAATCATACATAAGCAAGGGAAAGCTCGTACCGAGCCGTCCCTCTAGCGCCCTATAAGTTTACTAAAGTCCCTGGGTAAACTTCACGAACGCCTCCTCCTCGCTCGCCTTTGGAACGTCTCCAGAGGCATTTAAATCGACGAGCAGTTCGGCTTCCGCGCCAAACACTCGTGCGTCCACCAAGTCCTCCGTATCACGGAACACGTTCTCACTGGCTTCCAACCAGTATTAGGTAATCCCCGTCAGACAAGCGCTGTCTTCTTAGATGTAGCGAAAGCCTTCGACGAAGTCTGGCTACAACAACGGTTTAATTTATTAACTATTTGCCAGACCAAATCGTACTCATCATACGAGACTATTTGTCGAGGCACTCTCTCTTCCCCTCGTCCCATACAAGCAGGAGTCCCGCACGGGTCCGTGCTCGCCCCTATTTTGTACCTTCTGTAGCCAAACATCCCTAAAACGATAGATACCTAATAAGCCCTCTTCGCGAACGATACCACTATTTACACCACCGATAGGCAACTGAGTCGAATCACTAAGAGAGTCCAATCCGCAATCACCGCCCTAGGCGAATGGTTTTAAAAATGGAGAATCGAAGTTAATCCCGACAAAACTCTGCCGTTCTCTTTACCACTGGCCTCCATCCGAGACCATCTTCCCTCTCATTCTTCGGCCGTGCCATTGCTTGGCAAAACAAGGCCAAATATCTCGATGTGATCCTGGATAGGCGTTTGAACTTCTGCGATCACACCAAAATAGTTAGAGACCGAGCCGCTTTTGTCTTCGGTCGTCTATATCCCATGATAGGCAAGTACAGTAAGATGTCGCTTAGGAATAAGCTGACTCTTTGTGCCACTTGAATCGGCCCCATACTAGCATATGCTAGCGTCTCCTATGCGTTGTCTAAACGCAACCTCCATAAACTTCAGACCCCCCAAAACCGCTACCTCAGAGCGACCTCCAGAGCCTCCTGGTACGTCCGGAATGCGGACCTACACAGAGACTTCAAGCTCTCCACGATTCCCCAATATCTCAAAGACCTGGCAATAAGCTTTTTCGAGCGTTCACAAAATCACACGAATCGATTAATTGTGCAACCTATCATCCCCCCGACCGACCTCGGAACGGTCAAAAAACTATTGTTAGGCGGCCTCGGCTCATAGTAATGGCCTCAGACGACGATCTTGCTATCCGGATTGCGAGACTAGTCTTAAAGATCTCCCCTAATAGGGCCTCCCCTACTTCCCCCACGGGGAGTCCTTGAGCGTTGGGCGCTGAGACTCCTTCAGAGTTTCGCCCCAAAAGCCCGGTGGAGCAGAAATGGCTGCATTAGCCAACTGCATAGTCGGTTCAGAAAAAAAATAATCAAATAACATGGTAAAGTTAAGTGTAGGTACAAAAAAGTTTGCAAACTGGGCCATGTGGGGCTTGTTGTGAGGGTCTCAAATATATTTACAGTTTCACAGATATTTAAAAAAATAAATCAATATTGACCATTCCCCCTTTACACAAAAACTGCTTAGCTTAAAATTTTGATAAAAATACAGAAAATAGTTCTTTATTTTTAGATTACCCACAGGATAACCTATGAAAAGTCTCTTATCTTAAAATAACAGAATAAGTCTCTTAATACCGGGCTTAGGTACAAACTTACAAAATCAATAGTTTTTGGGAAATTAAAATAAACTTTTTAGAGTCCTATTAAGTACGGAATCCTCCGCGTTCGAGTCCATTCGCACTTGGCCGTTTTTTAAGGAACGAACCTTTGAGAATGACTAAACGAACAAGATCCTCTTGTTCCCCTAGACTTTAATTATCTATCGTTTTTCCACCCGCTTTCAGAGGCTATGACGTGATTCCGTCATCACCCATATCTTCGTTATTGTGTCTAGCTAAATTTTGCTCTGGGGTTTTTCAATTTTGGACTAAATTATATTGCCAGCTTAGGTCTTCGACTTCGACAGCTGCCGTTACCCAATAGGCAGATCTTTTGAGAAAACTTTCCAGCCCCTATTGCGCTCTATAGCATCTTCTGCACGTGATGTTTTAAAGTGGCATATATCGCGTCGTATGGCTTTTGAGATTTGTTTATTGAGCCGCGTGTATTCAGACTTCTCTGACAAAGACTGAAATTTCATTTCGTGCCGCATCTTCATAAGATTAAGAGTCTGATCAGCGATATTTTAAGAACTCTTGAACAATTTCCACCAGCCTGTCATTTAACCATCTATTAATCAGCTTAGACACTTAAAGTGATTTTGAAGTTTGGGCTGCAAATCTAAGGGGCTCTGTACGAATATGTAGCCAGTCGTGGGCTAGTATGATATATTAAAGTTAAATAACGCGGCTGACACCGCGAGAAACCACCTAGTATGATTTTTTTTAAGATTCATATTGAGGATACAAAGACACATGAACTTTAGTTATGACATTAGTATGCGTTAATTTACTAAGTATATACGTGTACTGACCACCTTTTAACCTTACCATTCTAGATTAGCCAATTTATACCATTTTATAAATCAAGTCAATAACCCAGACTATATTGTGCTATATATAAATAATTCTGTGAACGGTACCCACTAGTACATAGTGGTTTTTCGAGCCTAATGGAATACCAGAGGTCGCACACTAAATATTAACCTGTATTTGCAATTATTATGTAGATAAAAAATATCTTATAAATAAAAAAATTATTGCCTAACGGTTTATTTTATAATTTACAAGATCTGACGTAAAAATATTACTTAGTCGAATTTTTGTTTGCATCAGGTACCTGTGTCTGAATTTTGTACTTAGGTGCAAATCATAATAATCCATCTGGCAGTTTTGTACTTAGGTTAAAATCATAATAATACATCTGGTAGTTTTGTATTTAGGTCGAAATCATTGTGATATATCTGGCAGTTTTGTACTTTATTTAAAATTATAATAATAAATCTGGAAGTTTTTTTAGATCAAAATCATAATAATACATCTGGCAGTTTTGTACATAGTTTAAAATCATAATAATACATCTGGCAGTTTTGTACTTAGTTTAAAATCATAATAATAAATCTGGCAGTTTTTTACTTAGATCAAAATCATAATAATACATCTGGCAGTTTTGTACTTAGGTCAAAATCATAATATTAAATCTGGCAGATTTGTACTTAGGTCAAAATCACAATAATACATCTGGTAGTTTTTGGGAACTTTTTTTCATACAAGTTAAACACAACTTAAAATTTAAACAGTTTTAGTTTTAAATAAAAATAAGCATTATAGTTTTTAATACCCAGTCGGGGATTTGTTTTTGGATTTTTATATTGATTCAAATAAGACTAGGCTAATATGACGTCATTTGATTGATGGTGATCACTGAACCGAACATGATTATGTTACTTTCTTTGCAGTATAATAAATTAAAATAAACACAAAGAACACAATATGCTTCGTTTTTGTCAAACATCCTAGGCTCGGTAAGCAAATTTCAACCTTTGTATTAATTTTAAGTGAGTTTTCACATTTAAAAACAAAAATTTTAAAACTGATATTAAATGGCGGTTTCCTTTGCGTCGGTCGGGAGATGGTGTAGCTCGTTGTAGGAGGGCGGTCGCTCCTCGCCGCTCTCCAAATCAAGGTCTAAGTCACTTTCTGAAATGTCAAAGACAGATTTTATGTTTTCTAATTATAAAAACAAACAATTTTATAAAAATTTCGGATTATGACTTTAAGAACTTTCCGGTACAAACTGCTTTACATGGATATATATAATAATACTTAGGAGTTCTAATCAAAGCCACCCACACTACGTTATAAGTATTTAAAACATCCTCGTGTTTCCTGTGCATCTAGCCAATTCAATCGCTAACCCATTCCTGTCGGCTCAGTGTAAAAAACACCATGCCCGTAGGTCTTGTACATTGTTCTTGATTCACAGATCTTCAATGTCCAATAAGAGTAAGGTTTTTGACAGTTCTATTGTTAGATTCTGTATCATAATTCGAATGAAATACCTGAGAACGCGCCCGACTCGGGCCGTAGGGCGGGCGCCAGTATGTCCCCGTCGCTGGCGTGTCGCCCCCGCAGCCCGTCCCCCTCGGGCGTCCGGCGCAGTGCAGACACGCGCCCCGCTTCAGCCAGGTAGCACACGCCACCTTCGTAGCTCACCGGCTCTGAAGTACACCATATGATGAAAATCAAATAATCAGAAATCGTCATACATATGTAGGTATGTAATGCATTATTGCATTATGAATAAGGCAACAGACTCAATTGCAAATTCAGTATATAGATAGACGTAGATAGGCCGAAAAAATAATAACAAAATGTATAAATGATGGACAAAAATTTATTTAATGTAGTCTAAAATAAACCTTAGTTATTAATTAAATATTGGTAGTATGATATATATATATATAAAGATAATAAGATATTGCAGACAGTAGTAGTGGACTTCGCTCCTTTACACACATATAAAGCTAAAAAATTTACGTTGACCAGCTAATCTGCATGCAACCTCAATTCTGTTTCATTCAAGCGACTAAAATCATGATTGCTCAGTAAAATAGCATTTTGCATTTGCAACAAGCTGGTTTATGAATTTCTCATCATGCACCAGTTAATTGCGGAGGCTCGCGATACTTTTGACCACACTGCTAAAAATCGTCTTTACTCAGGCGAGCGTGCTTTTCAGTACACCTTTTCCACCGTCTGTTGAAGAAGAAACAGCTACAGTAATGGTTGAGGATATTACGTAGAGTTTTTATCTCAGTGAAGGCTTTTGTCAAGATTACTTTACATCACTGTTTCTGCATCTTTATCAAGAGCTAATTAAAGGAATTGATCTATATGACTATTCAAATTTAAGGGTTCCGTACCATTTTCTATAGAAACGGCAAAAAAATCACGTTTGTTATATGGGAGCCCCTCTTAAATATTTGTTTTATTTCAATTATTTATTCTTAAAGTGAATATATAACTAAATATTCTGTGAATATTTCAATTCCTACCTGTTGCCGTTATCAATATCGAGCAAAAACGAGCAAAAAACTTCACGTTTGTTGTATGGGAGCCCCCTTAAATATATATTTTATTCTGTTTTTTAGTATTTAATGCTATAGGGGCAACAGAAATACATCTGTGAAAATTTTAACTGTCTAACGATCACGGTTTATTAGAAGATCTTATTTTCTGAATTCAGTTATAATAACAGGATATACAATTTGAATGAAGATAGAAAGCTATTAATAGATCCTCACACATCCTCACACATCCTCACACATCCTCACACATCCTCACACATCCTCATCGGGTTAGTCACAAGTATATAAAGTGATAAGTCTTAATTTTAATAGTATTTTGGTTTTCTATCATAATATTAATGCAGTCAGATCCCATATCAATAAGCGGTTTGTGAATAATGAAGCTATAATGTCTGTAAGCAGTTTTCAAGTTTATTCACTCTTATCTTTATCTAAAAATAAATTAAATTTATACAAACCTACAGATAATGGTGGGAAAGCTAATCCGGACAAACACGGTATAAGGGTTGATCGAGAGTCCAGGCTGCGATGCATGGCTCCCGACCGGTCGAACTCATCTACCTCATCAACTTTCAGGTCAAACACACTTGGCACTTGATTGTCTTTGACAGGAACTATTTTAGTTGGACGATCTTTACTTCTAATTGACTCGTTAATTGATTGTTTTACTTCTTTAGCAGTATTTCTTGAAGAATTACCATTGTCTACATCGACAGATAAAGGATTTGCTGTGTTAGTTACAATAGAGTTTTTAAAACCTTCATTTGTATCGCCGATGTAAAAGTGGGAACTAATACTTTCAGTGGCGTCTTTATCTTTTACATCATACCTCATTTTTTCTTTGCTAAGGTTGTTCTTATTAGTTTTTGAGGATTTTATATTTTTGTTATGTTTTTTGCAGACTTTATTTTCTGCATTCTCGTTAATAAGTACGTCTTCATCAGAAGTGATCTCTTGTTCCGCTTTCGGAGCTGTTCCAACTTCTTCTGATTTCGGATGCAGTGGAATGTGAAGATCTTTGCTAGATCGTTCCCAGTCCCGCCTATGCAGAACTTCGTCTATGACACTGGGGGCCGAGTGGTATCGCATTTCCTCTTCGGGTTTGTCAACGTGTGATTTTCGCCGGCTTCGTATTTCTTCGTGGCTTCTGTGAGCTGACAGCGGTTTCTTGGAATGACCTAAATGAAAATAATATAACGTTTTTGAATTCAGTTAAGCTCAGTTAACATAACGTATAATTAAGTATAACATCTATTAAGCCTGGAATTACTGCTGAAACGGCATAAATTTATTTTGTATTTTTTTTGGATTAGGTATTGCTTGCTTTAGCATTTGAGCTTTAGGACCGTGGTGTTCAGATATCAAAACTTTTTTTAAATATTCTCTAAGAAATTGGACCCGCTTTGCTTCTGGGGATATGACCACAGGATGTGACCCACGTTTAAAATTAGTAATTTTAACAACCAGTTACAATACCAGTTTATAAAGCACTAAGCTAATACATTTGATACATGTGTGGTACGACTGTATAATGAATAACGTCTCCTAAGTTAAGGAACGATAGAAACATATTTTTCAAAACTTGTGATGTTTTGACGTTGAGTGTAAAAGATTGTATTAATAACAACCCATTTTTGACCGTCATCAAAATCCGATTTTGAATAAAAAACTAAAAATTACACAAGTTTTTTCGCTCCTCAGTTGTACAGGGTTCTGATCCTTGAATTAAATTAGAAGAACCTTAAGACCGTACAGTGACTTATGTTTATACCACTAAATATTTAGAAATTCAGATTTAAAAATGAATATGGTGGATCTACCTGAGGTGCTCGGCAAATGCAGCGAGGCGGCGCTGCTCCCGAAGCGGCGCGGGAACACCTCGCTGGACCGGCGCCGGGACCTGGACTCTGCTAAGTGACAACATTGAGATAAAATACTCTACATCATGACAATAAAAATTCGAGTTATATTATGATAAATGCATATATTGCTCTGGTCCCAGGCTATGTAACCCAGTAGGTACTGTAGCAGGCTATGGCCTGTCGCATCTTGGATTAGGTTGTGTTACCCATAGAGTGAATAGACTGATCGTAAATAAGGTTAGCACTCGAGTAGGGTTAAGAATAAACCATTTTTTGGAATTATATTAAATTAAGATTTCAATCGAAGGAAACTCCATAAAGTATAGTTCGCGTGGAGTTGGGCTCGGGTTATGGCCGCTAAATCGTATAATCACAATGGTTCATTAGGCAGGTTTTATTTTAGAAATGTTATTTGTAAGCCCACAGGACAGTCTTTTAATAATGATGACCTTGAGAGGACCAAGACTTTGCCAAAGATTTAAGTTAAATTGATATTTATATTTTTATACCACTAAGGTGACAAACAAGCACACGGTCCGCCTGATGGTAAGCGGTCACCGTGGCCTTTGGACGCTTGCAGCACCAGGGGTATCACTCGCGCGTTGCCGACCCTTCAAAAATCCAATAACTTCTTTCTTGAAGAACCTCATACTGTAGTCCTTAGAGAAAACTTTGGCAGGGTGCTAATTCCACAACTCAAGCGTTCTCGTGAGGAAGTTTCTCTGAAACCGCACTGTACGCGACCATTTCGGTGTTAGAGTGTGAGTATGAATTCCCTGCCGATACACACATGTAGAACACACACAGGGAGGCAAAAACACTAACTATCTTTATTATAGCCGCCATATTTAATTAATAAGAAATACATGAAAAAATATTGGACCTTCTGATTATCTTTTGTACACCCTTAACAAGATCCCTGTATAACTAGCCAAGTTTGGATACCTCTAAATAGCAGCAAGCGAGTTACGACCCCCAGCTTGTTATAGTACTATAGTGACCTCTCAACGACGGCACACATTTCACACACAACCAAAAACAGAAAAACAACCATTTCCCAGACAGGATTCGAACCCGGGACCCTAGCGCCGGTATCTTAGAGCAAACTTAGTTGCCTGCCCGCCATAGTCGCGAATGTAACGGGTCACAATTAAAAAAAAAAACTATTTTTTCACAAAAACGTAAAGCGACTTGAAATCAACTAAAAAGAAAAAAATAAGCCACTAAAGCAGACTTATTGATAGAACATTCAGTTGAACTTTGAATCCCCTTAAAACCGATTTCTAAAAATAAAGAAGAGAGAGAGTAAATATAAGTTACAAACAAGGTTCTGTAGGCATCCGACATAAAAGAAAAGAAACTGTCTGTAGCTAAATTTTCTGTCAGTATGTTTGCTTTAGGGGCTTATTTATTACTTTTCTTTGGATTTAAAGTCGGTTTACGTATTTGCATAAAAAATTATATAATTTGAAATATTTTATCGCCGTATTAACCAAATTTAATTTTACAGTTGTTTTTTAAACTCAATATCAAAGAAACTCAGACCTTTTTTGAATTTTTTTTCGAATCCATATTCCACTGAGTATGAAACTTACAGCAAGTTTTGGTATGTTTATATATGACACATTTCAGACTTGTCAGAACAGAAAATATGACTCATCTTTTTGTTACTTTAAACCTCATCGAAATTGAATAATTTGATTTAACTGCAATGATACGTTTTAAAGTTTATAAATTTACTTATAGAGATGTTACTATTTAACATTGTTGCAATATAGTAATTGTGATGTTAGGAGCGCAATATCGAAGTAATGTTTGTTTAAAAAAGTCATTGTATTAAATTACTGTCTTGTATGTATGTGACTGTCACTTTGCTTACAAAAGTTACTGCAATGTTTTAAAGAAAAATAACTACAACTTTGTTTTCGCTTTATAATTATTTTAACTTCTTTACAACGTTACCAATTTTCTCATTTTGTTAACTAATTGATTTAAAAATGATTTACACTAACCTTATCTTCTTATTAGAAAGGTAATATGCTTTCGTGATGTTGCAGACTATTTAAAGTCTTATTTGAAACGTTAGAAAACTGAATCACAGCATTCGCCAAGGATTCCAATAGCTAGTGGGTATGTATGGGCTCCGTAGCTCAGTCGGTATGTATGGGCTCCGTAGCTCAGTCGGTATGTATGGGCTCCGTAGCTCAGTCGGCTGCTGCGCAAGAGATTTAAACTTGCTTTTATTTTTTTTTATTTTAGAATATATTAAAACATTTTAGCCGACTCGGCAAACGTTGTTTCTCTTTTGAAAATAACTAGTGCGCCACCTATTGTAAAATGGTTGTACTAATTCAGAAACCTTCCCCGGCGTGTGCACAACAATTTACTAAAATTTCATTACAATCTGTTTACCCTTAGTACGCGAGTCCGACTCACACTTGGCCAGTTTTTCTCTTTCAGAAACCTTCCCCGACGTGTTTACAACAATTTACCAAAATTTAATTACAATAGGTTTACCCTTAATACTCGAGTCCGACTCACACTAAGCCAGTTTTTCTCTTTCGGAAACCTTCCCCGACGTGTGTATAACAACTTAACAAAATTTCATTACAATCGCTTTACATTGAGTGTGTTGAAGTGAAAACATCTGAAGCGGCGTTGTGCACTTTTTTTAGAATGGGTAAAAAATGTTAAACTCGCGTCAGGTCACATGTCCTGATCGAAAATTCATAGGAAATTCGTAGAGCAGAACTCGCGTCACATTTATTTACATTAGGTTAGTTTTTTATTTTTAGTATACGGCGATTATGAGTAGTACAGGGAGGTTGGATATGGGATTTTAATTCTATGACAGATTGAGATGTCAAATATACTACGTCAAAAAACTAAATAAACAAACATTATTATTGATAATAATGAAAGTGCGGATTACACATGTTAAAATGTGATACGATACGAGGTGAGATACAAGTAATTGTAGAGCATAGCTTACGTTAAACTGGATAGAAGGGATATCTGTGTTGACGTGTCAATAGGTGATTTTATAGGAAAATAAAAAACAATCTGTATTTATTATTTTAGGTTGTGTCAAAGAAAATAGTCGAAAGTTAGAGGAGTTAGAGACGTGTGATAGGATAGAGAGCCAGTTCCATAGTAGTAGTGGTAAAGTAATATGTTACGTTTAATATAGCTTATTAGGTATGTAGCCTCTTCTTAGCCGAGGTACATACAAGGAGATAAGACAAACGACTTAGCTACACAGTTTACAGTATATATTTAATAGTTACAATTGAAGAACCAATCACAACACATATTACAGATCACATATACAAATCCATATGAGAAAACAGTACAATGTTGGAATACGCAACGAGTTATTTCCTAGTTAGCGGTTAGAGAGGCGCGCGCGGCCTTCCGGCATAGTAACTAGCATTGCACTCACAAATTATGTAGTATATGTTGTAAATTGCACTGGTCTGACCGGAGGGAATGTAATACTGGGCAGCGCACCGATATCGGACTAGAGATAACAATCGTTTAGAACACTGCGCCGGATACGGCTTAATGCCTTCGGAACCTTGCGCTAACCGATTAAATAATATAATATTATAAATACGAGTAGGTATATTTGTAGGTATATTATGCAAGGAACGGATCGCCACATCAGCCCCCCCTGAAGACCTTTAGGGTCGATAAAAATCGGGAAAATATCGGTATGGTGGTCTCTATCAGGAATCTCTTTTACTGATGATGCTGCAGTATTGGTGGGCGTTTCTGTATCATTCAATATGTATGCGGGCTTTAATCTGTTTATTGAAACAGTAACAGACCTTCCACCGATATTGATTTTAAAGAATTTGTCTCCACGCTCAATAACGTCATACGGTCCAGTGTACGGAGGTTGTAAAGACTTACGAACCGCATCTTGTCGTAGAAGTACTTGTACTTGTACAAATCTTTATGAACAAATATAGGGTGTGAGCCATGGCGGATAACTGTAGTCGGCTTTAAGTTTCGTATGTGTGCTCGCAGCTGTGACAAAAAGTCTTTATAATCTACAATTTCAAATGATTTGTTATGAAAGTAGTCTCCCGGCAAGCGTAATGGTTCTCCATATACCATTTCGGCAGACGATGAAGCAATATCCTCCTTCCATGCGCTTCTGATTCCGAGAAGAACCAATGGAAGTACTTTAAGCCAGTCTTCTCTCGCATGGCACATTATGGCAGTTTTTAGATGTCGGTGGAATCTTTCAACCAAACCATTGGAAGCTGGGTGGTAAGAGGTAGTTCGAGAATGGTAAGTGCCTGTCAATTTGGAAAGTTCTTGAAATAAATGAGCCTCAAACTGTTTACCTCTGTCTGTTGTTATTGTTTCAGGGCAACCAAACGTGATATCCAACCAGTGAGAAGAACGCGAAATTTGATATCGCGAAGTGGGACTACCTCAGGCCAGCGTGTAAATCTATCTACTTTTGTCAAACAGTATTTATAGTAGTTTGACATTGGCAAGGGTCCGATCAGGTCGATATGTACATGACTAATTCTATTTGCTGGTGGAACAAATGTATGTGCAGGAGAACGACTATGGCGGGAAACTTTAGCATGCTGACAAGACAAACAGCTGCGAGTCCAAATTCCGCAGTCTTTACGTATTTTTGGCCATACGTACCTCTCGCTTACCATTTTTACTGTTGTTTTTACACCAGGATGACTAAGGCCGTGAATATCGTTAAAAGCTTTTTAACGAAATTCTGGTGTTAAGTATAGTCGAGGCGATGACTGAGAAGTATCACAATAGATTTTACTTCTAGAAATAGGGATATCAAGTTTTTGAAGATTCATCGAAGTGCCGCTGCGCAAAAGTTGTTGTAACTCAGAGTCAGAGATCAGACTGAGAAGAAGCTAGTCCCTCAAGATTTGTGGAAGATGATATAGCTTCAGTGCGTGAACGACCATCTGCTACAATGTTACTGTTACCGGATATATGTCGGATTTCGGTAGTGAACTGGGACACGAAATCGAGGTACCGGAATTGTCGTGGTGAACAGTTGTCAGATGCTTTTTTTTTTTTAAGGCCGTAACGATAGGTTTATGGTCGGTAAAAATTACGAATGGCCTAAGTTTGATCATGTGCCTAAAGAGTTTCAATGCTTCATAAATCGCAAGGAGCTCCCTGTCATACGGACTATATTTTCTTTGGGCTATATTTAATTTCGTTGAAAAGAAGCCCAGAGGTCGCCAACCTATGTCCATTTTTTGTTGTAGTTCCGCACCGACTGCATTATCAGAAGCATCGATCACTAGTGATAATGCTGCAGATGGACCTGAGTGTACTAATAACGTTGCAGCTGCAAGACTAGACTTACATGCCTGAAACGCATCTTCGGTCTCTGGTGCCCAAACAATAAGCGTGCTAGGTTTAAGGGCTTTACCGGAAAGAAGTTTGTTAAGGGAGGCCTTGATTTTCGCGGCTTTAGGTATAAAACGTCGGTAATTATTACGTCATCTAAATATGGAAAACAGAAATCAAGATCTTTGAGAATCTCATCCATGAATCTTTGAAATATTTGGGCTGCGTTCCTGAGTCCGTAACTCATGAAAGGGAACTCAAACATTCCAAAGGTTGTGACCAGCGCGGTTTTGTGTATATCATTAGGATTTACAGGAATTTGGTTGTATGCCCTTATTAAATCTATGCGGCTGAAAATTTTGCAACCGTATAAGTTGTGCAAGAAGTCCCCTATATGCCGAACCGGATATCTATCGGGAATAGTACGGGCGTTAAGTGCGCGATCATCACCGCACAATCGCCACGTGTTGTTTTTTTTGGGCACTAAATGCAAGGGCGAAGACCAAGAACTATCTGACCTTCGTGCAATACTTGCTTTTACCATATATTCGAATTCCTGAATAGCAGCACGAAGTCTATCCGGTGCAAGGCGACGAGGACGACTGTATACTGGAGGTCCGGGTGTAGTACGAATATAGTGAAGAGTATTATGTTTTACTTTTTGTACGCTTAAGTCTCCGGATGGGTGGGTAATATCTGGAAACTTTGATAAAAGCTCATGGTATTGCGATGTGCCTGAAAAAGATTTAATTTGGCACAAAGAGGCAGAAGCAGGAAGAGCATTAGTTGAAAGCGAAATCAGGCCGTCCACTAAGCGATTGCATCTAGCATCTACTAAAAGATTGTAGTAGGATAGGAAATCTATGCCTGTAATAGGTTTTGTGACGTCAGCCACAATGAAGCGCCACGTAAAAGCACGTCTAAGTCTAAAATCTGGCATTAAATTTAACCAGCCAAAAGTAGCTATTGCAAAACCATTAGCTGCGAAAAGCTTACAGTCTGTTTGACGAAAATGTTTATCACGTACATATTTACGTGGGTAAACATAAAGGTCCGAGCCTGTATCAACTAGATATTGCACTTTTGACTTATTGATATTGATGTGCAGTCATGTGATGCCCGCTTCAATGACTGCTCTTGGCGTTTCCGTGGGAAAATGAACAGGGCGTTCGGCATTTTGTAGCGTTGTTCCCGAACATTCGATGATACCAACATAAGCCTGTTTCATCATTAGAAGAGCTGCGAGACCGATGTTGCCATCGTGCGGGTCGATCTGAAGACCTTGAGCGCGAGCGGGGGCGTGACGAGCGGGCAAAAGAAAGAGAAGCAACCTGCCGTGACAGATCGTCAATGCGTCGATAAAGTTCTTCTATTGCATTATTTGTAGCCAAACCTTGTGTAGGTATCGCAGTTGAAGTGCTGGGTACGTGCTGGTTTGGTGATGTAGATGCTGCAGCGATATGTGCTTTGCCTGCAGGAGATATTTCATAAATTTTGTCAACAATCAAATGAAGTGCAAACGAAGAAAAAATAATAAGTATTACATTTATTTAATAACTCAAGATGTGAGCTTCGTGGCTCGTTCGTAGAACGAACAGCTGCCATGCACGAGGTTGTATGATCGAGTCACGGGAGATCTCTAATGAATCAATATTGTGATTTTATAATCCTATTTGTTATTTAATAGATTTAAGTAAAGCTTGTCTATGGCTTATCGCCACATCGCGATTAATTACATAGAACGTGGTTTCCCAGCATCACTTATCCCTCACGTACCAATATGTATAGTTAAGTTGTTGTAGTAGATAATTAGTACATAAGAAGACCTATATTGTAATATAGATAAACATACAATCATGAAGTATCGCCAGTGAATATACAAGTTATAAAGAATCATGTCTTTCCTTCAAACTTCCTTCGCCCCTTTTTACATACCTTACTGCATGACGACCGAGACAAGACCCGGACGAGGTAACGTTCCTTACTCCATGGTGACCGTGACATCGATTCTACAAATCAGAGCCCCAAAAGAACCATGGACGAACAGTAAGGAAGCGCCTTATATCTTCAACCAAGGTCATTTAAGAATGGAAGAAGACATTTATGACTAAGTGGAGCCCCAAAAGAATGAAGTATAGAAATGTAAGTACAAAATGTAATTTTAATGATTAAAATCCAAAAACTTACCTTTTTTTTCTATGAAGATATACTACTACTATATAATATGGAAATATAGTCAAGAAAAAACTACTTCCACCCAGGCTGTGTCAGGAGGAAACCGTATTTATATCACATTTTTTTGGAGTTTATATAAAAAAATTGAAGACCGTCATAGAAACCAAAATTATACAGAATATAACTACCGGAATATGTAAAGATTGTTACACATATTTTAAATCACGCAAGTTACGAAGAGAGAAAGTACTCGTTCGAACAAGCCGCCCGACCAATTAAAGCGGGGCACAGCGAGTACTTGCTTGAATGAGCAGCCTGAACTGGGGAAGTACCTCCACCTTACAGAAAACCGCGGCCATAATAACACTAACATTGAGTAGTGTTGTGTTCCTGGCGTTGAGTAAGATGAGTAAAAATTTTTAAGCGAACTGTTTATGAGGCTTGGATCACGGATCAAAATAATAAGGATCCGCATATTTCTGATGTAAAACGCAAATTAAAGCTGCCTCGAGGCTCAATAAGGAAGCAACTGTCAGAGTGAAATTCCAATTCATCGGCAAAATAGGTGGGCGACTTGCGAGCTATCCTTCTAGGAGTCATTCTTTCTGGTCGCTTGCTTAAGCTGTCGAAGGGAACTTTTACCAGTCGCCGTTACCACCACTGCGAAAGACCGATGGTGACTTGGCCTTGGCTAAAGAGAAAGCCGATCTACTGGGCAGTCTCTTTGCCTCAAACTCGAATATGAGCGATGAAGGCGCTGTACCACCTACTATACCGTGGTGCGGTAAGACTATGCCGGAAATCTCCATAACACAGCGGGAGGTCCAGCAGGCGTTGCTTTCTATAGACGTTCATAAGTCGAGTGGGCCAGACGGTATACCGGTACCTTAAACAGTGCGCTCCTGAGTTATGTCCTGTACTCAAGCGCCTCTTCGCGCTTTCCTACCATCCTAGACAATTTCCATCTTCATGGGAGACTGCGAATGTGCACCCGGTGCCAATGCCGGATAGATCAGATCCATCGAATTACAGGCTTATCGCTATTACCTCTCTCCTCTCCAAGGTGATGGAGCGTGTGATCAACACACAGTTATTAAAAACACGACCTGATCAGCGACCGTCAATATGGCTTTCGCTACGGTCGCTCGACTGGTGACCTTCCAGTGTATCACACACCGATGGACACTAGCCATTGCGAGTCATGGGGGAGGCATTGGCATGTAGCCTGGACATAGAGAAGGTGTTCGATCGGGTCTGGCACCGGCGTCTTCTATCGAAGTTGCCATCCTACGGAGTACCCGAGGGTTTGTGCAAATGGATGGCTAGCCTTTTGTCCGGCAGACGCATACGAGCCGTAGTTAACGGTAGTTGCTCTGATAGCATGGACATTAATGCTTGTGTCCCGCAAGGCTATGTGCTGTCTCCAACGTTGTCTCTACTGCATATCAATGATGTGTTGGACATAAACAACATACATTCCTATGCAGATGACAGTACTGAAGACGCTTATTACACGAGTCGAGCAAGCATCCCTCGTTCCGTTGTGAAGGAAAAACGTAAAAAACTTGTGTCTTAAATCTGTCCAAGGTCTTTGACTGGGGACGGGAAAACTTGGTCCGATTCAACCCTACAAAGACACAAGTCTGCACGTTCACCGCTAAGAAAACTCCATTCACTGTGGTCCCACAATTCCAGAACACTCCCCTCTCCATCTCCAAGAGCATTGGAATCCTTGGTGTTGACATCTCCAGCGATGTTCAGTTCCGAGATCATCTACAGGATAAGGTGAAGCTGGTGTCCAAAAACTCAACAGATCGAAGCAGTACTTCACGTCGGGGCAAAAGTTGCTACTTTACAAGTCGCAAGTTCGGCCCCATATGGAGTACTGCTGCCATCTCTGGGCGGGTGCACCCAGATACCAGCTTAAAGGTCGGCAACGCGCGAGTGATATCCCTGGTGTTGCAAGCGTCCACAGGCTACGGTGACCGCTTACTATCAGGCAGACCGTAAGCTTGTTTGCCACCTTAGGTGTATTAAAAAAGTAGTGTTTCTTGCCGTTCATGTAGAAACATCCAAACCTGACACAAAAAGTGCCAGATAATTTATCAAGAGCTCGAGATAATGTGTCTGAAAATAGCATCTGGACTTGGTTTACTGAGATCAAAAGTTATTTGGACGAAAATAACTTAAAAATTATTCTCAACGCCCCACATAGGATATTTAATGATAAACACCCATACAGTAGCTGTGGCGATGACAAGGACATTCTTACCGTCCTAATCACCGGAAATGCAGCTGGAGACCTTGCCCTTCCAATGATCATATTAAATTATGAGCGAATTCCTTCATCTATCGCTGCGAGTGTTCCCGATGAATGGGTAATATGTTAGTCGGAAATTGGGTGGAAGTGTAGCGGCACGTTCTATGAATATATATCTCATGTCTTCAATCCTTGGTTAGAATAAAATAATATTGAAAAACCGGTCTCTGTGGATGGCCACAAATTACAACTGACGCTTCATTCATCAGAAATCATAGTTTTAAATCCAAATTCTGCGCATATTATGCAACCTATGGACTTTTCATTGTATTTAGACCACTCGAATTGGAAAAAAGCCGTGACACAATAGAAAATGGAGAATCTAGGCCAAATTATTCGTAAAGAGAACTTTGCCCCAGTTCTTAAAAAGACTCTCACAAATATTACTTGATTCCGAGCAATACCAAAATGGATTCCGAGCAGAGGGCCTTTTTCCTTTTGGTCCTGTATAAATCGATAAGTCTACAACAACACAAACCGAAAAAGAATCCACGACTAAAAACAACCCGATGCAGAAAGAATTTGTAAAGTATTGAGAAAGGGAAATCGTAAGATTGTTCTCAGGTCAAAAGTTACAGCAATGCAATAAATTGTACTTTGAAAACAGAAACACACTGGAAAGAGAAACCCCTAAAGAAGAAGAGGCTTTATATTTGATTTGGGACAAAAAAAACCGAAGACGCGTTGTGTCATTCAAATCTGTTGGATGATCCTACAACGTCAGACACATTGAAAGAGGCGTATCACTAAATGAGGTAACCACTGTTAAATCAAATGACGTTGCAACGAATAAATCAATGGCTATTTCGTCAGGTACCGGTCGCGCTGTACCTACAGAAACTGAGGAAATGCACTTATACAACTTCCAGACTGAAAATTCACCAAAAAATGCTAATTTCAATGTCGTGATAGAAACTGATCAGCACATAATTCGAAGAAGTCAGTAGACACACACAGTTTGCCTTCTGAAAAAAAGTCACTACTGATGATAAAACACTGGAAGTGTCTGAGTCATCTTCAACTGATTTACATAGAGTGATAATAGAATATCTTCCTCTACATCTAAATTACGACGTCAGGGATGATACTGTTACCCAACCTTTTTCACCACCGGAACGTTCTTTACCGACCGATCTATCTCAAGAACCACTAATGCAACAACCTTACAATATCACCAAGAATAATACCGTTACTAACCAACCCATTTTAATACCGGAACTTACTTCACCTCGTTTTACCTGAAGTAACAGGAGATCCCGAAATGCAACAACCTAATAATAACGCAACAGTTAATACATTAATCCACGAAGCACTTCCTACACTGAAACCTACATTTTCATTCAGTTTCCCTAAAGCAATATTAAATAGCCTCACTCAACAACCTATCATTAGTACCACTGAACTGCATTACACAATCCCACTAAAAAGTCTTTGGAAAATGTTTTGGGAGTGATTGTTCCATCTCTTTTCTAGAGAAATTTGTTTTGACCGGAAAATTTGGATAGCAATAAAAGAGAATGAAACGAGAAAAAGATTCCGTCAACAGTAACAAGTAAAGCTTGGAAAGAATATCACGAGAAAAAAGAAATTGAGAAAAATAAGAAACAGCAAGAAAAAGAAGAAAGCGCAAGACAAAAGATAGAAAAAAGAAATTAAAAGAACAGTTAACTAATGAAAAGAAAAATAAAAGTAAGATTAAGAAAACAAAAAAAACGGAGATTTCATACGCTGAAAGTGACATTAGTTTTAATTTAGTAGACATACAAGACAAGGCATAGCAAAAATGACAAGGTTTCAGTTTCCAATTTTAAGACACTGGAACTTATTACATGTTTGTTCCAGGCCAGCAATATTCAGTGCTAGATAAACTAATAGCCTTTGTCTAGTACAGAATAATATTTATTTTTAATTTGTAATCTGTAATTTGACTACTAACATACTTCTAAGATTGTATAAATACTAACAATATATGGAGATAATCTGAAATAAATGAATAATAATAATAATAAAAATAACAAAGAATCAACTAGACCTTGATCCTATAACTCGGATCAGATCAGATCGGAAACTCGGACTTAGAGAATTTGCCTTTAAGTAAACTTGCATCTTCAAAAGTCACTAAACCAAATAAAAGCAGGAAGTTTTCTATAGGACATTTCCTAATAATTAAGTATGAAGTTGAGTATTTTCTAGGCAAGATAGAAAGATTGAGAAAGGACGACTATTTGATTGAGTCAACGTCAAAACAGATGGTTGCGGTAGGCATCGATGGATGTAAAAAACTACAAACAAGCCCGTGCAAGACCGGTTTCGAGCCAGCCGGTGCAGTGACGTCAGAGCCCGGCATGTCTACATATCAGCTGACTGATAACGCTAACGGTACCAGTGGGAACGAAACAATATGTAAACAAAATAAATCGTCTAATGAAGGTGCCGTTAAAATAAATAGTGACCACAACGATAGATGGCAAATGGTTACTAGGCGGAAAAAACCAGTGAAATATCGTTTTCTAGACAAATCTAGAGTAGCATGTGATTCAGATTACAATTTTAAGGCAGAACGTAAAATTCCTGTGTTCATTTCGAACGTTCACAAAGACACCTTAGAGGATGAAGTAATTCAATACATTAGGGCAAGGATTCATGAGACAGTCTCACTCCAGAAAATAACTATGAAAACGCAAAAGGAACACAATGCTTACAAGTTTATTGTGTCACAAGATAAATTATCTATGTATTTATTACATTTTTAGACGATTTGTGAATTTTAAACACAAAAATGACAGTAGAGTTAAGTCTCAAAACGGCCTTGTAAATCACAATAATGGATAAGTCTTTTTATAGTTTAGTCACTTTCAACTGTAAAAAAACTGGTTGCCTGTAAAGTCGGTATACGGGCGAAAGTTTTACGTGACAATGATTTTATGTCTGTCTCTCTCGCTCTTAGGCGGGCGCGTGCCTCTCACTCGCTCTCATTGTGAGCGCATAACGTGAGCGGAGCGTAACGAAGTTTCTTGAAGTGTCACCCGGCAAACCAATTTATAAGACGTTGTCACGTCAAAATATGAAACGCTCCGTGGATAACATTAAGGAGCTATGTAAAACATGTGACTTAATCGCCTTACAAGAGACATGGTTGTTGCCAGATGAAATACCGTATTTAGGCACAACTCATGTGAATTTCGGATACACGGGGACATCTGCGATGGATGTGTCGACGGGGATACTGCGAGGGAGGCCGTATGTAGGTGTCGCCTTGTTGTGGAGAAATATTGTATTTCACTCTGTTACAGTGCTACGATGCAATAACCCTCGTATTTGTGCAATTAAAATAACGACTTGTGATCGACCGGTTGTTGTTATAAACATCTACATGCCAACAAACACATCTGAAACTTACCGGAATTCACGGATTGTCTCGGGGCAGTAAGTGCTATTGTGGACGAATACGGGGTAGAGTCAGTTTTCATATAAGGCGATTTTAACGCTCATCCCCATACACTGTTTTATGAACTTATAGAGTTTTGTAGTGAGCAGTGTTGGACATGTATCGATGTAGAAAGACTAGGGATTTCATCTGATACCTACACGTTTATCAGTGACGTTTATGGGTGTTGTAGCTGGCTGGATCATTGCGTGGTATTACAGTCGGCACGTGGACCACGTATTATGGGGTGGAATAGGCACGTTAGTGAGGCCTTCTGTTGGCTAGATCGAGTTTTCGTGAATGGGTACTATGCGGTAAGCCCAAGTCTGGTTGCGTTTACACTAGAATGCGCGAAGATAGAAGGGTGTTTAAGTCTCGGTTAAAATGGTGTCAAGACCATCAAGACCAAACAAAAATGGATGCCCTTGCTAAGCAGCATTCTAGTGGAAAATTCCGCGATTTTTAAAGGGGTACTAAAAAAGGAACACTCGACCTAGCCACCCGGCAAGCTTTTGAGATGAAAGTGAGGATGGAGACGATTTTCGTGGGTAAGGACGTGGCAAATGCTATTAAGTCAATAGCCAAAGGAAAGTCCCCTGGCCACGACGGTCTCAGTATTGAGCATCTTGAAAACGCTGGTCCGCATATAACAAGTTCTACAATTTATGTGTGAGTCACTCTTACTTGCCTGTGGACCTTATGAAAACGGTTGTAGTGCCTGTAGTGAAAAACAAAACTGGAGATTTGTCAGACAAAAGTAACTACAGGCCTATTTCACTTGCGACGATTATTGCGAAGGTGTTTGACGCCATGCTCAATACACAATTACAAAAATATTGGAAATTGCACGACAATCAATTCAGCTTTCGACCTCAGCTGTCCACTGAGAGTGCTACATTGTCTCTTGAGCATGTCGTCAAATACTACACGGATCGTAAAACTCCGGTGATCGGCTGTTTCCTTGACTTGTCCAGAGCATTTGATCTGGTTTCTTACGATATCCTCTGGAAGAAACTTGAGGATATAAACTTGCCTTGTGAGTTCGTTAATATCTTTGAGTATTGGTATGGAAATCAGACAAACAGCGTTAAATGGGATGTCAGAACCATATCGGCTGGAGTGCGGGGTGAGATAAGGGGGGCTTACCTCTCCATCTCTCTTTAATTTGTATGTTGACGAACTGCTCGTTACACATAGTAGTCACCGTGTCGGCTGTCATGTGGATGGAGTATGTGTTAACAATCTCAGTTACGCTGATGACATGGTGTTGCTGAGTGCATCGGTCTGTGGCATGAGAAAATTATTACAAACCTGCGAGGACCTGCGCACCAGCTCTAACATCGTCCTGACAATGCTTGCTGGCAGGATAGGCTGCTCTTACATACGTCACTGTTGTGGCAAACATGTCAAATACAGTGCGGATTAGGACGGTCTATATTTTATTTTATTTTATTTCAATTTAATTATTATTACAATTTTATCCTAATTTAATTTTATTATAATTAATTTTCCTGTGATGAAAATAATATTTTTAGACATTAATTAATTTATTTAATATTATATAAAAATGTATACCTAATCTACTGCATTTATACCTAAACGTTATTAATATGAGTCCTGTTACTTGAAATAAAGAAATTTTGATTTTTTTTTTGAATTTTGAAAATAAGTAGGTACTGTGGCATTGACTCCTGGAAATACTTTTAAATGACCTAACCTGCCCGATAAAATTTTCTTTAACCTCAAGGAAATAATTAAAGTAATAAAGGAACCTATATGTTGAAACAAGAGAGGGTTTTATAGAATATCAGAAATGGATAAATATTTGCCCAATATGTATGGCTTATAATACTTAGGTTATCTTTATAAAAGGATATCTTATCTCAGTAAAAACTATTATTTACTACAAAATTATCTCATATATGTGCAAAAGCTACTTAGTTATTGAAAAAGATCTCAATAACGTTTTCTGTTATGTTTACCCCTTACTGCATGGAATTTTGTATCTTTGTGAAAAAATAATATGTCATTGATAGGACCATAGAGAACCTCCAAAAAATAAAATTAAAAATATTTGTTGAGAATGTTCTTATTTAGGCTCTAAATAAGAACATATTGAAGCATGTTGTTCATATATGGTACAGTATGCATTTCAAGCAAGATATATCTTAAACCCAAATATGAATCTCGATGCAGTTAAAGAAAATTTATGAGCTCTTCTGTTTATGAGACATTCGTATTAACAATATTGATCATTCTTATTTTATGAACAATATAAATTATAACTATAAACACATGTTATCATTAGCATACAGTCAGTAGATTAACCTCAAGCCAGGACTTGAACCTGCAACCTTCTTGCTAACCAAGGCAAGGAGATCTACCAATTCAGCTACTGAGGTACATTGGCAGACTAAAATGTCCACTAGATCTTTACTATGAAATAACGTTAGTTTCAAACGTCATCACCATTTAAGTAACAGGTAACGCCACTGGTGAATAGGGCATTGATCAATCTGAGGAATGTTTATTGAAACACTAAATTTTAGAAAATATAGAAAAACATATTATTAAAATGAACTTAATTACGACGAGAATACAAAAAGTTTATTAATTGACATTCAATGCAAAAACAAAGATATTAAAAAAAAATCTCTTAAGAATTTCATAATTCTTAGGAGCATATTTATGAAAAACTAGACTTTGCCAGCAGCTCCGCCCGCCCTAAATTTGGTTATCAGTGTGGAACTCCTTAATTACCTCCAATTAATTAATTAATTTGTGATACTAATGAATTGCTAAAGCATGCTATAAGTGCAGCAATAGTGCGTTTAAGTCTGTTATAGGTATTCCCGCAGAAACTTTTGAATTTTTAGGGATAAAAAGTAGCCTATATGCTATTCCAGGACCTAACCCATATGTATGCCAATTTTTATCCCGATCCATCCAGTGGTTAAAGCGTGATTGAGTAACAAACATCCATCCAGAAATACAAACTTTCACATTATAATATTAGTAGGATGAAATTCCAAAAAACAATTTCTATCTTTAATTGAACATATCTTTGTTTTGCATTTAAGACAGCAGATATAAGTTTGTGCAGTACATTGAATGTTTCTGCATCTTTGGCGAGAAGGAGTCCACTCCGGGAAATGATGGAATCCATCTTCTGCTACCTCTCTTGATGGTAAATCTAGTTCGTTTCGTATCGTTTGCTCTTTTTAGCAGTTGGTGGAATATTTTCATTACCACTTGAAAGCCTACCTCGCGTTTTTGTAGTATAGATTCAGAAGTCTTTTTTCGTTATAGCTTTGGCAATAGCTAATTT
The DNA here is from genome assembly GCA_946406115.1 of Apoda limacodes. NCBI lineage: Eukaryota > Metazoa > Arthropoda > Insecta > Lepidoptera > Limacodidae > Apoda > Apoda limacodes. The sequence continues at coordinate 20,583,599 of OX291563.1, read as the reverse complement.
GAAATTCAAAAAAGGCATATCATTTTCCTTATTACACCGTCTCCACAAAAGCAATTAATTCAAACACACCAGATCAATTAAATTAAAAAAGACCCTAAAGTACCACTTCTTGGACCTTAATTTTATACTATAATATCCCAACATGAAATCTAGAGTGTCAACCCCACCCATGTGTCTATTATATAGTTGTACAGCTTTATAGTAAATACGTCGCCGTCGGTCATATCGTCTGACAATAGCAGTTGGATTGAGACCCACATACGTTGAACACAAGTGCACAACTTTGTTGTCTAACCATGCCACTATTACAACAGTCTTCTCCTTCAGTATGAAGTTCCTGAGTAGAACTTCTTCCTTGGTGACTCAGTTCCTTTTCAGTCGAAATTTGTGCACCCCCAAGTGGATTGGGCCGCGCTGTGCCTATTGGCAGAAGTCCTTCTTATGCATTTGCACCACTAGTTCCACGCTGGTGAACCAATTGTCAAAAAATATTTTGTAATTGATGTGAGTTGATGACAGTTTCTGTCAGACGTAGAACCATATTGCTGGAGCCAAGATCTGGTTGATTTTTCTATATTTTGTCACTTTGTTTTCCGGCGTACAGATCAAAGTCATAAGAGAATCCAGATACACCACTTAAAACGTAGATTTTATAATCCCATTTGTGGGGTTGTATTGTTTAAGACTACTCTTGCGCGTCTTAGTAGACACAATTTATTCATCTACCGCCATATATTCTTCTTTTGGAATTGAAATTAACATTTTTTTAGCATGGTCAATATTTTTTTTTTTTTTTTATACCACTAAGGTGGCAAACAAGCTTACGGCCCGCCTGATGGTAAGCGGTCACCGTAGCCTATGGACGCTTGCAACACCAGGGGTATCACTTGCGCGTTGCCGACCCTTCAGAAATCTAATAACTTCTTTCTTGAAGAACTCCATACTGTAGTCCTTGCAGAAAACCTTGGCAGGGAGCTCATTCCACAACTTAAGCGTTCGCGGGAGGAAGTTTCTCTGAAACCGCACTGTACGCGACCATTTAGGTTCTAAAGTGTGAGAATGAATTCCCTGCCGATGGCGAGCGGTGCGACGGTAGAAAATAGCCGTGGGCATCATTTCGAACAATCCCTCAGAACACAACCCATTGTACAAGCGGTAGAACACACACAGTGAGGCAAAGTTTCTCCTCAGACTTAAGGGCTCGATACCGCAAGTGAGTTTGGAATCGTCGACAATTCTCACAGCCCGTCGTTGAACCGAGTCAAAAGGGCCAAGCTGGTATCCGGGTGCACCTGCCCAGAGATGGCAGCAGTACTCCATATGGGGCCGAACTTGCGACTTGTAAAGTACCAACCTTTGCCCCGACGTGAAGCACTGCTTCGCTCTGTTGAGTACACCAAGTTTTTTGGACGCCAGCTTCACCTTATCTTGTAAATGATCTCGGAACTGAACATCGCTGGAGATGTCGACACCAAGGATCCCAATGCTCTTGGAGATGGAGAGGGGAGTGTTCTGGAATTGTGGGACCACAGTGAATGGAGTTTTCTTAGCGATGAACGCGCACACTTGTGTCTTTGTAGGGTTGAATCGGACCAAGTTTACCCGTCCCCAGTCAGAGACCTGGGACAGTGTGGTCTCGATTGTGGACACAAGTTCTCCGCGGTTTTCCTCCACAACGGAACGAGGGATGTTTGCACGACCCGTGTAAAAAGCATCTCCAGTACTGTCATCTGCATAGCAATGTATGTTGTTGATGTCCAACATGTCATTGATATGCAGTAGAAACAGCGTAGGAGACAGCACAGAGCCTTGCGGGACACCAGCATTAATGTCCATGCTATCAGAGCAACTACCGTCAACTACGGTTCGTATGCGTCTGCCGGACAAAAAGCTAGCCACCCATTTGCACAAACCCTCGGGCACTCCGTAAGATGGCAACTTCGATAGAAGACCGCGGTGCCAGACCCGATCGAACGCCTTCGCTATGTCCAGGCTACATGCCAATGCCTCCCCCTGACTCTCAATGGCTAGTGCCCATCGGTGTGTGAGATACACTAGAAGGTCACCAGTCGAGCGACCGTGGCTAGGTATCTTAGAAGCTGTGTGTTGATCACACGCTCCATCACCTTAGAGAGGAGAGAGGTAATAGCGATAGGCCTGTAATTCTATGGATCTGATCTATCGCCCTTTTTGGGCACCGGGTGCACATTCGCAGTCTTCCATGAAGACGGAAATTGCCTAGTGTGGTAGGAGAGCGCGAAGAGGCGCGTGAGTACAGGACATAACTCAGGAGCACACTGCTTAAGCACCACTGCTGGTATACCGTCTGGCCCACTCGACTTATGAACGTCTAAAGAGAACAACGCCCGCCTGACCTCCCGCTGCGTTATGGAGATTTCCGGCATGGTCTTACCGCACCACGGTATAGTAGGTGGTACAGCGCCTTCATCGTTCATATTCGAGTTCGAGGCAAAGAGACTGCCCAGTAGCTCGGCTTTCTCTTTAGCACTATGGGCCAAGTCACCATCGGGCTTTCGCAGTGGTGGTGACGACGACTGGCAGAAGTTCCCTTCGGCAGCTTTGGCAAGCGACCAGAAAGCACGACTCCCAGAAGGATAGCTCGCAAGTCGCCCACCTATTTTGCCGATGAATTGGAATTTTGCTCTGGCAGTTGCTTTCTTACTGAACCTCGAGGCAGCATTTAATTTGCGTTTATAAAGGACAGATTTTTTGTAATGTCCCAGATGTAAGCTAGTCAAAACTGGTAATCAGAAATCACAACAAGCATACATTTTCGAGCATTTTTCGAGCTTTTCAACAGTAATTTTGAGCTATTGCAGGAGTAAAATTAAAGTCAGAAAACCGAGAAAAACTATCTGACTAGATACTTCTCAGAATTAAGCTTAACGGTCCGGTTTTACGAGCTTTAACTTGGTTTTCTTTTTTACTCCGTCTAGTGGTAAAAACTGTATAGTAATCCGTTCGGTAGTTTTTGAGTTTATCGCATTCAGACAGACAAACAGATGAACACCAAATAATAGTTTCAGACGATGACAGCTCAAACGCCTTCCGTACCTGCGCTCGCGAACACAGCTTACACAAATACATACTGAATACGGAGCTTTAGATAGATCACTCAAGTGCGATACACCAGGTATACTAGATTAACTACTATAACTTGGCGCTTTGACTAGTTAGATTTTATAATTTATAAAAGGCAACGGCTAAAGAGTTTCTTGGCGTTTTTTCTCTTCAGAACGCCTTTGCTTTGCCGAAACGGCGGTAAATTAAAATAAAGTTTTAGATTTAAAGAGCAGTTGCCCAAGACGAGGTTCATGTCCAGACACCCTTGTGCAAACCGCTCCAACTTTTCGCAGCAGAGTGCAAGCAGCACCGCAGCAAAAGTTAGTCCGCGTGTAGTTGTCAAGGCCATCTGCGGCCAGGACACTGAACAGTAGACAATAGTTAGGAAAGAAGTCTATATATAATGTATATATATGTATGACTCACCATTAGATATAACGGGCTTCTGCGGATATTTGCCTGAACTGGAGTCTGAAAGAAAAATAAAGTTGTTATATGAATCGGCTTAAAAACTATTTTCCATTACGTTTTACACATATCATTAAAGTATATGGTAAATAAAACCAATTACTCGTATTAAACATTAAGGACGACCGCACATTACGAGAAATTTCCGATAGAAAAACTCCGTGCATACATTTTGTACTAGAGCCCGCACACTGTAAGAAAATGAACTGAGTGCTCGAACGGCGCATACGAGAATTTTTCTATTAGATATTTCACGAAGTAGCCGGCCAAAAAGATTTTTGCAAATGTTGTCTGGAAGAAATCACTTCTTAGTGATAAGACCGCCCTTTGTACTTGTATTTTATATATTTTAGGTTTCTTTTGTTTTTTTATGAAATAAAGTTTATTATTATTATTATATATATTACATTTGTGGAGCGGCGGCAAAAAAGGAGATCTCCTGCCAGGCGATGTGTTATGCCTGGAGACCGCCGTGGTCCACTTAACTTGTACTTCGGTTGCTTTATATACTGAACTGTGAATGAAACTTCTATAGCGCGACGTGGGATGCGTGACGTCAGCCTTGCTTGTAGCGGTATGATATCGTCCGCTACACATTTAAAAAAATTAAATTAAAAAAAAAAAAAAAAAATATTTCAATCATCAGGCCTCATAATGTGTGATACTTAAAATTATTACATTCTTTTTCAACAATAATAGGTATATAATTAAATAAAATAAAACTGAAGAAACTACCAAAATAAAAATAAAAAATGTCACATTAGTTTCAAATTTCAATAAATATTAATATTATTTAGTCAGTACATGAACCATTGCAGCATGGTTAATATACTGACAGTCAAATTTCTCAGCGAATACTTACCAGGGATATGCTCCGCTTACGCATGGTTGTATGAAAACAATCCACGCGGTATTCAGCAAACATCCCTAATGCACTACAAAATCGAGGCAGCCCCAACAGCACCCTGAACGCATTATTATATTGCACTCTCAAGGCGCTGTACTGTTTTTTCGTATAGTCGGCCCACAGGCTACTCGTGTAGAAGGACGTACAAAATGCTGTAAATAGTGTAATTTTGACCTCTGCCGAACAACGAGCAAACCTGCCAGCAACCATATTAGCCCTTACAGAGAGCGCCCTCCGTTCCCTTTCTATGTCATCGTCATCCTTTAGGTTAGCGGTACCTGTGTGTCCAATATATTTAAATTTTTCGACCCTCTTTAGGGGCATACCGATAAGCTTAATCGATGGTATACTGTCTAGACATTTCCACCATGCACTCACTCTTTTTCGGGTTGTACGATAATCCATGACTAGCAGCATAGCGCTCACAAATAGCTATCAACTTAGTGCAGACGGACTCAGCAGCACCATGTCGTCAGCGTAGCTAATGTTATTCAGACATACGCCATCAATATGACAACCGACATGAGTGCTGCTGAGCTCCTCCAATAATGCATTTACATATAGATTGAAGAGCTTAGGTGAGGTCAGCCCCCCGTCTCACCCCGCACTCCATCCTATACAATCCCTTTGTATAATCTCTATAAACGTTTAGTTCTATTAGTTTAAAAAAAAAACAAAACTAATTAAATATATATCTGACCATACTTGGCTTTTTATTATACCACTAAGGTGGCAAAAAAGCATCGCAGTCTATGGACGCTTGCAACACCTGGGGCATCACTCGCGCGTTACCAACTCTTCACAAATCTAATAACTTATTTCTTGAAGATCCCATACTGTAGTATTATTATTAGGCTTATTTGCAGGCTCTAAGCCTACAGTTTCTAGAATTATCTCTCCGCTAAGGACTACAGTATGGGTTTCATCAAGAAGGATGTGATCGGATTTTTAAATGGTCCCGGGAGTAATTCTCCTAGTTACAAGCGTCTATAGGGTAACTACGTTGATCGCTCAACATGAGGCGGGCCGTGTGTTTGTTCACGTTGTCGGAGACAATTTTTTAAAAAAGTGCATCGAGTGTGAGACGTTTTCCTAAGAGTGCAAGACTTGAGTTCTGTGCAATAAAGACTTTTCTTAATAAGCTGCCAGTAGGCATTGGGCTCGCACGTGCTCGTACCGGAGCGGTTGTCGTCGCCGGGCCAGCAGCACAGCCAGCACAGCAGCAGCAGCCCTCCAGCGCAGAGCTCTAGCGCGACCACCCCGCTCCCGACACCCACGCCCCCCTCCCACGCTGCCATCTAAAACCAGACACCGACTCAATCACTTTTAGGGCTACGTGTGCAAATAAAGAAGCTCGTAGCCTAGTTACAACCCTTTTTAGAAGCGATATGCAAGAAAAAAGAGTCACCACATCGGAGTGGTTGTCGTATGTAGTAGCCCATAATATGATTACGCTTCTGGATAGATTGTCACATTTTCAGCATAATGGGCTCATATTTCCAAAAGTCGATCTCGGCAAATTCTGAATTTTTAACTAGATTTTTTAATGGAATCAACAACTGAATCTCCAAAGATTGGAGCAGTCTGGAGTCACTTCATAGAAAAAAACAATCATATGAAGCTATGACACAACGTTTTACCAATAAGAAAGAAAGTATTATCCTACTAAATACAGAATCTATTTTTGAAAACATCCTATTTGACTTAGCAGGTATTTATTATCTGGACGCATTATAATATATATTTGTCGTGTTGCCATGACTACCGTTGTTTATGAACTGTCAGTGTTGTTTGTTTACAAACACTTCCAAATACCTTTTTATTCGTGAAATATAAGTTATTTATTAGGTTTTAATCTCTTTCGTTATAATAAATATTAATTTCAAGTCAATACGCAAGTGCGAGGTGTGTTATCATCTGTCGAAGAAAAACAGTGACATATTTTTAGCCAGATTTCCGTTAGACATAGATCGGTATGTAATTACATTGTTAAGTTACTGTCTTACGAATTTAATCTATATAATTTCAATTTATATCTTTGAAAGCAATAAGCATTTAGTTTCGAAAGTAAAATTTTAAATTTGACAAAGAGAATATAATCAATTGCGAGAAATGTCCGAGTGTCCGATAGAAAAATTCTCGAGCGCGCCACACAAGCGCCCCGGGCCGACCCCGCACAATGGTCAGGTCGGCGTAGTGGTCCAACTGGCCATGCAGTTGTACGAAGGGCCCTGTAAATTTCGGTTTTCTAATGTTCAACTATTTAGTAGGTCCACGGGAAAAAAAATCCTAGTTCGTACAACCAGTTGGACATAATAGTTGGACGAACGGGAAAACCCCGAATTTTGGCCCAGAGATAGTACCTATATGCTAATATTAAATAAATGAATATTTTTGTATATTATATTTAGATGCTAAGCAAGCAAAACAAATGGAGCGTTCCAGCCATGTTTCAAAAAATAATAATGATGTTTTTATTTATATGACAATTCAGCACACACTAAAATTTTTCCATCGGAAATTTCTCATAATGTGCGGCCCGGCCTCAAGTGTTTTGATTGCTACTAGTGTTACCGTAAGTACAAATATAAATTTATTGATAAGTATAATTTGTATCTTTAAATTTTTGTGATATTTTTTTATAATTATAAAACCGTTTAGCCGGGTTTTTATTTGGGCTCAATATATTTTTTTTGTTTTGTTTTAGTTTCCGAGCATGGGTTAAATTTGTTGGCAACGAAGATTTTGCGTACTTGCCTGTTAAAAAACTTAACGAATTAAAATTTGTATGTAAAGACCACTTTACACTTAATTCCTTTACAATTCTAAAAAAAGACTGAAAAGGACATCGGTACCAACTATAACTCCAACACGTTTACTGCGGCAAGTAAAATCACAGTTCTTCATCTGGTGCGGCGGCGGGCCAAAATGCGACCCACCAGCACTTGGATAGATTCAATTGCTATAATTTTATGGAAACATAATGTATAATTTTTTTTTATATTGTTAGAATGACCTTGAACCCAACTTCCTTAGGTTTGATTCGCCCCGCGATCTGCCAAACAGGAAATGAGCAATAAAGCAGGAAAAGCGGCAGGCCGATATCGACCTGAACCGCAGTAGTAGTAGTTTTAGTAGTGATGGGACAGAGAAAAATAAGGGGATATCGAAAATAAAACAGAATTGTCGTAAAAGAACTGAAAAATGTTTTTATTTACTTATGCCTGTTTTGTATTACGCAAAAGTTTTGGTTGCATTTCCTGCAATATTTTTTTATTTTCTTAACTTTTTTTTGCTCGGGTACTATTAAAGGTTTTCCGCAGTCTGTCGTAGCACCCTGCACAATAGTTCGTTAGTGGAAAATGTTTCTTCACTGCTGTCGCTATCACTGTCAATAACTGCAAGGCGAATTACTCTATTTTTCAAATTCTTTTTATTTTTCTTAGTGGAAAATATTTCTTCACTGCTGTCACTATCACTGTCAATAACTGCAGGGCGAATTTCTCTATTTTTCAAAATTTGTATTTTTCTTTTATTGCTGGCCATCGTTGATTATATCGAACGCTACGTCAGATCAGTTAGATAGCACAACACTAACTGGCGGGGCGCGCGCTCTGTTCGGTATCTGCGCCAGCTGCCTGTGGCGAGGGCGGGCCGAAATAGGCCCACTGCCGCACTCAGCGGTTGTGTTTTACCGTCAGTGCGTGGTAGCTCGATAAAAGCCTGCCGTTATGTTTTGATGGTCAACACCTACAATTTTAACCGCAAGATGGAATATATATTTGTGTCTGTCGAATTCTTACAAACACCTGAGATAATTGTTTCGCACAAGCGAGAGGGACATAGTTTTCTTCGTCCGCACCAGCTCAAAAACCGCGACAGGCCGATATCAGTCTGTTACGCAGAGAACGTGTTAATCCACCATTATCTGATGAAATAATAAATCAATTTCCATTGACTCCAGATTTTGGCAGTAATCGTATGTGTTAAATTTATTTAATTCTTAAAAAAAATAAAAATAGAAAATTATCGCATGAAAATGTTTTCGATGCAGATCATTTTTTAAATGAGACACCATCATATAAATTAGCTCTCAAAAAAATGTGGAGGGAAATTCAAAATTCGAACAATGGTATTTTTAGTTTTCAATGACCAAATTTTTCAAAATAATTACAAGTGGCCAGTGCCTTATACATAAAAACTTTTTTTCGCAAAACTTTTAGCGTGATCTGGTCTGGTATATGTTTTCATATAATTGTGCAAGAATATAATTATAATGGTAATAAGCCCACTAGTACTAATAAATATCGGAGTACTCTTAAATATCTCAAATAGCTTACTTACTTATTCATATTACTAATTATTTCAATACAGATTGTATACTTGTTAGCTGATTAACAAAGAATTGTATTATTACTTTAAATAGAACTTCTTGCCAGCCCTTTTGGCAGAAATTAACATTGTATAATATTATTATTGTCATTGAAGATTCAAAAGTGTTCTCAGAAACCAACTTGTTCCAACTTGTTTGATTTGATTTAATTTAACCTACTCATCACTTTGAAATGTTAATAAAAATTGAAATGTTTAAAATCTTAAGTTTTTTTTTTATTTTCTATGATTCTCACAAAACTAGTAACTCTTGCTTTGTGAGTGTCATGTAAAAACCTTAATTTTTTATTACAAAACATAATCGTAAATAAACGCTAGTGCCCCACGATTAGGCTAATATCGATTTTGCTGTCATGTTGGTACATGGTTGATGCATGACAGAGTCTAGAGCGCGGTAGCAGTGTGACCTGAGTGTGACTATATGGAAGTGCCAACTCTTCTTACGTAGTATTATATTCTTTTTGGATTGGAGGGTAGACTGACACAAGCTTCGGCAACATTTTTTATATTTGTCACTTATTTTGTTAGTATCTTGTTTGAAATATATTTCTAATTGATAATATTAGACAAAATATAACATAAAGAAATAATTGAAATAGTTTACAACACAATTAACATATATGTTTTCTAAATTTAAAAAAGTATAATTTTATCTTTTTCTTTTGTTGTAAAATAATCTTTTTTAAGTATTACAACTTTAACTTTGAATGCAAATTATGAATTAAAGGATTTTTTTATCATTAAATATATAAAATTGTAACAAATTGCAATAAAAAATACTTATAGAACAAGACAATTACAAGATTATACAATCTTAATAAAATTACAATTTATGCAAGCGGCAAGGTGCCAAAAACACTGGGTCATTGAAGTAATAAAGATTAATAAAGTTAGAAAACAAAGAGTAGCTTCAGTTGGTGAATTAGGATTATGAAGTGTTGCTGGTCTGGAGGATAGAGTTTATGGATTTTTTATTTTATTCAATTAGCGGTTTTAAGTTTTCTGAGAAATGAAAGGTTTTTATGAGAAAGTAAAGAGATCTTACAAGATAAGTAAGTAAGTATCCTGGCACCACAAGGTAAGTATTCTCTTTTTTAATGAAACTGTTTTTTTAAGTTGTTTAGGTTTAAGCGTAAAGAAATATCATTATATTGTTGGTTAGTTTGAAGAGATGACTTTACTATGGGCGTTATGCCTAAATTATCGATATTCTCAAATAAAATTATTTTTTTTGTGAAAAAATAGCTTGCAAATTGGCGACAGCTTGGCGTAAAAAGTGGAAATTAATTATTTAAAATTAAATCACAGTTCTAAATTAACAATTACAAGTGACAATCTGTATGTTTTTAAGCCTTGTGGTTACTGTACATTCCTTGAAATAAAATACATTACTGCAACTAGTTTATAAGGAGTTATGGATCAAAAATAGAAAAACGAGAGGTGCGATGGATATTTTTTTAAGTAAAGCTTTAACAGATATCTTAAAACAAATACAATCAGTTCTAGTTGAAGAATGTGTAAAACTTTAATAATTTTTTTTGTTTTTTTTATACCACTAAGGTGGCAAACAAGCTTACGGCCTGCCTGATGGTAAGCGATCACCGTAGCCTATGGACGCTTGCAACACCAGGGGTATCACTTGCGCGTTGCCGACCCTTCAGAAATCTAATAACTTCTTTCTTGAAGAACTCCATACTGTAGTCCTTGCAGAAAACTTGGCAGGGAGCTCATTCCACAACTTCAGCGTTCGCGGGAGGAAGTTTCTCTGAAACCGCACTGTACGCGACCATTTAGGTTCTAAAGTGTGAGAATGAATTCCCTGCCGATGGCGAGCGGTGCGATGGTAGAAAGTAGCCGTGGGCATCATTTCGTACAATTCCTCAGAACACAACCCATTGTACAAGCGGTAGAACACACATAGTGAGGCAAAGTCTCTCCTCAGACTTAAGGGCTCGATACCGCAAGTGAGTTTGGGATCGTCGACAATTCTTACAGCCCGTCGTTGAACCGAGTCAAAAGGGCCAAGCTGGTATCCGGGTGCACCTGCCCAGAGATGGCAGCAGTACTCCATATGGGGCCGAACTTGCGACTTGTAAAGTACCAACCTTTGCCCCGACGTGAAGCACTGCTTCGCTCTGTTGAGTACACCAAGTTTTTTGGACGCCAGCTTCACCTTATCTTGTAAATGATCTCGGAACTGAACATCGCTGGAGATGTCGACACCAAGGATCCCAATGCTCTTGGAGATGGAGAGGGGAGTGTTCTAGAATTGTGGGACCACAGTGAATGGAGTGTTGGAATGGAGTGAAATGCAATGTAAAGTCAGCTCCTCCAGCGGTTGCTGGGTACTTCAGGGAGGAGGAGTAAAACTCGACTCATTCTTGATTACAATTGATTTTATTTTACAAAATTTATACTTTATATACATTTATTTATGTTGACTTAACAAGTATAATATATATAAGTGTGCTGTTGGTGTGTTCAGTGATGTTACAAAGTTTATTGCCTAGATAATACTCATCAATGCAATTCCACGAGTAACTTACATTCACATTTCAACATTCACACAACATATAGTTTGTCGTGCGACTTGGCTTGTTATTTATTTTATTATTGTTCAATGAGTTGAACAATTAGTAAAAAAACTCCACATTCCGAATTTCTATTCTAAATCAAGGAGAAGCTTTAACAATGAATGCATATCTTAATCTTTATCTTAATTTAAAGAGTACTTGAGAGCCATGTCTTGAACATCAGTTTATGATACTGATGACTTAGCCTTAGCATTTAACGAATTTCTAAATAAATTTTTGCTATTTCACCTATGTTTTTCCAAACATAAAGTAAAAGTAAGTACTGGATTTAGAAAAAAATGGATCACTAAAAGTTTAAAAAGTCCGTGTAAAACTAAAAGATTTCTTCGAAGTCATTATTATAAAATTAAAAGCAGTAATGCAAAGAAAAAGTACCAAACATATAACCACATTTTAAAAATATGTATTACTTGGTACCAAAAAAAAAACAATAACGCCTACTTAACAAAATCAAAAAAATCATAAAATAATAAACCAAAGGTAATTGATGAAATTTTACAAAATAATAAATTATTCACTAATCCTTTACAGATAGCAAATATATTCAATGACAATTTCATAGATTCAAAAACTAAATCCAAAAATGCAAATAAACCTTTTTGCAATGATTGTGCAAATAAAAAGTCAGTAACTGAAAGTATAGTTTAGTTATAGTTAAAAATTCTGCTGATGATTGAGATAAAGAATCATGACAAATACATACCTACTTATCATTCCCAGTTTACGTACAATCGATATTTAGTGCCTCAAGGCAGCGTATTAGGTCCTATGCTATTTCTTGTTTATTTAAATGACTTGCCAAGCTTTATTAATTATCAATCGATATTGTTCGCTGACGATATTTCAGTGATAATTCCTTTCGAAAATAAACTATTGACGATGTGGTAAAATGGCTGAACTGTATTTATTTGAATGTGATTTCACAAAGACCAAATACATCTTATTCAAAATATTAAAATGTTTTCCCCAAAAATGTTTTATTATATTTATTATATACACACCGGCACAATTAGCGGAACACAAAAAAATGATTTGAACGAATGGCAGCAGGTTCTATTTACTGATGCTGCAGAGTTCTTTTAAAACAGATCGATGGGAGACAGCGAATATGGAGATGCAAAGGAGAACGCCACATACAGTCTAATTTTGAACACACAGTGGCTTATGGTGGCGGTTTGATGGTTTGGGGAGGGATATGTTTGGGAGCTCGCACGGAGTTAGTGATAGTCACAGGAGGGACCATGACAGCAGATCGATACATCAGAGACATTTTAGAAGAACATGTTGTATACCATTTGCCCCATTTATTGGTGACGACTTTATTCTAATGCAAGATAATGTTCGTGCTCATAGTGCACAATCGGTACAGGCATATCTGAGCCACGTAGGTATACCGGTGATGCAGTGGCCAGCAAATTCCCCCGATATGAATCCGATAGAGCATGTCTGGGACTTGCTAAAAAGAAGGGTTAAATCCAGAATGCCACCCCCCAACAATCTGAATGAACTTGGAAACGCATTACTTGAGGAGTGGGAGCGGTTGCCTCAAGAAATCATCGATAACATAATCTGTAGCATGCCCAGACGAATGGAAACCGTAATCAGAGCAAGAGGGGGAAACACTCGTTATTAATTTTGCTTTAATTTTATTGTTAAATCATTTAATGCTTACTTTTTTTTATTTTTTGTGATGGTTCATAATCATCTAAAAATTTCACTTATTTCAAATTTCTTTATTTTTCAATAAAAAATAACGAAGACTTTTCAAAGTCGTTGTTAAAAGATGTTAGTCAATTTGTTATTTTGTGTCTAATTACATTTTCGTCAAATATATGCGTTATTATCTCATAGTCTAACTTTTTTTTCTGTTCCGCTAATTGTGCCGGTGTGTATATTATAAATTTATACTACTTTATAATTATAAATATATATACTCCTTTCTAGGAATAGTATAAGATGAATATTTTTCATGGAACCACGTTGATGAAGTTTGTAACAAAATAAATAGATACATTTTTGTGCTTTGAAAAATTAATGTAACGTTGCCTCTGTATTAATATACGGTAGAAAATCTCTACTTACATCCAAGATGCATTTGTTGCACAATAGAAATGCATTTAAGCGATTTGTGAGGTTGGACCTTTGGAGTCTTGCAGGTCATTATTCAAAAGTATATGAAATTATTTGTTTTGTAAAGTAAAACCAACATATGTTTAGAAATCTTGGTGATAATTATATATTTGTTCTAAGGTATCCTAACAGATTGCGACATCCACGGACTCATACTGCCTTATTTACTACGAAATGCTATGTTATGGCTATTAAAGCTTTCAATAAAGAATCTAACCCTTTTAAAGAAATGTCATTTAGCCTATTTAGAAAAAAAAGTACTCATGGCTTGTTGAAAAATGATTATATCATATTAATGAATTTGTAAAATTTCATTTATTACTGACACATTGGAATAATTTAATAAAATAATGACTAAATGATTTAATTAAGATTAATTTTAAATTAAGAATTATCCCACTTACTCATTTTTAACTTTAATTTTGTGTTTCAATAATAATGTGGTTATAAATGTACTTATTTTCTTTAGTTAAGACTTTAAGTTTTTTTCAATATTTGCATGCTTTGTTGAGCAGATTATGAGCAAACTTATATAAAAACAAACAACTTATTATACCATCTACTTATTGTTTTACCATAATCTTTGGCAAATAAATTTGATTTGATTTGATACATTTGCAAGATTCAAAAAGATTCCATGAAGAGATTTCAAATCTATACGACAATAATTCGATGTTTCTTTCGACTTCTAAGATTGGTAAACATACATAGTTTCACCTCATGGTTTAATCATTGTATTTTACATTGTATGGTCATTCGAATATCAGCTATACAAACATATGCAACTCAACCCTGGCCACAAAACAAATATCGTGTTAATAAACTCCGATCAGAATAATATTATTGCATAAAAAGGGAGACATTTTCTATCTCCTTAGGGATATAATACCGTTTTCGCAAATGAATTTATTTTTCGGGATCAGAATAAAAAAAACAATTTTCAAAATCACCATTTTACAAACATTTCTTCTGCTAACATTGGAAAGGAATACCATTTTTTTCGAAATGTGACAGAAAAGGGAAAATGACTTTTTAAATCGAGTTTATTTTTACCCCCGACGAAAACAGAGGAGTGTTATAAGTTTAAAGTGTGTGTGTCCTGTTACTGTTACTGTTACTGTTACTGTTACTGTTACTGTTACTGTTACTGTTACTTCAATGATAGTGCAGAAACATAGTAACCTTGACCTGAAGCATCACGTGCAATCCGCAAGATATCCATCTCCTTACCGACTTGCAGCAGCGATCATCTTTGGGCTCATTGGATTGGTCTCAATGAATAGGTTACAGATAGCTGTTGCTTTTAATTTTTTTTAGCCGTATTCCATTTAAATCCACCGAACATCTTAACTTAAGTCCAAATACAGCAGAAAAATTACATAATAACAACTAATGTACCGGAATGTAACATTCCCTTTGTATTTAAAAAGATTAGTCCTACGGATATCATAAATACATTAAAAACTTGAAAAATAAAAAACATGACAGACCTTGGGGACTTTTTGCAAAAACTATAATTCCAATTATTCATGTTATGGCACATCTCTTAGCCATAAAATTTAGTAGTTGTGTTAATATTGGTGTGTTTCCTGATGAGATGAAACTCGGTTGTCGCAAAGTCGGTATGATTTCTTTTTAAATCAGGTAGTTCAACAGTTTCTTACAATTTTCGGCCTATTTCAATACTACCTATTTCAATACTACCTATTTCAATACTACCTATTTCAATACTAACTATTTCAATACTACCTATTTCAATACTACCTATTTCAATACTACCTATTTCAATACTACCTATTTCAATACTACCTATTTCAATACTACCTTTTTCAATACTACCTATTTCAATACTACCTATTTCAATACTACCTATTTCAATACTACCTATACTCAGTAAAGTTTGTGTAAGAATCACAATACTTTGTCAAATGTTAAGCCATTTCTGTACTTACTTAGTAGTTAACAGTTTGGCTTTATGAAAGGCGGTTCCACAACCGATGCAGGAGTGGCACTATTAACAAATATATTTTAAACTTGGGAGGATGCGCATGATGGTCTTGGAGTGTTTTGTGTTTTACTTATTATGGTATTAGAGGCAAAGCTCGCGACCTTTTGACTTCTTGCATGAGTAGTAGAGTATAGAAAATAGTTCTCCGGGATCAACAGTCACTATGGGCGTCTCACAGGGCTTTTAGGTATTTACATTAATAATAATCTTCCATATCATGTAACAAATCATGACATTGTCTTATTTGCTCACATGGTGACACCTCTTTACTTTTTAAAGTAATGAGAGGAAAGACATGTTATTATGAATTAATTAACGCCATTTCTAAGATTGTAAATTGGTTTAACGCTAATATATTTGTTGATGTTGAATGAGAAAAAAACAAAGTGTGTAAAATTTTCATTACTTAATGTTAGTCAGATACAAACATGTATTATTATTAATGGCGAGCAATTAAAACTTGTTGATTCAACAGTCTTTCTTGGCAAAACGCTGGACTCTAAACATCAATGGGGTCCTCATATTCATAACCTAACCAAAAATCTTAGCTCTGCTGTGTATGCGATCAAGAAAATAAGACAATTGACCGAAGTCGACACTACAAAAAATAGTATATTTTAGCTATTTCCATAGTTTATTGACATATTATGGTATTTTATTGTAGGCTGCTGATGTAAAAACAATATTTGTGTAACAAAAACGAGCGATTCGTGCCATTTACGAAATAGGATCTAGGATATCTCAGAGGGCTATCCCTCGAGGGCAGCTGTGAATCGGTAGCTTTATTTAGGTGTCTCAAATGGTTTATTTTCCAAAGTTTTGTGTACGTCTATGAAAATCTTTTATATGTTCATAAAAATATTTATAATTTCAGCAAGAAAAATGACGTTCACAAAGTAAAAATAAGCTGTTGGTGCATGAAGTATGCACAAAATTATTAACTCTTTTATGGGGCAATGTATACACTTTAACAACAAAGCTCCTAATGATATTCAAAAGCTATCAATTAGTAAATTTAAATCTTTTGTCAAACAATAACTTTGTAAAATAAAAAAAGCATACTACAAAATTTCAGACTATAAAAATGATAAAAATCCATGGGACTGATGATGCTCGATTACAGGACGCAGTTTTTTATTATAGTACATATGAGGTACTATAATAAAAAAAATGCTGTTTTTATCTTTCTCCTTTACCAAAGAGACGAGCTACAGCTACGTTCACACGCAATATTTTACCTTTAAATCCAGATTTATTAATTTTGATCAGGCAGTTTCGTTTCCAACTATCAGAAGTCAGGATGGCCTCGGACAAGTGAAGAGAGCGCGCGTGGTCGGTGGGTCCGGTTCGGTACATCGTGCACTACCGATGACTGACGCAGACCACACGGTCACACAAACATCAATTCGATAAATTCCTCAAAAATAATAACCTTAGTGAGCCCTTTCACAACGTTCAGCTTTAATGGTCACCATGTTCTGGATCCTGGTGCGACCTCTCCGTCTCACTCGTCATTCGTGTCTCTGGTACCACTGCGACTATGTTGTGTGTGTTCGGTGTTCGCGCAAACGAACTGAGCACAAGGTCTCGCTCGACGGAAGATTTGGCGTTAACATTCGTTAGTAGAGAGTAAAAGGTAAAGAGGAGGGCACACTCGGAGCGGGCTAAGTCAACGGTGGCTATTCATTGTCTTATTTTAGTGTGACTAAAATTGATATTTGAATTTAAAACAAGCAAAAAACATTATGTACATTAACGCACAAAAGTGCCTTTAACAGCAATCTCTGCTTAATCCTGACTTGGGGGTTATACCTTTAACAATAATATCCCTCTGCTTACTCCTGACTTGGGGGTAATACCTTTAACAACATTATACCTCTGCTTAATCCTGACTTGGGGGTAATACCTTTAACAACATTATACCTCTGCTTAATCCTGACTTGGGGGTAATACCTTTAACAACATTATACCTCTGCTTAATCCTGACTTGGGGGTAATACCTTTAACAACATTATACCTCTGCTTAATCCTGACTTGAGGATATGTACCTTTAAAAACGTTGTCCCTCTGCTTAATCCTGGTTTGGGGGTTATACCTTGATCAACATTATCCCTCTGTTTAATCCTGACTTGGGGATAATACCTTTAAAAACGTTGTCCCTCTGCTTAATCCTGGTTTGGGGGTTATACCTTGATCAACATTATCCCTCTGTTTCATCCTGACTTGGGGATAATACCTTTAAAAACGTTGTCCCTCTGCTTAATCCTGGTTTGGGGGTTATACCTTGATCAACATTATCCCTCTGTTTAATCCTGACTTTGGGGTTATACCTTTAAAAATATTATCCCTCTGCTTACACCTAACTTGGCGGTTATACCTTTAACAACATTATCCCTCTGTTTAATCCTGACTTGGGGATAATACCTTTAAAAACGTTGTCCCTCTGCTTAATCCTGATTTGGGGGTTATACCTTGATCAACATTATCCCTCAGTTTAATCCTGACTTTGGGGTTATACCTTTAACAATATTGTCCCTCTGCTTACTCCTGACTTGGGGGTTATCCTGAGACAATATTATACCTCTGCTTATAATAGGATAGGATAGAGTAGGAGTATCCTGTTACCGAATGCACCGGCTAGGTGCTCAGGAGATAGAGATTTATTTACGTTGGTGCTGAGCAACCATAGCCAGACCACCAAGTGAAACCAAAATATTTAAAATAAGTAGTAGTTTCTTTGTTAAGTTTCAAAGAAACTTGTTAAATATTTACATATAGAGTTACGAGTAGCCGCTGTATTAACGACAAGTAGAGTTAGTTGTTCCAAAGTTCAAAACTTCAGACTGTAGACTATGTTCGTATTTGACATAAGAATTATAGAGTAGTAGTATCTTATGTCAATGACCATTCTACCATAGATAGATCAAACGATTGACAAGATAGTCAACCTTCTAACAGCTTTCTAATCACTGAAAAAGAAAATCTGACTTGACAGTTGTCAGTATCTACAACATCTATCGGTCAGCTGACCTTTGTTTACTAACAAACCAATAGGTCAAGACCGAATCGTTTTCAATTTTACGTGACTACATCTCTTGTCTTAAAAACAAATTTACCTAATTAGCAACGCTTTGTAATGAGAAGATATGGTACAGGTATGGCATTATCAGACTTCTATTTATGATCAGACAGAAACTGTTGAAAAAAAATTTCAAGGTGGTACAAATCGTTTTGCAAAAAAAAAATTAACTCCCTTGCGGCGGTATGACAGCCATTTGGAACCGTCCAAAAAGTCCATGGTGATGTTCGTGAATGGCTACTCGACGATGATTGGCTGTGCAAAAATTAACTTGGTACAAATGGTTGAATTGTTTTTTTTTAAATTAATGTGTTTGCGTCGGTATGGCGGGCTGTAAGTCACACCGGAGAAGTATGGCATTACGCTACCGCCTACTTTTTTTTTGAGGACTATCGGAAAATACAAGGATTTTTGTTGTTTTTGTAGATAGTGCCACAAGATAGCAGCTCTCTCCCGAACACCAAGAATGCCGGAGTATACTTAGTAGCCTCATTTAAAGATGAGTTTATAGCGAACTGAATCTTGTGCATGTTAAGATCCCACGTTCTGTGATCTTCATTCACCAAACATGCGACTGCCGTACCTATAGTTTTGTTTGTACGTTCAGTCGTATTTACTTGAGGAGTATAAGGAGTAGTAAAGTGTATTTTTGGGATATTGTACCTTTTAAGCATGTCCACGAACTCAGTACTAGCATACTAGGGACGTTATCCATGATAACTGTGTCAGGTACACCATACACGATAAAAACTAAGTTTTCCATGACATGATTTAAGACAGAAGCAGTTGTCTTTTTAATCGGAAATAGAAGAGTGTATTTTGAGAAGTGACACATCACTACCAAAATATATCGATTAAGTTTTCGAGATAAAGGTAACGGGCCTATCAAATCAGTTGTCATACACTGAAATGGTCTACAACATTGTTAAGGTTTACCCATTAAACCAATGGTTTTAGAGTTTTGATGTTTGTAAGTAAGACAAACATTACATTTTGCTACAAACTTTGAAACGTCAGAGTACATACCATTCCAAAAATAACGTAGGCGTATTCTTTGGTTAGTTTTTTGTATTCCGAAATGAGTACAAGTAGGAGGAGAGTGATTTTCAGAGATCACCTGTTTTCTCACTTCGGTTGGTATGACTTCGTCCAGTCATATTCAGAGCACAAAATAGAGCTAGTACGACAATGTTTGTAAAATTTGCCATCCTTAATTAGATATTGAGGAAATACATTAGGGTTAGCTTGAATATTAGCTTTAAGAGCATTACACCAGGCATCAGTAGACGATGTGCTATGTTATATGTGATTGCATTCACCATGTTAGCACGAGACAAGAAGTCAGGTATCACATTGTCGGAACCTTTTGTGTGGCAAATTTCAAAGTAAAATGCCGACAACCTACACCAGCGAGCTAATCGACCAGTAGGATTGTCTAGTTTTAAGAACCATAACAATGATGAGTGGTCTGTGTAAACTTTGAACTTTTGGCCATTGTCTAAGTAGTAAGACCATTCTAGAGCAGTAATTACACTATATTATTAGAAATATTATAACTCATGTTATAATAACTCACATTCCTATGATAAAATAAAGGAATATGAGTTATATAGTGCACTCCTACACATGTGGATGGTATATTCTGCGCGTGAGTGCTACTGAATTGTTTTCAGCCGATTTGCAAGGTAATAATATTTTATCATAATAATGAATTTCCGCAAAGTAACGCCTGATTCAATCAATAACTCACATTCCGTTGTTGAGTAATTTTTCTGAGGAGCAGTAAGTGAGTGATTTACTCATGAAAGCGTTGGCTTGAACCTCAATCAACTCATCATAGTGAGAAAGTTCTTTTTCATCAATAGGCTAGCTTAACAACTATGCTATGGTCATGTGATAATAGCGTGAACGTTCCCTCTAAAGAACAGAGGAGCCTAAGAAAATGTACCACTAGTTGTCTACCATTTACTGTCTGTTTTAAATGGACAAACAACTAGTAGACCATTAAAAAAACACAAAAAAAATTAAAATAGCAGTGACCTAATGTATTGTTAAGTTCGGTCAGGCGGGATGTGCCCTCACCCTTACGTCGAGGCGCCGGAGTGTCGGCCGGCATCGACCCGCCCCGCGCGGCGCCCGGCTCGAGCTGATCACACCACAGCCTCTCCTCTACTCCACGACTCCACCTCATCGATCACATTTACTGACTAACTGATAAAATATACGTAGATTAAAACGTGTTAGTTGGTAAAAGTCTTGTGAACATCCCAAAAAGAGGCTCTGGCTAAGTGTGAATCGGACTCGCGTACCTATTCGACAGTCTGAATATGACTTGCCTGCTGAAACGCAGACGTTGGTTCAACTCCCGAACAGGACAAATATTTATATGTGTGTTGATCTTGAGTCTAGGTATTTTTGTGTATAATATGTACGTAATCAGAAAAAAAAGGTATATATATTCGTATCCATTGTCTGGTATTCATAGTAGGAGCCTGGCTTAGTTTGGGATCAGACGGTGTTGTCTGACTTGTCCAAAAGTTATAATTATTGTTATTATTAATATTATTACGGGTTCCGTATCACATATAGATCGCTCTCGCTCGACATGCATAAATAAGCCCCTACACCAGACATACTGTCAGAAGATTACGCTGCAGTGTTTTTTTCACTTTGAAGACGAATGCCAAAAATTTACACTGATTGGTAAAAAAAACATGTATTGGCATCCGACTGCAAGGCGAAGAAAAAACACGTCTAGAAGAAAACGTCTATTGGCATCCAACAGCAAGGGGAAGAAACGTCTATTGGCACCTGACAGCAAGGTGAAGAGAACGTCTATTGGCATCCGACAGCAAGGCGAAGAAAACTTAGTTCAGTGTTCGATCAGCGCAGTAAATGCCTAAAGTTGGTTTAATGTTTGTGCTTTTAGTTGCAACTCTAACTGCCCATCACAACTCAGTAGTTCATCATCAATCCGGTGACGAACACTTTCACGATTTACCAAAGGCCATCTTCAAGGAGACCTGAAGTTGGGTTACTTTCATATTTTTCTTACCTTAGATAGATGTTTTACAAAAGTATTAAATTCTTTTTTACCATTCTATTACACACATTTTGTGTTTGTGTGTCTATATACGTGCTTGAATAGATGTTGTGTATTTGGAGGAGTTGGTTCCTGCATGGCTCATGAGTAACAGGTTGCACCCAGGGAGTTACTTGTCACTTCTTCTTTGTTAAGGCGCAGTTTTTGAGTTTGTTTAAGATGTCATGGTATTTTTTAAAATGATGTGCATTTGATGCCAGACTGATGTGTTGGAGTTAGGGCTGGTCTAGAATTATTAGGGTTCCGGAGTTAGATGGCAAAAACGAAACACTTATAAATTAGCCATCTCCTGATATGTCCGCCCATATGTTACAGCTTTACGTTCCGCCGACTTCGTATCGATTCTAAGGAAGCCGCCTCAAAGTTTACGTTATTTGTGATCAGTTTATAGTTAATTTTTATTTTATAACATCAACTATTTACAATTAACTTTTGCCTTAATTAAAATAGTTTCTATATTTTTGTTTTCCAAGTTTCTATGTGTTTCTTATCATCTATGTGTAGGTTATCGAACTGTCAAAGGGAATTCTCATATCATCACATCATAATGTATTTTTTCGGGGTTGCCAAAATTTACGTTTAATAATCAACATTTAAACTTTTCTATTCAGGAAAAATCATGAAATTATGTTTTTTTAAAGTAATACTGTCGGTATTAAATTCTATAATTTTTTTTTGTTTGGATGAAAATTATATATTTTATATAATTTATGTCTTGATATCGTTAATATATTTTTCAGTCATAATAAGATTTACCAATAATCAGTCTTCATTTAGGTATTTTCACTATTTATATGAATTTTCACCAATTTATAATTTACTGACATTAAACTTTGAATTTAAAGTGTCCAATTCCCTTTAAGAAATATCAATTAAAATTATATTTTAATTTGATATAACATATTGATAATTTCAAATAAAAAATATAATTAAGAAAATTTGCGTACTAGTTTGTATCAGCCCAAGACTTGCGTTTAAATTGTGTCAGCTCAAGACTCATTCATTTGTAAAATCGCATTAGTCCAACGAAACTTGAGAAAACCAATCATATAAAAGTTTATTTCAAATTTTTAACTTTGATTTCGACTTTATTATTTGTAACTTAAGTTTATTTAAGTAAAGAAGGCTTATTAGAAATTGTATTATTTGAACCACGTCTAAAATTCAAAGAAATAAAAAAAGTAAAAAAGATTTTTTAAAAAAGAACGCCGCAAACGAATATTCGACGTGCTAGAGTTACAGTGGATATTATTTGAGAGTTTATCAAGTGATTGTATGTAACTGCGCACGCCTTGCTTTTCTTGCAGTCGTACGTGGATATAAATTTTTAAATTCATTTTGAAAAAATATATTTTTTTACTTTTTAGTACAATTTTCGGTTAGATTGAATTTTTATATGATTCTCATGTTTTAAGAAAAGCAAGTTTTTATAAAATACTTATATTACTTTTTTTTATTTATTTAATTATTTAATTTTAATTATTTATTTAATTTTTATAGTTTACTTGGGCAAGTTTCATAAGTTGGGTGATGAGAATTTGGAGAACGTTATTATGTTCAATATAAAGTAGTAATTAAATTTTCACGTTCCATCCTTATGTCCACCTTCAGGTGCACTTCCTGCATATGCCAAGAGGTGATAACATCAAAATGAACATCAAATTCGTGATCTGCGACCCTCAAAACCCCCGGAGACCCATTTTGACGATTTTTCAATTTTTCACCTCTACCTCTAGGCTGTACCCCTAGTACAACTCTGGGAGGGGGTTGTTGGTCAAAGTAACTGTGTAATATTGTATTGTCATCTGAGCTTAGTAAGTATGGAAAATTTCATCGAAGGGTGATGACAGGAAGTATGTTTTATTAAGATTGCAACATTCCACCACAAGATGGACGGAAAAAAAAGAAAACATTGTGAGTTAAATAAAAGCAAGTAAAAATACACTTGAGTTACTTAGGTACAGATAAAACCGAGCTCTGTGTGACTTTTGTCGAGTTTTAACATCTTTTAAATAACGAATGAATTTACAAATAACTTTAGGTGTAGGTACCTTGATAATATAATATTTTGATTTATATTTTTACTCTATCGATACATACATTATATTATACGAAAACACCCGATTCAAGGCAAAGACAATATTCTGTACGTTATTAACATAGAGTTATTAACGTTTGTTATGTGCCGAGAATGAACTTACGCCCCTCGGTCCTATATACTTCCCCCACGAACCACTTCTTCTTATCAACCTTATACGTGATCAAAGTAAAGTTGGGGCACGGCCTACGCTCACCTAGGGCGATTTGGGCCATAGTCCACACGCGGGCGCAGTGCGGATTGTGGACTTCACATACGTCTTTTTAGGGTTCCGTGCCCGGAGCCAGGGTATAAGCATCTTGTTGACCCAATCGCGAAAAAGAAATTTACCTGTATAGTTTTGTAGAGCTCGTTGAGATGATAAATAAAAATTTTATTTTTTGATTTTAAAAATATTGGGAAACAAAGGAATGACAAGCTAATGGATAATGAAATACCAGTATATTGAAAAATCAGATATGGATTTTTTTCTTTGAAATTCCATGATTTTTACTATTACTAGTACAAACAACTGGATTTTGCAATTTTGTTAAAATAATAAAGATCATAATTTGCAATCGCACATTTATGTATTAAAAAGAACTGATAACGCTCTTAATGCGTAGGCCAGAGATATCCTCGCTCGCAATGACCCAGAGATATCCTCGCTCGCAATGACCCAGAGTTGCCACAAACGTTTAGACCATGATATTGATCACTGTATGTAGTTAAATTGTAATACAAGTTTGCAAAAATATTTATAGCTTATACTTTACTAGACTTTGCCCGCGGCTCCGCTCGCCCTAAATTTGGTTTACGGCGTAAGATTCTTACGGCAACTCCTTGATAATACTAAAGAAGTTTGTTAAAGCAAGCTCTAGCTGCAGCTATGGTTCGTTCGTGGAATTCGGTTATAGTTACTCCCGCGGGAACTTTTGAATTTCCCGGGATAAATAGTAGCCTTTGTCCTTTTCCGTATCTTTAGCTGTCTCTGTGTGCAAAATTTCAGCTCACTTAAATGCTCCCAGTGCAGCAGGATTAAGTAACAAACGTTATAGTTATTCCCGCGGGAACTTTTGAATTTTCCGGGATGAAAAATAGCCTATGTTCTTCCCCGGGACTCAGACAAATTTCACCTAAATCAGTTGAGCGGTTTCAGATCCATCCAGTGGTTGAAGCGTGACAAACAACCAAACATCCAAACTTTCGCATTTATAATATTATTGGGATAGCTGGTAATTAATGAATTTTGCTAGCGGCCGCCCTGCCCTAAATTTGGTTATCTGCGTGGGACTCCTTTATTTAATCTCAGTATTGATACTGTGATTTACTCCTTAATTACCCCGTTCTAAATTCGGTTATCGGCGACTGTGATTTACTCCTTAATTACACTAATGAAGTTTGCTATATCAAGCTGTAGCTATAGCTATAGTTCGTTTAAGCTCGGTTATAGTTATCCCATCCACTGATTTTTTTAAATTGAATTTTTTGTTCTGTTTTCCTTGACCTGTCCTAATCTTCCGTAATATTTCTTTCTATAATTTCTGGGTTTTACACCTCTTCTTCCGCATTTAGCATTTTTGTTTGGGCAATATTTTGTCTTTTCAAACGTGTTATATCCTCCACCGCCATATCTTTATGATTTTTCTCTTTTATCCTATCGACTTTCTCATTTATTTGTACTTTTGATATCTCCGTTATGTTTGTCTTTACATAACTGCACCATATTGTTTCACATATAAAAATCTTTACATCATCCTGTTTTTTGTCTGTATGTATTAGCGTTTTCAAAGTTTCTGGTATTTCTTTTTAGAGCTAGAATCAACGTTTATAAAGTTGTCGTTGATTTTCTTCATATTCCGTTAGACTTGCCTTTTCGCTTCCTTTTCCCTTTTACACGTATGCATTTTATGAAATGAATGAGCTTTTTTATTCGATGTATGCTGATACATTAAAATAATCCTAATCTTATAAATTTTTACTTTTTTTAAATGTACCATATATTAATCAAAAGTGTTAAAATTGAAAATATTTTTTTTTTATTGTTAAATCAATTTCGTTATTTTGGCATATTGAGCGTGAAAGCGAGGAGCCACAGAGTAGTTTTTATATTTGAGTAGAGTAGTTATTGATGTTTGAGTAGAGTATATTAGTACTGATATTTGAGTAAAGTATAGTAGAGTAGTACAGATATTTGATTAGAGTGGAGTAGTTATTGATGTTTGAGTAAAGTATAGTAGTTATTGATGTTTGAGTAGAGTATAGTAGGACTGATATTAGAGTAAAGTATAGTAGAGTAGTACAGATATTTGAGTAGAATGGAGTAGTTACTGATGTTTGAGTAAAGTATAGTAGTTATTGATGTTTGAGTAGAGTATAGTAGTACTGATATTAGAGTAAAGTATAGTAGAGTAGTACAGATATTTGAGTAGAATGGAGTAGTTACTGATGTTTGAGTAAAGTATAGTAGTTATTGATGTTTAAGTAGAGTATATTAGTACTGATATTTGAGTAAAGTATAGTAGAGTAGTACAGATATTTGATTAGAGTGGAGTAGTTATTGATGTTTGAGTAAAGTATAGTAGTTATTGATGTTTGAGTAGAGTATATTAGTACTGATATTTGAGTAAAGTATAGTAGAGTAGTACAGATATTTGATTAGAGTGGAGTAGTTATTGATGTTTGAGTAAAGTATAGTAGTTATTGATGTTTGAGTAGAGTACAGTAGTACAGATATTTGAGTAAAGTATAGTAGAGCAGGACAGATATTTGAGTAGAGTGGAGTAGTTACTGATGTTTGAGTAGAGTATATTAGTACTGATATTTGAGTAAAGTATAGTAGAGTAGTACAGATATTTGATTAGAATGGAGTAGTTATTGATGTTTGAGTAAAGTATAGTAGTTATTGATGTTTGAGTAGAGTATAGTAGTACTGATATTTGAGTAAAGTATAGTAGAGTAGTACAGAGATTTGAGTAGAGTGGAGTAGTAACTGATGTTTGAGTAGAGTATAGTAATAGAGATATTTAAGAAGTGTAGGGTAGTAACTGATCGTCGCAGCGGGCGTGATGGTATCGCTCTTGGTAGTCTTTGACATTGCATTATGGATTCCTTTTTTATTGGGTCTTCTATGATTAAAAATTTACTTTTTTATGTAAGCAACTGTATGTTAGGTCCAGCTTTAATGAGACATTCTAATTGAGGATGAGTAGTACTAGGGTTCCGTACCCGGAGCCCTTTACTAGCCTACTCTGCTCCTATCTGTCTACGTCCGACCTTTAATGGGCTCTACCTTTTAGAATGAAGTAGGTAGGAATCTAAAATTTTAACAAAATACGTATTATTATAGTGAACATCCTAACAAATAAAAAATAACAATGTAATGAGCATTGTTCATATGAGGCTCGGTGTAACTTTTTTTAAAATACAAGAAGGTCCGCAGAATTCAAAAAAGAAATGTTTCGAGTATTTCGTAGTATCAATATTTTTAGAATGATCGAGTTTGTTTAAGTGAATAGTAATAGTAATTGGGCGCCATTCAACATTTTGTTTTCGAATATGCTTCGCATGAAATGTTTGTTTCTTTTTATTTAATAAATTCAGTCTAAATAGTGTATTATTTGATTTTGCACTTATCATGTATAAAATGATATATTTTTGAAAGTTAATTGGCTTTAGCTTAAGCAGTTGTCAAGCTAAAGCCTAATATTATATAATATACTAGCTGTCCCGGCGAACGTTGTTCCGCTGCCGTCCCTCTGTACCCGGCGAAAGTTGGTTTTTACCTATAGTGCCCGAGTCCGGCTCGCACTTGACATATCGAGATAAAAACTATCCTATCTTTTAAGTTGGATCAAATAACAGATATTTACGAAGTTTGATCAAAATCGGTTCAGTAGTTTAGGAGTCCATTGAGGACAAACATTGTGACACGAGATTTATATATATTAAGATAATATTTTATAAAACATTATAAACTAAAGAAGGATAAAAGGGAGCTTTGATATTAAAATATTGTAAAAAATATATTCTTAAGGGTATGTACTACTTGGAATATAGTAAATTTTTGCCTCAAAATTTGTCCACGGCAGGCCAAAACCCCTATACAAAGTGAACAATGCCTTTTATGGAAGGTTTAAACAAGTAACTTGTTTTAGTTTTTAATTTTTGTTGCTTTGTTGTAAAAACGGTAAGTAAAACAACAAATACTGATATCCGGGAAAGGACGTGCATTCTGTGGTGGTACGGAATCGTCAGTGCGCAAGTTTAACTTGCCCTTGACCGGTTTTCAAGTTTCTTCACTATTCAAAACGCTGTATGTTGATGGCCGTCAACACCGGAAAATTGGTTTTCACATTCCCGCACGATTCCAGCCCTCCCCCGGCGCGCGGCGGGTCTCGCCCCGGTGATGTCCCGGCTGTCCCGGGCAACCCGCCCCTCTGCCAGGTGTTGTGACGCATGCGCTGCGTCGCATCGACGTCGACGCGACTTTTTACTCATTCTCTCTTTGTTTCTTTCAGTCGCTGTCTAAAATATTGCGAACTCTATTTTTACTATGAGTGTTACTATTTGTCAGTGAAGGTAGTGCATCCGCCACAGCCGCGCCGCGTCGTCGTGTCGTTGCGTCTTGCCGTCTTGTCGTGGTGCCGCACCGCACCGCGCCGCAACGCGCCGAGCCCGCCGCGGGACGGTATCGACCGTTCCGTGCTGACGCTGTCTCCCGTCCTTGACATGTGATTTTACAAATTGGCGAGTGGTTGGTTGGTGTTTGTGAACTTTCAAGGTTTTCTGCTAAATTGTTTTAAAAAACCGTAACGATGTTGGTTTGTTGAGACCGAGAAATAAGGTAAGTAAAGCGAATACTTGACAATCATATGTAACTGTAAGTACCTGGGGGCACGGAGTAAGTATCCGCCAAGACGAGCCAAGCGAAGTGCAAGGGCACCTACCTTTTCTCGAAGTAATCCGTCGTTTTTGAACCCTCATAACTTGGGTTTGGATTATACCAGATAACAAAATTCTTGGGGTTTGTTGTCAATAGTGGACTTATTTTAAACATATAAAGTTTCAATTGCATAGCGCTTATACTTTAGATTTTATGATATCTAGAAAAACCCGATTTCGTCACTGACTCACTGATGATCAACAAAATTCTTAGGGCACTTCTCGAAGTACTAGAAAGCTGAAATTTGGTATGTAAGCTAGTACTAGTATAAAAACAACAAAAAAATCTAAAACTTGAAACTTGTACCCACCAACCCCTAAACTAAAGGATGGAAGTTTGTAAGAAAAACCCGCAAATTTTGATGCTAGAGGTCTGAAAATTGATATAGGGATTCCTTGTCATAAATAATAAAATACATGTGAGATAAACTAGAAGGTCACCAGTCAAGCAAACGTGGTGAAAGCCATATTGACGTTCAGTGACCAGGTCGTGTTCTTCTAGATATCTTAGAAGCTGTGTGTTAATTACATGCTCCGTCACCTTGGAGAAGAGGGAGGTAATAGCGATAGGGCTATAATTCGATGCATCTGATCTATCGCCCATGTTGTGCACCGGGTGCACATTCGCAGTCTTCCATGAAGACGGAAATTGCCTAGTGTGGTAGGAAAGCGCGAAGAGGCGCGTGAGTATAGGACATAACTCAGGAGCACAATGCTTAAGCACCACTGCTTTAATACACTCGACTTATGAACGTCTGGAGAAAGCAACGCCTGCCGGACCTCCCGTTGTGTAATGGAGATTTCCGACTTGGTCTTACCGCACCACGGTATAGTAGATGGTACGGCGCCTTCGTCGTTCATATTCGAGTTAGAGGCAGAGACTGCCTAATAGATCGGCTTTCTCTTTTGCACTATGGGCCAAGGCGCCATCGGTCTTTTGCAGTGGTGGCATCGACGCCTGGCAAAAGTTCCCTTTGGAAGCTTTAGCAAGCGACCAGAAAGCACGACTCCCAGAGGGATAGCTCGCAAGTCGCCAATCTATTTTGCCGATGAATTGGAATTTTGCTCTGGCAGTTGCTTTCTTACTGAACCTCGAGGCAGCATTTAATTTGCGTTTTACTTCAGAAATATTCGAATCCTTATTATTACGAGCCGTGGCCCAAGCCTCATATGCAGTTTGTTTCAGTATTTTAGCTTCTCTGCAAGACTTATTAAACCACGGTTGATATTTGACGCTCTAAGCTACTCGCTGGTTAGTTATAAAACATTCCATACCAGCGAGGATTGTCTCAGTGACTGCGGCACGCATGGATACGAGTGTGGCCGCCGTGATCTACGCGCACTCACAATATCGACAAGTCCCGAAGTAAGCTAAGCTTGTGTTATGGGTACCAGACAACGGATACAAACAGATATATTACTTGTAAATACATATATCATACATAATTACACCCAGACTCAAAACGAACACAAATGTTTATTACATAAATGTTTGTCCAGTGCTGGAATCAGCACACTACCAACTAGGCTGCTAGATTGTATTTGAATTTTTATGACAATAGGTATGTACTAGTTACCTATGTGGTTAACCCAATGTTTTTTTTAAAAGTGTAACTATCGAGTTTCTTGCCGGGTTCTTCTCGTTCATTCACATTGTGAATCAAAAAAATAATAATAGTATGTAATTACTTTGACGATACAAAAGTGTTTGTAAAATCCTAATTTCAATAAAAAAAATTAAGTTCGAGTTTGAATTTGGGAAGGTACGCTAAAAAAAAAAATATTCAATTTCATTTTACCCCTTTGTCAGCCGAATTAATATCTATATCAATGCCATATCACAGCTTTGTAGTACTAATGGTTTCTGAGCTAAGCCGCAGACAGACAGACGGACGGACATGGCGAAATTATACTACCTTGTTGACTACGGAACCCTAAAAATGTTAGGAAACAAATACCTTCATGTACGCGGCAGCTTTAGAGTCATACTACTTACAATATAACAATATAAAAACGCTAAAAACCACCTCAGATGGTAGCATACGTACAAATCCCTCCGAGTTTAATGAACAAAAGTGAGACAGGGGCCGCCTGCAAATTGACCTCCGGGTCAAATGTAGTAAGAGACCTCGAGACAGTCTTATTCCAGAACAAAACCAGAAAAGCGAGAACACTCGACCCGAAATAACTGGACTAGGAAAGAAAGAAGATTGTGAGATTGAGATAGACAATTACACCATGACCATGATGTTGTCGGTCTGGTTGAAAACTGAAGATTTGTATAACGTTAGTCAGAGGTGAGGGAGTTGGTGTTGTATCAGAAGCTGTTTAGACGGTGATCAGAAGGTGATCGGTGCATTCGGAGTCGCAGTACTACATACGCGTAGTTTTTTAATCTTTTCTTAAATATAATATAACGCTTTTACGATGTAAGTGATATGATGTAACAGTCAGTGTTGGAGTCGCGGAGTCGCGGTCTCACACAGTCACACACAGCGCGCGCCTCGCTCTAATTGTCCGCTCCGATTTCTTAATCAAAATGTTAATAATCGTGCGCAGGGCAGGTTGTCGGCACGCGACTAGCCGTAGGTATAACCTAAGTGTAAGCCGCCATTTTACTAGTCATGATTCTATTGGATGATCTTAAACAAATTTGAGGGAAGCAAATTCAAGTGGTAATTTTTTTTAAATATTAATTAAACTGACGATTCAAAAGTGCTGTTTACAAGTTTGAGTTTGAGTTTGGATACCAACTTGTCTACTTGTCTATTCAAAACTAACAAGACTCTCTCACTATCCGGAGGTAATAAACATTTATTTTAGTAATGATCAAAACAAAACACCTAAACTGAATTTACACGGAGATAGTTCAAATAGCTGCAATGTAGGTATAGATGTGGTATTGATGGGGCCAAGAATGTGTAACATGTTGTGATGATGCTAAGAGGGTTTTATGCCAAATAAGTTATCGGAAATATATTTTAAAAATCAGGACGGATGGACATAGACCGTGAGACAAGGACACAAAATATTGGGTCATTTGTACCAGTATGGCGGTTCTTCCGGGGTCTAACTACGTAATGACGAAAAGGAAAATGAGGGTCATAGCGCTGGTACCGGCGGCCCAACAGCGTGGGCGTTAGTCGAACGTGTCGGTTAAATACGAGTGTCAAACGATTTGTTCCACAAAAATCCTTTCTTTTCGTCATTACGTACAATTAGACCCCGAAAGAACCGCCATACTGGTACAAATGACCCAATATTTTGTGTCACTGTCTCCCGGTCTAACATTGTAGACTGACTCCTAACATCTGTGCAAGAAGCAGAAACTATTTAACAATATGGTTGGTAATCATAGTTCTACCGCTTGCATAGGTGATGGGTTGTGTTCTAAGAAGTTCGTTTTCAGGGTGCTTCCTAAATAAGCTCTCTGTCGAGGTTTCCTCTACGTGTCGCAGTGTGGGATACGTTAACAAGGGAGTAATTAGAATTTTTAAATGTCATCATTGCGCGAATAATGCTCCTAGTGTTCCGAGCGTCCATAGGGTACGGTAAATGTATTGTTGTTGATGTTAACCAGGCAGGCTGTAAGCTTATTTGCCACCTTGGTGGTGTATAAAAAAAAGACTAATTTTTAAATGCACATCAAAAAATTTACCACCCGTCAATTTATTTACATCAATTAAATATTTTTCACACCAAAGTAAATATTGTTTTGCATACAAACCGTATCTAAACGTATACATAACAAAACTAGTACTAAAATAATCCGAAAATATGCAACAATACTATATAATATTTTAATCTCTAATTCGCGACAAAAAAGTTGTCCAATGTAGGTACAAAAATATTATTTTCATATCAAATATACTAATTGCACATCAAATTAACCAAAACGCACAAACGTTATACTCACACCAATAAGAAATGATTATTTTTGCGACATGTTTTCCATTAAGCATTTTAAAGCTCAACATAGGTATGTCTTAAAATTTCAGAAAAAACGCTCTCGAAATTGAATAATTACTAGGTACAGCAAAGTATTGCTATATATAGCATTACTTGACTAAGGTTTATCTAATATACTACAAACTAATATCGCGTTCTATCGCTTTGCTGTTGAGTAGATGCATACCTCTAGCAATACCTCAGAATTTGGTGGATTTTTCAAAAAACATTGGAACAGTTTGCATTCATAAGTCTCGATTAGAAATTTCGATTATGGTGTTAGCAACATTATTATATTGAAAAACCCTATCTTCTATACGGTGTCAACTTCTGTATAAAAGATTTTTATTAAAACGACACGATTGCGTTAATGATGAAAATTATCTATGCTATGCCATGAGCTATGTTATATGAACGTATGACAGCTCCCTGGTTGATCCTGCCAGTAGTTATACATATGCTTGTCTCAAAGATTAAGCCATGCATATCTCAGTGCAAGCCGTATTAAGGCGATACCGCGAATCCATACTAATATTATCTGACTCTAGGGCAGCTATCTCTAAAACCTGCCGCCCAGGACTGAAAGCGTAAAAACCCCGGATTTTGGGGCCTTGACCCCGGACATTTGATAATTTTTTTATTCAATTTTAGCTATGTTAAAAAAATACATCTTACTCCCTACTTAATTGAAAAAAAAAATTAATTTTTAGTTTGTGTTTTTACTTAATAATAATATCACTTTTTTTCTTCGTTTAAGTAAATAAAATAATAGTAGATTATACAAGTAAAAAAAGAAGGAAATTTAATTCGAGGGAGTTAGTTAGATCCCGAGAGCAGCGAGGAATTCTAAAGTAGAATCCAGAGCGGAGTGAGGGTTACAAAGGACCGAGATGATTTTTTTTCATGTGATGTATACTCTAATTTTTACTATTGACTGCGAGAAAAAAGAGAAAAGTACTATATTTTACTTACTTTTCAGTTACTATATTAATATTTATCACATGTTGGTATATATTCGGTAATTTTAACCGAGTGATAAGAAAACAATGACATAAAATAACCACAATAACAATTGAAACAATTAGGTTCAATAGAAAAAAAAACAACTAGAATTGTAAGAGTATGTTTTTTTTAATTGTAGATAAAGCTCTATGAAAAAGCTCCATTTAGCCAGGCAGTAGGTATGTTCAACACGTTTAGCCAGGCATCAGGTATGTTCAACACGTTTAGCCAGGCAGTAGGTATGTTCAACACTTTTAGCCAGGCATCAGGTATGTTCAACACGTTTAGCCAGGCAGTAGGTATGTTCAACACTTTTAGCCAGGCAGTAGGTATGTTCAACACTTTTAGCCAGGCATCAGGTATGTTCAACACGTTTAGCCAGGCAGTAGGTATGTTCAACACTTTTAGCCAGGCATCAGGTATGTTCAACACGTTTAGCCAGGCAGTAGGTATGTTCAACACTTTTAGCCAGGCATCAGGTATGTTCAACACGTTTAGCCAGGCAGTAGGTATGTTCAACACGTTTAGCCAGGCAGTAGGTATGTTCAACACGTTTAGCCAGGCATCAGGTATGTTCAACACGTTTAGCCAGGCAGTAGGTATGTTCAACACTTTTAGCCAGGCATCAGGTATGTTCAACACGTTTAGCCAGGCAGTAGGTATGTTCAACACTTTTAGCCAGGCAGTAGGTATGTTCAACACTTTTAGCCAGGCATCAGGTATGTTCAACACGTTTAGCCAGGCAGTAGGTATGTTCAACACTTTTAGCCAGGCATCAGGTATGTTCAACACGTTTAGCCAGGCAGTAGGTATGTTCAACACGTTTAGCCAGGCAGTAGGTATGTTCAACACTTTTAGCCAGGCATCAGGTATGTTCAACACGTTTAGCCAGGCAGTAGGTATGTTCAACACTTTTAGCCAGGCAGTAGGTATGTTCAACACTTTTAGCCAGGCATCAGGTATGTTCAACACGTTTAGCCAGGCAGTAGGTATGTTCAACACTTTTAGCCAGGCATCAGGTATGTTCAACACGTTTAGCCAGGCAGTAGGTATGTTCAACACTTTTAGCCAGGCATCAGGTATGTTCAACACGTTTAGCCAGGCAGTAGGTATGTTCAACACGTTTAGCCAGGCAGTAGGTATGTTCAACACGTTTAGACAGGCAGTAGGTATGTTCAACACGTTTAGACAGGCAGTAGGTATGTTCAACACTTTTAGCCAGGCAGTAGGTATGTTCAACACGTTTAGCCAGGCAGT
Source organism: Apoda limacodes (assembly GCA_946406115.1). Lineage (NCBI taxonomy): Eukaryota > Metazoa > Arthropoda > Insecta > Lepidoptera > Limacodidae > Apoda > Apoda limacodes. The sequence continues at coordinate 20,548,606 of OX291563.1, read as the reverse complement.
AGGTATGTTCAACACGTTTAGCCAGGCAGTAGGTATGTTCAACACGTTTAGCCAGGCAGTAGGTATGTTCAACACGTTTAGACAGGCAGTAGGTATGTTCAACACGTTTAGCCAGGCAGTAGGTATGTTCAACACGTTTAATTTTTTTATTGTTCATAATTCGTACAATTCGTGCTTGTTCCAAATTCAAAATGTTTTTATTCACTCAGTGAGTTTTATTCACTGTTCTCGAGGAATGTCCCTTTTTTAAGTGGCAATGGTAAGAATAATTTTTCTTAATAATTCTAGGTCTAGTTTAATAGCCATCTTTATAGTCTCTGAAATTGAATTTAATTTAAGGTAGTGACGAGACTGTTTCAAAATTCAATAAATTCTTTTCTTTTGTCCACTTCTGATTCAATGCGCATTATTGGCAGGGATGCAAAAAAGCTATTTTCAGTCATTCTGAATATAACAGTGCATTTGGTGTTCTAAAGAATTGTAACCGTAGTTGATTTGAATCTAGAAGTTTATCTTCTTAGCTGCGATTTAGACAAAAAGATTTTAAATTAACTCACTCATCTATCAATTTTGAGTCGTCAATAAGTTAGTTGTTCTCTTGTAAAAAAAAACGATAGTGACTTCTATGACAGCCCATAGAGTATTTTCATATAAACTCGGCGAATACATTCATTTAAAGGCTACATCCAAACTTCAATGTACGTTTTCATTTTAAAAGAACAGATTTTGAACTCATGTTTTATGTTCTCGTTGTGTCTGTTTAAAACGCTTCTAACACTGAAGGGCACAAAGCTTTCTTTGATTCTGTCGTCTAGGATTTTTTTAGTAGATCCGAGAATGATTCGGTTTTCTAGCACATAATTGTCGCTGTTTCCTAATTTTTCGATTTTGCCGTGCAACATATGCATATTGGAGTGGATGAGAAGCAAATAAGCGTCTGACAGCGGGTTTTTGAAGTAGTTGCAAAATAAGTATTTCATGTTAAAAAAAGGAAAATATGACTGGCAGGGTTTCTGTACCATTAGTTTGTGAAATATTTTAATCGCAAACAAAGGAGTTTCTGACATAAATTAACATTTGAATACAGCAAAACATAAGAAACTAAGCAAGTACTTCAAAAATATCTACATTTTTGTGAAATCAAGTTCGGAAGACCTCCAAATTCGAGCAGCTGCAGGCGCACTTGCTTATAACGCAGACGGCCATCACTTGCAGGCGCACTTGCTTATAACGCAGTCGGCCATCACTTGCAGGCGCACTTGCTTATAACGCAGTCGGCCATCACTTGCAGGCGCACTTGCTTATAACGCAGTCGGCCATCACTTGCAGGGGCACTTGCTTATAACGCAGACGGCCATCACTTGCAGGCGCACTTGCTTATAACGCAGACGGCCATCACTTGCAGGCGCACTTGCTTATAACGCAGTCGGCCATCACTTGCAGGCGCATTTGCTTATAACGCAGTTGGCCATCACTTTCAGGGGCACTTGCTTATAACGCAGTCGGCCATCACTTGTCCTTTAATTCCTTAGATTGTACTTGCGCTTACAATGGTGAAATATTCTCGGGGTCAGATACCGCAAAAAAACTGTCACGTAATCTTACTAAAACTACAGTAATAGTTACAGGAGCAGTAGTAGTGGTCGTAGAGAGGCTTCAAGCCTTTTGTCGATTGCCAAATTAACAAACGATTTACAAAACATACCATTTATGAGCGCGGCTACTGATGCCAGCAACCACAGGAACACAAAATTATTTCCTTGGGTAATTTATTATTTTGATGTAAAGAACGGAATCACGACGAAACTCCTTGAAGTAGAGACCACACCAAATTGAATATCTGAGACCATTTCAAAACTGATTATTAACCAACTTTCCAAATAATCTTTTGTGTCTCTCTTGTGGAGTTAACTTAAAATCCGATTTCAAAATTTAAAAAAAAACACATAACATAATATAATTGAAAATACTGAATAAAATGTTTGAACCCAGTGAACAAGCTGAGTGTCATGTCAAATCATGTTAATCAGTTTTTATTCAGTTGCCCTTACTTAGGGCTGCTATCCGTCCGGGTTATACCCGGATTGCAGTTAAAACCCCGCCCGGACGCCCTCCAAACTAGGACAAATCCGGAGAAACCCGGACGGATGGCAGCCCTATCTGACTCTAATCTATATCTATCACTGTCTGTCTGTTACCTCTTCACGCTTAAACCACTGCACCGATTGAGATGAAATTAGGCATGGAGATAGTTTGAGATGAAATAAGGCTACTACGTTTTCAACGAAAAGTGTAAGTCAGTTTTTTTTTCTATAATTGAGGAGTTGCCGATGAAGTCCTACTACGAAACCGCGGGCAAAAGCTAGTGCCTCAATATATCAGTTTTGGATCCTTAAATCTTACGCAGTTGTAGCAAATAATTAGATTAATATGACTCGATAAAATGGTATTTCACTTAAATTTATTGCCTTATGCGTTAAAAAAATAAAAGCTGTTTTAACAATATTGAATTACAAAGTGCCCTAGTTATTATTAGATATGCGTTCATAAAAAATTCTCCGCTTTTCAATTAATAGCGATGCGTCACGAACTCAAATTGTAGCTAAAATAGGTAACTATTTTGCTGTGCAATCAGTATTTTTGATAAGGATTGGGTTTTTTTGTATTAAATAGGGAGATTTTTGATTTTTATTTAAATACCTACTAGCCTAACAAAAATTTAGTTAAATACCTACTAGCCTAACAAAAATAGGGATTCTTTAAAGGACGCAATTATCGCATGGGGAAAAACAACTAGGTCGTCAGCTGCCGAGGTTGAAAGCATCAGGAGTGCAAGGTCCCTGATATACAGTAATAAGGAGTAAGTACTTAGACTGATATACAGTTATAAGAAGTAAGTACTTAGACTGATATACAGTAATAAGAAGTAAGTACTTAGACTGATATACAGTAATAAGAAGTAAGTACTTAGACTGATATACAGTAATAAGGAGTAAGTACTTAGACTGATATACAGTAATAAGAAGTAAGTACTTAGACTGATATACAGTAATAAGGAGTAAGTAATTAGACTGATATACAGTTATAAGAAGTAAGTACTTAGACTGATATACAGTAATAAGGAGTAAGTACTTAGACTGATATACAGTAATAAGAAGTAAGTACTTAGACTGATATACAGTAATAAGGAGTAAGTAATTAGACTGATATACAGTTATAAGAAGTAAGTACTTAGACTGATATACAGTAATAAGGAGTAAGTACTTAGACTGATATACAGTTATAAGAAGTAAGTAGTTAGACACGTTTCTTCAGGAGAGGCTTCTAACTGATAAATCGACACAATAGTTAAGAATATCAGCAATCCTACGACAAATGGAGTATTTAACCACAGATCGATGCTTATATCACAGGCGAGAGGACACATGTAAAGACAAACTTTGAGCTCTTGTAAATAAAAGTGTTGCAATGTTCCAGCGGCGCGGGCGATGTCGGCCGGCGCGAGTGGAGCGACGGAGCCGCCGCGGGGCTGGGCCCGCCGGTGGCCCGCGTGGCGTGCGCGGCTTTCGCTGCAGGAGCTGCGCGATCTTGGGTACCCGGACCTCGCCCTGCTGCGGCTCACCCGACCCGACCTGCAATACTTTACACCCACAGACCTCAGGCTGCTTTTCAGGTACCATGACAAAACTACCTTTCTTATCTTTATGATAAGTTCCGTGGTAACACATTATTGCCTAAAGTTAACCATTTTAGTATTTTCTTGACTTTTTGTAGCAGCTTAACGTGAAATGAAGTACGTTATATTATTAATATAACCATTTTTTTTACTTTACACGACCTTTTTGTTGGCAATAGACCATCCCCCAACCAACTCGAATCTTTTATGTTAGCACTACACCATCCCCCAACAGTCCCACGCTCCAACCAACTTTAATCCTTTACGTTGGCAATACACCATCCCATAATAGTCCCACGCTCCAACCAACTCAAATCTTTTATGTTAGCATTACACCATCGCCCAACAGTCCCATGCTATAACCAACTCTAATCTTTTATGTAAGCACTACATCGCAAAACAGTCCCACGTTCCAACCAACTCTAAACTTTGATGTTAGCACTACTTCATCACCCAACAGACCCACGCTAAAACCAATTCTCATCTTTTATGTTAGAACTACATCGCACAACAATGCCACGTTTCAAACAACTCTAAACTATTAATGTTAGCACTACACCATTTCCCAACAGTTCCACGCTCCAACCAACTCTAATCTTTTATATTAGCACTACACCATCGCACAACAGTCCCACGCTCCAACCAACTCTAATCTTTTCAAATTCACGATCATTCGCAAACTAACTCTGTACACAAATGTGGGCATCTGAACAGATAAGACAAATTTCATAACTGTACCAGGCCACGCAGAAAGTGTGCGAAAAAACATTTTTATGTATAAGGCTCTGGCCACTTGTAATTATTTTGAAAAATTTGGTTTCTGCGAATTTCCCTCCACATTTTTTTGAGAGCTGAATTAAATTATCGTGTCTTATTTAAAAATGGATCTGCATCGAGAACATTTTCGTGCGATGATTTTCTACGATTTTAAATGTGGCCTAAAGCCTGATTAGTCATTTGATCGACTTCAAATGGCTTTTATGGATGAAGGACCTTTAGAAGCAACCATCTACTGTTGGCATAGCGAGTTCAAGCGCGGTCGCCTTACTTTGAGCGATGAACAAAGGAGTGGTCGTCCTACGACGGCTGTCACGGAAGAAAGTGTGAGGGAAGGGAAAAAATTTAATTCAAGAGAACAGGCGTATTACATACGAAGAGATTCAGCATACGCTGCAGATTGGTTCAGGAAGCGTTCACAAGATTCTACACGAGCACCATCGCGTGAGGAGTGGACAACCTCACCGAAGCTCAGAAACAGGCCCGTGTGGAGTGGTTCAGTGATATAAAACAAAAATTTGAAGCAGGCTCGTCTCGGCGCGTTTACGACATTGTGAGAGGTGACGAATCCTAGAATGTATCAATACGATCCAGAAACAAAACGTCAGTCGACAATTTGGCTGTTTCAAAACGAACCAACGCCTACAAAAGTGAAGCGCATTTTGACCGCTAATTTCTTCACTTTGACGGGGTATCTAGTTTCAATTTCAGTACCAGGCCAACGTCGAATGGTATACCACAAAATGCCTGCCAGAAGTCTTGTCTGCAATGAGCAACAAGCGACCAAACACCGGGCTCTGCGGGGTACTGCTTGACCATGACACCGCGCCCGCGCACTTAACGCTAAAAACGAGGGACTTCCTGGACACTACACCGGTCAGAGTCCTCATCTAGCACCGTGTGACTTCTTTTTATTCACTGAAATAAAAAATCAGCTGAAAGGGATACAGATTTCACCTAGCAGCGTTCGAGAAGGCCGTGGAAGAAGTGTCTGCGACGGAATGAAAATTGGTTGACGCATGAAACTTTGTATACAGGCTGGTGGAGATTTATTCATAGAAGTTAGTTTTTAAGTTTCTCAAAACGTTTTGAGTGTCCCACGTATGTGTGTAATTATGTTTGTTCACGTATTCCTCAAAAACTAGAGATCGGATTTGAATCATTATTTTTTTATTAAAGCCGATTTTATACCACTGGCAGTCACCGTAGCCTATGGACTCTATGGAATTAGTCTCGCATTCAGGGGCATCGATTAATTCCTGGTCCTTTGTAGTAGATGCAGAAGAAAAAAAAAATCTGCTTTAACGTCGGATTTGTTCAGTTTATCTAGGGTTTAAAGCCAGCCCGGAGTAATCCGAATCCATGAAGTCTCAGCCTTATTGTTATAACACCTGGTATTCAATATATTAATAACTTATTTAGTAACTTATCTGTGCAGGATCCAGGGCCCGGGGCTAGAGGCGGGTCACGAGAAGTTGTTGATGCCGCCACCCAGGGACGGATTCCGCGACGTCGTGCTGCCCTGGCACCTGCCGGAACTCACGGTCAGTCCTACATTGAGCACTAGTCGCTGAGGCTCGTTTTAGGGTTCCGTACCTCAAAAGAAAAAAATTAACCCTTATAGGATCACTTTGTTATCCGTCTGTTAGGATGTCTGTCTGTCTGACCATTTGTCGCTGGAACGCGCGGAGATACCGAATTATACTTAGGGTTGCTATTCGTCCCGTAGATACGGGACTGTCACCATATTTGAGAACCTTGCACCGTATTGCCCTGCTTTACTTTAAAATACGCATATGCAGCATACGACTGTCGCGAATCGTGAATTTAATGATAATTAAATTTCAATGCACTAAAATATAGTATTTTTACACTTATTGCTCTCGAGTGCTGTCAGTTCTTTATATTCTATATCAGTTCTTAATATTTATGGCAACCCTAGCTATACTAGCCAAATTTCATATTTATTAGCAAGATTATTTTTGGATCTACTATATATCTATTTGATCAAAATAAGTTCATATCAGTAGATCTGTCTGGAATTTAATGACTGTATTCTTCGGGATATGGAGTAAACCCAGACAAACGTGGTAAAATTATTAATGAACTTTAATTCAATAAAAAAAATCCCAAACCAACCCCATTTCACGCTTTTTTAAAATGTTTTGCAAAAAATCCTCAAAGTTATAAGTGATATTAGTTTACAACTTTTAAAAAGCATAGTCGTGATAGTAATAGTACTTTAAACCCTTCTTTGATAAAACTCATGTATAATATTAATAAACTAAGTATCAAATTTATTTCTTGTTTTTCAACGAAAATCTTAATGAGTTGAGATATAGCTGCAGTGCGTCTTTACTTAATGTACCTTGTGGTTGTGGTGGAGACTTCCATAGGGTTTGGTCGGGTATATGTAGTAAGGACTAAACTTTACAGAAAACTGACTACTAAACATACTCGATCTGGGGTGTCATAATCGTGTATGTTTAGAAGTTAACGTTTTGTTATTACTTACTACTAAATGTATCTGGACAGAGCGTTTGTGTCGACTGACCGATTGATCATCGCACTAAACTACTTTAGCTAGATATTAACAATAATATCAGTAGTTTCCTTCATAATGCTAGAAAAAAAAAAGATCCGAAGGAGGCTTCAGAGATTTTAAAATAAAAGATTTTTTTGTTGAGATCAAATATCAACATTAGTGAATTTAGAATAAACCTGTATTATTTAGCATTTGGCACATTCATATTGATATAAGCAGGAGGCTTAGTTTTCACCAGACCGCTCGACGACTGCCTACTGACTGACGCTGACTGACGCTGACTGACGCTGACTGACGCTGATTGACGCTGACTGACGTTGACGTAGGCTGATCTGGAATTTTTTGCGAACGTTTTCTTTTAAACTTTATATTTTAAAAATAAACGGTTGTACTTCGGATGTTGTATTTATATTTTTTGTAACCTGTTATTTTTGTATTGCCTTATATTAAAAGAAGGAAGGATTCTCACTTAATAATTTACCTCACCGTGTGAACTCTCGATTGAAATCATTTACATAATTTAGAAGTGCCGAATCCTGCTCGGGTTACTGCCTGTATTATTTTGTTAATTAGCTACTAACTATACCCGATAAAAACAAATTATTGTGTCGAAATAGGCTATATTTAGTAGCGATTTGTTTGAGACGGTCTATATTAAGGTGGTCACTTGACGAATTGGATCTCCAAACTATACCCGAAGCCGGCCCGCTCCGTGACGTTACCAACGTCCCCACAAGGTACATTTAGTAAAGAGGCAGCTGCACTACTCTCGCACGCTTAGTTACACCGCGAAGTCCTTGTTTTCACTCAAGTTTTCTCCCACGTTGTAATGCCTCTTAATATAAAAGATCTACGGAACCTTGGAGCTGTATCAAGCTTCGAAATCAACGCAACTTGCAAATAAATCACAATCTACAGGGCAGTTCCCGATGACCCAGAATCATGATATTAAGCGAGAAGCAAGTCTCACAGCACAAGTAGAGGAAAACTCTAAAAAAATATACCTGTAGGTATATCTGTATATCTGTATATCTGTCCCTTAAGAGGGTTGCCCCTGTTGATATTAATTGAGAGTTTATCAAGTGATTGTATGTAAGTGCGCGCGCCTTGCTTTTCTTGCTGTCGTACGTGGATATAAATTTTTTTAATATTCATTTTGAAAATAATATTTTTTTCTTTTTCACAATTTTCTATTAGATTGAATTTTTATATGATTCTAATGTTTTAAGAAAAACAAATTTAAAAAAAAAAAAAAATTTTTTATTTAATACTTTTTAGTGATAGTAGTTTAATTGAATTTTTATAGTTTATTGCCCAAGTTTCATAAGTTGAGTGATGAGAACTTAAACAGATATTATGTTCAATATAAATAAGTAATTAAATTTTCACATAATTTTTCATGTTCCACCCTAATGTCCACCTTCAAGTGCATTTCCTGCATCTCCCAAGAGGTGATTACATCAAAATGAACATCAAATTAGTGATCTGCGACCCTCAAAACCCCCGAATACCCATTTTGAAGATTTTTCATTTTTTCACCTCCAGCTCTAGCTTGTACCCCTGGTACAACTCTGGGAGGGGGTTTTTGATCAAAGTAACTTGGAATATTGTGTTGTCATCCGAGCTTAGTAAGTATGCAAAATTTCATCGAAGGGTGATGACAGGAAGTATGTTTTATTAAGCTTGCAACATTCCACCACAACATGGAAGGAAAAAAAAAGGAAACAATGTGAGTTAAATTAAAGCAAATAGAAATGGAGTCCTTCCCCTGAAACTTTAAACTGCATGTTATGAGAGTCACTGTAAAACGTTTTTATATATACTTCCAACAAAAATTATTTTTTTCAAAATAAGTTCATAAGTTATTTAGATATTCGCAAAAAATCCTATACTAAGGAACCCTAACCTAATGCCTTTACAACACGCACTTGGCCGGTGCTGTCTTTAATTTGCTAAGAATTAAAAAAAAAAACCTATTTGATATATCTAATACGCTTAATTTACAAAGAAATCACCGAAACATCCAAGTGAGTGTCACCTCTTTTGGGTTGTTCACTTAATTACAAATACATTTATTTACTGTTAATCACTTAATTACGAATACATTTATTTACTGTTAATCCCTTAGTTTCAAATACATTTATTTACTGTTAATCACTTAATTAGAGATACATTTATTTACTGTTCTTCTCTTAATTACAAATACATTTATTTACTGTTCATCAGATAATTACAAATACATTTATTTACTGTTCATCACTTAATTACAAATACATTTATTTACTGTTCATCACTTAATTACAAATACATTTATTTACTGTTCATCACTTAATTACAAAAATATTTATTTACTGTTTATCACTTAATTACAAATAAAATTATTTACTGTTCATCACTTAATTACAAATAAAATTATTTACTGTACATGACTTAATTAAAATACATTTATTTATTGTTCACTTGATTTCAAATACATTTTAAAATCTCCATTTATTTCAATAATGTCTATTTAAAATTGTGTTTGAGCTACAATGTTCGCACTGGCCCTCGCTCAAGCGCTTCACATCGTCTACTTCAGATTTGTTTACAGCCACTGCTTTAAAGCAATGGTCGATGGCCTTGGTCGTCAAACAATCTCCGTCCGTACCTAAACCTAACGGTTTCTATAGATCACGGAGCTGTTTATTATTGTAGGTATATGTTGACGTAGTTATTTACGTTGCTTGTGATATTAACAGCACGGTCAATTGGAGCCCTACGAGGCGACCGTGAGACCCCCGGCGGCGCCCTGGTGGGAGGCAGCGACGCGCGGGTGGGCGCTCGGAGCGCTGGTGCTGGTACTCATCATCCTCATCGTCAGGGTGGCAGAGAAATGCGCTGACAGACAGTTTTTCAAGTGTGAGTGTTAACACATAAATATATATACGTCGTGGAAAACTAATTAGGGACACTTAGCTCTATATGAGTGAGTATCTTCTTTTTATCTATGTAACTGATATTGGACGTATTGTTGATTCGAACACGATTGAATCGAACTGTTTACTGCCACTAATTTATCTGTGACGGAACTCGTATTACTCTAAGTAACTGTGAGAAAAATCTGGGAATTTCCATTGACATTATCGTGGCAACCACAAATCAATGACTTGAGCAAAAAATTTTTTTCCTCTGTAAAATCTTTACGTAGGCTGCAGAAATTCTTGCGAAAGGAAATTTCGCTAGCTTAGCACATTCGTTATTATTATCATTGAGAAAAAACTAAATAAACTTGAGCGTTTCCAAAATTTAATACGATTTTTATTTGGCTTGCGAAAATATGATCGTATCTCACAATATCGATTAAAACTTAACTGGCTCCCAATTCGCTTTCGACGGAATGCACACACGCTTATTCTTCTCTTCTTCGTTTTGTTCATTCCATCAACGCCCGTGTATTGAAAAGAACGTTTCCAATTCCCTGGCTCATCTACTCAACTCTTACGACCTTCTACTAATCTTTAGCCTTAAACTCCTTCACATTTTATGCTGTGAAATTCATTGCCGCTAGCAATTCACAAAGATAATCACAGAGCCTTTATTATTTTAAAAAGAAAGTTTTTGACTATTATCTTTTACTGTAATTGCATAAGTTATGACATAACACAGGTTTATGTATTACACTCGAATTATATTACACTGTATGTATAAAATTGTGCCTATGTATGTATACATATATTTATATATATGTGTGTGTATATTTGCTTTGTATGGATATTCATACATTATGTTTTATATGTATATTTATATAGGTGTTTTTTATAATATAAATATTTTATGTAGTATTTTTTATAACTATATTTATTTTGATGGGATATTTAGGTATTACAATTTATACTAAGATTATTGAACTCTTGCTGCACCTATTACCATTTATGGTGAAGCAAGCATCTATAGGTTGCGTTGACCGCTTATCATCCGGCGGACCGTGTGTTTGTTTCTCATCTTGGTGGTAGAAAAATAACCACGTTTTTATAAATGGACCAAATAGTAGCAAATAAATATACGTAGACAGATAGAGATAGAGATAGTGTTGATACATTTTGATTTTAAAATTTAACCAATAGTCATTTTAAGCATGATATTTAAAACGAAAAATGTAATAAACGTAAAAACTTGGGTTGCATGTAATAGATTTAAAAACCCGGGGTGCGTGTAATAGACTTGAAAATGTGGAGCGCATGTAATAGACTTAAAAACCCAGGGCGCGTGTAATAGACTTAATAACCCAGGGCGCGTGTTATAGACTTAAAAATGTGAAGCGCATGTAATAGACTTAAACATGTGGAGCGCATGTAATAGACTTAAAAATCTGGGGCGCGTGTAACAGAATTAAAAATGTGGGGCGCATGTAATAGACTTAAAAACCCGGGGTACGTGTAACAGACTTGAAATCGTGGGGCTGATGTAAAAGACTTAAAAAACTGGGGCGCGTATAATAAACGTAAAAACGTGGGGCGCATGTAATAGACTTAAACATGTGGAGCGCATGTAATATACTTAAAAATCTGGGGCGCGTGTAATAGACTTGAAAATGTGGGGAGTATGTAATAGACTTAAAAAGTTGGGCGCATGTAATAGACTTGAAAACCTGGGGCACGTGTAATAGATTTAAAAATGTGGGGCGCTTGTAATAGACTTAAAAACCTTGGGCACGTGTAACAGAGTTGAAAACGTGGGGCGGATGTAATAGACTTAATAACCTGGGGCGCCTGTAATAGACTGAAAAACCCAGGGCGCGTGTTATAGACTTAAAAATGTGGCGCGCATGTAATGGACTTAAAAACCTAGGGCTCATGTAATAGACTTAAAAACTAGGGCCACGTGTAACGTACTAAAAAATGTGGAGTGCATGTAATAGACCTAAAAACCTAGGAAACGTTTAACAACGTACTTAAAAACGTGGGGTGCATGTAATAGATTTAAAAACCTGGGGCTCATGTAATAGACTTAAAAACCTGGGACACGTGTAACGTACTTAAAAACGTCGGGCGCATGTAATACACTTAAAAACCTGGGGCTCATGCAGGTAATAAATTTGAAATAATATAATTTATCAACGATTTCAGTACATTAAATTTGGCAGTAAGTCTCCACCACACCACAACTAGGTAGCGCAAAAAATTATTATGCAATGAAGCCGAGGTTAGCGGCGGCATCCTGTCACGTGACGTCACGCGCCCCGTGGCGACACGCGTCGTGGCGACAAACGGCGCGGCGCTAATTGACGCACGCGCTTATAACGCTTCTTATAAAAATAAATCGATTTAATTTTTCACACACAAAATAAAATAATTTTGGTTTCGTTGTGGCATACTGTGGCGTATTTTATTGATTTTTAATTTTCTTATCTTATACTAGCTTACCCGGCGAACGTTGATTCTTATTTTTAAAACAACTGCCGCGCCACCTATTGTAAAAGGGATGTACTAATTCAGGAACCTTCCCCGGCGTATGCACAACAACTTACCAAAATTTCATTGCCAGGTAAACCGTTACCTTTAGTGCACGAGTCCGACTCGCACTTGACCAGTTTTTTCTCTCAGAAACCTTTCCCGGCGTGTGCTCAACAACTTACCAAAATTTCTTTACAATCGATACCAAAGTCCAACTCACACTTCACCCTTTTTTTCTTACATTTAAAATCTTGCTTTAACAAGAATGAATACAATAAAAAAAGAATGGGTACACCCATATTATGTATAATATGTATGTATTTACAACAAAAATATATATATATATGTATCTGTATCCGTTGTCTGGTATCCACATAACACAAGCTTTGCTTACTTAGGAGCCAGATGGCGCTGTGTGTAATGTCCTAAAATATTAATTAATTTATTATTTATATTATATATACGTTTAAGTTCTGTATTTAGTTCTGTAAATATCCAAATCGGTGTAGCCGTTCTCGAGTTTTTGTGAGACTAACAAATGTCAATTGATTTTGGTTTGATTACGACAAAAATGAGTACATAATACCTTACAATTGTTTTTTATTATATTAATTGAATCGTGAATCGCTCAGTTGCAGGCGGCAGACGTCGCCGGTCGGTGGAGTGGCCCGCGCCCACCGTGCTCGCCACCACACGTTAGTATTTATCTAAATACGTAAACATGTACCTAGGTATACTTACTTAGGTACATAGATTACTTACACTTCAAGTTGACTGAGGTTATGGGTTCTCCAAACTCTTACAGAAACTTTCTTCGCTTGCTTTTCCCTTAGAGGATGATTTTTTAAAAATGCTGATATGCCAATGTTATTTGTTATTTGCATCTGAAAGCCTCATTTATAGTAAAGATAATCGGATTCCGATATACCTTAAGTTTTAACCCCTATTTTAGGCACTGAAGGGATAATTTTCCAAAAACATGCAACAAGTATCCTAATTTCTATTGATTATCATGACTTACTGAAAACACCGCAGATTTCTATAGGAACTTGGACTTATTATATTCTTTAGAGGAGATTAATTTCACACAATTCTTTCTTAGTGTGGAACCCCACATTCATTAAATTTTCTGATTGTGGATGTTTATAGTTATGTAGGATTGTAAATACGAGTACCCTAATTATTAAGATATCAAGTTTCATTATCTTTTGTTTATTACAGATCGTCCGATACAGGACGGAGACCTCGTTTCCAGCCTCGATGATACTGGCGCATTTTCATCGGAACAAAACGTGAATAATGTATTTTGCGATCTCCCCCCGCCGTACACGGCTTGTGCCGACACAAATGCCGTCACTAACAATCGAAACAAGAACACAGCTGCGGTTACAGAAAGCGTTGCAAACAACGAAGAGCCACCGCCCCCTTACTCGGCTTGCTACGTCACGTACTCGAACCCCAAAGACGGAACATCTTCAGTTCAATTTCACAATAACAAAAGACATAAAGTATTTAACGAAAGAGACGAAGCAGCACACACCAGCACTTCTGGTGACAACGCTCATATAACGAATATTAACGAACACAACGCATTGACTGTATCAAGCGACTCTGACAACCAAAATATTACTGAAAATGAAGTTGTAATAAAAAGGAATGAAACTCAAGATAATGAAGGTTACACGCGGTTAGAAGGTCGTGAGATTGATAGTTCTTTAGGAGCAGAACATGTTAGTGTAGATGTAGACGTAACAAGTGATATTGATCAGAGTGACGGTGAGAGTGAGAGAGAAATAAACAATTCGTCGAATTTGAATAGAGCTTTGGTAGTTTAACAAACTGAATAATATTATTAATGCACCAAAGAGTAATATAATATGTACAACATTATAACAAGATGCGAGTTGACATTAGTACTAGTTACTTAGCAGCATAATTTTGCACTTTACCGTAGGTACTTTGTAAATTAGTCTTAGTATTATCAATCACACAATAGCGGAGAAATTGTAAGAAAATTAATGCCTTTGTGATTTAGAAAGAATTCATTTTGTTTATGTTTTATTATTACACTGAAATCGTTTACACATTCACGTGGTGCAGTTTAACTTTTTTTGGAAAAGATTATTTGCATAAGTAAAAAGAGTCTTTGATTTCAATTACTAATGTACTTATGAAAAACTAACGTGGGTATGTAATAAATTCAAAGCGTCTATTTGGATACCCAATTTGGACTATCATTAGTCAATAATTGCTCTCTTAAGCGATCTATCTCGACTATTTTCTGTTAAAACTATGTTTAAGTTCCATACCATTGTGTTAAGGTTTAATTTTCGACGTGTATTTGCTAGAAAAGCAAACAGGAGACCCACTCATCAAACTCCACACTAAACAAATGAGATACCCACCCAATAAACTCATCACAAAACAAATGAGAAACCCATCCATTCAATTCCACACTTAACAAATATGAGACCTACCCATTAAACTCCAAACTGAAGAAATGGGAGACCCACCCATTAAACAAATTAAACTGCACACTAAACAAATGGGAGACTCACCCATTAAACTTCACACTAAACAAATGGGAGACTCACCCATTAAACTTCACACTAAACAAACGAAGATCCACCCATTAAACTCCACACTAAACAAATGGAAGACCCACCCATTAAACTTCATACTATAAACCGTTTCATTACCAGCTGCTTGAATTTCACTACTCGACTCATCCATAGATTTCCAAAATAAATGGCTCTAAGGCGCTTTCATTGCCGCGGCCTTAATTAAGTCCGTTCATACAGTGGGTGCCCGTTCTACACTGCGGTTTCCAGTTCATGGTCCCCAATCTTAAACCTTCTTTTTTCATCGTTCATCGGTTCTACGACTTTGTAGACTGCCTAATGTTACAAGACTGCGCAATAGCCTCACAAAATTTGCCGCACTTTAGAAAGAGACTAAGCGAACCTGTGGTCTATTTTCTCTTTCTATCAACGTCCACCATTTTGTGAGCCAAGACACCACAGTTTCGCTTCGTCTCTGTAACACTTTTGCTTCTCTATGTGTTTTTAATTATTTAAAACTAGTGACGATATATTTTTAAAAGTTGTAAACTTTTTTCTACATATATATACCTATCCCTATGTTTTGTGGTTATAGTCATAAAATTTATTTGTTAATTAAATAAAGTATTAATTTTGTTTAAGATTAAAGTTTAATGAGTTAAAAATAAAACTGGAGTAAATGTTATTTGATTTTACACATAATAAAGGAAAAATATTAAAAAATGTCAGTTTATGTACCTGTAAGGAAATAAAACACAAAATTATATAAACGGTTAAAATAACATTAAATTTTAGTTTAAAAACCTTAACAACAGAAATAAAATCAAAAAAAGGAAATAGTAACAGAATATTAACAAAATTTTATAAATTTAAGTAAAACTTGCGTGACTAAGTATTATTAAGTATACTCAACTGCAAAAAAACCGGATTCTTCCATTTTTGTTGACAATCCCTTTTAATAATCCAAAAAAAATAAATGCTGTAATGTTACTTCAAGAACTATTGTATAACAGAGAAGTAATGATCAGCGATTCAATTTTTCACCTTACGCTCATGTGACGGTAGCGAAACGGCCAAGCCACATATTTTGACTAAGGGGTAGAGTTTGTGGAGTCAGGGCATGTAGAGTAAGAAGCTTGGCTCTACATGAGATCTGTTAACTTTTTGATAATGCGCACCGTTTGGTTTCGTCTTGGCAATATTATATATCAATTTTCAGGCCTCTAGCATCAAAATTCACTGACTTAAAGTAATTTGTAGAAACAAGCTAATACAGTGCTTGATGCATTTAACTGTAAATATTCTGTGGCTAAAATATGTGACAGTGTAAGAGTTTACATTTCGGAGTTTAATAGATTGAAAAGCTCGCAGCAATGGGAAAAATGTACTTGCTACTGTTATTAATTAATAGGCTTAAACCTTAATAAATTGGCATTCTGAATCAATTTTATACAAGAAACCAATTTCCGGTGTGCAAGGAATAAGTACATTATTGCGGCGGCCCGCAAATGCAGCATAAATAATCGGGCGATCGGGAGTATGCGGGCCGAGGCCAGACAAAGTCCGGTTATGATAAATAATAATTTATCATTTATAACATTGTTTACCTTTTTGTTATTGTAACATTGTGTATCTATTTTAAACACTGAAATCGCTCTTTATTTTATTGTTTGTTTATTTTTTGACAAAAAAAAAGTACTTGCAATTAATTGCACTCAGACTGTGTTTTTATGGAGCACTGGACAAGGGTGCATAGGCAGAAGGGTCAGATATAAATAGTTTAAGTGTATTTTAATTATAATTTTCTTACTATTATTTGATCTTCAATTATTATTATTAATTATTATTTTTTTAATGTATAAATAATTAATGTAACTTTTATTTATTGCAAATTAGTGACAAAAGTGCTTTTCTATGGCCAGAAATGTTTGAAATATAAATATTTTATTATTATATTGTGAATAGATATCAGTCGGAAAGTCGCAACAATCTTTTTGTGTGCCACGTGCTGGTGGTGAAAATTAGAACTACATCTTTTGACTCTTTTTTCTTTTAGTATTAAAGTGAGTCAAACGTATAGATCAAAAGCGCTTACAAGGATGTTCGATCGAAATTTAAAAAAAACCGTAAAGGATACGAACGTTTTATGTGAGAGTACCCCAATTTACCGCACGGCGCCATACAACGGAGCGTGCGGTAAAACAGGTACCACGGACCTACCTCATATACGAGGTATCAAAGAGTGCCGGGGCGCTTCTCGCCCCCACTCAATCGCAACCGCAACCGCGTAACGGGGAAATCCACTCCTGGCGCTGACTCACCTTCGGGTTCGAGACTCACGCTGTTTTAATTTGAAGTATCAATGTAGGGCCAAGAAAACACTAAACTTTAATTTTATTTCAGTATGAACAAAATATTAAATACCATCTTGGATTTTTAAATAAAGTTTTCACAAACTAGATGAGTACAGTTTGCTGAATTCATTGGTTTAATTTTTCATTTTTATAAAACTTATTATTATTATTCTTTTATTTATTTATTCATGTCATTCATTATTTATTTATAACATTGTTTTCTTTTTCGTAGTATTACTTTTAGTGCTCTATTTATAAACACTCTTAACGCTCTTAATTCTATTGGTATATCTGGTTTTATGACAGAAACATTAATAATAAAAACTAGGGTTTTTGTTTCTAAACAGCTATATTTACACCCTTAGGACAAAGAAAGGTGGTTTACTAAAGAATCTAAGGAAAAAGTAAAACCTAATAGTACAGTGGAAATTTTTTGTCAAAAAATAATATGAAACCCTATTTGATATTATTTTTTGTATTGTTTCTAAACAACTTAACTTTACGTCTAAAATCAATATTTTTAGACTATTTTGAGTGATTTAAAGATTAAAGATTTTTAGATAAGAAAAAACTAAATCCTATATAAGTGGAGTGAAAAACTAAATCCTTTTGCTACTTTGAATACAAAAGTTACAGAAAAATATTAAAAAGACAAAAACGAATAACGAAATATTTTACGAATTTTCTTAATTCGGAAAAATTGGTTTGACGTACTCCGTCGAAAATAGTGTTGATTCAAGGGAACGCGGTTTCGACGGAGTTGGCGTCCATATCTGATCAGAAAGGTCAAAATAATGTTTCCGAATAAAGAAAATTAAATTATTGTATTATTTATAATTTTTGTTTTATAATACTTTTTAATGACTGAAAACGTGAAAGATTAAATACAAGTTTTTTTAATGTTTCCACTGTACTATTAGGTTTTACTTTTTCCTTAGATTCTTTAGTAAACCACCTTTCTTTGTCCTAAGGGTGTAAATATAGCTGTTTAGAAACAAAAACCCTAGTTTTTATTATTAATGTTTCTGTCATAAAACCAGATATACCAATAGAATTAAGAGCGTTAAGAGTGTTTATAAATAGAGCACTAAAAGTAATACTACGAAAAAGAAAACAATGTTATAAATAAATAATGAATGACATGAATAAATAAATAAAAGAATAATAATAATAAGTTTTATAAAAATGAAAAATTAAACCAATGAATTCAGCAAACTGTACTCATCTAGTTTGTGAAAACTTTATTTAAAAATCCAAGATGGTATTTAATATTTTGTTCATACTGAAATAAAATTAAAGTTTAGTGTTTTCTTGGCCCTACATTGATACTTCAAATTAAAACAGCGTGAGTCTCGAACCCGAAGGTGAGTCAGCGCCAGGAGTGGATTTCCCCGTTACGCGGTTGCGGTTGCGATTGAGTGGGGGCGAGAAGCGCCCCGGCACTCTTTGATACCTCGTATATGAGGTAGGTCCGTGGTACCTGTTTTACCGCACGCTCCGTTGTATGGCGCCGTGCGGTAAATTGGGGTACTCTCACATAAAACGTTCGTATCCTTTACGGTTTTTTTTAAATTTCGATCGAACATCCTTGTAAGCGCTTTTGATCTATACGTTTGACTCACTTTAATACTAAAAGAAAAAAGAGTCAAAAGATGTAGTTCTAATTTTCACCACCAGCACGTGGCACACAAAAAGATTGTTGCGACTTTCCGACTGATATCTATTCACAATATAATAATAAAATATTTATATTTCAAACATTTCTGTCCATAGAAAAGCACTTTTGTCACTAATTTGCAATAAATAAAAGTTACATTAATTATTTATACATTAAAAAAATAATAATTAATAATAATAATTGAAGATCAAATAATAGTAAGAAAATTATAATTAAAATACACTTAAACTATTTATATCTGACCCTTCTGCCTATGCACCCTTGTCCAGTGCTCCATAAAAACACAGTCTGAGTGCAATTAATTGCAAGTACATATTAGGGCTGCCTTCGCAATCTGCTCATTATAGACTCTGTTCTCTTGCACATCGTCTATTCTCGCTTTCGCAACCATTTGCGAAGCGCTACGGAATCGAGGCAGCCCCAACAGCATCCTATAAGCATTGTTATATTGCACACGAAAGGCGTTGTATGTCTAGCTTATAATTTACCCAATGGCTGCATGTATAGAAAGTTTGGCAATATTCTCTAAACAATTTGTTTTTGATTTGACTACTGCACCGTGCGAACCTTCGAGCAACCATGTTTGCTCTGACCGACAGCGCCCTTCGTTCCCTCTCTATGTCCACATCATCTTTAAGTATCTCGGTGACCCAGTGGCCCAGGTATTTCACTGTAAGTACTCGTTTCAAAGTGCTACAATTTAGCCTCATAGCCGGGACATCAGCATGGCACTTTGAGCCAGCTTTGAAAATCATAAATTCACTTTTCTTAGTGTTGTACCTCAGCCCGCGTATTTTTCACAAATTTGGATCAGCTTTCTAAGGGCACTGACAGATGGACTCAGCAACACCATATCATCAGCATAGCTAATATTATTAACAAAGACTCTGTCAATAGAACATCCAACTCCGGCATTGCTGAGCTCACCTAACAGTCGATTCATATATAGGCTGAAGAGCTTAGGCGACGTACTGCCACCCTGTCTTACACCGCACTCGAACCTATAATAACCCTCCGACATTTTTTTCGCACATCTGACATAATTGTGTTGGTAACCATGCCAATATTTCAGAAGCGATATAAGCTCTCACGGCAGTTTGGTCTCACTGGCTAGCTTCGCTATCACCGTTGCCAAGGATACAGTCCTATATTTTTTTTTTTTTTGTAGCCTATGGACGCTTGCAACACCAAGGGCATCACTCGCGCGTTGCCGATCCTTCAGAAATCTAATAACTTCTTTTTTGAAGAACCCCATTCTGTAGTCCTTAGAGAAAACCTTGGCAGGGAGCTCATTCCACAAACTAAGCGTTCGCGGGAGGAAGTTTCTCTGAACCCGCACTGTACGCGACCATTTCGGTTCTAAAATGTGAGAATGAATTTCCTGCCGATGGCGAGCGGTGCAATGGTAGAAAGTAGCAGTGGGCATCATTTCGAACAATTCCTCAGAACACAACCCATTGTACAAGCGGTAGAACACACACAGGGAGGCAAAGTCTTTCCTCAGACTTAGGGGCTCGATACCGCAAGTGAGTTTGGGATCGTCGACAATTCTCACAGCCCGTCGTTGAACCGAGTCAAAAGAGCCAAGCTGGTATCCGGGTGCACCCGCCCAGAGATGGCAGCAGTACTCCATATGGGGCCGGACTTGCGACTTGTAAAGCAGCAACCTTTGCCCCGACGTAAAGTACTGCTTCGCTCTGTTGATTACACCAAGTTTTTTGGACGCCAGCTTTACCTTGTCTAGCAAGTGATCGGAACTGAACATCGCTGGAGATGTGAACACCAAGGATCCCAATGCTCTTGGAGATGCAGAGGGGAGTGTTCTGGAATTGTGGGACTACAGTGAATGGGGTTTTCTTAGCGGTGAACGCGCAGACTTGTGTCTTTGAAAGGTTGAATCGGACCAAGTTTTCCCGTCCCCAGTCAGAGACCTTGGACAGACCGATCTCGATTTGAGACACAAGTTCTTCACGTTTTTCCTCCACAACAGAACGAGGGATGCTTGCACGGCCCGTGTAATGAGCGTCTCCAGTACTGTCATCTGCATAGCAATGTATGTTGTTGATCTCCAACATATCATTGATGTGCAGTAGAAACAGCGTAGGAGACAGCACAGAGCCTTGCGGGACACCAGCATTAATGTCCATGCTATCAGAGCAACTACCGTCAACGACGGCTCGTATGCGTCTGCCGGACAAAAAGCTAGCCACCCATTTGCACAAACCCTCGGGCACTCCGTAAGATGGCAACTTCGATAGAAGACTCCGGTGCCAGATTATGATTTTATGGGCTCGACGGATCCCCTGTTTTATTTTTGATAATAGGAACCACCAACGTCTTCATCATCGCATCTGGTATGTAAGAGTGTCCAATGCAGATGACGAAGAGCTTGGCTAGAACCCTAGGTAAGTGTAGGCCTGCATGCCGTAGGTGTTCCACACACAGCCCGTCATGACCTGGGGTTTTTTATCTCTTCATTTGCTTTATTGTTAGTGCTACATCAGTTTCTGTGAAACACACATAATCGTCAAACATACCCCCTTTCTCCGACTCGCCTATAACAGTGAGACCCAGCGGAGACTGCACCCTAAATTGCTCATGTCGGCAATTTGTGCAGGATAGCAAATACTCTCACTCAATAGTCACTGGAGTACTCGGTTTTGGATTCAATTTACCAGTTTCCCTCCAAAATTTTTGTTTTTATGATGTATTGGCAGTATGTCCATTTTTATTTGGACCTGGTTATTTTGACACCACCTAAGTTTGGATTTAAATTCTTTACGGGAAGCACACATTTTTTCATAAAATACCCATTAAGAGGTTTACCACGGCGAACCCACTCTTGAAACCAAAGTCGAGCCTCACCATGAGCCTCTTTCACATATTTATTCCAGCCAATAATAGTTTATTTTTTATTTTTAAAAATTTCAGCCTTTTTTAAAACAGCTTTTAGAGGCTCAATATGTTGATAATATTGCTATACATTTTATCAATAATCAATTTATGCTCTATATTATAACATTTGCATTTACTTAAGGCCGCAGCAGTGTCTAAGTTCATCGGGAAAATTAATTCACTTAATTTAATTGAGCATAGTTGTGAATATTTTTCTATTTGTGATGGGTTTCTTGTACCCCACACAATGTCATTAAATACGCTAAAACTAGGACTGACTTAATGTCTTAAACTAATCATATTGCATTTAATTTCAACAGGGAAATGATCAGCCCACGAGATATTCATGTCCACTTGGATGTCCAACACAGTCTGCTGTGCTGCCAGGGATGTCACTACGTCTAACCATGATGTGGTGCCGTAAATGTCACTGAAATATATAAATGTACCAGAGTTCAACCCTAAAAACTCAATGTCCGCACATACCCAGTTCTGTTCCATTCAAAAGCTTAAATTCAAATTCAATATAATTTATTTATTCTTAGATTATTATTATTAATGCTTAGAAGTTCTTCACCAAAATTTTCACTTGTGTGTGCGTTAAAATCGCCTAATATAAATACCGATTCCACATCAAAACTGTCAACTATTGCACTAACCTCACTTAAGCAATCCGTAAATTCCGCTAGGTGGTCCGTCGTGTCTGTCGATCCTCAATTGCCACTTTTATCGCTGTAAGACGCACACTATCACATTCAATTACCGACACCGACTGGAACATGCTTTTAGGCCACAGATTTGCGACACCCCCGTAAGGCCTGCCGCGTGACATCCGGCTGATGTATCCACCGCTGATTTTCCTGTGTATGCGAAGTCTTAGTCAATACTCCCGAGGTGCGTAATGTCATGAGGCAGCAGCCATGTCTCCTGTTGTGCTAGTATGTTAGCTATTTGACACAGAGACCTAACACAGTCTATTGAACGCATTAGTGATGTACAGTTAAAACTAATGAGCGTGGTAATATTTATTTGATTCTTTGATTTTATAATGAGTCTATGAGAGAGAGGAATTCGATATTAATATCAAATCTACTTCACCAGAAATCTAAAATGAGGCGCAAATTGCAGAAAATGGACTCTTACCGCCAAAATTATAGTTATAGTTATTGTTGCGGGAACTGCGGGAGTTAAAAAAGTAGCCAATTTCTATGTCCTTCACCGTCTCTCCATCTTGGTATCTCTGCTAAATCTCAGCTCAAATGAATGCTCCGTTGCGACGGAGAGGAAGGACAAACAAGCAAACTCACTTTCACATTCACATTTGTAATATATATATATATATATATATATATATGTATATATATAAATCGGGGCGCGCTCTTAGTACTTTAATATAAGTATGAATGTGTCAAGTAATTAAAATATCAGATGTTCAGTTCCGAGATCATCTACAAGACAAGGTGAAGCTGGCGGCTAAAAAACTTGGTGTACTCAACAGAGCGAAGCAGTACTTCACGTCGGGGCAAAGGTTGCCGCTTTACAAGTTGCAAGTCCGGCCCCATATGGAGTTCTGCTGCCATCTCTGGGTGGGTGCACCCGGATACCAGCTTGGCCCTTTTGACTCGGTTCAACGACGGGCTGTGAGAATTGTCGACGATTTCAGCTCTCTTGCCGTATCGAGCCCTTAAGTCTGAGTAGAGACTTTGCCTCCCTGTGTGTGTTCTACCGCTTGTAGGATAGTACGGGATTCCCGATTTTTAGGTTTCATGATCGTTTGTCCCTTAAGGCTTAAAAAAAAGTTGGCAACCCTACGATCGAGCCGAGCGGAGCCAAACACGAAAACATATATTATCGTCATTAGGGTACCGACGTTTCCGAAGGTTTTCAGATATTCGCCAAGAACTAGATATTCCTCAGCTTGTGTAATTTCGTCCGATTTGCGACAAACTAAAGTCAATGTCTACCAATAGCGCTATACTACTATACTACCCATAGCGCTATACTACTATACTACCTATAGCGCTATACTACCTATAGCGCTATACTACCTAAAGCGCTATACTACTATACTACCTATAGCGCTATACTACTATACTACCTATAGCGCTATACTACTATACTACCTATAGCGCTATACTACTATACTACCTATAGCGCTATACTACTATGATTTTTTTGATTTGTTACCGTTTCAATAATGAAACAGTACGATAATAAGATATAAACTACTGAATTTTCATTATAATGTACTAAAAGGTTTATCTTAATACGTCCATGATCTAAATAGAAGTGGAACTATTTAGAAACTGAATTTCACGTAAACGAACTATAGCTGCAGCTTCCTTACTTTTACCGAATTGCCGTCCACTTGGAATCCCACAATCACTGAGTTAATCACGGGCAGAGCTGCATGCAAAAGCTAGTTAATTATAGATAAGTATTGAGTAAGTCAAGGTCTTGGCAATATATTTATTACAAAAAACTGGTTGCCTGTAAAGTCGGTATACGGGCGAAAGTTTTACGTGACAACTTGTGCCTTTCACTTTTTATGTCTGTCTCTCTCGCTCTTAGGCGGGCTAACCATGCCGCGTGCCTCTCACTCGCTCTCATTGTGAGCGCATAACGTGAGCGGAGCGTAACGCAGTTTCTTGAAGTGTCACCCGGCAAACCAATTTATAAGACGTTGTCACGTCAAAAATTCTTTAACGTCTTTCGGAGTCCGAACCTTTACTTCTAGTCGATTTATCATTCTTATGACACTACACTTTCAAGTTTGCCGCGACGATTTTATTGGGAGCTGAATGTGGTCGTCGGCCGGTAAATCGTTGTCGCTTACGACTTGCCGTTATCGTGGACGGAAATTTAAAAGCATCTGTATGCAATCTACATACAATCTGCATACAATCTGCATACAATCTGCATACAATCTGCATACAATCTGCATACAATCTGCATACAATCTGCATACAATCTGCATACAATGTGCATACAATCTGCATACAATCTGCATACAATCTGCATACAATCTGCATACAATCTGCATACAATCCCATACATTTAGGTCCTCTGCTTTATTGTGATGGCAAAATCGTGTCGTGTCGCTTGACGATAAATTGTAAAAACGTCTATTGAATTAAGGTATAATAAAGAAAAATAAACATATAATTTGTGCTTTAATAAAATTACATTTAAATACATTTTTTTATTTCTTGTGATAAATAAACCTTATATTTCTTACCAATAAACTATACAATAATTCTACCTGTATTTATACTTAAGACTTATTAATACAAATGCAACCTTGAGCGAGTAGTCAAATTCACTACTTATAGTAAATGCGTGTAAATTCCTAAAAATTTGTACAATATATTATATTTGCTTCGTCAAAATTCATATGTGAAATGAAAAGCAGTTTTACATAACAGCTGTTTTTAGAAATATTGAAAATGGTAGTGGCGGTAGTAGAGATCTCTATATGTATAATTGTTAAATCAAAATAATACCTACTGACCCTCACTCGTTGAATAATAGCACAGTCTTTGATACTCACAACATACAAAGGTAAATATTTTCTTCACTGCACCAAGTTATTTTTGGGTAAATTTAATTGATAGAGCAGCGCCCTCTTATACATATTAAATAATACAAGTTGGCAGAAAAGAATAGTTTTAGAAAAAAAAATATTTAAAATAAAAAAGTCTATACTGAAATACTAGTGCTAGGTTTGGTTAGGTTTGGTTTTGCCTTTTTCCCCGAGCGGAGCGAGGACAGCCCACAGAGGGGTGTGTTTAATACATACCAAGCAAAATGTTTCTAAAAATACGAAAAAACTCGGCCGTCGATTTCTGCATTCCATTTGGGTATAAGAGGATGCATCTTTATCCATTAAAATCATTTTTACGCAAAAATGACGTGGTGCCGTGAAGTACTAAATGATTAGCACCAAGTTATTAACTTATAGTCTACAAAAACTTATTTCTGGTTTTTAAAAATATTACCAATACTGTATAATATGATTATTACCAGATATAAAAGAAGTACACTTTCCGACAGACTACAGACTACAGACTACATACTACGGACTACAAACTACAGACTACAGCGATTTAGCTATAATATTTTATTTTTGTCGTAGGGTTTTTGTCGTTGCAGTATTTTTGTAATGATAAAAGAAGTGTTTCTAACATTGATAAAAAGTAACATAAGTACAAATTTATCTCATAGACGACAGTTTCTTAAGAAAATACGTTACAATTTAACAATGACACATAATTAACTTACATAACTTCATTTAAATTAGCATAAATAATTGATAAAATTTAAATATGATAATTAAATAGCTTTTATTTACTTTCACTTGTCCGTTGTAAATATAATAAGTGTTACTATTTCAATATATTAACTGAAGTAAAACCTGAACACGATAGAGCTACCAGCAAAATTTACTTTAATTACAAAAAAAATGTTTGTAATTTGTAAAAAAATATATAACATAGGCTCATTTGATATTTAACGACACAGTATTCGTTCTAAGCAAGAGCCGTAGTGTTAATAGTAGGCGAGCTTCTAGATACGTCGTTTGTTCGTTGTTTGTTTGCGCACATTTAGGTTGCCGTGTCGTGCCGTTACCTAGAGCTCGTTCTGTCGGCGGCGCACGTACCGCTCGAAGTAGTCGGGTCGCCAGCACTTGCACGAGCCCGGCACCAGGAACCAGTCGTAGTACAGACGAACCTGGACCAACGAATGATCGAATTATTATCAATATTTTACATTACACAATTAACGCAGAAAAAAAACCGGATGGGGCTGTGAGTGTATTGTGAGCTTGTTGAGCGAACTGACGAGCTTTTCTGTGTAGAAGTTGTTGTGGGTGTATTGTGAGCGTATCAGTAGAGCGAACTGACGAACTTTTCTGTGTGGAAGTTGTTGTGAGTGTATTGTGAGCGTATCAGTAGAGCGAACTGACGAACTTTTCTGTGTGGAAGTTGTTGTGAGTGTATTGTGAGCGTATCAGTAGAGCGAACTGACGAACTTTTCTGTATAGAAGTTGTTGTGAGTATATTTTGAGCCTATCAGTTAAGCGAATTGACGAGCTTTTCTGTGTAGAAGTTGTTGTGAGTGTATTGTGAGCCTATCAGTTGAGCGAACTGACGAGCTGTTCTTATAGAAGTTGTTGTGAGTGTATTGTGAGCCTATCAGATAAGCGAACTGACGAACTTTTCTGTGTGGAAGTTGTTGTGAGTGTATTGTGAGCCTATCAGATAAGCGAATTGACGAGCTTTTCTGTGTAGAAGTTGTTGTGAGTGTATTGTGAGCGTATCAGTAGAGCGAACTGACGAACTTTTCTGTATAGAAGTTGTTGTGGGTGTATTGTGAACCTACAGTTGAGCGAATTGACGAGGTTTTTTGTGTAGGAGTTGTTGTGAGTGTATTGTGAGCCTATCAGTTAAGCGAATTGACGAGCTTTTCTGTGTAGAAGTTGTTGTGAGTGTATCCAAAAAATAGCAGTTAATAAATTTTGCGATGCAAAAGTTCTTGTTAATTTTTGACATTGACTTTGACTAAAGCGGGTTAGGAATAGATATTATTTTTATTATTATTATAGCCATCTGGCCCAAAATCAAGCAACGTCTGTACTATATGTCTTATTCTATGCTATGGTATGGCCGCAGTACGGCTGTCAGACAGTTGTTACAAAATACACAAGTTTTTTATAATCAACGATGGCGAATCCCATAAAAACATGCTTCTATTTCATTCACGTCAAAAATCATTTATTCAAGTTAACTTTTTATTTATATAAAAACGTTTGAAGCATTAAAAATATATACCTATACTAGCTGACCCGGCGAACGTTGTTTCTTTTTTTAAACAACTGCCGCACCAACCTATTGTAAAAGGGTTGTACTACTTAATTCATAAACCTTCCCCGGCGTGTGCATATCGACTTACCAAAATTCCATTAAAATAAATTTACCCTTATTGCGCGAGTCCGACTCGCACTTGACCCTTTTCACGGAAAATCCTTTTTTTATCGGATGCCTACGTTATACAAAGAACACACCCTCTAAGTTGCAGGTCTCTACGAACAGCGGTTTAGGCTATGCGTTGATCCGTCAGTCAGTCATTCAGGACAAAGCATTTTGTAATAATATAGGTAGAAAAAAAAACTATAAGTAATTATTATCCACAAAAAATCAAACACCTAAAAAGTGCATAACCTCTTTAAGCTTAGAAACCTTCAAATGAGGGACTAATATAGTACGGTGACTTTCGAGACATTCCAAATTTAAAGATTGTTTGCCTTTTTAAGTGAGTTCAACCCTTTTTTAAATAAAATGTAATTTAAATCAAAAGCACTAACGAGTATTGATATCAACTTCGAAGCAAATCACCGACAAAATAACTTTTACCCCTTTTTAACCCCGTTATAAAAGGCTCTTGGATGTTACCTGATAGCAGCCGAGCTGGTCATGTCCGTCACAGTGCGGCTCGTCCCCACCCGCCCCGGCCAGGCCTGCCCCGGCCACGCCCGCACGTTTCTGCAGGTACTGCTGGTAGTCCTGCACACAACCACTGTCTGCTTTACAAGCTATCGCTGGTATTATAAATACATTTCTGTATAAATAGCAATATGTTACCACGGGTAGCACTGATAGCAGGATAGTAAATTAATTTTGTGCAAGGTAGAAAATGACGGCATTCTCTAACACAGCCCCGATGAAAGCCGTTAAGTAGTTAAGCAGTGTGCACGCGCAGGGTATCACGTTAGGTGTGTGTGTTTGTGTGTGTGTCAACGAACTGTTCCTTGTTATTTGCCTAGAATAGATATTTTACCTATCCCTATGCTGTAAATCCTCAGTAATGTGTTGAGAAACCGTAGGTTTATGATCTTACACGACCTAGTTTCATTTCTTGTAATTTACAGTATTTTTGGTGCTTGAGAAGTTGAGCGGTTTCATCTGTGGCGCCGCACCGGCCTTCATGGAAGTTAAAGAGATATAGGACGTAGCTAATGTGTCTACACAAATGAAGTCCCATACATATCCGTCTCCTATCCGTCCATATATCCGTCCCAAACTCCAAGGCACCAATGTAACTCCTTCAGTTCTCTGACAATTATCTCTATAAATACCATCAATTATTCAAGTATTGAAGGTATAGAGGCCGTGGTAAGAGAGCGACTTTATGGCGATAAAATCGGCGAGCAGTTTTGACCCACGGTAGACCTAACTTATACGAAGTTTTTTTTGCCTGGATTTGTGTGTCAAGAAAAACGTTATTTGCACAAAACATCAAAAAAGCATAAAAACCAGTTCTAATGCATGGATAGCTGATGAACACAAAGATTAGCTACACTCGTATCGTTAACTAGTTTGTATGCAACACCTATCACTACATGTATCATATTTTTTATTTGAATATGACTGATGGAGACACTCGTATATTTATGTGTTGTGATGTGACCACCATGTGCACACATCAGTTGCAATCAGAGCTCGAAGACACGATTAATTCCGTGACTCAACAATTATGCGAGTGATTTTGCATTAAATCTGGACAAAACCTGCTTTATTAACTTAAACGCTAGAGCACCGCTCACTATAAAAGTGCGTGTACAAAATTTTGACCTAAAGCAGGTTTCGTTAGTGAATTTGTTAGGTTTCGACCTGGACAGCTGTTTCTTATGGAATTTACATATCGATGGTCTCTGCGCCCGTTTAGGCCGAGCCTATTTTGCATTGCGTCGTCTCGAAGCAACGGCGAATAAGAAAGTTGAAAGTGTTTGTTACTTCTCGACTGTCCATTCTTGCTTACCTACGGCACAAAGCTATGGGCACGAGCAGCTGATAGAAACCGGGCCTTTCGTAATGCAGAAACTAGCAGTGCGAGCAATAGCCGGGGTGCCGGACGACGTCTCAGCCAGAGAGTATTTATCAAAACACAATATTTTGACTCTCGCTTGCATATATCTCTACCAAGTAGCTGTTTTCACGTACGAAAACTTAGAAATGTTTGCCAAACGCGGTACATACACGTAAACTACACGACACTGGAAAAATTTAAGTGCCTCATCGTCTATCTAGGTCGGGGCACTCTGTTAATGTGATCGATCGGAAAAAGGTTGCGTTTCTTCCGCTAACATATTCAAAGAGAGACTAAGGACCTGGCTCTTGTAGATGCAGATCTATGCTTTCAAAGAATAAGTTAAATAAGGAAATAAAATAATAAGCCAATTCACAAGGCATAACTGCAGCATTTTAAGTTGCAACATAAACAAATATGTACACTTAGATCACGCACTAATAGCTATGTATTTAAGATACAATTTATTTATTATTTAGTAATATAGTAATACCGTAATACTCCTGAAACTCTAGAAATACGTTTATTGTAGTTAATTACAAGTAAATTACTACAAAAATATATTTAATCAGTATCTGGTCAGTCGAATATAATTTCCTGCAAACCTGCTGCTAGAAGATAACGACTATTGTCGTTACATACAAAATAATCGCTTATATGTTTGTTTTCGGTCGTTGCCAATATTATTGCTAGTTACGTAAACATAATCAATGAGATTGATCATAACAAAGTGGTGGCTGTCATCCATGCTTCCTTTACGTGTATGTAAAACTATAAATTGTCGTTCATCCCCCCGACCGACCACGACACGGTCGAAAAACTATTGTAAGGCGGCCTCGGCACGTACTAACGGCCCCAGACGAGCTACGCTATCCGGGTAGCGTGATTAGTCTCAACGACCTCCCCTAATAGGGCCTCCCGACGTCCCGGGTTCGTCGGCGAACACACGGACCTTCCTCATATACGAGGTATCAAGAGTGCCGGGGCGCTTTTCACCCCCACTCAATAGCAACCGCAACCGCGTAACGGGGAAATCCCCTCCTGGCGCTGACTCACCTTCGGGTTCGAGACTATATTATTTTTTATTATTTTTTTAATGTATAAATAATTAATGTAACTTTTATTTATTGCAAATTAGTGAAAAAAGTGCTTTTCTATGGACAGAAATGTTTGAAATATAAATATATTATTATTATATTGTGAATAGATATCAGTCGGAAAGTCGCAACAATCTTTTTGCGTGCCACGTGCTGGTGGTAAAAATTAGAACTACATCTTTTGACTCTTTTTTCTTTTAGTATTAAAGTGAGTCAAACGTATAGATCAAAAGCGCTTACAAGGATGTTTGATCGAAATTAAAAAAAACCGTAAAGGATACGAACGTTTTATGTGAGAGTACCCCAATTTACCGCACGGCGCCATACAACGGAGCATGCGGTAAAACAGGTACCACGGACCTACCTCATATACGAGGTATCAAAGAGTGCCGGGGCGCTTCTCGCCCCCACTCAATAGCAACCGCAACCGCGTAACGGGGAAATCCACTCCTGGCGCTGACTCACCTTCGGGTTCGAGACTCACGCGAGTCGAAGGGACGCTCCGGAGAGCGATAACCAAGCCGAGGCTCCCCCGTGGGGAGCCTTTGAGCGTTGGGCGCTATATGGGCTGAGACTCCTTTAGAGTCTCGCCCTAAAAGCCCGACGGAGCAGTAATGGCTGCATCAGCCAACTGCTTAGTCCGACAGAAAAAAAAATGTGTTGAGCACAAATTTTACAAAGCCTGAAACATATTTAGGTTTTTCTTAGGGTTGTGAAGGATACCTTACCTTAATTGGTTCTTCGGGATAAGTGACTGGCACCATTTGTAATAGTATAATTATTTGGAGTTAACGGATTCCCTGATTTTCTGCACAATCACTGAAGAAAGGCACTACACACTAGGAGTTGATTTCCCTTGTATCGTTAATTGACTGACCTGTATGAGTTAACTGACATATTTGCGGTATATCTGCACAACCATTACTATGCACTTATCTCTAGTTGGGCCTATTCCATAACAGGAAAAATAGATATCGAGTTTTTTAGCTGTTCTCATTACAATATAACATCTGGAACGGCAGGCCATATATTCACAATAAATTATAATTTTTAATCTAAAACCTAAAACCGTAGATCTAAAAGGCCATATCATTCAGAGAAACTTTCAGAGACGTAAATTATTATGGAGGGTATTTAAACAAAAGCAAACAATATTTATTCAAATAGGTAACTAAGAACACTTTTGAATCGTCAATACAATGTAAGCAATGTTAATTTCTGCCAAAAAGAGCTGGGAAAGACAATAGAAGATATGTCTCGAGACAGTATAGTGTACCTGAAAGTCAGCTGGCGAGGGCTGCGGCTGGGTGTGGGGCTGGGGCTGGGGGTAGTGCAGCTCGGCGACTAGCAGTGAGACCCAGCGCGGGGAGCTCAGGCACCCTCCAGCCAGGTAATGGCAGCGCGACTGCATGCATCTAGGAACAAATTACAAAAAAAACTATTAACAATTTACTTATATATTTCGGGTTTATAACGATTATAAGTTGGTTCACGATATTTCGGCACAGTTGATGGCGCATCTTTACAGGTGAACAGAGGATGTAAAAACATTTTGATGAGAGTCAGTAATTTCTCACTACTCAAGTTCTTTTATGACAACTGCATCTGATGGTGTACTCTTGTTCCACCGGATCACTAGTATTGTCTACACTCTGGAAATTGTTTTTTTTTTCTGATCTGCCTATGCAGTTGGATGATGCAGCAATTACTGCTCCACCGGACTTTTGAGGCGAGACTCTGAAGCGTAGCCAGCTTTTGGATTAGGGGGGGCAGTCTTGGCTAGGGGGGGATAGACCTGATAGAAAATGTCATTTTTATAGTAAATATGTTCATTTTGAGCCAATTCCTTCAGGTTATGGGCACCTAGGGGGGGGAAGCTGCCCCCCCCTGCCTGTACCTCGCTACGCCCATGCCCTGAAGGAGTCTCAGCCCATATAGCGAGCGCCCAACGCTCAAGGGCTCCCCGCGGGGGGAGCCTTGGCTTGGATTGACGCTCTTGGGGTCGTCCCTTTGACCAGCGTGATCCTCGCACCCGAAGGTGAATCAGCGCCAGAAGGGGAGTTCCCCGTTACTCGGTTGCGATTGCGAATGAGTGGGGGTGAGAAGCGCCCCGGCACTCTTTGATACCTCGTGTATCAACGAGTGCCTACCTACCCGGGGACGTCGGCGTCGTGTTAGGGGGGAGGCCCTATTAGGGGATGTGGTTGATACTAATCTCGCTATCCGGATAGCGAGATCGTTGTCTGGGGCCGTTAGTACGGTTCGAGGCCGAATAACAATGATTTTTCGACCGTGCCGAGGTCGGTCGGAGGGATGATAGGTTGTGGGTTGTACAATTAATCGGTTCGGGTGATTTTGTGAACGCTCTGAAAAGCGATCTGCCAGGGAGTGAGATGGAAGATGGTCTCGGAGGGAGGCCACTGATAAAGAGAACGGCAGAACTTTTGTCGGGATTCACTGCGAGTCTCGTTCGATTCGGGAAACGTGATTGCGGATTGGAGTCTTTTAGTGATTCGACTCACTTGCGTATCGGTGGTGCATGAGCGGTATCGTCCGCGAAGAGGGCTAATTGGGTACCTATCGTTTTAGGGATGTCTTTTGTGCACAGAAGTTACAAGATACGGGCGAGCACGGATCCTTGCGGGACTTCTGCTTGTATGGGACGAGGGGAAGAGAAGGTGCCTTCGACTCTATAGCGATAGCTGCGGTTCGATAAATAGCCTCATATGATGAGTACGAGGAGGTCTGGCAACTGATAGTTGTACAGTTTATAAATTAAACCGTAAAAGAGAGACTAAGGACCTGGCTATTGTAGATGCAGATCTATGCTTTCAAAGAATAAGTTAAATAAGGAAATAAAATAATAAGCCAATTCACAAGGCATAACTGCAGCATTTTAAGTTGCAACATAAACAAATATGTACACTTAGATCACGCACTAATAGCTATGTATTTAAGATACAATTTATTTATTATTTAATAATATAGTAATACCGTAATACTCCTGAAACTCTAGAAATACGTTTATTGTAGTTAATTACAAGTAAATTACTACAAAAATATATTTAATCAGTATCTGGTCAGTCGAATATAATTTCCTGCAAACCTGCTGCTAGAAGATAACGACTATTGTCGTTACATACAAAATAATCGCTTATATGTTTGTTTTCGGTCGTTGCCAATATTATTGCTAGTTACGTAAACATAATCAATGAGATTGATCATTACAAAGTGGTGGCTGTCATCCATGCTTCCTTTACGTGTATGTAAAACTATAAATTGTCGTTCATCCCCCCCGATAGTTGTACAGTTTATAAATTAAACCGTTGTGCCAAACTTTGTCGAAGGCTTTCGCTACATCGAAGAAGATAGCGCCCGTGTGACGGGGCTTACCTAATACTGGTTGGAAGCCAGTGAGAATGTGTTCAGTGATACGAAGAACTTGGTGGACGCACGAGTGTTTGGCGCGGAAGCCGAACTGCACGTCGATTAAGATGCCTTTGGAGACCATAGCGTTCCGTAGGCGAGCGAGTTGGAGGCGTTTGTAAAGTTTACCAAGGGACTGCTGTAACTCGACACACTACTATTGTCCACACTCTGTAACTCGTCACGAACTCGACACACTACGCTGACGGTGTCATTAGGTGCACTAATTTTGTTTTTATCATTATCTAACCGTTTGACTTTATGAACTTGACAATGTAAACCCGTCTTCGCGATTAAAATTTTTATATTTGTCGATTTCTACAGTTCCTTTGCGCATATGACCTGTGTGACAAGGAACTTATAAATGAACTAAAACTCATTGGTGATATCTCCAATTCTCCATGCAACATCAGACCATGCAACATCACACCATCATCTGCGACATCTACAATCCGTAGTAACATCTTTCACCAACAGTAATTACAGAATCTCAGAAAAGATTACAATTTATATTTGGAAAAATATTTAGGGCACAATAATTACTGAGGTGGGATTTTAAGGCAGGATACCTGACCCAAGTACTAAGTAGGTTTATGGTTAAATTAGATCCCTAGTCCATGTACGGAATTTGATAAGTTTGTAATGCCTCGCTGAATCAGTGGGATTGTTAGGTTGGTTTGAGCATTTTGAGCGTCCCAGTATGAAGTCGATGATAATTAATTTTCTTTCATTTGGAGAGCAATATGACACTTAAGTTTGTAAAAGCAGCTCAAATTCCATCTTGCATAGTACAAGTAACGAGTTGGCACAAAATAAATATTGCTTTGCATTTGCTTTGTAGAACGAATTTTATATATGCGTAGACTATTCAGATATGCGTGTGTCACCTGGTGACTTCTACGGTCTGCGTGAAGTACCCCTCGTACGGTATCTGCACCACGTAGCGCCACACTCCCTGATAGTTGCGCGCGAACACGGGCGTAGCGTACTCGACGCGCGCTGGGCACGGCGTCGGCGGACCCTGCAACAATGTTACTGGGTTCTACTTGACAGTTATAACAATTACAATTTATGTACATAAATTAGATTCCAAACTTTTCAAAAAAATTCGTGACTGATAAAAACAAAAAGTCATCTTATCTACCTATTTTATATAAATAGGTATATTATGGGTTGCCGAGAGACATCACACGAGGAATAAAAATATATTAAATTAGGTATATAGTAAATTATCGCAATTTAAAAATGTTGTTAAATTTGACTCTCACAAATTGTATTCCCCAAGAGTAAGAGCTATACGAACAGAACGAGTAAACGGTGGATAAATAATAAAACATATATAAATACCTACATATATGTGTATAAATAAATATTAATATTTATCCCCTTACCTACTGAAAATGCAAAAAGATCCTGACAGTATGGCTCAAAACAAAAAAACTACGATGAAACTGAAAATCTCCTAACAGTTCAAAGTCAAAGTCAAAGTCAAAGTCAAAATGGTTTATTCAAATAAGGATTTTAAAATCACTTTTGAATCGTCAAAGTTATAAAATATTATTTTTTGAACCCTCCCACCTTCCGCCGGTTCACAATGTTGTTGATTTCTACCGAGAAGAATCCGGCAAGAAACTCGATAGTTACTCTTTTAAAAACACTTAAATAAACTAAAATACAATTAATGTTTTAAATAAAAGATTTTTAGTCGTACAATTTTATGTTATTTCCATTTTAATTTGGTTTACCTATGCATCCTGTAATTGAGCATCATCAGTCCCAAGGATTTTTATCATTTACATAATCTGAAATATTGTAGTATGCCTTTTTACAAAGTACCTGCTTGATAAAAGATTTAAATTTACTTATTGATAGATTTTGAATTTTATTGGGAACTTTGTTGTAAAAGTGTATACATTGCCCCATAAAAGAGTCACTTATTTTGTGTAGACGTGTATCATGCACCAACAGCTTATTTTTACTTCTAGTATTTACTTTATGAACGTCACTTTTCTTGCTGAAACTATTGATATTTTTATGTACATATAAAAGATTTTCATATATGTACTGCGACACTAAAGTTAAAATTTTTACTTCCCTAAACCTATCCCTCAGAGATATCCTAGATCCTAATTTATAAATAGCACGAATTGCCCTTTTTTGTAACAAAAATATTGTATTTACATCAGCAGCGCTACCCCACAATAGGATACCATATGTCATTAAACTATGGAAATAGCTAAAATATACTATTTTTGCAGTGTCTACATCGGTCAATTGTCTTATTTTCTTGATCGCATACACAGCAGAGCTAAGTTTTTTGGCTAGGTTATGAATATGAGGACCCCATTGAAGTTTGGAGTCCAGCGTTATGCCAAGAAAGACTGTTGAATTAACAAGTTCTAATTGCTCGCCATTAATATTAATACATGTCTGTCTCTGACTAACATTTGGTAATGTAAATTTAACACATTTGGTTTT
Organism: Apoda limacodes; assembly: GCA_946406115.1. Taxonomy (NCBI): domain Eukaryota; kingdom Metazoa; phylum Arthropoda; class Insecta; order Lepidoptera; family Limacodidae; genus Apoda; species Apoda limacodes. The sequence goes on along the minus strand of OX291563.1, from coordinate 20,511,821 downwards.
TTTTTCATTAAGTAACAAATTATTAGCGTTAAACCAATTTACAATTTTAGAAAGGGCATCATTTAATTCATTATAACATGTCTGTCGTCTCTTAACTTTAAAAAGCAAAGAGGTGTCATCAGCAAATAAGACAATGTCATGGTTTTTTACATTATATGGGAGATCGTTAATGTAAATAAGAAATAGAAAAGGACCTAAAATTGAGCCCTGAGGGACTCCTATAGTGACTGCTGATCCCGGAGATCTTTCACCGTTGACATCTATTTTCTGTACTCTCCTACTCATATAGGATGTCAAAAGCTCGAGAGCTTTGCCTCTAATACCATAGTGATGTAGCTTCCTGATGAGATTTTCATGTTGAACACAGTCAAATGCCTTAGATAAATCACAAAACACTCCAAGGGCGTCATGCGAATCCTCCCAGGCGTTATATATATTTTTTAATAGTGCCACTCCTGCATCGGTTGTGGAACGGCCTTTCATAAAGCCAAACTGCTTACTACTAAGTAGCTCATTAATTCAGAAATGGCTTAACATTTGACAAAGTATGATTTTTTCAAAAACTTTACTGAGTATAGGTAGTATTGAAATAGGCCGAAAATTATTAGGATCTGTTGAACTACCTGATTTAAAAAGAGGTATAACTTTGCTAAGTTTCATCTCAATAATGATACTCGTCATACACACACTAACACCCTCTCTCTCTCTCTCTCTCTCTCACACACACACACACACACACACACACACACACACACACACACACACACACACACATATTACATACTACCCACCAAAGATTACATACCTAATGTCTCTGGAAGAAACTGGTGTCTAAAACACAGGCTCCGCCTAGTTTGGATGCTAGTGGTCATTTATTTATTTTGTAAACCTTAAAACTTATTTGTTATCTAACCTTTAGGTAACATTGTAAATAACTTATTTACTTACACGTTTTATCTAAAGTCTTGAATCATATTTTAACATTAAGTTTTAGCTAACTAAGTAGTCCATAACTTAACACACTTATTATTATTATTTAAAAAGTTATTTGTTAGCAAAGAATTCATAAAAATTAAGATAAAATGACTCACGAAATAATGGCCTTTTTGTTTTCCATGTGTCCCCTAGTTCGTGTTATTCCCGAAGTAAGGTTATTATAGTAACTTTTTTATTGCTTGTGCAATTTCTAAATAAACATTATAGTTCAAATGTAATTATCAAATCAAAAAATTAAAAAAAAAAATTAACAGTATAAGTTAAGTTCGTTATATCCTTTTTTCATTGTACGTTATGCTATACGAGTTTGAAGTGGCCCTAATCTGGATTTTGTTAGGTAAATTCACACAGGTATAAGTAATTTTACTTTTTATTCAACTTATTGTTTTCTTTATGGATATTGTTGTTGCACATCGAGTACTAAATAGTTTATTGACATTTTCTAATTATAATCTATAAATTTAAGTGCAGGATAATTCCAAAACAAGTCCTATTTTTGTTATTGTGTCTATGTTTGTGAGTATATAAATCTTAACAGCAGTTGATTTCTTGTATGGCTGGAGTGAGATCTTCAATTTTGGCTTGTACCTATAGCTGCAGATCGTCAGCATACAGATGTTAAGGACAGTTTAGTATGGATGAGATTTGATTTATAAAAATAGAAAAGAGAAGAGGTGATAGTATTTCACCCTGAGGCACGCTAGTAACAAGGTCACACCAGTTTGAGGTGGCCTGATTGGGACGAACTGATTGTTGACGACCACAGATATAAGAAGAAAGAAGAAAATTTAGAGCTCTAGGTGATAAGTTGATCTTTTTGTGAATTCAAAGTAAGATGTCATGGTCAACTGTAATGAAGGCATTAGAAAAATCAATCAGAACGAGAATTGCGACCAATCCATCTTCCATGCCATCTCTTGTGAGCAATACGAAAACTAGACTGGAATGTACTTAATTGTTGATTTCTGTAAACATAATTAGAAAGTTGCTTATGCAGTACCGCTTCCAGAATTTTAGACAAAAATAGAAATAGGCCCTTAAGTTATGAAGTGAAATAAAATTAGGGATTTTGGCCAAGGAAATCACAAATGTTTTACGCTACAGGGTTAGAAAGTCACCAGAGAACAATGACAAATTAATAATATGTATAATAATTGGTAGGACAGAATCTAAAATATGGAGTATCATGTTTTTCAATTACGACTTTTGTACTACAAATATTTCTAAATAAATTTGTCAATAAGTAAGCTTAATATAACACTTATTTATCTTTAGAACTATATTCGGAAAAAGCGGACACGAATTAATGAACTTGGGAACAGAGCCATATTTTATTATGAAATAGGGTTCAAATAAGCGATGTGTAAGAAAATTTATAAAAAATCAATTGTAACGAAAACAGTATAATTAATGCATTTGAATGCTCCCAAGAAAACAATCTCTACTGAACAAAGCTTTTAGACTGATATTATATTCAGGAAAAAATAAGAAAAATCAGAAAGTCGTAAAACCCTTAAGATTCCGAAATATGGGACATTTACCTACATTATGAGTCCTAAGTAAGTATGGGAGTGTAAGAGTGATCTGGATGTTTTGTCTGAGGAAAAGATACTATGAAAGTGATCACGTAAATAATTTTGGGCCAAAGTATTGTGAAGAAGATTTAAGAGACAGATCATGCATGTCTTAACATAACCGGAATAAACTACAAAGTGTCCGAAAAAAGTATCGGGTATTAGTAATTTCAATAAAACAAAAACTTCTAGCAACTCATTAATTTTTTTATAGCTCATTGTTAGAATACAAAAGGGAATATTATTTCGGAAAGAGAAAGTTATCTAAATAATGACCGTTACGTTACGCTGCTGGCACTTTTGTAATCTTTAACGAAAACATAAACGCTGCCTCAAAACCCTTGATATTGCTGCCATTTCTGACCTATTTTGTTTTTGTTTATTTTGTTTCAATTGGGTTAGGTTCGTCGGATTATTCTCATAAACCTTACTTTAGAGGTATCCCTACAAGAAATAGTCAAGCGAGCTAAGTTCGGGGTTTCTGGGAGGCCAGTTGATGTTACCTCTACGTGAAATGACCATATTAGAGAATAACTCGTTAACGTCTCTAATTGATTGATCTAATGTATGGCACGTGTCCCCATCTTGTTGAAACCAGGTTTTTAATGCAATTTTTTTTAATCAACAATACGATACAAAAAAAATATAATAGAAAGATGATTTTTTGGTGTTTAGTGCTTGATACCTCGCTTTCGGATAGATAAAGATGGATTTTGACTAACCGATGCCTGCCCTACTTGGACAGTTTCCTGGTCGCGGACCGAACGAAGGCGACCCGTGTTTTGAATTTTAACAGTCGCACTTGCATTTTCGAACATCTGAATCTATTTTCTAATGCGATCGCCACTTGGTGCATTGCTTGTACGTACGATATTCCACTTGGTGCATTGCGTGTACGTACGATATTCCACTTGGTAGATTGCGTGTACGTACGATATTCCGCTTGGTGCATTCGGCTCCGCGTCAGCAGTCACCATTGAATCACCGTTACGATAATATTCTCGTACGCAAAAAGTCATGAGTACGGCTCCATTGTAACTAAAACTTCACAATATGGCGGATGCCTCGATTACCTTCCCGCGCCCCTCCGCCCCTCCGTTTTATCTCCAGCGCTATAACAAATGCACGATACCCTTTTTGGAGGTACAGGATTTCTTTACTTTGCATAGTGTACTAGTAATAGTGAGACAGAAGAGTTACCCGAATTTCGGAAATCAAAGATTAGCAGGAGCACACTCTTTGAACACAGCACAGCAGGTCGTATAAGTAGTATAAGGTTAGCAAATTGTCATACTTTATCGAGCCGATAAAGAAGAAAACAAGATTAAGTAAGAATAATTATTTTCACAAGTTAGATTTAAAAAGTTATTTACAGTTCGAAGTGGTGTTAAGAAAACAGTTACCTCGTATCTCGGTGGAGTGTTGGCAGTGTGCGCGGGGTGCGGGGTCCCAGGATCCTCGCGGCGCTCGGCAGGCCCGCTGCTGCCCTCACCATTGATGGCACGGTACAGCATGCAGAACCTAAATCCATTACGTTACTGTTACATATTATGTGTGTACAAGTGGTATGTTTGATTTCGTATTACAATTTTAGCAATGTTTTTTGTCATGATGCAATCATATTTTTTTTACGTTTCCTACTATTTTATACCTCTAAGGTGGCAAACAAGCTTACGACCCGCCTGATAGTAATCGGTCACCGTAGCCTATGGACGCTTGCAACACCAGGGGTACCTATAACTCGCACGTTTGCCGACCCTTCAAAAATCTAATAAGATTTCTTGAAGAACCCCATACTTTTATACCACTAAGATGACAAACAAGCTTACTGTAAGTATGCCTTATTGTAAGCGGTCACTGCAGAATATGGGCCTTTGCAACACTAAGGGCATTACGCGCGCGTTGCCGACTTTTTAAAAATCTAATGGCTCGACGCGAACTGATACTCTTGTATTCCCAATATGGGTTACGACTGATGGTTTTTAGTAGTAGATTTTTTTTAATAATTTAAAGATTTTTGTGTATGTCATCAGGGATATTACGCAGTTAAAATAAATAATTACAAACCAAAATAACAAACAATACTAAAAAAAAGATACATGCATACGATACATATTCTCATAAGAAGAACACGTCGTCCAAAGAACTACCCTGTGGCACAGTGCCCAAGACACTGGCGGCCGCGGCGCGGGCGCTCCCTCTTTGCATGGCCAAACCATCCCAGCCCTTAAATCACCGGAAGCCAAAACTAATATTTTGGAAAGATCTTTAATAAAAGACTTAGTGACCGATGACAAAGGGCCGAGAGTTACTACTGCAAGCGCTACAAACTCATAGAGTGTTTGCGACGCTTGCGCAGCTGTGTCTGTTCTACGGCCGCACCTACTGAAGTAAACGTGCTCTGAATGTAGGACGGAGCAATTAAATAACAATTAATTAATTTAGTTTATGTACTATAAATTGTACTTCTTATTTTTAGTAATAAACTTAACTAATCTAAACAATTACGTAACATATTTTCGTCCAAAAAACATCAGTGGCTCAAAGCAAAAGTCAGTAACAAATGTGTGCTTCCAGTTATGACTGTTGGCCTTTTATATAAGCTCAGAGTAGCTCAGCGAGTTACAGAAAGCACTATAATTGGTGTTTCTTTGCACGAAAAAATCCGAAATGAGATGCGCTGAAGTACCAAAGCTTCTGACATAGCTCAAATCCTTATCAAACTTAAGTAGCAATAGGCAGGCTACATTGTTTGTGAAACCGATCCGCTTTGGGTAGGAAAGATTCTCGAATGGTGACCAATTATTTGACAGACGACCTTGTCAGAGCCACAGGAAGCCGATGAGCGCGGGTGGTGGTGGTGGAGACATATACGGAATAAAGTTCGTTTTCAAACAAGCACTTATTCTAGATATTTTATCTGAAACATTTGTCGATTACAAACAGACCGATAGAAGATAAACTAGAAATATCACTTAGATTCCTAGTTTAGTTGTAAAAATAAAAAAAAATGAACAAATATCTGGGAATACTCTGGAAAATAGCCTTTTATAATTGACTACTATCTTGTTTACGTTTATATTCGATTTATCGATCGTTGACCGATTATTATTTGACATCACAAATTTTAATTTGACCAGCGTCTGGTTAAAAGTTTAGTTATCTGGTTGTTTTACTATTTTTACTTGTTATTTCGCAAATATTTTTATATTATGAAAATATGCCGAAACCACTGTACACGCGGACCGTGTGTGACTTGTTTGCCACCTTAGTGGTATAAAAAAAACGCAAAATGCTGACTTCAAGTAGTTGAGAGTACGGATACGTACTTACTATACAGAAGATGTCTCTCTTAAGTCATCCATACCTTTGTAGGCACTACATTTTATAACAAAAAGAATATTGTTTTCATACTAATTCCTATTCTGCCCCCGTTATTGTAATTACAGTAAGTCAAAAAGTTTAAATTGTGGGAAATCACACTTTTGATTCATCATTTTCAAATTGGTGTATTTTAATGATTACGGCAGATAACTTAGATATTTAAACGGACAATAAAAAAGAAATTTGCATAGATTAATCCTGGATATAATTTATTCGTTTAAAATAAATGTTTTGTTTTTAATCTAACTAAATGTATCCATAATTACTACTTCTATCAGCCCAACTAACACTTTCTTAAACATATTTGCAGTAAGTCGGTAACATACTGTAAATATATTTAACGAAATATCCTGTCCATGTAAGTTACTGTATCTATGTTTACTATAAACTCTATGTAAATCCAGTGACTTTTTCTACATACTTTGCATATTTTGGAGCTTTGATATTAATTCCTAAAATGTTATTGAGTAAAATGAAATAAGAATGCACGTCAGCAATTTAATTTAGTACATCCTTGCAAACAACGTGTCTTCTTCCTTTCGTAAGTATTTTTCACTAACTATTTTAATTATTTTAAACTAAATTTATTTGATATCATACGAATATTGTAGTCTCCCTAATACCTTACTATAATATAAAATGTTCTTCTAAAAAGTATAATCACATTTGTTAAACAATGTTTAAAGTTATACATATAACATTTTTTATTAAAAATAATTAGGTAACTATAAAATTTTTGATCTTCAAGAATATTAGAAGCATTAGTAGTTGGTATATTCAACCAAAATGCTTGTCTATTTTCTGGCATCAATGGGAACAGTTCTTCTAATATCTCTTTTTTCTTTTCCTCTGTTATAAATATATTAATGGATTTATTTTTTATGACTTTATTTTGTAAAAAGTCCAAAGTTCGAAAGTTTTGATCTTCCTTAAATTTTAGGTTAAAACCTTTTCATTCCACAATACTGCAATAGTAAAGTTATTCGAAGACTTACCAAGTGGGACAAAAGTCTCATTGAAAGCAATAATTCTGCTGCGTAAAATTGCTGCTTTATATTGTTCCATTTTCGGGTGCATTACGACCTTTTAAAGGTCGACGGAATAATATTTAGCGTCAGTTTCGTATGCACTAATTTCAGCATCGAATTTGTTATTAATTCGGCTTGTGGTGTAATTATTTTTATGAACTAAGTATTGCTTAAATCGGACTCAGAATCTGTTTGCAATTCGTGTAAACAAAAATCTATGTCTATGCAACATATACATAAAAACGTATAATATTTCTCATTGTAAATTTGAAGTTTTGTAGATTTTAGGTTTAATCAGTGTCATCATTTGAAAACCAGTTAAAGAATGTGACAATAAAGGTACTCATGTAAGTATTTTAATGATTTATGAATAAATTACCAGAAAAAGTGAATATTAAGTAAAGTCAAGTTATGTTTACAAGATTTGCACAGAGATTTTGAGTCAGGTTTACAAGTATCACAGTACTGGTCTTGACTTTCAAAGTGATCCTTGTTGTGCTCTTGGAATAACGTGCAGAGTTCCCATTCTTCATTTCCTAAGTTCGCAAAGGATATATTAATTTCTTTTTTTATAATATGACGGTATGTTTCTATAGACACTTTGATATCAGGTTGAGTTTGGCAAAAATGTTTATACTTTTCTGTCATGTTTATGTCGCTAGGTAGGTAAAGTCTTTTTGGTACATGTACGCGTCTGTAATATGATATGGCTTGGCTGTATTTTAATACCTGATTTTTTATTATTTCTCTATTTATTTTATTTTCTCGTATATATTTGCCTCTTTTATCTTTCTGATAATTTTTACCATTCTAACCCAAAGTAGATAAAAAAAAAAGTTTTACTAGTTCAATTCTGTCACCAATTCTATCTTTCAAATAATATGCATATGTTGTACCTTGTTTAGAATTTTCTTTTTGTGACATTCTTGTCTTAACTTTTTTTGTGTCAACCATTTCTTTTATAAATATACCTTGAGATTCTTTGTTAAGTGTATGGTACATTTTCCCTCACACCCGCGCGCGTGTTTGTGACGATCAAAAACCTAATCATATTTACAGTAACTATCGACTTTACTGTTAGATTGACAAAGATAACTTGATTTCCACTTGAAAGATGTATTTAGCATATTTAAAGTGAATAGTCTTACTTTGTTAAAAATAAAGTGTGTGTTCGTCTATGGTGAAAATGTTCTTAGCGTAGTTACAGTAAGTATATATAGTCTAAGACTTACTTGAAGTTTGCTTACGAATCGGTTTTATTTTTAAAGAATTACACAAATTATAAATGGTGTAACTATACTAACTGTGAGTATGTGTTGCGGAAATACTGTTAATCTACCGTGACTTTAGTTACTGTTAATATGATAGAGAAACTATGAAATAAAACATAATTTTAATGCAGTAAGTCTACTTACTGTCCTTGTTTTAACAAACGGTTGACTCTTCAAAGTATTTACTGTGATTTAGCTTATCGTATCTTTGTTAATAATTAAGATATAAAAAAAAAGAAAAATATTCCATGTAGGACTTGATTTAAGGTTAGTACAGTACTGTTAAAACAATCATAACACCAGTAACACGACTGACTGTAATTATAACAACGGGGGCAGTATTGTTTTCTCGTATTTACAAAATGTACTATCATTGAATATTGACTCAATATTCCTTTTTTTTTTTTCATAAAAAATATTTTTAATACAAATTCATGATTGAGTGCTTTCATATTATCCGTTAAAAAATCTGGTGGTTTTCTGGCGATTTTAGGATCTGCGTCTAGTGGGCTTGCAAAAAGTTTGTTGGCAACACTGACTTTGACGTTGACAACTAAAAACTTTGTTGACAACCGCTCGTGTGTGAGTTTTGGCGCGAATCTTAAGAAGGAGTGGTGTTTTTTTCTGTTTAATTTTTCTAAAATTCATTTAGTGACTTTCGATGTATATATTTTAGCAAAGTTTTACGAAAGCGTGTTAAGAATTGTGCAGCGAAGGCTCATGAATAGTGAATTATGAAGAAATAAGCAGGACATGACGCGCAATGTCTGAGGATCCACACCAAATCTCCCGCCCAATCTTGGGACTTGAAAACGAGGACGCGCGGTAACGCCCGCGCCACGATACGATATAATATAATTGACTTTGACTCTGGCGAATGCATAAATGGTCTGCTGAGACTGCGAGCCCATTATAATATTAAAAAAAAAAAAAAAAAAAAAAAAAAACCGCTCGTGTTCTTGCAAATTTTTGGTTAGGTTTGTGTGTTGTATTTTAAATAACCTAATGTATATCAAAGAAAAACTTGACCTAAAATGTCTTCGGCTCTAGTAAGACAAGCCCTCGAGTTCGTTGATGAGCAAGGTATATGTAATATTATGGTTATTTTATAGTTTCCTATGGTACAACAGTTAATGTAACTTTGTTTATCATACAGAGATTGGTCGCAGGAAGAGAAGTAAGCAAGCTGCACGTCACCAGAGACCAGCAGGCCAAGGTCAGGAACTCGTTACTTGACGTTATTTGTCAGTTGCGTCATAACTTCTCTGAAGCAGAGCAGTTACATTAACTCATAAAGTTATACAATGTCACGATTACAATAGTTGTGCCTTCTCCACGGTTGATTATTCGTAAATGATTATTTTATACTTCCTCTAAGTTTTTTAATTCTAGATCAGTTCAGTTTTATTTTGTAATAGGTACCTATATTTTCGAGCTTTTTGTCTCCATTTAATTAAATACTTTACACTGTCTAGATACATTCCGACATCCATACAAGGTAAACAAAAAGAAAATTGGAAAACAAGAGGTGAAATCCCAGCAACAAGTAGAGGAAGAAAATATCCAGAAGCTTTTATTATTGTCTAAGCCAATAGCTGATGCATCCATTGCAGAAAAGGTACTTACTTAATTTAGCTGCTGCCTTATGTAACTACTGTCAAACTTGGTTAAATTTTTATTTTATCAGTATAAGTACTAATTACATAAGTAAATATATTTACATGATGTGTAGGTTTCTGCATAGTTGACCAAAGTAGACCGGGAAAAGATTTTTCTTTATAACATACATAACATCATGCCTGTTTCCCAGAGGGGTAGGCAGAGACCAAAGACTGCTACTTGCTACGATCCTGGTATACCTCTCTTGCCTCATCTATACGCATCAATGCTTTATTACATTTCCTACGGTTCCAAGTACTCCTGACCTGGCCTTTTCTGAGAACATACTCAATTTGATCTACATATGTTTGCCGAGGTCTACCTCTCCCAACCCTACCAATTGCTTCAGATTCATAAATCTGTTATGTGTATCTATTTTCGTTAATTCTTTCAACATTTCCAAACCACCTTAACATACCTTTCTCAATCTTTGTCACCACACTTTCTTTCACACCGCAATACTCTTGTATCACACTATTTTTAATCCTGTCATTTAGAGTCAAACCACACATACTTCTCAATGCTCTCATCTCCACGGCATTAATTCTACTTTCGTGCTTCTTTTGCCTTACCCAACATTCACTTCCATACATCAGTGTTGGAACCAAATGTACAGCCAAATGTGCCTTTTCCGACAATTGTTGACTGCTCATAAAGGTGTGCATCGCCCCATTTACCTGATTTCCCCCGTTTACTCTTCTTTCAATGTCACCTTCACATTTTCATCAAATAAAGCATTTGAATTTGAAAACTTATAGATATTTTAAGACAGAGTAGAAACAAGGAAAACATGTTTCTTGTAACAACCCCCCTTAAATTATTGCATTTTGAACTTTTTATTATTAGTTAGGTTATTTTCCAACCTAAAAGACAGAGCCCTTTATTGGTTGGACCAGACAGACAGCTCTATTAGGGCTCTACCATATGATTTTGCTAGTTATGTAAAAAAAATGTTGATTATTAACTACCTACCTCAATAAATTTGGTATTGTTTTCCAATATGGTTCAAAAGCCAATTTTTTGCCATCATTAATTTTAATTTGGCATTGAGAAATTGTGTTATTGTACATTTTTGGTTAGGTTTTTAGTTTTGTATTATAAGTTATGGCTAATAATAATACCATAGTATTGCCATTGCCGTAAAGTTGGTTCAGTATACTGGAATCATAACATTTCTGTTTAATTTTTTTTAATGAACTAGGAAGCATCATGTGTATACTTAGAATGAAAATAATTGATAAGACAAGCCATAGTTGTAGTGATAACAAAAAGATTGATAAAGCGATAATAAATATTACAATTTATAGTTTAATCAGCACATGCCTACAATCTACAGTCTATAAAAAAATAGAACATAACACTAATATTATATGTGATGGCATTAAAAAAATAAAGTCTCTTCTATCTCAAATAGTGAATTTGTGTTTCAGATTGTGGAGCGAGCAATCAAAGGAAAGCCTTTGGCTGAGAAAACAGAATTAAAAACAGAAAATGAGAAGTCGATTCTATTCCCTGACGAAGAGCCTTTCAGAAAATTTGAAAAGGATTATTTTTGTAGTTAACTGATCTAAAAATATCTTTGTTACGGTTGTCATAGCTAAGTTTATAATCTATCCATATTTATGGAAATATCTGATGCTGCTTTGGGAAAGTTTATTTTAGGAACCACTTTGACTATATTTGCTGTGTTGGTATTTTGGATAAACACATATCCCTTTATTGAAAAAGGTGAGTAATTTTTAATTTGTATAAAATAAATATTGTTATAAATGTTTTATATTCATAAATATAAATAAATTTTCCTCTTTTACATCATGGTTGGGAAAATAGATAAATCCAATGTATATTGTCATAATTTGACATTAATTTATTTATACATGTATATTATATTTACTTATGGAAATCAGATTTCATTGTAAATCAGTCTACAAATTTTTCTAAAAATCCTGAGTTGATATGGACTGAAATTACTGCTGTACTGAATTCCAAGTCTAATAACTGTTGTCAGAAATACACAACACATTTTCATTAACCAAATATGTTTAAGAAACTTTTGAATGAGAATACAACTGCAGTTATTGAAATGTATAATTTGATTTATTTTCAGATTTAGCAATCCACAGTGTAGTTCCAGACCCACAGTGGTTCTTGCTAGTTTGCGGTATTTCGGGGCTGTTTTTTATCGGGGGCTTAATGCTTTTCACACTATACCACATCTACCCATATCTCTGAAGCACATTCGAACCAAAGTTGAAATTAAAATGGCAAATGAGCAAAAAAATCAATGGATCGTGATAGGTATAGGAGGTGTCACATGTGGAGGAAAAACAACTTTAGCCAACCAGTTGAAAAGTATATTGACTCCAGTATATCTGTTTCATCAAGATGAGTACTTCTACCCCGATGACAGTCCAAACCATGTCAAGTGTAAGGACTTGGATCACAACAACTATGATATCATTTCGTCTCTCGATATGAAGAGGATGTATAGTGATGTGGTAAAGACTTTGAAAGGAGATGACAAGTCCCACTCTTCTTGCTTAGACAGAGGTGATGATAAGTTTGAAATCAGTGGAAAAAAATTCTTAGTCTTTGAAGGATTTACAGTTTTGAATTACAAACCGTTGTTGGACATCTGCACTTTGAGGTTAGTATTTATTTGAATTACAAACTTGTTGGAGATCTGCACTTTGTGTTTAGTATTTATTTGGATTACAAACCATTGATTGACATCTGCACTTAAAGATCAGTATTTATTTGCACTACAAACTGTTGTTGATCTTTACTTTGTGGTTAGTATTTATTTGCAATAAGAACCCCTGTTGGACGTCTGCACTTTGCGGTTAGTATTTATCTGGCTTTGTTTTTGAAGAAAAAGGAGGTACATTAAACAAAAATATGCCTAAAAAACTATAAACATTTTTCTTTCTTGAGTTTTTACCCCAGATCTTCGATTTCAAGATATTGCCTCGATTTTTTTTTTAAACTCTGATTATTTTGTTTGTTTAAGACCTTACTTTAAAGACTGGTATCTTTCAGAGATAAAACAGTAAACCCATTTTTGCACAAACAGTTGCTGCGGATAACGTTGGTTTGTTAAAGTAACGATCGTGTCCCCACAGGTATTACTTCGTCCTGGAGTACGGGGAGTGCGCGCTGCGACGCAGTATGCGACTGTACGACCCGCCCGACGTGCCCGGGTATTTCGAACAGTGCGTGTGGCCCGAACATATCAAGTATAGAGCTGAGGTACTTAGATATATATTTTTTTTAATTTTTAAATAGGAACATTAGTCTTAATTAATATCTAATAGTGAAAGTCTATTTGTTGATAATTGCATGCTGTGGTAACCTTCAATTATGGACATGTTTAGATTGTTTTCAGCCTAGTTTTGCAATATCTATTTTAGTAGTATTTTCCATATTGGTCACACTAATTACAAAAAGTACTTGATTCTTAGCAGAGGAATAGCTAGAGCGGAAGAAAAAGACGTAGAATATTTTTTATATCTACAGAGAGTTACCACAACAATATATTTTTCTTTAAGTCAGACCGCAAAGAACAATTAGTTTATGTCCCAACCGAACAACAGGGTGACCTGATTTTTGGCATGGCGATAGGGACCACTTTTATTTTGAATAGAGTTTTCATTAGAATCCGACTTTGGACATATTATTTAGTTTTGCTCGGCACCACAATAATTAACCGTCTTAATGGCTCAGTCCAAACTACACTCAGTTGTTACCAAACTCAAGACAAACATTTATGTTTTTTATCAACAAGCATTTTCCCGCGACTCCATCTACGTGGTACTACTTTTCATGGTCTTAACTACAAAAATACGGAATTCTTATACAAATTTTCAGTCTTAATTTTCAACTTTAACACCAAATACCAGTTTTTATACACTTAGCTTAAAAAAATAACGTATTTCCATACTAACTCTTAACCTCCACTTTTCTCCTTTGATGAAGTTTTCCTTCTTCCTTTCCTTCCTTTTTTAGTAGAGCCTAGGCCACATGAGGGCCCCACACACATGCCAAATTTCAAGTTTCTAGATCTAGTGGTTTGGGCTGTGCGTTGGTATGCCACTGAATCGGTCAGTTGCTTCGTATATAAAATTAAAAAAAAATTAAACGGGATTAAACATGTTGTTATTTAGCTAATACCTTACACCAGCCTTGATCACTGGTAGACTAAAGGTGCGCGGTGTCTTCGGCTTCGAGTGAAGGCGTCCTGTTGAACTACCCTCATACTTGTCATAATCACTACACACAACACTAACGGTGTCCTCGGGTGCGTTCGTTGGTGAAACTCGAGAGCTGTATTTTCCTATGACGGGATTCCATGCAGGCGACAGTTTGTATCCATCCTCATAATTAAAGTTCTTATGCTTTTTTATTTAAATCGTTTTGCGTACTAATCTACGGTAATATTGGCGATCGGTGGACAAAACTTTAGGCTGGTGGAGCTCAATCCAGTGGTTGGAATTTCATAAATCAGATGTTATGCTATAGCTGATTTTGTCGTCTGGCAATTCTTTTCTGCAGCAATGTGTTCTTTGACCCTGTCCACAATTGTGCGTTTAGTCTGGCCAATGTAAGAATGCAGCTGTAGTCTATATTGTAGACACCTGGTGTTTGGTACGGGATTCCGTCCTTTGGCGTGCGCATCTGCTGTTCAATTTTAGAGAACGGAACATATATACAGTCTCAATGGAGAATTTATTAAAAAGCGATCCAATTTTATCCGTTACTCCTTTGATATAGGGCATAAACGCTGGCTGTCTGCTAACCTCTGGATTCTTCGTGTGTGTTGTGTAAAACGTATTTTGGTATGAATGGAGTTAAAAGTTAAAATAACGAAGTGTTTAATCCCGTTTTTATTTTTTTTTAATTAGTAATTAGTAATGGAACACGAAAATTTTAAAATCTTCCTTTATATGTAATGTTCACATTTTATAAAACTATTATAAAATGTGAACCGCGAAATAAATATAAATCTTTGTCATTAGTTTTTTGAAAGTTCGTTAGTTATTAAGAGTGCATTAGTAATTTCACTGGTTTTTTAGGTTTCAATTTAAAATTTATTTTTAAAGAAAAAATAATATTACAGGAAATTCTCAATGCAAAAAACGCGGCGTACTGCGTGCTCCAGAGTAATAAATTTAGGGTCGGTTTTGTTGCCAGAGCGCGCAGAGTCGTGTAGGTAACAAACAGAGCGTGTACCTGCGCCGGGGGTCGCTGTCATTGTAACTTTATTTATATCACTAAGTTGGCAAATAAGCTTTCGGTTCGCCTGATGTTAAACGGTCAGCGTTCGGTCATCAGGGGCATTACACGCACGTTGCCGACTCTTTCAAAATTTTGTCACTACTTTCTCGAAGAACCCAATACTGTAGTCCTTAGAGAAGACATTGGCAGGGAGCTTATTCCACAACTTAAACGTTCGCGGGATGAAGTACTTACATACCTCTGAAATAAAATGTGTACTGTACATGACCATTTAGGTTCTAAGAATGAATTCTATGAATCCCTGCCGATGGCGAGCGGTGCGATAGTAGAAAGTAGCCGTAGGCATCATTTCATCGTGCTGTCCGTTTATCATTTGTGAGGAGCCAAAATTAACCACGTTTTATTTCGGTATGCTTCAGGTAGAGAAAGACGCCCGAGTGTGTGTGGTAGAGGGGACGCGGGGGGACGCGCTCCCCACCGTGGTGGGGCACATCCGAGCGCTAAGGGACGACCACTAGTAACACCACTCGCTAACCACGATGAGACGCAGTTTATTTTCAGCACTGTAACTTTTATTTCTTTTCTAAATAAAAATATACTAAGTGAGGATGAAAATTGACATTCCGCTGAATTGATAAACTCAAAATACCTTGTTTCCCGTGTGTGTGTGCGTGTGTGTGACCGATCGTCTATAAATTTGTTAAAAGTAGCCGTTGTCTCTGTTCAATACAATCCAAATTTAAAACTCAGCAATTCATTATTTGAATATGAAACACTGTAAACATGAACACTCAAATAACTGTTGAACTTTGGTGTCTTTGATTTTATGGGTGGATGTCTAAGGCTACTTTGATTTTATGGATGGATGTATAAGGCTACTTTGATTTTATGGATGGATATATGAAGCTACTTTGATTATATCGATGGATGTATGAAGCTATTTTGATTCTGATATGAAGTCGAACGTTATGAGTACGAAGTTTTAGGTACAAAAATATTAAAATTTTTCCAATGTATCTTTTAGGTTAATTATACGACAACGTATGGTCCGTACGTCAGTGTGATGTGAACTGGGACAACTAGATATATATAGCAATGTGAACTGGGACAACTAGATATATATAGCAATGTGAACTGGGACAACTAGATATATATAGTAATGTGAACTGGGACAACTAGATATATATAGTAATGTGAACTAGATATACTCGTATATAGTAAAGACCGATCTTTGGATTTGTTACATTTCACAATTATTGTCAGTAGTTAACTCCAAATAAATAACCGTGACGTCACGCACAACAGAATTTGTTAAATTAAGATATTATTGCAAATTATGTACATACATATACTTTGTGAATTTTGTTGTAATAAAATATCGATATTTTGAAATAGCTTTTGTTTTCTAAGAATTTGTTATATAAAGTGATCGATCACTGTAAAGTCGTCTGCGCTTTGTAGTGTATCATAGAACATACCAAGTTTTTCCGTACACGCTACTCGTCCAAGTAAATATATATCAAGTATTTACGTACACGCTACTCGTCCAAGTAAATATGTATCAACTATTTACGTACACGCTACTCGTCCAAGTAAATATATATCAAGTATTTACGTACACGCTACTCGTCCAAGTAAATATCTATCAAGTATTTACGTACACGCTACACGTCTAAGTAAATATAAACATATCAAGTATTTACGTACACGCTACTCGTCCAAGTTAATATGTATCAACTATTTACGTACACGCTACTCGTCCAAGTAAATATATATCAAGTATTTACGTAAACGCTACTCGTCTAAGTAAATATATATCAAGTATTTACGTACCCGCTACTCGTCCAAGTAAATATGTATCAAGTATTTACGTACACGCTACTCGTCCAAGTAAATATATATCAAGTATTTACGTACACGCTACTCTTCCAACTTAATATGTATTAAGTATTTACGTACACACTACTCGTCCAAGTGAATATATATCAAGTATTTAAGTACACGCTACTCGTCCAACTAAATATGTATCAAGTATTTACGTACACGCTACTCGTCCAACTATATATGTATTAAGTATTTACGTACACGCTACTCGTCCAAGTTAATATGTATCAACTATTTACGTACACGCTACTCGTCCAAGTAAATATATATCAAGTATTTACGTAAACGCTACTCGTCTAAGTTAATATATATCAAGTATTTACGTACCCGCTACTCGTCCAAGTAAATATGTATCAAGTATTTACGTACACGCTACTCGTCCAAGTAAATATATATCAAGTATTTACGTACACGCTACTCGTCCAACTTAATATGTATTAAGTATTTACGTACACGCTACTCGTCCAAGTGAATATATATCAAGTATTTAAGTACACGCTACTCGTCCAACTAAATATGTATCAAGTATTTACGTACACGCTACTCGTCCAACTATATATGTATTAAGTATTTACGTACACGCTACTCGTCCAACTAAATATGTATCAAGTATTTACGTACACGCTACTCGTCCATCTAAATATGTATCAAGTATTTACGTACACGCTACTCTTCTAACTAAATATGTATCAAGTATTTACGTATACGCTACTCGTCCAACTAAATATGTATCAAGTATTTACGTACACGCTACTCGTCCAACTAAATATGTATCAAGTATTTACGTACACGCTACTCGTCCAACTAAATATGCATCAAGTATTTACGTACACGCTACTCGTCCAACTAAATATGCATCAAGTATTTACGTACACGCTACTTGTCCAACTAAATATGTATCAAGTATTTACGTACACGCTACTCGTCCAACTTAATATGTATTAAGTATTTACGTACACGCTACTCGTCCAACTAAATATGTATCAAGTATTTACGTACACGCTACTCGTCCAACTAAATATGTATCAAGTATTTACGTACACGCTACTCGTCCAACTAAATATGTATCAAGTATTTACGTACACGCTACTCGTCCAACTAAAAATGTATCAAGTATTTACGTACACGCTACTCGTCCAACTAAATATGTATCAAGTTTTTACGTACACGCTACTCGTCCAACTAAATATGTATCAAATATTTACGTACACGCTACTCGTCCAACTAAATATGTATCAAGTATTTACGTACACGCTACTCGTCCAACTAAATATGAATCAAGTATTTACGTACACGCTACTCGTTCAACTAAATATGTATCAAATATTTACGTACACGCTACTCGTCCAACTAAATATGTATCAAGTATTTACGTACACGCTACTCGTCCATGTAAATATGACCAAAATCTTTTTTTTTTTTGACTTAAACTTGATTGCTGCTAATAAATATTATTAAATAATTAATTGGTGAGTAATTAAAACTATTTGTTCTCAAAATAAAAAGGAAAATTTCCTATTGAGTGCAGCGATTTATTTCGAAACTCATTTGAAGTGTTCCTATATAAATTGTTTTTGATAAGTTAAGTTACTAATAGATTATAAAAATGAAATAAGTTTATTTCAGATTCAAATATCCATATGATGTTAGAAACAACTATGTTTTCCTGACTAGGCGAGGGTTAGTAATAAAACATTTTATATATTTCTATTGAACAATGAAATCCGTTTCACTAAGTATCGGCTGTGCTGCTAGTTGCGTATAATGCTGCGTCAAACGGTTCTGCTTTGGACAGTTCAGCGTACATCCTACAGCCCACACTGGCTAACGAGCTAAACTTTGACCGAACAAATTAAACAAAGATTTAATAGGTGAAATCAGTTGGTCTTAAATTTATCCTCTTCTTCATTGAATATACGTCGGTTCTCCGAAGAACTGACGAGCCAGAGGAACTTTGGTCGTGCCGGCGAAACGCGAATGTTCTAGTCACTCAAAATACCTACTATTGTTATAGTCCAATAATATGAAAAAAACATTGTTCGGTAAAGTTTTGAATTTTGGTACCAATCGATACCTGTTGCGCTCTCGCCGCCATTTTGGAAACAAGGTACCCTTTTTCAGTTTTTTGCTTATATCTCGGCAATAATTATTATTACGATAAAACCGTGTATACAAAAATTGTAACTTATTAAATTTCGTATAGAAAAGCTAAGAAATGTTATTTATCTCTTCTAAATCGTTCATATGTATCACTACCTAGAGATAAAATGACAGAGAGAAAAGAGGAGAGATAATTAAGGGGCAGATGCATTATGCGACATGATGTGTATAGCAGGGCAGAACGTATTTCGGGTCCGCTTGGTGAGTAAGAATAGCCAATAGGCTAGACCGACCAGCCATCAGCCCATTATCATCGCGTCTGATATCGAAAAAGACCACATATCCTGCGTAAAACAAAGGCAAGGTTCTCGGCAGACTGATAAACTAACACAATTTTAACATTATGACTGCTACTAACTACGCCCTTATAGCGTTTCTGCAGTACATCAACCTAAGTTTGCGCTCCGTTCTTTTGTTTAGAGCGACCTCATTGTATAGTGGAATAGCATATAAATCTAACAGCTTATAAACCGTTGTGTTAGTAGTTATTGAACGCTTTCGCCACCTCGAAAAACAGCGCTCCTGTAAGCAGAGGTGGGTTTATTAGAAAAAATATCTCACTAGATCCAAGATGGATCTAGACAATGGATCTACTGAGAATGATCGCTCGGCCTGAGGAGCGCTGTTGCAGCACACTCCCATAAAAAATAATTATCTACTTAAGAAACAATATGTTTTAGATTTTACTTCATTTCATTTATCACGTAAAATAAAATTTAATTTTTATATAGTAGTTTTTTTAATTTTTTAAATAAAATGTAAACAGAAGATAACATTTATGATTATATAGAAACAACGCAGAAAAAATTTAATGAAAATTTATTTCATCCTGGTTGGATATAAACTGTTTCATCGCGGTTTCTACTCAATAAAATTGTAATAAAAAAACAAAATTGCCATTTGGCACTCGGCGACCAAACCAACATTATTTATATGAAAGTAAAAATGTTATGTAAGTTTCGTTCGATAGATGGCGCTCTATAATAAAGAAAAGTAGTAATAACGAACAGTTTTGGCTGTTATATGAGATATAAATTGGCTTAAGTACGGTTTGAATTAGGTCCAGCTAAAGTCAGCCTCCAGAACAAAACCTGATTTTCCATTTGTGTCACATATTTAACTGACTTTGAAAAAGGAGGCAGTTATCAATTCGTTGGGGTTTTTCATGTGTGTTCTTTGTTATTTGTGAACCGATTTTGACGATTTTCACATATATGGAAAGGGACACAGGATAGTTCCATTCAAATTTGGTAAGGATCAACCCAAAAAAACCTTAGCTATAAAAAGTTTTGCAATTCTATCATTTGCAGCTGTATATCTACCTAGACTACATGAGCTACCAAAGTTCAAATGTTTAGTTATGCATATTAATTTACTTCTAAGTAGTTTTGTGAGTTTGGTTTAATTTAAAACGTCATCCCAAGTTTAATGCTATCAAACCATCGATAACATTTTCAGATTAGCTTACAGGTCGCACACTTACAGGTTGCACACTTACAGGTCGCACACTTACATGTTGCACACTTACAGGTTGCACGCTTACAAGTCTCGCACTTACAGGTCTCGCACTTACAAGTTGCACACTTACAAGTCTCGCACTTACAGGTCTCGCACTTACAGGTTGCACACTTACAAGTCTCGCACTTACAGGTCTCGCACTTACAGGTCGCACACTTACAAGTCTCGCACTTACAGGTCGCACACTTACAGGTCGCATACTCGGTCACAAGCATTAATCGTACAAATATACTTTCTCCTAAGCTAAACATCTTCTCACAATCATTCAAAGCATCATTTTTCAAAAAACCTACATCGTCTATAAAAAATTATTCATTTAATATATACTTACACTCCATCGTTGTCGCAGAACTTCCTGCTCTCCCTCGGGGTGTTCTCTTCATCCCCCGCACGGTGCTCCAGAGGTAACTCCTCCGACGGAATCTCCGTCTCCAGGGGAAGAGCTCGGGCGCTGCGCTCGAGTCTGAGAAAGGAGGGGGTTTAGCGTAGATACCACTATCTATCTACTTGCCATATGTATATAAAACCTTTAAATGTAAATACCATATGTAAAACCGTTATTTACCAGTACCTACTGTATGTTAAACAGGGTGGGCAACTACCTGCTAAAATTGCAACTTTCGGTAGAAACCACTTACATAAATAATACATACCTTTGTGAATAATATAATGGGTTATGGTTTGGTAAATGAATTTGATAAGTATGGCATATCGGTACCTACTTAGGTCACTGCATAGAATTTTAACTAAAAAACTTCAGTGTTTGATTA
Organism: Apoda limacodes; assembly: GCA_946406115.1. Lineage (NCBI taxonomy): Eukaryota > Metazoa > Arthropoda > Insecta > Lepidoptera > Limacodidae > Apoda > Apoda limacodes. Next base: position 20,490,342 of record OX291563.1, on the reverse strand, counting down.
CTCTGACGTTAAATAATTAGGAACGCTTTCCTCATTTATCTATAAAATGAAGTCAATAAAAATTATGTTTGGGTTACCTAGTTATACCAACTACACAAAATAACGCTACGCGTAGGACCATATACGGAAAACTGTGACGCTCATAAAACGGTATGACCGGAGAGCGCATGTGGTCTGGTTGGCCTTATCGCGTATTCAGAATCATCAAACCTACACCCGCCATATTAAATTGCTGTGAACTTACGCTACTTTAGCGGCAGTCATTCGCCCCATGGCAGCTGCACTAGTGGTTTTCTTACCTCTAAGCGACAGAGACCTGGCTGTTAGGTACTTCGTGTAGTGATTAGATGGTTGCAGTACGTACCGGTTGTCCTGTACGTGGTCGTATTCTGTGTCCCTGTTCGGCAGAGTTGGGAGGTGCGCGACCTTGGGGAGCGTGTCGTCGGCGCGCAGCACGGGCAGCGTGCGGGACAGGAACCGGAGCGTCTGGCTGCGGATCACCTCACTGTACACACACACACACAAACAAACTACAAACCCACACCTAACTACAACCCTCTACTAAGTACCTACTTGTTCTGAGAAGAGAGAGAGAGCTAATTCAAGGCAAGTAGCTGTCTCTTTCTTCATTTGTTTTTATTTTACAGAAGAGACAGGTGCGAATTAGCTTTGTCTCTGACTAAAGAGTGGACAATTTTGTGACGCTATTTATTGTGCAGTCCATTTGTAAGTCCAGAGTGCTGACTGTGAGGTTTTATTGCTTCTGTAAATTAAATTATACTTTGGAACCGAAGCTGCACCCCTGGGGTAGGTAAGCTTAATCTTTAGTATTACAATTCGCAATAATATACGGTCAAGTATGAGTCGGGTCTGTGCATTTTGTTATGCTACGGAGACCTCAGTGCGCGAGTCCGTCTTGCACTTGGCCAGATTTTATGGTTCCTTAGCCAAATAGTAGAACCGAAGGTCTTATATTTTCATCATGTCCGTTGTGTATCTGGTTGTCTCAGCCGGTATACCTACGTCCACTGCTGAACGTTGACTCCTTTGATAACGGCCGGTAAGGACCCGCCCTCATCCACAGGCTTTCTGTAGTTCCAGGTCGATTACAGTTGTTATGGATGTTTCCCGTTTGAAAAAACATATTTTAGTGGCGTCGCTAAGTAGTTGCAGTAAGATAAGTTAGTATGTACTCACAACGGATAGGGTCTCCCGGTAACGTTCTGCCCCATAGGGTTCCTCGGGATGAGCCCGCGGTTGAGGTCCCCGCACAGGTTCTGCGCCGTCACGTGGGGCCGCGTCTCGCCGACAGACGGACACTCCGACCCCACCTCCTTGTACGGGGGAGGACGAACCCTACGAACAAACATTAGTAGATATATCACTAAAACAATCACCTCAACCCGAACACTGGGAACATTTGTCAATTACATTTATTCAGCGACTTTTTAATCATACTCATTAAAAGAAGAAAAGTTTGAGAAGCAATAAATGTCTCAGCCTGAACACGTCCAATGCTAAATAAAGAGCGCCCATGTGTTTTCACAACGGAAGTTGTTTCTGGAGCCGCCTGCTTCCACTGGCTTTCTGCAGCTCTAACAACTTGTCTGTCAACGTGGTAGGAAGCCGTCCCAAGCTGCGTTTTCACTGGCTTCCTGTGGCTCTAACCAGGTCGTTTGTATACCTGGTAGAAAGCTGTCCCATGCTGCCTTTTTACTGGATTCCTGCGGCTAAGCTCGCTTACAACATGTTACAATTTTTGGTAACTGGTTTTTTCTAAACCAAAAACGGCATTCAAGAGTGAGCATACGTGAAAGTACCTCCTCTCCTCCTGTCTCGCTCTCACCTGGGAGGAGTCGCATTAGGAGACTCCACGAATGCGTAGTATCCCTCAGGGGGCTCCTCGGAACTGTCGGCCAGCGCGTCGTCGGGGGTGCGGGGCGTGGAGGACGTGTCGGGTACCACGGTGCACACACGGGACACCAGCATCTGTATAAAATAGAAAATTATTGTTGTGTGAAGTATGCAAAGGCCACATAATCTGACGGTTTAGTAAGATAGGTATAGGTACCCACCTACGCGTTTTGTCTTTAGAAAAATCATGTTGAGTCGCATTGTTTATTTAGTTACTCATTAGGGAATAAAATTTTAACGGAGTAATCATAGGTACAGCAGTGCATTATTTCTTTACGTCTCGACGGAGCAACGGGGTGGTGTGACGATACCATAATTATGCCTTAACATTGCTGTAATATAATATTTGTTTTTATTTAAGTTTTAGCGCGAAGATTTTCATTAGTAAACAATTCTCAATGAACTACTACCTATAGCAAAATGCATCTTTAAATTAGAATGGCGCGTTCAATGTGAGACGGTTCCTTAAACTTCAGATCTTTATGAGACTTATGTGAACTGTACTGTATCCTGCTGCTTCTGTTTACTGGTGTTATTTAAGTGTATTTAAATTGAATTTTTTTTTTTAAATACCATACAAAAATTGATGATACCATAACCCCCCCCCCCCCAAGGGAAATATTTTGAGGAACTGCGGCTCAAAATTATTGTTTTGCCCTAAAGTAACTGTGTGCCAAACGGCTAAACTCTATATCGATTTGCGGTTTTCGAGCGAAATTGCCGTTATAAACCTGCCACTAATGGTTTGAAGCTAACTATGTTCGAGTGTTTGATTGGAACTAAAGTTAATTGGAGAATATTTTAAAAGCGTTGATTGGTGGTTTGTTTGAACGTATTTCATTGGTGGTAGTTTCAAGACGAGCGCTGATCAGGAGTTAAATAATGATGAATATAAACGCGAAAGTTTAAGGTCTGCCAAGAGATACAGTAATTACTATGTGTAATCCATGTCCATCCTTAGCGGCTTTAGTAGGGTTTTACTATTTTGGCTGGTTAGCTAGTGTAGGTGAACGTTGATGTTCATCGTAAGGGGTAGCGGTAGTGGTATTAAAAAAAACCTTTTTTGCAAGGGAATTATTAGGTGGAATTACTTTGTTAGCCGTCGGTCTATCAAGACCCCTTTTCTCAGGAACGCGTGGAGGTACTAATTTGAAATTAATACCAAATACTGAAATCCCCTGTCCCCTGTAGCTGTGTCCCTTGCAGCTGTGAAATCAAGCTTCTAAATCAAAGCAATAAAAACTTACAGCCATTCATGCTGCATGTTTCGACTCTCGTGAATAACACAAATCAGCAACGTAAGAAAAATCCCAGAGGCCAGGGTCAGAGACAGCTGGAGGTGTTCCAATAACATGTTAATAATAATAATTAATACCAATAATAATAAATCACCGGCTACGGATAATTATTGCAAAATCACTTTGTAGGTAAGAAATTGCGAAATTGGTTGCACTACTTGTGGGGGAGTGGGAGTATTTGTAGAATTTCTACGGTGCAGCTGTACCTACCTACTGTACATGCTATCTGATGTTTTTGTGTTTTTAATGCTCTAAGCATCTACTACCTACTTAATAAGTAATTTACTTAGATAAAAAAATATTTTTATTTCATGTCCCAGATGCCATCTGTGTTGCGTATTACTGCAAAACGTGTAAAGGTTTCTAAGTTTTTTTATTACTTTCGACAGTTTTCAGTTAATTATATTATAATTTTATAAGATCTAGGAATTTTGTAAAAAATGACTATAAATTACATACCTACGTGTTGTAGGTAACGTAAATCTAAGTAGACAGCGATGCTCAACAACCAACAACAAAAACTTAATAAGTAATATTTTTGGAATAAAAATAGTTTGTTTTCATTAAAAATTTTGTAAAAATTGTAGTACGTAAATACGTATTCCAGACATGTCACATTTTTAAACCGAAATATTTTAAAATTCAATTTGTATATTCGTATTTTATTTAATAGTCGCGCAAAAAGTAAAATTTTGTTAACCAGTGTTGCCGCAGATACACATACTTAGGTTCTACTTTCTCTATTGTCTGTGATTCAATGAAATTGATCCAATTATACGGTTTTCGTTACGGATAGTTACTCGTAGGTCCGATGATGATTTGATCGGCGTGTAAGCAGTTAAGTACGTACCTACAAAAGTGTACTATAGCATTTACAACCACACATTTTTAAGCCAAGATGACTTATACGTCTAGTGCTATGTCCGAAACAACATCAAACGGAAGCAGCTAATACGACCATCATTTTTACATCTGTGTGCGTAGTTTCGGTGTTACCACTCTTAAAGTGATTAGGCTCCCCTAAATTGGGGAGTTCTTACTTTTATTCGGTACTTATTTATTTACGACGACTCATTATAATATAAGATTGTACATACGTAAACATTTGCTACGATGGTAGACGTTGACCATTGCTAAGTAATGCATGATTAAACCTTAAAGTAGGTTCCAAATATTATATACTGTAGTGGTAAAATATAGATTGATGCACAAAATAAAATCTGTCCTTCTCTGCCATGGCATCCGTGCGCGCCGTTTACGTTATTCATAGGTGACAATAGCTGTGTTTTGATGACAATTTTTTTTCCAACGTAGAAAGCCATCGCATCGCCGATCGCGAGCGGTGCGATGGTAGAAAGTAGCCGTGGGCATCATTTCGAACAATTCCTCAGAACACAACCCATTGTACAAGCGGTAGAACACACACAGTGAGGCAAAGTCTCTCCTCAGACTTAAGGGCTCGATACCGCAAGTGAGTTTGGAATCATCGACAATTCTCACAGCCCGTCGTTGAACCGAGTCAAAAGGGCCAAGCTGGTATCCGGGTGCACCTGCCCAGAGATAGCAACAGTACTCCATATGGGGCCGAACTTGCGACTTGTAAAGTAACAACCTTTGCCCCGACGTGAAGTACTGCTTTGCTCTGTTGAGTACACCAAGTTTTTTGGACGCAAGCTTCACCTTCTTCATTCATCTTGTAAATGATCTCGGAACTGAACATCGCTGGAAATGTCGACACCAAGGATCCCAATGCTCTTGGAGATGGAGAGGGGAGTGTTCTGGAATTGTGGGACTACAGTGAATGGAGTTTTCTCGAACGCCTTCGCTATGTCCAGGCTACATGCCAATCCCCCCCCCCCTCCCCCTGACTCTCAATGGCTAGTGCCCATCGGTGTGTGAGATACACCAGTCGAGCGACCGTGGCGAAAGCCATATTGACGGTCACTGACCAGATCGTATAGTTCTAGGTATCTTAGAAGCTGTGTGTTGATCACACGCTCCATCACCTTAGAGAGGAGAGAGGTAATAGCGATAGGCCTGTAATTCGATGGATTCGCAGTCTTGCATGAAGACGGAAATTGCCTAGTGTGGTAGTAAAGCGCGAAAAGGCGCGTGAGTACAGGACATAACTCAGGAGCATACTGCATAAGCACCACTGCTGGTATACCGTCTGGCCCACTCGACTTATGAACGTCTAAAGAAAGCAACGCCCGCCTGACCTCCCGCTGCGTTATGGAGATTTCTATTAAACCACGGTCGTTTTTTGACACCGGCAACTACTCGCGGGTTAGGAATATAGCATTCCATACCAGCAAGGATTGTGTCAGTGACTGCAGCTCCGCAGACGTCAGGATCTTCTTAAAAAAAATCTTCGTTAAAGCAGATCTGCCTCCAATGGTACGAAGCGTAAAATTCTCGCAATCCATCCCAGTCTGCCGACTTATAGTGCCACACACGACGCCAATTAGTTGGCCCAGAAGGATCGGGTTGTGTGCATGAAACTTGAGTCCGAACGAGACAGTGGTCCGAGGAGCCAAGAGGCGCATCCACTGAGACGGAGTATCCGTCCGGATGAGTAGTCAGCAGAAGGTCCAGTAAGGAGCTCGTATGTTCCTCTATATCTGGTATCCTCGTTGGAGAAAGAACCAGCTGAGAGAATCCATAGGTCAGAGCAAATTCATGAGCAGATATCCCAGCATAGTTGGTTCGAGAACTGAGCCACTCGCGATGGTGGGTGTTAAAGTCTCCCAAAATAACTAGTTCTGCTGTGGGATATTGCTCTAGAACTTTGTCAGTCGTCAAACTCAGGTGTGTGAAGAGTCGAGCTACGTCCGTGTCACCGCTATGAGACCTATATAGGCACGCATAGATACGAGTGTGGCCGCCGTAATCTACGCGCACCCACAATATCGACAGGTCCCTGTCTTCAAGGCTACGAAGGCGGCGACAGCAGATATCCTCCCGGACGAACATACATACACCGGCACGACTCATAAAATTGTGTTCGAGTTTGTAGCCGGGATAGTGAAGGTATGATGTGTCGGCCGGGCAGGATATCTGCGTCTCCGTTTGATAAAGTATGGTCGGCTAAGCAGTTTCGAGATGGTGGTGGACTGCGTTAAAATTTTCGTGAATATCCCTGATGTTGCAAAAATCCACATTATATGTGGATGGAGTAGCCGCTGTACAAATTCTTTTCGTTTTCGTTCTCATGGCCATAATATATAAAAAAAGTTACTAAGACTAAGGATGAGGATTCACTGCACAGACAGCTTAGAGGACAAAAGGTGCGGTTCTAAGACTGCCGAAGCTCGCCACAGATGATAGGGTTGCTGGCACGGTGGGCGGAAGGGCCCCTGATCCCCCTCTGTTGTAGTAGCCGGGTCCACTCCGGTCTCCTTCTCCGGCACGACTACCACTTCAGATATTTTACACAGGCTGGCGGATCAGCCTCCCAGGGCGGTGATTAAGTAATCCCTGGGTTCGGGATCCCGTTCAACCTGCGGGCGGCCAGCGGTCAGCCGTTTCATCAGGTCTCCTTGACCGCCGAACCAGCACGCCGCGTCTACGCCGAGCATGACAGCAACAAGCACCGCCGGTCCTCCGCTGTCCGCGCAGCGAATCCTCAAAGAGCTCGGGCAACCTTACTCACCGCCAGGAACGCAACACTACTCAATGTTAGTTGAAATCGTTTTGCTCGCCAAATGTCAACAAACAAAATAGCTGTTCACTATTCTGAAACAACATCCACTGTACTACCTCTTGAGCATGTGCAGCCAATGCGTTAAATGCGAACCGTAAGTGCCGCCATATTTAATATAGAGCGCAATCAATTTTAGTCAACAGATAGATCGAATGCACTCATAGAGAGCATAGAATACATAAATATTAGATGTATTGTTGACGGCAAGGACCTAAATAGGCAGGTACTTGGATTGGCTCATTTGTGTGCCTGAACACGAAATCTAGACGTATAAGTCAGCTTTGGCTTCAAGATATCCTTAACCTGAACTAATTAAAACCACAAATTATAATGGTGTTATTTTTTTATGACTATTTTGTTTCATAAAAAGTTCTTCAGGACAGAACAACATATAAGAAATATCTGTTGTCTTCACCTGCCGATATTACGCGAGACACCGTAAGTGTGCCGAAGATTCTTCACACAGAAGAGAAGAGAGCCTCAGTTACGTGTAGTACCGCGTGCGCGTGTGGCGGTGTGGGTGGCGGATGGAGCGGGACGACATCGATACGATTTTGTGGAGCAATAATTTTGTGGAGTCAACAATAGAAGCCATTGAAAGTAATACTTCAACTTTTTATAATTTATTGTAGGTCAGTGTTGCTCGCATACTTACAAAAGTGTCCTGCCTTGTTATAAATTATAGTAGGTCTGTGTTGCTCGCATACTTATAAAAACTTATAAAAGTGCATGGCTGTTGTCATAACTGATTTTAGGTCAGTGTTTCTCGCATACTTATAAAAGTGCATGGCTGTTGTTATAACTGGTTGTAGGTCAGTGTTTCTCGCATACTTACAAAAACTTATAAAAGTGCACGGCTGTTGTTATAACTGATTTTAGGTCAGTATTGCTCGCATACTTATAAAAGTGCATGACCGTTGTTATAACTGGTTTTAGATCAGTGTTTCTCGCATACTTACAAAAACTTATAAAAGTGCATGGCTGTTGTTATAACTGGTTGGAGGTCAGTATTTCTCGCATACTTACAAACACTTATAAAAGTGCATGGCTGTTGTTATAACTGGTTGCAGGTTAGTGTTTCTCGCATACTTACAAAACCTTATAAAAGTGCATGGCTGTTGTTATAACTGGTTGGAGGTCAGTGTTGCTCGCATACTTATAAAAGTGCACGGCTTTTGTTATAACCGATTGTAGGTCAGTATTGCTCGCATAGTTAATAAAGTGCACAGCTGTTGTTATTGCTGATTGAAGGTCGGTGTTGCTCGCATACTATAAAAACTTATAAAAGTGCACGGCTGTTGTGATAACTGATTTTAGGTCGGTGTTGCTCGCATACTTATAAAAACTTATAAAAGTGCACGGCTGTTGTGATAACTGATTTTAGGTCGGTGTTGCTCCCATACTTATAAAAGTGCACGGCTTTTGTTATAACCGATTGTAGGTCGGTATTGCTCGCATAGTTAATAAAGTGCACAGCTGTTTTTATTGCTGATTATAAGTCGGTGTTGCTCGCATACTTATAAAAACTTATAAAAGTGCACGACTGTTGTCGAAAAACGGTTACATTCTTCCTAGTAGGTAAACGAATAGGCACTACACAAGCAGCCTTTACCGGGAGGTGCTTTAATGATGTGCATAGAAATTCAGGCAAACATTTCACTCAAAGATGAACTGCTAGATAATCTAAATAAAATCTTACTACTGCTTGTTCTTATACTGAACTATTAAAATATTGCTAGGACTTGACACGAACAAAATCGGTTAGGTTACTACTGCGACGATAGGTCTTGCTTTGTGGTTACCGTTTGTTACTCTGTAGGTATTAGATATGTTATCAGTGACTGGTATGAAAGTTGTGAACTAAGTAGTTAACTTACCTAGTTACTTATATGCGAAAATCATTTGGGTATTCATACTAATATTGTAAATGCGAAAGTAACTCTGTCTATCTCTCTGTCTGTCTGTTTATCTGTCTGTCTGAGCCCTCTTCACGTTTAAACCGCTGAATCGATTTAGATAAAAAATAGTATGAAGATAGTTTTGAGTCCCAGGGAACGACATAAGGAAAAAAATATTTTTAAGTTTTATTTCCAAAAATTTAAAAGTTTCCGCGGGAATAACTAAAACCGAATTTAAGCGAACTATAGCTTGCTAACGCAAACTTCATTAGTATAATTAAGGAGTTGACGTAAAAATCCCACGCCGATAGATGGCAAAAGCTAGTTTTGTATATACTTTTTTGATCCGTAATTAAAATTGATGTTGAGGTTTCGTTAATGTTTCTGGCAATGATGATAATCATTGTGTAACAAACAATAATCACTTCGAAACTCAAACGGCTACAAACATGCATGTGATCGTATTCTTATCTGATGCGTCGTCGTGAACATAGACAAGTATTTTAAAATTGTCTCCAACGACAATTTTGAGGCATTTTACTTGTCTAATAGATGCTGCCGTCTGTTTCAGAGTTAATGACTGCACATACTGTTGGACAACAAACACTCACCTTTCTAATGATTCAGAGTGTCTCTGTTCCACCATTGAACAACACGGCATGACGGTCTCCATACGTCTTTAGGAACATAAACAATCGTGCAACAGACCGACAGACCTAACACTGCAGACCTACTTAGAATGTATTTTGTCTGCTCGTTTGAAAACTTATACCTACTTTATTACAAATTACAGTTTTCTGCCAGTTACTGACATAGAACTCTTATATTTGTAACAATATGGCACTTTCACACGCAGAGTGATGTAGAACAACCCATAAAGGCGGAGTGAGGGTGACCCGCTTGCGAGTGTGGACGTGAGGATGTGGCGCATTTGTTTGATATTGATAGGATTGGAGCTTCCAAACCATCACGAACTCTCCAACAGTCACGCTCCTTGTGCGCGCAACACATTACAAAAATCAGTCATTAATTAATTTTGAAAATGTCAACATTACAGTATAATAGATAAATATATTATTTGGAATGAATTTTGGATTCAGGACATCATGTATATCATGCTATGTTTGAAGTAAATAACATAAGGAACAAAATGTGACAAGGTAAGGGCAAGGAAGACTGCAGAGGCTTTAGAGCCTAGCGTGCATGCAAGTAAATAGTAGAAGAGAAGAATATCTAACATACCATAAGGAACGTTACAAAAAAGGGCAATTCGTGCTATTTATAAATAACGATCTAGGATATCTCTGAGGGATAGGTTTAGGGAAGTAAAAATTTTAACTGTAGTGTCGCAGTAAATATATGAAAATCTTTTATATGTACATAAAAATATCAATAGTTTCAGCAAGAAAAGTGACGTTCACAAAGTAAATACTAGAAGTAAAAATAAGCTGTTGGTGCATGATACCCGTCTACACAAAATAAGTAACTCTTTTATGGGGCAATGTATACACTTTTACAACAAAGTTCCCAATAAAATTAAAAATCTATCAATAAGTAAATTTAAATCTTTTATCAAGCAGGTACTTTGTAAAACGGCATACTACGATATTTCAGACTATGTAAATGATAAAAATCCTTGGGACTGATGATGCTCAATTACAGGATGCATAGGTAAACCAAATTAAAATGGAAATAACATAAAATTGAATGGCTAAATTTTTTTTATTTAAAACATTAATTGTATTTTTAGTTTATTTGTATTATTGATAGTGTTTAAAAAGAGTAACTATCCAGTTTCTTGCCGGATTCTTCTCGGTAGGAATCAACAACATTGTGAACCGGCGGGAAGGTATAATATTTTATAACTTTGACGATTCAAAAGTGATTGTAAAATCCTTATTTGAATAAACCATTTTGACTTTGACTTTGAACAAAATTGTGACAAGGTAAGGGTGACTGCAGAGAAGAAGAAGAAGGAAGACTGCAGAGGCTTTACCATAAGGAACAAGGCTCTAGCTAGAGTCTAGCGTACATACGAGTTTAAAAGTTCCGTAAGACAAAAAGGTGACAAGGTAGGGGCAAAAGGGCAGAGGCTAAGCACTAGAGCCTTGCGTGCATACGAGTAAATAGTAATAGAGAAGAATATCTAAAAACCGGCCAAGTGCGAGTCGGACTCGCGCACGAAGGGTTCCGTACCTGTATGTTTATGGCCCGCCTTGGTATTGCCAATCGAACGAGGATATATGGGTACACGGCCACGGGTAAGGTAGTCAGCGACTATTCCAGAACTAATTTGCACACCGGGTGAAAGCCGGCGCGGAGTCAATCGTACAAAGTGAAAAGACATTGCGTCATCGCTTATGTTTACCGAACAATCCCCCGGCCCAGCTAGGTTAAATCGGGCTGAGACTTCTCAAACGGGAGAATCCTAAATAACAGGGAGACGGGACAAGGTCGTCGCAACTCGTTTCAGAGTGGAGTCACCAACCAATACCTTAGCAACTCGAGGAACTCCATTCTGCCCTAGAAACACTTGCAATATACTGCATATTCGCCTTCTTCAATAAGACAAGGTGTCCGACCTCACGAGGTTCCGTTTTATCAGACCACCGGATACGCTGCTGCAGAAAATGAAGATACTACCGTGAGAATCGTTTCCAAAACGATTGCGTAATCTGCTGCAGTAGATCAAAACGCACCAATTACGGCCCAGATTAAGAGCCTCAAGGTCATTTGGGTCCGACAAAGAGGCTGTGAATTGAGAACAGCCTTTATTTTACAAAACACGGTAGCTCATATCCAATTTGGATGTCATTTGTCATGAAAAACTCACAAATTTCCGTCATCTGACGACTAGCGCCCTTATAATTCAGCCTCACCGTGGGCGGAGGGGGGGGACAACCTTACCGGTCTGTCCGTGTCTTGTCCCGACGCAAATGATAGGGTGGTGGGGACCACCACAATCGCTTCACACAGTGTCCGAGGAGGGACACTTAAAGCACCATCTTCGCGTGCACACAATGTTGCGTCGACCCGCGGGACGCTAATCGCCAAATCTGGGACACTTGGCCACAACTTGGTCCCTATTGCGACAAAAAACGCACGGCCGCGGTCCAGTAGCCTCTGCAGCAGCACACAACCGCCCACCACCTTCAGGTCCAGGCAGCTGTCTGGGCAACTGCACCGGTGATGGCCTAGTCCTAAGGTACGAGGCGGAGGGTCGGCGAGAGCGAGGTTATACGCCCGATGACACTTCTCTACGAGAAAACCAACCAAATTTGTAAATTTTTTTGGGGAAATGAGTGTCAGAGTCGTCCTCGTAGGAGCACTTAAACCGGTTCCTTACTTCAACAGGTAGCTTTCCTAAAACTATGTGGAGGATTTGAAAGGATCACTCCTCCACTGGAAGGCCCAAAGCCTTTAACGCGTTGTACACCATTAACAGGACGTTAAGAAACGCAATCCATAGGTTCTTAACGTCCTGAACTCGTGGTTACCCCAGAATGGCAAAGACGCGCGAGTCTGCCAACTGCAACACATTCTGGTAATGCTTATCCAGCAACTCCCGCGCCACCTTCTAGCTGGCGCCATCCAACGGAAGATGCTGGATAAGGCCACGCGTTTTCCCATCCAACGAGGCCAAGAGGTACACCAAATTCTGGGCCGGAGTCAGGTCGGAGCGGGTGTCGACCAGGCTGACGAACATGTTTAAAGGAGGTCCACTTACTAAACGTTTCTGTAAACATCCAACACTGGCAGCCTACTCAGTAGTGCCGACGTTCCCAGGTTTGGGTCAGCAAGCCCCCTATCCGTCTGAGACACGACGAGATCGCCTGTCGCAACTCGTCCGATATTTCCTCGGCCAGATCAATATCGGCCAGGATGTTGGCCATGGCCTCCGGCTCTAATTCAGAGTCTACCAGCGCCCGGTAGGCCTGACTCGGTACCTCCGTTCGGTCATCGAGCCGTTCCGACCGTGCAATCAGGGCCTGCTTCCTGTCCGGTCTCCCTATATTTAGCTGAGCCGACGCTAGCCACCTAAGCACATCTAAAATTCTCGCCTTTGGTTTCGTCATGGTTAGATTACAATAGCACACAAAAAAAATCAAATTAAAAGAAAATAATTAGCAATAAAAACTATTCTAAATTAACTGAAATAAACGTACGGATCCTTAGTTAAAAAAAAAAAAAACTAAAGCGCGAACCCTAAACTATAATACTATAAGTGAGCGAGAAACCCTAAACTATAATTATAATTGCGCGCGGAACCCTAAACTATAATACTATAATTGCGCGGAACCCTAAACTATAATTACAATTGAGCGCGGAACCCTTAACAGTTCTAACCAAACGCGTATCTCTCTTATCGCTAACAATATACCTAACTTAAATTCCTATAATTCTATCAAACAATCTAGGTAATAAATACCTACCTAACTTCGCTATCGGCGCTTAAGGTTAGTCATAGCCTAGAGTTCCGTAAATCAAAAACCGCTACCAGTTACCATTTTGTATGTTTATGACCCACCGTATGGGACCGCCAGTCTCGATGGGAGGGGTGACTTTCAGTCTGTCCTATCATCGGTTAGGGGGCCTAGCTAATAAGAGGAATTTCACTTTAAGGATATCAATGCAATGGGATAAGAGAATTAAACAGGAAAAAAAGTGTCATCCAGGCGCCGCGACGCTATCTCATGTTCCAAACACGACGAGCTTTGTTGTACACTTGCCGTTTAAATGTTCAATAACTTTACTAAATTTTCAGAAACCCTTCACACGCGTCGATACCACAAATTGGTATTTCCAATCGAACGAGGATATACGAGTACACGGACAGTGTGAAGTCAGCGAATATACCAGAACTAATTCGCACACCGGGCCAGAGCTGGCGCGCAGTCAATCGTACGAAGTGAAAGGGCATTGCGTTATCGCTGATCTTTACCGAACAGTACCATTATCTATAAAAACGGCAAAAACATCACGTGTGCTGTATGGATGCCCTTAAATATTTGTTTTATTTAAATTTAATTATTTGTATTTAAAGTAAATACATAACTGTGAATATTTCAAGCGTCTACCTGTAGCCGTTATCAATATCGAGCAAAAACGAGCAAAAAAATCACGTTTGTTGTATGGGAGCCCCCTTAAATATTTACTTTATTCTGTTTTTTAGTATTTTTTGTTATAGCGGCAACAGAAATACACCATCTACTAAAATTTCAACTGTCTATTACGGTTCATGAGATACAGCCTGGTGACAGACGGATGGACAGCGAATTCTAAGTAATAGTGTCCCGTTTTACCCTTTGGGGTAACCTAAAAATCGGAAGCGGTAGAAAATAATTGAATATCGTCCAAAGTCGTTCAGCGCCCGCGCAGCATCAACGCAGCGCAGCATCAACGCAGCGCAGCATCAACGCAGCGCAGCATCAACGCAGCGCAGCATCAACGCAGCGCAGCATCAACGCAGCGCAGCATCAACGCAGCGCAGCATCAACGCAGCGCAGCCGTCAACAATTAGGCGTCAAGATGTAAGCAGTTATGTTCATTCGATTACGTTTAGATCTAAAAATGTATGCCTGCAGTCGTGCCTAAAGGAAATATTGTTGAGAACTGCGGCACAAAATAATTGTTTTAATCTAAAGTACCTGATACCAAACGGCTATGGCTATCCTCTACATCGATTTGCAGTTTGCGAGCTGAATTTTATTGATTAGTAGTTAGTAGTTGTATTTTTAGTATTTTTGGTGTTTTGTTATTACTACTACTACTACTACTGACTACTTTTCTCGCAAAGACCAAATCGTCCAGATGTTATAGGTACTAGTACTAGTACTCGTATTTGTTTACCTATTCCTTTATCGTACTAACTACCTACATATTTATTTGTTGTGCGCTAAAATGTAATATTTGTAGTTAGTGTTACAGTCTTAGATGATATACGAAAATTTTACACCAGTAGGTTTGGACCCTTCAGGAACCTTGGCAAAGATACGTGTGGCACGGTTTGAGCAAATAAGTATTGTGATGATACTCATAAATGTATGTATGTAGGTGTTTGTGATCTCTAGCGGGACCGTTGGCCTTCACCCACTTTAGTTGTAACCGTAAGGCGACGGCTCCGGTCTGTCGCTGACCCTTAACGGACGACAAATACCTACCTGTGTGGTTCCTTACTGATTTGTGAAATATAAATTAAAATGATAAACAGTTAATTTTACAACGTTATATTAAAACTGCATTGAACATTCATAAAAATCTGTAAGATACGGATAAGTATCAGGTTCAATTTCAAATTGTCACCGTTTAGTAAGTTCATTTATACAACGATATATATATAAGCCTTGAGTTTTCGTAAATCTCAGAAAATACCAGTTAAATTTTTTTTTGTGTTATTTAGAAAAGTCAGCGAAATTTTAAAAAAAAAGTTCACGCTTCGATACCAAAGAAGGTTTTTGGCTGATTTCACTTTTAATTTTGGTATTAATTTTGTAAAATACAGAATATGTTTTTTTTGTAGAAAACCAAAGGAAACACAGGGACACTACATAAGGACACAATACTAAACACAGGGACACTACATAAGGACACGGTACGAAAGCCACGCTTGTTATATTTATAAAACAAAGTATAGCCATTCCGTATCCATGATTCTGGACTCGGACATGTATAGCCGAGTAGTTATTACCTAGAAGAGGCTCTCTAGTTACTCATGTGTGTGCAGTGCACGTAACGTATAGCGAGTATTGAGTCAATAGACTCCGAACGGTTTGTCTCATTATTACCAGAGTATTTATTACTAGAGTAATTATTATTAGAGTATTTATTACCAGCAAACCTATTCCGATGTCGATGACAGCGCGAGCTCTGCTTCAATTTCTACCTGCCATGTGGTTGCTTTGACGATCTTAATACTAACTAGGTATTTACTTATTTGTTTTTATGAAGAGCATGAGCCCAGATTTAATTTTAAATAACTTAAACTAAATACCTTTTGTTTTCTTTCAATGCGGAGAATATAGATCCTTTTCTATATATGTATATACCTCAGGTCACTCTTTTTTTGATACGTGCTACAGTGGCTCACTCGGCAATGATGTAGAGGCATCAACTGGCAAAGAGGGGATGAGACACCAAAATAATGCGACCCTAACCGATTGTGCTTATACCCTTTACCCAAATTAAAAAGTGGTTATGCGACAGAACCACAAAATTACACAAAAAACAAAGGGCGGAACAAATGGACTGCAGACAAATAAGGCTGCTTTCACATCCCTGGATACCTGTCGCACAAACTACTGCAATTCAGTAGGAAAAACCTCCGCCATATAGCTAGCATAATAACAGGTCACTGCCAACTAAATAAACATCTCTTTAACATCGGCATCATTGACAGTCCCCTATGTAAAGTCTGTCTGGATGCCGAGGAGACACCAGCTCACGTAATCTCAGAAAATAAATATTTTTCTTCTTCTTCACGTTGCGACGATCACTGCAAAATTGATTGCTCAATGGGAAACCTTGAGTGAGGCACTAAGGAGCATTAGACACTTCCTAGATTTCTGTACAGAGCTAAAATGTTATGAGTAACCAAAGACGGACATTGCAGATTGTCTGCCTACCTACACAGGATCAATTGTGAGGCTAAGTGCGGAAAACATACGCCTAACACATACCTAAGCAAGAGTTCCTCGTTCTGTGGACGATGTGTAAGAAAACCGCGAAAATCTTGTGGCAATTTGGTTTTCGCCCTGGTCATAGCACTAGCTCAGCATTTCATAAAGTCACCGAAGATATTGGATTGAGCATGGAAAACACTAATGTAACTATATTGGTACTAGTTGACTTCACAAATAACTTCAACACTGTAGATTATGATCTACTTATCTCTGTTTTGACTAAACTGAATATTTCTCCCAGCGCTATAAACTGGTTTTCATCCTATACTTCCGGATTGCTTCATGGAGGAATCCTTTCCCCGCCGCTGTTCTCCGTTTTTATTAACTTTATAACCCATCTTCTCAGCTGCAATTACCACCTTTACGCCAATGACTTGCAAATTTACAAGAACACTTGTATTGCCAATATATCTGATTTCATTGATGAAATAAATGCTAACCTTCAAACATATTTGATCGGTCACAAAGATTTGGAGTAACTGTATTAAAATGTCGAGCAATCTAAATAGGCAGCTCTAGATTACTCAGTTTGATTGATTTCAGTGTTTTGTCACCAGTGTATTATAATAACGAAATCATAACTTTAGTTCAACTGTCAAAGATCTTGAGACATTTTTGTTGGACTGTTCAAGTTTCTGAAGTAAGTAGAAAAGTGTTTAACGCTCCGTGGTCATTTTATCGGTTTAAATATTTCCTTCCATCGGAGACCTTTTTTACTTCTGCAAAGTTTAATTACTCCCATCATTGTCTATGCTGATGTTTGTTATTTGGACCTTACACAAATCTTCTTGATAAACTTGATCGACTTACAAATTTCTGTACAAGATTTGTTCTTCATGAGCGTAGATTTGACCACATTTCCTGATACCGTACTCATCTAAACTGGCTACCCAGTTACGTGAACGCAGATACGTCGCTGTTTACTATTTTGAATAATTCTCACTCCTGTCCTTATATAAAAAGATTATTTTAATATCTTTACTGTTTCACGACAGAGAGCTTCATTCTTCACTAATACAGTAATATTACTAATATGCTGCTCCGAATATCTTCACATCGTTCTAGCTTTATATCCAAGTCTTGAACTGTTCAAGCGGCACTACTTTGGAACACGCTCCCTGAAAACTTAAAGAAATCAACTTTCCGTAACAAGTTAAAGGTTAATCATCATTCACTTTTTAATGTATTTATTATTAATTTTTTATGTATTTTTATACGTATCTATTTTTATACGTCTATGTATGAATATATATATATAGCGCGTAGTGTATTCTGTGATTAAAACAGACAAATTGTATTGTTGATGTGAGTGATATTTTGTTAATAGGTGTTGTTGAAATTAATAAGTGACTGTGGTTCGGCCATCTTAACGCTCACTATTAACGACATAACGACATAGGCCGAGACCGCATCAAATGTGCACAAATCAACAACACCAAATTGGCTGGTAGATAATGCCTATGGCATTCAGTGCACCTATTGTGATTTTTATTGCAATGAAGTGTTTATAAATAAATAAATAAAAAAATGTATATAGGCAACAAAACTACAACAAACAGATAAATTGGATCACTCCTAGATCACGACTAAATGCAAAGAACTCTTTATGCACGTTTTAAATTTGTTATAATTTTCGTGAAATATTCGCTGATACCGCATTGCAAATAGCGTGATAATTTATGGCCATATAAGCCCAGAAATTACTTTTTATTCAAAAATCTTTATTTTATGTCTTAACTTTTGTTACCTACTATTATACAACATGTAGGTATAGATAAACGCAATAAGAAAAATGGGTTCGGTATAACTACAACGACAGGCAGCGGCAAGCAACAGGTATATTACGTATCAGAGCCACTTTTCCTAACAAAAATAAAAGGTGTTTAATCTATAAGTGTGATTGTCTTAGACGCTGGATATCATCTATGACCAGAGTGCAAGACACACCAAGCCAAAAAAGGGCGATAGAACAAATCCATCGAATTACAGGCCAATTGTTATTACTTCACGTCGGGGCAAAGGTTGCTGCTTTACAAGTCGCAAGTTCGGCCCCATATGGAGTACTGCTGCCATCTCTGGGCGGGTGCACCCGGATACCAGCTTGGCCCTTTTGACTCGGTTCAACGACGGGCTGTGAGAATTGTCGACGATCCCAAACTCACTTGCGGTATCGAGCCCCTAAGTCTGAGGAGAGACTTTGCCTCCCTGTGTGTGTTCTACCGCTAGTACAATGGGTTGTGTTCTGAGGAATTGTTCGAAATGATGCCCACGGCGACTTTCTACCATCGCACCGCTCGCCATCGGCAGGGAATTCATTCTCACACTTTAGAACCAAAATGGTCGCGTACAGTGCGGTTACTTCCTCCCGCGAACGCTTAGGTTGTGGAATGAGCTCCCTGCCAAGGTTTTCTCTAAGGACTACAGTATGGTTCTTCAAAAAAGAAGTAATTAGATTTCTGAAGGGTCGGCTTCGCGCGAGTGATGACCTTGGTGTTGCAAGCGTCTATAGGCTACGGTGACCGCGTTTGCCACCTTAGTGGTATAAAAAAAAAACCTCTATCCTGTCGACGGCGATGGCACGTGTGATCAACACACAGCTTCTAAGATACCTAGAAAAACACGACCTTGTCAGCGCCCGTTAATATGGCTTTCGACTGGTGACCTTCTAGTGTATCTCACACATCGACGAGAACAAGCCATTGAGAGTCAGGGGCAGGCATTAGCATGTAGCATGTACTCAGCGAAGGCGTTCGATCGGGTCTGGCACCGGGTTCTTCTTTTGAAGTTACCATCTTATGGCACGGATCAAATGGGTGACTAGCTTTTGGTCCGGTAGAGTCATACGAGCCGTAGTTGACGATTGTTGCTCTGATAGCATGGACATGAATGCTGGTGTCTCGCAAGGCTCTGTACTATCTCGGGCATGTTTCTACTGCATATCAATGAAAAGTTGGACACCAACAACATACATTGCTATGCAGATGACAGTACTGAAGACGCTTATTACACGAGCCGTGCAAGCACCCCTCGTTCCGATGTGGAGGAAAAGCGCGGAGAACTTTTGTCTCAAATTGAGATTACTCAGTTCAAGGTACTGGGGATAAGAAAACTTGGTCCAATTCAAGCCTACGAAGACACAAGTCTGCGCGTTCACTGCGAAGAAAATCATATATACTACTGGTCCCACAATGTCAGAACACTACACTTACCATCAGCGAGAGCATTGGGATCCTTGGTGCTGACACCTCCATTGATGTTCAGTTCCGAGATCATTTGTAAGACAAGGTAGACATAGACATAGACAGACATTTATTTGTACAGGTGAAGCTGGCGTCTAAAAAAACTTGGAATACTCAACAGAGCAAAGGGGTTCTTCACCTCGGGGCAAAAGTTGCTGATTTACAAGTCGCAAGTCCGGCACCGTATGGAGTACTGTAAAGCAGCTGATTTAATAGTCTGGTTCAATATGGTTTAATAGTCTAAAAAGTTTCACGAACTAAATTTAAATTTTAATACTACACTTTAGTTTTGTATAATTAGTACTGTATTCTATTTCTGTTCCTCAATAAAGCGACATTCTACAAAACCATACTATATTGTTTTTTTTTTGTAGATTAAATAATAATCTTTGTAATGGATTTTTGTAATTAATTTGTAAACTGTTTAGTAGTTCCGACGACAACCACTAGATCCTCACTGAAAATCAGTGCTGTGTGTTACTGCTGCAGCTTTATACTGAGTGAGGTCCGTTTTGGTTTGGCGCACCAAAAGAGTATCTATTTAGTCTTAGTAGAGTAGTATTGTATTTAGTATGTACTTGTGTTGCGCTTATTGCTAAATAAATTATGTCTTTTCTTACAGTGTGATTTCAGAGAAACTTCCTCCTGCGAACGCTAGGGTTGTGTTATAAGATCGCTACCAAGGTTTTCTCCAAGGACTACAATGTGGGGTTCTTCAAACATTAGTAATTAGATATTTGCAGTGTCGGGAACGCGCGAGTGATGCCCCAGGTGTTGCAAGCGTCCATGGGCTGCGGTGACCGCTTACCATCAGGAGGACCGCAAGCTTGTTTGCCATCTTAGTGGTATAAAAAAAACCCAAACGGTAGCTGCGTTTCGAACCAGAGTTTCTGTAGCCACCTTCCGGCTTCATCATCAGACCCTAAATATTAGGGTATATATTTCAGAATACTTGTTCAGACAAATAAAACAAGCCCAAACTCGATTGGTTGCGTCCTTTCCTTACGGAGTTTCTACTTAATCATCAGACCCTGTGTACCATCGAAGACCAGACTACTCGTCAAGACAAATCAAACAAGCCTAAAATTAGTTTTCCTGATAGATATAGCTTTTTAGCTATAAGGTTGCCTATTTGTACTTTTTTTATTCCAGCTTTTTATTGTATTTCTTTTGTAAATTGTGCAATAAAGAAAATTAATTCATTCATTAGATTGGTTGCGTCGTTTTTTTTTCTTCCGGCTCCCGGATCCATTATTTCATCAGATTATTTCCAGGGTACTTGTATTAGAACCAAAGTTATATAACAGCTTAATTTGAGCATCGGGATCTTACAAGTAAGTTTTGACCTATAAAACATAACGCTTTTTGAACTATCGATTTTACTTCGTTAAATACGGGGCATACACTATACAATACTATACAATACGGGGCATAAACTATACAATGCGGGGCCTAGACAATAACAATACTATACCGGGGGATATAAATGCAAATCGATTCTACACTAAATATTATTATGTAAGTTCTTGTATATCCGGCAAGACAACTTTTTGAAATATCTTGCCTATTTCCACAATGTTTGTTTGAATGACCCAGATGTGCGTGCTGCACACACACACCGTACTTGCAGCTCAGTGGGTCGTGCTCGCCCTAGCGCGTGGTAGCGCGTGGTTGCGCGCGTGGATGCGTCTCGTCGCGCGCTCATGCAATATGCATCGGTAACGGAACGGCGCGCGGCGCGGCGCTCGGCGCGCAAACGGGACCCGCGGCACGGCTGCACTTGCGACGACCGAGCGCACACCTACACATCACATTCCTCATATTTAGGTTGCGTAGGTTTTATGTCTTGCTCCATATTTCACCGCAAAGGGAAAGTTACGTATTATAGAAATAGGGCTTAGCAAAATTAAACTGCATTTTATGCAGAAAGCAAGCCGTTTTACACAGTGATACTTCCAATGTAAATTATTTCATCCGAGGAAATAAAAATTCCAGATGGCGGACCTATTCCAAAATGAGAGGTTTTCCGAGGCTAATTAAAAAATAAATTAGTTCTTAAATATAGACTAGATGGCGTTGACTCGACAGGGCGCATTTGTTAAACATATAGTATGTTTATCATCTGTGAAACGTTGAAATTTTTTTTTGTTTGGGTACTCTTTGATAAAAAATTTACCTCTGAGCTGGGAACTGTCATTCGTTATTTTGTTGTTACTTTGTTATTTGAAGATGAGTAAGAATAGCGGATCATAGTCTGTAGCAGACCTGAAACAAGAGCTCCGGAAGCGCAGCGCGAAAGTTACAGGGAAAAAAGCAGTTCTTGTCTAGAGTTATGTACTTTTTTACTTTAAATGCGAGAACATACTATATGACAAAGTCACATAATTATCTATACTGTATAGGCCTTAGTTTGAATTAAACACAACCAAGTCACAAAGTTTCAGAAAAAAAAAAGCTCATTGTTGATTCAACGCCATGTATCTAAGATTTTTAAACAACTTTTTTTTTTATTTCAGCCGTCAGAAAATCCCTCATTGCAGCTTAGTAATTTAAAAAAAATATAGACTCAAAACGACTGCACTGATTTTAGTGATTGGGGTGTCATTAAAAAAACACGCGCTCCATGTTATATATGAAGCGGGCCACTTCTGGGGCCATACCGTTATTTTTGATGATGTATCTGTGTCATTGCTATCCTCTTGGGGTTGGAAGTCATCTAATGACAGTTGGGTACGGCAATGGTCTAAAGCCAGAGAGATGTGGCGTGAGTTATCATATTTGGACCACTGCGGCTGTATAAAAGGCTGCGAAACAAAGCCCTGCACGGTGCACTGCAACACATACAAAGGCATCTGCAAAAACGAAAGGTATACAATTTTTTTTTACTTACTATTTATAGATTATATCAGGTATATTTTGTTCTGATTTCATATGAATTTTGTCTTCTTTTAGTCCAACCACATCGGACGAAGAATTTATAATAAGCACGAATCCAACTCGCATTAATACGTAAAAATAAAGGTAAAGAAGAACGGGATTTATCAGATATTATAAATATTTTAAAATCGACTGAGCCCGACATTATCCCAGTATTTGTGGCTAAACAGCTGGACAAACTACCACCGATTCTGTTTGATCACCTGGACTGTTCGAAACTACTGAAGGACATGTTGGTAATGAAAAATGAGATCGAAGACATAAAAGCTACATATGCTACGCTTGATGCTGTAAAAGAACTTAAAAGCGATATTTTACGATTGAGAAATGACTCATTACCGCCAGCATCAGCGTTTAAAATAAATCTAAAACGTGGTGCTTGGTTAGACAGCGGCCCTATGGGGCTGGCACATGATGGACAACAAACATTAATGAATGACGACACCGAATCATTCGATAATAATAGGTCTCCTTCGTCACAATATAGAAAAATGAGGGTAGTTAGAAACCAGACGGATTCTATATCAATTGAGACTCAACACTCGGTAGAACTCAACCAGACAAGCCCGAGCCCCGGGCGGGGAGCGGTAGGCGTACGGGGCGCGGGAGGAGTGCGGTCACCCGTAGATCAGATGGCGGATCCTCGGACCGGTTCTGAGTCGGACACTGCGCATACATCACTCATACCTAGCCCGACGCCACAGGTAGCGGAGCAGCTAATTGACACCGTGACCGACACCGGCCTTAGTAATAATAAGTCGGAACGATGTGAGTCAGAGCGGTCGCTATGTATAGGCGAAACTGTGGTGCATCAAAATAATAACAACGAAGGATGGAAAACAGTTACAAATCGAAAACCGAAGAAATATCGATTTTCAGGCAAATCAGGTGTAGCCCGTGACTTAGAAGGCAGCTTCAGAGCGGCTGAGAGAAAAATTCCTATGTTTATTACGAACGTACATTTATCTACGGCAGAGAGTGACATTGTGAAACATATTTATAACAAAACACAGGAAACTGTTACTCTGGAGAAAATAAATATGAAATTTGATAGAGGGCACAAAGCATACAAAATTCTGATATCAGAGATAAATTTGCCCAGGTACATGGACGAGAAATTCTGGCCTGCAGGTGTTATATTTAGACGTTTTGTGCACTTCAGACACAAGAGAGCGAATATTACGAAAATTTCTGACGGCTTAAAACAACCAAACAATGGATAGCGGCCCTTATCATTTCGCTACGTTTAACTGTAAAAACGTTAAGCGCTCTGTAGAGGATGTTAGAAGCCTATGTCGTACGTGTGACGTGATATGTCTTCAGGAGACCTGGTTGCTGCCGCATGACATACCATACGTCGGCACGATTGACTCCGGTTTTGGATATACTGCGACATCTGCAGTTGATACGTCGGCGGGGATTCTGCGCGGGCGACCAGACGGTGGCGTCGCGTTGCTATGGCGATATAGTGCGTTTCAACAAGTTTCAGTGTTGCAATGTGATAATACTCGTATATGTGCCATTAATATAACAACTTGCGATACACAAATATTAGTGATGAGCGTTTACCTGCCAACGAATTGTGCCGATAATTTGGAGGATTTTATAGATTGTCTAAGCGCAGTCACTGCTATTATTGACGAACAAGGAATTGAATCTGTGTTTATCTTAGGTGATTTCAATGCAGATCCGGGTGAGTTGTTCTACAAGTGAACTTATAAATATGTGTGATGAACAAAAATGGTCATGTGTAGACTCAGAAAAACTGGGGCTGGACTCGGGTACCTTCACATTCATTAGTGATGTGCACGGGACTAGCAGCTGGTTGGATCACTGTATTGCTACTCACTCGGCTAAGCATTCTGTTATAGAAGCAGATGTGAAGTATGACACTCTTTGGTCTGATCACTACCCACTTGTAATTACTTGCAACTTAAAATTACTTACCCCTAAGATTTCACCAAAAATTAGTAATATAAATAAAGATGTAATATGGGGTGAAAGAAGTGAGGAGCAAGTCGCGAGGTATACCAGAGAGTGTCATATGAGATTAAAAATGATTGACTTTCCTTCAGAGTGTGTAAGCTGTGCCGATTATTTTTGTAATGACCGTGGCCACAGGCGTGTTCTGGACAATCTTTATTCTGACATTGTAACCGCCCTTCGAGACGCAGCAGTGGTGAGTCGGGGAAGCACGAGCTCAAGAAAAAAGGTCGAGGGCCCACGCTTAATGGGGTGGAATAAACACGTCAGTGGGGCTCACCGGGAGGCCAGGGCTAATTTCAAGGTATGGATAATGTGTGGTAAGCCGAGGTCCGGCCTTGTTTACCAGGAAATGTGTCAAAGCCGCAGAGCGTTCAAATCTCGATTAAAATGGTGTCAAAATCAACAAGACCAAATAAAAATGGACGCTCTTGCGGAGAAACACATCAAAGGCGACTTCCGCGGTTTTTGGAAAGCCACTAATAAAACAAATATAAGACCTGGCCTCCCGGCGAGCGTTGATGGTGTGAGCGATTCAAAGGATATTGCTAATATCTTCAAGAACCATTTTTCGGTTAAGTCTCCCCTAGGTCCAGCGAGGGAGGTGCACAATATTGCCAGAAATGGTCAAATGGTGGGGACTAGGTTTCGGGCCAAAGATGTTGCTGAAGCCATTAGGCAAATATCTAAAGGCAAGTCACCAGGCCACGATGGACTCAGCATTGAGCACTATAAGCATGCCGGACCACATATATGTAGACTCCTAGTAATGCTCTATTCCTTATGCGTGGGTCACTCCTATATGCCTGACGATTTAATGAAAACAGTGGTGGTGCCTGTAGTGAAAAATAAAACTGGTGACCTTGCTGACAAAAATAACTACAGACCCATTTCTCTTGCCACTATTGCAGCTAAAGTTCTTGACTGTTTGCTTAATACACAGTTAAATAGTTATGTCACACTGCATGACAATCAGTTCGGGTTTCGTCCTCGGCTGTCCACTGAAAGTGCGATTCTGTGTCTTAAGCATACCGTCAGATACTACACAGACCGCAAGACACCGGTGTATGCTTGCTTCCTTGACTTATCTAAGGCATTTGATTTGGTGTCATATGATCTGCTATGGAGGAAGCTGAGAAGCACAAATTTTCCACTGGAACTGGTCAGCCTGTTTCAGTATTGGTATGCACACCAAGTCAACAGTGTGCGGGGGCAATGTCGGATCCGTACTGGCTTGAGTGTGGTGTTAGACAGGGTGGATTGTCATCTCCAACCCTGTTCAACCTCTACATAAATGAGTTGATCATAGCGCTTAGCAATCAGCACGTTGGCTGCCACGTTGATGGCGTCTGTGTTAACAATTTGAGCTATGCTGATGACATGGTGCTTTTGAGCGCATCAGTCTGTGGTCTGAGGCAGTTGATACGGACTTGTGTGGAATACGTGTCTGGCCACGGTTTAAAATATAATATCACGAAAAGTCAATGCATGGTCTTTGACGCTGGTGTGAAATGTGCAAGTAATGTACCACCAGTGCGACTATATGGTGTACCCCTTAAAACTGTACCAAAATTTAAGTACCTAGGGCATGTAGTCACTACTGATCTCAAGGACGATGCTGACATTGAGCGGGAACGGAGGGCGCTGTCAGTAAGAGCCAATATGATGGCCCGTAGGTTTGCAAGATGCTCAGCTGAGGTTAAGGTCACCCTCTTTAAAACGTACTGCACATCTCTGTACACGTGCAGCCTATGGGTTAACTATACAAAAAAACGGTACAGCGACCTCCGTGTCCTGTATAACAATGCATTTAGGATTGTGTTGGGGCTGCCACGATTCTGCAGTGCCTCTGGCATGTTTGCAGATGCACGCATCTATTGCTTCCATACGACTATGCGAAAGCGATGCGCGTCCTTGCTACGCAGAGTTCGTGCCAGCTCCAATTCTGTCCTGAATATGATCGCTGAGAGATTAGACTGTCCTTTCCTTAGGCATTGCTGTAACAGACATGTGGCGGTGCCAATGCCGGAAAGGAAGTACTAAATGACTGCATATATATGTATGTACTATTTAAATTGATTTTATTTTATATAATGTTCTGACATTTTTATTTTTTGTTTGAGTGGTTTAATTTATTTAATTACGTATTATTTATTTATTTCTAATTCTATTTCTAAATATCAATGTATAATATGGGTTTCTTGTTTACCTGAAATAAATGAATTTTGAATTTGAATTTTGAAATTAAGCCGGTTATCACAAGACGTTATGTACAGGGTATAAATACAAATCGTCTGTTATGTGAATTATTGAAATCGGTGCATTCGTTTTGATCGTATGATGCACCACATCACACATCACGTGCAGTGACGGCTTTCAAAACCACGCGCTTCTTTTGTAAATTCTGTAGTTTAAAAACTACTGGACGGATTGTCAAGCATTTTTTTTATTTTGTAGATAATAGTATCATTAGAACGAAAAAATTAATTAAAACATTTTACAATACTCTTAATATTGCGGCCGCCATCTTGCGAACGGTATTTTTTTCTTTTAATTACAGGCAATATGAACTAATTGACACCCCCAATCACTAAAATATATGCAGCTGTTTTGGGTCTATTTTTTTTTTATTATTCAGCTGCCATTTTGGAAAAGGTCCGCCATCTTGAAATCCAGTGAATGGAATTTTCATTTCTTTGGATGAAATCATTCATATTTTGTCCTTCGTATCACTGGGTAAAGCGGCTTGTTTTCTGCATAAAATGCAGCTTCCGATTTCATTATTGCCCTAAGCTCTTAGAATATTATAAATAATAAGAACGTAAAAAGTGCCAACAAACGGCGCGTCAATCCTAGCACATAGCATTGACGCGCCGTTATTTTTTGCCACCATTTTATTGTTTTATGAGATGGATGAATCGATCAGCAAATGATCATGACATTATTAGTTTATTAGATCTAAAAATAAACGCCGTGATTTTAATAAGTTATACAAAATATAAAATAAATATACAAAACTGACAAAACATAAAGAAATAAAAATAACATTCTTTAAAAAAGCAGCAAGACAAGTAGCATAAGAACAAGGCTTTATAATGTTTTAGATTTATTTACATATCTGTTTTAATTTTAGATTTGAACTTGTTTTAACCGTTAACAGATCTTAGCGTAGTGACAAGAAATAAGGACACCGTGGAAAGTATGCGATGTGATGTTTTAGTGGCAAAGGTCAGGATGATGTATGACGAGACGACGCGTATCCACTCGAGAGACGATAACACGAGAACACGAGAACGTGTGAACATACATACATACATTTGTAAATGCTCGTATCTAAAGTTGTCGCCCAACAAATGGGTAGCCAATTCTATAGGGTCAACCTCGCAAGCCTTACGCACTATAGGTACATGCAAATACATTTATAGTTCCACTTTTTACCGCGTGCAATCTTATATGACCGCGTGAATTCTGAAATTCTGAAAAATTTAGTAGTGGAGCTTTATAAAAATACTTTTAACGATTGCTTCGAACAAAGTTGGTTCCCAAGATTATCCGATAACGGCAACAAAGCGGAAGGACGAGCACCGAGCTACCGACAGTGTTGCAAAAATCAAAATTAAAAATGTAATCTATGGTTAAAAAAAAAGGATGAATAGTTTCTGCGAAGACTTCAAGGGCCAATAACCCGGGCTGCTGCAGCACCCCCTAGTAGTATACAGCCGTAAAATAATTCAATGAATCTGTTCTGAAATAATACCTTTTAAATGAATTGGTTGTCGTAAGTGTCATAACAATATTGCAACGAGTTGACACAAATCGAAGTGCAAACAGAGTATTGGCCGTACGGGACGGGTACGGTACGGGTACGGTACGGGTACGAGATTTGTTTAGAATACGAGTAATATACCGATCCACATTAAATATATGTGTCAAGTATTAAAATATTTTATTTACAATTTCATTTTAAGAGGCTACGATTCGCGGCGCCTCGCAGCGGGCTTCATACAAACGAATTTCTCATTTGTTTTTGACATTTACTAATCAATCACTGAGAAATTTCTTAGTCATAATTCCGAGCCGAGTACCTATGTTTGTGGTTTTACAAAATCTTGTTAAATGTTTTTATTAAGAGGATCGGATTCGCAGCGCGCTCCATACAACAGGATTTTTCTCCTCTGATGAATATCAATCCCTCAAACTCAATGTGTTTTTGTTTTAACAAGACCAGACAACTAATTTCTAGGTCTGTAGTGTTTCAGTTTTACGTTAAAATGTGTAGTTCTAAAATTATTGGTGCAAAAACTTGTAATTTATGGGCAAAACAGCTGCAACTTCTTGCTTATTATACACTATAACAAAAACGTTTGCGAAAATTTTAAAGCACCGCAGACCTAGATAATATAATAAATTTTCTAAATAAAAAAACTTTACTGTCATTCTAATAATATATATAATTCGAAACACAAAAATCATTAGTCAAATTTGCAAAAATCGAATTCTATGATGATGCTGGCTCGCTTGACAAACACGGGGGGCTTGAAACGTGGGAGGCGAGGCGAGGTAGCAGCCAAAATCAGTCGCGGGCCATCCGTGAGCGAATCTTCATATGTATTGCGTTTGACGTAAGTAGGTAGGTGCCTAAGGAAACAATTACGAACGAAAATATCACTGTTGCATGTTTCTTTGCGCAGAAAGTTAATTAGATTTTTTTGACCTTTAACTAGGTAGGTATATAGCGTTTAAAATTTGTTGCTTACCAATTCCAACCAATTCGGGTAATTTTTGAAGTGAAAACTTCTTTAGCGGCGCTGTGCACTTTTTTGTGATGGGTAAAAACTGTTAAACTCGCGTCAGGTCACGTGTCCTGATCGAAAATTCGTAAGATGTCACTCGCGTTAAGACACGTGACCTTTATTTACATTAGGTTAGTTTTTATTTTTAGTATATGGCGATTATGAGTAGTACAGGGAGGTTGGATATGGGATTTAAATTCTATGACAGATTGAGCTGTCAAATATACAACGTCAAAAAATTAAAATAAACAAAAGTTATTATTTTTAATAAATAAATATGGATAAGAAGTGATGGGAAGTAAATAGCGAGTATGTTTTCACTTCTGCCGGCGCTCCCGGAGTGCAACCCGTTTTTTTTTGTCGTGTTTGATTGTGTTAGGGCAAGGTTCGTATGAAAGAAAAAAACGGTCAAGTGCGAGACGGACTCGCGCACTAAGGAGAACTCGAAGACGGCTGGACCAATTCGGGTAATTTTTTTGTCGTGTTTGTTAGTCTTAGGGCAAGTTTTTTATGAAAAAAAAACGGTCAAGTGCGAGTCGGACTCTGGCACTAAGGAAAACTAGAAAACGGCTGGACCAATTCGGATATTTTTTTGTTGTGTTTGATAGTGTTATGGCAAGGTTATTATGAAAGAAAAAAACGGTCAAGTGCGAGTCCAACTCGCGCTCTATGAGTAAATTGATTTTAATGAAATTTGCTTATGTTGTTATGCACATGCCGGGAAAGGTTTCCGAGAAAGAAAATAAGGGCAAGTGCGAGTCTAACAGGAAAACTCGAAGTAGGACCAATTCGGGGAATTTTTTGTTGTGTTTGATAGTGTTAGGGCAAGGTTTTTATAAACGAAACGAGTCGGACTCGCACTTTAAGGGTAAACTTATGTTAATGAAATTTTGGTAAGTTGTTATGCACATTTCAGGGAAGGTTTCTGAATTAGTACAACCCTTTCACAATAGGTTGGTGCGGCAGTTGTTTAAAAAAAAGAAACACGGTTCACCGGGTCAGCTAGTAATACCTATAAAGAGCACTGCCTAGAGCGCGCAAAATAATAGTAGGTAATAAAATTAAAAGTGATCCCTTTTGATTTGCAATTTATTGAACCTCGATCAGACGGGATCATGAGTAAGTTACAATATATTATACTAGCTTTTGCCCGCGTTATCGGTGTAGAATTTCAACGACAACTCCTCACTTATAGAAAAAAAAACCGACTAACACTTGACGTTTTCAAGTAGCTTATGTCCTTCTTCGGGACTCAAACTATGTCCATGCCAAATTTGACCGCAGTTCCTTCCGCCCTGAATTCGGTTATAGATGTAAGATTTCAACGGAAACTCCTTAATTATAAAAGAACCGACTCACACTTGACGTTTTCAAGTAGCCTATGTCCTTTCTCGGGAGTCAAACTATCTCCATGCTAAATTTTATCTTAATCAGTACAGATGTTTGAGCGTGAAGAGGTACAAACAGACAGATTTACTTTCGCATTTATAATATTAGTATGGATTTTTATAATGAATACATACCTATTTAAATATATTATATAGGTATTTTCTTATGATTTTTATGTAAAAACTGACATTAACGAATGATAAATAAATAATAATAAAATTATTAAAATTTCTATATTATTATTAAAAAATAAATTATTAATGTGGCAAACTTTTTGTTGTTGTTGTGTAGTTTAGCAAATAATTATGAACACACTGTTCCACACAATTACATGAATAGACTTATTTAGTATTTTGAACATCCTATATTTCATCAGAACAGGTAAATGTGGCCGAGCTTAGGTTGTAAGAGTAGCCTAATGTCGGCTGTGATTTTTATAGTCTAATAAAATAGTATAACTAACATTAAAAGGCGGCTGAACTTTAGTCATTCAATTAACGGGTATGGAACGCCTTATAAACTATACGAGTCCTAACTTAGGATACTAATAAATTATAAAATTGCTGTCATCCCCCTTGTCTCGGCCGCAGGCCAACATTAGGGTTTTGTAATAAAATAAGAATCCTATCATGGGCCCCGTTATTTCTAAGTAACAAATTAAAGTAAACAACAGCAGTAAGAAAACTATTGCAAGCTATTTATGGTCAATAAAACATATTTCCAGAGTGTTATCCGTTGACATTTTCCGCCAAATTAGTAATAAAATTGCACTGCTGCCGACGGCTTCTATGCACTATACCACTGGAGCGTACGACATAAAGACACCATATTGCATACATACCGCCAATGTTACATTTAAATTATAATTCAATGACACATTACATAATCTTTATCACAACCTTTAATGTCTTCAGTCAATCAGTAGGCAGTGAACACGATTTTTAAAATTATAACTTAGTACTTTTTTTTATCCCACTAACGTGGCAAGCAAGCTTACGGTCCGCCTGATGGTAAGCGGTCACCGTAGCCTATGGACGCTTGCAACACCAGGGGTATCACTCGCGCGTTGCCAACCCTCTTGCAATCTAATAACTTCTCTTGAAGAACCCCATATTGTAGTCCTTAGAGCAAACCTTGGCAGGGAGCTCATTCCACAACTCAAGCGTTCGCGGGAGGAAGTTTCTCTGGAACAGCACTGTACGCGACCATTTCGGTTCCAAAGTATGAGAATAAATTCCCTGCCGATGGCGAGCGGTGCGATGGTAAAAAGTAGCCGTGGGCATCATTTCGAACAATTCCTCAGAACACAACCCATTGTACAAGCGGTAGAACACACACAAGGAGTCAAAGTCTCTCCTAAGACTTAAGGGCTCGATACCGCAAGTGAGTTTGTAATCATTGACAATTCTCACAGCCCGTCGTTGAACCGAGTCAAAAGGCCAAGCGGCCAATACTTAACTTTATCAACAACTGCGTTATAACTTTTAAAAAATGAAATGAAAGGTTATGATAAAGATTATGTAAAGCCGGCGAGGGGCAGCACAGTGCAATTCTGTCACTAATTTGGCAATAAACGTCAACGGATACCACTCTGGAAATATGTTTTTTTTGTCCACTAATGGCTTACAATAGTTTTCTTACTAATTCCGGACGGTTAAATAGCAATGTTAAATTTTAATGGATTTATTGGTATCCTAAGTTAGGGCTTTTAAACCGTTAATTGAATAACCAAAGTTCGGCCGCCTCAAAATATTAGTTATAGTTTTTTAATAGACTATAAAAATTACGGCCGAAATTAGGTGCTCTAACAGAAATACAGTATGTTAAAATACTAAATAAGTCTATTCATGTAACTGTATAGAACAGTGTGTTTATATTTTTTTGCTGTAAAATACAATGCTGTTTATCGCATAAAAACAAGTTACCGTTGGAAATTTCAACTATTTATTTTATATTATTTATTATTGGTAAATTTTCAAATAATAAGAAAAACAAGAATACATTTATAACCTAATACGATTTCTATTTTAAAAGGTATTATAAAGAGTTAAAGTTATGCATGGTAAAGTTTCAACACAAATAAATAATTTCTATTGATATATTGCCCTTTTTACGATTCGACATTAGGATAGAAGAAGGCCGTAGTTAGCTAAAGGATGGCGGATATTAGGGAAATTTGCCGTACAACACTTTAAACGCTTATTATTCTTTGTCATGTAATTTAAGATGTTTATAATTACTATATATACTTAATAACATAAAGTGTAAATGTCAAATAGCCCGACAATGCAAATTCAACGATGGATAACTTCAAGGTTCAGGTATAATTAGGACTGAAAGTTGCGTTTCATGTTAAGGGGCCCACATTTGGGTGTTTTACCCTACTCCATTTCAAAAAATACTTACTACGAATATTGTTTACAACCTTTATAGTTTATTTTGGTATTATTAATTATCTATTAACCGCCAATGGTACATTTATGTTGCCTTTCATTTCTTTAGTCAATCAGTAGGCAGTGCACACGTTTTTTAAAAGTTACAACTTACTACCTAACTTCATCAACAATTTCGTAACGTTATTTCGTAACGTACAATTATTTTGAAAAATACTAATTAAGTAGCCTATAAGTACCTATAATATATATATAATATATATGTATTAATTTAAAAATGGTAAAAGGTAAGTAAATATTTGTACTTACATTTTACCATTATTAACATTATTATGATTTTAGAGTAAATTTTAAAAACGTATGTGTTAAGATACCGTATGTGTGGGTCAAAATGTTACGAGGTACCGAGTTACCTACCTATTTTATTATCGTCCCTGCTGGTATCCGTGAAAACATAAATGAATGTTAGCTCAGAAACCTCCTCCTATTTCAATATTCATTCCTGCCTATAAATAAAGAATTTTTCAAAAAAAAAACTCGCATAACCTTTATAAGTTTGTATAAGTAGGTACTTAGCTATTTTCTCAGAGAGCATGCCGAACAGAACGTCTAATACCTTTTCCATTAGAAGCAATGGCATTCTTTCATGCCTATAAAACTTTTGCGCAAGTAGCAATAACTTAACATAGTTTTATCACAATTGGATAAACAATATGGCAGCACATTAAATACTTATTAAATTGAAGAATTAATGATGATAATTCATTTATACTTCGTTAATGCTCGAAATATAGTATTTTTGGGTAAAAGTCATATCGCTTATCAGAATACTGACGTTCCAGCTATCCGACAAAATCATACCAGAATAAGGCGCGCGGCGCGGGGAAAGGGGGTCTCGCGCCCGCATCGTGGTCGATAGGGACAGCAACATTTTAGCAAAAATGTAAAACCCGCGCGGGCGCCGCGAAGTGTATTCTCTCAACTAGAAATCTTTTCTAAAACCCTTTGTATGCAAAACTAGAATCTTTTATAACTTCTGAACTATAAACTTTAATAGAAAACTGTCATACTGCAAACTTAGATATTTATTACTAGAACATATGTTTAAAAATTTTGTGGTGTTTAATCTGGAAGTGTCAAAAATAAGTGAAAATTAGTTTGTATGAAGCACGCTGAGAAGCGCTCCGAATCGTAATCTCTTAAGCTAGAATTTGAATTGTGTATTGTAATTATGTGTATTTATGTATTAGAAACTGTAATGAAATATTTAATTTTAGATAAGAATGAAAATTGTTAATTTTTATTATGGTTATTTATATATATTATATACAAAAACAAATTTTTATATGTTTGATATTCGTTAAAAAAGTAGTTTTATTTATTTATTTTTTATTTGATACCAGTTAGTTATCTCTGTAAAATATTGTTTTAACATTTTTTTAATTACAGGAAAGCTTTGAGCATCTTTGATGTTCTTAGCTAATTAATTATAAATTTAGGCTCTTTCAAAAGTAATGTTTCTTTTACCGTAATTAGTCCTCGGGGGACGTGAAATAATATTATTGGAATTTCTTATTCGTTTTAATTGTGGATGATCATTTTTAATTTTTAAAGTAGTATCAATATATCTTAAGTCAATATTTTACGGTAGTAAACAGGTGTAATATTTATAGGTTTTATCAATGTCCATTAATTTAGTTTTATTATATAACTGTAACGATGGTGTGAGATAATCATGATTAAATAAAGTTTTGACTAACTTATTTTGTGACCTTTGCATCAATTTAATCAGATCAGACACACCTGATTGAGATCTGGGGATCTAATCTCATTGTGTTTCAATGAGAGGTTTTCCGAGACGAATGAAAAAAATAATTAGTTCATAAATATAGACTAGATGGCGTTGACTCGACAAGGCGTATTTTTTTTTAAAAACATATGGTATGTTTATCCTCTGTGAAACGATGTGATTATTTTCTTAGCTTGGGTACTCTTTCATATAAGTTTACCTCTGTGCTGGGAACACTAATTCGTTATTTTGTTGTTACTTTGTAATTTGATGATGATTAAGAATTACGGATCATGGTCTGTAGCAGACGTGAAACAAGAGCTCCGGAAGCGCAGCTCGAAAGTTACAGGAAAAAATGTCTGGAGGTATGTACCTTTTTACTTAAAATGCGGGAAAATACCATATGACAAAGTCACATAATTATTTATACTGTATAGGCCCTAGTTTGGATTTGGGACACAGCCAAGTCACTAAGTTTCAGAAAAAAAAATGCTCCTTGTTGGTTCAACGCCATCTATTTAAGCTTTTTAAACTTTTTGACGTGACAACGTCTTATAAATTGGTTTGCCGGGTGACACTTCAAGAAACTGCGTTACGCTCCGCTCACGTTATGCGCTCACAATGAGAGCGAGTGAGAGGCACGCGCCCGCCTAAGAGCGAGAGAGACAGACATAAAATCATTGTCACGTAAAACTTTCGCCCGTATACCGACTTTACAGGCAACCAGTTTTTTTTTTTAATTTCAGCCGTCGGAAAATCCCTCATTCAATTCTAACGTAGCCGCTTTCAGTTTGACGATCGACAAATACCTGTAGGTATATTGCTACTGGAAATTGCATACCTACATTGTTTGCGAAATAAATAAAATGTTTCGTTGCGAAGGTTTAGTAATATGGCCTCCAGAGACAACAATTAGTAATGTGGCCTCCACGGACTAAATTAATTAGTAATGTGGCAATAAATGCATATCACCAGCGCAGGAGCCTTACTGTTTCAATAATAGATATATGGAGCAACGATATCCACGTAGAGAGAGCTTTCAAAGCCCAGAACGAATATATCAAGTCCACGTGCATTGAGCAGGACACATTGTGTAGGCTACATTGTGTAGGCTACCTTGTGTAGGCTACATTGTGTAGGCTACATTGCTCACAAATATTCGTTAGCGTTTACGTGACTTTGTTTTTGACTTGGAAACCAACATCCCTATTTTTATCCTGATCTAAGAACATTAGCCTAAAACTCATTCGCAAAACGTTAGTATTTTGTTAGATGACGTTTGTATGCATTACGTTAACATCAGTATGCAATGCT
Organism: Apoda limacodes; assembly: GCA_946406115.1. Classification (NCBI taxonomy): domain Eukaryota; kingdom Metazoa; phylum Arthropoda; class Insecta; order Lepidoptera; family Limacodidae; genus Apoda; species Apoda limacodes. The sequence continues at coordinate 20,454,013 of OX291563.1, read as the reverse complement.
AACATATGTCTCGGGGTCGGCTAACTTGACGGATGCTAACCGTAAGCTCAGAAATATACAAAAATCGTTAATAACTTAATATTAAATAACGTTTAAAATAATAGTCAAGATAGCCGACCCCGAGCTTTAAATACGATAATACAGTTTTAAATATTCCAACCGACACATATATACGTCAGTTAACGTAAGTTCCCTAACGTCCTTAGTTTTTAAAAAAGTTATTGCAAATTAAAAAATAACGTAAGCTTTAAATATTTTTAAATGTGAGAAATAACGTCGATACATTGAAAATTTTCAATTGACAGCTGATAAATAATCGTTAGTAAAGTTCTCGTCAGTGGAGACTATTTAAGTAACGTTATATTTATATAGTCATTTAAAACGTTGGTTCGTTATTTGTCAATCACTTTTCTGTTTTCTTTATACTAACGACGCGATTGACTCAATATCTATCGGATGGATTTATATTTCTTTTTTTATAAAATTAATTACAATATTATTTAACTTTAAATATTAAAAAAGAGTGTGTTGTTCAGAAACTACTTTTTCGATTTTGTACTCATTTAGGTATCACAATAAACCACAAATTACTAATAAATCTAAATAAAATATATTTATTTAAAAAAAATTACACAAAACATCACTTACCACGTAAACGAGGAAATATTTTCCCATTTTATGGTGTCCCAGATATCTTAGTGACAGCAAAATAATCTAAACACTCACTAAGTTTAAAGGAAAGTAGCACAGTCCGTCTAAATAACAATTGACAATATTGTTTACTACTATAGTAATTTTAGAAAATTTACTAAGAAACAAAATTACGGTATCAAACTTTCTAATTGGCGCGCTCGCTTGTTTGGTCACCGAACTTTTTTATTTTTTCTTATGTGAGTAGAGGCAAGTGTGCGTCGCGTACAGCCGCGGCCGGTGCGTTCGGAAGTGTAAGACTGTGCCGTGTGCCGTGCCTAGCGGGACTCCATGTGAAAGAACGGGACATAGTGACGTTTTGGTAAAAGGATCTCATATAGAGCTGTTTTACCTCTCATATAAAACTAAACTTTATCCGCTTTTACCAAAGAATTTAAAAAATATGTAAATTCTATGTAACTCTCAAGTGTAAGACATAGGCGTGCTTTTATAGCATTCTTAATCAATAATAGTAAGTATTAAGTACACGTCACTTATATTATGAAATAAGTTCTAAGTACCTACAAGTAGTAGTAAAACAAATCACACAGAAACTAGAAAATCACGATCTCAGTCTGACTATAATTTGGTTGAATGTAGGCTTAGGTATTATAATTATTTTGACGACGTACTGTTCTGGTGAGCCATTAACAAACGGCAGCCATCCAAAATCATTTTTTCAATATTATGTAGGTGATCGGGTCATTCTTTCATTATATACTATTTATTATATTCTTCCAGCTACAAATATGGCTTGCACACTTAAACTGCTACTTTCTTGCTTATATCAATAACTTTATTATATAATTAATCTTCTAGTCCTCTCATAGTATCCTATAGGACACGGGCCGTTCAATGGTTTTGAGTTTATGTCTCTGTCCTCCATTAGTAAACAAACAACCATAGTTCAGCGCCTAAATCATTTAATCACACTCCGGTTGAAGAAATTTAACAATGACATACTTAGTAGGAACTGTTTGTTACACAGCGTCTCGACACGATGAACCAAAACAGTAGATACTTTTATCAACATCAAGAAGGGTTTCGTTAAAAAGTAAGTTCAACATTATTTTCATATTTACAACGCACACGCACACATGCCATACCACAGTAGGTAATGATTTAAATTAGGCCATAGCTATTCTGATTACAATTGTGAATTTGTCTAATAATATGAGAGTAATTCTACCATTATTCTAATTTGACCTACAAAACGGTATTTTTTCTCCTGAGAGCAGCGGTATTATCGACTCTAGTTATTTAAATGGATCTGATTCTTTCTCTACCACCGCTCAGTGCACCGCACCGGTCGGTACGAAGCGTAAATCTAGTAAGGCCGTGGGCCTTTTGGTATAAATATAATACTCTTTGGCCGTGGGCAAGGCCGTGTGCCGCCCGCGCCACAACTGCTCGCACCGCGCCGTCGCACTTATGATCTCGACAATACTATGTGACTAGAGATAAAGTAGGTTAGTCGGTAACCTGAATATCAACTGTTGCTAAACTAGTCCGACAATACGAGTGTACCGCTCTACGTTCTGTTACAGCCGGAAATAAAATAACAATAACATCCGCCAACAATCCGTCTCCAAGAAGGAGTGAACCTAATGGGAGCCACCTAGTCACACGGTAGAGGCACATGAGTAAATATCCCATGTGGTAGAGGTACTGACAAAAAGGTCTGCGTATATTATTGTAGAGGGCTCCGAGGATCTAAGATTCGGATCTTGAGTGGCGGGTGTGGACCTCGCATATCGAGGTGAACGACTTGTGCGGACAGACCCTTCGATTATCTGTAGCAAAAAATATGTAGAGCGAAATATAGAAAAACGCATATTTGCACACTACAGACCGATTTTATTTTATTTACTTACCTTCTAATCCTAAATTCTAACACATATTTACAAAGTATATTTTTTTAGGTCTCATAGTATTGGATGGATACTTGTTGTAGTCTCTTGAATTACTGACTAAATACAAAATTTCGTTCCATATTTATATAAAAATAAAAAAACACCATCAGAGGAGGGAGAGGATGTTCCAGGGAACATTCTAGATTTAGTGCTTAAGTCACTTGTGCTTACTGTGGTGATCGAAAATCTATCCTGTATAAAAAAATAATTAGTTAAAGATAGTGCGTAGTCATTGATACAAACATATAACAAAGGTGTCGGTATTACTACGTAGCAATAAACTGCTGCTTACACTTGAGGTTTCTGTGGGGTATCGCTATTACAGTGACACGATTCGCGCCTAGACTATACGTTACGTACGTTGTTTTATGTTTACACGGTTTCTAATGACGTATAGTGGTATATACGAATGTCTGCGGTTAGGGCGCAGTGAGAGAAGAACTGAAAATCTAGCTCTCAGGGTACTTACACTGACTAAATTTCATAAAATGGTTCTGAAATTCGTACATATTTTACAGTACTTTTCGTGTCTGTCCGTTTGTCCCGTCGTATGAAAAAGGGTGATACAAATTTTCAGGATATACCTGTACTTCAGGGTTTGGAGTTTGAAACCTAGTTATATTGCAAGGTGTTTGTGAGAGGTATCTGGTGATACTTTTACCTTTTTCGCATGTAAACTGGTTGTTTAGTTATAAGCTTCTGTATTTCACAAGTTTACATGCGATTTTGCCTCTACCGCACTGCTTACCGTAATAGTATATGTATGTATGTGTAGCGGAAAAGGTGTGCATTTGACTATTGTATTAGGTACCTACATCGTAAGGAATTAGTGACCCTGGCCATTAAAAGTTTCAGTCAGTCTTTCTCTTTTTTGTCTATAGGCGCATCCCTTTTGTATCCCTATTGCAGTTTATTCGTAAAGGAGAAAGGACGACTGTATACCTATATCTTAGTAGCCGTTCGTACGTTTTATATAGAACTTTATACATGAGTTCGGTATAATGTTGCACAACAAATGACATATATTTTAAATTAATACAATAAAGTAAACTTAGACGTACGTACTAAGTCGACAACGTAATTTCTATTACAACAAAAAGTAAAGAGGGAAAATGAAACAAACCTACTACACTTTCACCTAACTATTTCACAACTTATTATAATTACATTTTCTTGATTCTAAAGCTAGTCCCTATCAGAATCCCTAATATATAGCTCAATATTAACGTACATGACATTGTGAAACATTACAAAACATTAAGTGCATCTATAGTTGCAGGTTATGTTGCTGTCTGTGTCTAGTAGCGGTGATAACACGACTTATAGCTTGACTAACAACACGAATGTGATTGTATGCGTCTAGGGACCTTATTGGGAACAGTCTCGAGCTATTCTCTATATCATCATCATCATCATATCAGCCCATTGACGTCCACTGCTGGACATAGGCCTCACCTAACTTTTTCCACAGCGTGCGACTCTGTGCCGCCTGTAACCAACGGCTCCCCGCTACCTTTACGAGGTCATCTGTCCATCTAGCGGGGGGCCGTCCCACGCTGCGCTTTCCGGTTCGTGGCCGCCACTAGAGAACCTCCTTCCCCCATCGGCCATCGGATCTTCGAGCTATGTGCCCTGCCCATTGCCACTTCAGCTTTGCGATTCGGTGAGCTATGTCGGCGACTTTAGTTCTTCTACGGATTTCCTCATTCCTGATTCGATCACGTAGGGAAACTCCGAGCATAGCTCTTTCCATCGCCCGCTGAGCGACATTGACCTTTCGTATAAGGCCCATAGTTAGCGGCCACGTCTCAGTGCCGTAAGTCATCACTGGCAACATACTCTGGTTGAAGACTTTTGTCTTCAAGCACTGGGGTATTTGGGACGAGAAAATAGTACGCAGTTTTCCGAACGTTGCCCAACCGAGTTGGATTCGGCGATTAACCTCTTTCTCGAAATTGGACAATATTATACAATATTATTCGTCAACAACTTCGAACGTAGAGTTCCCAACAGTTATTGGAGTGGGTGCTACATGGCCATTCGACATGATTTTCGTCTTGTCCATGTTCGTGTTGAGGCCCACTCGTTGGGAAGCTCTACTGAGGCTTTCGAGCATTGTGCTAAGGTCCTCCATCGATTCTGCCATGATCACAATATCGTGGGCAAACCGAAGGTGGGTAATGTACTCGCCATTAACATTGATGCCAAAACCGTCCCAATCCAGAAGCTTAAAGACATCTTCCAACGCATTTGTGAAGAGTTTAGGAGATATGACATCTCCCTGTCTCACACCTCTCTGCACTTGGATCGGTTTCGAGTTCTGATCCTGGATATGGACTGACATGGTGGCGTTATCGTACAAGCATTTTAGCACCTCGATATACCGATGATCAATGCGGCATCTCTGTAGAGCCTGTAGCACTGCCCATGTTTCCACCGAATCGAAGGCTTTCTCATAGTCCACAAACGCTATGTAAAGGGCCCGATTATATTCTTTTGACTTCTGTATAATTTTCCGTAGCGTATGTATGTGGTCTACGGTACTATAGCCTCTTCGGAAACCGGCTTGTTCGGGAGGCTGAAAGTCGTCGAACTTGCGAGCGAGACGGTTCGTAATTACTCTTAAAAACAGCTTATAAACATGGCTCAGAAGCGTGATGGGTCTGTTATTCTTAAGAAGTGTATTGTCAACTTTTTTGAAGAAAAGCACCACCACGCCCCTGTGCCATGCTTGTGGCGAAGTACCTTCGAGTATGACGGTGTTGAAGAGCTTCTGAAGGACTTTTAGTACCGGTTTTCCACCCGCTTTCAGAAGCTCAGTCGTAACTCCATCATCACCCGGTGCCTTATTGTTTTTAAGCTGTTTGAGAGCCATACTAATCTCGTACAAGCTGACGTCCGGGATGTCCTTGGCATAGTGTCGGTATTCTCTATATATGGGAGTCTGACTTACCTCTCGAAACCCGTGAATGGACTTGCATAAATTTTTGTCCCGAATTCCAGAGTCCGAACAGCTATAGACTGTTCCCAATAAGGTCCTCGGTACCGGAATGCGCGCAGCAAATGTTTGAGTGACTTTTCAACAAAGCACTTTACCAAATCTGAATGGCTCGGCCGTGGTGATATATAGTCTGTGGCTCGGTCAGTGTGGAGTGTGGGTGGAGTTCCTAATGGGGTAATGTGACTATTCATACGATTTGTCTTCTAAACTTTCCCTCAAATGCATGTCTTTCCTATAATAATGTATAAAAGCTTATATTTAACTGAAAATCAAAAAATCTTTCTATTTTATACGAAAAAAATCCCGATCTTAATCAAAAATACCAATTGCACAGCAAAATATTTGCCTTAATAAATTATTATTTTAGCAACAATTTGAGTCACGCATCGGTATTAATTGAAAAGCGGAGATTTTTATGAACGCATATCTAATAATTACTAGCGCAAAATAAACTTCGTAATTCAATTTTGTTAAAACATAGCTTCTTTCCAAGTTCTATTCCACCAAAATAATTTGCATTCAGTCAAGAAATCCAACTATTTTGGACATATTTTGTTCACAGAAGGCAATATTATTACTCTGATTAAATTTCATTTTATCAATCGAAATTGATAAACTTCATTTCGTATGAACAAATTTTTTTTTAACCAAATAAATGTACGTTTTAGATCAACCAAACTTAAATTAATTACCCTAAGACAGTTAATGTTCTTGTATAAAATAAATACATTTTTATATGCAACATTTTATTTTTCTTCGTTTGATACAAAAAATAATTTTGCTTTGATATAATTTATTTTGCGCCAAAATCATGGTTTTCTTAAATCTGCGACGTCACTTATTAAAAACTATATCTTTCAATGAAAATAATTGTATCTTTAATCGAAGCCAGTGAAATGTTCAGTTAAGATATAAGATTGTTTTGAATTAGAGAAAATAATAATTTTAACAGAATTTGTTAGATTCTTGACTCAAAATCTGATATTTTAAGCTGAAACTCTTGTTTTAGTCAAAACAAATAAAATACCTGCTTTAAAATATTAAACATTTTCGTTGAAATAAATCAGCTAGTATCGCTTTGAACGAATTTTCGTTTCGTTTAAGTAAATACCTGCATTTTTTAAATTGAATTTTAAATAATTGTTTATTGTAGGGTTTTGTGCGTCAAATTAGTATCAGTTTATGCGAGAAACCTACAGTTAATTATTTTATGAGAATTGAAAAGCTCGTGGCCCAGTCGAATTCGTCTATCTGAAACGATAAGCGAAGTTAAGCAACGTCGACCGTGGTCAGTACTTGGATGGGTGACCGCTTTTTCTTCCATGTTTAAATAGTCATAACAATTATAATTAAACATAACGCTGTATAATCAGCTAAAGGCGAGAATAGCTGCCTCAGCTCGACAAAGTCCAAATAAAGGCAGTGCGGTAGACTGACTATATGGCCCAAGCCTACAGAAAAGAGGCCTGTGCCTCTGCAGTAGGGCACTAGCTCGACAAACGTCCACTAAGACACACACTAAGTCAGTGCGGTAGACTGACTCTATATGGCCCAAGCCTCCAGAAAATAGGCGTAGGGCTTTTTAAAAAACTTTATTTAATCTTGACGGATAACTATGTCATTTTGGACCGAAACATTTTTTGTTTTAAACTAAAATATAATGTTATTAATTAAAGAGCTGATGTAGTCAAGTTAAGAGCACTATTCTCTTGTGTGAACTAGACATTTCTTCAGTGCAATAACACACGAAGTTCTACGCCCAAGAAAACTAAGTGCTTCAAATAAAGAAGCATATTTTTCTTCAATGAATTAAATATTGTTTCAAACTGATAGAGTTTTATTTACTGGTTCAAAAAAATTTTATCTTGTGTTAACTTCATATTATTTTAAATATTTAAGAGAAATAATATCTTAGATGAAGTAAATATTCGTTGGTGCATATATGAATTGATATTCTCTTGGCTCAACTAATTCTTTTTTACCGTGCAAGTCGGACATGCGCACCAACGACCTAGTTTATAGGAATTTCGTTATTTTTTTCATAATTCAAATTCAAAAACTGTTAATTTACGAACAATAAATAACAAAACTGAAAATTGTGGATATTTAGAAAATCATTCCGTGGTAAAGTCTAAAAAATTAAAAGTTAAATTGACAGTTCAAAGTGCTGATAAAAATGTTCTGTTCGAGTTTGAGATTTGAGTCTTGGGTAGGGTACTAAAATTTTTGCAAATTTTTTTTTTATACTTTTTAAAAAAAAAATTATAAAAATGAATATTATGGGGGACACACAATTAATGAGTTTGGAAGCAAGTATAATACAGTGCAAGTCACGTGCATTTTTAAAGACCTTCCAACGACACCGCACGCATACAATGGGGATTATGAAACCATTTTTTGTCCTTTAGTTCTAATACGTATATAGGTAGAGGCAGCCATTAAAAATGTAGGTACAAATTTTTCCAAATTCGAAAAGGTGGCAGATTATATAAGGCTCTGATGATATAAGAAGATATTGTAAGGGTTCCGTTTTTGCCTTAGCTACGGAACCCTAAAACTTTCACAGCCAGTCAATACACTAGGCAATGTAAAAAGGCACCGCAACGAGCCGGGCACTATACCAGTGGACTGTCCGCTTATTCTCAGACACTTTAGAAGACAAAAGAAAGAAAAATCTTAATCTCAATTTAAAAGTTATAACATTACGCTGTTTTTCTAAATACAAGCATTTTAAAGCCCACTAGATCAAAATTTTGATGCATGAAATCACAGTCATTGTTAGGGTCTATTCATATTTTTTTAATTCAAAGTAGCCAATTTCAGAAATAAAATAAAGTGACAAATTTTCTTTTGGGAAGATGTAATTTTCATTAAAAAGTAATAGGAAAACAATGACATTAAGTGAATTTCTACAATTTATTTTTTGTAACCTTCTGCAAAATGGCTGCGACAATCTTGCGAAATAGGTACCTATTTCTCATTTTATCACACATTTTATCATTTCATATAATACATTTTATCTTATCATAATAATATAATTATTCGCTACAACTGAGTAAGATCTAAGGAACCAAAGCTGATATTGAGCCGCTAGCTTTTGACCGTGGTTTCATCCGCCCTAAATTCGGTTATCAATGTATCCAACAGCAATTCCTCAAATATAGAAAAAAAACGACTCACATTTGACGTTTACAAGTAGCCCAGGTCCTGTCTCGCGACTCAAACTTCATGCCAAATTTCATCTTAAACGGTACAGTAGTTTAATAGTGAAGAGTTACTTTCGCATATATAATATTAGTATGGATTTGCGGTATCGCCTTATTACGGCTTGCACTGAGACATGCATGGCTTAATCTTTGAGACAAGCCAGATAACTTCTGGAAGGATCAATCAGGGAGCTGTCACACGATCATATAACATAGCTCATCAACATAATAATGTTGCCAACACCATAGTTGATATTTTAAAACGAGACTTGTTACAGAAAAATGCTCCAATGTTTTTTGAAAAATCCACTGATTTTTGAGGTATCGCTAGAGGTGGGCACTTCTCAGCGGCATAGTAATAGAAAGCGCGCGTTATTAGTTTTCAGTAGATTAGAACAACTATATAAATCGCAATACTTTGCTATATAAAAAATAATCATTCAATTTGCTGAGCGTGTTTTCTAAACGAGTTTTGACATGATTAATGGAAAACATGTTGCAAAACTAATTATTTAATTAATTAGAGTATTACGTTTGTACCCTCTGGTTAATTTGATGTTCAATCGGTATATTTGATATAAAAAATAATATTTTTGTAAATTGGACAACTTTTATAACATAGTATTGATGCATATTCACGGATTATTTTTAGTACTAGTTTTGTGAAAGATTCGATTTGATTGCATTACAATAATTAATTTGATGTAAAAAATTGACGTGTGATAAGTGTTTTGATGTGAATTTAAAAATAAGTCATAAATCAACAAAATTTATTTTGACGGTCAGTCACTAGTAGTAATATAGGTACTTACGTCCCAAAGTTAGTAGTTAGTAAATATTTTTCTTTTTCTAGGCAAAATAAATATTTAAACTTTTAGGGTTCCGTAGCTAAGTAAATTAACATTTGCAGTGGGTAAATTGACTGTAGGGTATACCTCTTTTTTTGGTGGTTTTCACCTCAGAACTCCGACATTTATAAACCGATTTGGAAAATTATTACTTATATGGAAAGGTTAAACGGCAGATTGGTCCCATTTAAATTTGTAAAGGAACGCTCCAAGAAAACCAGACTTCGGTGAGAAAATGTCTTGAGTTACATCATTTAACGAGATAACTATATTTTAAAACAACAAATAAAATACTTTTAAGCACGAAATAATTTAACAACAGTCCACTATTTTGAAAACCATGTAAAATTTACGTCAATATTTTAATTTATTTTATTTTATTTATTCGGTATACTGTGACGATACCAATATTTATGCCTTAACATTTTTGTAATGCAATGTTTTTATTCAAGTTTTAGCGCGAAGATTTACATTAGTAAACAATTCTCAATAAACTTACTACCTAAAGCAAAATGCATCTTTAAATTAGAATGGCGCGTTTAAATATACAAGTTCAGTAATTTTATACATTAGCTGAAAAAATTATGATTTATCATATGAAAGGTTTGAAGCTAACAAAAAGTTGAATACCGATGACTCAAATGTAAAATATATCATTATAAACTTACGAATCATAAACATCAACACAAAATTAATTGTTAAATGTAGGTAGTAATCTAACTCCCGATTTATGGATTCGGACTCTAGACAAAATTGCGTAAGTTTTGAACCAGTGGTGCGAGTATGGATGCTTTAAAAAGTACTGTGATTGGATGTTTGATTGGTGGTTAAGTGATATAGAAATGGAAGCACGTTTCATATGCTCTTTAAGGTAGTTTCATAACTTTGACTCGAATAAAATTTTATTCAGGAAATTAAACGTAGGACAAATCGGAGACCCTCTAGATAGGAGTTGTTTTCTTTTCTTATTAATTTTATTGCCTTAGTTAAATAGTAATTCTACTGTTATTGGGAGTTTTACAATGTTGATTATAACCGTGGAAAATTAATTTACTTTTAGGCTGTTTTATCTAGACCGTTCATATTAATCTAGTATGACGTGTTAGCGTCATAAGAGAATAGTCTTAGGTAGATAGCTAGTTAATGTAAAAAATAATTTTAATTTTAAAAGTTTAATAAATAAAAGTTATAACAATGATGCAGATTTGTAGGTAGTAAATAGATAGGGTCGTGGGTATTACACAATTCTAGCTGGCTTCGACAAGAATCAATTAGGTTCCACTCTCCTCGGTAGATGTTGCTGTGTAGCCATAGACATCACAGTGGAGTTGGCAGGAGACTTCACGTCAAGCAGACAGCAATGGTGCTTAGCGGTTCGAGTAGGTATTCTAAATTGGTAGCCGTAGATAGTAGGTTGAAGTGTTGAACGAACCCCAATTATCGGGGCATCAACACTGATTAGTAAAAATGTATTATTTATATAAAATGAGCAGCATAAATGTAGTAAAAGTTCTTTACTATCGTAGAAAATTAAATTATTTGAATGCATTGGGCAGCAGCGCCAATAGGTGTTGCCGAGACTTCGCTTTGAGCAAGTCGTCAAACCGGTTCAGACGGAACAGCGCGAGCAAGTTATCAAATAAAATAAAAGCGTTTGTCGTTAGTGATTTTTGTTTGTAATATATATTTTATGTATATGTATTTTTATAAATTATTAGTTTGTTTAATATGCATTAGTAGGTAACTATGTAATTTATTAGGTTATTAATTTTAAGGTAATATATTAATATAAGTGAATATCACAGTATACTTTTTTATTTTATGTTTTTAGGTAAAACGAAAGTGTGACACTAGGACTCTATAATAGTACCCCAACCAACATAACTAGTATTATACTTAAAAGATATTCTTTTTTCTTTGTCAAAATTAATGACCGGAATAAAAAATAGGGTGGGTGTATGAAATGTGGGGTGTGAAGGTTGTTAGAGAGGGGTTAGTGGTGATAAAAGTGATTGGTCCCATACATACAGAACATTCTATTGCCGTCGTTTAAATTGTCGAAACGCTGCCCAAAAAGGAGAAACTATAGTCTACGCTAGAAGCTACCTAGAAACCACGTGGGGTTAAACTACGACTAGATTGTGCCACCATTACCGTACCCACCACCATTACGGTTAGTAAATACTTGTATATTAGAAATTACAGTGAATATATTGTTTGTTCGTTGTGAAATTCTTTAGGTTGTGTTTTAAAAATATCCAAATTAATGTTAAAGCATCGTAATGACGAGTTCGCTTTTCTGTCAGATAGGAATTTATAGTAGAAAGAAATCTCAAACACCTTAATAGGAAGAAATATATTAATAGACTTTGTTCAAGGACATTTTTATCTACGTACAGCAAAACCTTCAATACAAGTAGAAGTGGGAACTAAGATTATAACAGCCATAATAATTATATAGCCCACTAAAGAGCTAGGTCTGCCAAGAGATTCAGTAATTACTATGTGTAATCCATGTCCATCCTTAGCGGCGTTAGCAGGGTTTTACTATTTTGGCTGGTTAGCTAGTGTAGGTGAGCGTTGATGTTCACCGTAAGGGGGCGCCCCTTAAACCTACTTACAATACCAACAGTTGTTACAATAAAACTAACTTAAAATTTCTTAATTAAATACACAGATTAAAAGGATTTCTCTTTACAAGACGGAGTACTTTCTCAAAATATTTAGTTATTGCAAAAATATATTTTCTCAGATTAAAAATATATTTTTGTTATAAAATTACCACCTGTCTGTTTCTGATACTATTTTATTCTTAGATTTTTGTAATTTTTACATAAATACGCTTATTTTGAAATTTAGTTTTATTTCAGTAAAAAAGATGGACTTCTTTAAAATCAAGAATTTAATCCTTTCTAAGATAAATTCAAATAATATCAACAGATGGTGTTGTAAAGTTATTGGCACTAAGCTAGATCGCGTTATTTAAATTATTATGATTTAATGACTACTACATAATTAAATCATTGAGGAATCAATAAACAGACACTTATTAAGAACGCAGTTAGATCTCTAAATATGGCGTTTTTGAATCGGCGGTACCTTTATTTGTCATTGCCTATTCTCAAACAGAAATATTTATTACCTACTCTGAAGAATCAATTACCTAATCAAATCTAATTGCTAGAAAAGAGGATATTTTTTTTCATTCTAACTAAAAATGTCCTTAATGGAAATCGAAACATCTTTCACTTAAAGAATAACTTATCTTTGACTCGATTCATTTGTTTAATTGCATTGAATATTTTTTGTCTTGGTACAAATATTTTCAAGATTTTTTTTTACTTTTACTAAGTAAATATTCTCTTACGTCTATAGGGAGAGGATCATTTTCTTGGAGTTAATGAATTTGCTTTGATACAAAGCAATTCGCCTTTTTTCAAGTAATCTATTTTTACCGTGCAGGTACACACCACATGATGTTAAGTAATCAATGATATGCCTACCAACATTACGTTACATTTGTTACGAGTACAACAGGGATGGTTCCCCATTGTCTCCGATGAGCACCTACTTGCGATCTTCGAACAAATGGATTGGGCAACCAAACTTTGAGTCAGCATCTCGACTCATGGGAACGAGGAATGAAGACCAGGCGCCTTTGATCATCGATCGCCGATGAGCGAGGACGTCATAGTAGACGCTCACATTTTCTTCATATTATATTCTACTTTAATATAATTTGCATTACTGTAATTTTATAATAAATTTATAAAGACTTTTTATTTGTTCACTTTTTAAAAATCCTATCCGGCGGCCAACTAACGTAATTCATTACAAAATATTACACTAAATTTCAACAAATAAAATAATAATATTATTATGTAATAGAAGTATTAAATTCACATGAGCATAAATTAATCAGTATAACATAGAGAAAAAAATATTGTCTATGGTGTCAGTTTTGGCATAATCTGTAAAATAAAAAACTACAATGTAGTTCCTAAGCCGATAAATTAATTAGTCCCATTCTGGTGGACTTGTCCCTTTTAGACCGGCAGTTATATCACATTTGACTTCAGTACCTACGATTTGTAGTTAAAGAATATATTCATTGTGAATTATATTATGCTAAAAATTTGACCTTTAACAACTTGTTGCCAATAAATATCAGTATCTATATCTGAATGTTGGCAGGAACCCTGTTGGTCCCAATTTTTTTTATACAGGGGGTATAAAAAGGGGGGAAGGTCGCTAGGTAATTGATTGAACACCTGCTGTGTAGCTATTTCAATGATTATTCTAGTGGCAATAGTTTTTGTTTTTATAAATTAAAGGTATCTAATAATTACTTTACGAAATGAAAGAACTACAACAATAGTAAGTAAAAAAAATCAAAAATTATCTATAAAAAAATATTTATTAAAATAAAGCAGCAAATATAAAGATAGATACGTGAAAAACATAAAAATACTTATTGATTTATAACTCTTTATAACTGGGACTGAAAAAGCGAATGTTGCCAGAAGTTTTTTATTTTATATACAAGCTCGTGGTCCACCTACGCAGAAATTCAAAATCTTGGTTGTGAAAATGGAAATTATCAAAAATAAATTGAAAAATTACAACAGAAAATTAAGCAATTACAAAAAATATGGTGCGATCCTTCTTAAAGTTCGAATAAAAGATCATAAAAAAATGTAAAAAAAATGGTCAAACGTCACTTAATTTTAAGATTTATCTACGGAAAAAACCAGTACAAGTATTATAGATTTAGTCGCTGATACGTAGGACCTTCTCCCCCGCTCATGCAGCCCGAGGTAAACGTGCATCTAGGCGGTAATACGTGTTGTCTCTCAGCAAAAGATGGCGCTGATCGAATAGATCCTAATGAATCTGACTCAATCTATCCGACCATAAAGGGCGCTACTTGTTTGGAAACCCAAAACAAAGATGAAAACTTGTTCGAAATGAAACAAATAAAATTAACGGATTGTAATGTATTAATTCTTGGAGCACAACAATGTATATAGGGTTGGCATCAAATCTAATAGACTCAAGACAGGAACTAAATACTAGAAGTATTATATCTCAACACTCATAAAACCACTTGCCCGAACTGAAGAAATTTTGACAGCTTGTTATACACTTGAGTGTTTTTGTAAATTTTGTGGTATTTTCCAAATATCAGCCGCCTAGGATGTAATAACAGCCTCATGCGTACCAAACATCAGCCTAGCATTTTTTCGTGCTTTAAGATGCTTATGCTCTGAGATTTGATAGTAATATTTTTATCATACATTTAGGCCACATTATTCGTTGCTAGTGCAACTAGATTCTTACGTAAACCTCTGATTTAACAAAGTTAAAAAGTATTGTATGTTAGTCTTTGTTCTTCCATCTACCCTTTACCAAAAACCAAGTAGAGCCTTGCATCGTCGACATTTATAAAGCCTCCAAGTCCAGATATATTCCATTACAAGCAGTGTTGCGGTGATAGACTCACCCCCTGTCATGTAGGACTAAAGTAGTTGGTGCAAAAGAAACAATCCCCTAAATAATGATATGGGTGCGTAATATATGAATGATAAAAACCGTGAAGGTTTAAAGATAAAAAAAATACTTTAACAAAATAATAGAAAACACTTATGGCTATGATTGTACTCCACAATTAATTGGTTATTAGTTTAGTTAATAATTGACGATATAGTCATATGAAAGCTAAGGAAGCTGTTACTAAATAAAGCTATACTAGATAAACATATTTTAAACAAAAATAGATATTTTATTAAAAAAATATAAGTGGTGGCTAATATTTGGAACAGTTCCGGTACCAAAGTTCAGCCACCCCGGCTGATATATGGTACTCCATACAAACAAATGGACCAAACGTCGGCCCTCAATTAAATTCTAAATCTAGGGGAAAATTTACTTAATCTTTCTTATAAACTGTGTGAAATATTCATAGTTGTTCAACTAAATTATAAAGACATATCTAAGCATCAAAGTAAGTGAAATATCGCTTATTTAGTATCCAGCAAAATCACGCCTTTGTGTTGAAATTTGCATGTATTGGCACAACGATCAGTGAATGGAAGAGCTCTAACGAAGGGATAGGTACGATAATTAGAAGATTACGTCGGAAATTTATAGTCTTTTAAAAAAAAGACCATAGTTGAAGATAGGGCTTGTTACTTCTTATTTATCACAGAAAAAAGCACGCCCGGCTGATATTTGGGGGGAGGCTGGTCATAGGAGCAGATACCAAATGCAGAGGGTTAAACATATGATCTCTCGGATTATAACGCAGGGCCGACCGAAATTTTAAAATAGATAAAAAATAAAATAGTGCCTGTTATTTTTACACCTATGTACTCTAGAAAATATTTAAAAAATTAAACAACACTTACCCAGACTGGGTCAGATGTGGTCGACAAAAATGACTTAAATTCAGCATTTCAAGATATATTTTGTCTATTATATGATTTGTGTTTCCCCATTTAAAGAATAAAAGTAAAAACTAAATCTCCTTTGAAATGTATGACAAAAGTCATAAGAAAATCAAAAAGGCACTTAAACTCTTTACATTTTAAAATTAAATCAGGTAGACGTCAATCAGCATGTAAAAAATATGACAAAATTTTGAGAAGGTGAATTCACATTTCAAAAAATAAAAACTTTTTAACAAAAAAACAACTGGCTTCTAAAAGATGTACTGAAAGGGTAAAAATAATTGTTTATTTCTGAATATCTGATCTGAATTACAGTTTAAAGTTGGTTTCATGCAATTGAAGTGTGTTATAAAATGTTAGGTACATAGAAACCAACTTCAAACTGTAATTCAGATCAGAATTTTGGAAATCTTTTTGAAGCCGGTTGCTTTTTGAAGTGAAAACTTCTTTAGCGGCGCTGTGCACTTTTTTTGTGATGGGTAAAAACTGTTAAACTCGCGTCAGGTCACGTGTCCTGATCGAAAATTCGTAAGATGTCACTCGCGTTAGGACACGTGACCATTATTTACATTAGGTTAGTTTTTATTTTTAGTATATGGCGATTATGAGTAGTACAGGGAGGTTGGATATGGGATTTTAATTCTATGACAGATTGAGCTGTCAAATATACAACGTCAAAAAAGTAAATAAACAAAAGTTATTATTTTTAATAAATAAATATGGATAAGAAGTGATGGGACGTAAATAGCGAGTATGTTTTCACTTCTGCCGGCACTCCCGGAGTGCAACCCGTTTTTTTTTGTTAAAAAGGTTTTATTTTTTACTTTTTAGTGAAAAAATACTTAAATATGATCCACGGAAAAAAAATGTCGTTTAATCATTATACCTCTCTTACATGGATGACTCAACACAAATGTTAAGATAGTTCAATAAAAATTAAACTACTGAATATCAAGATAAACGAAGTTGGGTACCTGGGATGTGGGTTTGAAGTAGAACCCACAACCTAGTAAAAAAATATTATAGGTACTTTCCTGAACAGATTTCGTTTTTATTTAAAATCCTCCTGGATTATTTATTTATAAATTATTTCTGTACCTTCGAAGAATATCAATCACTGATAAAAAATTTTAGTCTTCACTATCTTAGGTAAAAATTTCAATCTATTTTTCTAACATGTTGTCATGAACGTTACGCACAAAAAACTGTCTTCAAATCTTTTTCCTTTTTTATCTGTCATTCTTTTGAATCCAACATTTAAAAGTTTGTCAAAGTAAATAAGTTTGGCATTCATTTCTCGTATGGGTATAGAAATTACAATAATTTTGAAATAATCACGCAAAAGGAGAACTAAAGCTATTTACAGACTAAAAAATATGTAACTAAACAAATCACTTGTTAAAATACGGTATTCGTGGCCCTGCTTTAATGTGGTTAAAACGCTATTTGAAGAACCGAAATCAGTGTGTAGAAATAACGAATTGATGCAAATGATCTTAAGGTATATAAATCGCCATAAAAAATGGTAACAATCTAGGTGTTCCACAGGGAAGCATACTCGGTCCGTTATTGTTCATCCCATCTATATTACAAAGGCGAAAGTTTGTGAGTGTGTATGTTTGTTACTTCTTCACGCTTCAACCACTGGACGGCTCGGGATGAAACTTGGCATACATATAGATTAGGTTCTAGAATAGCATATAGGCTATTTTTATCCCTAAATTCCCGCGGGAATAACTATAAGCGAGCTTAAACGAACTATAGCTATAGCTACAGCTTCATATAGCAAACTTCATTAGTGTAATTAAGGAGTAAATCACAGTCGCCGATAACCGAATTTAGAACGGGGTAATTAAGGAGTAAATTACAGTATCAATACTGAGATAAAGGAGTTCCACGCCGATAACCAAATTTAGGGCAGGGCGGCCGCTAGCAAAATTCATTAATTACCAGCTATCCCATTAATATTATCAATGCGAAAGTTTGGATGTTTGGTTGTTTGTCACGCTTCAACCACTGGATGGATCGGGAACCGCTCGACTGATTTAGACGATATTTGTCTGAGTCCCGGGAAAGGACATAGGCTGTTTTTCATCCCGGAAAACTCAAAAGTTCCCGCGGAAATAACTATAACGTTTGTTACATAATCTTGCTGCACTGGGAGCATTTTAATGAGCTGAAATTTTGCACACAGAGATAGTTAAAAATACGAAGAAGGCTACCTTTTATCTCGGGAAAGTTCCCGCGGGAGTAACTATAACCGAACTCCACGAACGAATATATCAAACATCTTTAGTATAATCAAGGCGTTGCCGTAAGAATCCTACGCTTCTATTTGCAAATGACATATCGATCATCATTCCAAATAAGATAAGATAAATTTATTTACAAGTAATACAACTAGATTACATTTAAAGAATATTTACAGTACATATGTTGAATTTGTTTAAATATACTTGAGAAGTGTGACAAGAATAGTTGTGATACCCTGTCACCTGTCACCCAAATTAGGATTTAACCTGTGTCGTGGATGTCAGTGCTCTCCGTTGCACAAGTTATCGTTTTTTTATTTACTATAGGTACTAAATATTTTAAAAAATCGAGACGGTAACTATTGCCATCTCGAGTTTGTGCGTGTGTGTGAATGTGTGTGTTTGCGATATATTTTATTTGTGTGTGAGGGTGTGTTTGTGTGTGTGTGTGTGTGTATGTTTATAAGTGCAGAAAAGATGTCAGGATCCTTTTTAAGTAACTATTTCAAGTAATTTTTCAGTGCAATTGTAGTCTAGGGCTTACAGAAAATTGGTTACTGTTAATTTGCATTTAAAGTATGTTAAGGGAAAAATGGTAACTGATTTACTAATCCTATTATATAAAAATGCACTAAGAAAAGCATAGTGGCGATGAGCAAAAGCTGTTTTGCAGGTGTGAATTTCACATACTCTGTCGATACGACGCGTTTGGTTATAAAGTTTACGCTCAAAAGGAAGTGACAAATGTTGCTTTAAGATAACCTTTAGAACGTATAATTGTCGAACGCTTAAACTTGCGTATCTTTAAATAAGTCTGTAGTTGGGAACGTATACGGACGTGACAAGCTAACCTTAAGTATAGCCCTTAAGGCTCTTTCAAGAGGAAGTAAAAAGGACTTACGAGAGGTAGTAAATAGGACTTACAAGTACCTCCCCCAGACGCAATACAATAAGATATGAGAGACTCACAGAAAGAATAATACATGACTTGGAATCCGCCACATGACGGATACGTCGAAACAGAGCAATCAGTTTACGGATTCTTTGAGAAAGCTGTATTTTGTTTTTGAAAGTTTAGTTTACTGTGAATAGTGATAACCAGGTACTTTACAGACTCCTGCCTTTCCAGTCGTGTGCATGTGCAAGAATCAGTGCGACAAGATTTTCATGACAAATGATTTGGAGATTACTTTGGTTCAGTTGAGGTTTCCTAATCGCAAAAGTCAAATAGCTAGTTTTGGTTGTATTTAGAGTTAGTACGTTTTGTGTGAGCCAGTTACTGATGCTGTTAAGACTTTTTTGTGCAATTGTAAACACCTCATTTGAGTTTTCACCTTGTATTATTATAGCAGTATCACCAGCAAAGGTAACTATTCTTCCGTTTGGTATTTTAAGGTCACATAATTCGTTAATGTAGATTAGGAAAAGTGTTGGTCCTAATATACTTTCTTGGGGTACTCCAAAAGTTACTGGGAGGTCATTGCTTATGTAGTTAACAATTTTTAAGCACTGAATCTGATGATCTATTTTGAAGGTAATTTTCAAAAGTTGTAGTTGAGTGCTACGGATACCTTTGCTCTCCTGTTTGGAGATCAATATCGGAATAAACACCTTGTCAAATGCTTTAGATAAATCCAGGAAAATAGCTTGACATTTTTTCTTTTGATCTAGGTTACGAACAAGAAACTCAGTGAGATTTGACACGGCATCGGAGGTCGATTTTGTTTTGCGAAAACCAGACTGGTTTCCAGACAACAACGAGTATTTTTCATAACTGCATCTATTACTTATGAGGCGCTCAAGTAGTTTAGATATCGATGGCAGAATTGAGATAAGCCTATAATTATTTCGTCAGTTGTATAACTCCAGTTTTGTGGATAGGTAAGATGATTGATTTTTTAAGTGCGGTGGGAAAAATGCCTGTCCTGAGACTGAGGTTGAAGATATGAGTAAGTGGGACTGTTAATAAGTGCTTGCAGCGCTTAAGTACTGTGCTGGAAATACCATCCCAACCTACTGCACAATCACTTTTTAGGGAATCGATCATGCAAAGAACTTCACTTTCATCAGTTTCAAGAAGAACAAACGATTGTTGACAGTAAGATTCCGTAAGAGGTGTATCAGTCGATAAGTATGGTCGTACTATTCTATTTGCTAGATTTTTGCCTATACTATCAAAGAAGTTATTTGCTATGTTTACAGCTGTTTTGGGAGAGTTAGAAGTTGAAAGTAATTCTAAAGATGGAAGAGACTGAGATCTGTAATTGGTAATGATATTTATAGTTTCCCACATTTTTTTTTTAGCTAGTAGATGCAGCTTTCTCAAGTAAAGATTTCTCGTAAGCGATTTTGACCTTTTTGAGTAATGAGCTTTTTTTTGGTTCCAAAGTGTGAGAATGAATTCCCTGTCGATGGCGAGCGGTGCGATGGTAGAAAGTAGCCGTGGGCATCATTTCGAACAATTCCTCAGAACACAATCCATTGTACAAGCGGTAGAACACACATAGGGAGGCAAAGTCTCTCCTCAGACTTAAGTACGGCAAGTGAGTTTGGGATCGTCGGTCAAGCTGGTATCCGGGTGCAACCGCCTAGAGATGGCAGCAGTACTCCATATGGGGCTTTACTTGCGACTTGTAAAGTAGCAACCTTTGCCCCGACGTGACTTCTCTCTGTTACTGCTTCGCTCTGTTAAGTACACCAAGTTTTTTGGACGCCAGCTTTACCTTGTCTAGCAAATGATCTCGGAACTGAACATCGCTGGAGATGTCAACGCCAAGGATCCCAATGCTCTTGGAGATGGAGAGGGGAGTGTTCTGGAATTGTGGGACTACAGTGAATGGGGTTTTCTTAGCGGTGAACGCGCAGACTTGTGTGTTTGAAGGGTTGAATCGGACCAAGTTTTCCCGCCCCCAGTCAGAGACCTTGGACAGACCGATCTCGATTTGAGACACAAGTTCTTAACGCTTTTCCTCCACAACGGAACGTGGGATGTTTGCACGGCCCGTGTAATAAGCGTCTCCAGTACTGTCATCTGCATAGCAATGTATGTTGTTGATGTCCAACATATCATTGATGTGCAGTAGAAACAGCGTAGGAGACAGCACAGAGCCTTGCGGGACACCAGCATTAATGTCCATGCTATCAGAGCAACTACCGTGAACTACGGCACGTATGCTTCTGCTGGACAAAAAGCTAGCCACCCATTTGCACAAACCCTCGGGCACTCCGTAAGATGGCAACTTCGATAGAAGACCCCGGTGCCAGACCCGATCGAACGCCTTCGGTATGTCTAGGCTACATGCCAATGCCTCCCCCTGACTCTCAATGGCTAGTGCCCATCGGTGTGTGAGATACACTCGAAGGTCACCAGTTGAGCGACCGTGGCGAAAGGCATATTGACGGTCACTGATCAGGTCGCGTTTTTCTAGGTATCTCAAAAGCTGTGTGTTGATAACACGCTCCATCACCTTGGAGAGGAGAGAGGTTATAGCGATAGGCCTGTAATTCGATAGATCTGATCTATCGCCCTTTTGGGCGAAATTGCCTAGTGTGGTAGGAAAGCGTGAAGAGGCGCGTGAGTACAGGACATAACTCAGGAGCACACTGCTTAAGCACCACTGCTGGTATGCCGTCTGGCCCACTCGACTTATGAACGTCTAGGGAAAGCAATGCCTGCTGGACCTCGCGCTGTGTTATAGAGATTTCCGGCATGGTTTTACCGCACCACGGTAAAGTAGGTGGTACAGCGCCTTCGTCGTTCACATTTGAGTTAAAGGCAAAGAGACTGCCCAATAGATCGGCTTTCCCTTTTGCACTGTGGGCCAAGTCACCATCGGTATTTCGCAGTGGTGGTAACGACGACTGGCAGAAGTTCCTCTCGGCAGCTTTAGCAAGCGACCAGAAAGCACGACTCCCAAAAGGATAGCTCGCAAGTCGCCCACCTATTTTGCCGATGAATTGGAATTTTGCTCTGACAGTTGCTTTCTTACTGAACCTCGAGGCAGCATTTAATTTGCGTTTTAACTCAGAAATATTCGGATCCTTATTATTACGAGCTGTGGTACAAGCCTCATACGCAGTTTGCTTAAGAATTTTAGCTTCTCTGCAAGACCTATTAAACCACGGTCGTTTTTTGACGCCGGCAGCTACTCGCAGGTTAGGAATGAAACATTCCATACCAGCGAGGATTGTCTCAGTGACTGCAGCTGCGCAGACGTCAGGATCTTCTGAGCTATAGCAGATCTGCCTCCACGGGTACGATGCATAAAATTCTCGCAATCCGTCCCAGTCTGCCGACTTATAATGCCACACACGACGCCAATTAGTTGGCCCAGAAGGATCAGGTTGTGTGCATGACATTTGAGTCCGGACGAGACAGTGGTCCGAGGAGCCAAGAGGCGCATCCACTGAGACGGATTATCCATCCGGACGTGTAGTCAGCAGAAGGTCCAGTAAGGAGCTCGTATGGTCCTCTATATCTGGTACTCTCGTTGGAGAAAGTACCAGCTGAGAGAATCCATAGGTCAGAGCAAATTCATAAGCAGATATCCCTGCATAGTTATTGGTTCGAGAATTGAGCCACTCACGATGGTGGGCGTTAAAGTCTCCCAAAATAACTAATTCTGCTGTGGGATATTGCTCTAGAACTTTGTCAGTCGTCAAACTCAGGTGCGTGAAGAGTCGAGTTACGTCCGTGTCGCCGCTATGAGACCTGTATAGGCACGCATAGATACGAGTGTGGCCCCCATGATCTACGCGCACCCACAATATCGACAGGTCCCTGTCTTCAAGGCTATGAAGTCGGCGACAGCAGATATCCTCCCGGACGAACATACATACAACGGCACGACTCAAAAAATTGTGCTCGAGTTTGTAGCCGGGATAACGAAGGTATGATGTGTCGGCCGGGCAGGATATCTGCGTCTCCGTTAGAAAAAGAATGGTTGGCTTCGCAGTCTCGAGATGGTGATGGACTGCGTTAAGATTTGCGTGAATACCCCTTATGTTGCAAAAATCCACATTATATGTGGAAGGAGTAGCCGCTGTAAAAACTCTTTTCTTTTTTCTATTTCTGGCCATTTTGTATGAAGTTACTCAGACTAAGGATGAGGATTCACTGCACAGACAGCTTAGAAGACAAAAAGTTGCGGTACTAAGACTGCCGAAGCTCAACACAGATGATACGGTTGTTGGCACGGCGGGCGGAAGGGCCCCTGATCCCCCTCTGTTGTAGTAGCCGGGTCCACTCCGGTCTCCTTCTCCGGCACGACTACCACTTCAGAGACTTTACACAGGTTGGCGGATCAGCCTCCCAGGGCGGAGATTAAGTGATCCCTGGGTTCGGGAACCCGTTCAACCTGCGGGCGGCCAGCGGTCAGCCGTTTCATCAGGTCTCCCTGACCGCCGAACCAGCACGCCGCGTCTACGCCAAGCAATGACAGCAACAAGCACCGTCGGTCCTCCGCTGTCCGCGCAGCGAATCCTCAAAGAGAGCTCTGCCAACCTTACTCACCCCCAGGAACACAACACTACTCAATGTTAGTGTTATTGTGGCCGCGGTTTTCTGTAAGATGGAGGTGCTTCCCCAGTTCGGGCCGCTCATTCGAGCAAGTACTCGCTATGCCCCGCTTTATTTGTTCGGGCAGCTTATTTGAGCGAGTACTTGCAGTGCCCTTCCTCTCTTCCGTTAGCGCCGGTATGTTATTTTAGCAATTTCGTTGGTTGGATCTTTTTTGTGTTCTTTTTGGGGACTATTCCTGTTTTTTAAGCATCTCAAAAGTCCAGCTGCTATCCATGGCTTAATAGGGTCTTTTCGCGTTGCGGTAGTAATAAGGTTTATTAAATTATTAATTGCTTCGTTGACTTCGTTTGATTTAAGTATAGTAGAAAAGTTTACGCGTTGCAAGTCTTGCTCTAAGTTGTCGTAATTAGTTATTTTAATAGTTTTTGGAGTGTGTTAAGTCTTTGTTGCAGCGCTAGTAGAACAGTACCGTGGTCCGTGAGAGAGTTTTTTATAACAAGACAAACTGAGGGAACTGTGGATTTAGTCATCATGTGGTCTAGACACATTTTCGAAGTTTGACCGAAGAAAGAAAGAACTTGTAGGCCTAAAGGTGATTGCCGTGCCCGTCGGCGGCACAGTACTCGTGATGATCTATGAACCGCGATCAGCCACGACTCTCATTTAGAGTTGGTAATCGCAAAGCACAGGGGGCGTGTTTAGTCGCTGGCCGAATGGATGGTTTATTTACTAATGAGGGGTTTCTATTAAAATTATGTTTTATTCTCTCATGCAAAGCTTACTCAGATATATTTGTCCTTTATTCTCAGCTTGTAAAGTAATATTTTTTGGCGCGGGGTAGATTTTGGTGCGAGGGAATGAAACTATGGAAAATATGTACACAACTTATAATGTGACAACAGTACAGTAGACTAATTTAACACCACAGAGGAGAGGTGATGCCTTGTGCGTGAATCGCGTAGAACTGCCGCCCTTTTGGTCCAGGACCTCTTTCTGACAACATCTGCACAAGATATCTTTCCTCTTACTCCGCACGTTCCCCGCTTGCACATGTAGGCTTAAGACACTTTCTAATGGAATGTACAAGCAAAAAACGTGCCCTTACTTTGTATTTAACGATACAATACATTTTACTTATTAATACGTATTATTAATATTTACGAACCTACAGAACATGAGACAAAATTATTTAGACAATACAAACCTTATACCTACTAACAATTGTTTATGCCTACTTATATACTATGTTACCTCACTTCTTCAGTTTATTCTGTCCTAGTACTTACATTTTCACTGTTTATATTATTTTATATTTTAAAATTTTTATAAAAATGAAGAGCGGTATATACACATCTACGCACTTTTGCGGTCCTGGGGGGAGAGGGGACT
The DNA here is from genome assembly GCA_946406115.1 of Apoda limacodes. Lineage (NCBI taxonomy): Eukaryota > Metazoa > Arthropoda > Insecta > Lepidoptera > Limacodidae > Apoda > Apoda limacodes. The sequence continues at coordinate 20,428,744 of OX291563.1, read as the reverse complement.
GACGTCTGACTGACTGACGTACTGACGTCAGTACATTGCATATCAAGATGATATAACTTTTATTGTCTTTAAGGTATTATAATTGTTGAAAATTAGTAATTTACAAATTTATTTATCTAAAACAAGGTACAAACAAATTTTTGATTATAATAAAACTAACCCGCTTCTCAGTATAAAAGGTAATTAGAGAAAGCAGATAAAATTGGATAAACACTGTAACTGGAAGAGTCATATTAATGAAATTTGTAAAAAACTTAATAAGTTTGTATTTGCTCTAAGAAGTTTATTATCGGCGAACAAGCAGCCCTTACGGTTTATGATGGTTACGTAGCCTCAGTGCTAATGTATGGTATTTTGTTCTGGTGTAATTCTACAGACATTAATAAAGTATTTGTGGTACAAAAGAAATGTATTAGATCAATAACCAGAATTAGTCCTTACGATTCCTGCAAAAAATTAAATGTAATGACTGTCAAATCTCTATACATATTTGAAATAAGTGTTTTTGTAAAAAAACATTCTCATTTATTTAATAAGATCACAGATAACAGGGTTCGAAACTTTAATGTCGAGATCCTATCAAATTACAATATCCTCCTTGTAATACATCTCTTTATTAAAACAACTGTGCAGTTTTGAGTGTCAAAATATACAAAAGTCTTCCGAAACATGTCAGAGAGCTAACATTAAAAAAGTTGCAATTTGAACTAAAGAAAGTACTCATAGTCTATGAGTCATAGATAAAGGTTTTTATAAACTACACGATTTTTTTCAATTCTCTAGACATTAAATATTTAATTAAATGTTTTGCTTCTGTTATTTCATCTTATTTAATTTTCCTTTTTTGAAATATAATCGGCAGTTAAGTACATATAATTAATTGACTTATAATATACTTATAACTATATCGAGTAAAGAAATTACACTGATTTGACATTCAATAATTAGTATGTAAACGATATTGACATTTGTAATTTTATAGTACCTAATTGAGTTGAATGTAAATTAGTTAATATGATCATAGTTTAGACATTTGATTAAATAATAAGTGTTTATTTGATATGTGTATTTTTTGTGTGACACTAATTTTTTATTCATAAATTTCAATTATTATTAGGTTGAATATAAACAAGTTAATATGATCATAGTTTAGACATTTGTTTTAATAATTAGTGTTTATTTGATATGTGTATTCTTTGTGTGACATTAATTTTTTATTATTTATAAATTTTAATTATTATTTTTGACTACATTTTGGTTAAAAATGCATTGCATGCCAAGCTTTGTGGCGGAATATGCTTGGATAATGTATATAAGATCTTTTATTGTACCATGTTTCAGGCAAATAAAAAAATTCTAATGCAAAGTAGCCATGGGCATCTATGTAAATAATTCCTCAAAACAGATCCCACTATACAAGCGGTAGAACATACACAGGGAGGCAAAGTCTCTCCTCAGACTTAAGGGTTCTATACAACATACGAGTTTGGGCTCGTCGACGATTCTCACAGCCCATCATTGAACCGAGTAAAATAGGCCAAGCTGGAATCCGGGTGCACCCGCTCAGAAATGGCAGCAGTACTCCATATGGGGCCGGACTTGCGACTTTTAAAGCAGCAACCTTTGTCCCGAGGTGAAGAACTGCTTTGCTCTGTTGAGTACACCAAGTTTACTGGACGCCAGCTTCCCCTTGTCTTACAAATGATCTTGGAACTGAACATCGCTAGAGATGTCAACACTATGGATCCCAATGCTCTTGGGGAGGAGAGGGGAGTGTTCTTGAATTGAAAGACCACAGTGAATGGGGTTTACTTAGCGGTTAATGAGCTGACTTCTGTCTTGGTACCTTCACCTTTGACCAAGTTTTACCGTCCTCAGTCAGAGACCTTGGACCGAGTGGTCTCGATTCGAGACAAAAGTTCTCCACGCTTTTCCTCCACAACTGAACGAGCGATGTTTGTACGTTCCGTGTAATAAGCGTATTCAGTACTGACATCTGCATAGTAATGTATGTTATTGATGGACAACATGTCATTGATATGCAGTAGAAACTGAGTAGGAGACAGCACAGAGCCTTGCGGGACACCAGCGTTAATGAACATGCTATCAGAGCAACTACCGTTACTACCGTTAACTACGGCTATATCAGAGCAACTACCGTTAAAAATGCTAGCCACCAATTTGCACAAACCCTTGGGTATTCCGTAAGATGGCAACATCGATAAAAGACCCCGGTGCCAGATCGAACGCACTTCGAATGCCTCCCCCTGACTTTCAATGGCTAGTACCCATCGGTGTGTGAGATATACTAGAAGTTCACCAGTCGAGCGGCCATGGCAGATTTGTCGATCGCTGACCAGGTCGTGTTTTTCTATGTGTTTACAAGCTTTATGTTGGTACATATTTTTTTAGCACTGTGATTACACTACCACTTACCACTAATAACACAACACTAACAAAGGTATATTTACAATAATATAATATAATATAATATAATATAATATAATATAATATAATATAATATAATATAATATAATATAATATAATATAATATAATATAATATAATATAATATAATATAATATAATATAATATAATATAATATAATATAATATAATATAATATAATATAATATAATATAATATAATATAATATAATATAATATAATATAATATAATATAATATAATATAATATAATATAATATAATATAATATAATATAATATAATATAATATAATATAATATAATATAATATAATATAATATAATATAATATAATATAATATAATATAATATAATATAATATAATATAATATAATATAATATAATATAATATAATATAATATAATATAATATAATATAATGGGGTTGCATTCTTTTTATTTTATTTCCGTAATAAATAAAATATCAAAGACACGGAAAGAGGATTTACAAGTCGTCTCTCGTTTTAAGAAATCAGTTATTGTTTAGACATTTTTATTTTTGAGGCAGTTGCTTGGTTTTTTTTTAAATCGCTAGCCTCAAGAATGATGGCGTATTTGTGTGAACATCAAAAGCCAATTTGTCTGGACATCGCCTGGTTCTGTTGTGTACGTCACAAGCTTTTTTAATATGTGTGAATTACATTTAACAAAGACAGCAGCTTCAAGTATATACATACAAGGCACCGTAAGAATGTTTAGCTTTTTAAACAAAGGCTTACAAGAGTCATAAGGTGCGGCACCACATATTGCTCTAATTTTTTTTTTTCTATAATAAAGGCTTTAGTTTAGTCCGTAGAGTTCCCACAAATAAGTATACAGTACTTTGATGTGGAAGCCACATTACCGTGATAAGCGGCCAATACACTATCTCTGATACCCATTTTTCAAAGTCCACACAGCACATATACAAGTTTGTTGATTTTGTGTCATATTTTACCAATGTGACCTTTTCAATTGCAATTTTGATCAATTGATAGGCCAACCATCGCTCTACTCCTCGCGCTGCCGCGATGTTGCACTCTCTGTCCACACACTGCTAATCGCGACGCTCCGTACTAGATCCTTAATCTCGTGCCAAAAAACCAACAAAACAAGGAGCGGTGGGCATGACGAGGAGCATGACGTGCCACATGACGAGTAACTTGGCCACACGTATCTGCCTCCTTTCTCGCTACTTCCTATACCACTGAACGAGTGTCTGGCAGGGGCACTTGAGTGCAAAAATTCTGATCTGTAGCAAACCACAGAAACCCGTCTGTGATTCTCTCGCAGTGCGCGCATTTTTGTGTCGTTTACTTCAAAAATTCTAAGACAAAACCGCACTAAAATTTGACTGAAGAAAGAAGTAGACCTAACAAATTCGATGACTGTTATGACGCTTTATGCATTTGACGTTAGACATTCTACCAGTAAAGCGCAAACAGTAAGAACTGTTTTTGTCGTTTAAATTTTTAGGTTTCCATAGCCTAATCCAAACTGAAACTTATATACTTATTTAATCTATAGCTTTTTTATATCTGTGCGTCCATCTGTTTGTAAAATATAAGGGGTTCCGTTGTCAAACGGCAAAAACGGAATCTGTTATGTGCATCCATTTTTGTATCTGTCAATTTTAATATTTAATTTAATAAATAAGAAGTAACATGCCCTATCTTTACCTATGGTCTATTTTTTAAAAGAATATATATTTACGACGTTATCTTCCAATTATTGTTCCTTCGTTAGGGTTCTTTCAATCTCCATCTCACGAATTGTTGTGCCGCTACACGCAAATTGTTGTGCCGCTACACGCAAATTGTTGTGCCGCTACACGCAAATTGTTGTGCCGCTACACGCAAATTTTAACGAAAACGCGTTATTTATTTGGACACTTAGTAATTATTTAGAGATATTTCACTAACTTTGATGCTTAGATATATCTTTATAATTTAAGGAAACAAGTATGAATATTTTGTACAGTTAATTAAAAAAAATTAAGTTAATTTTCCCCTGGATTTAGAATTTAATAGAGGGCTGACGTTTGGTCTATTTGTTTGTATGGAGTGCCATATATCAGCCGGGGCGGCTGAACCTTGGTACTGGAACTGTTCCAAATATCAGCCACCACATAGAGTTTTTTTACAAAAAAAACGATTTTTGTTTGCGATTGTATTTTTTCGTGCTTGACATTGTTTATAACATGTTAAAATTTGTTTATCTAGTATAGCTTTACTTTGGTAACAGCTTCCTTAGCTTTCATATGACTATTTCGTCATTTATTAACTTAAATAATAAATTAGCTGTGGGGTACAATCACAACCATAAGTCTTTTCCATTATTTTGTTTAAGTTATTTGTATAGTGATATAATGACTATGCTTTTCTTTACTATCTTTATTCTTTTACGGTTTTTATCCCCATGAGGTGGTAACCAGTGGTGAACACGCACCCACATCCTTATTTAGCCTTATTAGCATCTTTATTTAACTAGTAGCGGATAAAAGCTAGTCGTAATATGAATTTTCTTTGCTACCAGCAACGAACCACATGGCCTAAATGTATGCTAAATATATATTACTACCAAATCTTAGAGCATAAGCATCTAAAAGCACGGAAAAATGCTAGGCTGATGTTTGGTACGCATGAGGCTGTTATTACATCCAAGGCGGCTGATATTAGGAAAATAAAACAAAATTAACAAAAACATGTTTTTTTAATAGTTTTACTAGCATCTTGTAATTTTTATCCATAATAATGCAAACTCAACATTACAAGCTACAAGTAACGAGTAATAGTCTTAGGTTATTGTTTATTATGAAAATGTAGTAACCATTTAAAGTTGAAGAAAAAGTTAGGGGGCTGATATATAGGTCATTCACCCTAATTAGCAACCTGTATATACATAGCTCATTGCTTAGTAATTAGCAACCTGTATATACACAGTTCATTGCCTAGTAATTAGCAACCTGTATATACACATCTCATTGCCTAGTAATTAGCAACCTGTATATACACAGCTCATTGCCTAGTAATTAGCAACCTGTATATATGTACACAGCTCATTGCCTAGTAATTAGCAACTTGTATATACACAGCTCATTGCCTAGTAATTAGCAACCTGTATATACACAGCTCATTGCCTAGTAATTAGCAACCTGTATATACACAGCTCATTTCCTAGTAATTAGCAACCTGTATATATGTACACAGCTCATTGCCTAGTAATTAGCAACCTGTATATATGTACACAGCTCATTGCCTAGTAATTAGCAACTTGTATATACACAGCTCATTGCCTAGTAATTAGCAACCTGTATATACACAGCTCATTGCCTAGTAATTAGCAACCTGTATATATGTACACAGCTCATTGCCTAGTAATTAGCAACCTGTATATATGTACACAGCTCATTGCCTAGTGATTAGCAACCTGTATATACACAGCTCTTTTCCTAGTAATTAGCAACCTGTATATATGTACACAGCTCATTGCCTAGTAATTAGCAACCTGTATATATGTACACAGCTCATTGCCTAGTAATTAGCAACCTGTATATACACAGCTCATTTCCTAGTAATTAGCAACCTGTATATATGTACACAGCTCATTGCCTAGTAATTAGCAACCTGTATATACACAACTCATTGCCTAGTAATTAGCAACCTGTATATACACAGCTCATTGCCTAGTAATTAGCAACCTGTATATATGTACACAGCTCATTGCCTAGTAATTAGCAACCTGTATATACACAACTCATTGCCTAGTAATTAGCAACCTGTATATACACAGCTCATTGCCTAGTAATTAGCAACCTGTATATATGAACATAGCTCATTGCCTAGTAATTAGCAACCTGTATATACACAGCTCATTGCCTAGAAATAAAAAGCAGGCACTCACACATATATTATTATTTATAAAGACAGAACTTTTCGTCTTATTTAGAATCGCGAAACTAGTTTGTAGTTCGTAGTTCTGCACTAAGCCTATTCGCCAATCTAACTACATGTGGGCCCCACTGAAGCTTTGTGTCTAGGATAATATAGATAATAATACCTAAGAATACTGTATTATCTACAATATCTAACTGCTACCCGTTTATAAATACACTGATTCTTACCTGACTGACGTTTTGGTGTTAATTTTTTTATACATTTAGGTTTCTTGCTATTAAGGAGTAAATAATGTATGTTGAACCAGTGAGCACTTTCGCAATACAAAGTATATATTTTTACAATAAAATTCGAAAACATGTGGTTAATTTACCTCCAAATAAATTAAAAATATATGTCAAAGATACTTATTATACTGTTATTAATTAGTATTATGTAGATAAAACACTGTTGTACAAGCCGTTGCTACCTTTTTTTTGTAAATTTATTCTTTCTCTGGGTTTACGGGAAGAAATCTCTGGCAGATATACCTTTGTACTATTTTTCTAGAATTATAATTTCTTATGTTTTTTTTTGTACAATAAAGGATTAAAATAAATAAAATAAAATACTTTATGAAAAAAGCTATTACAATGTTGATGAATACATAAATGATTATATATAATAATGATAGCATCTTTGCTTAGAAGAATTACAACTTATTTATTGTGTATTGGTATTGGGCCATTTGTAATATGTTTTAAAAATTAAAACATATAAAAGATGTACTGCTGAGTTTCTTGCCCGTTCTTTTCAGTAGTAAATCCTTCCGAACCGGTGATACAAGTTTATAAAATTTATAATTAAACTGACGATTAAAAAGTGCTGTTTCAAAGTGTACTTGAATAAAGAAGGTTTGAGTTTGTACTGGGTTGTTTTGAGGAATTACGCGTTACACCAATACGCTTACTGTCTTCCATTGCGTCGCCCGCCATTAGCAGTTCATCATCAGACGAGCCCTATGTTTGTTGGCCACCTTAGTAAAAACAAACAAGCAAAAGAAGATTTAAAGCAACCAAAAAGAGCTACAATGGCCCCTTTGTCATATTGTAATAAATATTATAAATTGTTGTGTGTCCCGCTTCACTAGCCCAAGTCCCGCATATCAAAAAACAATATCCGGGAAATAACGTTTTAGGGCTGGAACGCCTAACACCTGTGAGTTTGATTTTTAAACGTTGAATTAAATAGATCCATTTTACTTGGGTTTGCGAACTTTACAAAGATGTGAGATTGCTATACGCCATTTTTTTTAATTCTTTGTGATGTTGGGTTACCTGACGATACGTTTTACATTGTGAATTGAACAGATGAGTAACGATCCCACGTAGGTAATGGTGATGGAGCCGCATCCTCACTCACCGTACGAACAATGTAGATTGGGTGACACGCACGACTCCTTGGGTTTTTACTCGCCTGTGTAAAGTCACAGTGACTTTTCTTCCGAGTTAATTTACAAGATACCAAATGTACAGCGACGTGATGAGCAATAAAGAGATTGCTTTAAATTCAAAATTAGTAGATATTTTTGAAAGTTTCAGACAAGATCAAAAACAGAAAATGTTTTCTCGACATTAATATATATAAAAAAAGATTTGATTCCAGTCAAGTGCGAGTCGGACTCGCACACTAAGGGAAAATTATTTATCCGATTGTAATAAAATTTTAGTAAGTTAATGTGCACAAGGGAAGGTCGCTGAATTAGTACAATCACAGACATATATATATATATATATATATATATATATATATATATATATATATATATATAGAGGTCTATAAGTACAACCCCTTGACAATAGTTGGCGCAGCAGTCGTTTTAACAACGGAGAAACAATGTTCGCTGGGTCTGAGTTTGAAACAATGATCTTTGTATTTTTTTTTTTTTTTTTTTTCTGAGCCTCAGCCCATATAGCGCCCAACGCTCAAGGGCTCCCCGCGGGGGAAGCCTCGGCTTGGGTTGTCGTTCTCGGGGGCGTCCCTTCGACCGGCGTGAGTCTCGAACCCAAAGGTGAGTCTCCGCCAGGAGGGGAGTTCCTCGGCACTCTTTGATACCTAGTGTATCCTTGTGGGCGCCGACGAACCCGGGGACGTCGGCGTCGTGTTTGGAGGGAGGCCCTTTTTGGGGAGGTCGTACAGACTAATCTCGCTATCCGGACAGCTTGGGCTCGTTTGGAAGTTCAAACGACTATTCATGGTCACACCGAGATATTTGGTCTTATTTTGCCAGGGAATGGCACGACCGAAGAGAGAAAGGGGAGTAGGCCGCGGAGGTAAGGTAAAGAGGACGGCAGAGCTTTTGTCGGGATTCACCTCGATTCTCCATTTCCGAAACCATTCGCCTAGGGCGGTGATTGCGGATTGGAGTCTCTCAGTGATTCGACTCACTTGCCTATCTGTGGTATAGAGAGCGGTATCGTCCGCAAAGAGGGCTAGATTGGTACCTACCGTTTTAGGGATATCGTTAGTGTACAGAAGGTACAAGATGGGGGCGAGCACGGACCCTTGCGGAACTCCTGCTTCTATGGGACGGGGGGAAGAGAGAGTGCCTTCAACTTTGTAGCGAAAGCTACGATTCGACAAATAGTCTCGTATGATGAGCACGAGACGATCTGGCAACTGAAAGTTGTACAGTTTAAAAATTAAACCGTTGTGCCAGACTTTGTTGACAGCTTTTGCTACATCGAAGAAGACAGCGCCCGTGTGACGGGTCTTACCTAACGCTGGTTGAAAGCCAGTAAGAATATGTTCCGTTATGCGGAGGACTTGATGGACGCATGAGTGTTTGGCACGGAAGCCGAACTGCTCGTCTAATAAAATGCCTCTGGAGACTATAGCGTTCCGTAGGCGAGCGAGGAGGAGGCGTTCATAGAGTTTACCAAGGGCCTTTAGTAAACTTATGGGGCGATAGGAGGACGGCTCGGTACGAGCTTTGCCTGGCTTATGGATGCCTATAACGATTGCATCTTTCCATTGAAAAGGAAAGATGCAATGTTCCATAGCAGCGTTAAAGATCGCTACTAGGAGGCAGATAAGGGGAAGAGTGAGGCGCTTTAGGATATCGTTAGAGATACCGTCAGCACCGGGGGCTTTACGGGGGCATAGGTCTTTGATGACCTGCACGACTTCGTCGACAGTGACAGGGGGCAGGGGGACTTGTGGAGGCAGAGAAGTTCTGCGCTCCACTTCGCCGTCTACCTCGCGCACGTGGTCGGGATCGAAAGGCTGTGTGCTTAAGGCACATTGGGCTTGGAGGCTAGACGCTAGGCAATCCGCTTTTTCGTCGTCATTGAACGCGGGAACGTTGTTGGGACGAGTTAACGGAGGGAGAGAGTTAGCGGTTTCGGATTTTAGAGCTCTGGCTAAGTGCCAATAAGCTTGGTGAGAAGGAGAAATGTTCTCCATAAGATCACCGAAACGTTGGGCGCGAAGCTCAGCTACAGCGGTTCTTACACGGCGGTGTAAGTCGTTGAAGCGAGCTTTATTTTCGGTAGTGGGAGCGCGATCGCGTGTGCGGCGGGCCGCGTTACGCTCAGTCATTAGCGACCTGATGTGCTGAGGCAGGATTAGGTGATGATACTCGCCAACGGTGGCGGTCAGGTGGCTAGTGAGTGAGTCGATAGCTACGTTTAGGTCGGTCGCGGAAGAGATTACGTTGGGAACGCGGTCTAGATGTGGCGAGCTGGGATTTTCGAGCAATTGCCCAAATTTATCCCAGTCCGTCACGGTTCTAGTGTCGGGAGGAGAGTCCGAAGGGGAACCTAATCGGAGGACACCGGGCGGTGGTCCGAGTCAAGTTCATCAAGCACCTCTATAGAGCGAAAGCTTAGCCTTACATTCTTTAGAAGTGCTATGTCCAGTACGTCAGGGTTGTTCCTAGTATTGTGGGGAAAGAAAGTGGGCGTCATGGGAGCGATGATATCAAAGTTTAGTCTGTCAACTAAATCGTCAAGGAGTCTGCCTCTCCGTGAAGTTACAGAAGAGTTCCAGCGGCGATGCTTGCAATTTAGGTCGCCGGCAAGAATGACGGCGTCGCCTAAATTTAAGAGCGACTGAAGGTCGCTCTCGAGCAAGTCTTTTAGGGGAGAGAGATAAACCGATGCAATGATGATCGGCTGATGGCCGGTCATCGCTAAGCGGCAGACGGATGCTTCTAAGTTCGTAAGTGGTGGAGGATCGATAGGGGAGCAATGCAGGGAGCGCCTGTAATAGATGAGAGTGCCTCCGAGATTGGAGGCAGTTCTATCATTACGGACGGTGCGATAGTTCGCGATCGGAGGGGTGCGGACAGCGGGCTTTAGGAACGTTTCCTGGATAAGGAAGACGTCCGGTTTTTGGGACGAGAGGAATTGCGATAATTCCTCTATTTGTTTACGAAGACCGTTGGCATTAAAATAGCCTAAGGAGACGGACCGGGGTTTTTCGCGCGCGGTTGTGCAATCCATTTTGGTTTTAAGGTTTTGGGGCCACCCTGCGGAGGGCGGCGAAGAAGTCGCGATGCTAAGCCATGAAGCTGAGCATTTGATTGAGATCGGTGAGTTGTACGTATTCGGCGTACACGATCTTAATAGGATGGGTCGCAGGCCCAAGAAATCTCGGTGAGAATACCGAAATGCTGCTGCTCGGCCGTCTGAGCGGCGTTGCGGGGCAGCGCGAATGAGGGGCGCGGGGGGGCAAGACGCGTTTGCGCGAGAGGCCCTGGACGCGCGATGTCCCGGGACATAAGGGGGGCGGGGTAGGGAATACCCGTGACTGAGACGGGCCCAGGGAGAGCAGACAAAAGTTTGTCGTTGACGGCAGGGATGGGAGCAGGCACTAGCGGAGCCTGTTGGCGGGGGCGGGGGGACGCGATTTACCCTGTTTGGGTTTACGCGAGCTCTGTTTGGGGGAGCTTTGGGGCACCCGCGGTAATTCGCTGGGTGGCCTTCGCTCCCACAGAGTACGCAAGCGACCGGGTCGGATGCGTTATCGCGATTGCGATCACAGTCCGGAGTGGCGTGATCGCGCAGACATTTCACGCAGCGCGGTCTGCGTCTACAGTTGCGCTGTGCGTGGCCATATAACTGGCATCGGTGGCATTGACCTGGGTTCGACCGCTTGTGCGGAGTCTCGACCCGGACGCCCTTGAGGCTGCACACATCTTTAATATTAAAGATGGTTTTGCCTTCTGTAGTCAGATCGAGCACTACGAGCACCATGTCGTAGCACTCTGATTTGTTACGGCCATTGTGCATTCGATGTACTTCCCTTACAGGGAGGCCTTGGACGTTTAAGTCGTCCTAGACGGTCTTAGAGGAGAATTCCTTAGGAACTCCCCTTATGACTGCCCTGAGAACGCGTTCCTCGGCCAGCGAGTACGTATGGTATTCGTATTTTTGGGCCGTAAGAAAAGCCGTCAGATTTCGGAAATCGGACGGTGTCGGGACCTGCACTTTGATGCCGCGCTCGGCATCATTGCGGGCGTGCGTATAATTTATACGCTTGGCCTTCATAGTGTTAGCTATATTTGGCCAGGCCCCTTTGCCTTTGATGACAATAGGGGGCGGAGATTTTGCCTTCCGTCCCGAAGTGGGACGGTCGGCCTGCGAAGAGGTGGCGGCAGGGGTTGTGTCCATGGCGGCTGGCTCAGGGCTGGCCGCCGAGGTGGACGGAGAGGGGGAAGCGCTAGGCGCTTTGAGGCGTTTAGCCTCGGAGTCGGAGGGAGGAGGAGTAGAAGACTCCTGAGCGGATGCCGCCGAAGCCTTTTTAGACTTGGCGGACTTCTTCCGCTTTTTCCCCTTTTTAGTCCCCAGGCCAACCACTTTGAAGACTTCGTCGTCCTCGGACAACGCCGACTCAGCGGACATTACGGCTACCGGAGACAGGGGTGCGGTTTCGGAGGTTGCGGGGGGCGGGGTAGCGAGTGACCGAGAAAGGGTCTCATCGGCTACCGGAGTGGGGGGACGATTTGGCACAGGGGCCCGAAGACCGCGGCGAGTGACACGCGGGTCGCGATGGCGGGGTTCGCGCGAGCGAGAGCGCGAGCGAGTGCGCGAACGGGACGGGGAACGCGGCGGCGAACATAGGGAGGGTACTCACTTGTCGTACGCTATTTGGTCAGCCACAGCCTGGGAAATGTAGGCTTGGACTAGATCTGAGTGATCACGAAGGCAAGCCTAGATGATCTCCCCTATCTGGTCCCGGGACATGCCAGTGAGTACTTCGGCCATTGCAGGAGTGGCCGAGGTGTAGGTTATGAGTGCCTAGTGACTCCCCACCATTGCTGGCGAGGAGCAAGAATACCTAAGTGTGGCCAGGCGCCCCGCAGTGCTACGGATTGCCTGGTGTGTACCTAACTCCTACTCCTACGGCCGGGGTTACGTTGTCACCGTTAGGTTTCCCCCCAGCAACGAGACGTTTACGAAGAAGAAACGATAGGTAGATCGCAACTCTGAAAAGAGCTATACGATCTCACCCACCAGCCCTTGGGCACTCGGAACTGTATTTCTACAAACTAAACGTAATCGATACTTAAAACGCGAGAATGCGCGAAGCGGCGAACCGCTGAAGCGGAAATACTACACTAGCAATTTAACACAAAGCCGGACTCAGACCGGGCGAAGCGGTAACAGTCAAAGAGGCAAGCGAGGGTCACCGCTATGCGTAGTAGTTCCGCAACTACGAGAACACACACTCACGCACAAAAACACACAGTATCGCTTCGATAAACTTCGCGTTATGGGCGCGTTAAAAAGCGCAAACACACTCAGAGCGGGCCGAGAAGCAATTTCCCAGCCAATACACACTGCCGAGCAGCGCTCAACACTCAGGCCGATTTTCCAAGAATTGCGGGCAATAAACCAAGCAACAATTCGAGGTCGTCAGCGCTGAGGCAAAACCCCACACAGGAATGCGCACCAGCTGAGTCACCACTGCACGGAGCACACTGAGAGCACTTGACGCTCTAGAACACGACCGCACAACACGAAAGTCGAATCGGGAATGGATCTTTCGCGTTCGTGTCTTCTCACACACACACAGTGTGCGTGTGGGGAAATTTGATCGAGGCGTGGCCTCCTACAAATGGTAGCTGTCCGCTGCCCGTAACTACGGGCAGGTCTCTGGGTGGGTCATTGACCGTCGGCTTTTATGGGTCTTCAGCTAAGAGCCGCCCGGGGCGGCTCTGCCGCGAAGAGCCCTGCTACCAGCATCGCTCTCCACAAGGACTAGGTCCCGTGGGTAGGCTTTGCTGTCCGGTGGCCGCGCGTGCTGCGGCGCCAAGTCTTTAATATGCGGCAATCGGGACTCGTCAGCGCGCGCGAACATGTTGGTCGCGAGGCGGCCGACAAAGTCGTCCAGTGGCTCGATCTGCAGGTCTCGCTCAATTGTAGCGTTCCTCACGTAGCGAGATGCGCCGACTATGGTGCGAAGAGCCCTGTTTTGAACTGTGCGTAGTCGCTTGCGCTGGGTTTCGCTTAGTAGAAGTCGAACCATGCCGGCGCTGCGTACGTGAGGCGGGGTCTGATGTAGGTTTTATAGACCCCGAGCTTCGGCCGTAAAGGCAGTTTTGCCCTGAGCACTGGAGCGAGCAAAGCCTGTGTGGATCTGGTCTGGTTGACGATGCTGGTCGCATGCGCCTTCATAGTTAGCAGACGGTCAATGGTGACGCCGAGGTACTTTGCGTTGGGGCACCATTCGATTTGTTGCCCTGAGAATTGAAGCGGTGGGGGTATCTTCTGTGTGCGGTGCAGAAGGATGGCTTGAGTTTTGCTCACGTTAACCGACAACCTCCATTTGGAGAGCCAGTCTGGCAAGGCGTCGAGGGTCCGCTGCATCTTGGTAGCGGCGTGATCTGGTCTGATGGAGGAGGTCAAGTACGACGCGTCATCGGCGTATAGTGCCAGCATAGCTCCCCCCTCCTTCGGGATGTCGTCGGTGTAACAGGAGTAGAACGTCGGAGATAGCACACTCCCCTGAGGTACTCCGGCTTCCATGGGGCGCACAGAAGATATTGTCTCTTCAATTTTGACGCTGAAGCTGCGGTCTTGAAGGACGGACTGGATAACCATAGTTATCCTGCGCGGGATCTGGGACGACGAGAGCTTGAACAGCAGACCTTGGTGCCAAACTCGATCGAACGCCTTCTCCATGTCGAGGAGTACTGCCACAGTGCATTCCTTTTTGTTCGCGGCCACGGCGACGTGGTGAAGTACTCTCGACAACTAAAGGGTGGTGGAGTGTTCCGCTCTGAAGCCAAACTGTTCTGGGCGTGGGGTGAAGTGGTCATGCAGGTGTTTCAGCAGGAGCTTTTCGAACACCTTAGAGATGTGTGACAGCAAGGTTATCGGCCGGTAGCCCTCAGGTTTTTGAGTATTCTTGCCAGCCTTTGGTATCATTATGACGTGGCCTAATTTCCATGTCTGCGGAAACTGTCCAGTGCGCATTATGCCGTTGAACAGGCGCGTCACCGCTGCCACAGATTTCGGCGGGAGGTGACGCAGCGCTGTGTTCGTAATGCGATCGGCACCTGGAGCTTTGCGGGGTTTGGTCTTGAGGAAGCCACGTCTAACTTGTCCCGGAGAGAAGACGACAGGGTCCTCTTCTGGAGCTATCGGTGAGGCAAAGTAGTCTCTAAGGTGTTGCTCAACTGCTGCGACATGGTCCAGATCTGACGCGTGGTTTGGCTTGAACTGGCGTTCGAGATGATCCGCTAGTATCTCCGCACGATCTGCTGCACGGTAGCGAAGTGTCCCGTCGTCGGCTAAGAGTGGTCGAATGGGCGCGGGGGTGCGCGTTACACATCTGCACAGTCGATGTAACGCGTTCCAGTCGTCGCCTGCGGTCTCTATCGCTTGGTCCCACGAACTCTTGGTAATGGCATCCAGTTCCTTCCTTATCCCTTCAGCCAGCTTGTTAATTCGGCGGCAAAGAGTCGGACATCGCGTTGTCTGCCACAATCTACGCAAGCGCCTTTTCTCCGAAATGCGATCCGTGACGTGCTTTGGGAGAGGGGGAAGCCTCCCCGTGTGCGACGTGGTAGTGGAGGAGGCTGTCAAGGCGTTCTGCATAGCTGTGGTCAGGTCTTCGGCAAATTCGTCCACGTCCGCTGCAGTGAGTACGGGTCGAGACGGGGTGTGGGCTTGCATGTGTTCCGCAAATTTCTCCCAGTCGGTTCGGACACGAGAAACGGGCGTGCTTCCAGTTGTCGGGCGGGCAGTTAGTGTGGCGAGTACGGGCAGATGGTCTGATCCCATGTCCTCAGGCAACACCTCTAGGGTGGGTTGGCATCGAAGACCGTGGTGTGCCAGTAGGTCGATGACATCTGGTTGGTGGCCGGTCTGGAACGGGATGTGTGTTGGAATATCCGGACCCATAATCACGTATCCGAACCGTTCGGCGTCGTCGAAAAGCCGTCGTCCGTCTGGGCTCATGGTGGCAGAATTCCAGCCGGGGTGCTTGCTATTGAAGTCACCGGCGACGATGGTAGGTGTGGAAGAGACCAAAATGTTCCTCAGGTCGTCCACCTTGATGCGGCTCTTGGGGTGTTTGTATAGAGCATACAGACGGAGCGCTTCGTTGCCTGTCCATATCTCTATGCCTAAAGTGTCGAAGGTGTCAGGAGTGACCCGAGGGAGCACCTGGTGTACCAGTCTTCGCTTGACTAGGACGGCAAGCCCTCTCCTTGCACTTCCAGTTGCTGAAGAGTCCAGACGGTAGGTGTGGTAGTTCCGCATCTTCCATACTTCGTTTGCGGTAAGATGGGTCTTGCCAAGCAGAACTACATCGACGGCTTGTTCGCTGAGTAGAGAGCGGAGAGCGCTAGTCTTCTTCCGCAGCCCATTGGCGTTCCAAAATAAAATTCTTAGGTTGAGACTAGTGAATTTTATTGAGCTCCGACATTCCTCTGAGGATCGCAGGAGTGAGATCCGTGTTATCCCGCGCGGCTTGTAGGATCTCAATAAGAATGTCGAAAGCCGTGTCTTTCGCTCTCTTCACCGTTGAGGTGTCCTCGTCTCGACCCTTTCGTGTCCGGGGTTGTGGGGGTGGGGCCTGAGAAATAGGCGCTGCACTGGTGGTTGGCGTCGGGGCAGGGGGTACTGCAGCTGTTACAGGTGCGGCGGGAGCGGCCGGAGCGGCCGTAGCGCCTTTTTTGTTTCGCCTTCTTGGCCTCTTCTTTTTGGCACCGGTGTTGGAGGGCAGATTTGCGGGGGCCATTAGTGAGGTACTACCCGCTTGAGCTTCCACGGTGTTCCTGTGGGCCGGAATGGTTGAAGGGCCGGTGCGAGCTACCGTGCCAGCCTTCTTGTTGCGCGCCTCCTTTTTGAAGACTGGGCACGAGTAGTTGTTTGCAGCGTGGGCGCCTCCGCAGTTCACGCAGGTAGCAGGAGCGTCGAGGGGCCGCTCGCAGTTGCTGGCGGCATGCTCCTCGCCACATCTGACGCACGCCTGCGTATGGTGACAGCCGAAGGAGCAGTGGCGGAAGCCCTGGCATCTGTGGCACTGTGCTGGGCCTTTTTTTCCGCGCCAGGCTTCAATCACGACGCCCGGCATGCACAGCAGCTCCGAAATCTGAAAGATTTGTGACGAGATAGCTGAGCGTCGGATTTGTCCGAAGAAGATGCAGCCTGGGCGGTCCTTCCTGGCCCGGATGTGCTTAACATACTCTGGGTCAAACCCAAGACTACGAAGCTCCTCTTCAATCTCGGTAGGGTTGGTCTCCGCTGGAAGTCCTCGAATAGCGACCTTTAGCGGGCGCTCGGTCTCCAGTTGATAAGAAAACCAGGATATCCTTTCTCGTTTCTCAAGTTCCATGAGGTAACGTTGAACGGTCCGGTATTCCTGGTCGTCGGCAGGCAAGAAGCGTACCCCTTTTCCGAACGGGCGCGCACTCGGGGCTCTTCCGAGGAGGCTCTTGATTTCCCGGACATGCGTCGACCAGTTCGGGAAGACTTCGACAACTAGCGGCGGGTAACGGTCCTTCTTCGTCTGAGTCGTCGAGGCAGTGGCAACAACGCGGTCGATCTTGGTGCGGCGCTACGCGTCGCGGTGGGTCGTGGATCGACATTGAGCGTCGCGGCGGTTGTGCGTGTCGCGGTGGTGGATGGACGCCCCTTCGATGTCGCGGCTGAAGTTGGTCGCGAACTGGTTGGCGTCGCGGTGGCAGCTGGTTTTGCGTTGCGTTGTGGCTGTGGCGCCGGCTTCTTGGAGTCGGGTGATGCCGGTGAATCCAAATGGACCGTTCTGTTTAGCGTCTCCGACGAGCGGGATAGGTCCCTGTCGTCCCGTAGCTCCCTTTTCTTTGATTTGGGACTTATGTCCGGCATTGAGGCGCGGAGAGCGTCGGTACATTGGCGCTTGATGGGCGCGAAGTCATCCTCGTCGTCGCTGCGGGGGCGACGGATCCTTATCGGCGTCGAGACGTCGAGTGCCTTAAGATCGATCGGCGTTAAACGCGCAAAGCGATCTAGCTCGGGATCGATCGGGGTGAAGTGCCGAGAGGGCTCTTCGCGTCTTGAAAGGCACTCTTCGCGGGCCAGGATGTTCCTCCGAATGCAGTCTTGCATCTGGGCCGAGAACAACCCACTCTGGAAAACGCGGACGGCGATAATAGTATCGATGTCCAGCGTTTCCCGTTCGGTATGGCTCGGGTCATGGAGCGGCAGGTGCATTGGAGGGAAAAACACGCCCCGGGGTTCGGGGGGTTTTTTGGGGCCACCGGGGTGGCGCGGGGTGTCTTCACTCATGTTCGTGTCGACGAGTTAGGCGGTGTGGGACGATGCCAGTGCGACCATAGGGCTGAGTAGCTCTTCGACGTGAGCCGCCACGTACTCTCAGCCCTAGCCCTCTTGATATGGCGTTCACCTCCTCGCGGTTGGCGCGTGCGGGCGAAAGTCCGCAGACTTTCGTTACGAAAGCCGCAAAATTTCCTATTCCTAGGCGGGTCCGAACACCTACACCGAGCAACGAAGACCAGTTACACACGCATGGTTACCACGGCACAACGGTTACGCCAGGGAGCAATGACCGAATCGTAGTGGTTAACAATGGTTTCGGAGGTTACAGGTTACGTACTCGGTCAGCACCATAGCAGTCCTCATGGATCTTTGTAACGTTAGACCAGCCTTTATATATCAAATCCAGAGAACATATTGTTTCTTGTAGTCCTGGTTTCTGCAATGTAATGTTACCGTGTGACTCGAAGTGTTCTACTTCTTGATCTCCTTCATGGAACTATATATACATATACATATATAAATGGCAGAAAATGGATTCGAAGATTCTATAAGATGTGACATGCACGTATACAGTAAAGTAGATACGACTACAGGGACAACAATTATTTTCTTTCTGATAGTGTCAAAGATCTTGGTTTATACATTGATACTGTACCGAATTGGATACTACAAGTTAGTTAAATTAGTCGAAAAGTTACCGGAATGTTAAAATATCTTTACAGGTTTCGCAATTTATTTTCTTGTATACCAGGCTTCAACTAGTACAAACACTAGTTTTGCCGCTTCTTGATTATTGTGATGTGCGTTATCCGGATTTGAATTCTGATCTCTTGAACAAACTAGATCTTCTCTTCAACAACTGTATTCGGTTACGAAAATATAAAAAAAAAATCTGTTTTCGTAACCAGCTTCAATGGTTGCCAGTTCGTCAACGTAGAAGCGTTAGAATTTGGAACCTTAATTCATTCTTAATGATCCCAGATCTCGAATACTTAAAATCCAAGTTTAATTTTCTTGGTTCAGACTATGTCCTCTCACTTTGTTCTTTTCACAGCCTTCTGCTTTCTACCCCACGGCATCGTACTGGGTTTGTCTCTACTTCCTTTTCTCTTCAGGCTACAGAACTCTGAAACGCACTCCCTAAAGACATTCGTAAGGCCCAAAGAAAAATCTGTTTAAAAAAGCGCTGGATTGAACTATTTCTTATATTCTTTTTCTATTATATTTTTTGTGACAACTTATGTGTATGTATAAGTCTATATATATGTATATATCCATATATATTATTTACATATCTTGTGTTGTTTATAATGTTGATATAAACATTAAACCATATATGTAAGTATACGTTAGTATGTAACATAAGTATTTAAATATTTATATTATCACCATATTTATTATACTCGACACTAATATTTTGCAAACCATTTATTTATTGACTATCTTTTTTTTTACTTAATTACCGCCACTAAATTATCTGCTTGGCTTCATGGTTTTTTGCTGTCAGCCATTGTACACATGTTTGTGCAGTAAGTTTAAATAAATAAAAAAATATATTGGTACTAACTAACATTGTTCTGCTTAGAAAACCGACTTCACGAATGTACATCGTCTCGTCACGCTGTGGAACTCATACTTATTTCACAATATGAACAGGTCAATGATCCGCTCAGTCGAAGAGGACTGCTTCTACTATACTACGCGTTTAGATATGGTGTTACATATTTACCAACATTTTGAAAAGAATATGCAGCCATTTTGCGAATTGTAGAATTAAGCTGAGTTTGACTCCGCTGTTACTCGTGAACTCAATCGATGAGTGAACTACTTATCTACTACTATACTTACAAAAGCTTCAGGATCTTTTATGGTATATAATTATTGTAATAGCTATTTTTAACCTAGGTGGACAAAAGATATTCCCAAGAACTGGTTTTTAGAGCTATTTTTAACCTAGATGGACAAAAGATATTCCCAAGAACTGGTTTTTAGAGCTATTTTTAACCTAGGTGGACAAAAGATATTCCCAAGAACTGGTTTTTAGAGCTATTTTTAACCTTGGTGGACAAAAGATATTCCCAAGAACTGTTTTTAGAGCTATTTTTAACCTAGATGGACAAAAGATATTCCCAAGAACTGGTTTTTAGAGCTATTTTTAACCTAGGTGGACAAAAGATATTCCCAAGAACTGGTTTTTAGAGCTATTTTTAACCTAGGTGGACAAAAGATATTCCCAAGAACTGGTTTTTAGAGCTATTTTTAACCTAGGTGGACAAAAGATATTCCCAAGAACTGGTTTTTAGAGCTATTTTTAACCTAGGTGGACAAAAGATATTCCCAAGAACTGTTTTTTGGAGCAATTTTTAACCTTGGTGGACAAAAGATATTCCCAAGAACTGGTTTTTGGAGCTATTTTTAACCTAGGTGGACAAAAGATATTCCCAAGAACTGGTTTTTAGAGTTCCTAACCCAAAGGGTAATTAGTGGAACCATATTACTAAGACTTCGCTGTCCGTCCGTCCGTCCGTCTGTCATCAGGCTGTATCTCATAAACCGTGATAGTAAGACAGTTGAAAATTTCACAGATGATGTATATCTGTTGCCGCTATAACCACAAATACTAAAAAACAAATAAAAATAAATATTTAAGGGGGCTCCCATACAACATGTGTGTGGTTGTTTTGCTCGATTTTGCTCGATATTGATAACGGCAACAGGTAGATGCTTAAAATGTTCACAGAATATTTATTTACATTGTCACTTAAAAAATAACTAATTATATTAGAATAAAACAAATATTTAAGGGGGGTTCCCATACAACAAACGTTATTTTTTGCCGTTTTTATGTTTTGTTATGGTACGGAACCCTTCGTGCGTGAGTCCGACTCGCTCTTGGTCAATTTTAAATTTTAACATGGTGGGGCGAGCGCTCGTTACTCAAACTCTGAATATTAATTAGGTCACCAAACTGAACAAATCTACCTAATTACAACTCCCCTTGACCTTTTGTAAGTCGAAACTTACTCATTGCCTCAAGTAGGTACCAACCGTTTTTCGTAACATCGATGTGATGGTTTTCTTTGGTAATGGGACAAGCGTCATCACCATCACATATCTGTATGTACATGTGAAAAACTAAATCTTATATGTTTGTCGTTATCTAAAAACCGCCACAAATGTGGGTTAGTGAGTGCCTACCAACTAGATATTAGCAACGACAGTAC
Source organism: Apoda limacodes (assembly GCA_946406115.1). Classification (NCBI taxonomy): domain Eukaryota; kingdom Metazoa; phylum Arthropoda; class Insecta; order Lepidoptera; family Limacodidae; genus Apoda; species Apoda limacodes. The sequence continues at coordinate 20,407,411 of OX291563.1, read as the reverse complement.
ACGGCACGGACGATGTGTAATTAACAATTCTGCAATAATTCAGTGACCTGTCTAATAGTCTAGTACCTACGCTGTTTGTTATCTCTGCGCTTATCTTATTTATGCAATGTTAGACTATTAGCATTATAAGGAAATAGTACAAAAACAAGTGATTCACCAAAATAACTCCGATTATTTTTGTCACAGTTAGGTAAATAAAAACAAAATAATTACTGTTTTGTATCCGTAGATGAAAACAAAGCCCTGTTGCTGTCACACTGCTGCTGCTGTCCGTCTGTCTGTCCGAGTATGTCACAGACTAGGTACCTACCTATTTACTCAAAATGTAGGTCGTACAAAGAATCTGTTACTTTTATGTGTGTGTGTTTGTTTTAATTTTATTGTGTTTAAGAGGTAAATATATATTTTTTCTTCTTCATCTACTACATTTATAAAATTGAAAAGGAGCAAAAAAGTGCTTTATTTTCTTACCTTGACGTGCAGAGTCAGGTGTAGAGTTTATAGAATAAAGTACAAATATAATGCTCTTTCTTAACTTTAAAACCAAAAAATAGGGTTCATCGTTGTTGATTAATTTTGAGCAAAAACCAAAGAAGTTGAAAATTTGAAATTCCTGTAAGTTATAATATGTTTATTATATATATACATGATAAACAGGTACATGATTTATAAGTACATGATGTATAGTTGCATGATATAAAGGTTTATAATAAATAGGTACATGATATATATACAGGTGTACATGGGTAGGTATATGATATATAGATACTTGATAGACGCATGATATATAGGTACATGATATTTAAGCGCATGATATATAGGTACATAATATATAAGCGCATGATATACAGGTTCATGATATATATGCGCATGATATATAAGTACATGATATATAGGTGAATGATATACGGAAATCGTGTACAATATACTGTACTTAAACAACAAATACTATTTCAAAAATTCACCTAAGTTTTTTTGATGTCATACAATGATTTAATCCAGAAATGGAACTACATGAATTTATGGAATTTAATGATTAAATTAATTAATAATTGAAATAAATTACTAATTATTTACTGTTTAATTTACTTTTTCTTAATTAAATTTATATTATAAATGAAATATTTATAAATTAACTATTTCTGTTATTTACTATTTCGCCAAAACTCAGAACCTTGTTTAATTATTATCAGTATCAATTTTACTGAAGTCGAATATTTTCACTAGGTAGCCCGCAAGCTGATATTCAATTGAATGTAAAGTTCATCTCCAAAGTCATACTGTGTTTTCGTTCTTGTCCTTTTTTCAACATCTACAAGGAACAATTAAAAAAATTGCGTAAAACGTATTCAGTTGTTCTTAAAATGTTTAAAATCCATGAAAATTACGTGACCAAAAACTCCGTCACTCCCCCAGTGACCAGGTGTGGTATATAGGAGACCCGCCTAAAACCGATCACGTAGTACCACCCATGGGCACGATCCCTTTCTATAAAAGCTTCACTCGTTCGGCTATATCTCGCTATATCTCGTTAAGCATTTGACTTCAACAAACTGTGTTAGTTTTAAAAAGTAATATTAGTTTATAGTCTATGTACTAGTATTCTAGTTTTTCTTCCATTGCTCACCGGTCTGACTGACTCATTAACGTTACAAAAGCAATACCTACGGTGCACAGAAGCGCTCTACAACATTTACTAGAAAATACCAGTTAGGTAATACCTAAAAGATATATCTATGTTCTCGTATGTATTATGTCTAAGCAAAGGTCACTTGTGCGTCACGTCAGCGCCACCGCAGTTCTTGTGCGTCACGTCAGCGCCACCGCAGTTCTTGTGCGTCACGTCAGCGCCACCGCAGTTCTTGTGCGTCACGTCAGCGCCACCGCAGTTCTTGTGCGTCACGAAACTGTGCGCGTAGTGCTGGAGAATGTTAAAAATTCGCTCAAAACTATATCACAAAATATATAAATATAATTGTCCTAAAATATTTCCAAATCTAATCCATTTAGAAAAGCAAAGACTGATCTAACAATTATGAAACTTTTCTAAGGAATTCTTTTAAATGTGTTTGGGATCGATGGTTGTTGATGTACTTAGACCGATGGTTGTTGATGTACTTAGACCGATGTTTGTTGATGTACTTAGACCGATGGTTGTTGATGTACTTAGACCGATGGTTGTTGATGTACTTAGACCGATGGTTGTTGATGTACTTAGACTCAAAATGTTTTTATTCAAGTACAATTTTAAACAAAACATTTGAATCGTGGATTCAAACTATTACTAATTCTATAGACTTAATCACTGGTAGGTACACAGTCCAAATGAGCTAATTAAACAATTTTTTTTATTGCCACTCGAAAAAAGGCATCTTATTCATCGATAACAGTGAATAAAACTCACTTTTACTCACTGAGTGAATAAAAATATTTTGAATTTGAAACAATTGTTAAATTGTTTTAATTGTTATTGTGGTTGTTTTTGTCATTGTTCTCTTATAAAAATCCGGTAGTAATTACCGAATATCTACCAAAATATGATAATAGTACTTTTTATTTTCTTGCAATCACTGGTCTCTACTCGAGAATCCTTCGCTGCTCTCGGGTTCCAACTTAGTATCTCGAATTAAATTTCCTTTGTTTTTCACTTGTACTTTAATCTTATATATAGACTTTTTTAACCAGTCCAAATAAGCTTATTTCACTATTAATTTTATAGATATTATCATTGGTCAACAAATGAGCTATTTTAACTATACGTTTCATAGAATTTATCACTAGGAGGTATGTATAGTCCATATGCGCCAATAAAACTACTAATTTTATAGACTTTATCACTGGTATCTACCATATAGCCAAAGCCACATAGCTTACAGCCAACATAGCTCACTCAGCAACTCTGAGCTTTTTTAAGAGGCAAATAATTGGTTCCCACGGTTTTGTACCGTAAGTCATCACTGGCAAAATACACTGGTGGTCCACACTTTCGTCTTTAGGCACTGATTATTTTTATATTACACCTGCCTATTTGCCCAACATAAATGATTTTGTCAACAACTTTCAGATTAGCGTACCGGTGGTATCTAAAGGTGCGATATGGACACTGAACATTGAGTTCGTTTTATCCGTGTTCATATTAAGGCCCACCTGTTGGGAAACTATGTTGAATTCTTAGAGCATCGTGCCAAAGTCTTTAAGCGATTCTGCTGTGACCACTACGCCCTCGGCAAATTGAAGGTGATTGATGTGCCATCGCGTTCATGCCATATCCTTTCCACGCCAGATGTTTCAAAAAAGAAGTTTTTCTGTGGGTTCTTTCGCCGTAATGTTGACTGGATCACGAGTTACGGTGTATTGTTGTCTATAGAATTTATCTCTCTCAATATTTCTGTTTGGACGAAGTTTTATCGGTTTCATTACTGCGTAAGTGTGATTTTTGAGTAATTTTTTACATATTCCCTAAATATTTGGCTATTATTATATGTTTTAGGGTTCGGTACCTCAAAAAGAAAAAGAAACCCTTATAGGATCACTTTGTTGCCCGTCCGTATGTCTGTCTGTCAAGACCCTTTTTCTTCTTCTTTCTTTCTTCTTCCAAGTTGAATCAAATACTAAGATCTACGGTCCCTTGAAGCTCTTAATAATCAAGTTTTAAGTTAACGCAGTACGGGAAATTTTGTCGCATATTTTGGCATTCACTAATAAATCAAAACCCATGGGGCACTTCCTGGTGATCTAGACTCATGAAATTTGGCAAAAAGCAATTCCATGTAGAAAATTTATGGTTACATCACAGTTTTTTTGCGATTTAAACTTATTTGCACTTGGTGAACTAACTGCGACCGATGTCGATACATTAGGACAACAGTTGTCCAACGGCAAAGTTAGGTTGTTGACTCAATACAGTTTACATATTACGGAACCCTCGGTGCGTGAGTCCGACTTCACCGGTTTTTTTTCTTAATATAATTCATACAGTTTACGCCTTCTTTTATAAATACCTAGGTTAGCCCATTCAATAAACTAAAGCGACTTGAAATTAGTTTTTGCAGTAAATATTGCACGCCTCATAAGCGGAGCGGTGAGGTAGTGCTCTACTCTCGACATGTCAAAAAACCCAGTCTTTCGAAACTTAAATGACGTTTTTTTTTTTAATATAACACTTACAGGATAATATGAGTGCACTAATATGAAGTTAAATAATATGTCTAGCACATATGGTACATTTTATAAACAATTAATTCGTTTAATATAATAAATAATAACATTAAAACTGATCATTCTTGGACGTCCGTGAGTCTGTGTTTATGTGACCATGTATGTGGCAGAGAAATTGGTCGAAAAATTCATCTTACCGGAATACTTTCGTTTTTAATATATAAAGTATTACACTGTGCTGATTCCTAGTTAATATTAGCGTTCTAAGTACTGTCGTTTAATTATAATTTATAAAAAACTAATATACCACTGTATACTGTATATCTATATATATATTTTTTATTTTTATTTTATAGTATATTTTTTCCTCACCTTATTTGTTATTTTATTTTAAAAAACTTGAGTTTTTGTTTTAGATTTTTTTTTTAAATGTGAATGACCGCTATGAGGCGTGCACTTTTGGATTTTCCAAATATTGTTTTATTATACTCTCACTTGGGTTGTCATTCAAAAGTAAATCCGGAAGTTTATGTAATAAGTTAGATTTAAATGATCCAATTATTTTAAAATTAAATGAGTTGTAATTGTTATGAATTTAATTTCCTTTTTAGTAATACTATTCTTTCTTTCAAAATCCACTAACTGTGCACAATGATCTGCCTCTAGATTGCTTATAATTACAATTATAAAAGACAGAAATAAGGAAATTAATCAGGTGCTTGATGAGCTATTTTCAAAAATGTTAATATTAAAGTCTCCACAAATAATCATTTGTTTATTGGAATTGTCGATTTTATTCAGCACTTCTTCCATAACTAATTCAAAATTATCATAAATTGCACAAGGCGGCTTGTATACACTCAAAACAATGAGATGCTCAACTTCTATACAGGACAGCTCGGCAGTTCGCTCAACTGAGAGGCTCAAAATGTCTTTACGTTCCTTAAACTTTATCTGTTTACTAACTAAAATTAAAGAGCCAACATGGATTGCATTTACTCGGGTGAAAGAACTTTCCACCTGGTGATTTGTGAAATTGAACATAAACTGATGGCTGCGCAGCCAGTGTTCAGTGATACATAAGATGTCAATCTTTTGGCAGTTTATGAACATTTCAATTTTTAGTTATTTCTGAGCCATTCCTTGTCTATTCTAATTCAAAAGGTTTAACAGAATATTATCTTTAGTATGAAAAAGTTTATTTTTTATTTGTTTATGTTTGCATAAAACTTAAGTAGACATTGAATGTTTAATAGTATCATAATTTATGTTGGTATTATATAATTTGCCAAAGTGGTCCTTTGTTGTCTGAAAATTTAATTTAAATTATAACATGTAAAATGATTACACTGCTCAAATAAAAGCAGATTGTTTAGCCAAATTATTGGCTGTGGTATTAATATAAAATGATAGCGGTAAGGCTAACACTCTGGTACAATGGTGTGTGAGATAATATGTCTTGTCCTTAAATATTCGTATCTCTCCCGAAGGCGATTACAGTTTACATGCAGCAGTATGCAGGATTATGCTGTCGAATGACACCTTTAAAGCTATAAAAAATATGGTAGTTTCCACTACCTATAAATATGCACCCCTCCATATTGCCCACTCCTGACTGCCATTACCTTTTCTTGTGCTGTCCAACACACACGTCAATTTGTTCGTCTCCTATATAGTAATAGTGACACTATATAGTAATAGTGACACTATATAGTAATAGTGACACTGTAAAACGTTTAAAAACTCGTGATGAAACGAAGAGGATTTGTGTTACCTACGCACACGATGTGTTTGTTAGAAACAAATAGTAAAGGACCAAATAACTCCATCAAACGATCAATTAATTTTATTAGTTTACATCCGCCCTCTTGAATATTTCTTTTATTAGACATGGAATATTGTTTGAGCAAATGTAACTAAGACATTATTATAATGTAGCAAGAAAAAGAAGCATTATTTCTTGATCAATGTGCGACACCTACTTACATTTTGTCATAAAATAAATCTTTTGAATGTCTCGACGTACCGATATTGTGTGTGTGAACATGCATTTTTTTGTACACAAGTAAATCAATCATTGCAATATCCGTATATCGTGTGTGGATACCTACATTTTGTCATAAAATAAATACCATTATTGAAATATCCCGACGTTTATCGTCTGTTGGAAATTATTAATGTACGACTACCCACCTACCCATAAATTAGTGCCGTTATATATTACAAATGAGATACTATGCTGAGGGCGATTGGAAGAAATGAATTGTAACATTTATTTAAATATATATCTTTTATTACATATAAATAACGTATAAAAAATACTTAGGGTTACTTGGGTTTCTATATTTAATTATTCAAAAACTGCACGAGCTGGGTCGATTGGGTAACTTAGGTTTTCAGATTCAAAGTGCAAAAAATACCTTGAGATCTTATGATCGCCCTAAACTTTTGTTCTGGATCCGCTCTTGGAGTCAGCTGACTATTACAACTGATGGAAACAGCTAACAGAAACCTGCACACTACATGTTGCAGCTACTTTACCGAAGACACTTAGTATTATTTCAAAGAATGGTTTTACATTATAAATACCGAATAACTGTGAATCATGTTAGATAGTAACAGCTTCAAACAGGTGGAAAGGATCTAAATTATTAGAATCAAATTTTTAGTCGCCTTGAATTCCTTGAATTCCATGCTCTTCATAATTTGCATTTCACTATCTAAGTCTAATGGAAAGTGATGATTTATCATTAAGTAAAAAAATGCAATAGTTTATTTTGCTTACTAGCTTCGCTGTAGCTCACTTGTGAAGAGTTACAAAGGCTATAATTATAACACTTTTTTTTTTATACCACTAATGTGGAAAACTAGCACACGGTCCGCCTTATCGTAAGCAGTCACCGTGGCCAATGGACGCTTGCAACACCAGGAGTATGCCGACCTTTCAGAAATCTAATTTCTTCTTTCTTGAAGAACCCCATATTGTAGTTCTTAGAGAAAACCTTGGCAGGGAGTTCATTCCACAACCTAAGCATTCGCGGGAGGAAGTTTCTCTGAAGCCGCACTGTACGCGACCATTTCGGTTCTTAAGTATGAGAATGAATTCCCTACCGATGGCGAGCGGTGCGATGGTAGAAAGTAGCCGTGGGCATCATTTCGAACAATTCCTCAAAACACATCCCATTATACAAGCGGTAGAACACACATAGGGAGGCAAAGTCTCTCCTCAGACTTAAGGGCTCGATACGGCAAGTGAGTTTGGGATCGTCGACAATTCTCACAGCCCGTCTTTGAACCGAGTCAAAAGGGTCAAGCTGGTATCCGGGTGCACCCGCCCAGATATGACAGCAGTACTCCATATGGGGCCGAACTTCCGACTTGTAATGCAGCAATCTTTGCCCCGACGTGAAGTACTGCTTCGCTCTGTTGAGTACACCAAGTTTTTTGGACGCCAGCTTTACCTTATCTTGCAATAGTCTCGAAACTGATCATCGCTGGAGATGTCAACACCGAGGACCCCAATGCTCTTGGAAATGGACATTCTGAAATTAAATAAAACGAAACGAACTGTTTTATTTCTCAAAATAACATATAATATAATTTTTTTGGAATCCACATTGCGTCCTGAGGAAGAAAAACGGTAAAAGAAACTTTCCAGCAGCCGCTCTTGTAAATTTCAGTCATTATTACAATTATCCAGTAATATATATAAAATATTACATTTTTTTTAATTCCATGCGTTTTTATTATCAAGTTAATCTTTAATTGTACAATAGCAAAACAAGCTCTGTGCCAAGTTTCTATTTTATAACATTTTTAAACTTATAAAATTACAAAATTCTGCTTGTATTTTATTGTCAAAACGGAAACATTGTCCTTTAAATGATTTATCTAACTTAAATTTAAAACTTTGTGTGGCTCAGAGCAAGTTGTGTCTATTTCGAGTATTACGATTAAGAATTCGTAAAACGATCAATAAATATTCTTATGAAGATAAATGAAATTAACTAAAATATACTAAGATGGTAAGCTAAATATATTGATTTCCTTATTTCCTAAAGAGTTTATTGGGATCAAGTTGTAAATTCCTTAATTAGCCCCCTTCTGCAGCACACATATTGTTTTAACATCAGCTGCGTGACCCTATAATAAAATACCACAGGACATCACGCTATGAACGGATGGGCTCCCCTGAGACACCTTATGCATTCATACAATTCATTATTTTATGACATTGACATACTTACAATATCTATACAAAAGTATAGGCAACTAATTGAGTACATACTGCAAAGTAAAAGTGATAGTTAGTCAAAGGCAAAAAATAAATAAATGAAAGTAGCCAAAGTAAACTATGTGAGCTGTATCATCGTATCGTGAGTTGACGTATCTGTTTACGCGAAAGCTGCAGAAATCAGTCTTATCAATCCAGCTTTGTGTGGGCGCTATTAAAGCTTCGATTCTAAACAATCATTTCTGGGAATACTGTGTTGTCTACAAAATCTAATTGCTCCCTGCTTATAAGAGCACTGGTTTTCACCTGGCTGACTTTTGGGGTTCCAAAAATACATTTGGTTTTCTAACAGTTTAACAGCAAATTGTTTACATTGAATCAGTGAACAATATTAGACGGACAATCTTTCAATCTAAACTTTCGGTGAATGTTGCTGATGTGGACGATTGTGGACGATAAACCCGGACAACACCTTGGGACAGTTGTTCGCCCTTCAGGAAGTAGAACAAGGTGCCGGAATTGAGCATTATAGAGTCCTCCTCTTGTCTTAGGACGTTAGATTTTTGTATAACACTGAGGTGGCAAACAAGCTAATGGTCCACCTGATAGTAAGCGGTCACAGCCTATGGCCTATTATATTCCAGCGTAACTTGTCCACTTCTTCTACCAGCTCAACAATCTTTTCATCATTCAAAGTGTGTGCGTTATATGTTGCCGGAGCCTGTCATGTTTTGGGTAGCTGCCCTGCCCCATCGTCACCTTTACCGCCATCATAGTCAGGGTCAGCGGGACTCCAAGGGCCTAGGGGCCATGTTTATTTTAATATTCGCCATGCTTGGCATACGGGTTGGTGATTGATAGTGAAAAATTTTTAAGTATGGTGCTGCTGTTCACCATCTGGTATGCCCCTAATCTTATTCTTTATAATATACCTAATTATGATGACGGCGAGCTATAGCACTATAAATAAAATCGTAATAGTTATTTGATATTAGTGCGGTAAGTTGGTTATTACAAACGAGTAGATGAATGTAATCCATAGTCACGAGTTTGTAAATATAAATTCCGCACGAATGTCATACAACGTTTTTCAACACATTTGCGAGAAAACAGTATAATTTGTAGGTAATTAAATAAACTTTTTCATTCGAATGTTTTTAATAGCAAATAAGAAATTATACAGATTTAGTATTAAAGTGAGTTAAACGAGATCAAAAGCACTTCCAAGGAGGTTCGATCGCAATTAAAAAAAAACGTAAAGGATATGTACGGCGCCATACAACAGAACGTGCGGTAGAATAGGTACTCTCACATAACTACCTGTTTTACCGCACGCTCCGTTGTATGGTGCTTAATTTTGAATTTTTGAACAATCTATGCAAACTTCGTGTATGCATTTTTTGAGCAAATGTGTTGAAAAGGTGTTTATTTATATCTTTTTCTGCAGGAAGTTTTGAATTTTAGCCTTTGTCTTTTCCCGTCTCTTTAACTATTTCTGGGTTACATTTCAGCTCAATTGTATGTTCCGTTGCGACGTAAAGAAAAAAACAAACAAACAACTTACTTTCGCATTTATAATATTAGTAGGTAGTATAGATTAATTCTAGCGAGGAAAGTTAAATATTGCGGGTGACGCCGCAGGACCACGCCAGTCTTGTTCACCTAGAAACGAACATCGGGGAAAACTTGATACTTTATATTTTTTAAGGAAAAGTCCCGCGCAAATTTTATATAAAGCGCGCACACGAAGCGTCGACATCGCAGTGCGAGGTGGGACTGCGCGTGTGCGACATGTCGAAAGCTTTACATTTGTGTTTTCTTTTACTGTGTGTGTATTTGTGCAGCGGACACAAACACCACCGCGACCATGATGAGGATCACCATTGTTGCCATCACGAAGGAGATGGGCAGCCAGGTACAGGTCAGTTAATGATATCTATAGGTACTAATATTATAAAGAAATAAAGTTAGTAAGTTTGGACGTAGGAAGTTATCTCCAAAACAAAAAATACTATTTCAAAAATACTACTACCAAAATTTAGAATTAACCTCGATCGTCATTTTTCATATTTTGTCGACAGTTTCAAATACTGGTCTCCCGTGATAGTCCACGGAACTTCTCAAAAACAATAGCACTCGTATCGTGATTAATTTTGTTGTAATGATAAATCAGAGCACAGCGTTGATAAATGGAAGCATTTGGACAAGTTGACGATAGCCAACTTTTTGCAAGAAGTCTACTGAACTCTACAAGTAGTCCACTGACCTCTACAAGTAGTCCTCTGAACTCTACAAGTAGTCCACTGAACTCTACAATCATTTGGTAAACTATATAAGTCTAATAACAAACCAATAATGTAGTAATGTTGACCTGATGCTGCACATCTGCACATCAAAACAGTCTGCAAACTACACAACTCCTCTACTACTTACAGCAGATATACACACTCTTTATTTACAACATTTAACCATTATTTATATAACTTATATATATATCAATATATAACTTATATATATCTATATTATATATATTATCTAAAAAAAAATTAAATGAATTTAATGAGTTTTAAATTAAACTTTAATAAAAACATAATTAAAAACCCCAATACAACTAAACAGACGTTTAATTATTATTAATTCTAAATTACTTTTTATCGGTCGCCGATTGGCCAGGCCGCCCGCCACACAAACTCCCGATTTGCGTGACTTACACACTTTAATAATTTATTATAATGAAGAATAATCCTAGTAATATTATAAATGTGAAAGTATGTCTGGATGGATGGATGGATGTTAGTTACTCAATCACGCTTTAACCACTGGATGGATCGGGATGAAAACTTGACATACGTAAAGGTTAAGTTCTGCAACAGCATATATGCTACTTTTATCCCGATAAAATCAAAAATTCCTGCGGAAATAAGAATAACAGAGTAAAACGAACCATCGCTACAGCTATAGCTTGCTTCATTGGTATAATTAAAGAATTCCACGCCGGTCGCCGGATTTAGGGCGGGTGAAGCCGCTGTCAAAGTGTAGTATAAAATATTTGCTTCTTACAACGTATTTGGTTTTTCAAAAGTATTTACAAACAGTGTTTGTTTTTAAGTTGTTAAAGTTATTGTAGTTCTAGTGTCATTAGTAAGCGATGTTATATTAAATAAAGTTATCAATTAAATTTGCTTTTGTATTCTATACAAATACAAATACTTTAACAAAATCTCAGTTTCTCCTTTTTTTCAGATTTCCTCAATTTGCTGTTAATCCATAATTTCAGTTGAAAATTCACTTTGACCGTAAAATCTTAAAAATATGACTTCAAGATAATCTTTCTCTTGATATATGATGATGTTTTTTTATTTTATTCTATACAAATGAAAAAAAGTAAAGTTTTTGTTTCTACTAATAATACCCTTAAATCCGCCAGGGGATCGATTCAGTACAAGAAGCAGAATATATAAGTTTTTAAATTTACGCGTCCCATTACTAATTTAAAAATAATAAATAAGTAGCAGAATAATTGACCTTTGTTGAAGGCAGCCTTTATGAAGTCATATTGTTCTAACACAGATGGTACACCACCAGTCGGGCCCGTAACGGTGACCCCAGCGGGCAGGATCCTTGGCTCGTGGATGACGTCACGACGAGGACGCAGGTTCGAGGCGTATCGAGGGGTACGGTATGCGGAACCGCCCGTGGGGGAGCTGCGGTTTCAGGTGAACATCTTTATTATTGTTGCTATACCTCACTGCACCTACCAGCCACGGATCTTTGTGTAAGCAGTTTGACGCTCCCGCAACACTCTCCTACCCGTCTCTCACCTAAATTCATTGATGCCTCGCATCTCATAGCTTACTTGACATGGCCACCGTAGCTCAATGGGTAATGACCTGCCTACTGATCCGGGGGCGTGCGATATATTCTGAACCAACAACCTAACACCTTCGGGGGTTCGGTGCAGACTTCAACTCTTCGGCATTCGCTTGTTGCTTGACGATTATATGGAATGACATATGGAAAATAATTTTCAACACACTTGCTTATAAAGCAGCATTTACTGCACCGTTTTCAGCGTCCATTACACACCTTTTTTTTAATGCCACTAAGGTGGTAAAACAGCTTACGGTCCCCCTGATGGTAAGCGGTCACAGCAGCCTATGGACGCTTGCAAAACCTGGGGCATCACTCGCGTGTTGCCGACCCACCATAAATCTAATAACTTCTTTCTTGAAGAACCTCGTACTGTATTCCCTGGAGAAAACCTGGACATGAGCATATTCCACATCCCAAGCGTTCGCGGGAGGAAGTTTCTCTGACACCGTACTGTGCGCGACCACTTAGTGTGAAAATGAATTCCCTGCCGATGGCAAGCGGTTCTATGGTAGAAAGTAGCCGTGGGCATCATTTCAAACATTTGTACAAGCAATAGAACACACATAGGGAGGCAAAGTCTCTCCTCAGAATTAAGGGTTCGATACGGCTAGTGAGTTCGGGATCGTCGACAATTCTTTCCGCCCCTCGTTGAACCGAGTAAAAAAAGTGCGGTAATGATAATAAACAGTTTTTTTTTTATTTTTTGCATACCTTACAATATTTAACGAAGCTAAGTGAAAAAAACAATAATTTCATATTTTTATTTTGATACTATCCGCAGCCTCCGAAGCCGATCCACAAATATTCGGAAGCTGTGAACGCGAGTGCAGAGGGCCCGGCATGTCCCCTGCCGGCGCCCGGGGACTACTACGTGGACGAGGACTGCCTCACGCTAAATGTGTACACTCCCAAGACTAAAGCGTACGTTCCTAACTTTACTGCGGTATCACTACTCCTAAAGAAGAACTCTTTTTACTGGGATTGAACCCTTTAAAATTTTTTCATGGTGAGAATTTGGTGTCCATCTCTCACACTGTCTGTATGTCTCACTTTCTGTCTGTTTTCTCAGCAACAACAAAGATATTTGGCACAGTTGTATAATATATAGTCTATATAAAATAAAAAAATATATATAAACAAATAAAAAAAAAAACGTTGGTCCATTGTACGATTTTTTCAGGTTTTATCCGTTGCCTGTGGTAGTGTACATTCACCCCGGCGGGTTCTACTCCATGACGGGCAGGAGTGATCTCTTCGGGCCGCAGTATCTCCTGGATAGAGACCTAGTGCTGGTCACTATGAATTATCGACTCGCAACTCTCGGTAAATAAATAAGTCCTTGCTTTTGGTATCACCTTTTAGTAAACCCGGTGACAAAAAATAACCTTCTGTATTAAAGCTGTACCAGATAAAGGCATTTGTATTAAAAATGGACCATTCAATAATACATAATAGTCTCTTCTGTAGTAAGTTGTTTCAATTTTTTTTGCATTTGGTAGGATTTCTGGCTACCGGAGACGAATTAGCTCCAGGAAACAATGGTCTGAAAGATCAAGTAGTGGCAATGCGCTGGGTACAACGGAACATTGCAGCTTTTGGTGGAGACCCTAACCTGGTGACCCTGGCGGGCTGCAGCGCCGGCTCCATCAGCGTCATGCTGCACATGATTTCTCCCATGTCTAAAGGTTCATAAATTTATATTGTTTACTAGACAGATATATGTTTTATTTGCTAGACAGATAGTCTTTCTACTTCCATATTCAGTGACTTTGCCTCATTACAAGACGGGCTAGATCGGAATCACAATCTGTGCTTTCACTAACAGGTGATAAATAAATTAATTTAATAAATAAATTTAAAAATGCTTTGTCCTGCTCAAAGTTACAAACCGATCGAAGGTAAAAGTTCTTAAGTGTAATTCTGATTACCGATTTAGTTATCGTTCTCTTTTGTAGGTCTAAGATAGACCGCCACTTCGCTCTCTAAGGTGTTCTGTATCATTCTCGTACAAACAAACTATATGAAGATACTTAACTTAAAGCTTGCTATACATGTTTTTCAAATTTCAAAACTTTGTGTGTAGGTCTGTTTCACCGCGGAATATCGATGAGCGGGTCTCCAACTGACAAGGTCTCCACCCCGACCGACATGTACGAGCTGGCAGTGAAGCAGGCTCAACTCGTGGGCTGCCCTACTCACTCCAGCAAAGCCATCGTCGACTGTCTTAAGACCGTGCCCTGGCAACAACTTGCTAACTCTCTACCTGGATTCTTTGTAACTACTGCTTTATTTATTTGTAAATTACAGATGATTTTTAACTGAAGGTCGACTGTGTCTTAGTTGGCTGGTCCATCTGATGGTTTCAAGTATAATTTAACTTGCGCCATGCAGTCAAGAAGCTGTGGTCTTGTTCAAATGCAAAAATATTAAACTTGCGCTATGCAATTACAGAGGTGTTATCTTGTTCAAGAACTAAGATATTATAAACTTGTGCTACGAAGATAAAGAGCTGTTATTTTGTTCAAGTGCAAAAGATATTAAATTTGCGCTATGCAGTTAGAGCTGTTGTCGCAATATGCAATTTTTCACTAAAATCCAGATTAGAAAGACACATCTTCCTCGAACTGATAATATTCAGAACACACACACACACACACACACAAGCATTTTAATAATTTATTTTTGGATAGGAATTCGCCTACGATCCAGTGCCAGTGTGGTTACCGAACGTGGAACCAGACTTTGGTCAGGAGCAGTTCCTGCCCATCCAGCCCATGGATGCGATCCGAGAGGGGAAGATGCACGCCGTGCCTTACATCGTGAGTCAGACCGAAGCGGAGTTCTACTGGCTCGCTCTCAGTGAGTGCTCTAACGATTTATCATCTAAGAAAATCACTTATTGTATTTCTTTGACTGCGGGAATAACTATAACAGAGTTAAACGAACTATTTCTGCACCTATAGCAATTCATTGGTATAACTAATTAATTAATTAATTGGAGTTAATTAAGGAGTTCCACGCCGATAACTGAATTAAGGGCGGGCGGAGCCGCTGGCAAAGTCTAGTATCTAATATTTCCGTCCTCAGATGTGTTCAACAACGAAACACTACTGAAGAGAATGATAAACGAGTGGGACACCCTCGCTCCGATCTCGTTCGCGCTTCCGAAGGAAAACTCCGGTGCCGCGGTGGAGCGTCTTACCCAGGCCTACGTCGGTGGGAAGTTCACCAACAACACCAGGTCTGAAAATGGACTTGGAAGACTTTATGGTGACTCTATAACAGGATTCTCTGTGCACAGGTAATTAACGCCTTACAAAATTATGGATACACTGTAAATTGTTAATGAAAGTTGGGGAGTCCTTCAGAATACTTTTAATTTTGAATGTAGATAAAAAATAAAAAAAAATAGTTTAGAACATTTATTATATTAAATTATAAAATACGCATTTAACTCTTTATAAATAATTTATTTCTAGAGATTTAAATCTTTTGGACTTATGTAAAGTCAAAAAAATCGCATTTAGATATACCAGAAGCCTTATAATACAACGGCTTTTTTGATTAGTGATAGCACCGAAATATGCAACCTGTTTAATGACTATTTTAACTTCATCTTTACACCGTCTTTAAATGAAAATATATCTAAACTTGGGTATGACAATGTTTTCGACAATTCCCCTTATAGCATTTGTCAAATTAAAATAAACTCAGATATGGTATATAAGTTATTTAAAAGTGTTGATTGTAACAAAAGTTCTGGTCCTGATAATATTCAATCTATTTTCTTTTTTCTCGATGTGCTGACGAGCTAACAATTCCTGTTACGTACATATTCACTAAATATTCATCCGCAGGAGAATTTAATAGAATAAATGGAAACCAGCTTTTGTCACACCTGTACCAAAAAATGAGATGAGCGCATTTCTTTTACAAATTTCCTGCTGCAAGCCATTGATAAAGGCCATTAAATAGACACATTGTATTCCAACTTTTCCAAGGCCTTTAATAAAATAAGTCATAATCTGTTGTTGCAAAAGCTTTGGAAGGAATACTAGGAAATCTTCTGAGATGGATATCATCCTATATCGAAAACCGCTCTCAGACTGTTTCACTTAAGGGCTTACCTCAAAATTTCTGCCTGTCTCATCTGGTGTGCCCCAAGGCTCTCATCTTGGGCCACTCTTTTTTAACATCTATATCAATGACATAGGAAACTCCCTTCACTATAGGAATTATCTTCTGTATACAGACGATGCAAAATTTTACAAAATAATAACTTCACTAGATGATATAAATTTTATTATTTTCATAAACTAATTACTACATAATATTATATTACCTATAAATAAAACACAACTTACGAATAATATAAATAACTTAAAAACAATTTAGAAAACTAGGCCCTTTAGGAAGGATGCCCATTACGCAGGCAGCGTTCCCTCGCTGAATGGCAATGGCGAGCCTTTGAGCGAGAAAGCTGCCCACCCGAGGGCCTATTGCCTCCCTAAGGCGCTTGCTGAGCGCCCTGTGAAGTCCACGAGCGACCTGCCCCCAAGGACCTAGTGTCTCGACGCCAAAAGCGACAAATTCATACTGGGCATCTTAGATATTTTATTACGCTCCCGGGTGTCCGTCGCCGCACTGGCTTGCCTGTAGGTAGATGGCAGGTAAGACGCCGCTAAAG
Source organism: Apoda limacodes (assembly GCA_946406115.1). Lineage (NCBI taxonomy): Eukaryota > Metazoa > Arthropoda > Insecta > Lepidoptera > Limacodidae > Apoda > Apoda limacodes. Next base: position 20,390,459 of record OX291563.1, on the reverse strand, counting down.
TATCTGCGCATGTGGCGTTCCATACCAACGCTCGGCCCATCCGCCACGGTATCAAAGACATCCCGTCCGGGCGCTTGCCGTCGTCCCGAACGATCCGCGGCTCTAAAACCGCGGGGACATCCGCGCTAATGAGCGCCCTTCTGATGATGTCGTTAAGTGTGGCGTGGCGAGAGTATCGACCGGCACCCAAAGAGCAAGATAGTCCATGGTGGCCAAGGCGATCGACGGTGGCTCCGCAAGAGGCGCAGCAATTGTCTGCGCACACCTCGGCACCTAGTCGGAGACCAACGGCTATGCGGAGTGTGCAGGGGTTGATGAAGGTGCCGGTGTTGGGGGATGGATAGGCATGAAGCCATTGTCCTGGCTCAGGCCTAGATGCTGTTAATAATCTGGCGTGGTCTTTGCCTGTCGTACTGTCGAGGAGAATTTTTTGGGTAGTGATTGAGGCTATGGTGTCCCAGGCCCTTTGTACTTTAGGTTTTGATGGTAAATTTGGGCTCGGTCCAGCTAACCAGCTGATCATAGCTTCATCCATGCACGCGACCTTACAGTTTGTAGCCGTTGGGGCTTTCAGGATATTACCTGCAAGATCACACGTGCTATAGATTGAGGCTAAGAAAGCCGGTAATGCGACACTTGAAATTTTGCGGATACCCAAGCCTAGATACAAGATGATTGTATATAAAAGTACAATCCGATATAAATTCTCTTGTCTGTTATTGCACAGATAATTAACTTTAAACTCAAACAAGTACTATATCATTATCTACACTCGAAAAAAGAATTATATCTTTAATTACAAGGTGAACAATTTATTTCTAGAGATAATGAAATTAGAGACCTCAGTATACTTTTAAATAACTAGTTGACCTTTAATCCTCATATTGACAATATTGTACAGAAAGCCTTGAAACAGTTACACATATATTACAGTAGCCTATACGTATAAAATTCTTTTTTTTAGTCAGAGTCAGATCCATATTAGAGTTCGGTAGTACTGTTTGGTGTGCGTTTTAGGCCTTTCATAAGAAACATTCAGAAAAAGTGCAGAAAAAAAAAATGGTAAACAATTATAGCTCCCATGTTGATTCATAACATAATGAGCCTTGAAAACCAACGTATGCAATTTGACCAAACCTTTTTACATAACTTATTTCGTTTTCTTTCTTTTATATCTCTCTACTGTATTATAATCTGTATTCGCTTGTACGTACATCGCTCATATTTTTGTAAATTTGATTGATTGCTTACTTGAAGAGTTTGTGTTATATACTTTGTTACTAGAGTTTGTGTTATATACTTTGTTACCTACTCATATCTGCGAAGATTCGTCAAAAGCCTCCTTAACCAGTAACAAATACTTTATTGTTTATTTAATAGTTTGTTGCTGTTAATCTTCCGAACAAATAAAATAAAAAAATAAACTACTTAATAGTAACGTAAATTCCTCGTCACTTTTAAGTAACACCTTGTTTAGAATTCCTACTTGCATTACACGCATCACGAAACTATTTAGTGTACCTAAAACTAGCCCTTCATACTTTTCAAACATTTTCTTATATAGTTGTTCAAATAATTATAATAACAGTTTCTCGCACATAGACCTTTTCGCTCATAGTACAAATGTAAATTAGAAGCTAGTAATCAAGTCTTTTTCAAAACCGTAAAATTATATATTAAGTATATATTATGTTTGATTAATGTCGCTATTTTTTGTGACTCAGTAACTATTAAAGTTTAGTCAATTAGTTTTGTTACGATATGCTCTTCGATATCTTTAGCGCGTAACGTAACGTAACGTACCTATCGTTCCACCACATTTACTCTCTCCCTTAATTATTTTTGTTATGTATTCTATACTCTATCTGGCACTCAAGGTTTAGAATCTAAGAAATATTGTTCAATTAACTTCATGTAGGTAAATGACTGTTTGTTTCCCAAATAAATAAATAAAAAATAGATGTCACGATGGATATGTTTTGTAGGACGGAATCTCCGCAATTATTACAGCATACTTTAGACTTAAGGTCGACAAAAATCATTAAATCCGGTGATGGAGATGGCCAGGGTATGTCTCCGTACTTGCTTATTGTTGTTCCACAAATAAAAATTCCTTAACTTCAACATGGAGACGGAGTGAGAGTGAGTGAGAGAGATAGAGAGAGAGAAAGATGACCCATCTTGCTGAAAATGAGTCCTATTTGAATCTTAAAGGGATAAGGTTTTAGTGCTGTTTCAAATCACATGTGCAGTTGACTTCATTCTCAGTGGTTTCCTAATGATTGCAAGACACACCTGTGGCTGAGCCACACGTCCCCGCACGTCCCCGCGTCGCTGCTGACGTGTGTCTCGGTGGCTGCCTATTAACTCTTATCTCTTCTTGTCGGGAGCTTTGCACTTACGACCTCAGGTTGTGTGCTCGGACCATTGTTTAATCACCAAATATGAAAGTGGGAACAGAAAGCACGACGCGCTTCACCACAACAATCGATAACGAACGAACGAATTCAAGGATTATCCTTGCGTAGGAGTAGTTCGCAGTGCGCTCTTAAGCAATTAGTTATGGCCATCAATAATTATATTATTAAAAATGAGTAATGATAGTTTTAATTCTAAAGTTTACCGCTGAACACCTGTACCTGTGTAGTATAAACACTATGATCTTTTATTTACTTTTACGTTTCAAAAAAATTACAGATATTTTAATGTTGGTATCACTCAATATTGTGTGCGAGAGTTGCGAGGCGGGTCGAATACAGGGTGTTCATAAAACTGTACCAAGTTTCGCTACCGCTACTTACACGAGTACATAACTACACATTATAAAATACATTTGCTGACTAAATACGGTACTGTTTGTTTGTGATTAATCTGTCTTTATAACTTTTGCGTGTGAGAGAATAAAATATGTAACATGTTAATTTATAAAATATTTTTTGTTTACAGGTTGGCCAACCTGATGTGCCGTCACTCCCCGCAGCCGGTCTACTACTACCAGTTCAGCTACTTCGGCGAACACAGCTACTGGGAAGACCCCGTCACTGGAAAGCCGATAGGTATTAGTTTTTATTACGTGACAGGTATTTTTAATAGCTGGTATGATTTAACTGGGTATTATTTATTTTTCTATCTCCTGTCATCGTATACTTAATAGCAATATCGTCACATTCCCTCCACCGACCATATTTCAGCCTTTTTCCAGTTATTACAAATAGGTAGCAAATTTAAGATTACTAATTATTAGCCAATGGGTAAATATTATTAAACAGATTAAGAAGATATTAATAAGACGCTAAGTTAAAAGAAAGCAAGATGGTCGACGGCGCTGCGCTGGGCCGACACTCATCAGCTTTTAGTTTCCAGGGCCGCTCACTGCAACACAATTTTTATTTCACATTTACATATCCAAATGTGATCACACACACTACAGCAGATTACATAGAGTCGGGTTCTAAATATCCCGGGAACATTTTAGATTTTTAAAGAAACTAAAAAGAAAATCGTGATTTTAAACATTATTTTGTGATTAAACAAAATATTTTTTTCTGAACATTCGGCAAAAATAAATTCAAGTGTAGAACTAGGTGAGGACGTAAACGAAATTACAGAGTAAAATAAAATGTATCAAGCAAAATTACAATAACATAATAAGTAAAAGAAGTATAATAAAGATATCGCGTAACATAGGGTCTCACATTATACACAATAAGTTGCAACGTAGAATTGCACCGTTATACCGACGGCGAGTTTTTCAACCGCCTTTAAAAAAGGAGGTTATCAATTCCACCCGTATGTATGTAATACTGTTAGAATTAAATAATATTTATATATGAAAGTCGAGTTGAGCTGCTAAACAAGCTCTCGATGCGCGAGTACGACTTGTGCATGCTGCGGTAGTACGCAACTCTCGGTGCGCGAGTACGACTTGTGTATCCTGCAGTAGTACGGAACTCTCGATGCGCGAGTACGACTTGTGCATCCTGCAGTAGTACGGAACTCTCTCTCGGTGCGCGAGTACGACTTGTGCATCATGCGGTAGTACGGAACTCTCGGTGCGCGAGTACGACTTGTGCATCATGCGGTAGTACGGAACTCTCGGTGCGCGAGTACGACTTGTGCATCATGCGGTAGTACGGAACTCTCGGTGCGCGAGTACGACTTATGCATCCTGCAGTAGTACGGAACTCTCGGTGCGCGAGTACGACTTGTGCATCCTGCGGTAGTACGGAACTCTCGATGCGCGAGTACGACTTATGCATCCTGCAGTAGTACGGAACTCTCGGTGCGCGAGTACGACTTGTGCATGCTGCGGTAGTACGGAACTCTCGGTGCGCGAGTACGACTTGTGCATCATGCGGTAGTACGGAACTCTCGGTGCGCGAGTACGACTTGCAATGGGTCGCTTTTTATATTAAATGATCTCGGTACTGGACTGGAGATTTCAACACCAAGGGTTCCGTATTAGAGACGGTTACGGGGTATGTTCAAGATATCATATTGGCATTGTTTGTGTGACAGCGGCGATGCACCACGACGACCAGATCTACCTGTTCTCGCAGACTTACCGGTTCCCCGACATCCCGCTCTCCTCTCCCGACGCCCTCATCTCTGAGAGGATGACCGCCATCTTCTACAATTTCGCCAGATATGGGTAAGATAACTTAATTATGAGCCTCAGCAGTTTTGCTTTTTTATGGGCAGCCATACCTAAATACCCATATTCAAAATTTGATTTATGAGATCTTAGGAACTTGATTCCTAATTATAGGAACGTTTTTAATTTTTTACCATCAATATTTGTCCTTTAAAAGGGCCGGAAGAAAAAATTTTTAGCCTTAAGCATGTAATGAAGTGCCTATGTATATTTGAATTTTCGTCAGTGACCCCAACCCCCGCGGCGACCTGCCGGAGCTGAAGACGCTGTCGTGGCCGCAGATGAAGCCCGAGGATCGGAAGTACCTTCGTATCGGGAAGGAGTTTTCAGTCGAAAGTAAAATGTCAGAGGACAGGTTCCAGGTGTGGGAGGAATTATATAGTATAAAGTATTGAGACTGGACGTAAACTGGTCCAGAAACTTGTTCTGATAATTTATCGATCTTATTAAATATTTATATATTTTTTATATGAGTAATAAAATGTTTACTAAATAATTTAACTTTTTACTAACTAGATCTCTTACCCCGAGTCACCCGATAAATGCCTCAACAAAATACTAAGATAAAGGTTTTCCAACCTAAAAATGTACATTAACGTTATCTTCTAAAATATGTTTTAATCATTTGATCATCTTAAATATCTTCAAATTCATATGTTTATTTGTCAAAGTCAAATGGTTTATTCAAATTAGGATTTTTCAATCACTTTCGAATCGTCAAAGTTATGAAATACTATTTTTTGAAAAACTCCCACCCTCCCTCCTGTTCACAATTTTGTTGATTTTTACCGAGAAGAATCCGGCAAGAAACTCGATAGTTACTCTTTTAAAAACATCAAGATATGTTAAGATAAAGGGTTCCTCACGATGGTGTTAATCGTCACCTTAAATCGAGTGAAGTTAATGAATTATAAAAAATCAATTTGTACAAGTCGGGCTCGAATACCCGCCCCTTAGAATACAAGGCCATCGCAATGACCGGTTGGTACCACTAGGACACTAGCGCCAGCACCACCGACGACGAATAACTACAGGTTAGGAAACACTATTGAAATAAAAGTTAAACAACTTGGCTTTATTTTATCTTCCTACAAAACGTGTTCCAAAGCAAAATTATTAAGAAAAGATCCCTTAAGGTAAGACTTTTTATACCACTAAGGTGGCAAACGCCTGATGGTAAGCGGTCGCCGTAGCATATGGACGCTTGCAACACTAGGGGTATCACTCGCGATGTTGCCGACCCTTCAAAAATCTAATAACTTCTTTCTTGAATAACCCTATACTGTAATCCATAGAGAAAACTTGCTAGGGAGCTCATCCCACAACAAAGGATGCAATGGTAAAAAGTAGCCGTGGGCATCATTTCGATCAATTCCTGAGAACACATCCCCATTAAACAAGCGGTAGGCACACACACAGGGAGGCAAAGTCTCTCCTCAGACTTAAGGGCTAGAAACAGCAAGTGAGTTTGGGATCGTCGCCAATTCTCACAGCCCGTCGTTGAACCGAGTCAAAAGGGTCAAGCTAGTATCAGGGTGCACCCGCTCAGAGATGACCTAACTTGAGACTTGTAAAGCAGCAACCCTTGCCCCGACGTGAAGTACTGCAACAAGTTTTTTGGACGCCAGCTTCACCTTGTCTAGCAAATGATCTCCGAACTGAAAATCGCAGGAAACGTCAACACCAAGGATCCCAATGCTCTTGGCGATGGAGAGGGGAGTGTTTTGGAATTGTGGGACCAATTTTTCTTAGCGGTATACGCGCAGACTTGGAAACAAGTTTTTCCGTCCATAGTCAGAAATGTTCGACAGAGTGGTCTCGATTTGAGACATAAGCTAACCGCGCTTTTCCTCCACAACGGAAGGAGGAGGAGGGATGTTTGCACGATCCGTGTAATAAGCGTCTCCAGTACTGTCATCTGCACAGCAATGTATTTATGTCCAACATGTCGTTGATATGCAGTAGAAACAGCGTAGGAGACGGCACAGAGCCTTACGGGACACCAGCATTAATGTCCATGCTATCAGAGCAACTACCATCAACTACAGTCTAGCCACAAACCCTCGGGCACTCCGTAAGATGGCACCTTCGATAGAAGACCCCGGTGCCAGACCCGATCGAACGCCTTCGCTATGTCCAGGCTACTTGCCAATGCCTCCCCTTGACTCAGTGGCGAGTGTTCACCGGTGTGTGAGATACACTAGAAGATCACCAGTCGGGTGACTGTCATGAAAGCCATATTGTATCTTAGTTGCTGTGTGTTGATTACACGCTCCATCATTAGAGAGGAGGGAGGCAATAGCGATAGGCCTATAATTCGATGGATCTGATCTATCGCCCTTTTGGGCACATTCGCAGTCTTCCTTGCAGACGGAAATTAAATAGTATGGTAGGGAAGCGCGAAGAGGCGCGTGAGTACAGGACATAACTCAAGAGCATACTTTTTAGACACCACTGCTAGTATACCGTCTGGCCCACTCGACTTATGAGCATCTATTTAAAGCAACGCCCGCCTGACCTCCGCTGTATTATGGAGATTCCCGGCATGGACTTACCGCACCACGGTATAGTAGGTGGTACAGTGCCTTTGTCGTTCATATTCGAGTTTAAGCCAAAGAGACTGCCCAGTAGATCGGCTTTCTCTTTTGCACTATGGGCCAAGTCACCATCGGTCTTTCGCAGTAATGTTGACGACGACTGTAAATACAAAGAAAAAATTTGCCAAATAAAAACAATATTGCACTCGGTAAGTATAGTTACCTACTCATCACATATCCCTATCATAAATAAAAATCGGCCAAGTGCGAGTCGGACTCGCACATGAAAGGTTCCGTACCATTATCTATAAAAACGGCAAAAAAATCACGTTTGTTGTATGGGGGCCCCCTTAAATATTTTTTTTTTTTAGTATTTGTTGTTATAGCGGCATCTCACGATTCATGAGATACAGCCTGGTGACAGACGGACGGATGGTCAGACAGCAGAGTCTTAGTAATAGGGTTCCGCTAATTACCTTTTGGGTACGAAACTCTAAAAATGATGTTTGTTACATTGATTTATATCTCCGTGAACCATAGATGTAGAAATCCCGTGAACTCACTCCCGTAGCTCGCTAGATAAAGACCAGGACTACAAATTATTTTATTATACTGAATAGGACAGACTTGTAGGTAAGGAAGAGATTGCTTATAATAAATGAATGAATTTGTTTTGTTTTGTGTTACTAATCAAGTTACTAATCAAGTTTCATTATCTGGTTGTAAAACTATTTTAACTTGTTATTTTGCAAATATTTTTATTTTATGAAAATATGCCGAACAGTACATGCAAAAGTTTCGGGAATCGTGGTGGTAAAATGCTTCTGGCTTCAAAAGCTGGTTTCAAGTAGTTAGTTGGAATTTATTAGCAGCGAAATGTTCCGTTAGTAAACATAGAAGCTATTTCTACAAACCCTACCAGGCTATGCGAAATTGAATTTTAAGTCGAACGGTATAAGAAACTCAATTTTGCTCAAAATGTCAGATAGGAGGTATTTAGTACATCGCCGTCGGTTTGTAAGCTGTTTGTTCAAAATATAAACCACTCGCTCACTACAAGCGAGCAGTAACAAGTTTCTTCAGCCAAATTTATTTATTTACCTTATATTTTTATTTATTTACTTGCAAATGTGATGAAAACATTGTGTTTATCACGGGCGGTACGGAAATTACAAACTCGAGTCATTAAAGCCGTTGGCATTTGGCTTAAATAGACTTCATTTAGTCAGTAGTTTTCTCCTTACCACCCCTATTGCACAATATAGGTACCTACTATTTGAACACAACTGTTCATAAAGCAACCTTTTGTGCACTTTTTTCAGTTTCTTAACAGCTTCCATAACGCACTTATAAAAGCCTTTTTCTTTATAATTTTTTTAATATTTTAGGAAAAAGCCTTTAACTTAACTTTGAAAAATAAATCCAACGTGTATTAGATTCTATTAGATATCATCTGTTTACAAAATTTTATCATTAATATAAGTATTTACTGTCCTTCAAATGCGGTTAAAACAGTCGTATGAAACTTGTGAGCTCAGATCAGTACACGGCTCGGGCTGCAACCTGCAATCTCATGTGTAATAAGCAGCCTAGCTCACATGTATCACAATAAAACATGTACTATAAAAAATACATATATTATAAAAAATCGGCCAAGTGCGAGTCGGACTCGCGCACGAAAGGTTTCGTATCATTCTTCTTCTTCTTTGTGTTCTTAGTATTTAGTCTTACTTTTTTGTTTTGTTTAGCAATACTGTAAGACATTGATTATTTCTAAGTTATAAATCCATAAACTGTCTTTTTTATATTTTGCAAATAGATACTTTTTTATGTTGTGCTTGTGCTTTATATTTCATGCTTTTATGTTTGTAATGGAAAGCGTCCTTTTATGATAGGGAGGGCTATTCCAATATTTTAATTGGACGTTGTAAGAGAAAGGGAGAAAAGAAATGCCCTTGAAAAATGATTAACTATAAAAGCCCCCTTAAATATTTATTTTTTCTGGTTTTTAGTATTTGTTATTATAGCGGCAAGAGACATACATCTTCTGTAAAAATTCACGGTTCATTAGATACAGCCTGGTGACAGAGGGACGGACGAACGGACAGCGAAGTCTTAGTAATAGGGTTCCTTAATTACCTTTTGGGTACGGAACTCTAATAAATACCTACCAACTAATTTGCAAAAGCGGTAAGGAAAATGAAAAACAAGATTGTCAGAAACTGTCTGCGAGTTAGTTAGTTAAGTACCGGTGACCTGGCTGCGACCTTGGCGCATGGCGGTGACTCGGTGCGAGTTGGAATTTCCCGTTGCATTTTCCTCAATCGACTCCGCCTTACAATTACAATAAACATTTACTTGTTATTTTAATTTTAACCGTGTTTATGTTCGAGCATTGCTCCTTCTATAAATTTTCCTAAAGTTTGTTTTGGGTAATATTCTTTACCAATCGATGAAGGTACTTATTCAACAGACAATTCAGCTGGTGTTGTTTTGAACAAAGGACGTGGATTCGGATTCCGATACAATATTCATGTGACGAGGCGGAATCTTCGCGAAACAGGATTTCTTCAAGTTAAAACCTTACGGTGTGTTTGCATTTAAATATAAGTTGGTGAACTCAAACAAAAAAAAATATTAATAAATTAATTAAATATATTATTATGTGTATCACTTACATATAAATCGACAGCCATTGTGGCTTAGCTGCCTGTTGTGCCGAGGGGCATGGGTTCAATACCCGTAGAAGACAACCATTTATGTGATGAACATTTGTCTTTAGTCTGGGTGTTTTCTATGTATAATGTAACCGATGGCGCGAGCCTTTTACCTATACTTAGTTTTAGCCTAACCTTTGCTAGTCTTGGGTGGATTTAAAAATGTGATTTTAAAGTAAATGATTTTTAAAAAAAATTAGCTATAGTTTTTTGTCGGATTCTCCTCGGTAGAAATCTACATTGTGCACAGGAAAGATGTCGGAAGTTTTCAAAAAAATGTATTTAATAACTTAAATGATTAATAAGTGTTGCTAAAAACCTAATTTAAATAAAATAAAATTACGTAGTCTTTGAAACCTTACCTTGAATGTTCATGTGTTTTGGACGTGGAGGGTTGGGAAGTGGACCTTCGCTTCAGTTTTTCAGCCGCCGTAGACACAATCCCGCGGGCACGGGCCACAATACTTGTGTCACAACACAAATGATAGTTACCATTTCTTACCATTGAGCCATTTTTTTCATAACTTTGTTAAATTATAGATACGATACATCTCAATTCCAATCAGATGAACGACCATTGAACGACAATAAACAGTCATAAGTATTCAAAAATTACTAGCATTTGGCTCGACCATAGTGTAGTTACGGAAGCCGCTATGCGGTCGATGTTGAACATGACGGTGCTATACGATGTGAGGTGGTCAGACCATTTTCCTTTACAAGTCACATGTAACTTTAATATTAGAAAACCTAAATTAGAGCTTAAAATACGGGTTACAATAAAGTCACATGGGGAGAATGGACAATTGCACTAATAGATAAGTATAGTTCTTTCTACACAAGTAAGCTTAAACAAATAGATTCCCCCAACAACTTTCTCATTGTGCCGGAAAGCTTTGTAATAAAATGGAGCATAGGGTTATTATCAATATATGTATGATAATGTAATTATTGCACTAAGTGGGTCAGATATAGCAAGTCATTCCTATAACAATAAAAAGGAAGACTGTAGGAGGATGAAACAACCATGTCCGGGATGCTCACGTGGAGACGAGGCATCAATTTAGAAACTGGGTACTGATGGGAAAACCACGCACAGGCAACATATACAATATGATGTGTGAATCCAAAAAGAATTTTAAAGCCAAGGTGACATGGTGCCAAAATAATGCTGAGCAAATAAAGATGGATATATTAGCTTCCTCTCATACATCAAAAAATTTTGGCAAATTTTGGAAATGTACAAATAATTTAAGTACCAAGCCGAGCCTTCCTGTGAGTGTCGAAGGAATGTGTGTTGAAAAAGACATTGCAAGCCTTTTCAAAGATATCTTTGCAGCTCACTCAAGTACCCACACATACTCTGCTGATGCTCAGCCTCCTGAGAGCATCAACACTGCCGGTTCACATGTCGTATTCACAGCTAATCAAATTTGCAGTATTATTAAAAATATGACAAAGGGTCACCGGTCACCGGTTACGATTGGCTCAGCATTAAGCCTGTTTTTTGGACCTATCCAAATCATTCGACCTCGTCCGCTATGAAATACTATGGACTAAGCTCAGGGTCACAGGATTTCCGGAAGAATTGGTTAAGTTCTTTGAGTATTGATATAGAAATCAAAAAAATGTCGTTAAGTGGACTAACACCTTCTCCGATGTGTATGTGTTAAATTGCGGTGTGAGACAGGGTAGACAAACAACTCCTACGATCTTCATTTTAAATATTTCAAAAATTTTAAGAAAGTAGGGCACAGCAAGTACTCGCTTAAACAAACCGCCCGAACAATCAAGAAGCAGTCTGAACTGGGGAAGTACCTCCACCTTAGAGAAAACCGCGGCCATAATAACACTAACAAATCTTAACGCAGTCCAGCTCCATCTGGAGTCTGCGCAGCCGACCATTCTTTTTCTAACGGAGACGCAGATATCCTGCCCGGCCGATACATCATACCTTCATTATTCCGGCTACAAACTCGAGCACAATTTTGTGAGTCGTGCCGGTGTATGTATGTTCGTCCGGGAGGATATCTGCTGTCACCGCCTTCATAGCTTTAAAGACATGGACCTGTCGATATTGGTGGAACGCGTAGATCACGGCGGCCACACTATATGCGTGCCTATACAGGTCTCATAGCGGTGGCACGGACGTAGCTCGACTCTTCACGCACCTGAGTTTGACGACTGACAAAGTTCTAGAGCAATATACCACAACAGAACTAGTTGTTTTGGGAGACTTCAACGTCCACCGTCGTGAGTGGCTCAGTTCTCGAACCAATAACTACGCAGGGTTATCTGATCATTAATTTGCTCTGACCTATGGATTCTCTCAGCTGGTACTTTCTCCAACGAGAATACCAGATATAGAGGACCATACGAGCTCCTTACTGGACCTTCTGCTGACTACACGTCCGGACGGATATTTTGCCTGAGACCACTGTCTCGTTTGGACTCAAGTGTTAGCATACAACCCGATCCATCTGGGTCAACTAATTGGCGTCGTGTGTGGCATTATAAGTCGGCAGACTGGCTTTTTTATGCATCGTACCCGTGGAGGCAGATCTGCTTGGAATGTATGGAATGTTATATTTCTAACCCGCGAGTAGCTGCCGGCGATAAAAAACGACCGTGGTTTAATATGTCTTACAGAGAAGCTAACATTCTTTAGCAAACTGCATATGAGGCTTGGACCACGGTTCCTAATAATAAGGATCGAAATATTTTTGAGTTAAAACGCAAATTAAATGCTACCTCGAGGTTCAGTAAGAAAGCAACTGCCAGAGCAAAATTCCAATTCATCGGCAAAATAGGTGGGCGACTTGCTAGCTATCCTTCTGGAAGTCAGCAAAGCTGCCGAAGGGAACTTTTGCCAGTCGTCGTTACCACCACTGCGAAAGACCGATGGTGACTTGGCCCATAATGTTAAATAGAAAGCCGATTTACTGGGCAGGGCACGGTATGTCTACTATACCGTGGTGCGGCAAAACCATGCCTGAAATCTCACAGCGGGAGGCCCGGTGGGTGTTGCTTTCTCTAGACGTTCATAAGTCAAGTGGGCCAGACAGTATACCAGCAGTGGTGCTTAAGCAGTATGCTCCTGAGTTATGTCCTGTACTCACGCGCCTCTTCGCGCTTTCCTTCCATACTATAATCCTATCTCTATTACCTGTCTTCTCTCCAAGGTGATTGAGCGTGTGATCAACACACAGCTTATAAGATACTTAGAAGAACACGACCTGGTCAGTGACCGTCATTATGGCTTTGACTGGTGACCTTCTAGTGTATCTCACACAACGATGGGCACTAGCCTTTGAGAGTCAGAGGGAGGCATTGGTATATAGCCTGGACATAGCGATCTGGTACCGGGGTCTTCTATCGAAGTTGCCATTATACGGAGTGCTCGAGGGTTTGTGCAAATGGGTGCGAATACAAACCGTTGTTGACGGTAGTTGTTCTGATAGCATTGGCATTAATCCTGGTGGTGTGCAAGGCTCTGTGCTGTCTCTTAAGCTCTTTCTACTGCATATCAATGACATGTTGGACATCGACAACATGCATTGTTATGAAGATGACAGTACTGGAGACGCTTATTACACGGGTTGTGCAAACATCCCTCGTTCCGTTGCGAAGAAAAATCGCGGAGAACTTGCGTCTCAAATCGAGACCACACTGTCCAAGGATTCTGACTGGGGACGGGTAAACTTAGTCCGATTCAACCCTACAAGGACACAAGTGTGCGCGTTCACCACTAAGAAAACCCCATTCACTTTAGTCCCACAATTCCCCTCATTTCCCTCTCCATCTCCAACAGCATTGGGATCCTTGGTGTTGACATCTCCAGCGATGTTCTGTTCCGAGATCATTTGCATGACAAGGTGAAGCTGGCGTCCAAAAAACTAGGTGTACTCAACAGAGCGAGCCAGTACTTCACGTCGGGGCAGAGGTTGCTGCTTTACAAGTCGCAAGTTCAGCCCCATATGGAGTACTGCTGTCATCTATGGGCGGGTGCATCCGGATGCCAGCTTGGCCCTTTTAACTCGGTCTGATGAGAGACTTTGCCTCCCTGTGTGTGTTCTACCGCTTTTACATTGGGATGTGTTCTGAGAAGTTATTCAAAATAATGCCCACGGCTACTTTCTACCATCGCACCGCTCGCCATCGGCAGGGAATTCATTCTCACACTTTAAAACCGAAATGGTCGCGTACATTGCGGTTTCAGAGAAACTTCCACCCGTGAACGCTTGGGTTGTGGAATGAGCTCCCTGCCAAAGTTTTCTCTCAGGACTATAGAATGAATGTGAAGAATGTGGTTCTTCAAGAAAGAAGTTATTGGATTTTTAAACGGTCGGCAAAGCGCGAGTGATCCCCTGTCCCCCCTGGTCCCCTGTCCCCTGGTGTTACAAGCGTCCATAGGCCCCGGTGACCGCTTACCATCAGGCGGATCCTGTGCTTGTTTGACTCTTAAAAAAAAAAAGGAAAAGAGTCGCGTCTCTGATATGCCGGGTGTGGGGAAGCCCCAACACTATTATAAAAATACCTGTTTATAAACCGGACGGCGTCCTGCTAAAGCACTGGGTAAAACTACATGTGAAATCTTCAATCTCTAGTGTTTCAGTAGGACATAGACAGCTACATAGCTATCTATATATTTATAGCATATATAGATCCATAGCTAAATATAATAAAGTGTTTACTAACATAGAATAAGCAAATTACTAACAAAATATTATGAACATGTACAACTGTCTGAAATAAAGTTTTTGAATTGAAAATATGCATTTAATAATAACCTTTTCATGTAAAATGTATTCCTAAAGCTAAAATTTTTTTGTCCCCCTCCCTTTATCTTTTAAACCGAATAATATAAAATCGGAAATAATCCCAGTTACAGAGCTTAAAAAACGGGACCCTTATAGGATTACTTAGTTGTCCGTCCCTCCGTCCGTCTTTTTTCTCAGGAACTCGTAGAGGTATCAAGCTAAAATTTATATCAAATACTCAATTCTACTGTCTCTTGGAGCTGTGAAAAAATGAAACTTCTAAGCCAACGCATTCAAAAGATACAGCCGTTTATGCCGCAAATTTTCGAAACTCGCAATGAAATTAAAACCTACAGGTACTTCCCGTGAACTCAGAATCTTGAAATTTGGTACGAAGCAACGTCTTATAGCACAGATAATGGAAAAATTGCGAAAACCGTAGATGTTTAGTAACATCATATAATAAAAATATTTTTAATAATTTTTCATACAGGTTTGTACGGAACCCTTGGTGCGAGAGTCCGACTCGCACTAGGCCGGTTTTTTATCAATATTTGTAAGAAACCCTGATTTAATGCTTGTCTGACACACACTTCGCCGGTTCTATTCCATATCCAAAGATGGAAAAGCTATGCGGTCTACGCGATCGATAGGTTTTACTATATATAATATCCATAGTCATTGGAACTTGGACCTGGTGACTATCAAGTTCTGCGTCCAATTTTCAACTTTAGACTTGGTTACGATGAAGAAGATTAGCTAAATTAACCTATGTGCAAAATTTTATGGAAATCGGTGAAACTATCTCCAAGAGAAGGGTGCAGTGCCTGCAGTCTAAAAAGGGCCAACGGCCAACGGTCAAAATGATCTCTCACAATTGAAAGGTGAATATTTTCAACGTATTATATAATCATCAGATGTCCATGTATGTTACTATAATTAGTAATAATTATAAACATAATACCAGATAATTTACCTTCTAATATAATACATAATACTAAAAATATGAACATTTCGGTATTTCGTTTTGGCTATTACTACATTTTTTATTTTTACTTGTTTTTGTTTTTCAATATTGATTTTTATGTCATTCCTTTTACGTTTTACCTTTAAGGTTTTATTATTCTTGCTATTTTTAGACCTCAGCGTCTTCCTCTCCTTAGATGTAGGTATTGACAAGTTAATATTGAACTCAAAAAATGTTAATTTTTACTTTACAGGCAAAATTTAAATATAATGTAAGTAAGTAAATTGTGATAAAAAATAATTTCCCAATTACTGTAAATGACTAATGTAGGATTATTATCATCAAATCTAGCTTTTAGCTTTTAGGATGAAACAATATTACATTCTATCATCGAACATTAAAAGAGCAAAACAATTTCTGTACGAGGTGGTTAGTTTGATAATGTGAAAAAATGTTACTTGAACATTGATGACGAACCTCGAATACAACTCGGTGACACGAGGCGCTGAGCGCGACTGCGACTGACCAATGATCCTATGCGGGGTTCTCGGCACATTGGGTCGGCACATTAAAATGAAAAACACTCCTGTTATAGTGTTTAATTTCATACCAAAAGTAGTAAATATAAGTTAATGAACCGCGTAAAATGCAAAAATAAAATCTTTACATCCTTAATAATAATAATTCCTAAATTCATAATCATGTTTACGTTCGACAAACGCATTGGAGTGGGCGGCGCTCGGTGTTATTTTTTTAGTTTAGTAATTGATTAACAGCAGATGAGATATAATTAAATTAAGTTTTTAATTGATCAATATGATATAACTGAATTAATTACCTACTTAACTCACCAAACGGGTGAAGAAGTAAGAATTTCGTCATTGAGATATCACTTTGTCGTGACAGACCGAGTGTTACAAAAAAAGAATATGAGTGTTAAACAGGAGGCCACAAAACGCCATTTGAGGCTTCAGCGTCGCCCAGTGGAGTGTTGCTGACAGATTGCGAGCGGCTTCAGCGTCGCCCAGTGGAGTGTTGCTGACAGATTGCGAGCGGCTTCAGTGTCGTCCAGTGGAGTGTAGCTGATAGATGATATGAAATGCGACTATGTGCGAGGTGTGATCTGCGGGCGCAAGCTGGCTCTGCTACAGTTCCTGTACGAGGTGGCCGGTACGGTCATACCGCGCGTCACAAGCGTGCGCGAGCTGGGCGTGCTGATGGTATTTAAGCTAATGGTTCGTACAGACATTGTAAATATCTGCGGTAAAGCATTCAGAAACTTATGTTTCCTCGTGAGGCAATGCATGGAATTCCCCAGTACTGAAGTCATTCAAATTTTATATAATGCATTCGTTTGGAGCCGGCTCGAAATGAATACAATCACGTGGAATCCTCATAAGAATAAATACAATAGTATACTGGAAAAAAATCAAAATAAATTCATTCGTTTCTAATAGGTAGTAAAAGGAATACGGAGTCTATCCTTTTTACCCGCTGATGTACCCGTCCATGTTTTTCATGGGCATGGTGCAGTACAGCAAGCTGAGCGTGGGGCTGTAAAGTGATGCGCTGCCAGCTCGTACACATTCGTGTATAAGCCCCTGGCAGTAATAGTGCACCGACGAAGGGGCCGCAGGCGCGGCTTGTCAAGTGGTAAATGACCAAAGTGGAATAACAAACGGTAGGTGGAGCAAAGGCTCGTGTGACGTCACTAATTAAGTAAATACTGACTAATATCAAAAGTAAATACGAGCAAGAAAAGTTATTATTTGTCTTAGAGTTTTAGAGTCGGTTTCTGTAAGACCTTGGATTAAACTAAAGCAAATAATAGGATATTTAGAAAAACATATTGAGCAATTGTTATATTGTGAGATTTTGGGATCGTTGCGAAATGAAGGAGACGGCGCAGAAAGAAGGTGGGGCTGTGTATAATAATAATAAAACACATTATTGCACAAAATAAAACATAATTTATAATAGAGTTACAAATGGCGGTCTTATCGCTATGGAGCGATCCTTCCCACACAACCTTTAGGTAATAAAATGCAATAAAAGTAACAAAAATTAAGGTAGTATGTGTATCAATATAAACTACTAATGAAATTATATTTCAAAAAACGGAAAGTAATTACAATTAAATAATAATAAACACAAATATATATGGCTAGCTACCTATCCATAACGCAGATATGCTAGAATTCCTTTTTTTTTATACGATTTTAAATAATTCTCATTCTCCTCCCTATTTAAAGAAAATATTTCAATACCTTCACTGTTCTCACGAGAGAGAGCTTCGTTCTTCATCTAACATGCTGCTACGTTTACCTTTACATCGTTCTGGTTTTATTTCCAATTCTTTTACTATTCAGGCAGCACTACTCTGGAACGCGCTTTCTAAAAATATAAAAGAAAAAAATAAGTTTAAGCATTCGCTATACAAATACTATTTAGACTCACCTTAATAAATAATTTTTAATGAATCATATGCAGTACCTATAATTATCTATGTACCTATTTAAATACGTATTTATATATATTTATGTATGTATATTCAAATATATATTTACATAATGTATTTATTTAATTTATGTATTCAAAGCCTATACTGTATGTAACGTTTATGTTAATAGATATTCACCGTTCCTACTTAAACAACTACCTTAAGCTTTCTGCATGACCCTAAGATCGACTGGTAGATAATGCCTAAGGCATTAAGTCCACCTATTGTATTTTATTGCAGTAAAGTGTTTAAAAAAAATAAAAAAAAATATATACAAAAGAAAACAATACAATATACATATGTTAATGAACATTAAATTACATACAGCGTAATATTTTTTAATTATTGTAGTGTGAAATGACTTTACTTGTTTCTTATATATTCTCAGGAACCGAGCCAGATTTATGTCCAAAGGTAAAATATTTCACTACCTAATTGTTTTCACAGTAAAAAGTGATCATACATTTGTGAATGCATTTGTGATTACAGACTTCAGAAGAGTCACGAAGTAATGGAGAATCAATAAAACTGAAACATTCTTTATGTATAACGTGAGATGTTGGAATCATTAAGAAATTAAAGAGACGGTGCAGAAAAAAAATGTACTTATTAGAATAATTTTGTACCTAAGAGCGAAAATCAGTTTGTATTTTCTTAGCGTTACAACGGAGCATACAATTGAACATTTACACAAGGATAGTTCGAAAGATAGAGAAGGAAAAGGATTTTATCTCGATCGAGAATTCTTATGTAAAAAAACATCTTTAAGTGTACTCGCACAACTCCTAAGTGTGGGAGACACTAACTCGCACGACTCCTAAGTGTAGATGACACTAACTGGCACAACTCCTATGTGTGGGAGACACTAACTCGCACAACTCCTAAGTGTGGATGACACTAGCTCGCGCAACTCATAAGTGTGGGAGACACTTACTCGCACAACTCCTAAGTGTAGATGACACTAACTCACACAACTCCTAAGTGTAAGAGACACTAACTTGCACAACTATTTTAGTTTTTCTCATTTTTCGGTCAGTTTTTACTTAAAAAAGTTTATTTCTCTAAAATTACACAAATTTTGAACTTGTGTTATAACGATCACACACCACTTACATACACATACCACACAAGAGCATAAAAATCTTTTTTCTAATTATTTTTATCACTTTAAAAATGAAAAAATAACTTTGAAAACTTCTGAGGTGGGAAATTGTCCTGTGTGTACACGTGTGTCAGAAGAAGTTTTATCATCAGTATTAACAAACTCTACACGACTTTCTTCCACAAACATCTACATCTTTCTCAGTTTATTTTATTGTAAAAACCATGTGATTGTCGTTTTGTAACAGTACAAGTATGAAAGCAGATCTCATTTTGTTAAAGAGCAGTGATAAAATAAATATGAATTTATATTTCAACTCCTATTCAATATTCCTGAAGTATTATATATTTAAGATCTTAACGCATATAATTATAACTACTGAACCTCGCTCTCCTATCGTATAACAATTACAAGTGACAAAGGATTAGCGCTATCAGCGAATCTAATTCTATAAAGGTGTCACTGACGTCCCACGAACAAGTCAGTAGTCTACCAATCAAACACATATTAATCTTTTAAAAGCTTATTAAGGGATTAAACGTATTTTCGAAATATTAATTTAGTGGCACATTATAAGGACTACCATACTCGATATAGGCCATTCTGTACTCACGCGGCATAAACAGAGATGCTAAATGACTTACACGTGTGTTTTACCCTTTTGTTCGTATTTATTTTCTGTGCACATGGAGCTTATATTGGCCACCACAAAGGACAACATGGACACCACATGATCCAGCACAGAGAATATCCTGGTAGCATCTGCAGCCATACAGATTATGGTAAAGATTCAGCGCAACATGACGATCGTTTCGAACATACTTTGGGATATCACAAGTATCATCATTATTACTCGGAAGAATATGAAGAATATAATAAAGACGATTTCAGCCAGCAAGGCGGCATTGAAAAAAATAGAAATAACGAGAACAACGTCGCGGACGTTAAACGTTATCGCAAATACTATTTGCAGCATAACAGGCGAAATAATCAAAACAATGGTTTTGAACATCAGGCAAGCAGTCATGAGCAACCATTAAATAGAAAACAAATATATACTCAAAGGTCAGACCCTCAAACACATTTTGGTAACCAGAAAGGTTCTGAGGACGACCATTCCAGTTATAAAAAAAATAATTATCACAAATATATTAATTTCAATCTAGCAAACGGGAATAATCAACAAAATTTTTTTTCTCTTATCTTTTTAAATCAAGATCCTAATTTTACTCGCCAAAAACAAAAAATTGATCACAATTCAGGTAATCAAGAAGATCAAAAATTTGAATATCACACAATTTCATCTTTACATGATCAAGAAAATAAAGAATGTTCAAAATCAGACGGCCAAAAAAATCAACAAACTAATGATTTAGATAACAAAGAACTTCAAAATAGTAAAAAATCAAAACACCTTAAGGTATTTTTCTTTGATCAGTACGATCTAAATTTAAGTCCGCTTACAACTCAGAATAATGAAAATACGGTTTGCAAACCGTATGAAAATGTTAATGACGCCACTAAACCAGATTTTTATGAATATTCAAGTGACACATATACACTAGATCCAAACTCAAAAAATCTGCCTGATGAAAATATTGATATTAGTTATAGTCATAAAACTAATAAACCTGATCGAAATTTTAGTAACATAAAAAACCAAATTCAACACGAAAGCAACAAGCTCGATGATAAAGATTTTGTTATTTTAATTGAACAAAAAACTTTACCAGACCAAACATCACAAGTGAAACAAAATAATCTGCAATATCAAATAGTGACAAAACCAAATCAGCAAACCAGTCAACCAGATCAAAAATTAATTGAAAGAGAAAATCAAGAAGAAACACCCTTCAGTGTCACTTCCAACGAATACAGTAAATACCCCAATTTCCGAGCCCAATCTGATAAAAACTTAGAAGTACTGCTTAATAACCATAACGGTATCAGTAATACTACTAAAAATTATCAAACAAATCTAAATGCAGGTTATGCAAAAAACCAAGATGAAAATATAAGTAAAAATCAGGATGATTTCTATGTTGAACCTAAATCACTGGCTATTAATCCAGATGATCAAGATAAACGAACCCAACACTCAAAAAAACAGTCGAGTGATCAGTTTGCTTACAACCCGAGTAAACAGAGTGTTGAACCAAATTTTTATTTAGAGGATGTGATAATTTATCAAGACACAAACCCAGTTCTGAAACATATTGATTCTAATTCAAATCAGCAGACGGGTCAGTTGGATCAAAGCTTAGAAAAACGACGAGAAATAAACCCTAGTGGACCTACTTTAATCAAAAATCAAAAATCTTACCCTACTGACCAAGAACAACAAGAATTTATTGCCAATTTAAGTAAGCAAACAAGTCAACCAGACAAATCCTTAGAAGTTCAACATCAACATGATGAACAGGACATAAATCCTAATGATCTGGAAAAATCACTCCTAAACACGAAGCAGAAGTGTAACGATCAAAATGTTAACAGTGATAGTCAACAGACTGATCAACAATGTCTAAATTCAGAGGATCTCCGAAATAATCAAGAACGTAACTCTTATCAGCCCGACGATCAAATTGAGATCAATTCAAATAAGCACACAGATCAATCTGATCAACCGAATCTTAATTTAGAGGAAGAACTAAAAATTTTAGATCATAACTCTTATCTTAAGCCTGACGACCAAATTGGGCTAGATTTTAATACGTACAAGGATCAATCAAATCAAAATTCCGAAAACGAGGATAGCCAAAAAGGTCAAAACCTTAGTAAAACATCCAACAAACATGATAAATCCTTCGTTAACCAAGAGCAACAAGATCAAAAGCCAAAAATTATGCCCGATAACGAAAATGTTTACATTAATACTGAGATAACCGACCTACCAGATTTCAGTTTGGGTGATAATAAAATCCAAGATCAGTATATAAGTAACAAACCCGCTGATGATTATTTTGCCAAAACAAGTGAACAGATAGATCAGCCAGACAACACATCAGAAGTTCAACGAAATAAACAAGATCAAAACTTAAGTAAGGAGCAAATATTGCAAGACACAACCAGTACTGATGATCAAGATAAATCACTTCAAAACTTAATACCAATGTCTGAAAACCAAAATATGGACAGCGCTAGTCAACAGATTGATCAACTAGATCTTACTTCAAAGGGCATACAAAATAATCTAGATCATAGCTCTTATCTTCAGCCTGATGATCAAATTAAGATTAATTCTAATCAAAACACAGATAAATCTGATCAAATCTCAGAAGACAAAGTTAAGCAAAAACAACAGAACTACCATGAAATGCTCAACAAAGATAATCAAAACCCTAATAACCAAGAGCAATCAGAACAAAACACAAAATTAATGCCCGATGACCAAAATGTTAACAGTAATACTGAGAGAACTGACCTACCACATTTCAGTTTGGGTGATAATAAAATCCAAGATCAGTATATAAGTAACAAACCCGCTGATGATTATTTTGCCAAAACAAGTGAACAGATAGATCAGCCAGACCAAACATCAGAAGTTCAACGAAATAAACAAGATCAAAACTTAAGTGAGGAGCAAACATTGCAAGACACAAACAGTCCTGATGATCAAGATAAATCACTTCACAACTTAATACCAAAGTCTGAAAACCAAAATAAGGACAGCGCTAGTCAACAGATTGATCAACTAGATCTTACTTCAAAGGGAATACAAAATAATCAAGATCATAGCTCTTATCTTCAGCCCGGTGATCAAATCAAGATTAATTCTAATCAGAACACAGATAAATCTGATCAAATCTCAGAAGACAAAGTAAAACAAAATCAACAAAACAACCATGAAATGCTCAACAAGGATAATCAATACCCTAATAACCAAGAGCAATCAGAACAAAACACAAAATTAATGCCCGATGATCAAAATGTTAACAGTAATACTGAGAGAACTGACTTACCACATTTCAGTTTGGGTGATAATAAAATCGAAGATCAGTATATAAGTAACAAACCAGCTGATGATTATTTTGCCAAAACAAGTGAACAGATAGATCAGCCAGACCAAACATCAGAAGTTCAACAAAATAAACAAGATCAAAACTTAAGTGAGGAGCAAACATTGCAAGACACAACCAGTCCTGATGATCAAGATAAATCACTTCACAACTTAATACCAAAGTCTGAAAACCAAAATAAGGACAGCGCTAGTCAACAGATTGATCAACTAGATCTTACTTCAAAGGGCATACAAAATAATCAAGATCATAGCTCTTATCTTCAGCCCGATGATCAAATTAAGATTAATTCTAATCAGAACACAGATAAATCTGATCAAATCTCAGAAGACAAAGTTGAGCAAAAACAACAGAACAACCATGAAATGCTCAACAAGGATAATCAATACCCTAATAACCAAGGGCAATCAGAACAAAACACAAAATTAATGCCCGATGATCAAAATGTTAACAGTAATACTGAAAGAACTTACCTACCACATTTCAGTTTGGGTGATAATAAAATCCAAGATCAGTATATAAGTAACAAACCCGCTGATGATTATTTTGCCAAAACAAGTGAACAGATAGATCAGCCAGACCAAACATCAGAAGTTCAACGAAATAAACAAGATCAAAACTTAAGTGAGGAGCAAACATTGCAAGACACAACCAGTCCTGATGATCAAGATAAATCACTTCACAACTTAATACCAAAGTCTGAAAACCAAAATAAGGACAGCGCTAGTCAACAGATTGATCAACTAGATCTTACTTCAAAGGGCATACAAAATAATCAAGATCATAGCTCTTATCTTCAGCCCGATGATCAAATTAAGATTAATTCTAATCAGAACACAGATAAATCTGATCAAATCTCAGAAGACAAAGTAAAACAAAATCAACAAATCAACCATGAAATGCTCAACAAGGATAATCAATACCCAAATAACCAAGAGCAATCAGAACAAAACACAAAATTAATGCCCGATGATCAAAATGTTAACAGTAATACTGAGAGAACTGACCTACCACATTTCAGTTTGGGTGATAATAAAATCCAAGATCAGTATATAAGTAACAAACCAGCTGATGATTATTTTGCCAAAACAAGTGAACAGATAGATCAGCCAGACCACACATCAGAAGTTCAACGAAATAAACAAGATCAAAACTTAAGTAAGGAGCAAACATTGCAAGACGCAACCAGTACTGATGATCAAGATAAATCACTTCAAAACTTAATACCAAAGTCTGAAAACCAAAATATGGACAGCGCTAGTCAACAGATTGATCAACTAGATCTTACTTCAAAGGGCATACAAAATAATCAAGATCATAGCTCTTATCTTCAGCCCGATGATCAAATTAAGATTAATTCTAATCAGAACACAGATAAATCTGATCAAATCTCAGAAGACAAAGTAAAACAAAATCAACAAAACAACCATGAAATGCTCAACAAGGATAATCAATACCCTAATAACCAAGAGCAATCAGAACAAAACACAAAATTAATGCCCGATGATCAAAATGTTAACAGTAATACTGAGAGAACTGACCTACCACATTTCAGTTTGGGTGATAATAAAATCCAAGATCAGTATATAAGTAACAAACCCGCTGATGATTATTTTGCCAAAACAAGTGAACAGATAGATCAGCCAGACCACACATCAGAAGTTCAACGAAATAAACAAGATCAAAACTTAAGTAAGGAGCAAACATTGCAAGACACAACCAGTACTGATGATCAAGATAAATCACTTCAAAACTTAATACCAAAGTCTGAAAACCAAAATATGGACAGCGCTAGTCAACAGATTGATCAACTAGATCTTACTTCAAAGGGAATACAAAATAATCAAGATCATAGCTCTTATCTTCAGCCCGGTGATCAAATCAAGATTAATTCTAATCAGAACACAGATAAATCTGATCAAATCTCAGAAGACAAAGTAAAACAAAATCAACAAAACAACCATGAAATGCTCAACAAGGATAATCAATACCCTAATAACCAAGAGCAATCAGAACAAAACACAAAATTAATGCCCGATGATCAAAATGTTAACAGTAATACTGAGAGAACTGACTTACCACATTTCAGTTTGGGTGATAATAAAATCGAAGATCAGTATATAAGTAACAAACCCGCTGATGATTATTTTGCCAAAACAAGTGAACAGATAGATCAGCCAGACCAAACATCAGAAGTTCAACGAAATAAACAAGATCAAAACTTAAGTGAGGAGCAAACATTGCAAGACACAACCAGTCCTGATGATCAAGATAAATCACTTCACAACTTAATACCAAAGTCTGAAAACCAAAATAAGGACAGCGCTAGTCAACAGATTGATCAACTAGATCTTACTTCAAAGGGCATACAAAATAATCAAGATCATAGCTCTTATCTTCAGCCCGATGATCAAATTAAGATTAATTCTAATCAGAACACAGATAAATCTGATCAAATCTCAGAAGACAAAGTAAAACAAAATCAACAAAACAACCATGAAATGCTCAACAAGGATAATCAATACCCTAATAACCAAGAGCAATCAGAACAAAACACAAAATTAATGCCCGATGATCAAAATGTTAACAGTAATACTGAGAGAACTGACCTACCACATTTCAGTTTGGGTGATAATAAAATCCAAGATCAGTATATAAGTAACAAACCCGCTGATGATTATTTTGCCAAAACAAGTGAACAGATAGATCAGCCAGACCAAACATCAGAAGTTCAACGAAATAAACAAGATCAAAACTTAAGTGAGGAGCAAACATTGCAAGACACAAACAGTCCTGATGATCAAGATAAATCACTTCACAACTTAATACCAAAGTCTGAAAACCAAAATAAGGACAGCGCTAGTCAACAGATTGATCAACTAGATCTTACTTCAAAGGGAATACAAAATAATCAAGATCATAGCTCTTATCTTCAGCCCGGTGATCAAATCAAGATTAATTCTAATCAGAACACAGATAAATCTGATCAAATCTCAGAAGACAAAGTAAAACAAAATCAACAAAACAACCATGAAATGCTCAACAAGGATAATCAATACCCTAATAACCAAGAGCAATCAGAACAAAACACAAAATTAATGCCCGATGATCAAAATGTTAACAGTAATACTGAGAGAACTGACTTACCACATTTCAGTTTGGGTGATAATAAAATCGAAGATCAGTATATAAGTAACAAACCCGCTGATGATTATTTTGCCAAAACAAGTGAACAGATAGATCAGCCAGACCAAACATCAGAAGTTCAACAAAATAAACAAGATCAAAACTTAAGTGAGGAGCAAACATTGCAAGACACAACCAGTCCTGATGATCAAGATAAATCACTTCACAACTTAATACCAAAGTCTGAAAACCAAAATAAGGACAGCGCTAGTCAACAGATTGATCAACTAGATCTTACTTCAAAGGGCATACAAAATAATCAAGATCATAGCTCTTATCTTCAGCCCGATGATCAAATTAAGATTAATTCTAATCAGAACACAGATAAATCTGATCAAATCTCAGAAGACAAAGTTGAGCAAAAACAACAGAACAACCATGAAATGCTCAACAAGGATAATCAATACCCTAATAACCAAGGGCAATCAGAACAAAACACAAAATTAATGCCCGATGATCAAAATGTTAACAGTAATACTGAAAGAACTTACCTACCACATTTCAGTTTGGGTGATAATAAAATCCAAGATCAGTATATAAGTAACAAACCCGCTGATGATTATTTTGCCAAAACAAGTGAACAGATAGATCAGCCAGACCAAACATCAGAAGTTCAACGAAATAAACAAGATCAAAACTTAAGTGAGGAGCAAACATTGCAAGACACAACCAGTCCTGATGATCAAGATAAATCACTTCACAACTTAATACCAAAGTCTGAAAACCAAAATAAGGACAGCGCTAGTCAACAGATTGATCAACTAGATCTTACTTCAAAGGGCATACAAAATAATCAAGATCATAGCTCTTATCTTCAGCCCGATGATCAAATTAAGATTAATTCTAATCAGAACACAGATAAATCTGATCAAATCTCAGAAGACAAAGTAAAACAAAATCAACAAATCAACCATGAAATGCTCAACAAGGATAATCAATACCCAAATAACCAAGAGCAATCAGAACAAAACACAAAATTAATGCCCGATGATCAAAATGTTAACAGTAATACTGAGAGAACTGACCTACCACATTTCAGTTTGGGTGATAATAAAATCCAAGATCAGTATATAAGTAACAAACCAGCTGATGATTATTTTGCCAAAACAAGTGAACAGATAGATCAGCCAGACCACACATCAGAAGTTCAACGAAATAAACAAGATCAAAACTTAAGTAAGGAGCAAACATTGCAAGACGCAACCAGTACTGATGATCAAGATAAATCACTTCAAAACTTAATACCAAAGTCTGAAAACCAAAATATGGACAGCGCTAGTCAACAGATTGATCAACTAGATCTTACTTCAAAGGGCATACAAAATAATCAAGATCATAGCTCTTATCTTCAGCCCGATGATCAAATTAAGATTAATTCTAATCAGAACACAGATAAATCTGATCAAATCTCAGAAGACAAAGTAAAACAAAATCAACAAAACAACCATGAAATGCTCAACAAGGATAATCAATACCCTAATAACCAAGAGCAATCAGAACAAAACACAAAATTAATGCCCGATGATCAAAATGTTAACAGTAATACTGAGAGAACTGACCTACCACATTTCAGTTTGGGTGATAATAAAATCCAAGATCAGTATATAAGTAACAAACCCGCTGATGATTATTTTGCCAAAACAAGTGAACAGATAGATCAGCCAGACCACACATCAGAAGTTCAACGAAATAAACAAGATCAAAACTTAAGTAAGGAGCAAACATTGCAAGACACAACCAGTACTGATGATCAAGATAAATCACTTCAAAACTTAATACCAAAGTCTGAAAACCAAAATATGGACAGCGCTAGTCAACAGATTGATCAACTAGATCTTACTTCAAAGGGAATACAAAATAATCAAGATCATAGCTCTTATCTTCAGCCCGGTGATCAAATCAAGATTAATTCTAATCAGAACACAGATAAATCTGATCAAATCTCAGAAGACAAAGTAAAACAAAATCAACAAAACAACCATGAAATGCTCAACAAGGATAATCAATACCCTAATAACCAAGAGCAATCAGAACAAAACACAAAATTAATGCCCGATGATCAAAATGTTAACAGTAATACTGAGAGAACTGACTTACCACATTTCAGTTTGGGTGATAATAAAATCGAAGATCAGTATATAAGTAACAAACCCGCTGATGATTATTTTGCCAAAACAAGTGAACAGATAGATCAGCCAGACCAAACATCAGAAGTTCAACGAAATAAACAAGATCAAAACTTAAGTGAGGAGCAAACATTGCAAGACACAACCAGTCCTGATGATCAAGATAAATCACTTCACAACTTAATACCAAAGTCTGAAAACCAAAATAAGGACAGCGCTAGTCAACAGATTGATCAACTAGATCTTACTTCAAAGGGCATACAAAATAATCAAGATCATAGCTCTTATCTTCAGCCCGATGATCAAATTAAGATTAATTCTAATCAGAACACAGATAAATCTGATCAAATCTCAGAAGACAAAGTAAAACAAAATCAACAAAACAACCATGAAATGCTCAACAAGGATAATCAATACCCTAATAACCAAGAGCAATCAGAACAAAACACAAAATTAATGCCCGATGATCAAAATGTTAACAGTAATACTGAGAGAACTGACCTACCACATTTCAGTTTGGGTGATAATAAAATCCAAGATCAGTATATAAGTAACAAACCCGCTGATGATTATTTTGCCAAAACAAGTGAACAGATAGATCAGCCAGACCACACATCAGAAGTTCAACGAAATAAACAAGATCAAAGCCTAAGTAAGGAGCAAACATTGCAAGACACAACCAGTACTGATGATCAAGATAAATCACTTCAAAACTTAATACCAAAGTCTGAAAACCAAAATATGGACAGCGCTAGTCAACAGATTGATCAACTAGATCTTACTTCAAAGGGCATACAAAATAATCAAGATCATAGCTCTTATCTTCAGCCCGATGATCAAATTAAGATTAATTCTAATCAGAACACAGATAAATCTGATCAAATCTCAGAAGACAAAGTAAAACAAAATCAACAAAACAACCATGAAATGCTCAACAAGGATAATCAATACCCTAATAACCAAGAGCAATCAGAACAAAACACAAAATTAATGCCCGATGATCAAAATGTTAACAGTAATACTGAGAGAACTGACCTACCACATTTCAGTTTGGGTGATAATAAAATCCAAGATCAGTATAAAAGTAACAAACCCGCAAATG
Source organism: Apoda limacodes (assembly GCA_946406115.1). Lineage (NCBI taxonomy): Eukaryota > Metazoa > Arthropoda > Insecta > Lepidoptera > Limacodidae > Apoda > Apoda limacodes. Next base: position 20,360,789 of record OX291563.1, on the reverse strand, counting down.
ATTATTTTGCCAAAACAAGTGAACAGATAGATCAGCCAGACCACACATCAGAAGTTCAACGAAATAAACAAGATCAAAACTTAAGTAAGGAGCAAACATTGCAAGACACAACCAGTACTGATGATCAAGATAAATCACTTCAAAACTTAATACCAAAGTCTGAAAACCAAAATATGGACAGCGCTAGTCAACAGATTGATCAACTAGATCTTACTTCAAAGGGCATACAAAATAATCTAGATCATAGCTCTTATCTTCAGCCCGATGATCAAATTAAGATTAATTCTAATCAAAACACAGATAAATCTGATCAAATCTCAGAAGACAAAGTTAAGCAAAAACAACAGAACTACCATGAAATGCTCAACAAAGATAATCAAAACCCTAATAACCAAGAGCAATCAGAACAAAACACAAAATTAATGCCTGATGACCAAAATGTTCACAGTAATACTGAGATAACTGACCTACCACATTTCAGTTTGGGTGATAATAACATCCAAGATCAGAATATAAGTAACAAACCCGCTGATGATTCTTTGCCTTATAACCGAAACGTAAACAGTAATACTGAGATAACTGACCTACCACATTTTAATTCAGGTGCTACTAAAATCCAAGATCAGCTTATAAGTCACAAATCCGATGATGATTCTATTGCCAAATTAAGTGAACAGACAGATCAGCCGGACCAAACATTAGAAGTTCAAAGAAATAATCCAGATCAAGACTTAAGTAAACAGCTAAAATCAAACGACGTAATTAAACCTGATGATCAAGATATATCACGTCAAATCTTAATGCAGAAGTCTGACGATCAATTTATTGACCACGCTAGTAAACAGGCCGATCAACCAGATCTTCATTCAAAGTATTTACATAATAATTTAGATCAAAAATCTTATATTAAGCCCGATGACAAAATTATGATTGATTCAAATCAGCACACGGAGCAATCAAATCAATATTCAAAAAATGAACAGTACTCAAGCGATCTAGTAAATCAAGGCAAATACGATCAACAAAGTCAAAACTCAACGGACAAAGACCAAAATTTAAACTACCCTTTCAATGATCAAAACGTTCTTAACTCAAGTCAGCACATAACACGTTTAACTCAAAACTCGAAGAACCAAGAAAATCATAAAAATTTTGACACTGCTCAGATAGGACATTTAGACCACCAAAATCAAAACTTAACTCACCAGCAAGTTGGTCAACATGCTCGTAATTTAAGTCAACAGAGTGACAAACCAGTTCAAAACTCAGGATACCATACAAACCAAGTAGATTACAGCATAAAAATCTTAAATGGTACATCACTACAAAGCCCAAGACACCAAGATGATCACAGCAGAGACGTTGAAGAAGACCAAATATTAAATGATAAAGGAACTCAACAACAATACAACGTAAATCATGAGAAAGGACAGCCAAAAATTTACTTAAGTCAACAAGAAAATCTACAAGGGAAAAATACAAGTTATCAAAAAGGTCGACAAGAACAGTATCAAAACTTCAGTAACCAGATACAAACACAAAATAAAAGCTCTGGCTATCAGGAAAATGACCTTGACCAGGGTAATAAAGAGCTAAATATCAGTACCAGTAAAACAAATCAAAACTCTAGTAAACAAGAACTCTACGCTAACCCAAGTCAAAAAAGTCAAAATGGGAACTTTATGCAAAAAAACAATAGCGTAAGCCATCAAGAAAATCAGAACCAATACAACATAACTTACATGGATGATCACCTTAATCGTAATTTTAGCCAACAAGAAAATTTACACAGTAACAATACAAGTAACAAAGAAGATCAACGAGGTGATCAATTAAATCAAAACTCAAGCCGAAAAAACTCGGTACAACAGAAAAATCAACATATTTATAATATGACTTACGATGAATATCGCCAAGGTATCTTCTCAGATCACCTGGAACACTTTAATGTCACTTCGGACGACAACGAAGACGAAGCTCATGCAAAAACAGGTTCGTATTTTCTACTATACTAAAACTATTGCGAAATTTAATACTTTTTGCATTATGTGTGTTCATGTCATTTTCATGTACTTCTTTACGAGTATATCTTAATATTGGCAACCGTAGAACCTATGACTTCTGGCAAGAAGCTTTCTTTTAGTTTTTTTGAATGTTTTGGACACAGCTAAATTTCGAACTGCCGACGGAATTCAAACCAACGACTGGCTTGTTGAATCAAAGGGGCCTCAGTTGTGTTAGCTGCTACTAAGTAAACCTAGTTAGTGCACCACTAATTTATTAAAAACTTTCTGATATATATTGGATATCGTACCTTCAGCCATAAGCAGCTTTTGTTATACTTTGGCCAACTCACACTTCCACGCCCAGCAGTGGGGCGTATAATGGCTAAGGCAAAAATGCATCTGCTTGTGCGAAGAACATGTATGTTGTATTGTGTTGTGTTCCTGAGGAATCACTGTTATCAACAACTAATTTTAGTGATTTCCAAACACATTTATTTTCATTGGTTGTTTTTTTACTTAAGTTGGAGCAACGTCACCATTCGGCCCAGTGATAGTAGCCCCCATGGGTGTGATCCGAGGATCCTGGATGGAATCCAGAAAACATAGATGGTTCGAGGCTTACCGTGGCATAAGATATGCTGAAGCACCAATAGGAAAACTGCGGTTTCAGGTAAATAGCTTTTACACTGAAAATTACAAGATTGCTGATGGTATTATCAACTACATTAAATTACTTACCCTTATATTTTAGATTATTAAGATATAATTATTTAGATTCTGCCCGCCCTAAATTCGGTTATCGGCGTGGAATGAAATATTTATAATATAAGTATTCATAAGCTGTAAAAAATGATTGTATTCATTTACAGTTAGTGAAAATTTACAATCTATCCCATAAACACTCTTTAAGAGATAAAAAGGAAATTAAGGTCCTAACCTTACCGCCTCAGTATATATGAGACAATTTGTGTGCAAGCGTCCATAGGCTACGGTGACAGCTTACCATCAGGCGGACCGTAGGCTTGTTTGCCACCTTAGTGGTATAAAAAAAAAAAAAAAAAACTTTATGTTCATAAAAATATTGACTGTTTTAAAAATAATAGCAATATTCATAACATTTGAAGGACTTGCTCCGATCCACGCTAGGCTTAAGAAAATAGATAAATCATTTAAAGGACAATATATCCGTTTTTACAATAAATCCCTAAAAAAATTAAATTTTTTGTAAAACAGATTTTTTGTGTTGATTCATTAAAATTAAAAGAGCGACTGCTGGAGAGTTTCTTTCACCATTTCTTCTTACCAGAACGCCATTTTGAATTTAAAACAGTAGTGACTAGTAACTTATAGATTATTGACTTCAAAAAAGTGGTATGATATCCTTTTTTTGAGAAATAAAGTATTAATCTATTAATATTATTATAAACTATTACTCTATTGGTACGATTTAAAACCATATTATGTAAAGATCAATATGTTTTAATGAGAATGACTTTTTATATCTTCTGTATATTGTTTGGGTTCAGTTCAAATTTCTGCACTCTTTTTGCGCATCTTCGATTGAAATACAATGATTCTTTATACCTTTTATGTTCAGCCACCGAAGCCGATATACAATGTGAGCACCATCATCGATGGAACTGTAGAAGGCCCCGCCTGTCCGATGCCAGTAGACAGAGAGTTTGAACTTGACGAAGACTGCCTTAGGATAAACGTTTACACACCTCTAATAAATAGGTGGGTGCTAACGTGAAAAATAATAGATGTTTGTACAAATAGAATTTTAGACAGATCTTTAAAATTTAAGATAACTTTTTAAACGTTATTTATTGTTAATGTATGTCGTTTAGGTTAATTTTTAAATAATTAACTACGTTTTAATATGCTTACTGAGAGAAAAGTTGTTAAAATAAACTATCAACCCAATTATGATCATCTTCAGATTATCTAATTATAAACTTTTTACACTTTACCCTTTATATAACACTACCTACACCTTACCCACATTACACACATCACAAGCAATATCTACACTTAGTACATCCTACCCTCATTACACACGCCACACTTCCTGCAGCCTACCCTCATTACACACACCACACGCATTATCTACACTTCTTACACCGTACCCTCATTGTCATTACACACACCAAGCGCATTATCTACACTTCCTACACCCTACCCTCATTACACACATAACACGAATTATCTACACTTCCTACAGCCTATCCCATTACACACTTACACGCATTATCTACACTTCCTACTGCCTAACCTCATTACACATACCACACGTATTATCTGCACTTCCTACACACTACCCTTATTACACACGCCACACACGCATCTACATTCCCTACACCCCACCTTCATTACACACTCCACACGCATTATTTACACTTCCTTTACCCTACTCTCATTACACACGCGTCACGCATTATCAACACTTCCTACAGCCTACCCTCAATACACACATCACACGCATTATCTTCACTTCTTACACCCTTCCCTCATTACACACACCACAAGCATTATCTACACTTCCTACACCCTACCCTCATTACACACACACTATGGCTAATTTAACAAAAGGTAAATTTCATACGAATGGTCCATTCCATCCATTCGGATTGGTTCCCCACAAAACAAAAACTATCTAAAAATATTTACCTACAGTCGAAAAAATTACTATCTTACTTAAAGCCTTGATTTTAGTGCGAACCTTGTGAACGAGGCCATAACAAATTAGAGTGATGCTTTGTTTCCAGAAGCCGCCTATTGCCTGTGTACGTTCAAGTCCACGCCGGGGGGCTCTACTCGACGTCGGGTCGCAGCGACATCCTCGGACCGCAGTACCTCATGGATAGAAACATCGTGCTCGTCACTTTAAACTATCGGCTTGCGTCACTCGGTAAACAACAGGAACATGTTTAATCTACGAATGAAGAGACTGTAGAGAAAAAACAGCGAAAATAGCTCCAGCAGTCGCACTATTCAGTTAAAATCGATTATTATCTACTAACATATACTATATTTAAAACAATTTATTACATTCCATACATTTTGATGATCAAGGTAGTCTTTAATTGTATAATAGATATTGCGCGTGATGAGCGTTCAGTGGTGCGGTGATCAGGTTGTAACTGACGCAGGTCAATGTGACCGGCTGGGGTAAACAATCGCAATAACGTCACTATCGCAATTTAAGTTACTTGTTTACGCATTTTCAAATAGAACAAAAGCCTCTGCCTTTTGTTAACTAATATTTTTTGTTGGTTAGGTTTCCTGTCAACTGGCGATGTATTAGCTCCGGGTAATAACGGTTTCAAAGACCAGGTGGAAGCACTGCGCTGGGTACAGAGGAATATTGCCGCATTTGGGGGGGACCCCAACCTGGTGACCCTCTCGGGGTGCAGCATGGGCGGCGTCAGCGTCATGCTGCACATGGTATCGCCCATGTCAAAAGGTAAGCCAGAATTCATCTCAGATTCGTACTTTGAACCACACCTTTTTTCTTTTTTAAAAATAAATGTTAGCAATGAGTCTCTGTCGGTGGTCAATGAGGGTTACGATTTCGCCTTGCGTCGCCGGGCTCTAATCTCTACTACCCTGAGTAGTACCCATGAGTCTTTTTCTAAATTTCTCAAGTACATTGGACATTCACTCCACTGGATTATCGGTGAAAGATATTATTATCTTGAGGAATACTGCATTTGTAAAAAAAACTTGTGTGAAGTCCACAATCCGCACTGGGCCCGCGTGTGGACTATGGCCCAAATCGCCTTTGGTGAGGGTAGGTCGTGCCCTAACTACTGTGTGGAAAAGGAATGAGAAACTAAAAAACCCATTGATTTTTCCGTAAAACACTTCAACTAAGTATACACTTATGCTACAAATGGTCAACACTCTAACTAGCAGTTCACCGTGGCTTCTATATTTCCTTTTTTTTGTTTTCAATTGCTTTCTTGTTGTCTTAAAAAATCTCTTGTTATCCAAATTAAAATGGAAATAACATAAAATTGTACGACTAAAAATTTTTATTTAAAACATTAATTGTATTTTAGTTTATTTGTATTATTGATAGTGTTTTTAAAAGAGTAACTATCGAGTTTCTTGCCGGATTCTTCTTGGTAGAAATCAACAACATTGTGAACCGGCGGGAACGTGGGAGGGTTCAAAAAATAATATTTTATAACTTTGACGATTCAAAAGTGATTGTAAAATCCTTATTTGAATAAACCATTTAGACTTTGACTTTGACTTTATACCACAGAAAATTATAAAGTACTTATAATGTTCTGTGGCTTACACATTGTAACGATTACAATATTCACGTTTCAACAGGTTTATTTCATCGCGCAATATCTATGAGCGGTTCCCCGGTGAGCAAAGCCCCTAGCCCCCACGACCTGTACCCGCTGGCGGTGAAGCAGGCTCAGCTGGTCGACTGCCCCTATAATTCAAGCAAAGATATAATTGATTGCCTTAACACCAAGAGTTGGAAGGAGATTGGAGACTCATTAGTTGGATTTTTCGTAAGTCACATCTAGCGTTCTTTATAAATTTTTTTCGACATCGTTTGTATTTTCTATATATGGTTACGTAAAATATTTATTAAGTTTGATAAGAAAATAAATAAATGACAAAACAAATATGGAGGAATTCGAGAATATTGAATAGTTTTAACGTGTGTAAGACAACGGAAATTTAAAATATTATAGGAGTTTGGGTACGACCCAGTTGGAGTGTGGGAGGCAGTTGTGGAGCCAGATTTCGGTCAGGAGCGGTTCCTTACCATGCAGCCCTTAGACGCGATACGTCAGGGGAAGATAAATGCCGTACCCTTGATGCTCAGCGAGACCCAGAAAGAGTTCTACTGGCTGGGACTCAGTGAGTTGTACTCTTTTCTAAAATACATATATCTATATTTTGCTTTTTAGCAATATGCATATGTTGAATCATTTAAAATAAAATTGAGAATTCACTTCCAGCTGTTTGCAACAACGAAACTCTCCTGAACGCAATGATAGACTATTGGGATATTATTGCTCCCATCTCATTTTTGCTTCCTCGAGATAACTCAAGCTACGCGGTGGAAAAATTGAGCGACGCCTACCTCATGGGTGGACTAACTGACGATAAAGAATCTGAGGATGGTCTGGGAAGACTTTACGCAGATGCAATTACAAGATTCCCTGTAAACAGGTAATTTAAATCCGATCAAAAAAACATATGACACTAAATAGGCCAACTTCTCGTGTTCTTTTTTTTATAATTCAATAATATAAAGTATAAACTGTCAAGCAAAGCGGTACCCAGGTCTGAACTCTTTTTTTTAATCCTGGTTACTTTATTCAGATCTTGTTTTATTTTCCTCTACAGTTGGCGCAGGTGACAGTGAAGATATATATATATATTACGTTTAACACTTGTTTATCTGTGTGTGCAGGCTCGCCAAGTTGATGTGCCGCCACTCCAACCTCCCTGTCTATTTCTACGAGCTTACATATACCGGCAACCGCAGTTGTTGGGAAGACCCCGACACGAAGAAACCAATAGGTCTCACGTTATTTAATAAACATACACAGAAGCAACTATCTACGTCACGTTTTCTTGCATTTGACAACAAGCAAATCAATATTAATAATGCCTGTTTTAACAAATCTTGTGCACAAAAATCTTGATATGCCTATTTTAACAAAGCTTGTGCACTAAAATCCTAATGTGCCAGTTTTAACAAAACTAATGCACAGAAATCTTAATGTGCCAGTTTTAACAAAATGTGTGCACAGATATCCTAATGTGCCTCCTTCAAGATAGCTTGTGAACGGAAGTTTTGATATGCTTGTTTTAGCAAAGCTTGTGTACATACTTTCTAGTGTGCTTGTTTTACCAAAGCTTGTGCACGGTAATGCTAAATTTACCTATTTCAACAAAGGTTGTATTTGTGTATTTCTACAGGAGCGGTGAATAACGACGACATGATCTATCTGTTCTCCCAGAAGTACTGGTTCCCCGATATCCAGCTCTCTACATTCGACTTCGATATTTCTGAGAGGATGACCGCCATCATTTACAACTTTGCCAGATACGGGTATGTCTATAATGTTGTTTAAAATACATTTTTATTTTATATTCACTGTTGTCGTTCAAAGTATTCTCCTTGAGGTTTGTTTTTATTGATTGTGTAATCTTCGCGATCATTAGAAGCAACTGTCGGCGGAATCTTTTAAAGAGGTCTACTTAATAATGGCCTCTCGTAGCGCTAGCACCGCCGCTACCCCTGGCTCTGGGGCCGTAATCAATATGCCTCCAAGCTTATTTTCAATTTTTGAAAACAAAAAAATTACAAGGCCCATCAATTTTACTTTTGAGGACTTCAAAAACGCCGTTGTTATTCTCTGCCAAGCGGAGTTGGCAGATGCATTGTGGTGCCGTGATGATGGACTACTCCGCTGCAAGGATGCTTATCATTAACTTTTTCTCATAGTGATCAAGCAAATGTAAACAAAACAATCTCTATAGGCTGTTTTTTGGTATTAAGGTGTAACTGACGTGTAATTTCATGTCTTGTCAAATGAAGCAATCAGCATTTTATTAATAGTTCGATCTTTCTTAATTTTTGTCAGTAAATTCTCTAAAGGAAACACCTACTCCACTAAGTTACGATATCTTAACGTCTATAAAGCTAGCGTAGTCAAGTCATAAAGCCGCGATGCGACTTATACCACATTTTTTTGCTATTTTTTAGCTCCACCGGTTTCCGAGATACCATGGTCTTGCTAGCTTTAGACTAAAGCTAGCGTAGCCACCAGCGTATCTCCGGACCTATTGCACCTAGCAACACGGGGTTTGCATCTTATTTTTTTTGCTATTATTTTGCCTGAGAACTGAGTTTTTTGCTCCACCAGTTTCCGAGTGTTCCGAGAAAAAAAATAGCAAAAAAATGTGGTACAAGTCGCATCGTGGCCTTAACACTTGGCTACGCCAGCTTATAGACACGATATCTTATATTGCTATTTTTTTTAAACCTCTAAGGTGGCAAACAAGCTTGCGGTCCGCCTGATGGTAAGCAATCACCGCAGCCTAATAATAATGCCCTGGCCACGTGGTTATTTTCTTACAAAGCTTCGAAATGTTCAGATGTTCAATATAGAACTACCAACTTATCTGAGATCTGAGTGGCTACGCTAATGTTGATTTAAAAATAAACAAACAATCAAAATTTCTGTGCTGCGTTCGGTAAATTCGTTTTTCAATACAATAGTGCGGCTACATAAAACCTAACGACACTTAACTGATGTTAGGCCTGTCACTTCATATAAGTGAACGTCGTTTTCACATTTGTGACGTCAAACAACCCTTAATGGTTAGTATTAATGGTGTTACAATTTGATGTGATGACATAAAAGTTTCCAAATGACTAACATTGGTGTTTATATATCCGAACAATAGGCATTTAACATAGAGTCATTACTTTCTAAGCTAAGTTACCCCAAAGTGGTAAGTTCCTCAAATTAGCAGATCTAGGATAAGTTGGTTGGTCCTACCTATTCTGCCTATAGTGCAACAAACTTTTCTGAACTTCTGACCTTTGGGTGTTTGCTCACTAGTGTCGTTGTAAGTTCACACCATTTAAATATGGCGACTCAAGGTTTAATTTCGGCCACCAGTTTGTTTGCGCTGTACCTGCATTTACTTCTATAATAGCTTCAACTTAAGTAGCCACTTCCAGAAACTCTTATAATGGCCTAAGTATATTTATGTTGGTAATCGTTTTTTTCGATACTTTGTGTAAATGAACAAAACATTGTGGCTTTATTCATAAGCTAATTTTTTTCGTGGTATTTTAGTGACCCCAACCCCCGCGACGACCAGACGGAGCTGGCAAATCTGTCGTGGCCACAGATGAAGCCTGAAGATCGAAAATACCTGCGCTTCGGAAAGGAGTTCTCAGTTAGCACCATGGTGGACGACGACAAGTTACAGGTGTGGGAGGAAATATATCCTATCGACTATTCATAGTACTTAATCAATTAATATAAAAATAAATACAGAAGATATAAAATGGAAACAGTGATAATGTGAAATGTTAATGTCCATTAGTATATTATTACAGAAGTTAGAAAATTATTTGAAAAGAAAGCCCAAGTTGAAGAATATTCTTTCGGTAATAATTGCCCAGGTGTTTGAATTTTAAGTTAAGTTTAAATTAATTTATTTTTTTAATGTAAGTTTATCTTTTCCCGATTATTGTATTATTTCCATGATTGTAAGTTATCATAAACGGTATCAACTTGATATACTAAATATTTAACTAAATTATTCCAAACTAAAATGAAATAAAAATAGATCATAGAAATCATTCTAACAATATTTAAAAGTAATATAAATATTTAATATTTGTTGAAACAACATGAAAATAAATAATAATTGTACGTTTATTTATTTTTTGTTAAGTTCTTGAGTATAAATTGTAGTTTCTTAAGCAATTATCGTATTTGTGACTGATTTTTTTAACCATTTACCAGATTCATTTAAATGCCAGATATAAAATAATTACCTATATGTATTTTTGTTAAATGTAGTACCTACTGTTATACACAATACAGTTATTCGGTAGGAAAACATATGTTGCCAATTTTTTTAATGGCAGGCAAATCTGTTCACTCTTTACTATGTGTCTTTATTGTAGTACATTCTGTGTTAATTATTGGGGAAAAAATTAAAATATAAGTTGTGTAGCTATTTCAGTTTTTTATTTCAATGTCGAAGCGATTACAAAAACACGCAGTTAGAAATAAAATATCCTACTATGTTTGTATGTCTGGATGGATGTTTGTTACTCAATCACGCTTCAACCACTGAACGGGTCGGGATAAAACATACATATAGGTTAGGTCCTGGAATAGCATACAGGCTACTTTTTATCCCTAAAAATTCAAAAGTTCACACGGTAATAACTATAACAGAGATAAACAAACTATTGCTGCACCTATAGAAATTCATTGGTATAAATAATTAATTAATTAATTGGAGTTAATTAAGGAGTTCCACGCCGATAACCGAATTTAGGGCGGGCGGAGCCGCAGGCAGAGTATAGTATATAATATAATAGAAATAATCTTTGTTTAAATAACTTATTTATTTTTATTCATTAAGTGTTTTTAGAATTCAAAAAATTAAAATATATAAAATATATATTATATTTTTATCTGCATAAACAATATATATATATATATATATATAATTAATATAGTAATATATATGTATAATTCAGGGGCGAGTTGTTCGTAGAAGCCGATTCACATCTTTCAGAAATTTTATTCATTATTTAATACTGCCAACACCACGTACCAAAGCTATCTGTAATAAGTAGCCTTGCGACTAAAAGCTCGAAAGCGCCATGTACAAGTTGGCTTTTACCATATTTCGTTATTATTACTCTGCCTACCATGATATTTGCGTATCATATTACGTGATTATTACTCTGCCTACCATGATATTTGCGTATCATATTACGTGATTATTACTCTGCCTACCATGATATTTGCGTATCATATTACGTGATTATTACTCTGCCTACCATGATATTTGCGTATCATATTACGTGATTATTACTCTGCCTCTTTCGCTCCCACGGCTTTCACTCAGTTGCGTTGATTAACAGTAGGCTGATCATTTGAGGGATACTTTTTTTGGCTCTTCCTAATGAATACATTATTACCGTTTGTTCTCTCTGTCGCCTACAAGCGATTGATAGATAAGATTGCAAAATCAAGATAAATATTCAAATTTAATAACTTTGTTTTATTTTAAAAGTGAACTTGCGTTTTATTCAGAATAGCATGAATTTAGTATGTGTCCATCCGCCATTATCACTGTTTGCTTATGCTTGCGATTCGGTATGTTTTGCGGATTTTGTTTATTTAACTGTTTCATCGTGTTTTCAACTCACGTACCTATTCGTTCATTGCGTTGAGTTTTATTTGTCATAACTGCTTTAAGTCATATAGAGTGCTGTTTAACTGACTACTTATTTTAACTGACTACTTACTTTAACTGACTACTTACTTTAAATGACTACTTACTGGATCCCGAAACTTCATTTTACAAACTGAGTTTGAGAACAAAATCTTCATTCAGTTTGGCCGAGCTCTTCGAAACATGACTTGTTTGTTGATTGCGAGAGGTATGATTGATTTTTTGAACATTTTCATATGCAGCAGTTGCAAACTAAACAAAATATTTTGTTTTCCATGTTTATTTTTCTCTGATTCCAATTCAGTATGGAACAACACAGGTTATGCTGACGTTAATATTTTATCGAACTCAGCCAAAAAACCACATTCGTGAGTGGCCTGTTACTCGATGAATTCGGAAATAGCAGAATGTTTTTTTTGTCCTTACCCTTTTCATAATTCCAACACTCACCACCGCTATAACATGCAATTTTTCGTGCTTATATTTGTATTCAATATCTTTTTTTAGAATTCAAGGTTCATCGTTGGAAGTCTATCCATACAATGTGCTTGGCCATTGACCATAAATATAAAAATCCGTTTGTGTATTTCATATATGGGACCCTAAAATCTTAATGCAAATATTGAAGTGAACAAAGATCTTACACAATCATCAGATCTACTCGCAATGCAGACAATAGATGTCACTTACAAACAAATATGTTCTTATGTCTAGAATAAACTTTGGAAAACTTATGAATGTAAGTATATTGCAAAATATAAAAATACATGTCAGTAGATTTCCTTATAAAAGCATCGCACAGAGTGGCTATTACACTGTGCACGCGGACAGAATGCACAAAAAAGTCATGTCAGGAGCTTTACAAGTGTGTTTTCTAGTTTTATATGCCTATGTTGGCGTCGCCCATGTATCTTTTGTTATTCCTCAACAAGATTATCATGGTGTAAGAGCATATCACTACAATAGAGAATATGAAGATGATAAATTTGACAACCATAAAGGACAGCGTGTTGTGAACTTAAGCACTTTAAATCATAAAGGCAATGATCTGGACCATTACAATGATAATTTTAATTTTGGCTATCATAAAATACGGCATGAGAATCAGTGGGGCCAAAATTATAGACTAGATCAACAAAAACTTGGTCATAAAGACGACTTAGACCAACTCAAATATTTTAGCAATTTCAACTTAGATGAAAACCATCAGGATGTTGACTCAAGAAAATACAATTTTTTCCATCCTTTAAGTTTACGACACCCAAAACATCATTTTTATCATAACTTGGTATTTCAAAAAAATCATCCTGATGTAAACTCGCGTCAGCAATATCTTCGTAACGTCGACCAATGTCAGTATCAACAAGATAATTTAGGTCAAGGCGATATAAAAAACTATAAATCAGGAAACCTGCACTACAATATTGATAATGACTTAAGCAATTTAGTTGATCAATTTATTTACTACATTTTGAAAGAAAGTCTCAATTCAAATCTAAAAAATCATTACGGTCATAAAAACCAACAAGATATTTTTTCTCACCTGACTGATCAAAGTAATCAGGATTCAGGTAGCTTTGACCACAATAAAAATGCAAGAAGCTTAGGTCATCAGAAACAGCATATTCTAGACTACCAAAAACGTTTAGAATTTCATAAGAACCAGCAAGATTACAATTTAGACAACTATAAAAGTCAACAAGATCTACATTCACATCACCGTAAAGCTCAACAAAGATACAATTTGGGCCATCAGAATCAACAAAAAAGGTATATTGAACCTCAGAAAAAACAATACAACTCATATTACCAACCTGATGATTATTACCCAGTCCAACAGAAAGGTCTACGAGGACACAACTCAAATGATGAAAGCGATGAACACGAATACAACAGAGGTCATCAAAACAGTAAAAAAAAATACGATTCAGATTACCTAGGTGGTCAACGACAGCACAATTTAAATTACCAAGGTGATCAGCAAGAATACAATTTAGCCCGTCACGGAAATCAACAAAAATTAAACTCCGGTCATCAAAAAGATCAACAAAATTACAACTCACTCCATCAAAGAGACCACTCAAGCGACCAAAAATATCAAGAAAGACATAACTTACACAATCTAAAACCACAATCAATACCAAACAAAATGTATGACTCAGAATACTATGATTACCTACAAAGACATTATTTAGGTTATCAAAAAGGAGATAATTTAATCCATCAAAAAGAGCACCAAAAATATAACCCTGAGCACCAAGGATATCAACAAGCTGCTCACTCAGTCTACCAGGAAGTCCAAGGAGAACACACGTCAAACGGCGACAAGGAGCAACAAGGATTAAATCAAGGTGACCTTTTCAATCACCAAAAAGATCTACAAGATTTTCCTTCAGGCCACCAAGAAGATCAAAAAATACGTAAAATAAACAACCAACGCAAGACACAAAGATTAAACTCAGGATATCAAGGGCATCAACAAAATGTCTACTCAAGCCAACAAGAATACAGCTCAGGTCAAAATGAAAATAGTCATAAGCATAATTTAGACCACCAACAAAGTAAAGAAATCATCTTTCAGCACCGAGACCACTTAGACGACAAAGATCAACCAGTACAAACCGTAATCCAAAATAAACTAGGCAAAAAATCTGGCTACCAAGATAATCAACATGTAAACAACTTAGGGCTCCAAGAAGTTCAACAAGGTGCTATCACTGGCGACCAAGAAGACCAACAAAAATACAACTCAGGACATAGAAATCAACAATACAACAAATCAGGCCTCCGACAAGAGCAACAAGAATACAATTCAGGGCTTGACTATTATCAGAAAGCAAATAACACAGACCAAGATAAATACAATTCAGTAATTCAAAAAAATCAGCATGAACACTACTCAAGGCAACAAAAAACTCATTATGGAGAGAACTTAAGCAAGCAAGATCAACAGGGACACGCATTAGGGCATGAAGAAAAACACAAACCAAGTGTTCAAGAATATCATCAACGAAGATACAACTCAAGCTACCAAAATGATCAAAAATTTAACTCAGTTGCTAACAGAGATCAACAAGGACACAACCCAAGTATACAAGGAAATCAAGAAGAAAAATTAGGCTACCTAATCTATCAACAAGTAAACGATATACAAAACACAGA
Organism: Apoda limacodes; assembly: GCA_946406115.1. Taxonomy (NCBI): domain Eukaryota; kingdom Metazoa; phylum Arthropoda; class Insecta; order Lepidoptera; family Limacodidae; genus Apoda; species Apoda limacodes. The sequence goes on along the minus strand of OX291563.1, from coordinate 20,345,637 downwards.
AAATAAACATAAATATAATTCAAGCCACCAAAAAGAACAGCAGGGATATATATCTGACCAACAAATATTCAAATCGAACCAGAACGCTGATCAACAAGAAAATCAACAAGGTTACAAATCAAGCAATCGAGATGATCAACAAGAATATAAATCAGGCAAACCAATATATTCACAAGGAAACAGCTATGGCCACCAAGAACATCGTCAAAGATATAATCTAAGCCACTATGGTGATTCTAACAAAAACAACTCAGACTACCAAGGACGACACACCCCGAGACACCAAGTATTAGATGTACAAGGACAAAATTCAACCAACCAAGACTATCATCAACATGAAAACAATTCAAGTCACTATAAAAATCAAAACCTCAACTCTGGTGACGAAGGAATTCTACAAGGATACAACTCAGGGTACAAAGAAAATCAAAAAATATATAAATCAGACAGCCAAAGTTATCAACAAAAAAACAACACAAAAAATAAAAAAGGAGGCCTCCAAGAATATAATCAACAAGGATACAATTCCAGCCACCAAAATAATGAACAAAGTCAACAATCGGGTCTTAATAAAGATGAAAAAAATCATAATTCTCAACAAATCAGGCAAGACTACAATATTCAAGGTTCAGGTCGCCAGGAGAATCAACAAGGTAGCTATCATCATTGTGAAACAAGTACCAAGCAAATACGCACAACAAAGTTAAACATTTTATAAAACAAGTCATTCATTTGCTTTAAAGCTTAGAATCTAGGCTCTCAAATTACATAAATTCATTCATATTCAATAAAGCTCATTGCCATTTTACCACTGTGTCGTTGCGAAAATTTTCTGCATATTTAAATTCTAAGATTCTTCTCAACTATCGCCATTTTTACTATTATAGTGTCATACCGATCACAAAAATTCTTAAAGAGATTGAAAGTGAGGAATTGGTTTGGACTGCAATATAATAATTTCTTACTTTTGTCAACCGACTGTTAGGCTCCTCTACAACGTCATCAGGTCCAGTGACGGTGACTTCGATGGGCGTGATCTATGGCTCGTGGATGTCGTCGCGGCGAGGGCGCAAATATGAAGCGTATCGCGGAGTGCGGTATGCGGAATCTCCCGTGGGGGAGTTGCGGTTCCAGGTCAGTTTTTTACCATAGTCTAAACATGTAAACGCCTTTGATAAATCCCACAACGTATCATCATATCATGTATAAATGGCTAGACAGCACCCGACAAGCCTTATCGGACGGCATATGCTAGTTGAGTTCGCTCGCCGCGCACCTTACCTCACAATTGCTCAGTCTAGACGCTTTTGATGGTCAAGTGAATGAAATTATTGTTTAGGTTATGCTTTTACCGTTTAGTGAGGTCATTATACGTTAAAACTGCCCTCATATCATTTTTATTATTTATTTGAAGTCGTTCATCACTCTACTAAAAATATACAGGGTGGGAAGAAAAGGCTTCATTGGAGAGAAAGTACCTAAAATGTTGATGACTGCACATTTAACAATAGGAAAAACATCCTTTATTTTCTAAAATTAGTAAAACTGCATTCAAATGTTTTTGATAGATCTCAAGGAATCGAACTCTTGAAATAATGAAACAAAACCTTCTATTTTTTATAATTTAGATTGAAATTGTCATTCATTAGGATTATTTTCTTCCTAATTATATAGTATCTTTAATTAGGAATAAGTTCAAGAAAGATATTCATATTCAAATTTATTTATTACTTGCATTTTCCAGCGTTTTTGTCCACCAGCCCGTTAGAAAAACAGAAAGTTTACGATTTAACCTACTAAACATATTTTCTTTATATATTAATATTTTCAAAAAAAATTACCCCTTATTTTGCCCTCTAGGGGAAAAATGGTAAAAAACATTAATCTTAATTTTTCACCTAAAGGCCAAATATCGTGCCCCCTACCTACGTTATAACAGAAACCCTTATGGAATATTTCAGGCCTCTAGGTCACACACAGCGCTATTGTGCTTATTTGTAGTGTTTTTTTTTTAAAGGAATGTTTCGATTTGAATCATTTAAAAAGTAAAGGCAGTGACACAGCTTTGATAAGTGATATATTAATATCAAGGTATAAATAACGGCGGTTCTATGAACTTGTTTCTACCGGCGCCGGCGCCCGAGGTTCTATTAAGTTTTTTTAGTAGTTATAATAACATGACAAACAGTTAGACAAACTGTATAGCGAACCTTTTTGTAGATATCGATGTGTTCTCTAAAACTGTGGCACATTATTTTTTTAAATGCCATTTTTTTACTCCTTGGAGCTTTTGTAGGCATCCTAACATTTCTGAAAATAATATATGGCCTATATTACTTAGTGATAATAATATATAGCATTCCTAACGTACGGGTTTTCATTTAGAGCCATTCATAAATACCTTAGTTATATATGTGAATTCTTTTCTTGTGATATATACTATTTATCTTGTTTTATTCTTTATGATTCTTTTCATAAAATAAGAATACAATACAATACAAACATTCTTTATTGTACACTAAAACACAAAAAGTAAGATCAAAACAAAAATTAATCCTTCACGCGGAAGATGCCGGCAATGTCCCCATAGTAACGAAATAATCGTCCCTTTCTGCCTATAAAACATAATATCGTTTTAAGTACACAGTATGTTTATGAATTTGTAGCCTATTATACAGGCTTTACAATTGTAATTGTTTAAACTGTAATATAATTTTTTGAAATAATTATTTTTACCTTTTTGGACCATCTGTTGAAGTTGGTTCTTGCTTTTATTAAAAAAGTTTTTAAAGTGAAAACTTCTTTAGCGGCGTTGTGCACTTTTTTTGGTATGGGTAAAAAATGATAAACTCGCGTCAGATCACGTGTCCTAATCGTGGAAATTCGTAAGACGGAAACCGTAATGCCACGCCTATTATAATTTTTATTTTTAGTATTCGCGATTATGAGTAGTACAGGGAGGTTGGATATGGAATTTTAATTCTATGACAGATTGCGATGTCAAATATACTACGTCAAAAAAGTAAATAAACAAACATTATTATTTCTTGACAATGTCAAAGACATGTCTTGTGACATATTTGAGTGTTAAGCGCGAATCGTGTGTAAAGGTTTTCACTTCTGCCGGCACTCCCGGAGTGCAACTCGTTTTTTTAATTCTTTACTTTTTAGCTTATTTTTTCATACACTAAAAAATCGTTAACGAACCTAAATCCACAAGCCGTATCGAACCCTTAAGTCTGAGGAGAGACTTGTTTATACCGTTTGTATAATGGCATGATTTTCCATGGTGCCATCGGCAGGGAATTTATTGTCACAATTTAGAACCGAAATGGTCGCGTGCGGTTTCAGAGAAACTTCTTTCAGCGAACCCAAGCGGGGTTGTGGAATGAGCTCCCTTCCAAGGTTTTTTGTAAGGACTATAGAATGCGGACCGTAGGCTGGTTTGCCACCTTAGTGGTAAAATAAAAAAAGTTACGATTTGTGAGATACACCAAATTAAGAAACTTCCAGTGATTCCATATTGAAAAAGCTTTGATATCAAAACTTTATGATCAACTTTATCAAAAGTTTTTAAATTTACGCGTTCCATTACTAATTTAAAAATAATATATTGGAAACCCACACACACGGACAGATACCTGAACGCTCCTCGCATCATCACCCGCGTCACCTAAAATCAGTTGTGACGTCTCTGACTAACCGAGCTCATGACCTTTGTGACCCTGAACATTTAGATACTGAGCTGGCACTCGTTCAGGAGTCACTCAAGAGAAACGGGAACCAAATGAGTAGAAAAAATTCAGTTCACCGTAACACACGTTCGAAGAGGTAAGCAGACAGCCAGCGTTTATGTCCTATATCAAAGGAGTAACGGATAAAATTGAATCGCTTTTGAATAAATTCTTCATTAAGACGGTATATGTTCCGTACTCCAAAATTTAACAGCAGGTGTGCACGCCAAAGGACGTAATCCCGTACCAAACACCAGGTGTCTACAAAATTGTGTGCAGCTGCGGCAGTTCTGACATTTGTTAGACTTAACGCACAATTGCGGACAGGGTCAAATAACATATTGCCAGACGACACAATCAGCTATAGCAGAACATCTGATTAACTCAAATTCCAACCACTGGATTTAGCTCCACCAGTCCAAGGTTTTGTCCACCGATCGCCAATTTTGCTGTAGATTGGTACGCGAGGCGATTGAAATAAGAAAGCATAAGAACTTCAATCGTGAGGATGGATACAAACTGTCGCCTGCATGGAATCCAGTCATTGGAAAATACAGCTCTCGGGTTTAACCAACGAATGCACCCGAGGACACCGTAAGTGTTGTGTAAAGTGATTTTGACCAGTATAAAGACAAAGTGAGGATAATTCAACAGGACGCTTCCACTCAAAGCCGAAGACACCGCGCACCGCCAGTCTACCCGTGACCAAGGCTGGTGTTACCCAGCCGAACCGTCGGGAAAAAGGTATTTTGCCAAATAATGACGCGTTTAATCCCGTTTTATTATTTTTAAATTATCAAAAACTTTTGTGAAGTTTGTATAAATAACGTCCGAAGATCCGGGAATCCACAGCTGCAGTTAGTTCCGCTATGAAGGAAACCAGGTGATATATTAGATCGAGACTTTGTGAAACCGTGCTCTTAAGTTGATAAGGCATGTTTCACTTGCCAATTAATCGAATACTTTTCCAAATACTGACAGAATTTAAATAGGTCTACGATTTTTAACTTGCGTAGTTTTGCCATACTTGCGTATGGGAATAAATAAGGTTTCCTTCCATAAATCTGGAAATTGGTCCAGTCTCTTTATCTTCTGGGAAGACATAAGCTCAAGTGTGCGGTTATTCAACTGGATTCGTGCTTTCATATAATGAAGAAAAGCTCTGAGAGAAGAGGTTGGAAATGTCGGGCCCATTTTTAGCAGTGACAATTGTATTGCATTAAAGATGGGTAACTACTGTCATTTCTTTTCTTTTGCTTTAAAACGACTCAAAGCCTTAGGACGTATTTTAATTTAAGATTCCACCTGACTGATGTATTTTTGGTAGCAAACCTTTATCAATTCTCGATATCGAATTTTTAGTGTGTTAAAAAAAGTGGTCTAGAGCTTTAATATATTGCCTAAATCGAATGCGATATTTATTTTTTCCACGCATAAGAGGAATAAGGTCCTTAGCGTACTATGATGGAAATGTTTTGGTCTTAGGAATGGTTTTCGGTACCAGTTTGGTTATAATATTTCTCAGTATAGCGTAGAATATACTAACCATATCATTCACATTAGAACATTTTGAAAACTATCGTTCAAACTGCAATTTATAGCGTCGTAGTCGGCTTTAAAAAAGTTATATCTCTGTCCTACGTTATATGATAAGCTATTGGGTTTCTGTAGTAAAAATAAACTAAATTCCAATAAAGGGGGATAGTCATCTACACTAGACAGATTAAACGGGCATTGGATAAAATTTCTGATTGAAATTTTTCACAACACGAGATCTAAAATTTTGTTCTTGTATTAATTACATGATTTTATTGTTTTAAATTATTTAAGGATATGAAGTTTAGAAGAGACGCAGATTGATCAGTGCAGGTGTTGACAACAGGTGACGTAAAGAGTGAAACGTGTGTTCACTTGCTTCCACTCTATGTTGTTGAGGTTAAAATCACGTACTATTATGATATTTCGGTTTTCACTCATAATTATATCTTTGTCAGTTAAAATTTTCCAATAACTCATATGTTATTGGGGGCAAGTACATACAACAGAGATGTACCTTTGATCTTGCATTATTGTGACATAAGTTAAGTTCCAACCAGACGCCTTCACATTGACTCTCAAATTTGGTGACGTGAGTAGGACATAAACGCTTTGACACCGCCAGTCATACACCACCTACTGACTTTAGTACAAAAACCACTAGTTTCTCGATCGCGTCTCAAAACAATGTAGCGGTCGCAATTCGCGGTCATATAAACCTTTATGTAACGACGTTTCTGTAAATATTATAATATCGAAGTTACAACTTTAATCATTAGTGTATACCTCTATAGTCTTAGTATTTTATTTATTAGTTATAATAATAAATATATTCTTAATAATTAATAATAAATGAATAAATAGTTAAAAATATAGCTATAATCTAAAATGTAAAGTTAACTTAATAAAATTACAGCAAAATAAATACAGGCAGAAGAAACTTCTAGAGATTGATAATGAACTTTTATATGATTGTTGAACACTGAGGGCCACTGTGCCTTTCTAATAGTGGTATGTGAAGGAGTCTTAAGTAAGGATTTGGAGTAAGACCGTATTGAACTGTGACGTTCAAAATGCTCTTTTAAATAGGCTGGTGTTGAAGGATTGAACAATGAGAGGAGTTGAAAAAAGAGGAGTGTTAGAATATGAGTATTTTGGAGTAATCTTATAGGATACCATTTGAGCTAAATACGATACCCAGAGATATGGTCACACTTTCTTTAGCCAAAAATAAACCTTAAATACATTTTTTGAAGACGCTTAAGTGTGTTAAGCTGTTCTTCAGTGAGATCCAAATAGCTGGCATCTAATCGTAGTCAATTACCTATAGGAAGTAGAAGGGATTGTGCAAGAGAAATTTTAGTTTTTAATGGGAGGAAGTTTTTCTACGTAGTGAAGAAAGAGCTAAAAACCACTTCTTGCTAACTTCCTTTGTTATGGATCCCATCGTACTATCAAAAATGATACCTTGGTTTTAAACGGATTTTTAGAATACTATGTTAATTAAATCAACATGATCCCTATGAATGACACATCAATCTAAATCATAAAAGACACAATGTTTTTCTTGAAGTAATATTTGACGGCGCAACTATGGAAGTGCCGATTCTAGAGTGCAATGAATCACTCTAGCGAAGCGTTGTCGTGTCTATGGTAGCAGGGCGATCATCTTTGGATTGGCTACTGGCAACACTGCATTTTGGAAGATGTCAGACTTTTTGAAACGGTCGCCCGAGCACCACGCTTACGTACGACGAATCGCTAAGGATCGGTGCGATCACGTGTCTTAACCTCGCAATTAGACCTGTTATCTTTGGTTTCCTTATTTTAGTGTCTGTAACAAATCTTATTTCCGAAATTAGTGATTGTTAATTTAAAGTAAAGTAAGTTTAGGTTATTTAGTGAAATTGGTTATTATAACCTTATCATAGACACTTGCGTTTTCAATTAACTACTCTCAAAATGGAAACGACAGCTACTAATGAAGGTGCTGGCCCTCCTGAGCCTACATATTTTATATTTAGGAATAAAATAATATTTTTTATCTAGGTACTCGTAAAATAAAGGTAAATAAAACAATCACAATTAACCAACCACTAAAGCTATATATATAATTTTATTATAATAAGAATATCTACCACTTCATAAGTATATTTTTAGGCATGGTGCCTAATATACTGGCGGCATTAATTTGTTTTGAGACAAAATAAAAATAGTCCGTGAGACGGGCCGCGTGTGTTACATCCTAATGATTAAGATAATGGGCAAACCAACCATATCCATAGAAAAAAGCAAAGGAGCAGAAGATGGATCAACGATCGTTACGATATTTATCGCGATGCGCGATGGGGTGGTCAGAGAAAGTATCATTGGCATAACTTGGCCATAACCTTTAAACGGATGCTTGATGTCAAAAGCGCAGTTCAGAAAACGTGAGTCGTGCAATATATTGGAAAATCGTCATCATTATATGAGACTAATCATGTTTTATCGTCCATGTTTGTCCTGAATCTTATTAACTATAATTTGGTGTTAGTAACTCTTAATATCTACATTTCTATTGGAAAATTAATTTCTCGACGATTGTTTATTTAATTCTTCACAATTTTTAATGCCTTCTTCTAATTATCGTAAAAAATTATTATATTTTTTTTTATATTTAAACATTGTAATAAGTAAGCATCGTCAAAAGTTCTTAAACGAAACGTGTATATGACAATACGTTATGTAAGCGAGAAATTTATTTCGTTTATATGATTATCATGTTGAAATCTATCTATAGTAGTAAGAGTCGTTCAGCTGTCAAACAGTCTTAAAGCAGTCGTAACGATGATCATATATTTTTCGTTAAAACGAAAAAGCTTTGCATAAAAAATTTCATTATAAAATGATTATATAAATTTAGCGTGTAAATTTCCGGACTAAATTAAATGACTAAAGTATTATACAGCTAAACGTTTCTATAAAATACTATAATACAATTTCTTGAAATTTGGGGTACCACTAGAAAACCTCTTTAAAACCAAATTTTATTTAGACTTCATATTATAGGACAACTTTGCTAGTTGGGCTGTAATGTGATTGATAATACTCGTAGTATGACTGTATAACCGTTCGATATTTAGCCACCGAAGCCTGTGGAGCTGTACAGCGGGGAAGTGGACGCGAGTGAGGAGGGCCCCGCGTGTCCCGCACCGCCGACAGGCACGGTGCTCCTCGATGAGGACTGCCTCAGACTTAACGTGTATACCCCTCTAGTTAACAGGTAGGTACATATCTAACAATACTCGCCAGCTATGAAGTTAGCTACGGGTAACGTGGCATAAATGAATTTAGGTGCGAGATGGGTTGAAACTGTGTTGCTGAAGGGAAAGTGCTAACTTAAGAGACACAAACATCTGTGGCGAGATTTTGCATTCTGTATTTGTTTCTGAATTATATATCCCCCAAAAGTAACCAACACTGATTTTCATTCTTATTTTAATCTTTGTATCATCAGCACAAATTCCTTTTAATCAATTTTCCACGTTACAACGACTCAGTTATTATCATTGATTTATCAAATGTTACAATTCCAACCTATGTATAACTTACGTCTCATTTTAAGCAGGTTTAATTACTTAACTTTTGTTTAACAGTCTTGAATATATTTACTAAAAACTAAAAGTTTTTCAGTTATGATTTATTTTCAGATCTGGTTTATTGCCAGTGATTGTCTTTATTCATCCCGGAGGCTTTTACTCTATGAGTGGTCGCAGCGACATCCTCGGACCGGAGTACCTCATGGACAGGGACGTGGTGCTCGTCACCTTCAACTATCGGCTTGCGTCACTCGGTAAAAAATCAAATAAATAATAAGTAATAATAAACAATTATTTTTGACAATTACACACGGTGCATCCTAAACTAAGCAAAGCTTGTACTATGATTAACAAACAACGGATACAAATACATATACTATAATCTTCTTTTTGTTAATATTACATACATAATATACATAGAAAAAACCCAGTCTCAAGACAAACACAAAGGTTCATCTTATAAATGTTTGTCTTGTGTGGGAATCGAACCTACGCCCCTTGATTCAGCAGTCAGGTCATTACAAACTGAGCCAAGGATCCAATTTATTTTCTTTTCTTAAAACAGAAAATCAAACCGTTTACACTGCATAAAAGGTACGAATACGTTAGCCCAATTTGCACTCGGCCTCATTCCTCCAAATCAAATAACGCAAGGTGGCTACGTACTTGTGATCTTCCCCTGGAGTACTCACGGCTACACTAGGGATCATCATTTTCTAACTGATTCACCATCCTAATGGCTAAATAAAATATGAGCAATGCAGGTCTCACTAATATTTCTATAAACAAATTAATACGAGAACAGCTACTTTCTTCTATTTCATGCCCCAGCACATACATCTTTTTTATATTGTAACGGTCGTAGGTTCAAGTCCTGGCTCGAGGAAAATCATTTCTTTTTTTTTTAAATTCAAGCTACTTTTCATAGGATTTCTGGCAACTGGCGATAAATGGGCTCCAGGGAACAATGGCCTCAAAGATCAAGTGGTAGTATTACAATGGGTCCAACGTAACATCATTGCGTTTGGAGGAGACGCCAATCTGGTGACCATTGCTGGTTATGGCTCAGGATCAATCAGTGTTGCGCTACATATGATATCACCTATGTCGAAAGGTATGTTTTGCCAAAATTACTGATCCACGAATAGATAAAGTTTCTTAATAATTTCAAAAATAAACATATAAAAACACAGTTCAAATAAATAAAAGAGTATCATTCAATGTTATCTATGTAAAATTAATATGTGTCCACAGGCCTGTTTCATCACGCTATTTCTATGAGCGGGTCCCCGACCAGTAAAGTCCGCAGCCCCAGTGAACTGCACTCGCTGGCGGTGAAACAAGCTCAGCTGGTCGGTTGTCCATACAACTCCAGTAAAATTATCATAGACTGTCTAAAGACAAAGTCTTGGAAGGAAATTGGTAACTCTTTAACTGGATTCTTCGTGAGTAAAATATGTCCGTAACACATCTTTCCTGGTATTTTTGTTCAACTATACAAAAGTCTTTTAAAATTTGCTCAGGAGATCGGCTGCGACCCAATAGAGTTATGGGTGCCAATCGTAGAACCGGACTTCGGACAGGAACGATTCCTTACGATGGAACCCATGGATGCCATTAGAGAGGGGAAGATGCACGCAGTTCCATACATTGTAAGCCAGACAGAGAAAGAGTTCTACTGGCTCGCCATCAGTAAGTCAGCGATTTAATTCTATAAAAAGACTTATAATTAATTTGTAGGTTAAATCAACCGAAACTTAGTGTAGAATATTAATGTTATTCGACTTCTTTTTTAATTTTTAGATGTGTTCAACAACGCTACACTCCTAAGCCGAATGCTAAAAGAGTGGGAGACCCTCGCTCCGATCTCCTTCGTACTTCCAAAAGAAAATTCCAGCTACGCGGTAAAACGGTTAACTCAGGCTTACATGGGCGGTAACTTTACCAATGACACAAAATCCGAAAATGGACTCGGAAGACTTTACGGAGACTCATTAATAGGTTTTTCCGTACACAGGTACCCAATGTTTTAAATTTTATTGTATTTAAAAGTTACTTGTTTCCCAATTAGCACAAATCTGCATTATTAGTTGTCACATAAGGTCCACGCCGGTAACTTTAGCATTTATAAAGACTTATTAGAATACACTTGAACTACAATAGCTAATAATAACCCTTTCGCCTGTATGTTGACTCTATTAAGCACCCTGGAGACACAACATTGTAATGTTGCGAGCGTTAATATAGGTCGGTGTTGTTCAGCATTTAGTAACTCATGGTACTGTCCGCTACAATATAGCATTTTTGTGGAACTAAAAGTAGCTAGAATGAAGGCCACAAATATACCCTTAAAATGCCTGCATTTTAACCCGGCGTCATTCTGGTAAACAATACTTACACGGGCGTTGAAGTGGGTCAAAAATACCTATATTTTCAATGCATATACTCATGGTTTTTAATTTATACGTGATTGTTTATGGTTTTAGGCAGATTTGTACTTATGGTAAGTATAGATAATTAAATTTTAATCAAAATAATCAACTTCTTCTTAAACTCTATACAAAAGTAACAAAAATGACATGTCTACAGTTTTAAACACTTTTCTAAGCTAGTAAACAGTCTTTTTAGTTACATATGGTTCTTTTATAAACCTTACAAATAATCTTTGGAAAAAAGTATACAAAAACGAATCTGAATCGTTATTATTTACGCAATTACTGCAGTAGGGTATGATGTGTTTTGGACAACCATATTTAGAGCAACTGCGGCACGTGTGTTTAGATTTACGATCTTTTTGTCACACACACACACACACATGCCATCATTGAATGGCATTAGGCACCTTTGCCAACAAATTGCTGAATTCTTTTGCGCATTTCTCGTGGAAAGCAATTTACATCTTGGCGTATTTTTAAATGCTCACTAATCAAAACAAGACCTCATACTCTTCTTCAACATTGTCGTCTTTATCTGATTTTTTCTCAGAGTTGGAGCTCTAAAATCGATAAAATACGTTGTAAATCTCTTTTCTCTGAATCTATCGCATTTGTTTTCAATTCAGGTACCTTGAAAAACGACGAAAATAGTCACTTCATGAAAACTAACAAAAGTAAATTCATAACATCAAAAACTAAACACTTAATTTGTATACCAATATCCCAAAATCAAAACACCATCAAGTATATATTATAAAGAAAATGGCGCAAAATTGTTACGTTAGTGGTGAGTATCGGTCAAAATTACTTTTTTAAATTGCACGCGTGTAGCTTCCGACTCGGCGACCGTTTCACTAATTATGTGTCAAAAACGTGTAGAACATAGCGTTAGCTCCAGCTACTGAGAAGACTGGCAAAGTCACGCGCTTACTTTTAATAATATCGAGTACAATAAACATGGCGGGTAATTTTTACCCATCTTCAATGACGGCGGATTAAGAAAGAACATGTGAACTACAATAATGCTATCATTTATTCTGTGACTTCAATTAACAATGATATTATTCGTTTTGCTGCACATAGTTAAACTTTTACAGTATTAATCAGCTCGTTACACGCAACCTTTTAATAGCACTTATCTAGCCCATAAAATAAGTGTGTGTGAAATTATATTATATTACAGCAAACTGCTATAAATTAGATCACATGTAATCTCTGATCCTGGTTGAAGTTGAATGCTTTTATTAGCATAGGCCATTAATCTATAAATGGAGTTATATATGATCCTGAAAGAAGTTTTAGCGCCTCATACGTCGCTATCATAAATAGATTCATATATTCATAGATTTTGTAACAAATGAGGATTATAGGCTGTTTCCACGGATCTCTAAAAACCAATTCCTATAGAGAGGTAGCAGTTTATTGGGTACAATATTTTTGGTATATGTTACCAACTATTCAGCTGTACATGGATCTGTGGCTGACTTCTCAGAATCACCATTTATGTACCACGAGTGAATTTTTGTACAATGGCATTTAATTGTGCATATTGGTAGTCCAGCATCTTTTAGGCTCTAACCTAAGTAATATAATATATTAAAAACTTATTTTTGTTTATTCAACGAAAATAAAAACTGGATTTGAATATGACACCTTATTTTTTATAAGTAGTGATTTGTACCTTTTTTAAAATATTATGAACCTATTTTATTCTTTAATTTTGAGGTAAACATTCATATTTTGAAAGCGCGTGAAAATTTTAGTCTATTTCATATGGTATTTGAGAAATAAAGAAAAAATCAAGGTTTTTACTTAAAAAAAAAATTAATATTTGTTAAATGAAAAATGGATCGCGCACAAACAATATTAAATTCTATATAAGCAGCGTTGTGTGGGTCGGAGCAGTAAAAATTATTTTCAATTTTGCCACTTCTGAATTTTCAACGTCATAGAAGCGTTAATAACGTCCCGGTCTGTTGTTTATGCTCGAAAATAGGCAACACCCACTTTAATAATCAGCCATGATGCTGCATAAAAGTAACACCGAGTTTAATAATCAGCCAATGTTCAGCTCTTGGGGTAACAGTTACCCTTATTAATGCTCAAATAATGCTATTATAATGCAATCATTCATTCCCGATTCGACTCTCGTGTTGTGCGGTCGTGTTTTCGAGCGTCAAGTGCTCTTAGTGTGCTCCGTGCAGTGGTGACTCAGCTGGTGCGCATTCCTGTGTGGTGTTTTGCCTCAGCGCTGACGACCTCGAATTGTTGTTTGGATTATTGCCCGCAATTCCTGGAAAATCGGCCTGAGTGTTGAAGCGCTGCTCGGCAGTGTGTATTGGCTGGGAAATTGCTTCTCGGCCCGCTCTGAGTGTGTTTGTGCGTTCTTCAACGCGCCCATAACCGAGTGTTTATCGAAGCGATACTGTGTGTTTTTGTGCGTAAGTGTGTGTTCTCGTAGTCGCGGAACTACTACGAATAGCGGTGACCCTCGCTTGCCTCTTTGACTGTTACCGGTTCGCCCGGTCTGAGTCCGGCTTTGTGTTAAATCGCTAGCGTAGTATTTCCGCTTCAGCGGTTCGCCGCTCCGTGCATTTACGCGTTTTAAGTGTCGATTGCGTTTTAGTTTGTAGAAATCCAGTTCCGAGTGCTCAAGGGCTGGTGGGTGAGATCGTATAGCTCTTTTCAGAGTTGCGATCTACCTAACGTTTCTTCTTCATAAACGTCTCGTTGCTGGGGGGAAACCTAACGGTGACAACGTAACCCCGGCCGTAGGAGTAGGAGTTAGGTACACACCAGGCAATCCGTAGCACTGCGGGGCGCCTGGCCACATTTAGGTATTCTTGCTCCTCGCCAGCAATGGTGGGGAGTCACTAGGCACTCAAAACCTACACCCCGGCCACTCCCGCGATGGCCGAGCAACTCACCGGCTTGTCCCCGGACCAGCTAGGGGCAATCGTGAAAAATCTTGTTCGCGATCGCCCAGAGCTGGCCCACGCCATCATCAAGGCTGTGGGGCCTGCCCTCACTGCGTCCAGCACAACCGCGCCCTCCCCGTCCGTCTCATCGCGTTCGACTCCGCCCCTCGCTCGCGCAATCATTCGCGCTCTCTCTCCCGCGAACCCCGCGAACCCCGTAATCGCGACCCGCGTCTCGCTCGCCGCGCTCTTCGGGCCCCTGCGCCCATTCGCCCTCCCACTCCGGTAGCCGATGAGACCCTTTCTCGGTCTCTCGCTACCCCGCCCCCCGCAACCTCCGAAACCGCACCCCGGTCTCCAGCAGCCGTAATGTCCGCTGAGTCGGCGTTGTCTGAGGACGACGAAGGCTTCAAAGTGGTTGGCCTGGGAACCAAAAAGGGTAAAAAGCGGAAGAAGTCCGCCAAGTCTAAAAAGGCTTCGGCGGCATCCGCTCTGGAGTCTTCTACTCCTCCTCCCTCCGACTCTGAGGCTAAACGCCTCAAAGCGCCTAGCGCTTCCCCCTCTCCGTCCACCTCGGCGGCCAGCCCTGAGCTAGCCGCCATGGACACAACCCCCCCCCGCCGCCACCTCTTCGCAGTCCGACTGTCCCACTTCGGGACGGAAGGAAAAATCTCCGCCCCCGATTGTCATCAAAGACAAAGGGGCCTGGCCGAACATTGCTAACGCTATGAAGGCCAAGCGTATCAATTATACGCACGCCCGCAATGATGCCGAGCGCGGCATCAAAGTGCAGGTCCCGACACCGTCAGATTTCCGAAATCTGACGGCCTTCCTCACGGCTCAAAAATACGAGTACCACACGTACTCATTGGCCGAGGAACGCGTTTTAAGGGCAGTCATAAGGGGAGTCCCTAGGGAATTCTCCACCAAGACTGTCCAGGACGACTTAATCGTCCAAGGCCTTCCCGTACGGGAAGTACATCGCATGTACAATGGCCGTAATAAGTCCGAGTGCTACGACATGGTGCTCGTTGTACTAGACCTGACAACAGAAGGCAAAGCCATCTTTAATATTAAAGATGTTTGCAGCCTCAAAGGCATCAGGGTCGAGACTCCGCACAAGCGGTCGAACCCTAGCCAATGCCACAGATGCCAGCTATATGGCCACGCGCAGCGCAACTGCAGACGCAGACCGCGCTGCGTCAAATGTTTACGCGATCACGCCACTCCGGACTGTGATCGCGATCGCTCCAGCGCATCCGACCCGGTCGCTTGCGTACTCTGTGGGAGCGAAGGCCACCCAGCGAATTACCGCGGGTGCCCCAAAGCTCCCAAACAGAGCTCGCGTAAACCCAAACAGGGTAAATCGCGCCCCTCCGCCCCCCGCCAACAGGCTCCGCTCGTGCCTGCTCCCCTCCCTACTGTCAACGCCTGGAGCCGTCCTCCAGCGCTAGTAGCGTCCAAATCAAATGAGACAGACAAACTTTTGTCTGCTCTCCCCGGACCCGTCTCAGTTACAGGTATTCCCTACCCCGCCCCTCTCATGTCCCGGGACATCCCGCGTCCAGCGCCCATGAGAAGTGCTCCCGCACCTCTCGCGCAAACGCGCCTTGCCCCCCCGCGCCCCTCTCTCGCGCTGCCCCGCAACGCCGCTCAGACGGCCGAGCAGCAGCATTTCGACATTCTCTCCGAAATTTCTTGGGCCTGCGACCTTGCCTATTTACGTACAAATCACCAATTCCCATCCAATGCTCAGCTTCATGGCTAAGCATCGCGACTTCTTCGCCGTCCTCCGCAGGGTAACTCCAAAACCTTAAAACCAAAATGGATTGCACAACCGCGCGCGAAAAACCCCGGTCCGTCTCCATAGGCTATTTTAACGCCAACGGTCTCCGCAATCAAAGAGAGGAATTATCGCAATTCCTCTCGTCCCAAAAACCGGACGTCTTCCTCATCCAGGAAACGTTCCTAAAGCCCGCTGTCCGTACCCCTTCGATCGCGAACTATCGCACCGTCCGTAATGATAGAACTGTCTCCAATCTCGGAGGCACTCTCATCTATTACAGGCGCTCCCTGCATTGCTCCCCTATCGATCCTCCACCGCTTACGAATTTAGAAGCATCCGTCTGCCGCCTAGCGATGACCGGCCATCAGCCGATCATCATTGCATCGGTTTATCTCTCTCCCCTAAAAGACTTGCTCGAGAGCGACCTTCAGTCACTCTTAAGTTTAGGCGACGCCGTCATTCTTGCCGGCGACCTAAATTGCAAGCATCGCCGCTGGAACTCTTCTGTAACTTCACAAAGAGGCAGACTCCTCGACGATTTAGTTGACAGACTAAACTTTGACATTATCGCTCCCATGACGCCCACTTTCTTTCCCCACAATACTAGGAACAACCCCGACGTACTGGACATAGCACTTCTAAAGAATGTAAGGCTAAGCTGTCGCTCTATAGAGGTGCTTGACGAACTTGACTCGGACCACCGCCCTGTCGTCCTCCGATTAGGTTTCCCTTCGGACTCTCCTCCCGACACTAGAACCGTGACGGACTGGGATAAATTTGGGCAATTGCTCGAAAATCCCAGCTCGCCACATCTAGACCGCGTTCCCAACGTAATCTCTTCCGCGACCGATCTTAACGTAGCTATCGACTCACTCACTAGCCACCTGACCACCACCGTTGGCGAGTGCTCACGACAGGTGCCGGTTGGTGATTATCACCACCTAATCCTGCCTCAGCACATCAGGTCGCTAATGACTGAGCGTAACGCGGCCCGCCGCGCTCGCGATCGCGCTCCCACTATCGATAATAAAGCTCGCTTCAACGACTTACACCGCCGTGTAAGAACCGCTGTAGCTGAGCTCCGCGCCCAACGTTTCGGTGATCTTATGGAGAACATTTCTCCCTCTCACCAAGCTTATTGGCACTTAGCCAGAGCTCTAAAATCCGAAACCGCAAACTCTCTCCCTCCGTTATCTCGTCCCAACAATGTTCCCGCGTTCAACGACGACGAAAAAGCGGATTGCCTAGCGTCTAGCCTCCAAGCCCAATGTGCCTTAAGCACACAGCCCTTCGATCCCGACCACGTGCGCGAGGCAGACGGCGAAGTGGAGCGCAGAACTTCTCTGCCTCCACAAGACCCCCTGCCCCCTGTCACTGTCGACGAAGTCGTACAGGTCATCAAAGACCTACGCCCCCGTAAGGCCCCCGGTGCTGACGGTATCTCTAACGATATCCTAAAGCGCCTCACTCTTCCCCTTATCTGCCTCCTAGTAGCGATCTTTAACGCTGCTATGGAACATTGCATCTTTCCTTCTCAATGGAAAGATGCAATTGTTATAGGCATCCATAAGCCAGGTAAAGCTCGTACCGAGCCGTCCTCCTATCGCCCCATAAGTTTACTAAAGGCCCTTGGTAAACTCTATGAACGACTCCTCCTTGCTCGCCTACGGAACGCTATAGTTTCCAGAGGCATTTTAATAGATGAGCAGTTCGGCTTTCGTGCCAAACACTCATGCGTCCATCAAGTCCTCCACATAACGGAACATATTCTTACAGGCTTTCAGCCAGCGTTAGGTAAGACCCGTCACACGGGCGCTGTCTTCTTCGATGTAGCGAAAGCTTTCGACAAAGTCTGGCACAACGGTTTAATTTTTAAACTGTACAACTTTCAGTTGCCAGATCGTCTCGTGCTCATCATACGAGACTATTTGTCGAATCGTAGCTTTCGCTACAAAGTCGAAGGCACTCTCTCTTCCCCCCATCCCATAGAAGCAGGAGTCCCGCAAGGGTCCGTGCTCGCCCCCATCTTGTACCTTCTGTACACTAACGACATCCCTAAAACGATAGGTACCAACCTAGCCCTCTTTGCGGACGATACCGCTATCTATACCACAGATAGGCAAGTGAATCGAATCACTGAGAGACTCCAACCCGCTATCACCGCCCTAGGCGAGTGGTTTCGGAAATGGAGAATCGAGGTGAATCCCGACAAAAGCTCTGCCGTCCTTTTTACCCTAGGCCGCCCTCCGCGGCCTTCTCCCCTTTCTCTTTTCGGTCGTGCCATTCCCTGGCAAAATAAGACCAAATATCACGGTGTGACCATGGATAGTCGTTTGAACTTCCAAGCTCACACCAAAATAGTCAGAGACCGAGCCGCTTTTGTCCTCGGCCGTCTCTATCCCATGATAGGCAAGTATAGTAAGATGTCGCTTAGAAATAAGCTAAATCTTTACACAACTTGTATCCGCCCCATACTAGCTTATGCTAGCGTAGTCTTTGCGCTGTCCAAGCGCAATCTCCACAAACTCCAGACCCTCCAAAACCGCTTTCTCAGAGCGGCCACTGGAGCCTCTTGGTACGTTCGCAATGCGGACCTACACAGAGACTTCGAACTTCCCACGATTCCCCAATATTTTAAAGACTTGGCAGTCCGCTTTTTCGAGCGTACGCAAAATCATCCGAATCGTTTAATTGTGCAATCCACAACGTATCGTCCCCCCGATCGACCCGGTCACGGTCGTAAAACTATTGTTAGGCGGCCTCGGCACGTACTAACGTCCCCAGATGACGATCTCGCTGTCCGGATAGCGAGATTAGTCTCCACGACCTCCCCGAATAGGGCCTCCCTCCAAACACGACGCCGACGTCCCCGGGTTCGTCGGCGCTCACAAGGATACACTAGGTATCAAAGAGTGCCGGGGCGCTTCTCGCCCCCACTCAATCGCAACCGCACCCGCGTAACGGGGAACTCCCCTCCTGGCGGTGACTCACCTTCGGGTTCGAGACTCACGCCGGTCGAAGGGACGCCCCCGAGAGCGACAACCCAAGCCGAGGCTTCCCCCGCGGGGAGCCCTTGAGCGTTGGGCGCTATATGGGCTCCTTCAGAGTCTCGCCCCAAAAGTCCGGTGAAGCAGTAATGGCTGCAACAGCCAACTGCATAGTCAGCTCAAAAAAAAAAAAAAAACATAATGCAATTAGTTACAGTTACACAGCTAATAGCTGTTTAATTTGTGCCCAAATCAGAGTTATATTAGCTGAAACAGCGCTGCTAATGATCTTATTCAGCAGGCTTGTAAAGCTAAAGATTCTATTGTAAACAGTGATTCCGCTGATATACAGCGGTTCGGTTTTACTTGGTTTAAGAACAATGTACTTTGTGGTCCGACCGTTCTTAGTCACTGGTTGTCTATACGTTTATTCGTCTAAAAACATTTTTCTGCAAAATCTGTGACGTAGCGTTTGTTTAACAGAGTCTCCTCTAGGCACAGGACATTTTAAGTCTTTCAAATTCCCCGCTTAAACCTTGCTGTCTGCTGTCGTAATTTTATTTTAAATGCAAAAGTACCATTTTTAAGAACTCTTGTACTGATGGTTCAATACATTTTCTTTGAGCAGATAACTAGTATATTACGCTTGTTCTTTGGTTTTGCTGACTGTTCGATTAGGTAGCTACACTCCTATGATTGTAATTTGTTGTAAATTTTATTATTTTCTACAGGTTGGCCAACTTGATGTGCCGTCACTCCCCGCAGCCGGTCTACTACTCCCAGTTCAATTACTCGGGTAACCACAGCAACTGGGAAGACCCCGTCACAGGCAAACCGATAGGTATCTATGAAGATACATATGCCTATGAGTACATATCTTCTTCTAATTATTTCTTATTAAGTGTCACGTTGTTTGTCCGCGATGGATTCCTAAACTAATGAACCGATTTTGATCAAACTTCGTAACTATCTGTTATTTGATCAAACTTAAAAAAAGAGGATAGTTTTTATCTCGATCTGTTAAGTGCGAGCTGGATTCGGGCACTTCAGGTAAAAACCAACTTTCGCCGAGTTACAGAGGGACGGCAGCGGAACAACGTTCGCGGGGACCGCTAGTCTATACATATAAAATGCTTTGTCCTGAATGACTGATGGATCAACGCATAGCCTCAACCGCTGACCGTAGAGACCTGAAACTTGGAGGGTGTGTTCTTTGTATGACGTAGGCATCCGATAAGAAAATACTTTCCGAAAGGGTCAAATGTGAGTCGGACTCGCGTAATAAAGGTAAACCGATTGTAATGAAATTTTGGTAAGTTGTTATGCACACGCCGGGGAAGGTTTCTGAATTACTACAACCCTTTCACAATAGGTTGGTGCGGAAGTTGTTTAAAAATGTTTTCCGGTTCAGCTAGTCAGCTACTCAGCTAGCTAGCTAGTACTTACGTATACCTAACTTAAATGTAGGCAAAAAGTCTGTAGATACATTGGAATATTTTGAGGGTTTGTTAAACGAACTGATCAGTCAAATTTGCGTGAGCTACCCTCGGCGAATTACTCTTTATATATAGGTATGTAAAAATTGTTAAATTCTGCTCTCAGATAGATATGGAACATACATAAAAAATGCATACAGATCATTTGAGAATCTCCTCCTTTTCTTTGTAGTCGGTTAAACTTAAACCTTACGCAGATGAAATATTTATTGAGGTATTTCTTCTCCTTGAAGTAGAAAGAATAAAAAAATGTCTCCTATCTTTAGTGTAATTTTTCGCATTCCACTTCTAGAGAAATGCCGTAACAAATAAACTTTTTAGTGGACTTTTAAAGTCAGTTTCTTTTATAAAATAATTCATTTCCTCGTAATGAAATGTTATTATTGCTTTGGGTCAGTTCTCTTAACACTCAACTCTAAAATCATTTTGATACATTTGCTAGTGTCGTTACAGGAGCGATGCACTACGACGATCTGATCTACCTGTTCTCCCAGAACTACCGCTTCCCAGATATCCGAGACTCGTCTCTTGACCTCAGCATATCTGAGAGGATGACTGCCATCTTTTATAACTTCGCCAAATACGGGTTTGTAATTGTTTAATTTATACCAGTTTGACTTCAAAACATGTACGGTAGGCTTTTCCTGAAGTCCCCATTGTCGCAGAGAATTACTTTGTAGCTAACTGTTGTTTAAAGTATTATTTATTAAATTAAGATAAAAACTAATTGAAAAAAGATTTTGTACAATTTTGCTCCTTGATTTTTGCTTCCATATTCGTCTATAGATAGATATTACTATAAAGTACACAAAGTCTGTACGTTAGTGATATTTAAATAAAAAAATAAGTCAGACACAAACAAAACCTAAAGCCCAAAATTCACAAGAAACCCAATAAACTGAAAGGAATGAATTGTAGTAGGTAGAATTTACAAATGGAGATATGTTCTGGATTGACGGAAAAGTTACTGAAATACATAGTTCAGCGGGTCGAGCTAATTGACGGCTATATTTTGGTCAGGTATTAAGGTACATGTTGGCACTTGGACAGACGAACCGGAACAGCGGAGACCGACAAAAATGCCGCGTGATAAGATGGTTCATTTTCTTACGGAGAAAGTGAATCAAATGGAGCAGTAAGGGTTTGAAAGATCTTTCGGCAGCGCCTATGTTCCTTAATTATCCTCCAGTACTTGCTGCAGCTAGCCACACCTCCTCACCAAATATAACTATTGTATATTTTCTTACCCTCCAAGCTACTTAACATGCGTCCACAGTGAGTTGTTCCTGCACGCGAACGAGCGAGACAGCTGACAGCATCTGCATCGCACTCGTTTCAGTCCTCCTTGTTTATCTATATTTTTGGCTTCCTCTCTTTTTTTCTTTCTAAAGACTGTACGTGATTTTTGTTAAAATTTCTCATTAAAATTTTCAAGAACATGACGCCTTAAA
The DNA here is from genome assembly GCA_946406115.1 of Apoda limacodes. Taxonomy (NCBI): domain Eukaryota; kingdom Metazoa; phylum Arthropoda; class Insecta; order Lepidoptera; family Limacodidae; genus Apoda; species Apoda limacodes. The sequence continues at coordinate 20,323,713 of OX291563.1, read as the reverse complement.
AATATATTAAAACATTACCCGTTCACTTCAAAATAATATGATACTTAATACTGTTCCTCAGTGACCCCAACCCCCGCGGCGACCTCCCGGAGCTGGCGAACCTGTCGTGGCCGCAGATGAAGCCTGAAGACCGGAAGTACTTGCGCATCGAGAATCAGTTCTCAGTTGGCACCAAGATGTTGGAGGACAGGTTGCAGGTGTGGGAGGAAATATATCCCATTCAGTATTAGCAGAAGAAGACAAACATATACATTTGATTTAAAAATAAATAAATTAATTAAAAATAAATTTGGCATGATTGTATTAATTTCTTAGTCTTTAAAAGTCTCCGCAGCTCCGCATCCTAAGGTAAAGTAAACCGCAACTTAGTTGTGTAGGCGACAGACCAACGACCATGTCGGAAAAAAAAAAAAATTGTACGACTAAAAATCTTTTATTTAAAACATTAATTGTATTTTAGTTTATTTAAGTGTTTTTAAAAGAGTAACTATCGAGTTTCTTGCCGGATTCTTCTCGGTAGAAATCAACAACATTGTGAACCGGCGGGAAGGTGGGAGGGTTCAAAAAATAATATTTTATGACTTTGACTTTGACTTTGACAAAGATAAATCTGACGGAACTTTGTTTTAGTGGCGACACGACGATATCGATATCGGTATACAAGCATAATATCGACGCTGGAACGACTAATTGACTAACGAGCCATTTTTGGGCAATTGAGTTATATACATAGTGAGAATCAACGAATTTTTCTGCGTCTAATGAGCCGGGTTTGAGCTCGATCAGATGACTTTTTTGGCATGTTAGCAATTTAGAAAAAGTGGATTTTCTGAAAATCTTTTGCCTAAAAAGCCAACATTTTGTCGAGATTTGAAAAAAATGGCTGTAAGTTAAAAACATAAAATATTTGTTGTGCCTTTAGCGGATTGGTTATCTGTAATTTAATTCCTCTAGGCTAATTAACCATTTTACTGGAGTCAAAATATGTTTTTAGTGGAGGTTAGACCTTTTTCTAGAATCGTGACACATGGGCATTGCACGTGAGCTAGTTATCCTGACTTGTGAGGTACATATTTATGGTATTTACGCTAATAGTCTAGAAAATTATAATGTTACATTCGTCGTTTAATCGTTTAATTCTTATTAGTTTTTAAAACATTTGGTTCAATAGTCAAATATTCAGACAAGAGAATTGTAGATTTATTGATATAAGTGAATTTAAAAAAAAAGTTTGCATGTCGTTTAAATATGTGTTAGCCACTATAAAACAAAAATACTGCGGGAAAGCGTAAACATTTTCAAGGACTACGGACAGGTCCGACTCGTTAGTCGTCGCTCAGAGCTGCTCCAGTAAGGATGTGTCGACTTTTGTGCCAAATTTTGGTGATCGAGAGTACATTTTTCTTTCCGTGAATTTAAGGTGAGTTTGAAATACTGCATTTATTGACTGTTTTACGCATGTTTGCGTGTTTGTTTATTGCACGAATAAACGAAGACACAATTAAGTGATACACAATAAATATATTATATATATAGCTTTAGTGGTAGGTTAATTTTGTCTATTTGTTATTGTATATATAAAACTATTTTGTTGATACACAAAATAGGTAAATATTCAAGCCGCCTTTTTTTAAATTATTATTATTACTAACAAACGAACCGAACGTACGGGAGCAGCATTCAGTTGTATTAACGCGTCCGAAGGTCGTCATTTCCACGCTCGCGTGTTGCGGGGGTGTAAGTACCTACCTATTTGTGTTTGGAGGCATGTAGTGAATAAAGTTTGGCCAAACGTCTAGGTTAGGTATTAAATGATTTTTACTTAAATGTGTCTTCGTTATGGCTAAACGTTCAGATACTCAACTTGAATGATTTAGGTATTTACGGGTATTTATTTTACAGCTTTAACATAAAAATGCCTCTCTTACGTACTCACCGAAATAAAATTATAATGCTAATTTCTTTGATGGGACATGGAAAATTGGCTTGTGCACGAAAATTACGAAGCCTGTACATTGGAGGCAGAAGAAGAGTGTAACGGTAAAAAAAGCGTCATAAATTAATAATATTCATTTATTAACTACTCAATTAAATTTAACGTTTATTATAATATATTTCAGAGTCATTCAGTATCAAAGAGAAACGTTCAAAGAAGGTTTATGGTTTATCTAAACATGAAGAGGAAAAGGTTCATGAACAAACCCATATTACAAATAATTCGGTTACAACAGATGCAATGGCTTGCAAAATACACGCAAAATAAACGTGTGAAGGTACTTGATGGTAAGTATAATTAAGACTAACGAAGTAACTCTAGAATTGATAATTGTAATAGTATTATTGTGTACTTTTTTCAATGAAAATTATTAAACCACCTGATCTATTCATCAACCATGCGAACATTATTACCAGTTTTGAAAATGATAACATAGAAGAAAACATTCAAAACTATACCGATGAAGAAATACACATAGATACCGAAACACAGGGATATGGTAATTATTATTAAAGCTCACTGTAATATTATATAAATCGAAAAGCAAAAATTAAATTAAAGGCCGTGTTTCTGGTTTTTTTTAAGCCGATAATATACCGACTGTTGTTCCGGACATGCAAAACGATCACGAGCAAATTCATAATAATGCAAATAATTGTATAACAGTACATGCAATGGTACATGATGTATCCGAAAATAAACGAGTGAATGCACTAAACGGTAAAAATTTAATCACTGAAATTAATTGGTATTTATTTTAATTGCGTTATATTTATAATTATGTGTCATGTATTGTTTTCAGTGAAAACAAATATACCACTTAAAACGTTTATCAACCATAATAACAATATCAGCGACTAAGACATGATAGAAGAAGAAATTCAAGACTGTACGGAGGAAGAAATACATATAAATCCTAAACAAAATCAAAATGGTTAGAACTATTATATTTACGTTTTTTGGCACTCTCTTAATACTTAATACAATGTAATGTCATGTTTTTATTTGTTACAGCCGATGATGACGAGGAAAATTTTACAGAAAACAGCAGGAAACGTAAAACAAGCGAAAGAAAAACCAAAGACCATGCAAATAAAAGTTACTTTGATTTTCTGTCCGATGATGAAGTTCTCGAATATGTCTGGGATTCATCTTCGTGGAAAGGCTCTGATACGAGTAGCTCAGAAGATGATAAAAATCAATCGGGTGATAAGAAAATAACAAAGAAAAAGAAGAAAAACAAAGCAAAACGTCAAAAAGTCACTTGTGAAGAAGACGAACTTGTTAACGAAAAAGGGTTGAAAAAGGAAAAAAAGAAATCCGAAAAGCAGAAAAGACGTATTGCCCGACAATCGGGAAAACAGTATGATACAGCGAGTGGTCGCATAGTTTCTGAAAAAAATATGAAAAGTAATTCTTGTATATACGCAAAAAAATGTCCATATAAATGTAAAGACATCCCAGAAGAAAAAAGACAAGACTTATTTAACCATTTTAATGGATTATCCTTACAACGAAAGCGTGACTGGTTAGCAGCAATGTGCTTAAAAGAATCGCCGAAGAGAAAGAGAAACAATGAGACAACAAGACGTGAATATTCATATCTATATTTTATTAATGAGGGCGAAGGACGGCGGCAGGTATGTTTGAGATTTCTACTGAGCACATTGGATATTACGCAAAAATTTGTGCACTACACTTTAGTTAACTCGATCCATGGTTCTGGTCAACAAGACATAAGAGGAAAAGCCATACCTCCGAATAAAACAAAGTCCTAAACAATCGCAGCATTAAAGAGTTTCATAATGAACTTGCCTGCAGTACCTTCTCATCTCTGCCGTAAAGATTCTTCTCGTGTATACTTGCCTAGTGAGATGAAAAATATTCCTACTTTATATGAAAATTATAAAAAAAAGCAATAAGAGGACGGCATGGATTACGTTGGCGAAAAAGTATTTAGAAATACTTTTTCTAATGAGTTCAACATCGGATTTCATGTGCCGACGAAAGACAAATGCGTCAAATGTATTCAATACGCTGAGTTAACTAAAATGGATGCAATTGATGCCAAAATGATGGCAGAAAAAGAAAAACACGAAGTTGAAAGGGGAATGACAGACAATCGGTTTAAGTTTCATAAAGATATTAGACTCAAAGATAAATCGACGATTTGTGTATCTTTCGACATGCAAAAAGTTTTAAATACGCCGATGGGTAATAATATGTAGTTGTTCTATTCGAGAAAATATGCCGTTTATAATTTAACTTTCTACGAAAGTGTGAGGAGAAATGGCTACTGTTATACATGGGAGAAACAGAGGGAAAGAGGAGCTAATGAAGTTGCTACGATATTGATAAAGTATATTGAAGAATAAGATGCACGAAATGAAGCACAAAATGTTTTACTTTATTGTGATTCGTGTCCGGGGCAAAACAAAAATAGAACGGTTCTGGCAGCATTAATTATGTTTTGCAAAAGTGCATCAATATTGTAACAATACAGATTAATTATCTTTTACCTGGCCACAGAATGATGCCCGTGGACTCAATGCAAGCCGTCATTGAAAACAGCTTGACAAGCACTGTTTGGACTCCATCTCAATGGGCGACAGTGTTTCAATTAGCCAGGAAAAGTTTTGGTCCATATAATGTAACGGTCCTTGACCATTAGGATTTTCTCAGGTTAGATAAACTTGGAGATAAATATTTTAAGGGGAATTTAATTGGAAAAATTAGTAAACTTACTAAAGTAACTATGAAAAAAAAGTTAAAAAAATAAAAGTCAGATACTCTATGCACCCAGAATCCTCGACTGAAAGTCTGACGCCTGAAGTCTGATACTGAAGCAATACCACTCGGAATATATAAACATGCAGGCCAAGGACATGCCTGAGGTCCTTAGGGAGACTGATGAAGAAGACGAATATGTTTTTTAAGAATAATTAACTGTGTTTGAGAACTTAAATTTGTTTCCTTAAATTTAAATTTGAATAAACATTTTAACATTAAACCCCTTTTTTTTCGATTCTACCCATCTATACTGAAGCCATGTGTTGCTATAAATATGCAAAATTCTGTAAATAATGGAATATTTTCGGAAATTAAAGTCGATTCAAGACACCATCGTGGCAATTATATTTTTAATTATAATTTGCGTTCTGATATGAAAACTAAACAAGGGTTTACTTTATTTGCAACTGTTCCTTCAGAAATTATACTTGACTTGCACAATAGAGCAAATGTTCAGTAATGCCTTTTACTCAGGTACAATTTTGTTATACTAGTTTAATTAGGCATTTTTATGGTATAATATTTGAAGTTTACACGCACTTTAATTCACTATTCGTACTGAAACCAATGATTAGCATACTTAATTTTATCGAATAAGAAAAAGAAAAAAAGTTATGATTTTTTTCCGAAAAATAAATTTTGTTTTCGCTCTACTGTAAAGTTTCATAAATGCACGTTAGTAAAATAGTCATTCCAGCCTCGATATTGTTTTTTATATTATTTGTTTGTTTAGTCCTTTCCATAATGAGATCACGGTCTTAGGTTCTTGTTATGGTTATTTCTTTTGTAATTTTTCTTTTTCTCTTAAAAATTGTGTTACTAAATAAAAAAACAATCTTCTCTTTTGTTTTCAACTCAAATAGTAAGTATTGCAAACGAAACGTAGTCAGGCAATAAACAATTAGTACACAAACATTTTTTTTATATCTAGGCGGGACTTTTCTCTTATTTTCTGATATTTTGTTAAACAGTATCGATTAACTATACTATAAATTAGTTCGACAGCAACAACCGCACAAGCAACTTTTCTCTAAACAAAAAAAATGAATTCAGCACCCTTGAAATACTAATAAAATTTAATTTCGTAGAAATTAGATAACTTTGAATAAAAAAAACTATAATTTAATCCACCATCTTGATTTTTTTAAAACCTAATAAAATATTTAAATTTAGCACTCTCAAGAACTTAAACTTACACAGTTTCATCGAAATCAAAGTTTCGTCCAAAATAATAAACGCTATATTGGATACTATCTTAAAGTATTAAAACTGATAAAAGATTTTATTTCAACCTCGAAATACGAGCAGAACTTAGTGTTATTAATATTGCAGAACTTTTAAAAAAATGTTTTTTTTATGAATAAAATATAAACCGCTGGTTTTACATTAATGAAAAACCAATCAATTTCCTTCCTGGTGAAAGGGAATCGATGATCGGTGCGCACACAAACTAGTTGCGAATGATTCTCCAGGTCTCAAAACGTAAAATAAACACAATTTTAGCAATTCCGATTTTCGGACACATTATAGTAACTTCTCATCTCAGATACAACCACAAAAAGAAAAAGGACACAAATACAATAAAATTTAGAACTATAACCTATTAATTATAAATAAAAAATGTCTTCTAAAAATCATGTAGCACAGCGCCGATGCCTAGAATACTTGCAGCGTTACCTTTAATGTCGTCGGTAATTGGGACGCCGTCAGCGTGTCGAGGCAGGTGGCATCCCACAACAATGGCTTACCAAGCTTCCGTGGTCTCAAAGTGGAACCATCAGCCCTCTTTCTATCAGTACGGAAAATTCCATTTGGTTCTAAAATGGCTGACAGCCGAGACGAGGTTAGGGCACGACGGATAATGTCATTAAGAGCCGAGTGTCGCGAAAGGCGGCCGGCACTTTTCCTACAGGAAAGGCCGTGGTAGCCAAGCTGGTCGACCCAGTCGAGGGGGGTGCCCACGTTCGTAGAAGGAAACGCTCCGAGCCAGTAGCATGACTCTCGTTCAGACACGGCAATAAAGTGAGCACGCTCATATGGTTCTGCAGCGGCTTAGATAAGGGAGCAGCTGAGTTTTTGGTACAGAGATTCATCCTATAGACGTTGCGATGCACTTACCAATAGTGGATTTATATCAGGGCATGCCGACTGCCAGTCCTGTGCCAAATACGGGATCTCGACGGAACCCAAAGAAGGGCTGGTAATCTTACCGTAGAGGCCACACGTACTGTTAGCGGAGGACAGGAAAACTGGCAATGCGACAGCAGGGATGCTCCGAATCGCCGAATAACCGTGTCTGATTGGTAGTGAATCCTGACACGAGGCACGTCCATCTAAAGGGCAGTTCAAAAATTTTGTGAGCATTTCTAATAAAAGAATCTAAAAGTAGTAGCAAGTTTGATGGTTTCAAAAAGGGCAGCAACGGAGAACATAAGTAGGTTGGTCGCAACGGAGAACATAAGCAGGGAAGAATCGGAGTGATTCATCTAGGATTAAAGCACCGAGGGGCAAAAGTGACGCCCATGAGAGATTTTTTATATTTGGGGCCAGGATGTTTAATTAGCTGTTTAAATCAGATTTTAAACTGTGAGTAACTGAATCCGAAATGTAAAGTTTACATTTTGCATAATTTAGATCCAGACATATGGTGCTTTTGTCAATGAGAGTGCGGAGGTCTTCGAGGACGTTAGTGTTATATTGGTTGGTTAGCCTGACGAATAGAAACACACACGACTCGGTTGCACAGCGTATATTCGCAGACTAAATAATTTAATTATTCTTAATAGACATCTCAGAACTAAATAACTAAACCTGACTCAAAATCTCTGTGCAAATCTTGTAAACATAACCTAACTTTACTTAATGTTAACTTTTTCTGCTAATTTAATCATAAATCATTAAAATACTTACATGATTACCTTCATTGTTACATTTTTTAACTGGTTTTCAAATCACGACACTGATTAAACCTAAAATCTACAAAATTTCAAATTTACAATGAGAAATATTATACGTATTTATGTATATGTTGCATAGATTAACAAAGCGAAAGACGCGTGTCAAGGTCATTTTTGTTTACACGAATTGCAAACAGATTCTGAGTCCGCTTTACCTACTTATTATAAACATACATCACAGTTAGAAACCACTCCACCAATGGTTCCGTCATTTAAGTAGCATAAATTAGAAACAGAATTTAGCTTAATAATGATAGGGTGAATTGCCAAACTAAAAATAGCTAGGCCAAGTGGATCGCTTTGCTGACAGCCTACGGCAGATTCCAAGATATTTTCTTTATATAGTAATTTGGAAGAATAATTCAGAAAAACATAGCCAAAGATAAGGGAAAATTATGGGCGTGTTTTCTTTAACTTGTTTGAGTATTACACCCCTGTCGGCAGAGTTAGGGCGTTTTTTACATCCACCTTCAAAAATACTTCACCCCCTTATTAAAAAAAAATATGAGCGGGCTACATGTACGGCGGCCTCACAACCATCTCTTTTGCCAAAATCCAATTGAGTAGGGCAAAAAGAAGATAGAAGCTGGGGAAGTATGGTTTTTGCAACAGTCTAAGCGGCGATGCGCCGGAGGGTTGGTCAAATGCCACCTCCTTTTTAAAGTAGTAAGTAAATAGGTATATAGGTAAATATTAAATATCTCTGTAAATATATAAAATGTTGTTTTGGTCGTTACAATTAACTTGGTATTAAAAGTACAAAATCAAACGTTGGTGACTCGAGTTCGGTCCTCGTACTATTTACGTTGCTGACTCGAGTTTTTTAGTGTTTAAGTGAATTGAATTAAATTCTCATGCTATGCCGTCTGTGTTTTGATGATGATATAGTTCTAAAATAAAATCCTAAATTGCTTATGAAAAGTCAATAAGCGAGTAAAGAATTAGGTAGAAATCAGTAGACATTAGATACTCATAGTCGAGTTTACATTTATTTCATTTACTTATTGTATGTAATAAACACCGTCAGCTACCTACAGTTGTTGATTTCTAAAGGTTAATGTTAATGTAGCCTAAGTATTCGTTTTCTTAAGAAAAAGAAGATCGAAACTTATAACCTTAAAAACCTATACCTTACCTTTAAAATCTAGCATTCTTTTATTTGGCAATGCTGCTTTATGTTTGTAGAATACAAAAATTTCGTTACGCAATGACTTAGATACCTACTCACTTACATAGTTTTAATAATCCTTCCTTCCGCTATGCGACTTATTATGTGTGTTGTGATATGCAACATGTCCATAGACTCTGCTGTTATTATCATATTGTACTTAAACATAAAATCTTTTTTGTAGCGTAGGACATAGGCTGCAGGCAGGGCTCGGCAGTATTTGAATGACTAGCAATTGAAATACGTATTTTGTATTTATATTTCAATTACTACCTCAAAATGTAATTTGTAATTGGTTTTTTAAATACTTATTGCTTTAAAATACATTTAACATTATTTATAATTAGAAATAGATGATTCAGAATTTTTGACAAAATCAAAATATTGTAAAAAAGTTTTTATGAGAGTTCCACCGCGGAAAAGGATAAAGGATGTGTTGAATCGTGAGAAACCAACTAGTTTTAGCTATGTATGAAGTTAGGTATACTCCATTTTATATGACATGGTGCGCTTAGTAATAGGACTTTATACAAAATTGCAGCAAAATTAAAAGGCAATCTTTTAATTATTGTTTGCCGTGTGTAGCTTACGATATCATTTGGTGTATAACGTGAAGATTCTGTGTAGTGCTATATATCTATACAGGAGTTGTTAGGTTATTTGGGTAACACGACTCATAAAACTCGTTTAGCGTCTGACTAATATCATTGAAATTCCAATTACCTGAGAACAAAACACAAAAGTACCGATAACAGCCACGAGTAGCCGAGTAACAAACAACGAAGTTCAATAAACCCGAAACAAAGAAGTTGTAAAGAAAGACTCTTCTCTATCACTATTATTGAGTTAATACTTACCTAAAATTAGTCAGAATATTTATCTCGGGTCTGAAGCAACTAAGTAGTTATCCAAATAAGTGTTCAATTCCCTTGTGTGTTACATATCAGGTTGTGTGTTACATATCAGGTTGTGTGTTACATATCAGCTCAAAGGAGTTTTACTTGCGCATTCTAGTTTAACTCGCGATTGCTAGTTTTCATGGTTCCGTGTAATTAATAAAAATATTTATATTATTATCATATTTATTTATTTTAATACCTAATTTTTAAGAATTTTACAATACAAATAAAAAATATACATTATAAAAAATTTAAAAACTAGAGTCCCGTCGACAGCTGGGCAAGGCCCAAGCCATCGGTGGTCAGGGCTGCATACTGAGGAACCTACGAACAATGTTTGCCGTGTCTATGATAGCTGCCTTCTGCAACCCTTAAGCCAAACCTCCAACGAGAGCCTCTTATAGTATAACTTATAGTATAACAAGTCGATCATTTAAATTCGAGTAAATATTAGATAAAGTAAAAAAAAAATTATTAGAGAAGTGTCTGTTACAAATTAAGATCATGAAAAGCAACAATTTTACACACTAATAGTTAAATAAGTTCCTGTTACAAATAAAGATAAATTATCGACAATTCTACACTATAAACGTTCGATAAATAACTGTTACAAATAAAGATAATTAACAGCAACAATTCTTCACTATAAACGTAAGATAAGTACCTGTTACAAATAAAAATAACTAACAGCAACAATTCTACACTAAAATCGTTAGATTTTGTCAAATTGAAGACATTTTCACCTTAGCAAATCTTAAATTGTTAGTTGTAATCGAATCGTTCCACTGTTGTCTCTTCTTATATTTTGTGGTTTAATAATTTTAATTTAAAGTTTTTTTGTTTTTTAATGTCACGATACGCCCTAGTGGACGTACATAAAATTGCCCAAACGTTTGTGTCACAAGAAAATAGTGCGTTGTCTAAAATTTTCGCAAGAACGCTATTTTAAAGGTGTAAGAGGTTTAAAAATGCATAAACAAAATGTCATAGATCAATAAACATTTCCCTATCCGCTTCTATTTATTCTATTTATTCCTAAACAAAATTCCGTGAATGCCTAACATATTCCAACCTGTATTCCAAAAGGTACCAACTTCTCTGTAGCCTCGTGCCACGCCCTCAAAGCTGCGGTAGCTAATAACACGTGTTTTACCGATTGTATAACGGGTTGTGTTTAGATTTCTGTCCACGCCTGGCTGCTTTCTACCATCTCACTGCTCGCTATCGGCAAGAATATTTCACCCTCAGATTATAGAATCTAAGTTGCCTAAAAGGTTTGATTTTCACATTATGATGTCGGCAACACGTGAGTAAATACTTCTAGTGTTAGAAGCGTCCATAGCCTACGGTAAATCAACTTTTTTACCGACGCTATTCGGGAGTTTTGTGAGAAAAGAGGTTTCAAGAGTAGAATATAGAATATCAAAATTATAAACTCGCGCGTACCGACAGACTTAAAAAAATGTTTTAAAATCAGAGATCCTTAGCACCTGATGTGAAAGCCAAAGAGCGCACCCAAACTGTAAACGATATCTATTGGCTCCGCGGTACTCTCGTGTTGGCTAGCTTAAAAAGGACTTTCAAGAGTGAGCAACCTCGATGGGGTTCATGTTATCAACCTCGAATACAGAGGCATCAAAGCTCAAGGATCAGATAAAACGGAACATAACCACTAACACGTACTTACCGCACCGCCGAGAAGAACTTAGATTGAGACTGAGCAGTCATATAAAATAACATAATATATAATAAGGATATATTAACCTAGTAATTACGTTAACATTAATGTTTTAGGCTTATATAATTAGATAGATTGTAAAGAATGGAATTTAACTCGTAAAAAATAATCCACCCCCCTAGATTTGGCTTTTTATGAGATTTAAGTAATTTTTATAGACAAATCATTTCAATTGAGACTTGGCATGTTTTTTACAGTTTGCTTTTGTTGGAATTTGTGTTTCCCAGTGCATACAATTTATACAATTATAAAAGCTGACATTACCACTTGCTCGTCAGTATCGTACTGAACATCGTGCAAGTTGTTTCATGCAATGTTTTTAATGAAGTCCTATCACTGTTGTGTCTTAGTTATTGTGTCATATGTCTTTGACCTTTGCAATGCTGGTGTCTTCAGTACAGGTTTGTTTAAATAATACTTATTTATTTTGTAACACAGTATTTATTTAGTTGTTTCTTCTGCCGTGTATAAAAGGTATGATGGGTACAGACAAAGAACAACAAAATTATTATTGGTTTAATATTTTATGTATAATTTTTAAACGTGAATTCGATGAACGTCTCACATTAGGTTGTGTGCTGTGCTGTCACCTACGCTATTTCTACTGCATATCAATGACATATTGGATATCAACAAAATACATTGCTATGCAGGTGACAGTACTGGTAACACTTATTACACGGGTCGTGCAAACACCCCTCATTCCGTTGTGGAGGAAAAACGTGAAGAACTTGTGTCTCAAATCGAGTCCACTCTGTCCAAGGTCTGGGGCGGGAAAACTTTGTCCGATTCAACCCTACAAAGACACAATTCTGCGAGTTCGCCGCTAAGAAAACCCTATTCACTGTGGTCCCACAATTCCAGAACACTCCCTTCTACATCTGCAACAGCATTAGGAACTTTGGTGTTGACATCTCCTGCGATGTTCGGTTCCAAGATCAACTGCAAGACAAGGTGAAGCTGGCGTCCAAAAAACTTTGTGTATTCAACAGAGCGAAGCAATATTTCACTTCGGGGCAAAGTTTGCTGCTTTACAAGTCGCAAGTCCGGCCCCATATGGTATACACCTGTCATCTCTGAGCGGGTGCACTCGGATACCAGCTTGGCCCTTTTGAGTCAGTTCAACGACGGGCTGTGAGAATTGTCTACAATCCCAAACTGTATCGAGCCCTTAAGTCTAAGGAGAGACTTTGCCTCCCTGTGTGTCTTCTACCGCTTGTAAAATACAATGTGTTCCAAGGAACGGTTCGAAATGGTACCCACGGCTACTTTCTTCCATCGCACCGCTCGCCATCGGCTGGGAATTCATTCTCACACTTTAAAACCGAAATGGTCGCGTACAGTAAAGAGAAACGCTAGGGTTGTGGAATGAGCTCCCTGCTAAGGTTTTCTCTAAGGACTACAGTATGGGGTTCTTCAAGAATGAAGTTATTGGGTTTCTGAAGGTTCTGCAACGCGCGAGTGATACCCCTGATGTTGTATGCGTCCATAGGCTATGGTGACCAGTTACCATCAGGCGGACCGTAAGCGTCTTTGCCACCTTAGGTTTTTTTAAAAAAAATATCGTGTTGTTAAATTATTTTAACCTCCTATAACAGACATTGAACTACGAATTTGGGAGTCATCTTTTATAGGGTTGCTTGGTAGTTTCTTCTCACCAGGAAACACTCTCTCTCTCTCTCTGTCTCTCTCTCTCTTTAAAATATTTAAATACATAACTACCAAAATTAATTAAATACTTTTAATTGACCTTCATATTGCCACACAACCTAACACACACACACATACACATATACACACACACACATATAAACACCTACAAATATAACTTAATCATCGTATATATACGTATTTAAAGGTTTTGTCATAATTTTAAATAAAATAAATAATAATAATATAATGTTTATATGACAACTGTCAAGCCAAAATAAATATTAGATATGACCTTACGTAGTATATTATACTAGCTTTTGCCAGCGGCTTCGCCCGCCCTAAAGTTGGTTATCGGCGTAGGATTCTTACGGCAACTCCCCAATTATAGTAAAACAACTTCTCACACTTGACGTTCTATCTCTCTCTCTCTATCTCTCTCCCTCTCTCTCTTTCTCAAAATAATAAATAATTTACTACTAAAAATTAATTAACTAATGGATTAACCTCGCGATCTTGGTGGTCCATACAAACTCTGAACCCTCGATTAGGGGGTGAGTTTTGGAAAATCCTTTCTTAGCGCACGCCTACATCATAATAGCTATGGGTGCTTAATTTCAGCTAGATCTGTCCAGTGGTTGGAGCTGTGTGTTGATAGATCAGTCAGTCACTAAAAGTTACTTTAGGCTAACACTAACTTTGACCCGCGACTTTTTTTACTTAGAAGGTGAAAATATTTTTAAATATACGTATATATGAATGTACCGCTCTTCCCCCTCATGACTGTCCGCCTTGCATATCATAAATAAGCGCACAGTACTTGATCATTATTTTGCTGTGATGTTATTTTAAAACTGCGATATCTCCTAAGATATTCATTGAAATCGAATGATGTAAAGGGCAATTTTGTTTTAAATAAAATATTTGTGATAAATAACGTATTTATTTGGATAAGGATAATATAATGTTTATAAAGTGATAAGCACAACTTAAATACGAGAAAAAAAAATAAACTTGCTATGCCAAAGTTTAGGCTTACTAAAGCCAACAAATCATTTATGGGAAGCGGTGTAAAATTTTATAATAAGTTAACTGTAAAAATTCTTAACTTAGGTGACAAACAGTTTAAATTTTATATTAAACATCTGCTATGTAAGAAAGCATATTATAATGTTGATGAATATTTGAATGACAAAATTGTATGGCCTAGTATCACACAAAATAAATGTTAGGTTTTCTATTCAAACTTAAATAATTTAGGTTTGATAAGTTAAAGGAGCACTCTAAAGACCAAGATAAGTAACGATGTTATGTCTCTGTTGTTTACTTTATAGTGGTTGGTGGCGAGCTACCAGGGGATGCACCATGTGCAATCCGCCTTTGGTTGCCTGGTTTTGGTGGGGCTTTGGATGTGTGGGGGTGTGGCGCACGAGTAAGTACGTGTATGTGTGTATATACATGTTTGGATAGATATTGTTTACTTGATGGCTTGGTTCCTGCATGACTGATTGGTAACAGGTGTACATCCGGGAGTTTCTTGTCACTTCTTCTCCCTTTAGGCTAGTTTCCGAAGTGACGGTAGTTTAAATGATGTGCATTTGTTGCCGGGCTGTTGTGTAGGGGCTGGGCCACTTTCAGGTGTGCAACGTCTGTTTGAATATGTGTGTGCATTTATGTATATGTCGGTATCGGGCGGCCGAACGAGGATTGAATCAGATAGGACCTATAAGTTCTTTTACGTATAGTTTTATTTTCTATCTTTTATATATATTTGTATATTTATATATATGCATTAAAATTTTGTCTGTATGTGTATATATGAATATGTGCATTTATGTGTATCTTATATTATCCTTAATATGTTATGAATACCTATTTATTTATTTATTTATTTGCATTTTTGTATATATATATATGTGTATATGTACGTCTTCTGTAATCGCACTGTAACGTAACGTGTAATATTATATGTTATATGAATATAGTACAATCGAAGTTTTATTGGAGTTGTTTGAGTGTGTCATGCTTTCTCAAAGTGTCTCTGCAGTGGTGGCGTGTGTCGGGTCGTTACGTTCCCTAAAACATGGTTGAGCGAAGCGATGGCTGATTCATGTGTCATACTTGTGAACGGGTGCCGCCTGTGGAGGCTGGTCTGCTCTTGCAAACTTCTTTGTATTCTTATTATATATATATGTCCGTCTGCTATGTAATATTATATGTTATATGAATATATTTTTCTCGGGAGTTGCTTTTAATCCCGTCACAGAATAATTGAAAACTTTTAACGTATCACATGGTGTGCAATCTGAAAAACAATAGGCAATTGAAATATTACATAAATATTGATTGTTTTTTTTTAAATCAAACTATTTTTAATATAAAACATGTATTTATTAGTTGATACACTATAATTTTATGTTTCGTTTGTGATTTTACCAAGAGGACCTATTGGACGCACGCAATAAAACAGTATTGTAATTAGTTTGTAAAGCTAGTTGTAGTTTATTTACTTGACGATTAAAGTGTTCTTAGTTATTTGAATAAAAAGATTTTGATTTGATAAAAACACCTTCGCAAATAATGCATTATTTTAGAACAAATTTGGTTAGTATAAAAAGGGTTATAGTGAGCCAACCTTAAAAGATAGACATATGCTGTCACGGACTTTTTTTTAGAACTTCTAAAGGGGAACAATTCTGTCATACATGATTTTTGCGAAACCTTAACCGTTTACGCAGCGGAAGCTCTCAAAAGGAAAAAAAAACGATTTTGAAACATTCTTCATTGGTGCTCCACTCCTATTGGTCTTAGCGTAATGATATATAGCCCATAGTCTTTCTCGATGAATAGGCTATCTAAAACTAAAATATTTTTTTCAAATCGGACCAATAGTTCCTAAGATAAGCGCATTCAAACAAACAAACTCTTCAGCTTTATAATATTAGTATAGATTCTCTTTGGATATGACTGAAGACGCTGAAATCAGCAAAATATATTTTTAATGTTTTTTATAATATACCTAATTTTATTACTGAGTGATTATAAATCAAAAATATTTTTATTGAAATCAAATTGTATT
The DNA here is from genome assembly GCA_946406115.1 of Apoda limacodes. Classification (NCBI taxonomy): domain Eukaryota; kingdom Metazoa; phylum Arthropoda; class Insecta; order Lepidoptera; family Limacodidae; genus Apoda; species Apoda limacodes. The sequence continues at coordinate 20,307,436 of OX291563.1, read as the reverse complement.
ATAGAACATGAAATATATAAGGTAGCTACCGCGTATCGTAGATCATGAGACGTATTACGTAGCGTACTGGAGCAGGCTTTGTCCGCTCGCATCAATAAATAGGTCGTTTTGTACATAGAATGCAAACCATTCGTAAATAAGGTTTGATATTCGCGAAGGGACATTAATTAAGAAAAGTAAAATATTTGAATTTGGAGTAGAACAGAGTTAGTTAGTTAGTTGGTCTTATGTTTTCCGCACTTAGCCTCATAACAGGGCCATTGTACGTAGGTAACCAATACCTGTCATTGGTTACTCATACCATCCCAGCTCCGTCCAAAAGTTAAGGAGGCATCTGATGTTATTCAGCGCCTCTCTCATGGTTTGTGGATTCTTAAGGAGCTTTGTCCGTTGGTCGCTCACGCTTTTGCAATGAAGAACCACGTGAGACGGTGTCTCCTCGGCTTCCATACAGCCCCTGCATAGAGGACTGTCAGTAACGCCGATATTGAAAAATTGCCTGTTTAGCCCTTCCTTCTGCCCACTCTTTGTTGTGTTGTTGTAAGGTTCTGTCACGTAACCATGTTTTGAGTTGGATGAATGGTATCGGTACAATTGGTTCGGCTGCCTTATTAACAATGAGTTAGCAAGAAATTGCTAACGCGCGGTGCCCGCGGAAGCAGTTCGCGGTATTGCTCTAGACATCGAATTATGTACGGAAATCGCGTACTGACGGCTACGAAATCGCTCAGCGATCAGCTTTGTTCAAAAATTGACAATATTTTGTTCAAGTATAGCACTATCTCTTTCTGTCGTACAAATAATCGTATTTCCCATCTCTACTGTTACGTTACATATCTGTACATCATATTAAATGTTTAACACAGGTTGAAAGTGCATTTTCAAAGTACGAAACTAGCACCATCTATTAGGCAGTAGCGGTATTAACTAAAAATGTTGTCGGCGTTGCTTCTTTTTGATTTTGCCCTTTAATGTTGAAATTTGTAAACTGTTATGATCGTTTTACACATAGTTTCTTATTAATAAAACTAAAAGAACTTCATATTTTGAGAAACTTGATATGTAATGTCCTTTTTTAAATGACTGTCATAAACAAACAATACATTTTAATATTGTAGATAGTCTTTAGAAACAATAAATTTTATATTTTACATTTTGGGGTATTATGAAGTTTTTGATATGTAACACTGCTTTGTTTACATTGAAATTGAAATCTTTAAAATTAGGTTATTTAGAAATTCAAAAAGTAATTTCCTGAAACTGTGCCGTAAAATAAAAAGGCACATTGATTCGTCGTCTTGTTTTACTTTTTCTTTACCTAGTACCTACAAAAAAAACAATTACGAAATCCATGAGGAAGGTGGCTGTTATAGTAGATGTAGAAGGTGTTATTCTTTCAATCTAAAAACGTAATCTTTGTGGCATCTTCCAAAACCACGTCGTACCTGAAGGCTTAGGTAATCTGGACAACAATAATTCCAATCGAAGGTATGTAAACAAATCTTAGTTATAGTCACGCTTTAAAGCCAATACCTACTCTAGATCCCTACATACGCTGAAAATACAAGTGATAAATAGGTAATCTTATGATTTTGTAGAATTCAAATTAGCCTGTCTCTATACTGCTGTTTATCTAATGGCAGTTTTATACTGAAATTGTATACTAAGCATTGAGAGCTACTCATCTGTAGTACTCACATAACATGATTCTTCGTACAGGGACTGACCTATTAAATATGATGCCAAAATATTTATCATAACTTAAGTTTGATTAAACATAATATATGTATAGTTGAACTTATTTGATTGACAAGTCTTGAGAATAATAGCGCAGAATAATAGGTATTAAAAAAAAACTGGTTGCCTGTAAAGTCGGTATACGGGCGAAAGTTTTACGTGACAACTTGTGCCTTTCACTTTTTATGTCTGTCTCTCTCGCTCTTAGGCGGGCTAACCATGCCGCGTGCCTCTCACTCGCTCTCATTGTGAGCGCATAACGTGAGCGGAGCGTAACGCAGTTTCTTGAAGTGTCACCCGGCAAACCAATTTATAAGACGTTGTCACGTCAAAAATTGTATCTTTTAATATCTTGCCCACACTTAAAAGATACTTCATTATGTAATATATCCAGTAAAGAATAGTTTCTGCTGCTGAGTATGATGTGTAATGCATATTTTAGGTCTGTGCTGTGCACAAAAAGTCAGTACTAAGGAATTCTTTAAAAATTAATTCACTGATATCTTATAATTTTTCTTGTTTCAGTATTAAAGAGATGATGTTGATGTTTTATTTCAGGTTGCCTGTCACTGTCACAACCAGTAAAGTAATGTTTTTTATATTGTTTCAGTTATCTTGGAAATGCAAGTTTAAGAAAGTGAACTGTAGATGCACTATTAGCAAAAGTCTTACAAAAGCCAAGTACTGAAAACATCAACAAAGGATCATTGCTGCTTTAAATGGATCGAATATTGTAGCGGGATACCTCAGTAGAATTAGATTAAGTACAAGAATTGAAATAATGTAATAAAATTTTTAATTAAAATTCTTCTCAATTTATTTTGTGCTATTATTTAACTAAAACCTATCGTTTCATAACTGTTCTATCATTAACAAAATGTTTTATGCATATCATTTAAGTAAACTGCTGAACGATTTGATGATTTCCTTAACAGATCAGCCTTACAAACACTGCTAGATATAGGTATATCCTATGTATTTCTTAAACAAATCGGTCTGTACCACTTTAATTCATCTAGGACAACCCTCTAGGTTGTCAGTCCACCTTGTCCTACCACATTATTCTTATGCCTACGGTCTCTAATCAAGAACCTTCTTTTTCCTTTGTTAATAAGTTCTACGAGCACTCTTATTACTCTGTAAAGGATCTTCAAGCGTTGCCTTATCTATTGCCTGAAGAGCAGTTTTGAGCTTATGAGGTGAACCGTCCTGAGCACTAATCTCAGTTTTATAAAATTCCCCACTTTTGACCTATACACTTGGTGAAAGCTGCAGCGGGTTGACAAAAGTTTATCATGGTTGAAGATGATCTAGCAGCTAAAGTAAGGCTTGCTTTTTACTAAAGGTCATAATCTATTGTAGAAGTAAGTGTTGACTGCCATCTTTGAATATTGATTTCCTACACTTAAAATTTAACCGGAGACCTTATAAGTTCTAAATGTGGTTACACAGCAGAAACTTGTGTATTCATTATATTAAGTGTATGGTTTGTTCATACACTCTTTATCTCTCTCTATCTCATCATCAACCAACAATTATGAACTTTTGTTTGTAAATAAGTTGTTGGTAAGTGATAGGTCAATAGTTTTATTACAAGTGATGCACTAGTTGTTGCACGTGTCCATATTCTGCGGTGACCGTTCAACATCAGGCAGACTGCAAGCTTGTTTGGCACCTTAGTGGTATAACAAAAAATGCCGGTTTGTTTTTATAGTTTATTGTATTATGTTGTATTATGGTAACAATTATATTTCATTTATTCCTTAGTAACATTTATTTATTAATATATAGATAGTACTGCTGACTACACTTTGTCCATTCTTATTTGCAGAAAAGTTGCAGTATTCACAAATTCAGGTGTTAATTCCATTTTGCTATCATGACAGCATAGGTATATCAACCTTGTAACATATCTTCATCATATTATCTGCAAAATAATTTAGAAAATTAGCTATAAACAATATGGTATTAAGGTAAACAGTGAGTTATAATAAGTAGGTCCTGGAGCTAAGCAGCATATTCTAGGGTTTGAAAAGAGTAATGGAAGAAATCCTACTAATGCTTTATACAATATGTTTAAGTTAGTGGCAATGATAAAATGAAATTCTGCACACACATATTTTATAATGATTATTCTGTTGAGTAATAATCAGCTGATTAAGTTTGTTCCAAAACTACTTTTTAATTGCAATATTGTGTTTAAGAACACCTGTAGGCTATGCTGTAGGACAGTATTTGCTCTCTGCCTTATATAAATATACAAATTGGTAGATTTCTTCTTATTCACTTTGATTACCTATGTTTACAGTATAATTCTTACAGTTGTTTTGTTAATTGAGTTGCCCGAATGATTAAATACTATTTGTGAGCGTTGAGCGTACTTGCAGAAAACTAACCAAACATATCAGAAAGGGTAGTTAGGTATCGCAATTCAAACAAATATCACTTCAATTGTTTGGTATATTTTAGGTTATAGGTTTTAACTGCAAGTTTTCTTACTTCATTTATAGTGTAATGAATAAGTAGTTCCCAGTATCTTGTCGTTAAAAACATACAATTTTCTTCGATTTTAGTAATCTTATGTTGTCAACTTCCTAGATTCTTTATTAGTAGGTGGCGGCGCGTTAATGTAGTTTCCATAGGGCGCTGGGGCGCAATAAAAAATAACTATTAAAATCAATATGCACATACACAGAGAAAGTAGGATGAGATCTCAAAACTGCTGTGGAAGGTTTTTAAATGAAGCAGTATGAAAGGAAAAAATACCTCGAAAATAATGACGGTGCTTCTGGCAGATCTGCAGACCCTTAGATTTACGTCACAAATCCTGGGTATTTTCTTCAATAGTTTTGGCCACCGTAAACACCAACACGCGCAAAAGGCAGTTCTGAGGTCACACTTATAAAACACCAAAATTCACGGTTTATTAAAAGTGGATGTGCACAGCATCGCTGTCTTTCCTTGACTGTTCAATTCGGATGTGAAAGTATCCGCCCTCTTATTGCATAGGCGAGGTATGGGTAGGAGAAAAAGGGATAGGAGATCACAGTATATGTGCAATTTTATATCATTAATAACACTACTACACTAGGTGGCGCAACCAGTAGGTAACAGTATTTTATAGGCACAGTCAATGTCTCTAGTAGGTATTCTGTTCACTATTATTAGCGAGTTAAAATTCACAAACACACACAAAATTAACCAAAACACTAGTTTAAACAGAAAATTGTATTCGGTACGACAAAGCGTATTCTGACCTCGCACACTGGTTTCTACTTAACTTTGATTCATTTCTTGCGGATATCTGCTTTAACAATCAATGTTTTGAAAATGTCTAAAGTCTTTAATTAATTTGATATTAGCTTTGCAATCAGAAAGCGATCAGTTTGCAGTCATTAAAAAGGTAAACGCAAATTTGACAGTTCATATGGCTTGCTAACCGCTCGCTAATCGTGATTGTTGTCATTCATAATTCCGATTTTGGAGCTTTCTATGACGCGTAGCGATTGAAAATGCATTTTTAACTCCTAAATCGCCTGATAGAGGCGCTAGCGTCGACTTATTGCTACTTTCATCGCGACCGCTGCTTCATAATTCGAAATTGGTGTTTGACAGCGATTATTGCGAAATATTAGGCGCTTGCTCTGCTCCCGCAAGATTGGTGATAACCCCGCGGGTCCCATTATTTTAGTGCCCGATCCTGTCTTTGCCAAATCATCTGCCGCATCATTGCCTAGAGACCCACTATGACCACGTATCCATTGAAGTATCCATTGAAGAGTAACCCGGTTCTTCAATGCAATTTTTTGCAGTTCACAGTGACACTCCAGGATTAGTCCACTGTTGATGCGGTTGTTGTTGAGAGCTTGTAGCACAGCGGCACTGTCGGAGATGATGCGTATCGATGCATCGCTTATGCCTCTAGACAAGACCGCTGTTGCAGCTCGGGTAATCCCAACACATTCTGCTTGGAAGATGGTGTTGAGTGCACCCAAGCTCGTTGATATGTTGATGTTCAGGTCATGGGAGAATACTGCTGCGCCCGTTCCTGATTCTGTTTTGGAGCCATCGGTGTAGATCCTGACTTCATGGATGCCGGAGCTATCCTTTTCTTCCTCATGAAGCTGGATACGGTATTTTTTGTCAAAGACAAAGGTTTTTGGGATGATGTCACATGTCGCCTCTATCATCGGAAGCTCGTTTCCTATTTCCTCCTTGAGTCGTGCATGAGTGATTCTGCCGTCCCATTTCCAGAGCCCTACTTCTTCAAGTCGTATGGCTGCAGCGGCGGCTTCTTGTTGTATAACAAGATGAAGGGGTCTGAGGTTGAGAATGACCATATGTTATCACGGGTCGTATTATGGCTGTATAAAACCATAGGGTTATGGATGGCTTAAGGCCCCATTTCTTGCCTATTAGTCTTCTGCATTGCCAGAAGGTTGTACATGCTCTGGTTATTTTTGTGCTTAGATGCTTATTCCAATTTAGTTTGTTATCTAAAATTACCCCAAGGTATTTGACTTCACTTGAAAGGGTAAGCTCAATGTCAAATAGTTTTGGAATGGTAGTTATTTGAATTTTCCTTTTATTTGTGAAAAGGACTCATTCTGTTTTGTTGGGGTTTACCGTCAGTTCATGGTGGTGACACCACTCTTCCATGATTCTGAGGGCTAGTTGCATGCGAGTGCAGATAATATTTTCTGCGTTTCCTTTGATCAGAATGGTAATGTCGTCCGCATAACCTACTGTGTAGAAGCATCTATCGTTAAGACGTTTCAGCAGATCGTCCACCACAATGTTCTACAGTAAAGGAGAGAGTACTCCTCCTTGTGGACAGCCTTTGGCTACAATGCCTCTCGTGGTGGTGTTAACTGTAAATTGTACTGCTCTTAGCTTCAGAAGTTGATCAATCTACCCACTGATGGTTTGTTCGACTCCAAATCTACTAAGAGAGCTGCTGGTGCTGTTGAATTTCGTTTTGTCGAACGCTCATTCGATGTCAATGAAAGCGCCTAGTGTCATTAGCTAATCAGATAGGGCTGCTTCTATAGGTCCTACGACAACGTGTAGGGCTGATTCTGTCGATCTACCCTCTTCTATAAGCATGTTGTTGGCGGTGCATTGGCATGCGCGTTAGTGCCCCTCCCTTAGATATCTTTCTGTTAGTATCTCTAGAGTCTTCAGCAGGAAGGAGGTCAGACTAATTGGCCTGTAAGATTTCGCTTGTGTGTAGTCAGATTTACCTGGTTTTGGTAAAAATATGACCTTGACTTCTCTCCACTGGCGAGGTATATAGTTGTGAGCTATGGAAGCTCTAAATATATCAACTAGATGTGGCACAAGTGTTGTTTGTCCCCATTTCAAGAGTGCTGGAAATATGTTGTCCAGGCAAGCAGATTTGAAGGGTTGGAAGCTTTCGATTGCCCACCCAACTCAGTCTGCAGCTGATATTATAATGTCCCAGTCATGGTCTTCGCAGTGTTGCACTAGTTCACTAGTCAGCTCCTTAGACGGTATCAGTAGAACAGAAACAAGCAAAGATGCGTCGCATGAATTTTTGTTTAGTATTCAGTTGTTTGACGTCCGCTTCAGATGCTAGATCCGAAATGGATAGTTTTGTTTTGTACTATGGGCAAATAAAGTAAATTTAAAGAAAAGCATCATCGTTTTCTATATAAATGGATATATCCCGCGCGATATCAGGTGTAATATGGTGCGATACCCTCTTGTCTCACATCCACAGCAACAGTTTGGATTGAGGCAAGATAACCATCTTGTCGCTCTTACCAAGGAGCATTAGCATGCCCCGCGAGGTTTTAGTGTTAGGTCCCACAATGGGACCAGTACGTATGCTGACTAGCGTTGAGGCTGACGCTGAGTTTCAGGAACTCCATTCAGTGTAGACCGTGGAGTCAAGGCTCAGTATAAGGCCGTAAAATCGTATATTTGCGATGTTATATTAGGCTGGCTTATATTCTAGCTTGTAGGATGTATGCTCAAACATGAGCAGGGATATTCCAAAACAGTGAGGACCAGGAACTCCGCCCAAACATAAAGTTAAGTGGGAACATGTATATTAGTTAGATTTAAGTAATTGATTTTAACCTTTATAGCCGCTCTAGTATTTAAGAATATACAAAGATAAATATACATATAATATTGACTCTCGTTGTATCCTTCATATAACCTGGTAAGGTCCCGGGGAACTATAAAGTACTTACGTGATTCCTTTGGAGATCATAAGATATTACGTAGCTACCACGTATTGTAGATCATAAGACGAATTACGTAGCTACAAAGTATTTTAATTAATATACGCCAAGTAGCATATTTTTCAAAGTACCATAATAAACACAACGTTCTACATTTACAGAAGCGGCTCCATCTTCGGAACCCATAGTCCAGACCCCGGCGGGGAGGATCCTGGGCTCATGGATGACATCACGGCGAGGACGCAGGTTCAAGGCGTATCGAGGGGTGCGGTATGCGCAACCACCCGTGGGGGAACTGCGATTCCAGGTGAACAATACCGAATAACGTCAATAATTGTACCCAATAACTTCTTTCTTAAAGAACCCCATACTACAGTCCTTACAGCGGTGCGATGGTAGAAAGAAGCCGTCGGCATCATTTCGAACAATTCCTCAAAACATATCCTATTGTACAAACGGTAGAACACGCACATGGTGGTAAAGACGTAAGGGTTTGAATTGTTCGATTCGAAATGTTTGTTCGGCTTGCGTGTTTGGAATCGTCGTTTTGACAGCCTGTAGTTGAACCGATTTAAAAGGCCCGTCCAGAGATGGCAGCACTACTCTATATGGGGCCGGACTTGTGACATCTAAAGCAGCAACATTTTACTGCCTGTACTACTGTTCTTCAAAGGTATAGCATAACGTCGACGCTTGTGTCATCGTGGAACATGCGTTTGAATGTAAAAGTAACTGGAGTATGATTCTAAAACAATAGGCAATTAAAATAGTACCTAAATTTTGATTTTTTTTTTAAATCAGACTATTTACATTGTAAATCTTTTTTATTAAGTGTTTCAATAGAAAACGTGTATTTATTAGTTGATACACTATTATATTATGTTTTGTTTGTGATATTACAAAAATTACCTATTGGCACGCAATAAAACAGTATTGTAATTAGTTTGTAAAGCTAAATGTAGTTATTTACTTGACGATTCGAAAGTGTTCTTAGTAACCCATTTGAACAAAAAGATTTTGATTTTGATATTGTTTTTGATTTTGAACGCAAACCGCAAAGTCGAGTTGGCGTGTCCAGATGCATAGCTTATTCCTCGGTGGTACTGGACCATTTTAGAATGTTCATTCCAGCACCCTTTACTGTGTCCACCTGTTGTTGCAACTGTTAGTATAAGATAATAATGTTATCACAGCCTTCCAGCGGATCATACATGTACAATGACGTCACCAGTAGCAGCAACTAGGGTGAACTTGTGTGAATTCAGCAAATTGTGATCGATTTAAACTTAGCGTTGCAAGGTAAGGTACCTAACCTAAGCTTTGGTGATCTTTAAAGTTAGTACCTACGCTTTGAGAGATAGCGAGAAATTTCTGACGAACATTTGTTTGTGAATTTAAACAACGTAACTTCGTTAAGACAAAAATTATGACCTGCTACGGTAGTCAATTTCTAACCGTAAACAGAGTCTGCTCTGCTGCAACAGCTAATTTGCTCTATCAATAAAACAAACTCTGTTCTGCTACTGTTCTAAAGCTAGTCACTAGAAGCAAAAAAAAGGTTATAATATGTGGTCATTTTAACGTAGATTTACTTATAAACTCCTCATTAAGTACTCGCTTAATTAGTCTTAATAAGCCATTTAACTTAGAAAATCTCTTTCTTAAGCCTACAAGAATAATTGCAACATGTTTAGAAAACATATTTTGTAACTGTGAATATTTAGAAAAAAACATTATAAGTTGTCTGAAATCTGATCATTGTGGTCAAAGTGCTAGCTTTGCCATAACTTGTTCCGAATTAGACAAGGAGATTATAGGCCAATCACTGTTCCTCGGATAACTATTTTTATAGAAAAATTAAAAACTATCTTGCCCGCTCTTGAGCCCAAAAAAGATGTTAACCATTTATATAAAACTTTTTCCAGTCAGTGACTAAACTTTCAATAACATATTTAAAACTAAAACAATAAGATGCAGTTAAAACTAAAACAGGCCTCAATTAAACGATTGGGCTTCAAAAGGAAAGCAGAGATAGACTTTATGAATTATATTCACTAAAATCGCTTATGCGCGATCCAAGCCTTAATGAACATGTCAAAAAGTATTCAAATTTTTTTAAATCAGTCTGTCATGTTGCAAAGTCTAATCACATAAGCAGAAAAATTAAAACATCTGATAATGTGACTAAAACTGTTTGGACTGTGATCAATAATGAAACTGGTAGATCAAAGGCTCGTGAACAGAACTTTAATATCAAAACAGACTCTGGTTTAATTGATAATGACGAAAAAGTTGCCCAAATATTTAAAAATGTCTTTGGTGAAATACCATCAAAAATAACTAAAACACTTAATCTGAAAAATACTAAAGATTTGCGGGGGATGTCTGTTAAGTTAATTAGCTCAATCATTTCAGTTGTTGCTCCCTATCTTGCTGATAAATTTAATGTATGCATTGATAATGGTGTATTTCCAGACCTTATGAAATGCAGTAAATTGATACTTCTTTTTAAATCCGGTGACAAAGAAGATCCCTCAATTTTTAGACCAATATCTGTTCTACCTGTCTTTAGTAAGATATTTAAAAAAATCTTGCTAAATCAATTGCTTTTACATTTGGACGCTCAAAGTCAAAGTCAAAGTCAAAATGCTTTATTCAAATAAGGATTTTACAATCACTTTTGAATCGTCAAAGTTATAAAATATTATTTTTTGAACCCTCCCACCTTCCCGCCGGTTCACAATGTTGTTGATTTCTACCGAGAAGAATCCGGCAAGAAACTCGATAGTTACTCTTTTAAAAACACTATCAATAATACAAATAAACTAAAAATACAATTAATGTTTTAAATAAAAAAAATTTTAGCCGTACAATTTTATTTTATTTCCATTTTAATTTGGTTTACCTATGCATCCTGTAATTGAGCATCATCAGTCCCAAGGATTTTTATCATTTACATAATCTGAAATATTGTAGTATGCCGTTTTACAAAGTACCTGCTTGATAAAAGATTTAAATTTACTTATTGATAGATTTTGAATTTTATTGGGAACTTTGTTGTAAAAGTGTATACATTGCCCCATAAAAGAGTTACTTATTTTGTGTAGACGTGTATCATGCACCAACAGCTTATTTTTACTTCTAGTATTTACTTTGTGAACGTCACTTTTCTTGCTGAAACTATTGATATTTTTATGTACATATAAAAGATTTTCATATATGTACTGCGACACTAAAGTTAAAATTTTTACTTCACAAAACCTATCCCTTAGAGATATCCTAGATCCTAATTTATAAATAGCACGAATTGCCCTTTTTTGTAACAAAAATATTGTATTTACATCAGCAGCGCTACCCCACAATAGGATACCATATGTCATTAAACTATGGAAATAGCTAAAATATACTATTTTTGCAGTGTCGACATCGGTCAATTGTCTTATTTTCTTGATCGCATACACAGCAGAGCTAAGTTTTTTGGCTAGGTTATGAATATGAGGACCCCATTGAAGTTTGGAGTCCAGCGTTATGCCAAGAAAGACTGTTGAATTAACAAACTCAACTACTGATACTGTAGCCTTGCTTATAAAGCAAATTATCGCTGCTTGGGAGAGTTCCCAGAATGTAGTTGGCGTTTTTGCGACTTATCGAAGGCGTTAGATTGTGTCGATTATGATATGTTGGTATGGTGTTAGAAATAAATCCGTGAAACTTGTAGAATCATACTTAAGCAATAGTATTCAAAAAGTGGTTATAAATGGTGCTCAATCTCAGGGATCTCTAGTGAAAGTATGTGTACCATAAGGGTTAATATTAAGGCCTTTCTTGTTTTTAGTATATATAAATGACTTACCTTTTATGTTGCAAAAGCTTAAAGAGATAGTATTATTTGCGGATGACACTTCATTATTGTTTAAAGTGAACAGGAACCACGATAATTCGAACGACATAAATAGACACCTTATAAACATTTTATATTTTTTTGTACTTAATGCTAATAAAACAAAATGCATTCAGTTTTCACTTCCTAATGTAATCCAAATTAATAGAAATCTGGTATTAAATAATGAAAAATTAGAATTAGTTACTAAAATTGTCTTCTTAGGTATAACTATTGACTCAAAATTGCAGTGGGGTCCACAAATTACAGTACTAGCAGGTAAACTTAGTTCTACTGCTTTTGCGGTGATGAAACTGACATAACCACAGCAAGACTTGTTTACTTTGCTTATTTCTACAGTTCCATATCATATGGTATTTTGCTATGGGGTTCTGCTGCTGATATTCAAACCATATTTATATTACATAAAAGGGCAGTGCGAAGCATATATGAGCTAGGTAGCCGAGATATTCTCAGGGATGTTTGTAAAGAAATAAATATTCTAACGGTACCGTGTCAATATATCTATGAAAATATAATGTTTGTCCGTAAAAATATATCCCAATTTCCGAGGAACAGTGATAAGCACATCTTAAATACGAGAAATAAAATTAACCTTGCTATGCCAAAGTTTAGGCTTACTAAAGCCAACAAATCATTTATGGGAAGCGGGGTAAAATTTTATAATAAGTTAACTGTAGAAATTCTTAAATTAGGTGACAAACAGTTTAAATTTTATATTAAACATCTGCTATGTAAGAAAGCATATTATAATGTAGATAAATATTTGAATGACAAAATTGTTTGGCCTAGTATCACACATTTAATGTTAGGTTTTCTATTCAAACTTAAATAATTTAGGTTTGATAATTTAAAGGAGCACTCTAAAGACGATGTAACGATGTTATGTATCTGTTGTTTACTTTATAGTGGTTGGTGGCGAGCTACCAGGGGATGCACCATGTGCAATCCGCCTTTGGTTGCCTGGTTTTGGTGGGGCTTTGGATGTGTGAGGGTGTGGCGCACAAGTACGTACCTGTATGTGTGTATATACATATTTGGATAGACGTTGTGTACTTGATGGCTTGGTTCCTGCATGACTGATTGGTAACAGGTGTAAATCCGGGAGTTTTTTGTCACTTCTTCTCCCCTTAGGCTAGTTTTTGAAGTGATGGTAGATTAAATTATGTGCATTTGTTGCCGGGCTGTTGTGCAGGGGTTGAGACACTTTCAGGTTTGCGACGTCTGTTTGAATGTGTGTTTCGGGCGGCCGAACGAGGATTGAATCAGATAGGACCTATAAGTTAATTTACATATAGTTTTATTTTATATCTTTTATATGTATTTGTATTCGCTATCCGGATAGCGAGATTGTCGTCTAGGGCCGTTAGTACGTGCCTAGGCCGCCTAACAATAGTTTTTCGACCGTGCCGAGGTCGGTCGGTGGGATGATAGGTTGTGGATTGCGCAATTAATCGGTTCGGATAAAATTAGGTCTAGAGTGCGGCATACGTGACGTGACTCAGGAAGCAGTGGTCGCGGGTCGCACACAGGCGTCTTGTATTGATCATATTGTCATAAAGCATGTTTCCGCCGAGCCGGCTGCAACTACACTGGATATGGACGCGTACACGCTCACTAGTAAGGTTACCGACCACTACCTGACGGGATTGTCGATTCACTTTAACATACCGGTTTGTTATAACGCAACTTTGAAATGTGTTTACGATAATGTGAACATTGAAAAGCTAATACAGGGTGTAGACTGGACAGAACTACTAAAGTTTGATGATCCTATCCAATTTATGAAAATTTGGAAATGTTTATAAGTCATCTGAAATATGTATCTCAAGTCAATCTTAGCGCTGAAATAAAGAGTGGGTTACCAAAGAATCAAAAAATATAATAGAACATAAGGATTTCCTTTTTAAGCGATAGAAAGCGCAACCAAATTGTGCTACTCGAAGACTGCTATGTACGAGGTACAGAAGTAAACTTCAGAGACTTATAAATTCTGCCAAAAATAACAACAGACATAATACAATCATTAACTAACACTGACTGATATATAAACAGGGGCACATGCAGATTATTCAAATTATAGACCAATAGCAATACTTAACACAATTAACAAAATAACCGGAAAAAATATTGTACCGAAATTAGTAATTTTTTTTGAAAATAATAGTATTCTGTCAGATATACAGCATGGTTTCAGGCCTAATAAGAGCACAACTACAGCATTAACGGCGTTTTCGGACGACTTTAACGATTATCTAGATCAAGAAAAATTAGTGGCAGCGATATTGATCATTTCAAAAAAGCATTCAATACGTTAGGTAATGACGGTTTATTACTGTCTATGGATAAACGTGGAATAAGAGGGCCTGTGAAAATATGGCCGAAAAAACATCACTCAAAATACTTGTTCTAGGAACTGAGAGTGATCAAGGTAGAATAGTATACGGAGTTCCAACGGGCTCAGTATTCGGTCCATTAGGATACATATAACATGTTAATAGTATGTCAAATGTTATCAAAAATTGCAAAATATATATGTATGCCGATGGACACATGTAGTGACATCGAAAAGAGTAAAATAAAAAAAATTATGCAGGAAGATTTTGATAATATTGTCAAATGGGCACATGACAACAGCATAATTATAAATATGGAGAAAACCAAGTGTATGCCAATTTATTCTTCATACAGCCGCTACTAAAATGTAAGTGTCAATATAAAAGGACACAGTTACGGTTGTTTACATTATATGAAATGTAAATGTCAATATACTTAATTGCAACAAGTCGTTTCATAAAAGTACCTAGGAGTTACCGTAGATAAAAACTACACATGGAATTTACGTGTAAATGAGATTTGTGCAAGACTTATATCAGTATTGAGTAAAATATATAACTTTTTTAAATAGATCAGTAACTAAAAAAAAAACGAGTTGCACTCCGGGAGTGCCGGCAGAAGTGAAAACATACTAGCTATTTACTTCCCATCACTTCGTATACATATTTATTTATTACAAATAATAAAGTTTCTTTATATTTGACATCTCAAACTGTCATAGAATTAAAATCCCATATCCAACCTCCCTGTACTACTCATAATCGCCATATACTAAAAATAAAAACTAATCTAATGTAAATAAAGGTCTGATCTGACGCAAGTTCTGTCTTACGATTTTTCGATCAGGTCACGTGTTCTGACGCGAGTTTAACATTTTTTACATATCAAAAAAAAAGTGCTCAGCGCCGCTAAAGAAGTTTTCACTTCAAAAAAACGGATTGCACTCCGGGACCGCCGGCAGAATTGAAAACATACTAGCTATTAACTTCCCATCACTTCGTATACATATGATATTTGTTTATTTACTTTTTTGACGTAGTAGATTTGACATCTCAATCTGTCATGGAATTAAAATCCCATATCCAACCTCCCTGTATTACTCATAATCGCCATATACTAAAAAAAACGAAACAGCAGGCGCAGGCATACATTTTCGCCGCACGGTAGAAAGAGAGAGGGATACGTCTTACGAATTTTCGATCAGGTCACGTGTCCTGACGCTGTCCTGACATGTTGGACAGCAAGTGCTAGTGCATTCTGCTAATGAATGATACAGCATTTATAATATGTTGAAGTGAAAACTTCTTTAGCGGCGTTGTACACTTTTTTTGTGATGGGTAAAAAATGTTAAACTTTTTACACTAAGGTGGCAAACAAGCTCACGGTCCGCCTGATGGTAAGTGGCCACCATAGTCTACGGACGCTTACAACATCAGGGGTATAACTCGCGCGTTGCAGAACCTTAAGAAATCCAATTACTTCATTCTTGAAGAACCCCATACTGTAGTCCTTAGAGAAAACCTTAGTAGGGAGCTCATTCCATAACCCAAGCGTTTGCGGGAGGATGTTTTCTCTGAAACCGCACCGTACGCGACCATTTCGGTTTTAAAGTGTGAGAATGAATTCCCAGCCGATGGTGAGCGGTGCGATGGTAGAAAGTAGCCGTAGGCATCATTTCGAACCATTTCTTAGAAGACATTCTATTGTACAAGCGGTAGAACACACACAAGGAGGTCAAGTCTCTCCTCAGACTTAAGGGCTCGATACAGTAAGTGAGTTTGGGATTGTCGACAATTCTCACAGCCCGTCGTTGAACCGACTCAAAAGGGCTAATCCGAGTGCACCCGCCCACAGATGGCAGCAGTACTCCATGTGGGACCGAACTTGCGACTTGTAAAGCAGCAACCTCTGCCCCGACGTGAAGTACTGCCTCGCTCTGTTGAGTACACCTAGTTTTTTGGACGCCAGCTTCACCTTGTCTTGCAAATGATCTCGGAACTAAACATCGCTGGAGATGTCAACACCAAGGATCCCAATGCTCTTCGAGATAGAAAGGGGGGTGTTCTGGAACTGATCTATCGCCCTTTTTGTGCACCGGGTGCACATTCGTGGTAGGAAAGCGCGAAGAGGCGTGTGAGTACAGGACATAGCTCAGGAGCACGCTGCTTAAGCACCACTGCTGGTATATCGTCTGACCCACTCGACTTATGAACGTCTAGAGAAAGCAACGCCCGCCGGACCTCCCGTTCTGTAATGGAGATTTCCGGCATGGTCTTACCGCACCACGGTATAGTAGGTGGTACAGCGCCTTACCTTAAAGAGACTGCCCAGTAGATTAGTTAACCGGAACGCGCCTTAATAATATCTACATATAAAATGCTTTATCCTGAATGACTGACTGACAGATCAACGCACAGCCCAAACTGCTGATCGTAGAGACCTCAAACTTGGAGGTTGTGTTCTTCGTATTACGTAGACATCCAATAAGAAAAGATTCTCCAAAAGGGTCAAGTGCGAGTCGGACTCGCGCAATAAGGGTAAACCGATTGAAATGAAATTTTGGTAAGTTGTTATGCGCACGCCGGGGAACGTTTCTGAATTAGTACAACCCTTTTACAATAGGTTGGTGCGGCAATTGTTTTAAAAATGTTCGCCGGGTCAGCTACTTAGCTATATTTTTTGGACACTGTATCCGTTACTCAAATCCATGATTTTATTGACATTTAAAAAGCCAGTACCTACCTATATTACCTATATTTAAAACCAAATGTTCGTTGAATAAATAAAGGTTTCATATATAATGTTCAGCCACCGAAGCCGATCGTTAGCTACGCCGAAGAGGTGGATGCGCGACAGGAAGGTCCCGCCTGTCCCATGCTGACGGGTCCCGCCGAAGTCAGGTTGCTCGACGAGGACTGCCTCAGGGTCAACGTGTACACCACGAGCTGCAACAGGTTCATCTATTTTAAGGTTCCCTACTAAAACGTTAATAAGGAACTCTCATGGTAAGACTTCACCATCTGTCTGTCTGTAGGTCGCGGCTGTTTTTCTCAGCAACTACAATATTTTTTTTTTAAGAATTGCCATCTACAGGAAATTAGGATGAGTCTTAGAACATCCTCACGTGCATCTACATGAGGTAGATATTTGAGTATAACTTCCGATGTGATAAATATGACACTCGCAGACCTATAGATCTATGATACAATACAATACAATACAAATATCCTTTATTGCACAAAACAAAAACACAAACTTATTGTAAAAATAATATTAAAAAACATGTATAACACCTAACACGAGGTAGATATTTGAGTATAACATCCGATGTGATATATATGACACTCGCAGACCTATAGATCTGTGCTAACATCTAACACGAGGTAGATATTTGAGTATAACATCCGATGTGATAAATATGAAACCCGCAGACCTATAGATCTGTGATAACACCTAACACCAGGTAGATATTAGAGTATAACATCCGATATGATATATATGACACTCGCAGACCTATAGATCTATGATAACACCTAACACGAGGTAGATATTTGAATATAACTTCCGATGTGATAAATATGACACTCGCAGAGCTATAGATCTGAGATAACACCTACCAGGAGGTAGATATTTGAATATAACATCCGATGTGATATTTATGACACTCGCAGACCTATAGATCTGTGATAACACCTAACACGAGGTAGATATTTGAGTATAACATCCGATGTGATATATATGACACTCGCAGACCTATAGATCTGTGCTAACATCTAACACGAGGTAGATATTTGAGTATAACATCCGATGTGATAAATATGAAACCCGCAGACCTATAGATCTGTGATAACACCTAACACCAGGTAGATATTAGAGTGTAACATCCGATATGATATATATGACACTCGCAGACCTATAGATCTGTGATAACACCTAACACCAGGTAGATATTAGAGTATAACATCCGATATGATATATATGACACTCGCAGACCTATAGATCTATGATAACACCTAACACGAGGTAGATATTTGAATATAACATCCGATGTGATATTTATGACACTCGCAGAGCTATAGATCTGAGATAACACCTACCACGAGGTAGATATTTGAATATAACATCCGATGTGATATTTATGACACTCGCAGACCTATAGATCTGTGATAACACCTAACACGAGGTAGATATTTGAGTATAACATCCGATGTGATATATATGACACTCGCAGACCTATAGATCTGTGCTAACATCTAACACGAGGTAGATATTTGAGTATAACATCCGATGTGATAAATATGAAACCCGCAGACCTATAGATCTGTGATAACACCTAACACCAGGTAGATATTAGAGTGTAACATCCGATATGATATATATGACACTCGCAGACCTATAGATCTATGATAACACCTAACACGTGGTAGATATTTGAGTATAACATCCGATATGATATATATGACACTCGCAGACCTATAGATCTGTGATAACACCTAACACGAGGTAGATATTTGAGTATAACATCCGATGTGATATATGTATATGACACTCGCAGAGCTATAGATCTGAGATAATACCTAACACGAGGTAGATATTTGAATATAACATCTGATGTGATATTTATGACACTCGCAGACCTATAGATCTGTGATAACACCTAACACGAGGTAGATATTTGAATATAACATCTGATGTGATATATATGACACTCGCAGACCTATAGATCTGTGATAACACCTAACACGAGGTAGATATTTGAGTATAACATCCGATGTGATATATGTATATGACACTCGCAGAGCTATAGATCTGAGATAACACCTAACACGAGGTAGATATTTGAATATAAAATCTGATGTGATATTTATGACACTCGCAGACCTATAGATCTGTGATAACACCTAACACGAGGTAGATATTTGAGTATAACATCCGATGTGATATATGTATATGACACTCGCAGACCTATAGATCTGTGATAACACCTAACACCAGGTAGATATTTGAATATAACATCCGATGTGATATTTATGACACTCGCAGACCTATAGATCTGTGATAACACCTAACACGAGGTAGATATTAGAGTATAACATCCGATGTGATATTTATGACACTTGCAGACCTATAGATCTGTGATAACACCTAACACCAGGTAGATATTAGAGTATTACATCCGATGTGATATGTATATGACACTCGCAGACCCATATATCTGTGATAACATCTAACACGTGTTAGATATTTGAGTATAACGTCCGATGTGGTTTCCAGTTCCAAGCAGATGCCAGTGCTAGTTTTCATAAACCCGGGCGCGTTCTACTCGTTCTCCGGACGCAGCGACGTGTTTGGTCCTGAATACCTGCTGGACCAAGACCTGGTGCTCATCACCTTCAACTACCGACTTGGCACGCTCGGTAATCAACTTCTCTTACCACGAACATATAACAGTTTACGTCATTTAACCTTTCCTAAATATCAACTCCTCACTTTGAATACAAAATGATTTTCTTATTACTTTCTCAAAATTTTCGGTCTTATTCATAAAATAACTTAAAGTAACTTGAAAACGTTCTATAGTTAAATTACTCAATAAGCCTTTAAACCATTCCTATTTGTCAACGAAATTACTTTTTAATTTAAAACTGCGCTTTGCTCAAATGTGTAGGTTTCTGCTCGTTTTTAGGGTTCCGTACCGTAAAAGGACGTACCTTATAGGATTTCTTTGTTGTCCGTCTGTCTGTCTGTCTGTCTGTTTGTAAAGACCCTTTTACTCAGGAAAGGTATCAAGTTAAAATTAATATCAAAAACTAAACTCTACGGACCCTTAAAGCTGTAAAAAAATCAAGCTTCTAAGTCAACTCAGTAAAAAAAAACGGCGAAAAAACGGCCATTTTTGACGCATATTTTGACATTCACAAATAAAGCAAAACCTATGGGGTACTTCCCGTTGTCGTAGAGTCATGAAATTTGACTAGAAGCAAGGTTTTACATCACAAATATAGGGAAAAAATCCGAATTTTGTTAATTCGTAGTTATAAGACTTTAAAAAAAGTTTGTCAAGACACTTTAACTCAAGAACGCGTGGAGGTATCAAGTTGACATTAATATCAAATAGTAAAATCTACCAGCACTTAATATTGTAAAAAAAAAACCAACTTTCTAAGACAATGTGAAAAAAAAATTTGCCTAAAATACGAACATTTTTATCGCATATTGTGACAAAAATAAATCAAAACTGATGGGGTCCTTCCCGTTGACCTAGGAGACTCGAGCTCATGATGGAAGAACTATCAACATATAATAAGTTTCTACGGAACCCTCAAAGTCAAAGTCAAAATGGTTTATTCAAATAAGGATTTTACAATCACTTTTGAATCGCTAAAGTTATAAAATATTATTTTTTGAACCCTCCCACCTTCCCGCCGGTTCACAATGTTGTTGATTTCTACCGAGAAGAATCCGGCAAGAAACTCGATAGTTACTCTTTTAAAAACACTATCAATAATACAAATAAACTAAAAATACAATTAATGTTTTAAATAAAAAAAATTTTAGCCGTACAATTTTATTTTATTTCCATTTTAATTTGGTTTACCTATACATCCTGTAATTGAGCATCATCAGTCCCAAGGATTTTTATCATTTACATAGTCTGAAGAATTGTAGTATGCCTTTTTACAAAGTACCTGCTTGATAAAAGATTTAAATTTACTTATTGATAGATTTTGAATTTTATTGGTAACTTTGTTGTAAAACAAACTTTGTTGTTGTGTAGACGTGTATCATGCACCAACAGCTTATTTTTACTTCTAGTATTTACTTCGGTTTTGAGGGCCCTCTGAAACGGTTTCGTTTTAAAAAAAGCTAAAATTTATATTATCCTTACTTAAGCATATCTACATAAGGTAATTAGAACCACAGTACAGCTTTTATACATATTTGATAAAATATAGCCCGTGGGTTCTATGAATGCGTGCTTTGCTTAGAGAAAAGTAAAATGTACCAAGAATAAGCCCGTGGGAGTAATTAAGGTCTTAGCTCGTTAGCACCCGCTTTGCCTGTAATGACACTTGCAATTTGTTACATGCGTAAACTTATAAGTTAGCTAGGAAACTTGTTAGCTTACGGAAAGTTGTTAAACGGATTTTTTAATTACATCCAAAAATTCCTTAGAAATTTAGTAGGGTAAGCTCTTTATAATACATTGAATGGAGAGATGAAATTTTTTTTTTTGGTGTCCATTGTGTGTGGATATAAATTAAAAATTCATTTTAGGCTATTTAAGTAGTTTTTTTTTTCTTCAATAAATATTTTGCGAGTTATTGGCATCCAAAGTTAAAAAATTTATGTACCTTTTAAAATAGCGTGCTACATACATAGCGTGCCATATAAATAGCGGGTCCTCTACTATCCCGCCACGCCATCACCCCTTTGTTCACAAATTTACGTAGGGGTTTAAGAAGACTTGTTAGTTTTCTGTAACATCGATTTTTAAACTCGGAAATATCTCAAAAATGATCTTCTCTTACAAGATTTTTTTGCTTAGGGTTCTTAAGCACTGGGGACAAATTAGCACCGGGGAACAATGGATTTAAGGACCAGGTGGCATTGCTGCGCTGGGTGCAGAAGAACATTGCAGCCTTCGGTGGAAACCCACGGCTGGTCACAATCGCCGGCTACAGCGCGGGATCAACCAGCGTGGCTCTGCACATGATCTCTCCCATGTCCACAGGTACGAAATTGATATTAAAATATTTAATACCCTATTGATGCAATTCATATTAATGTTTCCCTGATTTTACTTACGACGAATTCAATAACTACTACAAACCAATCTATACTAAGTACTATTAAAAGAGGTACCTAAAGTTTGTTAGTTTGTTTGTATGTATGGTAATACGAAGTTTTTTAAACGAAATATCAATGTTAAACATAATGTTGTACGGGGTTCTTAACGTGATTAGCCGAGGAAATGAATCGGTAGCTCATATCCTCGGCTAATCACGGTAAGAACCCCGTACAACATTATGTTCAATAGAAATATCAGTGTTTGTAAATCGTTAAAAAAGGCATTATTGCTTTAAGTTGCAACAAAGCGTGAGGTAAACTGATTTTTATCGCACGGTTAGCTGGAGGAATTTCAAAGAATATAAAATACCTTTTTTTTCGATCGAAAGTTCCCACGGTAGTAATTTTTTATAGTTTACTTTTTCTCACGACGTAAGAGTACATTTAGTTGGCTTTATATATAGCACCGAGATAGGTTAAGGATCGAAAAAGACAACATAATACTTTTATCCCGATCTAATGTTCACACAGAAATAGACTTTTCCGCGGATGAAACTGCATCATTTTACTTGTAGAATATAAGGAAGAGTCTGTGAGAAATTTAACTCTAGGTAATTTTCATATCTCCAGGGTTATTTCACCGAGCTATATCAATGAGCGGCTCGCCTGTGTCCAAGGGGCCGAGTCCCAAAGATCAGCGCAGTCTCGCGGTGAAGCAAGCCCAGCTCGTCGGATGCCCCACTGACACGTCTAAAGCTATCATTGACTGCCTCAAGACCAAGTCTTGGAAACAGATCACCGACACTCAAAACGGGTTCTACGTAAGTTCATGTTAGAAGAGCTCAGTTTGCTTTACATTATGCTGCTTATACTATATTGTATATTTGTACAGTAGATAACATGGACCGCCCTGTAATCAAAGTGTTTATTCTCCCTGCAGTAAATGTCTCCAATTTTTCTGCAAATTTTCCTCATTCGATTATGAGGAGACGGTACATTTAGTTTAATAAATACTTAAGGTCAGCTTTAGGTTTTTATTAAATACCTTTTATATTTTGCCAGCGGCTTCACTCACCCTAAATTCGGTTATTGGCGTGGAATTTCTACTTCAAATTTTAAATTATACTAATTAAGTTGACTGATGCAAGCTATAGCTGTAATTGTAGTTTGTTTTAGCTTAGTTAAAGTTATTCCCACGGAAACTTTAGAATTCTTCGGTTAAAAAGTAGCATAAGTTCAAGAAAGTATCGGAAATGGATGATTTGTTTATGGTTGTTTGTGTGTGGAATTTTTTGTAAGATTGGCACAACTGTTTTCAATTTTGACGCGGAGTTTGAGTTGCATCTGTTATTAACATTTTTTAGTTAGATCGTATCTAGTGTGTATTGCAATACAAAAACATCGAACAGAGGGTATGTCTTAAATTTTGCATCGCCAATGAAATGTTCGGAGTCACTAAAAATGTTACAGAAGGCTTACGATGAATCAACTTTATTAAAAACACGTGCTTATGAGTGGTGCATAGCTTTTAAAAGCGGTCGAGATAGGATGAAAGATTTGCCACGCGCTGGTGGGCCATCAACGTCTTCAACTGAAGTTAACATCGCAAAAGTGAAGGAAATAATGACTGAAAATCGTCATTCAAGTTTCAGACAGAAAGCCGCTGAACTTTCTGTGTCTCCCGAGCCGATCCGTACAATTTTAAATAATCACTTGGGTATGAAACATGTTTCCGTTCGGCTAGTCCCAAAAGACCTGAATTTCCTCCAAAAACTCAATCGCATAGGAGCCGCTGAGGACATGCAAAAACGAATCAATTCCGATCCAACATTCATGAAACGCATTGTTACTGGTGACGAGACGTGGGTTTACGAGTTTGACGAGCAAACTACCAAGTCATCAAGCTTCGGAGTGGCGCCTTCCAACTGAACCGAAACCGAAAAAACCACGCCAATGTCGATTAAAAGTCAAAGTCATGTTGATTGTTTTTCTTTGACTATCACGGTATATATGTAGTAGTCTCCGGAAGGTCAAAGAGCAAATAAAGAATATTATTTGAGCGTAATGCGGCGAGAGCAAATTCGACGAAAAAGGCCAGATTTGTGGAAAGAAAATTTTTGTACTTTGCACCATGATAATGCGCCTTTGCACAATCATTGTAAAGTAATTTTTAACAAAAAACACCACCACCAGCAACCACCTTTTCACCAGATATGGCTTCAGACCCCTTCTTTCTTTTTCTTCAACTTACTCAAATTACCACTTCGTGGCACCCGTTTTCATTCGGTAGAAGACATAAAGGCGGCGGCGAGAACTGAACTCAATTTCGGAAAATGCGTTTAACAAATTTAACAATTTTTGCAGTTTCGACATCGGTCAATTGTCTTATTTTCTAGATCGCATACACAGGAGAGCTAAGTTTTTTGGCTAGGTTATGAATATGAGAACCCCATTGAAGTTTAGAGTTCAGCATTGTGCCAAGAAAAACTGTTAAATGAACTAGTTCTAATAGCTCGCCATTAATATTAATACATGTCTGGATCTGACTAACACTAGGTAATGTAAATTTAACACATTTGGTTTTTTTCTCATTAAGTAACAAATTATTAGCTTAAAACCATTTTACAATCATAGAAATGGCATTATTTAATTAATTATAATATGTCTGTCGTCATTTAACTATAAAAAGCAAAGAGGTGTCATCAGTAAATAAGACAATGTCATGGTTTTTTACATGATATGGGAGATCATTAATGTAAATAAGAAATAGAAAAGGACCTAAAATTGAACCTTGAGGGACTCCCATAGTGACTGCTGATCCCGGAGATCTTTCACCGTTGATATCTATTTTCTGTACTCTGCTACTCATGTAGGAGGTCAAAAGGTCGAGAGCTTTGCCTCTTCTACCATTGAGATGTAGCTTCCGAATGAGATTTTCATGTTGGACACAGTCAAATGCCTTAGATAAATCACAAAACACTCCAAGAGCATCATGCGAATCCTTTCAGGCGTTAAATATATATTAATAGTGCCACTCCTGCATCGGTCTTGGAACGGCCTTTCATAAAGCCAAACTCTATACTACTAATTAGGTAATAAATACAGAAATGGCGTTTTACAAAGTATGATTTTTTCAAAAACTTTACCGAGTACAGATAGTATTGGAGTAGGCCGAAATATTAGGATCTGTTAAACTACCTGATTTAAAAAGAGGTATCACTTTGCTAATTTTCATCTCATCAAAAAACACAACTAATTTAAATTATGGCTTAGGGTTGTGCTATAATATGAATTATTGAGTTTATAGTTTTTACAGAAAGTCCCCAAAGGTCTGTGGTGTTTTTTATTTCTAATATTTTAAACGTATTAATGATATCCTTAGGACTAATGTTTTTGAATACAAAGGGAAAGGGAATTCAGCAACATTTGTTTTAATTATTTTTTCTGCTACAATTTGGACTTGAGTTAAGATGTTTAGTTGTTTTAGATGGAATATTCCTTAAAAAAAATCCAAAGCAACTGCTACTTCGGAATTTGTTTTTAAACTAGTATCATCTACAATCAACTCAAAGTCCTGACAAAAATTCCTAACTTTACCAGTTTAATTATTTATTATGTTCCAAGTAGTTTTTATTTTATTTTTTAAAGTGTTTACTTTATGTCTGAGGTGAACTGATTTTGCAACAAGACAGGCTTTTTTAAAGGTTTTAGGTTTTTTTTTTATACATATTCCTTAAATATTTGGCTATTATTATATTTTCTTTCTTTATATAATTCATACAGTTTACGCCTATTTTTATAAATACCTGGGGTACCTCATTCACTAAAACTAAAGCGACTACTATTATACTCCGTAGTAATAGTATCAAAAACAGTAATGTAGAACATATTATCTGGGTTGCCAATATAAAGTAAATCCGGAAGTTTATGTTATTGCATAAACTTCCGGATTGTTAGATTTGAATGATTCAATCCGTTTAGTTGTTATTAGTATAAATTTAATTTCCTTTTTGTAATACTATTCTTTCTTTCTAAAACCACTAACTGTCCACAATGATCTGACTCTAGATTGCTTATAATTGATTTTTGAATTGGGTTTATGTTAGTAAATATATTGTCGATGCAAGTGGCACTAGATACAGCAATTCAAGTTGATTCACAAAACAAATTAAAATTATAAAAGACAAAAATAAGGCAATCAATCTAGTGCTTAATGAGCTATTTTCTAAAATGATTAAATTAAAGTCTTAGCAAATAATGATTTGTTTATTGGAATTGCTAACCACTTCTTTCATGACTAATTGAAAATGATCATAAATTGCATAAAGCGGCTTGTATACACTCACAATTATGAGATACTCAACTTCTATACAAGACAGCTCGGCAATTCGCTCAACTGAGAGAATCACAATGTCTTTACATTTCTTAAACTTTAGCTGTATACTAACTAAAGTTAAAGAGCCATCATGGATTGCATTAATTCGGCTGAAAGAACTTTCCACCTGGTGATTAGTGAAATTGAATATAAACTGATGGCTGCGCAGCCAGTGTTCAATAATACATAAAATGTCAATTTTTTGGCAGTTTATGAACAATTCAATTTCTAGTTCTTTTCAAGACATTCCTTGTATATTCTGATGCACCAGGTTCAATAGAATATTATTTTTATTTTTTTGGTTTTGTTTGCATAAAACTTGAAAAGACATAAGTTGCTTAAGAATAATATTAATGATAGTAATAATAATAATAATAAAAACACTTTATTGCACAAAATCGAACATAAAAAAACAGTATTTACAAATTGCGATCTTATCGCTATGGAACGATCTCCCCCAGATAACCTTTGGGCGAAGGAATTTAAAAAAACGTTACAAGTTCCAGGATAGTGTGTGCGTTGAGATAAATGAATAAACAAACATAAGTGTAGATTAATTATTGAACAATGTAATATTATAAATATTTATAAAATATAATAACATACATAAATAATAAATAAATATATATACCTACATATACATATTTAAATAAACATATGTAAAATATATCATAAATATATATATATTTTTATTCACCTCAATCCAGTATAATGGACAAACACAATAGCACAACCATTATTTATAAAGTTCAGAAGTAAGCAAGCGAAGACAAGGAATGCGATACTTAGAAGCAGGGTACAAGTACTAGTAAATATAAGCTTAGCTTAGCGCCTATGTACTTAGCAATTTAGGCGTCGGAACAGCGGTTCGAGCAGCAAGCGCTCCGGGCGGGACGGCACATCATACAATAGAACGTTGGGTAACGTTCATATATTTTTGTAGATAATCTATTATGATTACAGTTAGAATATAGTTACTCAGTATATAAAGGTAGTTTTATATAATAATATTTAATGTATAGTAGATGCGTATGTTTGTATGTGTGAATATACTTGTATGTATTAGGGATTGTTAAAGTGTATATGTAGGGAGGTAGCCTACAAATTAAATAAAATTACGACATATTTCGGTTAGCTGTTACTTCATGGGTTGCCACAGGTCCTTTCGTATAATGCAGGTGAACGCTTCCAGGCTAGAAATACTAGGCTAGAGATCCCGGATTAATTCCCATTATGAATAAGGAACCTCACGATAATGACCACATTTCGCTTTTCTTTCTTTTGTCAATGATTTTACAAATAAACCAAGACATACACATTAAGCCACAATTAATTTAAATTATATCACAGGAGTTTGGCTTCGACCCTGTGCTTATATGGGATGCAGTGGTGGAATCAGACTTTGGACAGGAGAGGTTCCTCACCATCCAACCCGCCGACGCCATACGGGAGGGACGGATGCACGCGGTACCAGCAATTATTAGTCAAACACTTGACGAATTCTTCTGGAAAGCATTCAGTAAGTAAATTATATTTTTATTGTTTACATCATAATGAACAGAGAGGTAGACTACTATTGTAACTATTGCCGAATCTGACACCCGCCTTTTGCCTCCCGCTTTCAGCTGTTCTGAACAACTCGACCTTACTGGACTTGATGAACTTAGACTGGGACCATGTCGCTCCCATAGCGTTCATGCTCCCGAGAGATGACACGTCTCGAGGAGTTCCTAGCCGCCTTAAAGAGTTTTACCTGCACGGCCAGAAGCTAGCTAATGACACCAGGAGCGCTGCAGAGTTGGGACGGCTTTATGCCGATGCCATCACGGGATTCTCCGTGCACAGGTAAATCTTATACCTTATTGAAAATTAGAATACTTATCATTTAATAACAGACTGTAATAATAGCCACAGACACAATGGTAAATTTGCTCGAGTTTAGTTAAACAAGTACCCATAGATACATCACTTAAGAAACGACTTCATTTTTGTGCTAATAGTGATGGACCAGTTTTTTACGTTTGATTATATTTTGATAAATAGAAGATGAATAAAGGTTTGATTTGTTGCGTCTTGTATATAAGAGATCAGACGGAATGACTTTAATTCCTTGAAGAATGGGGTGACCTCTAGTTTGGGACGCTACTAGCGTAGATGCCCTTGCGCCATCACATCTTCCAGGAACACAGAATGGGGCTGGCGCGGCGGCTGATTTTGCAGAAGGCAACAAAAGGCGCAAATATACTACCCTAGAGAGTAGATATATATTTGAGCCTTTTAAAGTCAAAACATTAGGACCGTGAGGAAATAGTTCAAAAAAAATAGTAGGGCACTAGCTTCGCGTCTGGTTGAAGGCTCTCGTGACGAAAAATCTGGTCTTTACCTTGCCCAAAGAATTTGCAAGGCTATCCAACGCGGCAATGCGACCAGCAGTTCGGAAACGATGCCAACAGAACTGGCAACGGCTTATTAAATTAATTTTATATTGTTGTGATTGTTTTTTATAATAATGTTTTGTAATATTCCTTTTATAAAATTTTCACGTTATACTGTGATGGTATATACCTATTATATATTTAATAATAATAATATAAACCATGTTTATGCAAAAGAATTCCAGCTATTAGATTCGTTTTTTCGCCGCTAGATGTCCCGCAAATCGAACATCGGTTAGTATTAGGTAATAGTTTAACATGGCGTGTTACAACTTAATCGGAACTAGAATATTCTTTCTAAATTCAACTTATGTGGCTACTTTACTTCCTGATGTCTCGATGAACGAGATTAATAATTATGCAATGAAATAACTTAGAAATATGAAGGCATATTTATATTGATATGATATGGAGAGTTTCTTTCGCCGTTTCTTCTCCCCAGAACGCCATCTTGATTCCGAAACGGTAGTAGTTTATAAATTCCTTGCATATTATACTGACGTCAAAAAAGTGATATTGTATCCTATTTTTGAGAAATTAACTATTTGTGTTTGTGTTTGATAAGAGTGACATTGACATAAAAACAGTACACGATCTGGTCAGTGACCGTCAATATGGCTTTCGCCACGGTCGCTCGACTGGTGACCTTCTAGTGTATCTCACACACCGATGGGCACTAGCCATTGAGAGTCAGGGGGGGGCATTGGCATGTAGCCTGGACATAGCGAAGGCGTTCGATCGGGTCTGGCACCGGGGTTTTCTATCGAAGTTGCCATCTTACGGAGTGCCCGAGGGTTTGTGCAAATGGATGGCTAGCTTTTTGTCCGGCAGACGCATACGGACCGTAGTTGACGGTAGTTGCTCTGATAGCATGGACATTAATGCTGGTGTCCCGCAAGGCTCTGTGCTGTCTCCTACGCTGTTTCTACTGCATATCAATGACATGTTGGACATCAACAACATACATTGCTATGCAAATGACAGTACTGGAGACACTTTTTACACGGGTCGTGCAAACATCCCTCGTTCCGTTGTGGAGGAAAATCGCGGAGAACTTGTGTCTCAAATAAGTGAGTGTATTGATTTGTACTTTCTCAGCGCCGATGCAAATAAGGCCACAAATGTTAACTGAACATGCTGACGCACCCTTACTGCTTAAAGACTAAAAGTTTAAAGACTGGTTAAAAAAATGTCAGCATTATTTTAAGATAAATTTATTCAATAACTTGCTTTGCTTACGAGTTACGACACGACAAAACCTGTGAGGTGTACCAAAGAGGTTCAAGTAAATGGATAAACGCTTTTTGCACTTTTATTATTTTAATCAAAAATTAAAAGTTTCAAATGTATGCAAGTCTTAAAAACACTCAAATTCTGACACACGTACCTACATACTCGCGTAAATAATTTATATATAATCAGTGCCTTTGATGCATACCATAATTGTCGACAGGCTGGCCAACCTATTGTGCCGCCACTCCACGCAGCCTGTCTACTACTACGAGTTCACCTACATCGGCAACAACAGCTTCTATCAAGATCTTTTCACTGGGAAACCCACTGGTAACGTTAGCCTGTGATCTTTTTTCTTAGATATACTCATTTAAAGGGTTACTTCCATACCGAAATACCTAGTACAAAACAAACCCCTATGGAGAGACTTCGGTGTTTGTTTGGCTGCAGCAATATCAAATGCTCTCGACTCGGAACGTGATACAATTATTATAGAACTTGCTGATCCTAAGATATATTATATTATTTTAATTTACAGTTATTAGTAATACGGTCTTAATGGTGGATTGAAATCTCAAATATTTTATTTTTTACTATATTACATAATATAGTAAAAAATTCACATTTTTGACATATTTTTTTGAGTTGGATTTTAAAATTTGATATTCTTAACATTACACGACAAACGACCTATCCAACGACACCCAACATTATGAAATAGACGAAACGACATATCCAACGACACCCAACACTATGAAATAGACGAAACGACCTATCCAACGACACCCAACACTATGAAATAGACGAAACGACCTATCCAACGACACCCAACACTATGAAATAGACGAAACGACCTATCCAACGACACTCAACACTATGAAATAGACGAAAAAAAATCAACCCCGCTTTATATTATTACCTACGTGTAACTTTTCAAGATTTTATTTTACCACTTTGTAGGCATGACTTATATGCATATTCATGTTAAATTATAATTAAATTAGTTTCTGACCTAAGCCGCGGACATCAGACAGACAGACGCAGGTAGGTAGCTATAACTATAAGAGTTTTTGTTGACTACCAAACCCTAAAAAAAGCAAAAAGTCTTCGAAAACTAGATTTCCCTAATTGGCGAACTCTTTACATACACAAGTTTATAATGAACCCTTTTGGTGCGTGAGTCCAACTCGCACTTGTGGTGTCTCTTTTATCTTCGTTATTCACAGAGAGGCGCGTTTTGGTTTAGGGCCCCCTACTTAGGACTCCGTGCTCACTACTGCGGTGTGAGTGCATATAAAATGGTATTAAGATAAATGATAACCTTGCCAGTTACATATTTGTGGTGACCGCTCGTCGCCATGTTTGTTGCAGGCGTGGCGCACCAGGACGAGTTGCTGTACCTGTTCCCGCTCGCCTTTCGCTTCCCCGGTATCCCACTATCCAGTCCGGACTCCTTCATGGTCGACAGGATGACGAATTTCTTTTACAACTTTGCCAAATACGGGTATGTACTAAAATATATAGGTAACTAATACTAATAAGGGTTGGTGCTAAAACATATAAGTAACTAATAGTCAAGACAAGACACGTAAATTATATTCCTTTTCACCAATATTTTTAATGGAACTATAACGAAAGTGTTTTTAAATTTTAGATTCAAATTGACATATATCACTTTATCCCACGATTATTAAGATCGATGTTGATTACGTTCTATAGAATAAGGTAGTGATAGTTTTACTCCCTTTACGTTAAATTGTTTGATATTTACTTCACAATTCGCTTTTTACTTAATTTGAAAGGTTTTTAGGATTGACTGAATGATTGTTGAATAAAATGTTTTGTTCTCGAGCTTTTTAAAAATGATTGCTGAAGAAAGCTGCTCAATTTTTTATTATTATTGAGTAGAACTTTCTAGTTCTAGAAGTTTTACTAGTAACTTGTAGACCTGTGACCACTGCTCGATTAGACAATTTTAAAACAAATATTGAAAAGAAAATTCCATTTTTACATTTCATGCATGATAACGCTAATAATCTTTATAATTATTTTTTTTATTTCTTAAGTGATGAGTTCGAGCAAGTGTTTAAAGTAAAAACTTTTATGCCAAATGATTAAATGAAATTCAAGGACTGGGCTACTGTAGGAATACACCGAAGTCGAACTAGGTTGTACAAGTTGTATGAAATGAAACAATATAACCACAGTCCCACGTTCACCAAATATGTCAAAATGTATTCAAAAATATTTAAAAGTGTGCAGGGTTGCAAATCAATACATTTAAGTAATAAAATTAAAAATGCTGATAGTAAAATAAAGGCCACATGAAGTGTAATTCATAGTGAAACAGGAAAAATTAAACCGCGTGACAATCATTATTCATTTCGTGTAGATTCAAAAATAATTTATTCAGATCTTGATGTCGCTAACTCTTTTGAGAAATATTTGACTGGAATGCCTACAATTACAACTAATGCATTAAATTCCTCTACAATCAAAGTTACTTTTAAAATGTAATGTAAATAAATGCAAGGCTATATTTAAATTTGAGTATGTTACCTCTGGAGACATTATAAAGACATTTAAATTACGAACTCAGAAAAAAACTGGTGACCTATGGGGTATATCAGTTAAAGTCCTTAGCAAAATAATTGATATTATAGCACCAATCTTAGCCATAATATTTAATAAATGTGTTGTTAGTAAAATACTACCACTTTTTTAAAAGTGTAAGTAAAGATGATCCTAATAATTTTAGACCTATCTCTATACTGCCTGCCTTAAGCCAAATTTTTGAAAAACTTATGTTCAATCAGATGCTTAATCATTTTAACTTAAATGGATTACTTCATCCTCAAGAGTTTGGTTTTACAAAAGGGCGTTCCACCCTGACGCAGCTGTTGCCCTTATACAACATATATTTGATGCTTGGGAACAGTCACAAAATGCATTTGTATCTTCTGTGATCTATCACAGCCATTCGACTGCGTGCAACATGAAACTCTTATACGAAAACTGAGTCATTATGGTATTACAGATTTGGCTCTTGAGCTTATTCGCTCATATTTAAGTAGTAGAATGCAAAAGGTTCAAATCAATGAAGTAATATCAAATGGCTCAGAAGTAAAATTAGGAGTTCCTCAAGGTTCTATTTTAGGTCCTTTAATATTTTTAATTTACATAAATGACCTGCCTTTCTTTGTGAAGAAGCTGTGCAAGATTGTACTATTTGCAGATGACACTTTTCTTTTATTTAAAGTTGACAGAAACAAAACAAATTTTGACGACGTAAGTAGTGCACTTTCACAGGTTCTTCAGTGGTTTACGGCAAAAAACTTACTTCTTAATGCGAAAAAGACTAAGTGTTTAAAATTTATGATGCCAAATGTCATAAACATAAGTACAAAATTATCCTTAAACGGAGAAGAAATAGAACTATTAGACTCAAAAGTGTTTCTAAGTATTACATTAGACAATAAGCTGCAGTGGAACCCTCACATCTCAGTTCTTGCAGGGAAGCTTAGTTCAGCTGCCTATGCAATTAGAAAAGTGAGGCAGCTTACAGATGTTGACACTGCTCGCTTGGTCTACTTTAGCTATTTCCATTCCGTCACGTCATATGGCAATATTTTGCTTTGGGGTATGGCAGCTGATATTGACAAAGTCTTTATTTTGCAAAAGAGAGCAGTGCAGTCAATCTCTAAATTAGGACCTCGAATTTCTCTTAGGGAACTATTTTGGGGAAATTGATATTTTAACTGTTCCTGGCCAATATATCTTCGCTTGTATAATGTATGTACGCAAAAATTGTCACTTATTTGCTTAAAATAGTGACCTACACAGTGTTAATACAAGGGATAAGGATAAATTGGTAGTTCCAAAATGTCTTCTCGGTAGTAAATCGTTCCGAACCGGTGGTAATTTTGGTAATTTTTTAAATTTACAATTAAACTGACGATTCAAAGGTGCTGTTTACAAGTCTATTTATATGAATAAAAAAGTTTGAGTTTGAGTCTTTTTTTGTAATTTATATTATGAAAAAAAAAAGATCTTTTATTTACAGTGCACCTAAGAAAATGGATATAACTTCTAATAAAAATTAGTGAAAGTGTGTTTATTTTAATGTACATGGTTAATTTATTGTGTACAAAAAGGTAAAAGTTGGTTTATAATGATTACCTCAGAAATATAGTTCTTAAAAAATAGGTATAGTTTTTTTCTATACCAATAAGGTGGCAAACAAGTTTACGGTCCGCCTGATGGTAAGCTGCCACCGCAGCCTATGGACGCTTGCATCACCTGAAGCAGTTGTTGCACCTTGTCTTGCAAATGATCTCGGAACTGAACATTGCTGGAGATGTCAACAACAAGGATCCCAATGCTCTTGGAGATGGTGAGAAGAGTGTTCTGGAATTGTTGGACCTCAGAAAATGGGGTTTCTTAGCAGTGAACGCGCAGACTTGTGTCTTCGTAGGGTTCAGTTGTACCAAGTTTTCCAGTCCCCAGTCAGATACCTTGGACAGATTGGTCTCGATCTGAGACAAAATTTCTCTGTGCTTTTCCTCCACAACGGAACGAGGGACGTTTGCACGGCCCGTCAAATAAACGTCTCCAGTACTGTCGTCTGCATAGCAATTTTTGCTGTTGATGGTTAACATGTAATTAATATGCAGTAGAAACATCGAAGAAATAGCAAAGAGCCTTGCGGGTAATGTCCATGCTATCAGAGCAACTACCGTCAATTACGGCTCTTATGCGTCTGCCGGACAGAAAGCACCCTGGTGCCAGACCCGATCAAACGCGTTCGCTGTTTCCATGCTAATGTCTAGTCGCCGACCAGGTCATGATTTTCTAGTTACCTTAGAAGCTGTGTGTTGATTACACGCTCTATTACATTGAAGAGGAGAGAGATACAAGTGATAGGCCAGTAATTGGATGGATCTGATCTATCGCCCTTTTTGAGCACCGGGTGCACATTTGCAGTCTTCCATGACGACGCAAAATGGCCTAGTGTGGTAGACGAGTGCGAAGAGGTGCGGAAGTACAGGGTAAAACTCAAAACACAGTTTAAGCACCACTGTTGGTATACTTTCTGGACCACTCGATTTATAAACGTCTAGAGGAAGTAACGCACGCCGTACCTGCCGCTGTGTTATGGAGATTTACGGCATGGTCTTACCGTACACGGTATAGTAGGTGGTACAGCGCTTTCATCGTTATCATATTCGAGTTTGTGACAAGAAGACTGCCCAGTAAATCGGTTTTCTCTTTAACACTAAGGGCCAAGTCACCATCGGTCTTTCGCAGTGGTTGTAACGACGACTGGGAAAAGTTGCCTTCGTCAGTTTTAGCAGGTGATCAGAGAGCACCACTCTCATAGTGATAGCTCGCAAGTCGCCTACCTATTTTGCCGATGAATTGGAATTTAGTTCTGGCAATTGCTTTCTTACTGAACCTTGAGGCAGCGTTTTAAATCAAATACATTTGGATCCTTATAATTACGAGCCGTGGTCCAAGCCTCATACGCCCGATAAAACCACGGTCGTTTTTTGATACCGGCAGCTACTCACAGGTTAGGAATAAAACATTCCATACCAGCGAGGATTGTCTCAGTGACTGCGGCTTTGCAGACGTCATGATCTTTTGAGCTAAAGCAAAGCTACCTCCACGGGTACGACTCATACAATTAACGCAATCCATCCCAATCTGCTGACTTATAATGCCACTAACGTCGCCAATAAGTTGGCCTAGATGGATCGAATTGTATGCATGACACTTGAGTCCGAACTAGTCAGTGGTCCGAGGAGCCAAGAGGTGCATCTACTTAGACGGAATACCCATCTGGACCTACACTACAGTCAGCAGAAGGTCCAGTAAGGAGCGCGTATGGTCCTCTATATCTGCTATTCTTTTTGGAGAAAGTACAAGCTGAGACAATTCATAGGTCAGAGCAAATTCATGAGCAGATTCCCTGCATAGTTATTGTTTTAAGAACTGAGCCACTTACTATGGTGGGCGTTAAAGTCTCCCAAATTAACTAGTTCTGGTCTGATGTGGGTGTAGGCAGATATTTTTTTATTTAGGTTGTTTTTTATTAAGATAATTTCAGATAAACCGAACAGCGTGTCCTTTTTCACTTTTACAATAAAGGTAAAAAGGAGTATGAATTCCCTTCGTATTATACTCGTAAGTATTATGGATAAAAACGAGTATTAATTCAGTTATATCCTTAAGAACACATTTTGGTTCGGATATAAGTCACATTTTCTTTAAACCGTTAACTTTAGACAAGTGGCAATATTTCCCCGTAAAAGAGGATTTTTTAAATATCAAGACTGCATTTAAAGTTTATTTGTAATTATAGTTGTTGAAGAACAGTGAACAAAATTCAAATAATTTTAAGCTGCAACGGTTTTCTGCATCTACCGTAAAGTAGTGATTTTGGACTGTAACCCCTTTTCACTAAAGGCACAGAACTATGACTAATTATAACTATAACTATAATAAAAATTTATGCATAAACGAACTAAAGCTACGGGTATAGTAAGTTAATTATGTGTAATTGACAAAAAGGAGTTGACGAAAGAATAAAACAGAACCAAATTTAGGGCGGGTGGAGCCGCTGGCAAAAGCTAGTGTAATATAATTAATTTGTAGTCTATCGTAAAGATACGTAAATTATATCTAATATAGCAAACTCTCCGTAGAACATCGGTATTCTAGATATTACAATAAAATGATGCGCCTTTTCAGAGACCCCAACCGTCGAGGAGACCTGGACGAGGTGACGTCAACGGTGTGGCCGCAGATGAAGCCCGAAGATCGGAAGTACCTTCGCATCGGAAAGGAGGTCTCGGTGGGACGCAATCTCGGGGAAGAGAGATACCGGGTGCTTTGGGATGAACTGTATAAGATTCAGTATTAAAATATAAAATGCAGTACTAAAATATAAGATTCAGTACTAAAATATAAGTTTTAATACTTAAATATATGATTTAGTACTAAAATATAGGATTTAATACTAAAATATAAGATTCAATACTAAAATATATGATTAAGTACTAAAATATAAGATTCAGTACTAAAATATTATATACAGTACATAAATATAAAATTCAGTACTAAAGAATGTAAACTGTACCTACTTACTTGTACTTCTAGAAATTAAACAATTTTTGATAAAATAGTTTTTTTATCAAACAACTTTTTTTTGTATGGACCTACTTCCTAATCCTAACTAAAATATATTTGTGAAAGTAAAGTATGTTTGTTTGTTTGTTGTTATTGCTTAACTTGCTGGAATATTACCATTTTTTGAAAGAAATAGTTTAGCCCAGCGTGTCGCTACGGGCACAACTAATTGCACTGATTTTTGGCACAGAGCAGAGAGTAATGATAAAAAAAACCCATATATGGTATTTTCTGAACTATGTAACAAACTCAGCAAATGACAGGTGTGCCGCAAGGTGTTTGTTACAAATATTCACTTTAATCCATTTCTCAATGAACATCTTTTGAATTTAAACATCAAATTATTGTTAAATTATGAAAATTGACATTTTTTAAACATAAACACTGTGAAAGAGTATAATACTAATAATATTTCACAACATTTATTTCTTCATAAATTACGCTACACGTTAAACATTTAAATAAATTTTATGCAGTATAGAGAGCAATATATTATTAGTCATAATCATGATAATTATAATTTTAGAAAATGCCTAAAAAAATCTCTGAAACTGAAAATGATGTATAAACACGTTAATTAATAAGAATTTCGATGGTCTAGAAACACATCAGACAAAAGTGGTTTACCCTTACAAAATAGGAACTATACCATATTTTTTTCAAATCCTTTGTATGAAAAATAAATTAATAAACTCCAAACAAGCAGAGACTATTGAATCCGAATCTGTTTTTTTTCGTAAATGATACTTTTTAGGGTTTCGTACCCAAAGGGTAATTAGCGGAACCCTATTATTAAGACTCCGCTGTCTGTCCGTCCGTCTGTCACCAAGCTGTATCTCATACCGTAACCGTGATAATTAGACAGTTGAAATTTTCGCAGAAGATGTATTTCTGTTGGCGCTATAGCAACAAATCCTAAAAACAGAATAAAATAAATATTTAAGGGGGCTCCCATACAACAAAAGTGATTTTTTTGATCGATATTGATAACGGCAACAGGTAGACACTTAAAATATCAGAATATTTAGTTATATAGTCACATTAAAAATAAAAAAATAAATTAAATTAAAACAAATATTTAAGGGGGGCCCCGATACAACAAACATTTTTTTTTGCCGTTTCTATAGATTATGGTACGGAACCACTCGTGCGCGAGTCCGACTCGCACTTGGCCAATTTTTTGAAAATTTATTTCATCAAAATATTGCAGGATTACGTAAACGAGACCCGTTTGAAGTTGCAATAACAAATTTATCACAGGAACTAGGAAATCTCAAACTGGACACTCGAAATACCAAACTTTACTATGCCTTCATACAACTCTAGAGAAAACTAGCGCCGCAGAGGAGCTTGTATTCTATTGAAATACAACTTGGATTTCAAGAAAGTTCCATTTAAATCTGTTAAATATGCTTTTGAATGTCGTGGTATAGAGATAGTAGGTGGTAATCTGACTGTAATTTGTATATACAGAACAACTTCTGACATAAATTTTTTTTAAAGGCTTGAAAAAATGTTGTTTAGCTTTACCTTAAATATGCACTTACAACATCAAACAAAATTGATAGTAAAAATAGATATCGCAACTATACAAAGGTCCTAAAAACATGTATACACTACGCTGAAAAAAAAAGTATGTGAATGATACATATGTAGCAGTGAAAATAAATGCAAGGCTTCCTGGGAAGTTGTAAAGGATACAATGGGCAACAAAAAAGGACACAATGATATAAGCAGATATATTAAAATCCTAAAGATCCTTTGTAATCAATTTAATCAGTATTTTAGTAATCCAATTTATCATAACTATAACATTTCTAATACATCACCTATGACATCTCAATATAAATCAAACATTAATTTTAATAATAACTTTACTAATTTTTTGACTGCAGTAACAGAACACGATGAATTTTAAATAATTAAATTTGTTTTCATATGATACCGCAGTCATAATTAATTCTAAAATTATGAATGAATTACAGGAAGAAACCAATAAGACACTAGATAAAATACTGAAGTGGTTGGATGCAAACAAATTAGCATTAAATATTACTAAAACTAAAATAATGCAATTTCAGACTCACAACAGTTAAATAAGATTTATTATTATTCAGTCGCAGAATTTTTAGCAGATAAACATAAGACTGTGAAATAATAAGACTATTAAATTGTAAATTGATTATACCATTTAAATTATATTGATTATTTTTATATTTAATTTATTGTGATATGTTTTTTTTTTATTATGTATGATTATTTATTTGATTCCATTGATTGGTTTTTGATTATTTTGATATATTTTTCTGATTATTTTTGATAATTTTTTTTTGAATTCCATTGATTGTTTTATTTATTGATTGTTTAATTGAAATTACTATTTTCACTAGTTCTGAACCCAAATTAATATTTTATAACTAAACTTTAAATGAGTTGGATATTTTATTAATTGTGTCTGTTAAGAATAGTGTTAATTATAATTTTTATATCTGGCAACTTTACTTTCGAAATTCTGAACAATAAGTTCGTTTATCGTTTTTCTTTCGTATCGTAAAATAGTTAAAATTTTATAAGACTGCTTCGTAATTTTTATCGCAAAGAGAATGCAATCACTACGTGTTTTATAGTAATAACAATTGTTGCTGAAGCTGGTTAATTGGAAAAGATTCTTCCGTCCGGTAAATCGGGTGATGGTAAGTTCCAGAACTTTTCTCAAGGTAAGTCGAGACGAGCTAAAGGATTCCGGAGCCTGGAACGCCTGGAAACCGATTACTGCACCTACATTGCAGTCAAAATACTGGTAAGTGTCTTATCTTATTAACCCAGCATAGTAATTTGATTTTCGTAGATTTTCATAAGTTTATTTCGTTATTTTCATATAGTTCGTAGTAGTCATTTTTCATATCATACAGTCCATTCATAAACATTCCTTCGGCCAAATTTAAAGATCGAAAAGCGATCTTAGGATAATTTTGTTTCGTTTGTCGTATCTTTATCGTTTCTTATATGTAATTTTCGTAAATTTATGATTATTAATTTTTTTGAATTGTGTTGGTTAAATAGAAAAAGCTTTGCATTGGGTTCCATATTTTGTTTCTAGTTTCAGTATTACCACATTACCATATTGTTATTTTTTTTGTTTAAAAAAAGGCATGGATACAAGTCATAAGACAAGTGTACATGAAAGCGATAGCGATTTTTATCTATAATCGTTTGCGATAGTTTGCACACTTGGTTGGAGGTACTAAAAACCTAATAATAAACGTTCCACTTTGCCTTATTTATTTTATATTGCAATTCTTGCGTTCCATTTAAATATTAGCTACAAAAATATTTGGTTTTGGTACACATTTTGTATATTTATTTGATAATGACTGAATATCATAATAATTCAGGTGATAAAAATCGCATAGCTCGGGACTATGCATTTGCTCTTATCGAGATGATGGAAGGCCAAATTTGCAAGGCTATTGCTTGCAAGATATCAAAGATATTGAAGATAGCTTTCATCAAGCACAAATTGAATTGCTGTCAACGGTTTCACCTTCCGAAGGGGCCACAGAACTCAAAGTGACCTCTCAGTTAGAATCATATCAATAAAGTAAAATCCATAAAATGTATGTTATTAACATTTAATAGGAAACCAGAAATGAATGATAACGGCTTCCGTGCTAAATTACCTAAAATAAACATTACGCCTTTTGATTGTAAGATAGAAAATTGGATTTCTTTTATTCAACTCTTCGATTCATTGATTCACACAAAGGATATCCCAGGAGTAGAGAAGCTTCATTATTTGATGTTGAATGTTAGAGGGTATGCCTTGGACTTAATTAAAAATTTTCCTATTACTAATGAAAATTATATTACTGTCTATAACTCATTATGAAAAGAAAGAGCATTAGTAACCATTTTTTATGAAAAATTTACAAACTGTGAATCCGTGAAAACAAAGAGTAGTTGTGAATTAAAAAGAATTTATCGAACATTTAAAGAAAATATAGAAATTTTAGAGAAACATCAACGACCTGACAAAAAATTTATGCTTTTTCACTTGTTGTGGTCCAAATTAGATGTGGCGACTAAGGATTCGTTTGAGCTTCAGCTTCATTCTGATGTTGATATACCTCAGTTTGAGGAATTATGTAAATTTGTCAAAAAAAGAAGCCAAGCTTTGGAAAACTCGAATAGTAAACCAAATGTTGTTGTTGTTCCTAAACCAGTGGTTAAGAACAAATCGTCGTATATCGTTCCCCCTGTGAGCAAATGTGTTGTTTGCCCAGCAGCCTATCATGATTTGAGCAAATGTTCGGATTTTTTTAAGTTGACACCTACTGCAAGATTTACTGTTGTTAAAGAAAACAGACTTTGTATTTTTTGTTTTCATGCAGGACATACAGTTAAAAATTGTAAGTCATCAGTATATTGTGACAAGTGTAAGAATGGGCACCACACATTACTCCATTTTGATAAATGTGAGGATGAAACTCAACAGCAACCTACTCATAGCACTACTCTTGTTGTTCCTGGAAGTGACTTCCAAGTTTTATTCTCGACTGCGTTGGTTTTAATTAAAAATAATTTTAATAAACTGTTTCCTATCCGCATATTATTAGATAGTGCTAGTGCCTGTAATTTCGTCACATTGTCTTGTGCAGGCTTGGAATCCATATTAAGGATAATGGTCAATCTGTTAATGGAATTGGTCAAGTGTCAACTGATACTCTTGGTTCTATCGATTGTGAGATAGTTCCTTGTAACGGTGACTTCTCATGTAAATTCTCGTTCGAAGCTTTCGTTTTGTCGCAGATTTGCTCTGATATGCCTTCGGGTCAAATCGACGTCTCCTCTTGGAGACATATACAGGAATTAGATCTAGCTGACCCTTTCTTTTACAAACCTGGACCTATTGATATGCTAGTTAACGTCAACCTTCTCGCGTCAAAGGCCAGTTGCTGTCCGCACTGTTTTCGGCAGGATAGTAATGGGTGAATGTGCTACTGACGTTGACTCTTGTCAATCTCGTTTTCGTAATAGGTCTTGTGTTGTTAATAAGAACTACTTATTTGTATCAAATTTATCGTTAGACAACAATATTAAGCGGTTCTGGGAATTGGAAAGTCTTGATCCTCCTAAACCTGTCGTTCTTTCGCAATCTGAATTATCGTGTGAAAATCAGATGGAGGCTTCATTTTGTCGTAATACAGATGGAATGAAAGCCTCAGTTTTCGAGTTCTCGTGAAATTGCTTTTAAGCGTCTCCTAGATTTAGAAAGAAAGTTTAAATTAAACTCTCATTTTCGTACAGCATATGTCAACTTTGTGGATGACTATTTAATCGTCGAATGGTAATTTTTATTACATTCCACATCACGGAATTTTACGCCCTGATTCTGCTACAACACCATTGCGCACTGTTTTCGATGCCAGTGCTAAAGATTCGACAGGAATTTCATTAAATGACTTACGGCTTCCAGGCCCTAAGTTACAAAATAATATTTTTGACTTGTTAGTTAGGTTCCGCTGGCATGCAGTAGTGTTTACGGGTGACATCAAGCAGATGTATCGACAGTTTCTTGTGAATAAAAAGGACTGTGATTATCAGCGCTTTTTATGGCGTTCGTCTCCAGACCAGCATGTGAAAGATTTTCGTTTACTCACAGTGACGTATGGTGTGACTTGTGCCCCGTACCAAGCTCTTTGGTGTATATCTAAGCTAGCCAAGGAATTTTCGTCTCGCTTTACTAGTGGTGCTTCCGTATTAGCCAGAGATACTTATGTCGATGATATAGTGTCAGGTGCGGATTGGGTCGTGAATGCTTTACTTAAACAAAAGGAGCTATTACAAATTTTGTCAACAGCACATATTCATCTGCGCAAATGGGCGTCCAATACCTTGGACTTTTTGAAGGCGTGTCCAGAGGACGATTTACATTCCGATCGCCTTAGAGGATTTGAAGGAGTCTGTGACTTTTCTTTGAAAATTTTAGATCTGTCATGGCTTCCCATAGATGACACCTTCACTTTCAAAGTTTCGTCGAACGATTGTCCATGTACGAAGCGATCAATTCTTTCGGATATTGCTCGTATTTTCGATCCGTTAGGTTTATTGTCTCCAGTTGTATTTTTCGCCAAATATTTAATACAACTTTTATGGTTGTCTGGAGTCGATTGGGATAGTGACGCTCCTAAAAATTTTGTTCAAGAGTAGCGAAAGTTTAAGTCACAGCTATCGCTTTTAAGCTCGCTATCCATCCCTCGTAGAATGATCGAAACTTTCTTGTCGATGCAACTCCATGGATTTTATGATGCCTCGGAGAAGGATTCCTGTGCTGTCATTTATTGTCGTGTCGTCAAAAGTGATGGTTCTATTGTCGCGCGCCTTTGTTGTGCAAAATCGAAAGTAGCCCCACTTCGTCGGTGTTCTATTCCGCGCCTAGAATTATTGGCAGCTGTTTTACTATCGGGCTTGATTATTTCATTCATAGATGCTTTAAAGGAATTTTATGTTTTCGACGACATTTTTGCCTGGTCAGATTCGAGCGTTGCTTTGACTTGGATTCGCTCGTGTCCGTCGAAATGGAAGACTTTTGTGGCAAATAGGGTAGCGAATATACAGGAAAAAGTTCCCCCACCAAAATGACACTATGTTCTGGCTCTGAAATCCCAGCTG
Organism: Apoda limacodes; assembly: GCA_946406115.1. Lineage (NCBI taxonomy): Eukaryota > Metazoa > Arthropoda > Insecta > Lepidoptera > Limacodidae > Apoda > Apoda limacodes. The sequence goes on along the minus strand of OX291563.1, from coordinate 20,263,552 downwards.
ATTGTGGGTCACGTGGTTTATTACCAGCTGACTTAGTCCAGAATGCATCATGGTGGGCGGGACCTCACTGGCTTTCCAATCCTCAGAAATCTTGGCCACAGTCGATAATTTCTTTTGATCAAGCAGCTTCTGATGAACAGAAAATTTATAGTCTGTTTACAGCTTCTAACGTTTCGCTTGTTGATTCAATCTTAAATCGATTCTCATCATTACCTCGCGTTTTGCGTGTTTTAGCCTATTGTTTTCGATATATCCATAATTTAAATATCCATCATTAAAAATCGTTAACTCTGAGTTGTCGACTACAGAAACTAACAACACCTTTCGGTTTCTCGTGAAGCACGTTCAGGAATGTTCCTTTGCATCTGAGCTCCGTTACTTATCGAAAGAGAAATCGTTTCTATCTCTGCCCAAACCCATTCGAAAATTATCCCCATTTTTGGATGAACAGTGTATTCTAAGGGTGGGCGGTCGTCTCTCCAAAGGAGATCTAACCTTCGATGTTAAACATCAACTTTTACATTTAATTATGATTATATGATTAACAACGTTGATAATTGAAGATTATCACAAACGGTTTATGCATCCTTGATTGCAAACTTTGCAAAACATATTAGCTCAAGAGTTTTGGATATTGTCTTCGAAAAGGCCTATACATGCAGTGATTTCATTTTGCATGAAATGTTTTCGTGCTCATCCCAAGGTTGCTTCATCACCTGTTATGGGCAATTTACCGACCTTTAGCATTAATCAAATAAAACCATTCTCCTCTTGTGCGGTTGATTATGCCGGTCCTTTTGACGTATGTCTCGGTCGAGGCCGAGGCTTGCGCACATTAAAGTCGTACATATACATTTTCGTGTGTACGGTCACTAAAGCCATTCATATAGAGCTCGTGTCAGAGTTATCGTCCGAGGCTTATTTGGCAGCCTTACGACGTTTTGTTTCCCGTCACGGTCGTTGCTCTAGATTAGTTTCTGACCAATGTACTAATTTCGTGGGAGCTTCAAATATTATGCACGATTTGATGGCAAAGGCTTCGAAAGCCGAACAAATTGATTTTGTTTTTAACCCTCCTGGTAGTCCGCACTTCTCGAGTCTAGCAGAAGCTGGCGTTAAATCTGTCAAAACTCATTTACATTGAGTAATAGGTTTACAACGTCTTACTTACGAAGAATTCTATACAGTTTTGACCCAGATAGAAGCCATGTTGAATTCGAGACCTTTATCGCCTCTTAGCTCGGATCCTAACGATTTTTCCGTTTTAACCCCAGGCCATTTTCTCACTTTAGAGCCGCTCAGTATTTTACCAGAAAGTAACTTACTTGATGCGAAAGTTGGCAATTTACAAAGATGGAAACTTTTACAGCAAGTTCATCAAGACTTTTAGCGTAAGTGGCATATAGAATATTTACACACATTGCAACAACGCCATAAATGGTTTGATAACAAGCAAAGGCAAATCTCGGGATTCCTATTGTGAAGCAGCGGAAAAGGGTAGATCTCCCGCTAGGCGAGGTGTTATGCCTTGGGACCGCCGTGGTCCACTTAACTTGCGATTCAGTTTGAATATATGCTGATCTATTGATGAAACTTTGATAGCACGATAAAGGACGCGTTGTAAGTTGTAAGTTTTCATTATAGCAGATTCTCGCAACAAAAAAAGGTCTGTCCCCAGCCTGGGCTGGTATTTATAGCCTCTTCTGCATTTACCTTCCCCTAACTCCTCAAAATAACCATAAATTACCAATTTATTAAAGACCTAGGTTGTTCTCTTAAAAACCTTGTGATAAGTTCTGGCTAGGCTTTTGGGGTTGGGTGAAGTTTCATCGATAGGCTTAAAATTCGATAAGTGACCGATTAGTACTTAATTTTACTTTGTTATTCCAAAACAAAATTAAAAGAATAGTTTTTGTATACTCATTAATGTAAATTAATTAATGAAGAAAAATAAGAAATCCCGCTGTCCAACCCTGTTCATTCATCCTTCCTGTTCATTGTTGACGAAATGACGGCTCTGGTCTACAACTTTGCCAAATACGGGTGATAAACAATGAATTGTTACTAGAGTTTAGAATTTTTCATATTAATAGACTGAAGATATCAGTAGACTACAGATATTAATAGACTACAGATATTAGTAAACTAGAGATATTAGTAGACTAGATGTATTAATAGACTAAAGATATTAGTAGACTAGAGATATTAATAGACTAGAAGATATATTAGTAGTGTTATCACCGCTATGAGACTGCAACACAAACTGCATCTATAAATGTTCTTACTGGTATGAAATATTTTTCAATGTCAAATACGTTCATGTTAAGCTATACGTTAACACAATCTATCTTTTCTGATAGGGACCTGCTTTAGAATTAAGAAAATGTAATTATAATAAGTTTTAAAATTGTAATCAGTAAGGTAAAAGTAGGGTATTTTTGATTTTTTTCCCCTCTTTACTAATTTTTGTAATCGAAAATAACCGTTGTCGACGCACGACTATCCCTGAAAAAAACGGATATTTTACTTTAGTATTTGTTTACTAAATTAGACCACACGTAGGCCTCAAGAAAAATTAAGTCGTACTTACGGTTGGCGTCAGATGTTTTTGATCACTTTGTGTAAAATGGGTTGTATTGTGTTTGGGTTGTATATTTCTGTTGTGTATTAATTTTTTTTTACGCAAACCGAAATTAATTTATAATTATCTCAAGAAACGTGGCAGCCGCACCTAAGTATTCTGACTGACTGATGCGCGCACACGCACAGAGTAAGCTCACGCCGCGCCGGTCCGAACATTCTTTTCAGAACAAACCCCCGCCCCAGCCTGACCGTGTCTGGATGAGTATAAACCGAGCCAGAGCCATGAATCTACTGGCAATCGAGAAAGCGTCGCGACGGCACTCTTCAGCACTGAATCCCCTACCATGACCTCTGCAATCCGCGGGATACCGTCCGAACCAGGGAATAATTGCACGATGCGACCTAAACGCCATTGCAAAGGCGATGTGGGTGCCGAGTCAGCATTATACGTATGCGCAGCGACAACTGCTACCCGGTGACGAGGCATCCTCAGTCGTCTCTGGTCCCGGTTCGAGAGCGCGCGCTCTCACCTTGTATACATATTGTATAACGTTTCGTGTATCTTTATTATTGTAACGTAGTGTACACTAACAACATTTGTTAACCTAAATTTTGGAGTCAGAAAACAGAGGAGTACCAAGTGGTGGGACGAATAGGGTGACGTGCACAATAGTCCCCCACATACTAGTGACCCCGACGCTGATTTTTGAGCGTTTTCAACCGACGTGATTTTATCAGGTTGATCTAGGTGGTCATACTGGTGATACCCCACACAACAGACGAACAAGCCGAAACGTATACGATGGACTGCAGAGTGAGACGACTCTACTCGCCGGCAAGAAGCTGTACCCGACGGCAAATTAACAGCTATTCATTGAAAGATTTGATTATTTTTTATAGAAAAATGGAACAAACGCCAGCAACAGCGTCTACGGCAACACAAGGTCAACAAGCCGGACAAGCTGTTGACCTATCACCTATATCGACGTCTACGGGAATATCATATTTTTGGAGTGATATGCCCAGAGTGTGGTTTGCCCAGTTCGAGTTAATTATGGTACCACAAAAGCAAAGTGATAAGGTGAAATATACAATGGGCAGTTAGGGACACAACGACCATCACAACTGCTCAGAAGAATGTCAGAGTTAGCGCGTAACACCCAAGTATCGGACGAGATGTCAAGACTTCCAGCCGCAGTAAGGGCACTATTAATAGTGAGCCAAGATACGAAGTTAGAAAATTTGGCACTAATGGCAGACAAGATAGTTGAAAATCTGCTCCAGACTGAAGTAGCTGAAATAAGGCCAGACAGATCGCCGTCACCGAATTCACCCAACCAACTGCTTCAATTGTCACTTGAAGTAAAAAACCAAAGTAACGAAGTGCAAGAGTTAAGGTCATCGAGATAAGGTCAGTACCAAGCAAGAGGTAGGATGAGGAGCTGGGGAAGAAACCGTTCCAGTTCTAGGTCGCAGAGAGCAGGTCCAGCAGCTCGTCGAACGCCCGAAAGTCCAGACTGGCTGAGTACGCACTATTTCCGCTATGGAGCGAGGGCAACGAGATGTGAGACGCCGTGCAACTTCACACAGAGCTAAGAAAACTAGATGCTTTACGCTCACGCAAGGTGGAAGTTTCCGTAACGCCGACCGAAAGTCACCGTTTGTGCATATCGGACACTAAAAACAATTTGCGTTTTTTTAATAGACACTGGTGCTAACGTTTCAGTGATACCGGTAAAGTGCGTGAAAACAAAAAATCGACGCGAGTGTGAGTATAAATTGTTTGCCGCGAACAATACAGAAATTAAAACGTACGGTTCCGTAACGTTAGAACTAAATTTAGGACTCCGTAGAGCATATAAGTGGCCTTTTGTTGTTTGTGACATCAAACTACTATTAGGTGCCGATTTTTTAAGGACTCATAAGTTAATAGTAGATTTATTTAAAGTTAATAGATTATTTAACTAATTTACGTGCAATTGGGTCGATTGTAAGTTGTAGTGATCCCTGTATAAAAAGTATCCAGAGTGATCATCCATACTACGACTTATTAGAAAAATACTCGGAAATTACTTAACAGATTTCGTTTAAGGATCCGCCGAGTCACTCTGTGTTCCACCATATTGAAACTACGGGACCGCCGGTATATGCTCGTCCAAGGCCATTACCGCCAGCCCGTTATAATAAAGTTAGGGAGGAGTTTCGTGCAGGAACTAGGTATTTGTAGACCGTCAAAGGGCCCTTGGTCGAGCCCTCTTCAAGTGGTTCCCAAGAAGGATGGAGGCACCAGGCCCTGTGGAGACTATCGTCGGCTGAACGCAGTCACTTAGCCGGACAGATCCCCAATTCCAAGGCTGCAAGACTTCACACTTGGACTAGCAGGTAAGAACATTTTTACAAAATTAGACATAACTAGGGCTTATCATTTTATCCCTGTCACTCCTGAGAATGTGGAGAAGACAGCAGTGTCTGAACCCATGGGTTTAGTGGAATGGACACGATTATCATTCGAATTAAAAAATGCAGTACAGACATTCCAGAGATTTATGGATAATACAGTTTTAAAAGGTATTGAAAATTTTAGGAATCCGCAGGAAAATAATTCTTTTTTATCTTGTTACATTGATGATTTGATTATAGCATCGGATAATGAAATCTTGCATAAAAGTCATTTAGATAAAGTGTTCCAACGTTTTTCAGAAATAGGATAAATCTAAAATGTATTTTTGGTCAGAGTACTGTGTCATTAGGCCACTTCCCAAAAAAGTTTAAGCCATAACAAAGTACCCAAAACCAGAGCCGGTCGAAGAATTACGTCATATTTTGGGTATTATGAATTTTTATAGGGCACACTTAGAATATGCAGCAGATTATCAGGCCGTGCTGAATAGGTATCTGCACAACTCGAAAAAAAGAGACAAGACTAAAATTGTGTGGACAGAAAGTGCAGAAAAGGCATTCGAACAGTGTAAGGCAATCCTAAAAAGCGCCGTTACATTGTCTCATCCAGAACCCGATGTTCTCTTAGCGCTTATGACGGACGCATTGAATACTTGCGTAGGAGCCCTACTTCAGCAGTGGATTAATAAGGCGTGGAAACCGTTAGGATATTTTTCGAAAAAAATATCTGATACTCAGCAAAAGTATAGTACCTATGATAGGGAGCTAACTGCTATATATATGGCATTGATTCATTTTAGAAAAATTGACGAAGGACGTGATTTCACCATTTTTACAGATCATAAGCCGCTCACACACATGTTTACAAAAGTAGGTACAGATAAAGAAAATCCGAGAAGGACTAGGCAGTTACTGTTTATTAGCGAGTTTACAAGCAATATTGCCTATGTCAGGGGTGGACTCAATGACGTTGCTGACGCCCTATCCCGCGTGGAGGCGATAGTCTGCCCCACGGTGGTCGATTATGACGAAATGGCACGTGCGCAGGAAACGGAAGATCAGGTTACGCTCACGTTGGCTGAGCCGAACAGCAATCTATTGTTCAAACAGGTAAGCATACCTAATAGTAATATACCAATTTATTGCGAAATGTCGACTAAGAATGTCAGATCTTATGTACCTAAGACATATAGGAAAATAGTGTTTGATTCAGTTCATGGGACAAGTCATCCAGGTATTAGGACTACAAAAAAATTGGTATCCCAAAGATTTTTTTGGCCAGAGATAAATAAAGACGTAGGAAAAATGGAAAAAGCGTGTATCCAATGTCAAAAAGTAAAAATTAATAGACATACTGTATCAGAATTAGGAAAATTCCCTGAAAGAGGACGTTTTGACCACATACATACAGACATAGTTGGACCGTTACCAATAACTGAGGAAGGTTACCGTTATTGTTTAACGATAATAGATCGTTTCACGCGTTGGCCGGAAGCTATCCCGCTAAAGTATATTACCGCCGACACAGTAGCGAAAGTGATATTTGAAGGGTGGATTTCGAGATTTGGATGTCCCACCTATTTAACTTCTGATCAGGGTAGACAGTTCGAGAGTGAGCTTTTACAAAGTGTAATCAAAATGTTAGGTATAAAAAAGTCTAGAAGTTCTAGTTTTCACCCGATTTGCCAAGGTATTATTGAAAGTTTTCATCGCAGTATGAAAGTAGCTATAAACACTAGGTTAACTAACAACACTTCATGGTTTAATGAACTACCTTCGGTAATGCTAGGACTGAGGTCAGCATTTCGAAGCGACACAGGTGTAAGCGCGGCGAAGATGACTCTAGGCCAAACTTTACGTTTACCAGGCGATTTTTTTCAATGTGACCAGTATACGTACGTGCAGAAATTACGTCAGCAAATAGGTAAGTTGAAATCTCAGTCACGAGAGACAAGCGATTCGAGAAAAATTTTTGTTCATGTAGATTTAAAAACTTGTTCTCACGTTTTTGTTAAAGATGACGCTGCTAAAAAACCGCCCATACCGCGTTTTAAGAAGGGATAATAAAGTATTCTTAGTCGAATTCCCGAATAGGCAATCATTTATTTCAGTAGAGTTTATTTCAGTAAGCAGGTTTCAGTGCTTATACGTTAAATGACGATTGCAATGATAACGTTAGATGTACAAAACCAAATGGTAAAGTACAAACGGAACACGAATCGCTTAGCGGACCGCTTGTAACTTACACTACCAAAAGTGGTCGTACCAGTAGGAAACCAGTGCGATTTTTGTTATAGAATGTTTATATAAGTAATTAAAATTTTTTAGTCTATGTTATATTTGAAGTAATATAATTGTGCATTTATTGTAAATTGTTGTCATTAGAAATCATATAGTGTCGACGATTTTGTGTATATTTTATTTTTAATTGGTAAAAATTATTTTTAAAATGGGTATAAGTTACAGTAAAAACGAAAAGTTATTATTACCTAAAATGGCGCTAATAGCGCAAGCCAAAGTAAAACGATAGAAAATATACAGACTTATGGCATTTTACTAATCATAATATTTGTATGGATCATGGTGATGACCATATATATGTGTTGTAGAAATTGTCGAAAATTTACGAAAAAATGGTTAAGGCAAGAGGTCCTTACGTCAATGACGACAGGTCAACAGAAAACTGCGCAGACTGTTTAGTTGAAAAAGTATTTTTGGTAATATTATTTTATTTTTGTGTTGTGATTTTTTTTTTTTTTTTTTATTTTTTTATACCACTAAGGTGGCAAACAAGCTTACGGCCCGCCTGATGGTAAGCGGTCACCGTAGCCTATGGACGCTTGCAACACCAGGGGTATCACTTGCGCGTTGCCGACCCTTCAGAAATCTAATAACTTCTTTCTTGAAGAACTCCATACTGTAGTCCTTGCAGAATACCTTGGCAGGGAGCTCATTCCACAACTTAAGCGTTCGCGGGAGGAAGTTTCTCTGAAACCGCACTGTACGCGACCATTTAGGTTCTAAAGTGTGAGAATGGATTCCCTGCCGATGGCGAGCGGTGCGATGGTAGAAAGTAGCCGTGGGCATCATTTCGAACAATTCCTCAGAACACAACCCATTGTACAAGCGGTAGAACACACACAGTGAGGCAAAGTCTCTCCTTAGACTTAAGGGCTCGATACCGCAAGTGAGTTTGGAATCGTCGACAAGCCCGTCGTTGAACCGAGTCAAAAGGGCCAAGCTGGTATCCGGGTGCACCTGCCCAGAGATGGCAGCAGTACTCCATATGGGGCCGAACTTGCGACTTGTAAAGTAACAACCTTTGCCCCGACGTGAAGTACTGCTTCGCTCTGTTGAGTACACCAAGTTATTTGGACGCCAGCTTCACCTTATCTGATAAATGATCTCGGAACTGAACATCGCTGGAGATGTCGACACCAAGGATCCCAATGCTCTTGGAGATGGAGAGGGGAGTGTTCTGGAATTGTGGGACTACAGTGAATGGAGTTTTCTTAGCGGTGAACGCGCACACTTGTGTCTTTGTAGGGTTGAATCGGACCAAGTTTACCCGTCCCCAGTCAGAGACCTGGGACAGTGTGGTCTCGATTTGAGACACAAGTTCTCCGCGGTTTTCCTCCACAACGGAACGAGGGATGTTTGCACGACCCGTGTAAAAAGCGTCTCCAGTACTGTCATCTGCATAGCAATGTATGTTGTTCATGTCCAACATGTCATTGATATGCAGTAGAAACAACGTAGGAGACAGCACAGAGCCTTGCGGGACACCAGCATTAATGTCCATGCTATCAGAGCAACTACCGTCAACTACGGCTCGTATGCGTCTGCCGGACAAAAAGCTAGCCACCCATTTGCACAAACCCTCGGGCACTCCGTAAGATGGCAACTTCGATAGAAGACCGCGGTGCCTGACCCGATCGAACGCCTTCGCTATGTCCAGGCTACATGCCAATGCCTCCCCCTGACTCTCAATGGCTAGTGCCCATCGGTGTGTGAGATACACTAGAAGGTCACCAGTCGAGCGACCGTGGCGAAAGCCATATTGGCGGTCGCTGAGCAGGTCATGTTTTTCTAGGTATCTCAAAAGCTGTGTGTTGATCACACGCTCCATCACCTTAGAGAGGAGAGAGGTAATAGCAATAGGCCTGTAATTCGATGGATCTGATCTATCGCCCTTTTTGGGCACCGGGTGCACATTCGCAGTCTTCCATGAAGACGGAAATTGCCTAGTGTGGTAGGAAAGCGCGAAGAGGCGCGTGAGTACAGGACATAACTCAGGAGCACACTGCTTAAGCACCACTGCTGGTATACCGTCTGGCCCACTCGACTTATGAACGTCTAGAGAAAGTAACGCCCGCCTGACCTCCCGCTGCGTTATGGAGATTTCCGGCATGGTCTTACCGCACCACGGTATAGTAGGTGGTACAGCGCCTTCATCGTTCATATTCGAGTTCGAGGCAAAGAGACTGCCCAGTAGATCGGCTTTCTCTTTAGCACTATGGGCCAAGTCACCATCGGTCTTTCGCAGTGGTGGTAACGACGACTGGCAGAAGTTCCCTTCGGCAGCTTTGGCAAGCGACCAGAAAGCACGACTCCCAGAAGGATAGCTCGCAAGTCGCCCACCTATTTTGCCGATGAATTGGAATTTTGCTCTGGCAGTTGCTTTCTTACTGAACCTCGAGGCAGCATTTAATTTGCGTTTTAACTCAGAAATATTCGGATCCTTATTAAAACGAGCCGTGGTCCAAGCCTCATATGCATTTTGCTTAAGAATTTTAGCTTTTCTGCAAGACCTATTAAACCATTTTTTGACGCCGGCAGCTACTCGCAGGTTAGGAATATAGCATTCCATACCAGCAAGGATTGTCTCAGTGACTGCGGCTGCGCAGACGTCAGGATCTTCTGAGTTAAAGCAGATCTGCCTCCACGGGTACTATGCGTAAAATTCTCGCAATCCATCCCAGTCTGCCGACTTATAGTGCCACACACGACGCCAATTAGTTGGCCCAGAAGGATCAGGTTGTGTGCATGACACTTGAGTCCGAACGAGACAGTGGTCCGAGGAGCCAAGAGGCGCATCCACTGAGACGGAGTATCCGTCCGGACGAGTAGTCAGCAGAAGGTCCAGTAAGGAGCTCGTATGTTCCTCTATATCTGGTATTCTCGTTGGAGAAAGTACCAGCTGAGAGAATCCATAGGTCAGAGCAAATTCATGAGCAGATATCCCAGCATAGTTATTGGTTCGAGAACTGAGCCACTCGCGATGGTGGGCGTTAAAGTCTCCCAAAATAACTAGTTCTGCTGTGGGATATTGCTCTAGAACTTTGTCAGTCGTCAAACTCAGGTGCGTGAAGAGTCGAGTTACGTCCGTGTCACCGCTATGAGACCTGTATAGGCACGCATAGATACGAGTGTGGCCGCCGTAATCTACGCGCACCCACAATATCGACAGGTCCCTGTCTTCAAGGTTGAAAGTGTTATTTAGATTAAAGATGAGGATTCACTGCACTGACAGCTTAGAGGACAAAAGGTGCGGTACTAGAACTGCCAAAGCTTGCCACAGATGATACGGTTGCTGGCACGGTGGGCGGAAGGGCCCCTGATCCCCCTCTGTTGTAGTAGCCGGGTCCACTCCGGTCTCCTTCTCCGGCACGACTACCACTTCAGATACTTTACACAGGCTGGCGAATCAGCCTCCCAGGGCGGAGATTAAGTGATCCCTGGGTTCGGGATCCCGTTCAACCTGCGGGCGGCCAGCGGTCAGCCGTTTCATCAGGTCTCCCTGACCGCCGAACCAGCACGCCGCGTCTACGCCGAGCATGACAGCAACAAGTACCGCCGGTCCTCCGCTGTCCGCGCAGCGAATCCTCAAAGAGCTCTGGCAACCTTACTCACCGCCAGGAACACAACACTACTCAATGTTAGTGTTATTGTGGCCGCGGTTTTCTGTAACGTGGAGGTACTTCCCCAGTTCGGGCCGCTCATTCGAGCAAGTACTCGCTATGCCCTGCTTTAGTTGTTCGGGTGGCTTATTCGAGCGAGTACTTGCAGTGCCCTACCTCTCTTAAGAGTTTTAGTAGTTGTGTGAACAAACCCTACAAATGTGTTACGATTTTTTTATTCTCTAGTGTTTCTTTTAATATTGTACTTGTGTTTAGATTACGACATATATTGGGATAAAGTTTTGTATAATATTTTTTGTAATTAATAATTTTTGTTGTTTATTGAGTGTTTGGAAATTTATATTTTTTTTACTTTTGTATAGTTTTACATTATTTTCAGTATTTACAAATGGTATCTTAAGCTTTTGACAATGTATAATGTTAATTTTTGTTTGATCAAAAGTAACTTGTGTGGTATGTAATACTTACCTATTGTTTTGTAATAGTAATCAAGTACCTAAGTAACGTAGCTAAGTATGAGGCGACTCGAGGCGAACCGTCTGCGCACGGTAATTTGACGCAGCAAAGCTGCGAGCGCACCTTATCGCATGATCATAAGTTGTGACGATGATGAAAAAGGTTGAAAGTTAGCCTACTTCATAAAGAGTTAGTTTTTGTAATGTTTTAATGTTTTTATAAGGTTTTAAAAATTTTTTTTAGAAGGGGACGATTGTGGGTGCCGAGTCAGCATTATATGTATGAGCAGCGACGACTGCTACCCGGTGACGAGGCATCCTCAGTCGTCTCTGGTCCCGGTTCGAGAGCGCGCGCTCTCACCTTGTATACATATTGTATAACTATTCGTGTATCTATATTATTGTAACAGAGTGTACAGTAACAAGTAAAAGAAAGTACTTATACAAGTTCGTTGTATCATTTGTTAACCTAAATTTTGGAGTCAGAAAACAGAGGAGTACCAAGTGGTGGGACGAATAGGGTGACGTGCATAATAGTCCCCCACAACGGTAAATTGGAATCTTTTAAGAGGACAAGGTCCCCGACGCGCGGAAGGTTAGTTTTATCCGTCCACCGAACCCGTTGCTGCCAGAAATGTAAATATTCTGAGGACCGCCGATGGTGGAACAATTGCGTAATTTGTTGAAGCAACTGAAAACGCGATAACCGATTATCTGACACATCGATGAAGGGGTATTCAGGCAAGGAGGTTAAAGGACTACCGATAAAGAAATGGCCTGGAGTTAGGTCATTAGGATCTGACGAGATCGGACAAAGCGGTCGTGAGTTTAACACCGCTTCGACATTGCAAAATACCGTTTGTAATTCCTCAAACGTGAGGACTGTTTCACCAATCACACGACGGAAGTGAGTTTTGGCGACCTTGACAGCTGCTTCGAAAATACCGTACCCAACCTAAGGATAGGCGGGAGGATCAAAAATCCAAGTCATGCCTCGTTTGGACAACTCCGAGTCAATATACTTGTGATTGTCCGACAAAAACTGAAGACCGAGACACGGAGACATGTTGAAGGTCCGAAAGTGTCTTATAAAAGCGTAGCCTCCGGTCAACGGTGTGTCCCATTCGAGACCAAAAATCCAGAGCTCCTGTAGGAAATATTTGGCCCAAAAGACTACAGGAGCCACACAACCGTTGGGATCAAAGACACACGCTACTGTGGACAGAACCAGCCTCTTAGTCCATATCTTCGTTGTGTACGACGGTTCAACGAAGTAGGTGAAGATATCCTGAACTGGCAGATACTGAATTCCGAGGACCGCGATTGAGTCAGGATTTTCAGGATTCTGGAAGAGGTGGGGAACATCCTGCTGATGTTCTGATGACAAGTCTTCCAAGACGGCAGGGAAGTTGGAAATCCATTTCCTCAGTTCATAACCACTTGCTCGTAACAAGCCGATTAGCTCATCCCTCAGGACTAACGCCTCTTCCACAGAAGAAGCACCCGTACAAATATCGTCGACGTAGGCGTCAGAAGGAAAATTCAGGCGCTCACGATCGGCCACATGTAACAATGAGCGAATTGCTATAAACGGGCTCGACTTTAGCCCATAGGAATTAGTGTTGAGCTCATAAACAACCAATGGAAAGGCCGGATCCTCTCTCCACAAAATGAGCTGAAACCACCTATCTTCAGGGTGTATCATGACCTAACGGAGCATCATACATAATAGCATAATACAACCTGGTGGCGAGGAAACCCAGTTAAGATGTCCGAGTAACTACCTGAAGCTTTGGTCCCGACATCAGGCAGTCGTTCAAGGATACACCCGAAGAAGATACGGCGCCGACCCATCGAACACCACCCGTATCTTACCATTTTTAAAGACGGCGTGATGTGGAACAAAATAATGTTCGTTGCCTTCCAACTCGAACTGCGAAACCGACATGTGACTTAGAGATTCGTATTCGCGCATAAAATCTACGTATTTTGTGCAGAATTCTCTATCACGACGCATCCGGCGCTCCATAGATAATAATCTTTTTTTCGGCTATTTTCCAGGAGTCACACAGGCGCGGACCAGGGGATAAGAAAGGCAGTCGAGTGAAAAACCGGCCAGAACTTAAACGACCCGTATTGGCGAGAAAATAAGACTCGCACTCGCCGTCGATTGGTCGAGTCCGTGACGCCGGGGAAGGGGGCTTCGATTTCTCAAAAACGCTTAAGGGAGTCAGCGAGCGACGTCAACAATGAAACAAAAATACAATTACAACAGCTAGTACAATAAAACACTAAAAGAACAATAATAATTTAATAATATAGTCTATGGATGGTTACGGGCTTTACAGGCGCTGCGTGTGTTTTAGCGCATAAAAGATTAGTGCTGACGTTACCATCGCTGTTTATTGTGCGTAAGTATATACAAGCTGCGTAGGCATCTTGCGAAGCACCTACCAAGCAGTGGAGTTCTATGAAGACAGAAGAAGAGTATGACAATAAGACATTTAAAAATGAAATGTTTTTTATAAATAAATAATAAATCGCTGGTTTAACATTTCTGAAAAACTAGTCAATTTCCTTCCTGGTGGAAGGGACTTTAACACTGACTTCTTTAAAACGCTGACTTTTTGACACAGGTTCATCCTAAAGACGTTGTGATGTACTCACCAATAGTGGATTTATGTCAGGGCAGGCCGATTGCCAGGCCTGTTCCAAATACGGGACCGAGCAGTTTAAAAATTTGTAAGCAAATTTGCTTTTCAAAACAAAGAATCTAAAAGTAGTAGCAAAGTTTGATGGTTTCAAAAACGGCAGACGGAAAACATAAGCAGGTAGGTCGAAAATCCCTCATTTTTTTTTATACCACTAAAGTGGCAAACAAGCACACGGTCCGCCTGATGGTAAGCGGTAACCGTGGCCTATGGACGCTTGCAACACTAGAAGTATCACACGCGCGTTACCGACGCTTCAAAAATCCAATAACTTCTTTCTTGAAGAACCCCATACTATAGTCCTTAGAGAAAACCTTGGCAGGGAGCTTATTCCACAACCCAAGCGTTCGCGGGAGGAAGTTTCTTTGAAACCGCACTGTACGTGACCATTTCGGTTCTAAGGTGTGAGAATGAATTTCCTGCCGATGGCGAGCGGTGCGATGGTAGAAAGTAGCCGTGGGCATTATTTCAAACAATTCCTCAGAACACATCCCATTGTACAATCGGTAGAACACACACAGGGAAGCAAAGTCTCTCCTCAGACTTAAGGGCTCGATACGGCAAGTGAGTTTGGAATCGTCGACAATTCTCACAGCTCGTCGTTGAACCGAGTCAAAAGGGCCAAGCTGATATCCGAGTGCACCCGCCCAGAGATGGCAGCAGTACTCCATATGGGGCCGAACTTGTGACTTGTAAAGTAACAACCTTTGCCCCGGCGTGAGGTACTGCTTCGCTCTGTTGAATACACCAAGTTTTTTTGGACGCCAGCTTCACCTTATTATGTAAATGATCTCGGAACTGATCATCGATGGAGATGTCAACACCAAGGATCCCAATGCTCTTGGAGATGGAGAGGGGAGTGTTCTGGTATTGTGGGACTACAGTGAATGTGGTTTTCTTAGCGGTGAACGCGCACACTTGTGTCTTTGTAGGGTTGAATCGGACCAAGTTTACCCATCCCCAGTCAGAGACCTTGGACAGTGTGGTCTCGATTTGAGACACAAGTTCTCCGCGGTTTTCCTCCACAACGGAATGAGGGATGTTTGCGCGACCCGTGTAATAGGCGTCTCCAGTACTGTCATCTGCATAGCAATGCATGTTGTTGATGTCCAACATGTCATTGATATGCAGTAGAAACAACGTAGGAGACAGCACGGAGCCTTGCGGGACACCAGCATTGTCCATGCTATCACAGCAACTACCGTCAACTACGGTTGGTATGCGTCTGCCGGACAAAAAGCTAGCCTACCATTTGCACAAACCCTCGGGCACTCCGTAAGATGGCAACTTCGATAGAAGACCCCGGTGCCAGACCCGAACGATTCATTCATCTAGGATTGAAGCACCCAAGGGCAAAAGTGATGGCCCTTGAGTGAATATTTATATTTTTGGGGCCAAGATGTTTAATTTGCTGATTAAATCAGATTTTAAATTTTGAGTAACTGAATCCGAAAGGTAAAGTTTACATTTTGCATTATTAAGATCCAGACCTATGGTGCTAAATTCGTCAATGAGAGTGCGGAGGTCTTCAAGGACGGTAGAAACCACTCCACCAATAATTCCGTTATTTAAGTATCATACATTAGTTTATAGAATTTAGTTTTATAATGATAGGGTGAATATCCAAACTTAAAATAGCTATGCCAAGTGGGTCGCTTTGCGAACAGCCTTCGGCAGATTCCAAGAATAACATTGCCAAAGATAAGAGAAAATTATGGGCATGTTTTCTTTAATTTGTTTGAGTAGTGTACTCCTGTCGGCGGAGTTTTTTCAAATCCACCTTCTAAAATACTTTACTCCTTTATTAGACAAAATATTTTTTCAAACTCTTAAAAGTTTCACAAAATAAAAAGCTAATAACAACCATTTTCACAATAAATTACTATTTGTACTAAATATTTTTATTGACTTTATTATATATAATTCGTTTAATTCTCAAAAAAGTACATTGTTTACATTAAGAATCCTTATCAGGTAAATAGTAATGTAACATATTTTGTGGGTCACTAGCAACTAAACAAGGCCTAGCCTGTATTTTAGATGCTAGTCTCTTCCAGTGTTAATGACCCATGACAAAAGTTAGGTACTAGTACCGAGGTAACGACAAAAATACAAAATATTACATAACATTAAATTGATATTAATAACAAACATTATAGATGTTATAACATTTAAAATGACCTTGTTAGTTACCAGTAAAAGTAAATTAAGGTAAAATAATATTGGAGGGTAATGCGTAGTGGTATTGATGACTTGTACTTAACTAACTCGTTCTATGCAACAGGTTGCCGATTAGTGAAGTAGCTAATTATGTACGTTACCACTAAAACTAAGAACCTAAGAATATTTATTACGAAATAATGAATCAATAGCAAATAATATAAGATTATTATAATAAAATACAAGTAGCATTCTAGTATGTGTGGTGTGTGTGTGTGTGTGTGTGTGTGTGTGTGTGTGTGTGTGTGTGTGTGTGTGTGTGTGTGTGCGCGCGTTTTATTATAATTTTTTTTGCACATAATTTTGTCGGTCACTTTAATATAGTAAAAAGATTTTCGATTTCGTGGTAGTTTTTAGTTTTCAGCCATTTTGTCAAATATTAATAACTTTGTTAAGTTTATTGTAAAGCATTGGGCCGAGGTAACATTGGAATTTACGTATAAAAGAAGTTCTAGATAATGGAATTTGACATACTTTATCTTTACGACGCGAGGTTGATTGCACCGGGTTGTAAGGAAGTTTCGTGTGTTGCAGAATTATGGTATCTCTTATAAATAACTGCCTAACTGAAAGTATATCACAATTAAGGTACAGTTCAGAAGTAGAATAACGAAAAGGCTTGAAAGACACACAGCACTTTTAAAAGGGCACGCTGTGCACGTTCTAATTTTATTAGGTGCGTCTTTCGAGCCCCACTCCATGATGTTATACAATATGTCAAGATAGACTGTCCCAGAGCATAATAGACAGTTTTCAACAACTTAAAGTCTGCTACATGTCGCAAGGATTTGAATACATAAATTAATTTACGAGTTCTCTGAGCCAGTATATCAATTTGAGGTTCCCAGGATAACGTTTCGTCCAGTATAACACCGACGTATTTTATAGTTTCCGATTTCTTTAAGTCTGGACAGTTGCATTTTTCAAAATTTGAGCACTTGTGATTTTTAATTTTAAAGTTATGCTCTATAGAAATAACACCTTTTTTAAAACCATAAGTCATATAATTAGTTTTAGAAATGTTTAGAGTTAGAGAGTTATTTTGAAGCCAGTTAAATACCTTTTGGATACCTGTTTCTGCAACAACTCTAGCACCTTCCCAAGTTTTGTCAAAGAAAACGAGTGCAGTGTCGTCGGCATACGCAAATGTTTTACACTGGTTAAGATTTAAGTTGCACAAATCGTTTATATACATTAGGAAGAGGCTAGGACCGAGTACACTGCCTTGAGGTACACCAGAGTTAACATCTATCTCTGTACTATAGTAGTCTCCTATCTTTACTTTTTGTAAGCGATTTGTGAGGTAGTCCTGAAATAAAGCCAATACATTACCTCTAATTCCAATCCTCTCCATTTTGTCCTACAGGATAGAAACAGAAAATTAAGAGAAGCAGCTTCACAACCATCTCTTATGTCAAAACCCAATTGGGTAGGCCAAAAAGAAAACGAAAGCTGAGGAAATATGGTTTTTGCAACAGTTTTCGAGGCAATGCGCCGGAGGGTGCAACCAACCGCTATTGGTCAAATGCCTCCTCCTTTTTAAAGGAGGGCGCACAAATATGTCCCATAGAGAATTTATTAAGGTTGTTAAGATGGTCATTACTACCTCCCCCACGGGGAGATTGAAAATTTAAATTTAAAAGAGTTACAAAACTATTATTGATGTGATCTAGTAGCAGTCACTGGCCGCCATAAAAGGCCGCCATAAAAAACATAAAAGTTAAATTCTGTCAAAATAGGTTTATAGGTAAGTAGGTAAATATTAAATATCACTGTAATTTTTTAAAATGTTGATTTGGTAGTTACAATTAACTTATTATTAAAAATGCAAAATTAAACGTTGTATCAAAATTGGTCCACGAACAAACGACAGACAGACAATCAGTCCAAAAAAAGGGACACCTAAACAGCACTGACGCAAGTCCAGTCCTCGTTCTATTCCGTAAAGTTTGTTTTTTAGTGTTTGAGTGACTTGATTTCAATTCTCATGCTATGTTGTCTTTTTGTTTTTATAATGATATAGTCTGAAATAAAATCCTAAATTGCTTATGAAAAGTCGATAAGCGAATAAAGAGTAAGCGATTAAAGGTAGAAATCAGTAGATATTAGATACTCGTAGTCGAGTTAATATTTTTATTTCATTTATTTATTGCATGTAATAAATGTTAATAAATGTAAATGTTAATGTTGGCTAAGTATTCGTTTTCTTAACAAAAAGAAGATTGAAACTTATAACCTTAAATACGTATACCTAACCTTTAAAATCCAGCATTCTTTTATTTTTATTTTAATCTAGCTGCTTTAATTTTGTTAAATACAAAAATCTCGTTACGCAATGACTTAGATAACTCTACTTAGAAAGTTATAATAATCCTTCTTTCCGTTTCATCTGTCCATGAAATCAGCTGTTATCATATTGCACTTAAACACAAAATCTTTGTAACATAGGTATCAATATGTCGTAGGCTGCAGGCAGGGCTCGGCAGTATTTGAATTACTAGTAATTGAAATACGTATTTTGTATTTGTATTTCAAATACTACCTCAAAATGGAATTTGAAATTTGAAATTGGTATTTTGAATACTTACTTACTTATTTATAATTAGAATAAGATGTTTCAGAATTTTTGACAAAATCAAAATATCGTAAAAAACGTTTGTATGAGATTTCCACTGCGGGAAAGGATAAAGGATGTGTTAAATCGCGGGGTTAACACTGCGGGAACAAACTAGTTGTAAGTATATAATATGAAGTTAGGTATACTCCATTTTATATGACATGGTGCGCTTAGTAATAGGACTTTTTACAAAATTGCAGCAAATTAAAAGGCAATCTTTTAATTATTGTTTGCCGTGTGTAGCTTACGATATCATTTGGTGTATAACGTGAAGATTCTGTGTAGTGCTATATATCTATATATCTATACAGGAATTGTTAGGTTATTTGGGTAACACGACTCATAAAACTCGTTTAGCGTCTGACTAATATCTACGTATTGAAATTCCAATTACCTGACAAAAGTACCGATAACAGCCACGAGTAGCCGAGTAACAAACAACGAAGTTCAATGAACCCGAAACAAAGAAGTTGTAAAGAAAGACTCTTCTCTATCACTATTATTGAGTTAATACTTACCTAAAATTAGTCAGAATATTTATCTTGGGTCTGAAGCAACTAAGTAGTTATCCAAATAAGTGTTCAATTCCCTTGTGTGTAACATATCAAGTTGTGTGTTACATATCAAGTTGTGTGTTACATATCAGGTTGTTACATATCAGGTTGTTACATATCAGGTTGGCTTTTAGCCGAATGATAGGAAGCGTTGCACTACAGACTACAAACTACAGACTGAAACAGAGTTCGGTAAACGATAATTTTATTTATATAATGTCCTTCTGAAGCTCAAAGGAGTTTTACTTGCGCATTCTAGTTTAACTCGCGCTTGCTAGTTTTCATGGTTTCGTGTAGACACTCATGGAATTAGTCTATAATTCATTATTAAAAATACTAAGGACATAAGGAATGTAAATAAACTTAATAATATTAAGTTTGTTTATTTCTCGTTTTTAAACTGGAAAAGAGCTGAATGGATTGATTTAAGATTATCGTCTAAACAAAAATAATAATTAAATAATTTGTGTGCTACAAATTATTTAATTATTATTTTTATTTTTATCATATACATTTATTTTAATTCCTAATTTTTAAGCATTTTACAATACATTTAAAAAAATATACATAATAAAAAACTTAAAAACCAGAGTACTGTCGACAAGGCTCAAGCCACCGGTGGTTAGAACTGCATACTGAGGAATCTATGGACAATGCGTGCCGTGTCTAGGATGACTGCCTTCTGCATTCGACCCTTGAGCCAAACCTCCGACGAAAGCCTCCTGAGGTGTTGGTCGAGGCTCTTCGCTATCAGACCGTTCGCTGGAACGACTATCGTGACAATGATCGTCAAATGAACGTCACACATGGCGGTCACCTCATGAATCAAGTCAAGGTACTTAATAAGCTTTTCCTTCTCGGCCTTCACAAGGTTCTCGTCATACGGAAAGATGATATCGACGAGCACTGCCCTGCGTTGGATTTGGTCGACCAACACGATGTTAGGCCTACTGCATTAGTCCTATCCGTGATGATCCAATGCACGACCATTTTCGAGAATTGGAATTGGAAAAATGAAAGTACGGTACCTGTTCGGAAAAAAATATATGACTCACTCGTTTCGGACCAGTGACGGGTTAGCTACCATTCGTCGACTGTATACGAGGCACGGTTGTCTTACTTCGGTCGCACAAACTGTATACGTCAACAGCTATCGTTACAGTTTAATTTTATAATTTAATCCAAGTGTCGAAAAATCAGCTGTCGGTGTTCAGTTAAGTGTCAGTGCTCAAGCGGAAGTTAGCAAAGCTGTCTGGAAGGACGTCAGGTAGATTTCGTCACCGTTAGAAGAGATCTTCGGCACCCGGTCACCAAGTGAAGTGAAAAGGCGCGTCCCCTCGTTAACGAGTCACACCCGAGACAAAATACGGTGCCTACATTACTCACCACACATATTCCCACACACTTCTCGTTAAAACAGGGACCGGTATGTATCTAGACGTAAGTACAGAATAAGTAATTAGTTCGCGGCCCAGTTTACGGCACAGCTCCTCATATTGGATAAGGCCATATTGAAGGGCGTGTTGCTGGTGGATGATTCTGGCTTCTAGGTTGTGCCTATATAAATACTCACTGTAAGCAGATGTGAACATCCAGAAATGACATGCCTGAGTGACTCTCCGGCATGCCCTACAAATGTCAACCGTACCGACCTTGAGAATATACCTCCAGTACTTGTTCGTCATCACTACCTCGTCCGCAATTACACAGGCGAACCTCGGTTTACCCAAAGGTCGAAGTTTTCCGAAGCGTAACCAGTTCAGCGAAGCAAGTGAGTCCACATCAGATCCTGTTAACTCCTAGCTCCTACATACGTTACTGTGATCTTTGGTACTCAGCGATGCGGATGCATCCTCAACTGTTGAAGGCACGCACCTTGTTACCGCCAGACAAAATACTGTTAAGCAGTTTTGTCAGTCGACTAAAAAAGCGCTCCTTCACCGATTTCCTGATGAACCCTACCGAACATGGTACATATCTAACTCCCGTTCAACATGCAAGACAGCACATTTATCTACACTGAATTCCATCTCGATGGCGCTGCTAAATATCTGTTTGGTTTTTAGCAGCTTTGTCAAGTCGTGGCGTTTCAGGGCAAAAAACTTGAGATCGTCTATGTACTTGACCTCCTCTACGAAGCCGACATCCTAGTCCTAAATTCTTCAGCAAAGTGCTAAGAGGATTTAGTATTACGCTAAACTACAATGAACTCAGCCTGTCACTCTGGAAAATGCCTCGCTCAATCCTTTTAAGTCCAACAGATCAGGAAATCCCTAGACCCTGGTAGACGAAGGACCGTGCTTGTGTGGGATACAGCTTCCCTAAACAAAGGCAAAGTGCTGGCAAGACTAAGTACCACTTCCAAGAGTGAGCAACCTCGATGGGGTTCATCTTATCAATCTTAAATACAGAGGCATCAAATTTAAAGGATCAGATAAGACGGTACATAACCGACTAACACGTACTTACCGCACCGCCATGAAGAACAAAAAAGATCGAGACTATTTTTATTATTATACAACTAAGGTGGCAAACAAGCACAAATGACTGAGCAGTCATATAAAATAACATACTAAGGATATATTAATCTTGTCATTAATTAATGTTTGAATGAAAAATGAAAATAAAAAATTAATTTACTTCAGTTTAACTAGTTACGTAACACTTGTTACGCTACTTCTTACAATAGGTTACCCTGTGACATAAGAAGCAGGCTCTATGCTCGTATAATTAGGTAGATTCTAAAGAATGGAATTCAACTAGTAAAAAATAAGCCAAAATGTATCCAAAATGACTTGTTTTGTTATATCCACCCCTAGACTTGGCTTTTCATGAGATTTCATTACTTTTTATAGACAAATCATTCGAATCGAGACTTGGATTTTTTTTTACATTATGCTTTTGTTGGAATTTGTTTTTCTTAGTGCATACAATTTATACAATTATAAAAGCTGGCAGTACCACTTGTTTTTTAGTATCGTACTGAACATCACGCAAGTTGTTTCATGCAATGTTTTTGATGAAATCATTTCATTGTTGTGTCTTAGTTATTGTGTCATGTGTGTTTGACCTTTGCAATGCTGGTGTCTTTAGTGCAGGTTTGTTTAAATGATACTTGTTTATTTTGTAACACAGTATTTATTTAGATGTTTTTCCTGTCGTGTGTAATAAGAACGATAAGTACAAACCAAGAACAATAAAATTATTATTGGTTTAATATTTTATTTAAATGGTCGATGTATAATTTTTAAACGTGAATTCGATAAACGTCATACGTAAGGTTAGAAAAAAGATATTCAAGCAAATAGTGTAAGGAAAAATGTAGGTCTGTATATTTACGGGAGCTTAGAACTTACGTGAGTCGTGCCGGTGTATGTATGTTCGTCCGGGAGGATATCTGCTGTCTTTATAGCCTTGAAGAAAGAGACCTGTCGATATTGTGAGTGCGCGAAGATCACGGCTGCACACTCGTATCTATGCGTCTCATAGCGGTGACACGGACGTAGCTTGACTCTTCACGCACCTGAGTTTGACGACTGACGACGTTCTAAAGCAATATCCCACAGCAGAACTAGTTATTTTGGGAGACTTCAACGCGTCAAAAAACGACCATGGTTTATAGGTCTTGCAGAGAAGCTAAAATTCTTAAGCAAACTGCATATGAGGCTTTGACCACGGCTCGTAATAATAAGGATCCGAATATTTCTGAGGTAAAACGCAAATCAAATGCTGCCTCGAGGCTTAGTAAGAAAGCAACTGCCAGAGCAAAATTCCAATTCATCGGCAAAAAAGGTGGGCGACTAGCGAGCTATCCTTCTGGGAGTCGTGCTTTCTGGTCGCTTGCCAAAGCTGCCGACGAGAACTTTTGCCAGTCGTCGTTATCACCACTGCGAAAGACCGATGGTGACTAGGCCCATAGTGCTAAAGAGGAAGCCGATCTACTGGGCAGTCTCTTTGCTTCAAACTCGAATATAACCGATAAAGGCACTGTACCACCTACTATACCGTGGTGCGGTAAGACCATGCCTTTCCTTAACACAGTGGCAGGCCCGGCGGAAGTTCCTTTCTCTAGACCTTCATAAGTACATTGGGCCACACGGTATACCAGCAGTGGTGTTTAAGCAGTGTGCTCCTGAGTTATAATAATAATAATAATAAATCTTTATTTCAGACACAATGATCCATACATTTACATTTAAATTAAAACAGTATTTACAATAAAATTAAAAAAAAATAGTAAAATAAATAATTAAATAATTTAAAATTAAAAGTTTAAAAAAAAATTTGTATATAAAAAAAAATGCATTAAAATTATCCAAAGAAATAAAAAATGTCAGTAAAAGAGATTAAATTTAAAATATATATTAAGTGGCTATCTCCACCCACCGTCTGTACACTGCAGTCAGCATCAGTCTGTCTGCCAAACTCTTAACTATTGCATTGTCACACGTGTCAACTCTGGACATAAACGACGCTATCCTGTTACGTTGAATGGCATTAAAAGAATTGACTCTAGCCTCAGCAAACATATAAGAAGCGCTACAGTAACGCTTGAGGCCCATCAGCTGTCTAAAAATGTTATTGTAAGCTACTCGAATGCCATCATGTGCCTTCTTGGTATAGTCAGTCCGTGTAAAACGTTTGACAAAAAGACTTAAAGAGTGTTACTCTAACGTCACAAGCTGCTTTAGAAAATTTCCTCGCAATCATGTTTCCCACTACGCACAGAGCCCTACGTTGACGTTCCACATCTGCATCATCCTTCAAGCTAGAAGTAACAATGGGGCTAAGGTACTTAAAATTGTCAACAATCTTAATTGGCGTCTCATTTAAATAAGCAGCAAGCACGTTTTGTGGTCCTTTTCCCGATCTAAATATTACCATTTCAGTCTTATTTGTATTGTAGACGAGACCGTGTTCTTTTGCATATCTTTGATCGTAGGGCTAAGCAGCACCATATCATCAGCGTAGCTCAAATTATTGACATACCTGCCATCTAATCTGAGCCCTACCGGGATGCTGCTGAGCTCCACGATCAAATCATTCACATAAATATTAAATAGATCGGGAGAAGTTACCCCACATTGTCTCTCGCCACAAGCAAGCTTGTAGGTATCCGACACCTCTGAACCCCATCGAACGCAATTGGTCTGATTACGATACCAGTATGCAAGAAGACCAACAACCTCTTTGGGGACAGACGTTTCTCTTAACTTCCTCCACAGTAAATCGTGGTTCAACATGTCAAAAGCTTTACTCAGGTCTAGGCAACAAGCGTAGATAGTTGTATTATTCTTGTTGTAGTAGCTGACAACCTGCTTTAAAGAGAATATTGCTATGTCAGTGGAAACTTGTGGACGAAACCCAAACTGACAATCATCGATAGGTACCCTCCTAATGTGTATGTTAATGACCCTTTCAAGGATCCTTGCTACTATCGTGGCCAATGAGATAGGTCTATAGTTTGCCATGCTCGAAATATCGCCTGTTTTATTTTTTGTAATAGGGACAGCTAGCGTACGAATTAATTCGGTCGGTAAATAACAATGCTTCAGACAGAGAGTAAAAAGCCGGGCTAACAACTCACAGATGTGCTGACCCGCATACAACAGATTCTCTATGCTGAGATTGTCATGGCCAAGAAACTTCCCACGCTTCATATTTCTCAAAACTATCTAGATTTGTTTCGGTGTAACGTGGTGAGTCTCCAAGCCATGAGCTGAAGGAGGATCACAATTTTTTTTGCTTCTATTATTGTGCCCATTAAAGTGATTACGAAATAGATTGGCTATGTTTTTCTTGTTTGTTTCACCTTTAATATTAACAGGTAAATAAATTTTGCTATCTAACTTTTTAGTTTCCTTCCAAAATTCAACAAAGTTTGTAGCTGATCGATGCCGGGCCAGCACATCCAGTTTTATTTTCTCTTGATTATTTTGTACGTATTTCAGAGCAGCTTTAAACTCCCTGCGAGAAGCAGCCATATTGTCGTAGTGAAATCCCGAGCAAGGCCTAGCGTACTGAACCCAAAGTAAAAACATTTCTCTAGCCTTAATATAAGCGCTCCTGACGTGAAAATTCCAACCCACAGTTTTTTTTTTGGCAATTTTTATTTTTTACATGAGAGCTATGTTCTGCAGCGGACTGCAGAGTACTTACAATATCACTATATAGGTCGTCAATGTATTTATGATGGCATTTATTTTCACATAATAAATTAGTGTCTAGACAATTTAAATTCAAAAAATTAATATTACATTTATTTAATAATTCACATAGGTGTTTGTCGCAAAAATTAGTGTACGATATTTATTGCTCCCATACCCTGTTACCCCAAAAATATTTAATATTACTATTTCCAGAATTATTTTTATCACACTGTACTTTTGATCTAATAAAACTAAAATTACAACTAATGACTAGAGGAAAGTGGTCAGACCAGAATGAGTCGTACGATACATGCAGATCAGTCACCAGGCTAGCCGCGGCCGCAGTCACTAGGCAATGGTCGAGCCATCGACAGGTACCTTGCGCCTCACTCACAAAAGTATACGAGCTAGAATCAAGCAACTCTAAGTCTAAACAGCGTAACGATTGTTCACTACAATAATCAGCCAGCTCTTTTCCAAAAAGAGTACCTGGATGCGCGTTGAAGTCACCCAGGATAAGAACGCTTTCCGTTTCAGAATTTTCAATCACAGCACTTAAAAGCGCGAGACACTGGGTAAATTCTGGCAGATTATCATCACAATCCGTAGGCATATACACACTAAATACGAGTAAGCTACGGTCTCCTTGAGTTAAGCGCACGGCCACTATACGATCACTATCACACTGCATGATATCAGCTTTCGTAAATATACTTGTTCGCCACAATAGCGCCGTTCCGCCATAGGGCCGCCCACGCAGTACCCCAGCTGACGTATCCACAGACGATTTAGCAGAGCAACTAAACTCTTTATCGATTTCACTAATAAAACCTAAATCATGCGGTAACAGCCAGTGCTCCTGAAGAGCTACTACGGCTGCGTTCTGGCACAAGTCACGCACATGCTGTACAGATCTCTTGACAGATTTACAGTTATAAGAGACGAAATTCATAAAAATATTTTTTATTTGTACTCCCATAATTAATATTTAGATACAGCGGTATCATTCCTGTTGGAACGCTGCTGACGATATCATCGAAATACCAGACCCTCGGGCCAGAAATCTTTTTGTAAAAAGTTATCTAATTTGGATGTCAGTATGGTAATTTTAAAAGAGTTAAAATTCGTTTCGCAAGTGTGGCTTAGCAATTCAACTTTTAAGCACTCTTCACTCATACCGTTAACATATTGTATAATGTCGTCTTGATTAATGTGCTTCCGCGTACGAGATAGGTATATATACGCATACGATTCTGCAGCCTGCAGTTTGCTAGTGCTCTGTAACGTACCTCGCGTATTCTTATACTTATACGAGTATTTTTTTCTCGTTACTAAAGTAAACCCCTCGGCATTACTTTCCTTACGAGATTCATTATAATTCGTACAGGTCATATCTCTATACGTAGGTATATACAGCGGCGACTCATTAACAACGCTCCGCTGTTGCATAGATGTAGGCATACAGGACGGTTCATTCACTTTCACATCGGTCAGCTGTTTTATGTCCTGTACTCATGCGTCTCTTCGCCATTTTCTACCACACTAGGCAATTTCCGTCTTCATGGAAGGCTGTGAATGTGCACCCGGTGCCCAAAAAGGGCGATAGATCAGATTATCTCTCTCCTCTCCAAGGTGTTGGTTTGTGTGATCAACACACAGCTTCTAAGATACCTAGAAGAACATGACCTGGTCAGGGACCGTCAATATGGCTTTCGCCACGGTCGCTCGACTGATGACCTTCTAGTGTATCTCACACACCGATGGGCACTAGCCTGGACATAGCGAAGGCGTTTGATCGGGTCTGGCACTGGGGTCTTCTATCGAAATAGCCATCTTTTGGAGTACCCGAGTACATGTTATTGATAATCGCGTAAGGAGGTTCGTCGTTTTTTAGGAACAGCTAGTTACTATAGACGTTTTATACCCAATTTTAGTACTGTAGCTGGTCCTCTTAATTCATTAACGTCTGCGGGTAAAAATACGCCAAGATTTAAATGGACGAAAGAAGCGGATAACGCATTTAATACTTTAAAAAATCATTTTGTAAATACACCTATTTTAGCTTGTCCTAATTATGATCTACCATTTAGTGTACATTGTGATGCATCTGGTTTTGGCATAGGTGCAATGCTTACTCAGGAGGTAGACGACAATGAGGTTGTTGTGGCATACATGAGTAAGTCTTTATCTAAACAACAACGGAATTACTCGGCCACGGAGCGAGAAACGCTAGCGGTTATTCTAGCATTAGAGCATTGGCGTTGTTTTCTTGACAACGGGAAACAATTTATTATTTTTACTGACCATGCTGCATTGAAATGGTTCTTAAAATTATCTAATCCAACGGGTAGGTTAGCCAGATGGACCATTCGGTTGTCTTGCTTTAATTTTATTTTAAAGCATAAAAGAGGAAAGGACAATGTTGTTCCTGATATTTTATCTCGGTCTACCCCTATAATAGAGGACACATCAACTGACGTACAGACTGACGTAGATGATGTTTTCCATAAATACGTAGAACCAATTGATACTGATCGGAGTATGATTTGGTACGAACAAAAGCGTACCAATTGCTTAAATAATCCATCAGATTGTTTAGATTTTTGTATTAAAGACGGGAAATTACTTAAAAAAGTTGAAACGGAACCTGATAGTGATTACATGTGGAAGGAGGTTCCGAATCCTAACGATAGGCTTAATATTATTTCGGCTAAACATACGGAGCCATCAAACTCACATTTTGGTGCTTTTAAGACCTTTAAAAAGATATCAAAAGATTTTTATTGGCCAGGAATGTTCCGCCAGATATCTAACTACATAGCTGATTGTTCTACATGCTTGGCTTACAAGCATCAAAACCATTCCCCATTTGGTGTCATGGGAAAACCTAAAATTTGCTCACGACCTTTTCAATGTATCTCTATTGACTTAGTTGGTCCTCTACCAATGACAAGGGATAGGAATCAAAACATCTTGGTTGTCACATGCTGTTTCAGTAAATACTGTTTAATTTTTCCTTTAAAAAAAGCCACAGCGGCTAATGTATTAAAAACCTTGGAAAACGATGTTTTCTTGGTTTACGGAGTACCCCAAACAATAATTATGGACAATGGTTCACAATTTACCAGTCACGATTGTAAAAATCTTTGGGATAAATATAACATTCCAAAAGTATTTTACACTCCACGTTACTGTCCACAAGTAAATACTGTGGAACGTTATAATAAAACTATTATTACGGCTATTGCAGCCTTAGTAGGCGAAGACCACCGAACTTGGGACAAATTTATTTCACAAGTACAAATGGCTATTAATTCGTCTTGTAATCATACGACTGGCTATTCACCAGCGTTTTTAGTTTTCGGCCGTGAATTAGTGACCGATGGTAATATTTTCGCGAAGTACGAGGACTTCGACAATTTCGTATTTATACCCAGGGATATTTATGCTGAGCATACCGGGTTTCTTGCTAATATATTTAACAAGGTTGAATTAGCTTTATATAAGGCACATCAGAAGAACGCAGAACATTATAATCTGCGTCGTACTTTTAAAGAGTTTAATGTTAATGATTATGTATGGAGACGCAATCACGTTTTAAGTGATGCCGGTGCTCATTTCAGCACTAAGCTAGCTCCAAAATTCGTAAAATGTCGCGTTATACGTAAAGTTTCGCCGTTAGTATACGAACTGGTGGACTTAAATGATAAAAATGTGGGTATTTACCATATTAAAGATTTTAAATGTTGAAGATACCTCTTAAATTGAGGGCACATTTTGTGCAATTTAATTATAATTAACTACTTATGTTTTGGTTATACTACTTGGTTTTTAACGCATTTGCTATATATATTATTGTTTATGAAGCTAATATATGCTTTCCTTATTGTTTTGCAACTAACTTAAGAGTTAGAGATGTGTTTTTTAAATTACTAATCACGATATGTTTTTTCTTTAACCTTCTTCAAAATTCAAAAAGTCATTTGTACGACACCGTCGTTATTATAAAAATAACATTTTGACCTAATTTAATTTATATTCCTCTTTTACCATCTTCAAAATTTAAAGTCATTTTAACGACACCGTAGTTTTTATAAAAATAACGTTTAGGCCTTTATTTATATTTGGTTGTCTTTTTTTATGTTTTATTTCCTTTAGAGCCAACATAATTTTATTTTCTTTCGATTGGCATGCAGGAGATGCTTTGATTTGTATTTATATTTAACTACGAATAATAATTTTCATTAAAGTCGATTGGACGCATTCTTTATTTAAATATTTAACTGATTCTCAAAAAAGCTATTTGTTCTCTCACGTCAAGAGACGTAATTTCTATATTTTTCTTGTCAATTTTACACGTAATTGAAACGTAATTTAACGTTATTTTATATTTTTTTCTCAATATTACTATAACAACGACAAATTTCGTTGTTGATGTCTGCGACATTATTTATTGTAATTTTCTTTACATAGATATTTAGTTGTACTACTTCCTTGGGTCGGTTATACGACTTTTGCGTTATTAAATGGAGACCAAAGAGCACGACATCTTTGGCTCATATTAATTCTAAAAGCTATTGTTGCTTATTATATAAAAATACTTAATTTATTTTAACTAATTTTCTTAATTAATTATCTAATTTCTTACTCGTTTTACTTTCTAGCTACTTTCTAACTTGCAATTTTAGACAGTCTCTTTAATATTTATCTCATAATTAAAGGATTTTAATACAGCGGGGTTTTAGCTTGAGCAGTATGACAACTCATTAAATAAGCTTATGTCCAAAATATGGAGCGGATTGACAACTCCTTAAAAAAGCCCTTGTCGAGGAATTTGAGCGGTGGGATAACTCATTAAATAAGCCTTATATCGTATTCCTAGTTGTAATAAGGCATTTGGCCAAGATACAACAATTAACATCAAGTCCCTTACAGATCGGTTATGGGGTTCCTTAGCGGTTATGCCCTTCGTGTGTGGATGAATGAATAGGAAGTATATGAGGTTAGCGTGTTAGGTTGGGTTAGTATGAGTGATGAGGTTAGAGTATTAGATGCGTACGTGATGTAAGTTTTTAGGGATCGGTTCTGTCTTTTAAATTATTAAACTAACAGCCCGGAAAATTCGTCTAACCGAATTTTCACGAGGAAGGGGGGATAATGTAGCGAGTGAAGTATTTTATTTTGTATATGTAGTGTGTAATTAGCTTTAAATTACCCTTTTGCGTGTTATGTCAAAATCATTGTAAAATTCTATATCCATACATGCATGGAATGCCATACTCATTTACGTCAACAGTCTTTAAATCTGATTTTTAAAAAGATGACAGATGGAAAATTATTCAAAGTCAGTCTTTTGGAGATTTTCTCAAGGATAGATGTTTAAAACCAAAATTTGCAATTTTTACCTAAAATAAATAGGAGTTAATCTTTTTGAAGTGCATCAAGTTCTTCGAGAAACAGGAACTAAGGAGATGTAAATTACAAGAGGAACTTACTACACGATTTTAATAAGAGAAGGTTTGAATTTCTCGATAAACTATCTCAAGGTTGTGGGTTCTACCATAAACCCTCCTATCAGGTACCTAAGTGCATTTATTTGGTTAGGTGATTATTGCTATATTGATTCTGCGGATTGGCTTTTTTTCGCCATATTGATTTTTTTTAATTCCTCAATCTGAAAAGAATGATAAAAGCATAGATTGCTGAGAATTGGTGAAAATTACATCATATTACGATTAATTGATATTTTCGACAATACAGTCGACCCGAAGGAAAAATTACGATACCATCGTCTAAATAGGAAAAAGACGGCAAAACAGATAAATTCAGAAACTGGATTTATTATGGAATTATAGACTTTCAAATTGTTTATTTGTGAATCAGTGATTGTATATAAAACTAAAAAATAAATTGTATTAACGAACCTATCTTTTCATTTATCTTCCCCTGGGGAATTGAGTCTTAACAATATGTCTCACTATCTACAATACGTGGTAGCAACGTTATATATCTCATGATCTACAAAACGTGGTAGTTACATAATATGTCTCACTATCTACAATACGTGGTAGCAACGTTATATATCTCATGATCTACAAAACGTGGTAGTTACATAATATGTCTCACTATCTACAATACGTGGTAGCTACGTAATATGTGTCCTGAACTACAATCTGTAAAGCAACACGGAATATGACTGTCTGTACATACTACTTTTACTTTTTAGGACAATTTAAGTGTCTTGCGCAAATTTACTAAATATTATCAAAATTTATGTGAATAATGTAGTTTGCATTAACTGATTACGGGTAAAAAAAATCTGACAAACCTGAAAAGACACAATTTGGTGCTTCATGAGATAGGATGTTTGATGATATAATAAACACTGACCTCCTATTAAAATGACACTGGAAAAAAATTATATAAAACGTTTTAAAGAAAAAAATGTTTTAAACATACCGGTTAAATTTGTTACAAACCGGCTTTACATTTGTAATCACCTTCGATTTGCCTACTACATATTGATCATGGCAGAATCGCACGTTCAAAAACATACTCTACCTCGAGGTTCAGTAATAAAGGAAATGGCAGAGCTAAATTTCAATTCATCAGCAAAATATGTTGTGGCTTGCGAGCTATCCCTCTAGGGGTCGTGCTTTCCGGTCACTTGTTGAAGCTGCTGAAGGGAACTTTTACCAGTCGTCATTACTACCACTGCGAAATACCGATGGTGACTTGACCTATAGGTTAAAAGAGGAAGCCGATCTACTGAGCAGTCTCTTTGCCTCTAACTCGAATATGAACGATGAAGGCGCTGTACCACGTACTATAACGTGGTGCGGTAAGACCATGCCGGAAATCTCCATTACGCAGCGGGAGGTCCGGCTGGCGTTGCTTACTCTAAACGTACATAAGTTGAGTGAGCCAGACGGTATACCAGCAGTGGTGCTTAAGCAGTGTGCTCCCGAGTCCTGTAGTCACGCACCTCTTCGCGCTTCCCTACCACACCAGGCAATTTCTGTCTTCATGGAAGTGTGCAAATGTGCACCCGGTGCCCAAAAAGGGCGATAGATCAGATCCATCGAAACAGGCTGTTTAAGCACATGATTGGAATTTCTTTAGTGAAACTCAAAACTCAAAGAATTTTACATGAAGTTGGCTTGATGACCAGTCTTTGATTGATTAGAAACATTTTTGGACAATATATTATTCTACCTACATCTATAAAAGATAAATAAGAATTTCGATGATGACGTTTATTACATTGCACGACTAAATTGCTTGCCCCCCTTTATTAACTGCCCCCGTTGAAAGGAGTAGACTTTCAAGCTTGAAGTGATTCAGCAGCAGGCAGTGGGCACAGGCGAACTAATGCACGACGAACGCAGCCTCTTGTAGTTCTGACATCAGCAACACGGGAGATGCCATCCGGTCCGGGAAATAAACGCAAGCCCCGTCCAAGACTCCAACTCAACGGTGGAACGTTGTCTTCTTGTAACAATACCAAGTCTCCGATATTTAGCGTTGTCTTATCAATCTTCCATTTGGTCCTTTGTTGTAATTCGGAAATATATTCCCTTTGCCATCGTTGCCTAAAGTGCTGGCGGATTTTTTCTAGCCAAGCATAACGGTTTAAAGAGCCTTCTTTCATGTTCTCTAGGGCCGGTGCAGGTAGAGCGTTATGTGGTCGTCCTATTAGAAAGTGCCCTGGGTTTAAGGATAGGAAATCGTTTGGTGATGATGACATGGGACACAAGGGACGACTATTAAGGATTGTCTCCACTTGAGTAAAAAGAGTAGAAATTTCCTCAAATGTCAAATGACTATTACCCATGACCCTTTTTATATGATATTTCGCGGATTTTACTCCGGTCTCCCAAATTCCGCCGAAGTGAGGAGGATAAGCTGGGATAAATCTAAATTTTATTCCCTCCTGCGCAGCAAACTCAGATAGGATTTATTATTAGATTTAAGAAAATTATTAAATTCTTTAGAAGCCGCAATAAAATTTCGTCCATTGTCGGAAAATATTTCCGTTGGCTTTCCGCGTCGAGCAACAAATCTGCGAAGCGTCATTATAAAAGCATCTTTTGATAGGTCACACACAGCCTCTATGTGTATGCATTTAAAACGTAAACAAGTAAATAAACATAAATAGCACTTAACTAATATAAACGGAAAATCGACAGATTACGATTAGGAGGTAGATCACCCATTTTAGGAAATAAAGTGAGACCGCGAACACGAGTGCAAATTACGCAATTTTTCACAACACGTCTAGCAAGTTTTCTACCATTGACTGGCCACACTCTTTCTCTAATTGTTGCTAATAATGATTGTGGGCCGGCATATAAATTTTTAATGTGTTCGCTTTCAAACAAAACATGGTTACATGATGTGAAGAATGAATGAAAGAAGAATCTAAAACCACAGGGTGTTGTTTTTCGTACGTGTAATCAGATCTACCTAATCGCCCTCCGAATCGTATTAAATTTGTATCTTCTTCTAAAAATGGTGATAATGATAAAATATTTGATTTAGATTTTAAGGGTTTATTTTGCAATAATTTATTGTAGTCAATATAAAAGGATTGTTTTTGAGCAATTTTGCAAATGATATTAAATGAATTATTAAGCTCTTCAACTGTTAATATACCTGATAATTTATTATTTTTATTCTTAGATTTAGAATTATGTAAAAAACGTAAAATATATGCAAAGGTTCTTTGAAGTTTATTAAAAGTAGAAAACCTTTTTAAATCAAATACAAATTCAGGAACAATAGTGATATGCGCCTTTACTTTCGGTAAGTGTTCTATTTCACTTCTATTTAGTTTAGGCCATTCAGTTTCGTTTTTAGAAAGATAGGGCGGACCTGACCACCACATATCCAAGTCATAAAGCACTGTCCCTTTAACGCCACGGGAAATAAAATCGGCTGCGTTTAAATAGGTTGGAACAAATCGCCAAGATCTGGGATTAGTCAAGTCTTGAATTTCAGCAACTCTATTTGCCACAAATTGTTTAAGTTTACTAGGGTCACTATTTATCCACCCTAAAACCACAGTAGAGTCGCACCAATGTACAACATGTGAAATAGTGTACCGTATAGATTCAAGGACCCTTTTGCAAAGCTTTGCGGACAGAACGGCAGCACAGAGCTCTAAGCGTGGTATGGTAGTAGGCTTAAGAGGCGCTACTTTCGATTTGGCACATAGTAACTTCACAGTGACATTATTATTGTCATTGAGCGACCTTATATAAATACAAGCGCCGTTAGCCTTTAGCGAGGCATCACTAAAACTATGGAGCTCCACGACCTTTGGAGTGTCACAGAGAACTCTACGAGGAATTTGCATTTTCGACAGTGCACAGAAGTTAGGAGATATCTCGCACCACTCAACTTTGATTTCCTTTGTTATTGGTTTATCCCATTCTACGCCCTTTAACCATAATTTTTGAAGTAAAATTTTGGGTAAGATTATGCACGGGCTTAATGGGTCAAAAATTTTGAAAGATTGTGCAAGTATTATTCTTTTAGTTATTTCGTCACTTTGGGCTGGAATTTTGATTGGAAAATTGAATGTATCTTTCGATGGGTCCTATCCAAGACCGAGTGTGCTAGTTGATTCGCTAAAAGTCAAATTTTCTTTCGTATTTAGGTCTGAATTTTGAAATAAATTTGTAGAGTTAGTTTTATACTTTCTGAAAGGAAAACAAGCTGAGCTTAAAGCTTTAGCAATTGAATTTTGTATGTATTTTAATTGATTTTCATCATCACAGCCACATATTAAGTCGTCTACATAGAAATCATTTTGAATGATTTTTTTTATAAATTGATCTTCACACTCTTCCCCGACCTGCCAAAGACATCTAGTGCTCAAATAGCTGGCACTTGCGGTACTGTAAGTGACAGTATTTAGCAGCAACGTTTTGATAGGCTTGGACTCATCTTCTCTCCATAAGATTAACTGTAAATTTCGATCTTCATTATGAACTTCAACTTGTCGATACATTTTAG
Organism: Apoda limacodes; assembly: GCA_946406115.1. Lineage (NCBI taxonomy): Eukaryota > Metazoa > Arthropoda > Insecta > Lepidoptera > Limacodidae > Apoda > Apoda limacodes. Next base: position 20,227,922 of record OX291563.1, on the reverse strand, counting down.
CAATGTCACCTGTAAGTAGAAATTTATATTGTCGCGCTCTAACCAGTATGGAAAAACGAGAGTCCTGAACATTTGGGCTTATCATGAGGATGTCATTGACAGAGTATCCGGAGGATGTAGGAACTGAGCCATCAAACACTACCCTAAGCTTAGTGGATTTACTGTTTTCTTTCAAGACAGCGTGATGACATAAAAAATATGATTGATTTGGTATACATGTATCAGATTCGCTGAGATGTCCTAACTCAAAATATTCACGAATGAAGCTTACATATTGAGCCTTGAGGTCTGGATTTTTTTAAAATCTTTTTTTTAAATTTAATAGGCGTTTTTTAGCTTGGTTATAAGAGTCTCTAAGGCCGTCGGGGGGTTTCCTTTAGGGGTAACTTCACACAAAATCTGCCAGTATTGGAGCGCGTGGTATACTTTAATTAAAATGTTTTTCGCATGCCATTTCCATTGAGTTGTGAACTGTCTTTTGGGGCAGCTCTTCAATTTGCCAAAATTTGGTCAACATATCATCAATTTTAGTTGTAGAATTTAAAATTATAGCGTGATTGCAATGAATTTTGTCAGTACACTTCAATGTGTTTATTGGGCCGGCTATGACCCATCCTAATTTAGAATTATGTAATTTTGCCTGAGTGGGTTCAATTTTCCTTACAGAAGGCTACAACAGGATCGCTTTCCTTCTTCGATTCTATGCTGCAGTTCACAGAAGTACTAGGATTATGAAGAAGAGTATTATGGTTTTGGTTGCATTGACGACAGGGGCCCATACGACATTGACGACAGGGGCCCATACGGCATTCGGATGCAACAGGATGCCGTTGTCTTAGACAATTTTGACATAGTTTGTATTTAGAAACTAATGATAATTTTTCTTGGTTGTGTTTAGACTTAAAAATGTCACAATCATAAATTTTATGATTGCCGTTACATATAATGCAAAAATAATTATTTGAATGACTTTGTTTTGAAGTTGCAAAAGAATTTGTTTGTTGATTACGATTTATTTTAAAATTATTATTTTGAATGTTAGAGCGTAAGGTATTAGAAGCAAGTTGAATTTTGCTATTAAATGTTGGTAAAGGTTTTGAATTATAGTTTGATTTATTATCCGTGTTAAATTTGTTACGATTCAAAGCTTTTAACACGTCTGCGCGATCAATCAAAAAAATTTTGAATTGATCTAAAGTAGGTACGTCATCTAAGGTGTTTCGAAACTCCTCCCACTTTACTATAGTGTTATTATGCAATTTAGAAGACAACATAAATATTATCAAGGTATCCCATTGGTTAGTAGGCTGGCCTAGGCTAGTGAGCGCGCGAAGATTTTTAGTGACGTGGTCAACTAGAAAACGTAATGAATTTTCAGACTCGCGGTATAAAGGTTGAATATTAAATAATGAATCTAAATGGTGATCGATAAGCAATCTTTTATTATCGTACCTATCACAAAGCAACTTCCAAGCTGCCTTATAATTGTCAGTCGACACTTCGAGATTTGAAATGATACGTGCCGCATTGCCTTCGAGGTGCGATATCAAATAATGAAATTTATGTATTTCTGTAATTTGTTTGTTGTTATGAACCAAATTGAAAAATGTGTAGCGGAACTCAAGCCAACGAAAATATGCGCCGTCAAATTTCGAAATTTGTATTTTTGGTAATTTGATACCTAAATCAAATTCAGAACTATCATTTAAAATTGTTTTTTGCCGCCTTTCTTCATTACTGAAAGAATGGTAATTTTTAGTAAATGCCTTAGCTGTTGCTATATTTTGAATAATGTCAGACTCAATTAGTTCTCTCTCGTCGATTTCGAGCAAAATATTTTCAGAATTTAATACCTCTATCTCAGTTTGCAACTCATCAAATCTTGTAGACAAACTTTCAAACTTACTGCCCTTTAAAGTTAATTCTGCAATTTCTATATCTGTAAGTTCGGTTTTTTTACTTGTTTTGTTCAAATAAAATTTAATTTTTGTTATTTGTCCCTTTATAGTACTGCGTTTTAGTTGTAAAACCTTCAAACTTGATCTTTCACCGTCTTTTAAGGCAAATATAGCTAATTTATATAACAAATACCGGATAGTAAATAAATATAAACTACGACAGAAGTCAACAAGACTTGATTAAAACCAGAAGTTAATAAAACTAGTGTTAGGTTTTTAGTAAATTGATCGCTTATCTAATGCTCTGCACTCGCCGGAATGTGTGGCTGAAGCTGAGATGCAGCTGGTTTGCTGCATATGCTCCCGGCGGCGGCGCGGTCGGCCGCACGCGGGGATCGCTAGCAGTAGCAGCGTTCGACAAACAGCATATGAAACTGTTCGGCAGAATGCGTTGAGAAAAACGTAAAATACGCCAAATATTTTTTTCCTGTAAATGACTATGAACCACAGATAGGTATAAGTAGATATTAAATTACTTAAGTTAGGCGGGTATTTTTTAGACTAATTATTTACTGTAAATACAATACTGACACTAAACAAATTATTTTCGATAGATTTAGACACTATTTTAAAAATGAATGAAAAACTTAATAAATGTTGAACCGTAGGAATACTTATTTTTCTTTACAAAATTTAATGAACTGGCAAATTATCTACCAAGCACAAGTAGATGGCTTTGTTTATGATTTTATTTAGATTAATACCTAAATAAGGAACTAATGGTAAATGGATATTTTTGATAGGTAATAGTGATTTAAGATGGCTGCAGGAGAACAAAGGAATGGCACTTAACTCACGAAATTGAAGTCACTGTCCAGCAATCCAGAACGATACTTTAGATGTTTCGTTGTCTGGGCGGCTATAGGCAATCGATTGTCTTTTATATAAATGATCAGCTCCAAACTCCTTTGTAATTTGAATTTAGGTTTCCTTTGTAACACGTGGATAAAAAATGGTTTCTCCAAAAATTGCTATTTTTCTCTTCTACTGTGATGTCACGGTCGCCAAAATTATCTTGTTTTAGCACAGGATTGGAATTTCTTTAGTGAAACTCAAAGATTTCTTCAGATATATGATTTTATTGAATTTTACATGAAGTTGGCTTGATGACCAGTTTTTGATTAATTAGAAACATTTTTGTACAATATATTATTCTACCTACATCTATAAAAGATAAAAAAGTATTTCGATGATGACGTTTATTACATTGCACGACTTAATTGCTTGTTGCAAAGTTGTAGGAACTCCAAACACAGGCCTATCGCTATTACCTCTCTCCTCTCCAAGGTGATGGAGCGTGTGATTGACACACGTCAATATGGCTTTTGCCACGGTCGCTCAACTGGTGACCTTCTAGTGTATCTCACACACCGATGGGTTTCCATTGAGAGTTAGGAGAGGCATAAGCATGTAGTCTGGACATAGCGAAGGTGTTCAGTCACCGCGGTCTTCTATCGAAGTTGCCATCTTACGGAGTGCCCGAGGGTTTGTGCAAATGGGTGGCTAGCTTTTTGTCCGGCAGACGCATACCAACCGTAGTTGACGGTAGTTGCTCTGATAGCATGGACATTAATGCTGGTGTCCCGCAAGGCTCTGTGCTTTCTCCTACGCTGTTTCTACTGTATATCAATGACATGTTGGACATCAACAACATGCATTGCTATGCAGATGACAGCACTGGAGACGCTTATTACACAAGTCGTGCAAACAACTCTCCATTCCGTTGTAGAGGTAAACCGCGGAGAACTGTCTCAAATCGAAACCACACTTTCCAAGTACTCTAACAAGGGACGGGTAAACTTGGTCCGATTCAACCCTACAAAGACACAAGTCTGCGCATTCACCGCCAAGAAAACCCTATTCACTGTGGTCCCACAATTCCAAAACACTTCCCTCTCCATCTCCAAGAGCATTGGGATCCTTGCTGTTGACATATCCAGCGATGTCCAGTTCCGAGATCATCTGCAAGACAAGGAAAAGCTGGCGTCCAAAAAACTAGGTGTGCTAAACAAAGCGAGGCAATACTTCTCGTCGAGGCAGAGCTTGCTGCTTTACAAGTCGCAAGTTCAGCCCCATGTGGAGTACTGCTGCTAAATTCAGTCTCTTACTTTAGAACCGAAACGGGTTTGGGTTGTGGAATGAGCTCCCTGCCTAGGTTTTCTCTAAGGACTACAGTAAGGGGTCTTCAAGAAAGAAGTTAATAGATTTTTGAAGAGTCGGCAACGCGTGAGTGATACTCCTGGTGGAACAAGCGTATATAGGCTACAGTTATCGCTTACCATCAGGCGGAGCTTGTTAGCCTCCTTAGTGGTATAAAAAAAACAGAACTTACCTGAGAAGAAATTAAGTTAAAAGTAACCTAAGTTGTGCACCTACTCATTTGGAAAGAGCTCATGTAACTTACCGCTGTATACTGTCATTAAATAAAAATGTGTCAGTACTATACTGATATGATATATAATAAATAAATAAATAAATAAATAAAGCCTTTATTTCCTCACATAATTCAAAGTTTAGTTTTTAGCAATAACAAGATTTAACAAAGTAGTATTCCAAATTCTATTAAATAATTCAATTCATTTTCTATAAGTCATAAATAAATAAGTGCTGCATAATAATTTAACTATAATGAATATAAAATTAAATTAGTAATACTGTAGAAATTAAATTACAATAATTGAAAGTTATTTACATTGATAATTCATACTGCAATTAATTGTTGATAATAAATTTTTTTTTACTTAAAATTAAATTTTATTTACAAAATTAATTTTTAAAGTAATAAATGAATAGATATTTATATGTCACTAATAAACAAATTAGCTAATGAGCTTTAAAATTTATTAATTTACAGATATTTGGTGAGGTACCCATTTTTGGACAGAGGCCTCCTCCAATTTTTTCCAATTTTCTCTTTCTTTGGCTTGGCGTGTCCACATCGATCCGGCCACTTCCACAATGTCATCGCACCAGCGCCGCCGCGGGCGACCGCTTCACAGGGTTACCAGTGTAGGACCCTTTCGCTCCATCGGTTATCCGTTGCTTTTGTTACATGGCCTGCCTATCACCATTTCAGTCTGCAGGCTAGTTCGACGGCATCTGTAACATTTGTTATTTTCCTTATGTCGCTATTTCTCTTTCTTTCTTTCCGTCTGATTTTTAGCATACTTCGTTCTGCTGCTGTTTGAAAAACATTAATATTTTGGACGATATCTTTCGATGACGCCCAGGGATGGCATCCATATAGTAGTTATGGCAGAAAAATAGAGTTCATTGCTTTCCTTTTAAGATTCATTGCGATTTTTGATTTAAATAGTTCTTTCAGGGACCAGTACTTGTTCCACGCTTTCTTTATTCTGCTCACGACTTTGTTAGATGTTCGCTCGATGAGGGATATATTCTCTCCCAAATAAACATACTCGTCTACGTACTACTACTACTACTAGCGTTTTTTCTCGTTGTTAGTCATGGCAAAGGTTTTCTGTGAGTTCATGTGTAAGCCACACTTTCTGCTTTCTTCGTGAAGCGTGGTCAGCATGTATTCCAGATCATCGTGGCTTTCCGCTATCAAAACAATGTCGTCTGCGAAGCGTAAGTTATTTAGGTATTCCTATTTATATTTATACCAATTTCATCCCAATTTAATTGCCTGAAAATGTGACCCAAAAGTGCAGTAAAGAGATTGGGCGAGATAGGATGACCTTGTTTTACGCCTTTCTTGATATTAAATGGCTCTCCTTTACGCTCTATCTTGACGACTTATTTACTGTTCTTATATATTTCCTGAAGAACGTCTTTGTATCTGCTCTGTACTATATGCAATCTCAATGCAAGCCACAATGGCTCATGTCGTATGGAATCGAATGCCTTTTAGTAATCTACAAAAGCGATGTAGAGTTTCTTCTTATATTCAGTTATTTTTTCAATAAGTTGAGTTAGTGTGAAGATGTGGTCAATAGTAGAATAATTTCGTCGAAAACCGGCTTGTTCTCTAGGTTGATTGCTGCCTAGAAGGCTTGAGATTCTATTTTGCAATATTGTTGCAAAGACTTTCTACACAGTTTACAGTCTACTGTAAGCTGATCGGCCTGTAATTTCTAGATTCGAGAGGTCTCCTTTTTTATATAATAGAGTTATAATGGACATTCCCCATTCCTTAGCAATTTGTGGTTTTTAAGCCCGTCGTTAAATAAGTTAGTTAAAACTGGTGTAAGGGGGCAATTATTGCTTTTAGAATATCGTTAGTTATTCCGTCATCCCCCGGACATTTTGCGGATTTTAATTTATGAATGGCGTTTTGGATTTCGGTCTCCAAGAATGGTGGTATAGTCTCACAGAATTCGGTCTTTGTGTACCTACATATTATTTCATCACTCTCGTAGAGCTATTTATAAAATTCAGTTGCAGTAGTGATAAGCTGACTTCTGTTCGACACTGTTTTGCTTCTATTTTTCAAACTTAAAATCCAAGGTTTTAATTGGTTCAATCTTTTTTGTCCCCTTTGAAAGATGATTTCTTATCTAATTCTTTTTCTATTATTTTTAATCGATGCGTTTTCCTATCTCTTTTTATTTGCTTTTTAATAAGAGTGTATAGTGCGTTTAGGCGGTTTCTTTCCGAACGGTTTGTATTTTCTTTATTTTTTTATTTAGTTATTTCGTTTACAAGTTTCTCTACGTATGGTGATAAAAGTTGTTTATCACTGACTTTTTCATTGGGCATTTTTTCTGTGTTTTTGATGTGTTAAATAAGTTTATTATAGACTAAATTTATGTCATCGTAATCAATGTTGACTATTTTATCAGAAATTATGTTTTTCAGTAACTCATGATATTATAGACTGACTATATTGCGTTGATTTCTTTTTTGTAATTTTTGAAACCTATTTGCTAAAATTCTTGTAATTAGTAACTTTAAATTAATTAGTGACCTTATTTCTAATTTGTCAAATTTTAATTGTGAATAAATTAAAACCTGTTAATTTTATCTGAGAAGAGCTAGCCTTTTTTATCTCTTAGCTTTTTTAACTATTTTGTACCTTCGCTGGTTCGATCCCAACAGAGGAAACAAATTTGTTACAGCGTGATGTCAGCCTTGGTAGTAGTGGTACTATATGACCCGCTACATCACTCTCTTCCCAGACCGAAGGTTCATGCAGTGATGCTTGCGTACAAGCTTGAGATTCCTATTTTTAATGCGCAGTCCACAGTATGCCGGGAGGGCGTGTCATGCCGAATATCTGCAGTCTGCGATGGGTCGAGACTGATACTGATATTAAAACCACCACAAGTTAAATAAAATGTACATCATTCTCGCTTTTCCCGTAACTATGGAAAATTGGAAATTCCCTCCTTAGAACTTACGCACTTACCCCCTTAGTACCTTCATTTCAAATTATAGCTTTCTATCTTCAGTTTTCTATTATTCTATCTTTAGTTTCGGTTGTATGTACGGTAGTGTCTGAAAGTTAGTGAATAAGTCAGTCGGTAACGGAACTGCAGAAAAATGAAAGTCGCAGACACTGCGCAAATAATTGCAAAACTTAAGTGGCAATAGTGTAGGCACACCGCTCGTAGAATAGATGGCCTATGTGACCAAAGAATTCTTAACTGGTGATTGTACAACTGATGACGTGGACAAGATGGTCCAACGACCCCGTGAAAGTTGCAGGATGAAGTTGGATACATCAACACGAGATCGGCAGGGTGGCGATCTGAGGGGAGGAATCCTTAAATGCTGATGATGAAATAAATAAAGTAAGGTAGTTTAAATGCAGAGAGGATTTTCCCTTTATCTAACGCCAAATTCACCATTTACAGCTTACATTTGCGTTTACAGCTTAAGTTTCTATACATTTTGTGAATAAGTGCGATAATAATATTCACCCGAACATAATAATTTTAAATACCCCCGGGTATTTAAATTTGTTGCTTCCATTTATTTGACCACTACGTCTGCGTCCGCAAGCAAAATCCACGCGCCTCCTTAATCCTTATTTTCCTTCTAAAACTAAGAAGATGAACGAAGTGGCAACGTTGCACAAAATAATAGAGACGTAAGTAGGGCGGAAGCATGACTATCGGCAAAATGTGTGACCAATTGGTGAACTACATTATACTCGTGCAGACACTACGGAAGTAAAATTGCGTCCAGCTGATTTTGTTTTCTACTATAGCTTCGGCATACTTATAGCTATGGAATAGGATTCAATTCAGGAGAATTAATCTTATGTCCGTATATCAGTCGCAGTAATTCGGTAAACGCAGTTTTGCTATGATTTTTTTTTGGCATAGACAAAAGATCTCTATAAATATATTTTATTGATAACATGCCAATTCAGATACTTAATCTGAATTTATGAAGTCTAATAAGTTTATAAAATTGTTCTTTTAATATTTTTTATTCACTTAATTATAACCTGTAAAAATTTTTTTTTTAATGCGATTGTATGTAGCAATACAGGGAACTATCGGTTTATTAGTAATAATCTAATTGCTCTACAAATGCACTCTTATGTAACAGTTTGTTTCTTAAGACTAATAAAAAAATGTTTTATGTAAATTTCACCAAATGAGCCGAGAAAAAATGACATCGCGCAGCTCACCGCGAGTTGTCTACAAGCTACTGATAAAGTCATTTAGCATTAGGTATTACATTATTTTAGTTGGTCATATGACGTCTGAATACAAAAATTATTATAAAACTATTATGTTACTTAACTATGAATAAGGATGCTACAAAGCTATTTACAACCAACAGGATACTTTTCAAACCCTATAGAGTTCCAATTAGAGCAGATTTTTCTTGAGGTACCACCGCTGGACGGGAAACTGTTCGGTTACGTCGCTATGACTTAGCAGGTTGACGTGATTTTTGGGATAGTTATAGCTTGAAAGACGAGAAGCGACATAAAATATTTTCAATTCTGATTAACAGTTCCCGTGGTTCCTAAATTCAATTCATTAATCAATACAAAAGGTTGAATTATTTTACTTAAAGGCTTTTATTCCTGATATTAACTTACTTTTCTAACTTTTAAACGTATTATACCACAACAAACAAGCACACGGTCCGCCTGATGGTAAGCGGTTGTAATGTTATTACATTCAACGGCACTGCTCGACATCTTACATGTATATAAGTACATATAGACGAAGTTTACGATGGAAAGTTACATCACAATTGAATGTACGAGAAACTCCCAGAATAAGCGCGGAGACAATGTAACTGAGGCGATTGGAGCAATCAAAAACTTCACAAGCAAAATTTTGAAATTCCCAGAACTTTTGAAGAACGGCTCGACCAATCGGCGAACTCGAAATTGCAAACGCCATGGATTGGCCAAGCCAAAGACGCATCGCATAGCGGAAGTAGTGACTGACACACACATAGAAGCGAGCCCTCATAAAAACCATTGCAGGCACAGCACCAGCGCAGTATTTTTAAAATCGTCTACCCGGAAACTTCAAATAGTAAAAAGTGGCTTCACTCTGCCAAAATGAAAATTCAGAGGTCAACAACCTTAGACGGATCATCAGCTGGCCGTACAGGACAGTGACCCCTATACTTCGTACCTAACCCATGCCGGCTGGCAGTGGAGGACAACGACCCCGAGTTCAGAGTTCTACTTTGCCTTGGTGGCAATTCCCCGATTCGTCCCGACGAGATTTCAACCTAACCTAGGCTGACCTAAAGCTCCGACAGTGAGTGCGAAATAAAAAAGTAACAGTGCCAATAGGTATACAGTGAATAAAAAAAAATTAATAAACTATTGTTATGTGTTAACTTTGATCTAGGTAATATAATAGAATTATATATCAGATAAATTTATTACTAGGAAAACATTTAATGAATATAATTTTACCTACAAAATAGTTTTATACAGTGTCTGTTCTAAAATGTTAACAACTTGAACATAGGCGAGAATCGAACCCCCTATTTTCTCATCCCTATATTCATTTTGACGGCCATGGGGTTGAGTCATGCTGAATAAGTAATAGCTAGCCGAGGCTTGGGTTCGAATCTCGGGGTATCACTCGCACGTTGCCGACCCTTTTAAATTTCAATAACTTCTTTCTTGAAGAACCCCATACTGTAGTTCTTAGTGAAAACCTTGGCAGGTAACTCATTCCACAACCCAAGCGTTCGCGAGAGGAAGTTTCTCTGAAACCTCACTGTACGCGGCCATTTGGGTTCTAGAATATGAGAATGAATATCCTGCCGCTGGCGAGCGGTGCGATGGTAGAAAGTAGCCGTGGGCATCATTCCGAACAATTCCTCAGAACACATCCCATTGTACAAGCGGTATAACACACACAGGGAGACAAAGTCTCTCCTCAGACTTAAGGGTTCGATACGGCAAGTGAGTTTGGGATCGTCGACAATTCTCACAGCCCGTCGATGAACCGAGTCAAAAGGGCCAAGCTGGTATCCAGGCGCCCCCGCCCAGAGATGGCAGCAGTACCTCATATGGGGCCGAACTTGCGACTTGTAAAGCAGCAATCTTTGCCCCGACGTGAAGTACTGCCTCGCTATGTTGGGTACACCTAGTTTTTTGGAGGCCAGCTTCACCTTATCTTGCAAATGATCTTGGAACTGAACATCGCTGGAGATGTCAACGCCAAGGATCCCAATGCTCTTGGAGATGGAAAGGGGAGTGTTCTGTAATTGTGGGACTACAGTGAATAGGGGTTTACTTAGCGGTGAACGTGCAGACTTGTGTCTTGACTTGTAGGGTTGCATCGGACCAATTTCACCCATCCCCAGTCAGAGACCTTGAACAGTGTGGTCTCGTTTTGTGACACAAGTTCTCCGCAGTTTTCCTCCAGAAAGCGAACGAGGGATATAAGCGTCTCCAGTACTGTCATCTACATTGCAATGCATGTTGTTGATGTCCAACATGTTATTGATATGCAGTAAAAACAGCGTAGGGGACAGCACAGAGCCTTGTGGGGCACCACCAATAATGTCCATGCTATCAGAGCAACTACCGTCATCTACGTTTCGTATGAGTCTGCCGGACAAAAAGTTAGCCACCCATTTGAACAAACACTACTTCCGCTATGCGATGCGTCTTTGGCTTGGCCAATCCATGGCGTTTGCAATTTCGAGTTCGCCGATTGGTCGAGCCGTTCTTCAAAAGTTCTGGGAATTTCAAAATTTTGCTTGTGAAGTTTTTGATTGCTCCAATCGCCTCAGTTACATTGTCTCCGCGCTTATTCTGGGAGTTTCTCGTACATTCAATTGTGATGTAACTTTCCATCGTAAACTTCGTCTATATGTACTTATATACATGTAAGATGTCGAGCAGTGCCGTTGAATGTAATAACATTACAACCGCTTACCATCAGGCGGACCGTGTGCTTGTTTGTTGTGGTATAATACGTTTAAAAGTTAGAAAAGTAAGTTAATATCAGGAATAAAAGCCTTTAAGTAAAATAATTCAACCTTTTGTATTGATTAATGAATTGAATTTAGGAACCACGGGAACTGTTAATCAGAATTGAAAATATTTTATGTCGCTTCTCGTCTTTCAAGCTATAACTATCCCAAAAATCACGTCAACCTGCTAAGTCATAGCGACGTAACCGAACAGTTTCCCGTCCAGCGGTGGTACCTCAAGAAAAATCTGCTCTAATTGGAACTCTATAGGGTTTGAAAAGTATCCTGTTGGTTGTAAATAGCTTTGTAGCATCCTTATTCATAGTTAAGTAACATAATAGTTTTATAATAATTTTTGTATTCAGACGTCATATGACCAACTAAAATAATGTAATACCTAATGCTAAATGACTTTATCAGTAGCTTGTAGACAACTCGCGGTGAGCTGCGCGATGTCATTTTTTCTCGGCTCATTTGGTGAAATTTACATAAAACATTTTTTTATTAGTCTTAAGAAACAAACTGTTACATAAGAGTGCATTTGTAGAGCAATTAGATTATTACTAATAAACCGATAGTTCCCTGTATTGCTACATACAATCGCATTAAAAAAAAAATTTTTACAGGTTATAATTAAGTGAATAAAAAATATTAAAAGAACAATTTTATAAACTTATTAGACTTCATAAATTCAGATTAAGTATCTGAATTGGCATGTTATCAATAAAATATATTTATAGAGATCTTTTGTCTATGCCAAAAAAAAATCATAGCAAAACTGCGTTTACCGAATTACTGCGACTGATATACGGACATAAGATTAATTCTCCTGAATTGAATCCTATTCCATAGCTATAAGTATGCCGAAGCTATAGTAGAAAACAAAATCAGCTGGACGCAATTTTACTTCCGTAGTGTCTGCACGAGTATAATGTAGTTCACCAATTGGTCACACATTTTGCCGATAGTCATGCTTCCGCCCTACTTACGTCTCTATTATTTTGTGCAACGTTGCCACTTCGTTCATCTTCTTAGTTTTAGAAGGAAAATAAGGATTAAGGAGGCGCGTGGATTTTGCTTGCGGACGCAGACGTAGTGGTCAAATAAATGGAAGCAACAAATTTAAATACCCGGGGGTATTTAAAATTATTATGTTCGGGTGAATATTATTATCGCACTTATTCACAAAATGTATAGAAACTTAAGCTGTAAACGCAAATGTAAGCTGTAAATGGTGAATTTGGCGTTAGATAAAGGGAAAATCCTCTCTGCATTTAAACTACCTTACTTTATTTATTTCATCATCAGCATTTAAGGATTCCTCCCCTCAGATCGCCACCCTGCCGATCTCGTGTTGATGTATCCAACTTCATCCTGCAACTTTCACGGGGTCGTTGGACCATCTTGTCCACGTCATCAGTTGTACAATCACCAGTTAAGAATTCTTTGGTCACATAGGCCATCTATTCTACGAGCGGTGTGCCTACACTATTGCCACTTAAGTTTTGCAATTATTTGCGCAGTGTCTGCGACTTTCATTTTTCTGCAGTTCCGTTACCGACTGACTTATTCACTAACTTTCAGACACTACCGTACATACAACCGAAACTAAAGATAGAATAATAGAAAACTGAAGATAGAAAGCTATAATTTGAAATGAAGGTACTAAGGGGGTAAGTGCGTAAGTTCTAAGGAGGGAATTTCCAATTTTCCATAGTTACGGGAAAAGCGAGAATGATGTACATTTTATTTAACTTGTGGTGGTTTTAATATCAGTATCAGTCTCGACCCATCGCAGACTGCAGATATTCGGCATGACACGCCCTCCCGGCATACTGTGGACTGCGCATTAAAAATAGGAATCTCAAGCTTGTACGCAAGCATCACTGCATGAACCTTCGGTCTGGGAAGAGAGTGATGTAGCGGGTCATATAGTACCACTACTACCAAGGCTGACATCACGCTGTAACAAATTTGTTTCCTCTGTTGGGATCGAACCAGCGAAGGTACAAAATAGTTAAAAAAGCTAAGAGATAAAAAAGGCTAGCTCTTCTCAGATAAAATTAACAGGTTTTAATTTATTCACAATTAAAATTTGACAAATTAGAAATAAGGTCACTAATTAATTTAAAGTTACTAATTACAAGAATTTTAGCAAATAGGTTTCAAAAATTACAAAAAAGAAATCAACGCAATATAGTCAGTCTATAATATCATGAGTTACTGAAAAACATAATTTCTGATAAAATAGTCAACATTGATTACGATGACATAAATTTAGTCTATAATAAACTTATTTAACACATCAAAAACACAGAAAAAATGCCCAATGAAAAAGTCAGTGATAAACAACTTTTATCACCATACGTAGAGAAACTTGTAAACGAAATAACTAAATAAAAAAATAAAGAAAATACAAACCGTTCGGAAAGAAACCGCCTAAACGCACTATACACTCTTATTAAAAAGCAAATAAAAAGAGATAGGAAAACGCATCGATTAAAAATAATAGAAAAAGAATTAGATAAGAAATCATCTTTCAAAGGGGACAAAAAAGATTGAACCAATTAAAACCTTGGATTTTAAGTTTGAAAAATAGAAGCAAAACAGTGTCGAACAGAAGTCAGCTTATCACTACTGCAACTGAATTTTATAAATAGCTCTACGAGAGTGATGAAATAATATGTAGGTACACAAAGACCGAATTCTGTGAGACTATACCACCATTCTTGGAGACCGAAATCCAAAACGCCATTCATAAATTAAAATCCGCAAAATGTCCGGGGGATGACGGAATAACTAACGATATTCTAAAAGCAATAATTGCCCCCTTACACCAGTTTTAACTAACTTATTTAACGACGGGCTTAAAAACCACAAATTGCTAAGGAATGGGGAATGTCCATTATAACTCTATTATATAAAAAAGGAGACCTCTCGAATCTAGAAATTACAGGCCGATCAGCTTACAGTAGACTGTAAACTGTGTAGAAAGTCTTTGCAACAATATTGCAAAATAGAATCTCAAGCCTTCTAGGCAGCAATCAACCTAGAGAACAAGCCGGTTTTCGACGAAATTATTCTACTATTGACCACATCTTCACACTAACTCAACTTATTGAAAAAATAACTGAATATAAGAAGAAACTCTACATCGCTTTTGTAGATTACTAAAAGGCATTCGATTCCATACGACATGAGCCATTGTGGCTTGCATTGAGATTGCATATAGTACAGAGCAGATACAAAGACGTTCTTCAGGAAATATATAAGAACAGTAAATAAGTCGTCAAGATAGAGCGTAAAGGAGAGCCATTTAATATCAAGAAAGGCGTAAAACAAGGTCATCCTATCTCGCCCAATCTCTTTACTGCACTTTTGGGTCACATTTTCAGGCAATTAAATTGGGATGAAATTGGTATAAATATAAATAGGAATACCTAAATAACTTACGCTTCGCAGACGACATTGTTTTGATAGCGGAAAGCCACGATGATCTGGAATACATGCTGACCACGCTTCACGAAGAAAGCAGAAAGTGTGGCTTACACATGAACTCACAGAAAACCTTTGCCATTTGTCCATGCTATCAGAGCAACTACCGTCAACTACGGTTGGTATGCGTCTGCCGGACAAAAAGCTAGCCACCCATTTGCACAAACCCTCGGGCACTCCGTAAGATGGCAACTTCGATAGAAGACCGCGGTGACTGAACACCTTCGCTATGTCCAGACTACATGCTTATGCCTCTCCTAACTCTCAATGGAAACCCATCGGTGTGTGAGATACACTAGAAGGTCACCAGTTGAGCGACCGTGGCAAAAGCCATATTGACGTGTGTCAATCACACGCTCCATCACCTTGGAGAGGAGAGAGGTAATAGCGATAGGCCTGTGTTTGGAGTTCCTACAACTTTGCAACAAGCAATTAAGTCGTGCAATGTAATAAACGTCATCATCGAAATACTTTTTTATCTTTTATAGATGTAGGTAGAATAATATATTGTACAAAAATGTTTCTAATTAATCAAAAACTGGTCATCAAGCCAACTTCATGTAAAATTCAATAAAATCATATATCTGAAGAAATCTTTGAGTTTCACTAAAGAAATTCCAATCCTGTGCTAAAACAAGATAATTTTGGCGACCGTGACATCACAGTAGAAGAGAAAAATAGCAATTTTTGGAGAAACCATTTTTTATCCACGTGTTACAAAGGAAACCTAAATTCAAATTACAAAGGAGTTTGGAGCTGATCATTTATATAAAAGACAATCGATTGCCTATAGCCGCCCAGACAACGAAACATCTAAAGTATCGTTCTGGATTGCTGGACAGTGACTTCAATTTCGTGAGTTAAGTGCCATTCCTTTGTTCTCCTGCAGCCATCTTAAATCACTATTACCTATCAAAAATATCCATTTACCATTAGTTCCTTATTTAGGTATTAATCTAAATAAAATCATAAACAAAGCCATCTACTTGTGCTTGGTAGATAATTTGCCAGTTCATTAAATTTTGTAAAGAAAAATAAGTATTCCTACGGTTCAACATTTATTAAGTTTTTCATTCATTTTTAAAATAGTGTCTAAATCTATCGAAAATAATTTGTTTAGTGTCAGTATTGTATTTACAGTAAATAATTAGTCTAAAAAATACCCGCCTAACTTAAGTAATTTAATATCTACTTATACCTATCTGTGGTTCATAGTCATTTACAGGAAAAAAATATTTGGCGTATTTTACGTTTTTCTCAACGCATTCTGCCGAACAGTTTCATATGCTGTTTGTCGAACGCTGCTACTGCTAGCGATCCCCGCGTGCGGCCGACCGCGCCGCCGCCGGGAGCATATGCAGCAAACCAGCTGCATCTCAGCTTCAGCCACACATTCCGGCGAGTGCAGAGCATTAGATAAGCGATCAATTTACTAAAAACCTAACACTAGTTTTATTAACTTCTGGTTTTAATCAAGTCTTGTTGACTTCTGTCGTAGTTTATATTTATTTACTATCCGGTATTTGTTATATAAATTAGCTATATTTGCCTTAAAAGACGGTGAAAGATCAAGTTTGAAGGTTTTACAACTAAAACGCAGTACTATAAAGGGACAAATAACAAAAATTAAATTTTATTTGAACAAAACAAGTAAAAAAACCGAACTTACAGATATAGAAATTGCAGAATTAACTTTAAAGGGCAGTAAGTTTGAAAGTTTGTCTACAAGATTTGATGAGTTGCAAACTGAGATAGAGGTATTAAATTCTGAAAATATTTTGCTCGAAATCGACGAGAGAGAACTAATTGAGTCTGACATTATTCAAAATATAGCAACAGCTAAGGCATTTACTAAAAATTACCATTCTTTCAGTAATGAAGAAAGGCGGCAAAAAACAATTTTAAATGATAGTTCTGAATTTGATTTAGGTATCAAATTACCAAAAATACAAATTTCGAAATTTGACGGCGCATATTTTCGTTGGCTTGAGTTCCGCTACACATTTTTCAATTTGGTTCATAACAACAAACAAATTACAGAAATACATAAATTTCATTATTTGATATCGCACCTCGAAGGCAATGCGGCACGTATCATTTCAAATCTCGAAGTGTCGACTGACAATTATAAGGCAGCTTGGAAGTTGCTTTGTGATAGGTACGATAATAAAAGATTGCTTATCGATCACCATTTAGATTCATTATTTAATATTCAACCTTTATACCGCGAGTCTGAAAATTCATTACGTTTTCTAGTTGACCACGTCACTAAAAATCTTCGCGCGCTCACTAGCCTAGGCCAGCCTACTAACCAATGGGATACCTTGATAATATTTATGTTGTCTTCTAAATTGCATAATAACACTATAGTAAAGTGGGAGGAGTTTCGAAACACCTTAGATGACGTACCTACTTTAGATCAATTCAAAATTTTTTTGATTGATCGCGCAGACGTGTTAAAAGCTTTGAATCGTAACAAATTTAACACGGATAATAAATCAAACTATAATTCAAAACCTTTACCAACATTTAATAGCAAAATTCAACTTGCTTCTAATACCTTACGCTCTAACATTCAAAATAATAATTTTAAAATAAATCGTAATCAACAAACAAATTCTTTTGCAACTTCAAAACAAAGTCATTCAAATAATTATTTTTGCATTATATGTAACGGCAATCATAAAATTTATGATTGTGACATTTTTAAGTCTAAACACAACCAAGAAAAATTATCATTAGTTTCTAAATACAAACTATGTCAAAATTGTCTAAGACAACGGCATCCTGTTGCATCCGAATGCCGTATGGGCCCCTGTCGTCAATGTCGTATGGGCCCCTGTCGTCAATGCAACCAAAACCATAATACTCTTCTTCATAATCCTAGTACTTCTGTGAACTGCAGCATAGAATCGAAGAAGGAAAGCGATCCTGTTGTAGCCTTCTGTAAGGAAAATTGAACCCACTCAGGCAAAATTACATAATTCTAAATTAGGATGGGTCATAGCCGGCCCAATAAACACATTGAAGTGTACTGACAAAATTCATTGCAATCACGCTATAATTTTAAATTCTACAACTAAAATTGATGATATGTTGACCAAATTTTGGCAAATTGAAGAGCTGCCCCAAAAGACAGTTCACAACTCAATGGAAATGGCATGCGAAAAACATTTTAATTAAAGTATACCACGCGCTCCAATACTGGCAGATTTTGTGTGAAGTTACCCCTAAAGGAAACCCCCCGACGGCCTTAGAGACTCTTATAACCAAGCTAAAAAACGCCTATTAAATTTAAAAAAAAGATTTTAAAAAAATCCAGACCTCAAGGCTCAATATGTAAGCTTCATTCGTGAATATTTTGAGTTAGGACATCTCAGCGAATCTGATACATGTATACCAAATCAATCATATTTTTTATGTCATCACGCTGTCTTGAAAGAAAACAGTAAATCCACTAAGCTTAGGGTAGTGTTTGATGGCTCAGTTCCTACATCCTCCGGATACTCTGTCAATGACATCCTCATGATAAGCCCAAATGTTCAGGACTCTCGTTTTTCCATACTGGTTAGAGCGCGACAATATAAATTTCTACTTACAGGTGACATTGCTAAAATGTATCGACAAGTTGAAGTTCATAATGAAGATCGAAATTTACAGTTAATCTTATGGAGAGAAGATGAGTCCAAGCCTATCAAAACGTTGCTGCTAAATACTGTCACTTACAGTACCGCAAGTGCCAGCTATTTGAGCACTAGATGTCTTTGGCAGGTCGGGGAAGAGTGTGAAGATCAATTTATAAAAAAAATCATTCAAAATGATTTCTATGTAGACGACTTAATATGTGGCTGTGATGATGAAAATCAATTAAAATACATACAAAATTCAATTGCTAAAGCTTTAAGCTCAGCTTGTTTTCCTTTCAGAAAGTATAAAACTAACTCTACAAATTTATTTCAAAATTCAGACCTAAATACGAAAGAAAATTTGACTTTTAGCGAATCAACTAGCACACTCGGTCTTGGATAGGACCCATCGAAAGATACATTCAATTTTCCAATCAAAATTCCAGCCCAAAGTGACGAAATAACTAAAAGAATAATACTTGCACAATCTTTCAAAATTTTTGACCCATTAAGCCCGTGCATAATCTTACCCAAAATTTTACTTCAAAAATTATGGTTAAAGGGCGTAGAATGGGATAAACCAATAACAAAGGAAATCAAAGTTGAGTGGTGCGAGATATCTCCTAACTTCTGTGCACTGTCGAAAATGCAAATTCCTCGTAGAGTTCTCTGTGACACTCCAAAGGTCGTGGAGCTCCATAGTTTTAGTGATGCCTCGCTAAAGGCTAACGGCGCTTGTATTTATATAAGGTCGCTCAATGACAATAATAATGTCACTGTGAAGTTACTATGTGCCAAATCGAAAGTAGCGCCTCTTAAGCCTACTACCATACCACGCTTAGAGCTCTGTGCTGCCGTTCTGTCCGCAAAGCTTTGCAAAAGGGTCCTTGAATCTATACGGTACACTATTTCACATGTTGTACATTGGTGCGACTCTACTGTGGTTTTAGGGTGGATAAATAGTGACCCTAGTAAACTTAAACAATTTGTGGCAAATAGAGTTGCTGAAATTCAAGACTTGACTAATCCCAGATCTTGGCGATTTGTTCCAACCTATTTAAACGCAGCCGATTTTATTTCCCGTGGCGTTAAAGGGACAGTGCTTTATGACTTGGATATGTGGTGGTCAGGTCCGCCCTATCTTTCTAAAAACGAAACTGAATGGCCTAAACTAAATAGAAGTGAAATAGAACACTTACCGAAAGTAAAGGCGCATATCACTATTGTTCCTGAATTTGTATTTGATTTAAAAAGGTTTTCTACTTTTAATAAACTTCAAAGAACCTTTGCATATATTTTACGTTTTTTACATAATTCTAAATCTAAGAATAAAAATAATAAATTATCAGGTATATTAACAGTTGAAGAGCTTAATAATTCATTTAATATCATTTGCAAAATTGCTCAAAAACAATCCTTTTATATTGACTACAATAAATTATTGCAAAATAAACCCTTAAAATCTAAATCAAATATTTTATCATTATCACCATTTTTAGAAGAAGATACAAATTTAATACGATTCGGAGGGCGATTAGGTAGATCTGATTACACGTACGAAAAACAACACCCTGTGGTTTTAGATTCTTCTTTCATTCATTCTTCACATCATGTAACCATGTTTTGTTTGAAAGCGAACACATTAAAAATTTATATGCCGGCCCACAATCATTATTAGCAACAATTAGAGAAAGAGTGTGGCCAGTCAATGGTAGAAAACTTGCTAGACGTGTTGTGAAAAATTGCGTAATTTGCACTCGTGTTCGCGGTCTCACTTTATTTCCTAAAATGGGTGATCTACCTCCTAATCGTAATCTGTCGATTTTCCGTTTATATTAGTTAAGTGCTATTTATGTTTATTTACTTGTTTACGTTTTAAATGCATACACATAGAGGCTGTGTGTGACCTATCAAAAGATGCTTTTATAATGACGCTTCGCAGATTTGTTGCTCGACGCGGAAAGCCAACGGAAATATTTTCCGACAATGGACGAAATTTTATTGCGGCTTCTAAAGAATTTAATAATTTTCTTAAATCTAATAATAAATCCTATCTGAGTTTGCTGCGCAGGAGGGAATAAAATTTAGATTTATCCCAGCTTATCCTCCTCACTTCGGCGGAATTTGGGAGACCGGAGTAAAATCCGCGAAATATCATATAAAAAGGGTCATGGGTAATAGTCATTTGACATTTGAGGAAATTTCTACTCTTTTTACTCAAGTGGAGACAATCCTTAATAGTCGTCCCTTGTGTCCCATGTCATCATCACCAAACGATTTCCTATCCTTAAACCCAGGGCACTTTCTAATAGGACGACCACATAACGCTCTACCTGCACCGGCCCTAGAGAACATGAAAGAAGGCTCTTTAAACCGTTATGCTTGGCTAGAAAAAATCCGCCAGCACTTTAGGCAACGATGGCAAAGGGAATATATTTCCGAATTACAACAAAGGACCAAATGGAAGATTGATAAGACAACGCTAAATATCGGAGACTTGGTATTGTTACAAGAAGACAACGTTCCACCGTTGAGTTGGAGTCTTGGACGGGGCTTGCGTTTATTTCCCGGACCGGATGGCATCTCCCGTGTTGCTGATGTCAGAACTACAAGAGGCTGCGTTCGTCGTGCATTAGTTCGCCTGTGCCCACTGCCTGCTGCTGAATCACTTCAAGCTTGAAAGTCTACTCCTTTCAACGGGGGCAGTTAATAAAGGGGGGCAAGCAATTTAGTCGTGCAATGTAATAAACGTCATCATCGAAATTCTTATTTATCTTTTATAGATGTAGGTAGAATAATATATTGTCCAAAAATGTTTCTAATCAATCAAAGACTGGTCATCAAGCCAACTTCATGTAAAATTCTTTGAGTTTTGAGTTTCACTAAAGAAATTCCAATCATGTGCTTAAACAGCCTGTTTCGATGGATCTGATCTATCGCCCTTTTTGGGCACCGGGTGCACATTTGCACACTTCCATGAAGACAGAAATTGCCTGGTGTGGTAGGGAAGCGCGAAGAGGTGCGTGACTACAGGACTCGGGAGCACACTGCTTAAGCACCACTGCTGGTATACCGTCTGGCTCACTCAACTTATGTACGTTTAGAGTAAGCAACGCCAGCCGGACCTCCCGCTGCGTAATGGAGATTTCCGGCATGGTCTTACCGCACCACGTTATAGTACGTGGTACAGCGCCTTCATCGTTCATATTCGAGTTAGAGGCAAAGAGACTGCTCAGTAGATCGGCTTCCTCTTTTAACCTATAGGTCAAGTCACCATCGGTATTTCGCAGTGGTAGTAATGACGACTGGTAAAAGTTCCCTTCAGCAGCTTCAACAAGTGACCGGAAAGCACGACCCCTAGAGGGATAGCTCGCAAGCCACAACATATTTTGCTGATGAATTGAAATTTAGCTCTGCCATTTCCTTTATTACTGAACCTCGAGGTAGAGTATGTTTTTGAACGTGCGATTCTGCCATGATCAATATGTAGTAGGCAAATCGAAGGTGATTACAAATGTAAAGCCGGTTTGTAACAAATTTAACCGGTATGTTTAAAACATTTTTTTCTTTAAAACGTTTTATATAATTTTTTTCCAGTGTCATTTTAATAGGAGGTCAGTGTTTATTATATCATCAAACATCCTATCTCATGAAGCACCAAATTGTGTCTTTTCAGGTTTGTCAGATTTTTTTTACCCGTAATCAGTTAATGCAAACTACATTATTCACATAAATTTTGATAATATTTAGTAAATTTGCGCAAGACACTTAAATTGTCCTAAAAAGTAAAAGTAGTATGTACAGACAGTCATATTCCGTGTTGCTTTACAGATTGTAGTTCAGGACACATATTACGTAGCTACCACGTATTGTAGATAGTGAGACATATTATGTAACTACCACGTTTTGTAGATCATGAGATATATAACGTTGCTACCACGTATTGTAGATAGTGAGACATATTATGTAACTACCACGTTTTGTAGATCATGAGATATATAACGTTGCTACCACGTATTGTAGATAGTGAGACATATTGTTAAGACTCAATTCCCCAGGGGAAGATAAATGAAAAGATAGGTTCGTTAATACAATTTATTTTTTAGTTTTATATACAATCACTGATTCACAAATAAACAATTTGAAAGTCTATAATTCCATAATAAATCCAGTTTCTGAATTTATCTGTTTTGCCGTCTTTTTCCTATTTAGACGATGGTATCGTAATTTTTCCTTCGGGTCGACTGTATTGTCGAAAATATCAATTAATCGTAATATGATGTAATTTTCACCAATTCTCAGCAATCTATGCTTTTATCATTCTTTTCAGATTGAGGAATTAAAAAAAATCAATATGGCGAAAAAAAGCCAATCCGCAGAATCAATATAGCAATAATCACCTAACCAAATAAATGCACTTAGGTACCTGATAGGAGGGTTTATGGTAGAACCCACAACCTTGAGATAGTTTATCGAGAAATTCAAACCTTCTCTTATTAAAATCGTGTAGTAAGTTCCTCTTGTAATTTACATCTCCTTAGTTCCTGTTTCTCGAAGAACTTGATGCACTTCAAAAAGATTAACTCCTATTTATTTTAGGTAAAAATTGCAAATTTTGGTTTTAAACATCTATCCTTGAGAAAATCTCCAAAAGACTGACTTTGAATAATTTTCCATCTGTCATCTTTTTAAAAATCAGATTTAAAGACTGTTGACGTAAATGAGTATGGCATTCCATGCATGTATGGATATAGAATTTTACAATGATTTTGACATAACACGCAAAAGGGTAATTTAAAGCTAATTACACACTACATATACAAAATAAAATACTTCACTCGCTACATTATCCCCCCTTCCTCGTGAAAATTCGGTTAGACGAATTTTCCGGGCTGTTAGTTTAATAATTTAAAAGACAGAACCGATCCCTAAAAACTTACATCACGTACGCATCTAATACTCTAACCTCATCACTCATACTAACCCAACCTAACACGCTAACCTCATATACTTCCTATTCATTCATCCACACACGAAGGGCATAACCGCTAAGGAACCCCATAACCGATCTGTAAGGGACTTGATGTTAATTGTTGTATCTTGGCCAAATGCCTTATTACAACTAGGAATACGATATAAGGCTTATTTAATGAGTTATCCCACCGCTCAAATTCCTCGACAAGGGCTTTTTTAAGGAGTTGTCAATCCGCTCCATATTTTGGACATAAGCTTATTTAATGAGTTGTCATACTGCTCAAGCTAAAACCCCGCTGTATTAAAATCCTTTAATTATGAGATAAATATTAAAGAGACTGTCTAAAATTGCAAGTTAGAAAGTAGCTAGAAAGTAAAACGAGTAAGAAATTAGATAATTAATTAAGAAAATTAGTTAAAATAAATTAAGTATTTTTATATAATAAGCAACAATAGCTTTTAGAATTAATATGAGCCAAAGATGTCGTGCTCTTTGGTCTCCATTTAATAACGCAAAAGTCGTATAACCGACCCAAGGAAGTAGTACAACTAAATATCTATGTAAAGAAAATTACAATAAATAATGTCGCAGACATCAACAACGAAATTTGTCGTTGTTATAGTAATATTGAGAAAAAAATATAAAATAACGTTAAATTACGTTTCAATTACGTGTAAAATTGACAAGAAAAATATAGAAATTACGTCTCTTGACGTGAGAGAACAAATAGCTTTTTTGAGAATCAGTTAAATATTTAAATAAAGAATGCGTCCAATCGACTTTAATGAAAATTATTATTCGTAGTTAAATATAAATACAAATCAAAGCATCTCCTGCATGCCAATCGAAAGAAAATAAAATTATGTTGGCTCTAAAGGAAATAAAACATAAAAAAAGACAACCAAATATAAATAAAGGCCTAAACGTTATTTTTATAAAAACTACGGTGTCGTTAAAATGACTTTAAATTTTGAAGATGGTAAAAGAGGAATATAAATTAAATTAGGTCAAAATGTTATTTTTATAATAACGACGGTGTCGTACAAATGACTTTTTGAATTTTGAAGAAGGTTAAAGAAAAAACATATCGTGATTAGTAATTTAAAAAACACATCTCTAACTCTTAAGTTAGTTGCAAAACAATAAGGAAAGCATATATTAGCTTCATAAACAATAATATATATAGCAAATGCGTTAAAAACCAAGTAGTATAACCAAAACATAAGTAGTTAATTATAATTAAATTGCACAAAATGTGCCCTCAATTTAAGAGGTATCTTCAACATTTAAAATCTTTAATATGGTAAATACCCACATTTTTATCATTTAAGTCCACCAGTTCGTATACTAACGGCGAAACTTTACGTATAACGCGACATTTTACGAATTTTGGAGCTAGCTTAGTGCTGAAATGAGCACCGGCATCACTTAAAACGTGATTGCGTCTCCATACATAATCATTAACATTAAACTCTTTAAAAGTACGACGCAGATTATAATGTTCTGCGTTCTTCTGATGTGCCTTATATAAAGCTAATTCAACCTTGTTAAATATATTAGCAAGAAACCCGGTATGCTCAGCATAAATATCCCTGGGTATAAATACGAAATTGTCGAAGTCCTCGTACTTCGCGAAAATATTACCATCGGTCACTAATTCACGGCCGAAAACTAAAAACGCTGGTGAATAGCCAGTCGTATGATTACAAGACGAATTAATAGCCATTTGTACTTGTGAAATAAATTTGTCCCAAGTTCGGTGGTCTTCGCCTACTAAGGCTGCAATAGCCGTAATAATAGTTTTATTATAACGTTCCACAGTATTTACTTGTGGACAGTAACGTGGAGTGTAAAATACTTTTGGAATGTTATATTTATCCCAAAGATTTTTACAATCGTGACTGGTAAATTGTGAACCATTGTCCATAATTATTGTTTGGGGTACTCCGTAAACCAAGAAAACATCGTTTTCCAAGGTTTTTAATACATTAGCCGCTGTGGCTTTTTTTAAAGGAAAAATTAAACAGTATTTACTGAAACAGCATGTGACAACCAAGATGTTTTGATTCCTATCCCTTGTCATTGGTAGAGGACCAACTAAGTCAATAGAGATACATTGAAAAGGTCGTGAGCAAATTTTAGGTTTTCCCATGACACCAAATGGGGAATGGTTTTGATGCTTGTAAGCCAAGCATGTAGAACAATCAGCTATGTAGTTAGATATCTGGCGGAACATTCCTGGCCAATAAAAATCTTTTGATATCTTTTTAAAGGTCTTAAAAGCACCAAAATGTGAGTTTGATGGCTCCGTATGTTTAGCCGAAATAATATTAAGCCTATCGTTAGGATTCGGAACCTCCTTCCACATGTAATCACTATCAGGTTCCGTTTCAACTTTTTTAAGTAATTTCCCGTCTTTAATACAAAAATCTAAACAATCTGATGGATTATTTAAGCAATTGGTACGCTTTTGTTCGTACCAAATCATACTCCGATCAGTATCAATTGGTTCTACGTATTTATGGAAAACATCATCTACGTCAGTCTGTACGTCAGTTGATGTGTCCTCTATTATAGGGGTAGACCGAGATAAAATATCAGGAACAACATTGTCCTTTCCTCTTTTATGCTTTAAAATAAAATTAAAGCAAGACAACCGAATGGTCCATCTGGCTAACCTACCCGTTGGATTAGATAATTTTAAGAACCATTTCAATGCAGCATGGTCAGTAAAAATAATAAATTGTTTCCCGTTGTCAAGAAAACAACGCCAATGCTCTAATGCTAGAATAACCGCTAGCGTTTCTCGCTCCGTGGCCGAGTAATTCCGTTGTTGTTTAGATAAAGACTTACTCATGTATGCCACAACAACCTCATTGTCGTCTACCTCCTGAGTAAGCATTGCACCTATGCCAAAACCAGATGCATCACAATGTACACTAAATGGTAGATCATAATTAGGACAAGCTAAAATAGGTGTATTTACAAAATGATTTTTTAAAGTATTAAATGCGTTATCCGCTTCTTTCGTCCATTTAAATCTTGGCGTATTTTTACCCGCAGACGTTAATGAATTAAGAGGACCAGCTACAGTACTAAAATTGGGTATAAAACGTCTATAGTAACTAGCTGTTCCTAAAAAACGACGAACCTCCTTACGCGATTTAGGAGTAGGAATTTCAAGAATGGCTTTCACCTTATCTGGGTCTGTGCGTAGACCACGTTCGTCCACGATGTAACCTAGATATTTTAGCTCATTTTTAAAAAACTTACACATCTCAAAATTAATAGTTAAACGAGCCTTTGTGAGTTTTTCAAGTACTCGATTTAAAAGGGATATGTGTTCTTCGAAACTCTCGCTAATAATGATAATATCATCTAAATAACAGAATACTTTGTTGTTAAAGTTGGGAGAAAACAAGGAATCCATCAATCTCTGTTGCGTAGCAGGACTATTTGATAACCCGAAGGGTAATCGTTTAAATTGAAAGCTGCCGCGTGTCGGAACGTAAAACGCAGTTTTGTTTCTGTCATCTACGTGTAAAGGAATCTGCCAAAATGCTTTTGCAATATCAATACTGCTTAAATATTTCGCATTAGACAAATTATCTAAGATTTCATTAATAAAAGGTAAATTATACGCGTCTTTCCTAGTAATTGAATTTAATTTCCTACTATCCAAACAAAATCTCCATTCGCCATTCTTCTTAGGCGTAACTAAGACTGGAGATAACCATGGACTCTCGCATGATTCAATAATGTCCCACTTTATCATTTTATCTACTTCTTCACTAAGTACCCGTTGTCTTTCCGGAGATAGCCTATAATTTCGTTGTTTAATCGGTGCGTGATCACCAGTATCTATTCTATGTGTAACTAGATTAGTTTCACCAATAATGCCAGTTTCCTCAAACGAAATAGCTTTAAAATTACTAATAACTCTGTCCGCCATCTCCTTTTGAAGAGGGGAAAGGTTATTATAAAACTGAATCTTGTTTTCCACTTTAGAAAGTTCAGATATATTGGATTTTTTAATTTCGTTCTTAACTTGAAAAAGATTAGGTGCCAAATTAAAAGATTTCCAAAAATCTATCCCTAAAATTATTGAAGGGAACAAATCTGGGAAAACAAATGTTTTAATTATATTACATTGTTTATTAAATACCATTGGCAATAAAAAATAGCCAATAGCTTGGTGTACTGCTTTACCAGCAGTCGAAACTTTTATATTCTCATCCCTTAAAAGTGTAAAACCTAGCTTTTGTATGGCTAGATGTGAATTATTCCCTAAAACGCTGATGCAAGAACCTGTGTCTAAAAGACCCATACATTCTGTCTCTTTTATATTTATTTTTAAAAAAGGACGTAAATTATCATTTTCATTTTTAAACAGGATCGAAGTATTACGAAAGGAATTGAAAAAAATGTTGATTTTGTTAAGCCATGACGACCAGTCATGTAAAACTTGTTCACAACGACCCCTGTTTCCTAGTTTTTTTGATTATAATTTGTAGTATTTTTAACGTTATTATTATTACCTTGATTACAATTTGGGCAATCAATCGTTCTTACATTTTTAAAACCACATCTATAACAAACAATGTTGTTAGATGAGCATTTACTAAGTTCGTGTCCATGTACACGGCATCGAACACAAAATGGCGGACGATTTTCATGAACCGCTGCAATTTTCCTAGGCGACTCGTAATTCGCCGAATTGAAATTTTGATTCCTATAACCCGTTGGTTTATACGTAGGGGATCTAGATTCAAATCGAACCGTAGGTTTTTGTTCATAGTTTTTAAATGATTTAAAACTATTAAGTGGTTCCGTCCGAAACTCTTTCTGTCTCCGATTTTCATAGTTATTGCCTTTGTTATATGTAAAGGGGACTTTCGCAGAACTACAAGGTTTATTATAGTTAAAATCTGAAAACATCACTTCACCGTTTTGTGGTTCTTTAAAATTCCTGTTTTTGTCAAGAAATTGATCATATTTCTTGCAAATGTTAATTAAATTCTCAATGGACACTACATTAGCTTGTACTACAAAAAGGGAATAACATGGTCTGATGTTTCGAAGCAAAATTTCTAATTGATCACTCTCAGAAAGCGATTTCTTCAACCTATTGAACATTTCAGACATTATTGCAGTATAAATAATGATATTCTCGTTTTCTCCTTGAGTACGTTTGTATATATAGTTCAATAATTTATAATCGTAGTCGAAACTACCGAAATCTTCAACTAATTTATTACAAAGTTCGTCCCAATTACGTAACGTTTTTTTTATAAATCTAAACCAATGTAAAGCGTCGTCAGAAAAGAGTTCAAACGCTCTAGCTAACAGTAAATCTTTCTTTATATTCCTAGAAAGCCTAAATTCTTCTAGTTTTTGCAAAAACGACCTAGGGCAGGATTTCCCATTATAATTGAATCTTTTCAATTCAAGTGCAGAGCTTCTATCACAAGAAACTGTAATAAATTTATTTTGTTTAACGTCTACATCTTCTAAATTATTGAAGACCTCATTAAATTTTTGAGATACCTGGTTAATTCCAGGTAAACTACCGACTTCTGACCTATTGTCATCAGTTAAATCAGAAATTTCTTGTAATGAATTAAATTCTAGTTCAGTAATCTCTAAAATCTTGTTATTCCATAATTTATCCAATTTTTGGAACTCATTTTTAACTGTAGCCAGTTCTGGACCCAAGTTTAACTTATCCGTGATGTCAATACGTAGTAATCTAAAATGTATATGATTTAAAAAAGCTTCCAATCGTTTAATTTTTTCCTTATTAATACCTGTGTCCTCTAACTTTTGTTTTATAAAAGTTAAAGTAGCTTTTACACCTTCAATATCTTCTTTGGAATCTAAAGTTGACTCAAGTACCTCATTAGCTGGTAATTTTTCAACCAACTTTAATATTTGACGCTTCAGACCTATTAAAGATTCTTCTGGTTTCTCAAATCTCACTAAAGTTTCATAGATCAGCTCACTTTTGTTGAGCAAGTGATATTTAATAGTTTTTTCCATTTTTACTGGTTTGTTTTTTTTTTTTATTACAGACCCACACTTCCTTTAAAGAAAATAGTAAAATATTCGTAACGAAGCTTTTACTACTTTACAGTCTCTCTGTAAAAACAATATTAATATAATTGATTCCAAGATGTTATACGTGTAATCCCACTTATGTCAAGTACTGCTTTAGACATAATCGACGAAGATAATCTTGGAAACAACAAAAATAAAATTATTATTAGTAGGGACTTTTTATTTATTAGTTAAATAACGTAGTTTATAACGTAGTAAAAGAACCCCTCACTTGAGACAAATATAAATAATTAAACGACACAGCTTTTCACTGTCTCCATTTGTCCAAAAAAAAAAACAAGAAAAAACGATGTAAACGTTTTTCTCCTAAGTATTTTTTCCTGGTGGACCTATATGAATATTAAACACTATTAATATCAGCAATTCGTTACTAATCTAACGATTAGTAAATAAATAAGGTTTTCTTACAATACAACCTTTTAAATGTTAAAACTAGAGACGAAAGAAAAAAAAATAGTTATTAGCCAAACGAGTCCGAAAATCTCATGTAAAACATGAATGTAACGCAGATAGTTGCATTTTTTTTGAATTTTGAAAAACAAATATATAAATTATGTCTATTTTTTTTTTTTTTTTTTTTAAAAAAAAACTTTTGCGTGAGGTGATCGTATACAGAACTATAAAAAATTGTATTTTTTATCCCGTTGGGCGCCGCTTGTTAAGACTCAATTCCCCAGGGGAAGATAAATGAAAAGATAGGTTCGTTAATACAATTTATTTTTTAGTTTTATATACAATCACTGATTCACAAATAAACAATTTGAAAGTCTATAATTCCATAATAAATCCAGTTTCTGAATTTATCTGTTTTGCCGTCTTTTTCCTATTTAGACGATGGTATCGTAATTTTTCCTTCGGGTCGACTGTATTGTCGAAAATATCAATTAATCGTAATATGATGTAATTTTCACCAATTCTCAGCAATCTATGCTTTTATCATTCTTTTCAGATTGAGAAATTAAAAAAAATCAATATGGCGAAAAAAAGCCAATCCGCAGAATCGATATAGCAATAATCACCTAACCAAATAAATGCACTTAGGTACCTGATGGGAGGGTTTATGGTAGAACCCACAACCTTGAGATAGTTTATCGAGAAATTCAAACCTTCTCTTATTAAAATCGTGTAGTAAGTTCCTCTTGTAATTTACATCTCCTTAGTTCCTGTTTCTCGAAGAACTTGATGCACTTCAAAAAGATTAACTCCTATTTATTTTAGGTAAAAATTGCAAATTTTGGTTTTAAACATCTATCCTTGAGGAAATCTCCAAAAGACTGACTTTGAATAATTTTCCATCTGTCATCTTTTTAAAAATCAGATTTAAAGACTGTTGACGTAAATGAGTATGGCATTCCATGCATGTATGGATATAGAATTTTACAATGATTTTGACATAACACGCAAAAGGGTAATTTAAAGCTAATTACACACTACATATACAAAATAAAATACTTCACTCGCTACAATATTACGTAGCTACCCCTTATTGTAGATCGTGAGACACATTACGTAACTACCATGAATTGTAGATCATGAAATATATTACTTATTGTAAATCGTGAGACATATAACGTAGCTACCACTTATTGTAGATCATGAGACGTATGTATACACTAATAGTAATAATTCTCTTCTTGTACCTACCCGTTGCCATTCTCACAACTATACTATCTATCTATACATATAAAATGCTTTGTCCTGAATGACTGACCGCTGATTGTAAGGACCTGAAACTTGAAGGTATTTGTATGACGTAGGCATCCGATAAAAAAGGATTTTCCGAAAGGGTCAAGTGCGAGTTGGACTCGCGCAATAAGGGTAAACCGATTATAATGAAATTTTGGTAAGTTGTTATGCACACGCCGGGGAATGTTACTGAGAAAGAAAAAAGGTTCAAGTGCGAGTCGGACTCGCGCAATAAGGGTAAACCGATTATAATGAAATTTTGGTAAGTTGTTATGCACACGCCGGGGAAGGTTTCTAAATTAGTACAACCCTTTTACAATAGGTTGGTCCGGCAGTTGTTTTAAAAAAAGAAACGACGTTCGCCGGGTCAGCTAGTATTAGATATGACTGAAGACGCTGAAATCAGCGAAATATATTTATAATATTTTAAATTTTTTTTATTATGTCTAGTTTAATTACCGAGTGATTATAAATCAAAAATAAATTTTTATGGCCTACAGGCCATGACACATATAACGTAGCTATCACGTATTGTGGATCATGACACATATAACTTAGCTACCACGTACCTACAGTATCACGACAAATATAACGTAACTACCACGTGTTTGTTGATCATGAGACATAACGTAGCTACCACGTATTCTACATCATGTAACATATAACGTAGCTATCATTTATTGTAGATCGTGACGCTTATAACGTAGCTACCACGCAGTGTACATCATAAGACAAAATTACGTAGCTACCAAGTATTTTAATTGATATACGCCAAGTAGCATATTTTTCGAAGTACCATAAAAAACACAACGTTCTACATTTACAGAAGCGGCTGCATCTTCGGAACCCATAGTCGAGACCCCGGCGGGGACGATCCGGGGCTCATGGATGACGTCACGACGAGGACGCAGGTTCGACGCGTATCGAGGGGTGCGGTATGCGGAACCACCCGTGGGGACACTACGATTCCAGGTGCACAATACTGAATAACATCAATAATTACACCTACTTAACATTTTTTTCATACCACTAGGGTGGCAAACAAGCTTACGATCAGCCTATGGACGCTTGCAATACGAAGCTGTCGCGTGTTGCTGATCCTTCAAACATCTAATAACTTCTTTCTTAAAGTCCCCCATACTACATTTCTTAGAGAAAACTTTGCAGGGAGCTCATTTCACAACCTTAGCGTTCATGGGAGTCACTGTACGTGACCATTTAGGTTCGGAGGTGAGGATGAATTTCCTGCCAATGGGAGCGGTGCGATGGTAGAAAATAGCTGTGGGCATCATTTAGAACAATTCCTCCGAACATATCCCATTGTACAAGCGGTAGAACACACACAGGGAGGTAAAGTCTCTCCTCGGACTTAAGGGTTTGATATGGCTTGCGTGTTTGGGATCGTCGACGATTTTCAGAACCCCTCGTTGAACCGATTTAAACGGCCCGTCCAAAGATGGCAGCAGTACTCCATATGGGACCGGACTTTTAAAGCAGCAACATTTGCTCCGAGGTGAAGTACTGCCTGTACTACAGTTCTTCAAAGGTATAGCATAACGTCGACGCTTGTGTCATCGTGGAACATGCTTTTGAATATAAAAGAAACTGGAGTATGATTCTAATGCAAACCGCAAAGTCGAGTTGGCGTGTCCAGATGCTTAGCTTATTCCACGGTGGTACCGGACCATTTTAGAATGTTCATTTCAAAATTTCCAGCGCCCTTTACTGTGTCCACTTGTTTTTGCAACTGTTTAGTACAAGCTAATAATGTTGTCACAGCCTTCTAGCGGATCATACTCATGCATGTAAAATGACGTAACCAGAAGCAGTAGCTAGGGTGAACTTGTGTGCGTCAGCAATTTGTGATTGATTTAAATTACAAAGCGTTGCGAAGTAAAGTAGGAGGCCCCTCTAGCGTACTTATCTAACTAACGTGCCATTTTAATGATGAGACTGTCTAGGCTGTACCCAGTGGCGGAAGTGATAGAACGTAGCCTTGTCGAACGTGTTGTCGGTGAGTAAATCGATAGCCACGTTTATATCGTTCGCGGATGAGATACTGTTGGGAATGCGATCTAGATGTGGGATTCCATACAACGGATGTTGACGGATGTCCGTCACATTTATAATATCAGGAGGAGTGTCAGATGGGGAACATAATCGGAGGAGGACAGGGAGGTGGTACGAGTCAAATTCGTCAAGCACCTCTATAAAGCGAAAGCTTCGCCTTACACTCTTTAGAAGTGCCATGTCGTGCACGTCAGGGCTGCAACGTGCGGCATGGGGAAAGTCCATGATGCGTCATGCGTCAGGCGTCATGGGAGCGATGTTGTCGAAGTTTTAGTCAGTCAACTAGTTGGTCGAGGAGTCTTCCTCTCCGTGAAGTGACTGAAGAGTTCCATCGACGGTGCTTGCAAATTAGTTCGCCGGCAAGGATGAAGGCGTCGCCTAAATTAAAGAGCGACTGAAGGTCGCTCTTGAGCAAGTCTTTTGAGGGGGAGAGATAAACCGATGCAATGATTATTGGCTGATGGCCTGTTATCGCTATGCGACTGATGGATGCTTCTAAATGTTCAAGGGGCAGAGAGGGGCATTAAAGTAGCCGATGGAGACGGAGCGAGGTTTTTCACGCGCGGTTGTGCAATCCATTTTGATTTTTATGATTTGGCTAACGCCCTACGGAGGGTGTCAAAGAACCGGCGATGCTAAGATATGAATGTGAGCATCTGTTGGGGGGTAGTAGCCTTCGTATTTGGCGGACACAGCATCGACATAGTCTGGGTCGAAGGCCCAGGATAGCTCACAGGGAAGATCGAGCTTTTGCTCTGTCGACTGAATGGCTTTTGAAGGAAGGGGCGCAGGAGGGTAAGGCGCGTGTTTGCGTGAAGTGCGGGAGCACTTGGTGCAGGTGAAGGGTGCGGGGTCGCGGGATGTCCCGGGACATAATGGGGGCGTGGTAGGGAATTCCCGTGACTTAGATGGGCCCAGAGAGTGTAGACAGAAGTTTGTCTGTCTGTTTTGTTATTCCTGAGTCAACTAGTGCAGAAGATCGGCTCAAAGTGGTGACTGCAGGGAGGGGAGCAGGCACAATGGGAGCGCGATTTACCCTTTTTGGGTTTTCGCGTATTTTGTCGTGGAGTTTTGGGGCTCCCGCGGTAGTTTGTGGGGTGGCCCTCGCCTTGACAAAGAACGCAATCAACGGGGTCAGTTGCGTTTTCGCGGACGAGATCACATTTCGTAGTGACGTGATCGAGCAGGCATTTCACGCAGCGCAGTCTGCGTGTGCAGTTGCGCTGTGCGTGGCAATATAATTGGCACCTGTAGCATGTAGGGAGGACCGCTTATGCGGGATCTCCACCCGGACACCTTTGAGGCTGCACACATATTTAATATTAAAGATGGCTTCGCCTTATTTCGTCAAATCTATACGAGTACCATGTCGTAGCAGTCTGATTTATTTCGGCCGTTGTACATTCTATGCTTGCCGATACTTGCCTTACTGGGAGGCCTTGGGCGATCAAGTCGTCCTTTACTGTGGACTCGGAGAATTGCATGGGAACTACCTTTATCACAGCCCGCAGTACTCTCTCGTCATCGAGCGAGTATGTGTGGTACTCGTGTTTCTTCTGGGAGGCCAGGAAGGCCGTCAGAATTCGGAAATCTGACGACGTGGAGACCTGTATTTTGATGCCGCGGTCGCCATCATGCAGCATGCGTATAATTTATACGCTTGGCCTTTCGCCCGTTTGATATGTTAGGCCATGCCCCCTTTTCTTTAATAACTACGGGGGGAGGGGTTTTTTCCTTCCGTCCCGCAGGGGGATGGTCAGCTTGATATGAGAGGCGGGGGTTATGTCCATGATGGCTTGCTCTGAAGGAGCCGCTGAATAGGATGGGGATGCGCTGTGCGCTTGGCCTCGGAATCCGATGTGGAGGTCGCTGAGGTAGCTTTGGACTTCTTGGCGGATTTCTTCTGCTTTTTTCCACTTATAGTGCCCAGGCCAGCCACTTGGTAACCCTCATCGTCCTCTTTTGAGCGACCAAGAGGTGGCTGTTGACTCACTTGCCTTGCGAAGGAGGCAGTGTCAGGAAGCGAAAACTTTTTATATAACTTGCAAGCCATACTTACAGTAGAACAAAATAAAGACAACTATTATAAAATTGGATGTTCTTTTGTTAGAAGAAAAAATAGACGAGTTTTGAATTCATCGGTATGAATAAACGAATTTAATTTTAGCAAGTATATTCGTGTAAAAACGACTCTTGTTGACTGAGCCGAGCTAACATTCATTCTGAGCATTTAAGTTTTTCTACAGTTAATGCACCCGAGCGCCTGGATTGTTTATTGCGTGTGTTATGTAAAAAACGAAGTACATAAGCGGCAGCTAGCTTAAGTTCCCATCGATTATATTAATAGGTTTTAGTTCTGGCAAATCGTCTTGTGATGTTATTTTGAGAAATAAGTCAGATAAATTAAAATTACAATCTAGTAAAAATTGCGGCCCGTTCCACCAAAGAGACGATTTACTTATCTGCGATGCGTCTATAAATATGTGGAGTTCTATTTCAATAGAATTAAAACATTTAACAAAGCGTGGAATTTTTAAACCAATTATTAGTGGTAAGCTATTAATAAATTTTATAAATATTCGAGCGACATCACTTGGCACGGGCTGATCCAACAGACCGTAAGGATTTCATTTTAATAATCAGCGTTTTTGCAACAAAGTTTTATCTGTTGTAATTACCGGACTAAGTAATCCTAGCGGGTCATAAATCTAAAAAAACTGTTGACAAAATAATACGTTTGGTAACTACACTCGTGTCGTTCTTTATGTGCGAATAGAACGTCATTTCGTCAGATTTATTATTCCACCCTATACCTGACGTTTTGCGTTGACCGTTATCTTTTTCACCTAATTGCATACTCGTTGTATATAATTGTCACGCTCAAAGTTACAAAGCCACTTGCGTTACACGAAGCCTGCGGAATTTAAAATGTTACTGGTACCTTCACAAATCTTATTTAATTCTGAAATACTATTAGCATTGCAAATCAAATTGTCCACATAAAATCAATTGTTCATAGTTTCCTTTATGTAGAGAACCTCGCATTTTTCAGCTAGCTGTTTTAAACATTTACAACTTAAAAATGGTACAGACAGATGCTGTACCATAAGTTACGGTATTTAGTTGATAAACCTGCAGTGATTCGGACGGGTCGTCACGCCACAAAATCAGCTGTAGGTGACGTTGGTCTTTATCTATAAGTACTTACATCTTTTCTATGTCCGCACATGCCACACACCTATTTTCGCAAAATCTTAGCAAAATACAAATGAAATCGCCCTGTATGGCTGGACCGATCATCTGTTTGTCATTGAGTGACACTCCTGTGGTTGAAGCCATACTCGCGTCAAACACCGCTTGTAACTTAGTAGTTATTTCATTTTCGCGAAATACGCCATGGTGTAGTAAAAAATAGTGCGTATTGCCGTAACTCTGTATAAGTTTCAAGTGTTTTAATTCTATATACTCGTGAATAAAGTCACTGTACATTTTTTTGTACTCGGAGTACGTTGAAGTTTTTTCTAAAAAATAGAAACGACGTTCAGCTTGTGTGCGAGTGTCCCCTAAGAGCTCGGGTGATTGTTTTAGTGGAAATCGAACAATAAACCGGCCATCGACGTCTCGTTTTGTTGTGTGCACAAAGTGATCCTCACAAGCTTGCTCATGGACGCTATGCATATATTATGATCGTCGTCATAATGACTGCCTACAATTGGTGGTATTGTAAAGTCTGATACCCATTTCGGAAGGTTACTGTAAACTCTAATACTTATTGTGGAAAGCTATAGTAAACTCTGATATTCATTTCGAAAGGCTATTGTAAGCTCTGATACTCATTTCGGAAGGCTATTGTAAACTTTGAAACTCATTTCGAAAGGCAATTGTATACTCTGATACTCATTTCGGAAGGCTATTGTAAACTCTGATACTCATTTCGGAAGGCTATTGTAAACTTTAATACTTATTGTGAAAAGCTATTGTAAACTCTGATACTAATTTCGAAAGGCTATTTTAAACTCCGATACTCATTTCTGTGATAACTATGATAGTCATACATATGTTACTGCGCGGTTGTTCTGATATAAGGATGTATTACAACGAGGATATCTCGACATACTAAATTCCGAGTTCGTTCATCTAATAAATGAGGATATTTTTTTTTACAAAAATACTTAATTCAAATATATATAAAGATAATAATCTGCAAGACTAATAAGGACCACTACCAGTAATTGCTCTAATACATTCCCCCTGCGATAGAAACAATTTATTAATGTCTTTAGAATCGTTAAAAAAATAGAAAAGAATACAAGACTTCAGTGGCCAGATCTTTAGAAAGCTTATCTCAATAAGAAAGCTTTTATTTATTTGAATGCCTGTTGTCCTTCCATCGAAGCGCCACCTGGTGACAACAGGCGGCACCTACTCGTATAGGTAACATTTAGGTAGGTAGGTATCGCATATACACTCTTAAGAATATTTTTTGCGTCTCAAAAAAAAAACAGTTTTTAGCGATAAAAAACAAACCGCTAGACCAATTTTGCTTAAACTCTTTTTAGATCTAAGTCATGACGTGGCGTATCGATTGATATATTATCTCGAGGGCAATTTGCCCATTGATTCTTAAGATATCGAGGGGAAAAAAAAGCTAACATACATTCATATACACATAAACACACACACACACACACACACACGCACACACACGCACGCACGCAAGTTAAAAATATCTTAAGGTGCGTTCACACTCAACCAATGTCACTGATGAAAACTAAGCCAATCGGTGGCCAGTAATAATTGATTTAGTCTAAACGCGCCTTAATAATTAGGCACATTTTTGCACACTGCATCCGTTACTCAAATCCATGGTTTTATTGACATTTAAAAAGCCAGTACCTACCTATGTACATTAAATCCAAATGTTCCTTTAACAAATAAAGGTTTCATATGTAATGTTTAGCCACCGAAGCCGATCCTTAGCTACGCCGGTGAGGTGGATGCACGAGAGGAGGGCCCCGCCTGCCCCATGGTAACGGCTCCCGCCGCTGTCCGGTTACTCGACGAGGACTGCCTCAGAGTCAACGTGTACACCACGAGCTGCAACAGGTTCATCTATTTTAAGGTTCCGTACTTAAACGTTTATAGGGAACTCTTATGGTAAGATTTCACCATCTGTTTGTCTGTAGGTCACGGCTGTTTCTCTCTGCAAGTACAATTTTTTTTTAAGAATTGCTTTCTACACAAAATTAGAGTTTATAAATAAATGGTTAGAGTAACTAAAAGGGGTGCTAGGGAAAAAACCGGACTTTGAATATTTTCACGTTTTTCCTTTGTTTTGGTTATGATAAAGGTGTACAAATCGCTAAAGACAAATATTTTTTTTCGTTTTTTTCTTCAGCACCCCAATTTTTACACTCTTAGCGTAACCAAAACAAAGGTAAAAACGTGAAAATATTCTTTGTCCGGTTTTCGAAGTGAAAACTTCTTTAGCGGCGTTGTGCTCTTTTTTTGGTATGGGTAAAAAATGATAAACTCGCGTCAGGTCACGTGTCCTGATCGTGAAAATTCGTAAGACGGATGGAGAGTAGACAGCTGGCGTGGCGTAGGAGAGGGAGTACCCCCCTCTCTTTCTACGGCGCGGCGAAAATGTATGCCTGCTGTTTCGTTTAGGCGGCGCAGGGCGCTTGCGCGAATGGTCGTGTGTGTTTATGTTACAGCGTGCTACGCGCATCCATGGATGATGACAGCTGATGGCTCGAATGTCTGTGTAGTGGCCATACTGCTGTGTATTCGTAAAATTCGTGTATATAAAGTGTTTAAAATATGGAAATTGAACAAAGTGCATCTTTGTCTTTGTAAAATACGGAAACCGTAATGCCACGCCTATTATAATTTTTATTTTTAGTATTCGCGATTATGAGTAGTACAGGGAGGTTGGATATGGAATTTTAATTTTATGACAGATTGCGATGTCAAATATACTACGTCAAAAAAGTAAATAAACAAACATTATTATTTCTTGACAATGTCAAAGACATGTCTTGTGACATATTTGAGTGTTAAGCGCGAATCGTGTGTAAAGGTTTTCACTTCTGCACTTTTTTTTTTTACATTGCACCTCCCTTTAGTTACTCTGACAATTTTCTTGCAAAATCTACATTGAATAGAGTTCACGTAGTCATGTTAATCCGCCCGAGTAGTACCTAGTTATTGTAATTGGGTATTAAAACACTTTTTAACAAAAAGAACAACCGACTTTAAAAAGATGAACTAATAATTACTTATTTCCAAAAATCTAATCTAAATTACAGTTTGTAGTTGGTTTCATGCAAATGAAGTGTCTTATAAACTGTTAGGTACATAGAACTAACTTCAAACTGTAATTCAGATCAGATTTTTGAAAATAACTATTTTTTTTACCTTTTTAGTGTATATTTTTGATGTACCTAGGTTGTTTTTTTTTTTATTAAACAGTTTTTATGTTTACGCAACAATACATATTTATGCGATAGCAGCAATCGCGGTTGATTTTCTGTATTTTTTTGAAGACTTTTGTCCTCGAAACTCATTATCAAATCTATATAAATTTTAAATGGGAGCATTTGAGAATAAACCTCTTTCAAACAAAAAAAGAATTTTGCAAATCTGTCTTTATGTGACGGAGTTATGCCCGAACATAAATAATAATAATAAATAAATAAATATTTTTGGACACTACACACAGCGCCGTCTAGCCCCAAAGTAAGCAAAACTTGTGTTATGAGTACCAGACAACGGATATAAATACATATATTTTACTTTTTTTTGTAAATACATACACATCATACATAAGTAAACCCAGACTCAAGACAAACACAAATGTTTATCACAAAAACAATAAAAATACGAATTGAGAACCTCCGCCTTTTTTTGAGTCGGTTTAAAATCTGAAAATAGAGTAATTTAGTCAAGTAGGGGCATAAAATGAATAAGCATTGTTTGGACACTGAAAAACATTTTTTTTTAATTTTACATTTTTTTAACATTATTAAGCACCTATAGCTTTTGGCTAAACCAAAATTACAATCCTTTATCTTGTAAGTTTGCAAAATGAAAGATATCAGATTTAAAATCGTATATGTCTTCAGACATTTCGACTTTCCCGACGCCTACAGGTCTGCGAAAACACCTAACAGCGGGTAGATTGAGTATAACATCCGATGTGATATATATGACACTCGCAGACCTATAGATCTATGATAACACCTAACACCAGGTAGATACTTGAATATAACATCCGGTGTGATATATATGACACTCGCAGACCTATAGATCTATGATAACACTTAACACCAGGTAGATATTTGAATATAACATCCGATGTGATATTTATGACACTCGCAGACCTATAGATCTGTGATAACACCTAACAGCGGGTAGATTGAGTATAACATCCCATTGGATATATATGACACTCGCAGACCTATAGATCTATGATAACACCTAACACGAGGTAGATATTAGAGTATAAAATTTGATGTGATATTTATGACACTCGCAGACCTATAGATCTGTGATAACACCTAACACCAGGTAGATATTTGAATATAACATCCGATGTGATATTTATGACACTCGCAGACCTATAGATCTGTGATTACACCTAAAACCAGGTAGATATTTGAATATAACATCCGATGTGATATTTATGACACTCGCAGACCTATTAGATCTGTGATAACACCTAACAGCGGGTAGATTGAGTATAACATCCCATTGGATATATATGACACTCGCAGACCTATAGATCTATGATAACACCTAACACGAGGTAGATATTAGAGTATAACATCTGATGTGATATTTATGACACTCGCAGACCTATAGATCTGTGATAACCCCTAAAACCAGGTAGATATTTGAATATAACATCCGATGTGATATTTATGACACTCGCAGACCTATAGATCTGTGATAACACCTAATACGAGGTAGATATTTGAGTATAACATCCGATGTGATATTTATGACACTCGCAGACCTATAGATCTGTGATAACACCTAACACGAGGTATATATTTGAGTATAACATCCGATGTGATATATATATTTGACACTCGCAGACCTATAGATCTGTGATAACACCTAACACCAGGTAGATATTTGAATATAACATCCGATGTGATATTTATGACACTCGCAGACCTATAGATCTGTGATAACACCTAACAGCGGGTAGATTGAGTATAACATCCCATTGGATATATATGACACTCGCAGACCTATAGATCTATGATAACGCCTAACACGAGGTAGATATTAGAGTATAAAATCTGATGTGATATTTATGACACTCGCAGACCTATAAATCACGCCAGGTAGATATTTGAATATAACATCCGATGTGATATTTATGACATTCGCAGACCTATAGATCTGTGATTACACCTAAAACCAGGTAAATATTTGAATATAACATCCGATGTGATATTTATGACACTCGCAGACCTATAGATCTGTGATAACACCTAACACGAGGTAG
Organism: Apoda limacodes; assembly: GCA_946406115.1. NCBI lineage: Eukaryota > Metazoa > Arthropoda > Insecta > Lepidoptera > Limacodidae > Apoda > Apoda limacodes. The sequence goes on along the minus strand of OX291563.1, from coordinate 20,186,093 downwards.
ATATTTGAATATAACATCCGATATGATATTTATGACACTCGCAGACCTATAGATCTGTGATAACACCTAACACGAGATAGATATTTGAATATAACATCCGATGTGATATATATATTTGACACTCGCAGACCTATAGATCTGTGATAACACCTAACACCAGGTAGTTATTTGAATATAACATCCGATGTGATATTTATGACACTCGCAGACCTATAGATCTATGATAACACCTAAAACCAGGTAGATATTTGAATATAACATCCGATGTGATATTTATGACACTCGCAGACCTATAGATCTGTGATAACACCTAATACGAGGTAGATATTTGAGTATAACATCCGATGTGATATTTATGACACTCGCAGACCTATAGATCTGTGATAACACCTAACACGAGGTAGATATTTGAGTATAACATCCGATGTGATATATATATTTGACACTCGCAGACCTATAGATCTGTGATAACACCTAACACCAGGTAGATATTTGAATATAACATCCGATGTGATATATATGACACTCGCAGACCTGTAGATCTGTGATAACATCTAGGACCAGGTAGATATTAGAGTATAACGTCCGATGTGGTTTCCAGTTCCAAGCAGATGCCAGTACTAGTTTTCATCAATCCGGGCGGATTCTACTCGTTCTCCGGACGCAGCAACGTGTTTGGTCCTGAATACCTGCTGGACCAAGACCTGGTGCTCGTCACCTTCAACTACCGACTCGGCACGCTCGGTAATCAACTTCTCGTACCACGAACATATAACAGTTTACGTCATTTAACCTTTTCTAAATTGCGTTCAATATAAATACAAAATTATTTCTTATAACTGTTTTAAAATTTTCGTTCTTATTCATAAAAATAATTTTAAAATGTTCAATAATCCTTTGAACCTTTCATATTTGTCAACGAAACAACTTTTGAATTTAAAACCGCGCCCTACTCAAATGTGTAGATTTCTGCTCGTTTTTAACTCGATTCCACTGTGCTATTGTAAGTTTCAGACATCCCTAACATGAAAATTACTGTAATAATTCTACCATCGCACCGCTCGCCATAGGAAGGGAATTCATTCTCATACTTTAGAACCGAAATGGTCGCGTACAGTGCGGTTTCAGAGAAAATTTCTCCCGCGAACGCTTGGGTTGTGGAATGAGCTCCCTGCCTAGGTTTTCTTTAAGGACTACAGTATGGGGTTCTTCAAGACAGAAGAACCCTATTACTAAGACTCCGCTGTCCGTCCGTCTGTCTGCCACCAAGCTGTATCTCATGAACCGTGCTAGATAGACAGCTGACATTTTCACAGACGATGTATTTCTGTTGCCGCTATAACAACAAATACTAAAACACAGAATAAAATAAATTCAACGAACGTGATTTTTTTGCTCGATATTGATAAAACCAACAGGTAGACGCTTAAAATAATCACAGAATATTTAGTTATATAGTCACTTTAAAAATAAATAATTAAATTAAAATAAAACAAATATTTAAGGAGCCCCGATACAACAAACGTGATTTTTTGCCGTTTTTATCGATAATGGTACGAAACCCTTCGTGCACGAGTCCGACTCGCACTTGGCTGATTTTATTCTATTTTTAATCCATAACTCTATCAACTATTAGCGGGAAAATAATTTATTTTATACAATGTTAAGGAATTTAACTAATTAATTAACTTTTTTGGCTAAGCTGTTCGCCAATTTGTAAGATATTTTGTCACAGAAAAATAAACTCTGCCTGATATTAACATCGTCGATTTCAGGTTCACTCCCATAAAGCAGATGTATAGGTATATGTGCATTGAGGGCCCTCTTAAACGGTTTAGTTTTAGGGTTCCGTACCTCTAAAGGAAAAAAACCGAACCCTTATAGGACACTTTGTTGTCCGTCCGTATGTCCTTCTGTCAAGACCCTTTTTCTCAGGAACACGTGAAGGTATCAAGCTAAAATTTATATCAAATACTCAGGTCTATGTCCCTTGGAGCTGTAAAAAAAAACAAATTTCTAAGCCAACATAATCAAAAGATACAGCCGTTTATGACGCAAATTTTCGAAATTTCGAAAAAAATTCGAAAAGGGAATCAAAACCTACAGGGTACTTCCCGTGCACTCAGAATCTTGAAATATGGTACGAAGCAACGTCTTATAGCACAGATAAAAATTGCGAATACCGTAAATTTTTAGCTATATCATGTAATGAAAATATTTTTATTATATTCAACAACTTATAATAAGGAACCCTTGGTGTGCGAGCCAGACTCGCTTTTTCCCGGTTTTTTATTATCTTCACAGTTTTTTTATCCCCAAAAGGGGGTATCATACTTAAGCATATCTACAAAAGTTATTTAGAACCACAGTATAGCTTTTATACATATTTCTTAGAATACAGCCCGTGGGTTCTATGAATTTGCGCTTTGCTTAGAGAAAAGTAGAATGTACAAAGAATAAGCCCGAAAGAGTTATTAAGGTCTTAGCACTTTAGCACCCGCTTTGCCTGCACGTAATAACAATGTTTACGAGTAAGTGTGATATACATGTATGGATATAAGTACTATGTTACCGATGCACCGGCTAGGTGCTCAGGAGATAGAGATTCAGGTAGAGCGAGTTCAGAGGCATGTAAAGAAACTAATTTTCAAGAGTAAGGCAGGTTATAATGTATACTCGTTCACAGTTTGTTTAACAATATTTAATGGTCAGTAGTAGCCGAATCACATAAGGTGATTCGTAACCCTTAAAGTATATAAATTAGAACTATCTATTTTACAGTATTATAAAACTACCTAACTATACAGAAAGATAGAAAAACCGTAAGCCTGCCTACACAGATTTCTAAGTGTAAGGTTTTTGAGAATATATTAAGATAGAAAGTACACTTTAGTTCTTCGCCCTAGAGCCCGATTAAAGATGTCTTCCACGACGTCTGCACCCAGTAGATCTCCGCCGCCAGAGCAGGATTACGCGGACGGGATTGACTTTAGGTGACTTTACGACGTGTGGTGAGTAATGTAAGGCCAAGGCTTTAGTGAGCCGGCACAATGCAATGCCGCACGTGGCTATCACGGTCTTATGCCACACGTGGCTATCACGATGCTATGCTGCACGTGGCTATCACGATGCTATGCTGCACGTGGCAGATGTTAGCCCAGTAGTTACGGTGAGCAGCGTTGCTCAGGCTGAAGCACTGCTACCGTTCGGGCCGAGGTTCTGGAGTCGAGAGAAACTCCCAGAATCCCCTTCAGTGCGTATGTCCCTCGAGATAGGACACGCACCAGTCCGGAGAGCAATAGAGAAGGACAGCCTTCTCCAGATATTTTATGTTGTTGTATATACGGCAAGGAGCCGTAGAATAGTAGTACAAGAAAACCGCGACTCGTGCGAGTACTGAAAAAATATACACATGAATTACTTACATGACTAGGTTGATTCACATAAAATACAATATTACTGTTAAATAAAACCGACCTAGACGGTTTTCTGTGAGTACATAGAGTAGATTAAGTTTAAGTTATTCGCTTCTTTAAGCAAAGAAAATATGTTAGAATAGAATGTGATATAAGACATAGTTTGTCTTTACGTTAAAAGGACGCTAAGAAGTAGAGACTGTTAGTAGTAATGACGCATTGTGTCATAAGTTACAATGTTCTAAGATCTCTTTGTTTGAAACCATTTAGATGTTTATGGACCTAAGAATGGATACCTGGAAACTTCCATAGTTTCCTGCATCCTCCGGTCCTTTACCGGAGACGGACCACCTGGAATGGTCGTTTCGTTATGACGCAGAAAGTTTGTAACATGCGTAAACTTATAAGTTAGTTAGGAATTACAAGTATTTTACGGCTAACATATTTTAAGCTTGCGGAAAGTTGTTAAACGGATTTTTTAATTACATTCATTTCTTAGAAATGTTGTAGCTCTCTGTTGTATACATTGAACCGAGAGATGATTTTTTTTGCGCTCTCTATCGTGTTAGAACTTAAAAATTCATTTCAGGCTATTTATTTAAGTAGATTTTTCTATAATGAATATTTGGCGAGTTATTGGCATCCAAAGTTGAAAATTCTATGTACATTTTTAAATAGTGTGCCATATATATACAAGGTCCAACCGTTCTAATGCAGAAGCCTTCGTGTAACAATATTGTAAGTGTTTAGTATTCATTTGCAATAAAAATATTGTAAGTGTTTAGTATTCATTTGCAATAAAAATATTGTAAGTGTTTAGTATTCATTTGCAATAAAAATATTGTAGGTGTTTAGTATTCATTTGCAATAAAAATATTGTAAGTGTTTAGTATTCATTTGCAATAAAAATATTGTAAGTGTTTAGTATTCATTTGCAATAAAAATATTGTAAGTGTTTAGTATTCATTTGCAAAATATAAATTGTCTCAATTTTTTTTTTTATAATTTTAATAAATAATAAAAATGATAACTAAAAAAGATACTTGTTCACTTCGCGTTGACAGTCCTTAATCATGTATTCTGCGATTCAACCAATCAAACGTATCCGTCTATCCGTACCGCACCCCGCCAGTCCCACCGCGCCCGCCCGCGCATTTTAGTCCCCGTCATTACTTTAACGAGATAGTACCTACGATGATTATTTCGATCGATTAGTTTACCTACTTAACTCAGCTCAAACACGATGCCTAATTATCGGTAGAACTCTACCGGGAGAGATATGGCGTGGCTACAAAGGACGCATTTTAATGTGGAGTACGGTGAACGCTGGACTGTTCAAGCAGGTTTCATAGCTTGGCCTCCGCAAAGCCTCTGGATACTTATGTGTGGGGCTGTTGCAAAGTGTTCGGCAACAATGGACACGCAATACGTTCAGATTTCTGGTGATGCGAAGTCGATGCGAATCGTAAGACCTTAAGGAGTGTTTCCAATCACGTATATTACTTCATAATAAAAGTAACTCGTTTACTTATCTAAAATCATTGGAAATCACCGAAACTCTATGGACTGCCGAAAATACATAAAAGAGATGTGCCCCAACGACCAATTGTAAGTCAAATTAATTCTCCCAATTACGACTTAGCGAAACACATAACTAAAGTGTTGCGGCCACTAATAGGTAATTCACCGTCTTACGTTAAAGATTCTAGACATTTTGTTAGCAACATGAATGACATCCAGTTGGAACATGATGAGATTATGGTGAGTTTTGACGTTGAATCGTTGTTTACTAATGTTCCACTTAAAGAATGCCTTGACGTAATTAAAAACAAACTAGTTTTTAATTGTATCCCTGATATGTATATAGTTTTGCTTGCACACTGTTTAAAAGGAAACTATTTTCTTTATCAAAGTCAGCACTACCTTCAGATTGATGGAGTAGCTAAAGGTAGTCCGGTAGCACCAACGTTAGCCAACATTTTGAGGAGAAAGCTTTGAGCTCAGGGCTTTTTAGCGTTCGACTTTGGAAGAGATATGTTGATGACGTGTTCTGCTTAATTAAAGGAACCAGAACCAGCAGGAAGCAGAACAGTACCTAGATCACCTTAACTCCATTCATGACAAAATACGTTTTACATATTAAAAGGAAAGTGAACGTTCACTGGCATTCTTAGATGTTAAATTGAATGTAAGAGAAGATGGCTCTCTGGGGCATACTGTATATCGGGAACCCACACACGGACAGATACCTGAACGCCTCCTCGCATCATCGCCCACGTCACCTACAATCAGTTGTGACGTCTCTGACTAACCGAGCTCATGCGAACCTTTGTGACCTTGAACCTTTAGATAATAAGCTAGCACACATTCAGGAGGCACTCAAGAGAAACGGTTACAAACGAACAGAAGAAGTTTAGTTCGCCGTAACACACCTACGAAGAATCCAGAGGTCATGCCCTGTATCAAAGGAGTAACGGATAAAATAGGATCGCTTTTTAATAAATTCTCCATATGTTCCGTTCTCTAAAATTGAACGGCAGGTGCGCACGCTAAAGAACGTAATCCCTTACCAAACACCAGGTGTCTACAAAATTGACTGCAGCTGCGGCAGTTCTTACAAAGCTGAAACTTCGGGAAAAAGGTATTTTGCAAAATAATTACGCGTTTAATCCCGTTTTATTATTTTTAAATAAGTGAGTGAAGTTGAAGCTACATAAACAACTATGTGAAGTGAAGTTATACCTATATCTTTTGCAAAAGATTTCGAGGCTGTCTAGTAATGGTGAATTCGCCGAAAATCCGAATGTAGGTACTCGTGTAGTTTGATACTCGGCGCCGATACAGGCCGTTGACCGCGCGAGTCGAGATACTAGAACGACAAGGTCCGTCCGGTGCAAAAGATACTTAGGTTATACAAATGTTAAGACTATGTTACATTTTTGAGAGTCCAAAAAACCGCGTAGGTACCTAACTGTGTGATATGATACCAAGAACGTTATAGAAATGGACGCGACTTTACAGAGTTTTCGCCTTTCCCCTCTACCCACATACGATGAAAGTTTGACCAACTCGACATTTCGGTCATCAGTATTACGCGCGAGCTCACGAGGAAAACATCTCGACAAAATGACGAAATGTGCCGTGAAATGGTGTCTAAACTACAGGAGTAAAACAAAAAACGTTTCTTTTCACAAATAAGTACATTTCTTATTTGTTTAAATAGTAATTTGTTAAGCAAATACACATTTTTACGCAAATGAACAAATTAATCCAGCCAAGTAACATAGGTTCATTGCACACGCAATACTTCTACAAAAATTGGTCGGCTTAACTGATAAATCCGTTGTTCATTATTTATTAATTTCAATATTAATTAATTTTAATCATTAATAATAAATATTAAAGAGGTTTAGCTCAATATAAATCAATAAAATAGGATTTTCATATTTTTAGGGTTACGTATAGATAAAACGAAACCCTGATAATTATCTACAAATACGTAAGTTAGAGGCTTACGACTCCGTAATTTTTCATCAATTCAAAAAATTGGTTTTACGTGTTCCTTTTTTTTACCACCAGGGTGTCAAACACGCTTCACCAGTGGCATTACTTAAGCGTTTACGACCGTTTAAATAAAATTTTATCTCTCTAAAGATAACATAATTCGTTAATTACGGGTACAGCAGGAATCATTTTAAACGAGTGTCATAATCTGCTTTTATTTCAACGACAACGAGAAAATTTGATTTAAACAAAAAAAGGAAAGTATTTGATGTTTCTTTAATTATTTCTTAGCGAAAAATACATAAATTGTATCACAGTTTAGGAGCGGGGACTCGTGAAATAAAAACTAACTGTAAACTGTACTTAGGCGTTACGTCACGTCATATTTTGGCTTAATGTACCTACCTATCAAATCGTAAAAAAACTGTACGCATAAGCGCTTGGTATATTATTGTTTTTATAGTCACATGAACTTACAGTAGTACTATTAAAATTAGTATTTGAATAAAACAATAATTGTAAGTAGTTTTTTTTTAAATAAACTAACGGCTAATTTAATCGCAGTGGATTTTGATTCAATAGCCTGATTAGTTTTAGCTCTCTAACGGAAACCTTAATCATGAACTGCAGGAAACACACTAGCTTTTGCCAGCGGCTTCGCCCGCCCTAAATTTGGTTATCGATGTAGGATTCTTACGACAACTCCTCAATTATAGAAAAAAACCTACTCACACGACGTTCTCTCTCCCTGTTTCCCTCTGTCTCTCTTTTTCAAAAATAATAAATAATTAACTACTATAAATTAATTAGCTAATTTATTAACCTCGCGATCTTGGTGCTCCATACAAACTTTGAACCCCAGTTTAGGGGGTGAGTTTTTGAAAATCCTTTCTTAGCGCACACCTACATCATAATAGCTATATGTGTGCTAAATTTCAGCTCGATCCGTCCAGTGGTTGGAGCTGTGCGTTGATAGATCAGTCAGTCATAGTTACTTTCGAGTAACGCTAACTTTAAACCGCGACTTTGTTTACGTAGAAGGTGAAAATATTTTTTAAATAATACGTACCGGCCTTCCCCCTCATGACTGCCCGCCGGCCTCGCACATCATAAATGCGCGCGCAGTATTTTATAATTATTTTGCTGCGATTTTATTTTAAAACTGCGATATCTCCTAAGATATTCATTGAAATCAAATGATGTAAATGGCAATTTCGTTTTAAATTAAATACTTGTAGTGAATAACGTATTTATAAGGATAAGGATTAATATCATGTTTATAAAAACACATTCGCAAATAATGCATTATTTTGGAACAAATTTGGTTAGCATAAAAAAGGTTATAGTAAGCCAACCATAAAAAACAATTCTGTCATATATGATTTTTGCGTAACTCTAACCGTTTACGCAGCGCACGCAGTGGAAAAAAACTCGATTTTGAAACATTCCTCATTGCGTCTTTGCGTGATGATATTTATGCCGATACAACCGATAAGTAATTATGACGCTCTACCCTCAATTTCATCTTTGCATCCTCGCCTGTCAGCACACCTCGCCTGTCAGCACACCTTTGACGCGCGCTCAATAAATGAAACGCAAAGCTCCTGTCATCGTTGCTCGAAAAATAAAAAGACAGGGTAGCACAAGAATTAATTTATCTTTTCGTTGGCAAAAAGCACAATTTCAACACAAGGTAAATGTACTATCTGATTGGTCACCTTTAGATTATTTTTATAGATTTTTTACTGAAGACTTATTAGATATTATTACCACTCACACAAAGAAGTACAAAGAACAGGAAGATCCGTAACAGTTTCAAGAGAAGAAATACTAGACTTTTTGGCAATAAATGTCATCATGGGTATTATAGTTTTGCCATCATACAAAGATTACTGGCAAAAGTCCTTTTGTTATGCAAAGGTAGCAGATGTAATGTCCCTAAAAAGATTTAAACAAATCAGGCGATTTTTACATTTTACCAATAATTCTGAAGCCGATATATCAGATAGATATTATAAACTACGTCCTGTAATTGATCTCATTTGAACACAGTGTTTATCCGTAGAAGAAGAGAAAGCTTTTAGTCTCAACGAAATGGTTATAACGTACAAAGGGAAGAAAGCAGGAAGTCGTCGTCAATATAACCCAAATAAGCCTTGTAAATGGGGTTTCAAGAACTTAGTCAGAGCCGGTATATCTGGCATCATTTATGACTTCTTGCTATACGCGGGAGATGGCACTTTTAGAGGCATTACATTAACTGAAGAGGAACAGACTATGGGTGTTGGAAGTAAAATAGTTTTAGCATTATCTAAGATTATTAAAAATAAAGCAAGTGCGGTATATTTTGACAATTGTTTTACTTCCTTGGAGCTGGTATTTACGTTAAGGGAAAATTATGGTATATTTAGTTTAGGAAAAATAAGATAAAATAGACTCAAAGATGCTGCTACTGAACTACTAACTGAAAAGGCTTTGAAAAAGAAAGGAAGAGGTGCCTTCTGTCAGGTTGTTTGTAATAAAAATCTCGTGTTGATGTAAAATGTCCAAAAATTGTTAAAGACTATAATCGTCACATGGGAGGTGTCGATTTGGCAGACATGCTGATTGCATTATATCGCACTGGAATAAGATCGCACAGGTGGTATATGAATATTTTCTCGCAGCTTCTGGATATGTTGATGCAACAAACAAATTTTACGTCGGAGACAATAAAATAACCAACACAACTAGAAAGCAGGATCGCCTAAAAGATTTTAGGTATGAAATCTACAGCGGCCTGCTCGAGACGAGGTCGAAACGTTTCAGTGAAAAATTTAGACGCAATTCCCAACAAAGCAAAAATAAAAAAAACCGGTATCTGAACGACCATGCGATGATGTCCGGTATGACAAATATGACCATTGGCCGCAAATAACCGGATATCAGAGATGCAAGCACTGCAAAGCTGGCCAGGCAAGTACGATGTGCACAAAATGTAAGGTTCATCTTTGATATGTGAAGAATCGAAACTGTTTTTTGGAGTACCACCGCAAGCAATACCCTAACCTCTGAACTATTATATTACAATTATTTTGTAAAAAAAAGTTTATTTTATTAAACATTTTTACTTCCACCAAGACAGTTATTTTTATTTAAAGTCATGTTATTTACAATATACATTTCTAAAAATACGATAATCACTGTACGTGTAGCAATGTATAGAATAGTATACATCTTGTTTTTCCAAAATTTTCATATCACAATTTTTTTTTTTTTGTTTTTTATAGCCCAAAGAAGCTACCCATATACATTTTTTTTGCTTTTCTTCAGAAAATCAATCTTGCCACGATAAGTGTTTTTTTTTTTTTTTTTTTTATACCACTAAGGTGGCAAACAAGCCTACGGTCCGCCTGATGGTAAGCGGTCACCGTAGCCTATGGACGCTTGCAACACTAGGGGCATCACTCGCGCGTTGCCGACCTTTCAGAAATCTAATAACTTCTTTTTTGAAGAACCCCATACTGTAGTCCTTAGAGAAAACCTTGGCAGGGAGCTCATTCCACAACCCAAGGGTTCGCGGGAGGAAGTTTCTCTGAAACCGCACTGTACGCGACCATTTTGGTTCCAAAGTGTGACAATGAATTCCCTGTCGATGGCGAGCGGTGCGATGGTAGAAAGTAGCCGTGGGCATCATTTCGAACAATTCCTCAGAACACAATCCATTGTACAAGCGGTAGAACACACACAGGGAGGCAAAGTCTCTCCTCAGACTTAGGGGCTCGATACCGCAAGTGAGTTTGGGATCGTCGACAATTCTCATAGCCCGTCGTTGAACCGAGTCAAAAGGGGCCAAGCTGGTATCCGGGTGCACCCGCCCAGAGATGGCAGCAGTACTCCATATGGGGCCGGACTTGCGACTTGTAAAGTAGCAACCTTTGCCCCGACGTGAAGCACTGCTTCGTTCTGTTGAGTACACCAAGTTTTTTGGACGCCAGCTTTACCTTGTCTAGCAAATGATCTCGGAACTGAACATCGCTGGAGATGTCAACGCCAAGGATCCCAATGCTCTTGGAGATGGAGAGGGGAGTGTTCTGGAATTGTGGGACTACAGTGAATGGGGTTTTCTTAGCGGTGAACGCGCAGACTTGTGTCTTTGAAGGGTTGAATCGGACCAAGTTTTCCCGCCCCCAGTCAGAGACCTTGGACAGACCGATCTCGATTTGAGACACAAGTTCTTCACGCTTTTCCTCCACAACGGAACGTGGGATGCTTGCACGGCCCGTGTAATAAGCGTCTCCTGTTAATGCAAGTCGAATATAATTTCATTATGCTATATATATATATATATATTCGTGTGATGGAATTGTAAACAGATTTTTTACTGATGTTATTATAAATTGATTCTGCTTAGGGTTCTTAAGCACTGGGGATAAATTGGCTCCGGGGAACAATGGATTTAAGGACCAGGTAGCAGTGCTGCGCTGGGTACAGAAGAACATTGCAGCCTTCGGTGGGAACCCACGGCTGGTGACCATCGCCGGCTGCAGCGCGGGATCGAGCAGCGTGGCTCTGCACATGATCTCTCCCATGTCTACAGGTACCAAATGATTATTAAAATATTTAATACCCTGTTGATGCAATTCATGTTGTATAAACATATGGTTATAAATTATTGCTTTACGTTGCAACAAAGATAAAAGTTAAACTGATTTTTAGCGCAGGGATAGCTGGAAAAAATTTAAAGAATATAAAATACTTTTTTTTTCGATCGAAAGTTCCCACGGTAGTAATTTTTTATAGTTTACTTTTTCTCACGACGGGCTTTTGGGGCAAGACTCTAAAGGAGTCTCAGTCCATATACCGCCCAACGCTCAACGCGCAGCACTCTTTAATACCTGGTGTATGAGGTAGGTCCGTGCGTACGCCGACGAACGTCGGCATCGTGTAATGGGGGGGCTATTAGGGGGGATCGTTGAGACTAGTGAGCTATCCGGATAGCGAGATCGTCGTACGTGCCGAAGCAGCCTAACAATAGTTTTTCGACCGTGCCTACGTCGGTCGGTGGGATGATAGGTTGTGGATTGCACAATTAATCAGTTCGGGTGATTTTGTGTACGCTCGAAAAAGCGGACTGCCAGGTTTTTAAGATATTGGGGAATCGTAGGAAACACGAAGTCCCTGTGTAGGTCCGTATTCCGAACGAATCAGGAGGCTCCGGAGGCTGCTCTGAGGAAGCTGTTTTGGAGGGTCTGGAGTCTATGGAGGTTGCGTTTAGGCAACGCATAGACTACACTAGCGTATGCTAGTATGGGGCGGATGCAAGTGGTGTAAAGAGTCAGCTTATTTCTAAGCGACATCTTACTGTACTTGCCTATCATGGGATATAGACGACCAAGGACAAAAGTGACTTGCTTTGCTGCAACTATTTTGCTGTAATCCCGGAAGTTCAAACGCCTGTCCAGGGTCACACCGAGTTATTTGGTATTGTTTTGCCAAAGCATGGCACCGTCGAAGAATAAGAGGGAAGATGGTCGCGGAGGACCGCCAACGGTGAAGAGAACGGCAGAGCTTTACTAGGAATTTACTGCGATTCTCCATTTCTGAAACGATTCGTCTACGGCGGTGATTGCAGATTGAAGTCTCTTAATGATTCGACTTACTTGCCTATCGGTGGTGTACATAGCGGTATCGTCCGCGAAGAGGGCTAATTGGGTACTTAACGTTTTAGGGATGTCGTTCGTGCACAGAAAGTACAAGACAGGGAGAGCACGGACCCTTGTGGGACGGGACTCTTGCTTGTATAGAACGAGGGGAAGAGCCTTCGGCTGTGTAGCGAAAGTTGCGGTTCGACAAATAGTCTCGTATGATGAGTGCGAGGTGGTCTGGCAACTGATAATTGTACAAGTTATAAATTAAACCGTTGTGCCAGACTTTTTCGAAAAAGGCAGCGTCCGTGTGACGGGGCTTACTTAGTACTGGTTGGAAGCCAGTGCGAATGTGTTCCGTGATACGGAGGACTTGGTGGACGCACCTGTGTTTGGCGTGGAAACCGAACTGCTCGTCGATTAATATGCCTTTGTAGACTATAGCGTTCGGTAGGCAAGCAAGAAGGAGGCGTTCGTAAAGGTTACAAAGAGACTTTAGTAAACCTATAGGGCGGTAGGAGGAAGGCTCGGTATGAGCTTCCCCTGGCTTATCGATGCCTATAACAATTGCATCTTTCCATTGAGAAGGAAAAATGCAATTTTCAATAGCAGCGTTAAAAATGCCTGCTAAAAGGCATAGAAGGGGACAGTAAGGCACTTTAAGATATCGATAGAGATACCGTCCGCGCCAAGGGATTTGCGAGGGCGTAAGTCTTTGATGACCGGCTTGACCTCGTCGACCGTAACGAGGGGCAGAAAATCCTTTGGGAGCAAATACGCTGTGCGCTCCACGTCACTGTCTACCTCTCGCACATGATTGGGATCGAATGGTTGTGTGCGTAAGGCACATTGGGCTTGAAGGCTAGACGCAAGGCAATCAATCCGCTTTTTCGTCGTAATCGAACGCGGGTACGTTGTTAAGACGAGTTAGCGGAGAGGAGGTTTGAAGGTGTCTGATTTCATCACTCTGGCTAGGCGCCAATAAGCTTTATGAGATGGAGAGAGATTTCCCATCAGATTACAGAACCGTTGGGCGCGAAGCTCAGCTACAGCGAATCTTACACGGCGGTGTAAGCCGTAAAAGCGAGCTTTGTTTTCGGTAGAGGAAGCGCGATCGCGTCTTCGGCGTGCTACTTTACGCTAAGTCATTAGTGACCTGTGGACAGATAGGGTTGCCACACAGAGAGTGAGGCTTTTCTTTAAGGACAAAAGTATAGGATTCTTCAAGAAAGAAGTTATTGGATTTATGAAGGGTCGGCAACGCGCGAGTGATACCCCTGGTGTTACAAGCGTCCATAGGCCACGGTGACCGCTTACCATCAGGCGTGTGCATGTTTGCCACCTTAGTAGTATAAAAAAATTTCATAATTTTTTAACATTTGTCATGTATTGGTTTTCTTGGCCCTTGTTTCGAGCACTCGCCAACGGTGGCAGTTAGGTGGCTAGTGAGTGATTCGCTAGCCACGTTTATTTCGTTCGAGGATGAGATACTGTCGGGAATACGATCTAGATGTGGCGAGCTGGGATTTTCGAGTAATTGCCCGAATTGATGGTCAGAAGATGAGGTCAGGTAGAAGTGTTAGGAGGAGTGACCGATGGGGAACCTAATCGGAAGAGGACAGGGCGATATAGAGCGAAAGCTTAGCTTTAAATTCTTTAGAAGTGCTATGTTGACGTCAGGGCTGCAGCGGGCGTTATGGGGAAAGTGGGTGGGCGTCATGGGAGCGACGATGTCAAAGTTTAGTCTGTCAACTAGTTGGTCGAGGAGTCTTCCTCTCCGTAAAGTGACTGAAGAGAGAGTGCGACAGATGGATGCTTCTAAATATTTAAGGGGCGGGCCTTTTAGGTAAGACAAAATAATACTTTTAACCTTATCTAAAGTTCGCACAGAAATAGACTTTTCCGGGGATGAAACTGAATGATTCGACTTATAGAATATAAGGAAGTCTCTGTGAGTGTGAGTAATTTAACCCTAGGTAATTTTCAGGGTTATTTCAGCGAGCTATATCAATGAGCGGCTCGCCTGTGTCCAAAGGGCCGAGTCCCAAGGACCAGCGCAGTCTCGCGGTGAAGCAAGCCCAGCTCGTCGGATGCCCCACTAACACGTCTAAAGCTATCATCGACTGCCTCAAGACCAAGACTTGGAAACAGATCACCGACACTCAAAATAGGTTCTTCGTAAGTACATGTTAGAAGAGCTCAGTTTGCTTTAACTATCTAGTATATTTCTACAGTAGATGACATGGACCGCCCTGCAGCTGACAAACATTCATCAATGTGTTTATTCTCCCTGCAGTAAATATCTCCAATTTGTCTGCAAATTTTCCTTATGAATTTTGAGGAGACGGTACATTTAGTTTAATAAATACTTGACAGCTTAAGGTTTTTATTAAATACCTACTATATTCTGCCAGCGGCTTCGCCCGCCCTAAATTCGGTTATTGGCGTGGAATTTCTACTCCAACTCCTAAATTATACTAATTGGGCTGACTATAGCAAGCTACAGCTGTATAGTTCGTTTTAGCTTAGTTGTGGTTGGGTTTAACCGGGAATACCCAAATAAGCGGGATAAAATGTAGCATAAGTACATTCAGTCAAAAAAGTACCAGGAATGGATTATTAGTTTATGGTTCCAAATTCAATTTTTTTTTGTTGTTAGATTGGCACAACTGTTTTCGATTTTGACGCGAAGTTTGAGTTGCATCTGTTATTTATATTTTATTAGTAAGATCATATCTAGTGTGTATTGTAATACAAAAACATCGAACAAAGAGTTTGTCTTAAATTTTGCATCGCCAATGGAATTCCGTGTTCGGAGTCACTGAAAAATGTTACAGAAGGCTTACGATGAATCAACTTTATGAAAAACACGTGCTTATGAGTGGTGCAAAGCTTCTAAAAGCGGTCGAGATATGATGAAAGATTTGCTACGCTCTAGTAGGCCATCAACGTCTTCAACTGAAGTTAATATCGCAAAAGTGAAGGAAATAGTAACTAAAATTAGTCATTCCAGTTTGAGACAGACAGCCGCTGAACTTTCTGTTTCTCCCGAGCCGATCCGTACCATTTTAAATAATGACTTTGTTAAGAAACATGTTGCCGCTCGGCGAGGCTCAAAAGACCTGAATTTCCTCCAAAAATTCGCTGAAGACATGCTAGAACGAGTCAATTCCGACCTAACATTCATGAAACGCATTGTTACTGGTGACGCGACGTGGGTTTACGAGTTTGACGAGCAAACCACCAAGTCATCAAGCTTCGGAGTGGCGCCTTCCAACTGAACCGAAACCGAAAAAAACCATGCTAAAGTCGATCAAAAGTCAAAGTCATGTTGATTGTTTTGCTTTGTCTATCGTGGTGTTGTGCACCCAGAATTCTTGCCGGAAGGTCAAACTGTTTTTTATTCCTCAATTTACTCAAATTACCACTTCGTGGCACCCGTTTTCATTCGGTAGAAAACATAAAGGAGAATTCGCGGCAAGAACTGAACTCAATTCTGGAAAAAGCGTTGCACAAATGTTTTGATGGTTGGATTATTCGTTGTCGTAAGTGTATCATTTCTGAAGTAGCAAACTTTGAAGGCGATAAAATAAATTAAAATGAATATCTAACATTCTGTGTACGATTGTTGTTTTTCCGGTACTTTCTTTACGGAGTAGTATGTCCTATTCCAGGACCTTTGTGTGCCAAGTTTCATCCCGATCTGTCCAGTGGTGCAAGCGTGATTGAGTAACAAACAAACATCCAAACTTTGTCATTTATAACATTAGTAGGATTTTTTTTAATTTATATTGTTTTGTTAATTATTTTTTTAGTTGCTACAAGAACCACAAAACGAATCTCAGCATCATCTCTCATAGTTAAATTAAAAAGAAACAGATCTTCGACCTACATACATGACTCTGATTTCCACGGCTATATAGTCAAATTCAAAGTTAAAGCCAATTTTTTTTTGTTCAAATTAGGTTTTTACAAACACGTTTGAATCTTCAAAGTTATTAAAAACAATTTTTGAAGCCTATCATCCACCCTCCGGTTCACAATGCTGTTCGTTTCTACCTAAAAGAATCTGGCAAGAAACTCGATAGTTACTTTTTTATGAAAATCATAAAAATAATAATACAATCACTGTTTTAAATAAAAAATTAAGCCGTATAATTTTATATTATTTTCATTTTAATTTGGTTTACCTATGCGTCCTGTAATTGAGTATCTTCAGTCCCATGGCTTTTTATCAATTACAAAGACATTGTGAGCCTCTCAGTTGAGCGAACTGCCGAGCTGTCCTGTATAGAAGTTGAGCATCTCATTGTTGTGAGTGTATACAAGCCGCCTTGTGCAATTTATGATAATTTTGAATTAGTTATGGAAGAAGTGCTGAATAAAATCAGCAATTCCAATAAACAAATCATTGTTTGTGGAGACTTCAATATAAATATTTTGGAAAGTAGCTCATTAAGCACCAGATTGCTTGCCTTATTTCAGTCTTTTAATTTAAATAATTTGTTTTGTAAACCAACTAGAATTGATGTATCCAGTGCCACTTGCATCGAAAATATATTTACTGACATAAAACCAATTCAAAAATCAATTATAAGCAATCTAGAGTCAGATCATTGTGGACAGTTAGTGGTTTTAGACAGAAAGAATAGTATTATTATTAAAAAGGAAATTAAATTTATACCAATAACAACTAAACGGGTTGAATCATTTAAATCTAATTTAATGCATAAACTTCCAGATTTGCTTTATAATGGCGACCCAAATGATATGTACAATACTGTTCTTGACACTATTACTACAGAGTATAACAAAATATTTACTGCAAAAAAGAAACTTATTTCCAGTCGCTTTAGTTTTAGTTAATGGGCTACCCCAGGTATTCATAAAAGTAGGCGTAAACTGTATGAATTATATAAAGAAAAAACATATAATAATAGCCAAATATTTAGGGGATATTTAAAAAAATACTCAAAAACCCTTAAAAAGGTCTGTCTTGTTGCAAAAGCAATTTACCTCAGACATAAAGTAAAAAATTCAACAAATAAAATAAAAACTACATGGAACATAATATTTTATGAAACTGGTAAAGCTAGGAATTCTTGTCAGGACTTTGAGTTGATGGTAGATGATGCTAGTTTTAAAACAAATTCTGAGGTAGCAGTTGCCTTTGAACAGTTTTTTAGGAATATTCCATTCAAAATAACTGAACATCTAAGCTCAAGTCCAATCTTCGCAGAAAAATTATTAAAAACTAGTGTTCCTGAATGTAACGTTCCCTTTGTATTTAAAAACATTAGTCCTACGGATATCATTAATACATTTAAAACATTAGAAATTAAAAACACTACAGACCTTTGGGGACTTTCTGTAAAAACTATAAATTCAATTATTCATGTTATAGCACAACCCTTAGCCATTATTTTTAATAGTTGTGTGTTTCCTGATGAGATGAAACTTAGCAAAGTTATACCTCTTTTTAAATCAAGTAGTTCAACAGATCCTAATAATTTTCGGCCTATTTCAATACTACCTATACTCAGTAAAGTTTTTGAAAAAATCATACTTTGTCAAATGTTAAGCCATTTCTGTATTAATGAGCTACTTAGTAGTAAACAGTTTGGCTTTATGAAAGGCCGTTCCACAACCGATGCAGGAGTGGCACTATTAAAAAATATGTATAACGCCTGGGAGGATTCGCATGACGCCCTTGGAGTGTTTTGTGATTTATCTAAGGCATTTGACTGTGTTCAACATGAAAATCTCATCAGGAAGCTACATCACTATGGTATTAGAGGCAAAGCTCTCGACCTTTTGACATCCTATATGAGTAGGAGAGTACAGAAAATAGATGTCAACGGTGAAAGATCTCCGGGATCAGCAGTCAGTATGGGAGTTCCTCAGGGCTCAATTTTTAGGTCCTTTTCTATTTCTTATTTACATTAATTATCTCCCTTATAATGTAAAAAACTATGACATTGTCTTATTTGCTAATGATACCTCTTTGCTTTTTAAAGTTGAGAGACGACAGACATATTAAAATGAATTAAATAATGCCCTTTCTAAAATTGTAAATTGGTTTAACGCTAATAATTTGTTACTTAATGAAAAAAAAACCAAATGTGTTAAATTTACATTAACAAATGTTAGTCAGAGACAGACATGTATTAATATTAATGGCGAGCAATTAGAACTTGTTAATTCAACAGTCTTTCTTGGCATAACGCTGGACTCCAAACTTCAATGGGGTCTCATATTCATAACCTAGCCAAAAAACTTAGCTCTGCTGTGTATGCGATCAAGAAAATAAGACAATTGACCGATGTCGACACTGCAAAAATAGTATATTTTAGCTATTTCCATAGTTTAATGACATATGGTATCCTATTGTGGGGTAGCGCTGCTGATGTAAATACAATATTTTTGTTACAAAAAAAGGGCAATTCGTGCTATTTATAAATTAGGATCTAGGATATCTCTGAGGGATAGGTTTAGGGAAGTAAAAATTTTAACTTTAGTGTCGCAGTACATATATGAAAATCTTTTATATGTACATAAAAATATCAATAGTTTCAGCAAGAAAAGTGACGTTCACAAAGTAAATACTAGAAGTAAAAATAAGCTGTTGGTGCATGATACACGTCTACACAAACTAAGTCACTCTTTTATGGGGCAATGTATAATATGAATTATTGAGTTTATAGTTTTTACAGAAAGTCCCCAAAGGTCTGTGGCGTTTTTTATTTCTTGAGTTTTAAATATATATTTTTTTTTATTTGTTTTTAAAGTAATATCATCTACAATCAACTCAAAGTCTTGACAAGAATTCCTAAATTTACCAGTTTATTTATTTATTATGTTCCATGAAGTTTTTATTTTATTTGTTAATTTTTTTACTTTATGTCTTAAGTGAATATCTAGTCCCTAAATATTTGGCAGGAGTTTGGCTTCGACCCTGTGCGTATATGGGATGCAGTGGTGGAACCAGACTTTGGACAGGAGAGGTTCCTCACCATCCAACCCGCCGACGCCATACGGGAGGGACGGATGCACGCGGTACCAGCAATTATTAGTCAAACACTTGACGAATTCTTCTGGAAAGCATTCAGTAAGTAAACTATATTTTTATTGTTTACATCATAATGAACAGAGAGGTAGACTGCTATTGTAACTATTGCCGAATCTGACACCCGCCTTTTGCCTCCCGCTTTCAGCTGTTCTGAACAACTCGACCCTACTGGACTTGATGAACTTAGACTGGGACCATGTCGCTCCCATAGCTTTCATGCTCCCGAGAGATGACACGTCTCGAGGAGTTCCTAGCCGGCTCAAAGAGTTTTACCTGCACGGCCAGAAGCTAGCTAATGACACTAGGAGCGCTGCAGAGTTGGGACGGCTTTATGCCGATGCCATCACTGGATTCCCCGTGCACAGGTAAATCTTATACCTTATTCAAAATTAGAATACCTATCATTTAATAACAGACTGTAAAAATAGCCACAGACAAAATGATAAACTTGCTCGAGTTTAATTAAACAAGTACCCATAGATACATCACTTAAGAACCGACTTCATTTTTGTGCTAATAGTGATGGGTTAGTTTTTAACGCTTGATTATATTTTGATAAATAGAAGATGAATAAGGGTTTGATTTGTTGCGTCTTGTATATAAGAGATTAGACGGCATGACTTTAATTTCCTGGAGAATGGGGCGACCTCTAGTTTGGGACGCTACTTGCGTAGATGCCCTTGCGCCATCACATCTTCAAGGAACACAGAATAGGGCTGGCGCGGCGGCTGCATTTGCAGAAGGCAACAAAAGGCGCAAAAATACTACCCTAGACAGTGGATATATATTTAAGCCTTTTGGAGTCGAAACATTGAGACCGTTTATAGGGCCTTAGCTTTGCGTCTGGTAGAAAAATTCTGGCCTTTACCTTGCCCAAAATATTTGCCTTGCAATACAATGCGCCAATGCGGATAGCATTTTGGAAACGATGCCAACTGGCAATGGTTTATTGAATTAATTTTATATAGTTTTTAATGGTTTTAGATAATTTTGTTTTATAATATTCCTTAAATAAAATGTTCATGTTATACTGCGATGGTATATATTGTTTATTTAATGCTCTTTCTAAAAGTAAATGCTGTTATTGATATAGTGCTATTTCGCTCCGATGAAATAGGTATAATTATGCGTCTAGTCCTTTTGGAATATAAAATATTATATAAACCATTGTATGCAATAGAAGTTCAGCTATTAGATTTTTTTTTCCGCCGCTAGATGTCCCGCGAATTGAACATCGGGTAGTATTAGGTAATAGTTTACCATGACGTGTTACAACTTAATTAGATTCACAATATTTTTTCTAAATTAAACTTAAGTGGCTGCTTTACTTTCATGATGTCTCGATGAACGAGGTTAATTATGCAATGAAATCTCTTAGAAATATGAAGACGTATTTATATTAATCAGAGAAACATTGCCATATACAGGAGTAAAAAAAGATAAAAGAAAGGTACGTTTTAGATTAAGGCAATAATTACTTGCGTGGCGAAAGAAATGTTAAACATTTTTCCACTAGATAAGAATTGAATGGTTTGTATATTTTGAGGTGGTCGCCATCGCCATGACGTAAACCTATGCATTATTTGTAGCATTTACATTAACTAAAAGTCTAAATCAATAAATAAGTGTGTGTATTGATTTGGACTTTCTCAGCGCCGTTGCAAATCAAGCAAGTAATGTTAACTGAACATGCTGGCGCATCATTAGGTACTGCTTAAAAGTTTAAAGACTGGTTAAAAAACTACGCCATTAATTTTAGATAAATTTATTCAATATCATGCTTTTGGTTAAGACACGATTAAACCTGTGAAGTGTATATAATTATTATTAAATTTAAATCAGACAATGTCCATATTTGTTAGTAACAATTTATATTTAAAACTTAGTACTATTATATTATTAATTTTACAAATAAAGTTTTCACATAGTCTGACGGACGTGCAGCTTAACGCAGTTTTTTAGAATAGCGCTGTCAATCCTGGAAGATAATGTTATCAGGAGGCTGTTAGAACTGCCACGTACGCGACTCATCAAGGATGCCATTCTACAGCGCATGATGCAGTAAAATCTTTAATTCTTGCTTTGGCAAACATCCCCGATGCACTACAGTCATGGAGTAGTCCCATCAGTATAATAACCCATAGACTGCTTGTATAAAAGGACTGGCAATACGCACTGAATAGCGTCTCTTTAACGTTCTTGAAACAACGAGCAAATCTACGGGCCAGCATATTACACCTGACGCCCTGGGCTCGACGCTCCCTATCAATGTCTACATTGTCTTTCAGTGTTTCCGTGACCCAGTGCCCCAAGTACTTAACTTGCGACATTTGTTTAAGAGGACTACCGTTAGGACTGACTAAGGGAAGTGGATTATAAGACTTTTTACCCGCTTTAATAATAAGAAGCTCACTTTTAGACGCATTATGAGGCCTTGAGTTTCGGCATACTTTTCACAAATCCCTATTAGTTTTCTCATGGCACTGATGGACTCAGCAACACCATATCATCACATAACCATAACTAATATTGTTAATACATTTTCCATCAATTGAACAGCCAACCGCGGCGTTGCTCAGTTCATCTAACAGTTGGTTCATATACAAATTGAAGATATTGACCCTGCACATCTTACAACATTTGTCTGGTGTTGATACCAATATTTAAATATTACTATGAACTCCTTTGGCAGCGTGGTATTCAAGGCTAGCTTTTTCCACGAAATATCTTATCTTATAAGGTCATATGCTTTAGACTGATCCAAAAAACAAGCAATCACTAAGGTCTTCCTATGTATGTAGTACTTTACAGTATCCTTGAGGCAGAATATGGCAGTTTCTGTTGAGAGGCCGGCCTTAAAACCGAACTGTGCATCATTTAGGTGTATATGTCTACATAATTGCTTATCAAGAATACTGTCCAGCACTTTGGATATCACAGTAGCGAGCGATATAGGTCTATAATTTTTCTTCTCAGATATGTCGCCTGTTTTATTCTTAACCATAGGTACCACTATAGTTTTTATTAGCTCTTCCGGAAGGAATGCATGTCCGATAAACAAATTGAATAACATTGAGAGCAATCTAGGTAAGTGAGGACTTGGATATTTTAAATGCTCAACGCTCAGGCTATCATGACCTGGTGACTTACCTCGTGACATTTCTCTAATTACTAACTCAATTTCCTTTGAAGTGACAAGAGTGTAAGTGTCACCCTCATTCTGCTCAACGGTGAGCCGTTCCTGAGGAGGTCCCTGTACCGATTTCATCTGAAAGTGCGTTTCAAAAAGATTGGATATCTGACCTGGATTGCTCACAACCTTAGCGCTCACAGGCAAGCCAGGCCTGGGTTTCAGACTGTTGGTTTCATTCCAGAATTTAGAAAAGTTTTTTGAGTTATGGTGCTCCGCTAATATGTCTGTGGAGGAAATTTCGATAGCGCGATGTAGTACGCGTGACGTCAGCCTTGCTTGTAGCGGTATGATATGGTCCGCTATATGTCCATTTTAATTTTGTTTTGATTGTCTTGGCACCACTATAATTTACTCTTAAATAACTTTCTAATTTTACACATTTTGTTAAAGACTTGACCTCTCGGTGGTTTACCGTACCATAACAACTCCTGAGACCCTAGTCTAGCTCTCCTGTGTGCATTTTTAACGTGTTTATTCCGACCCATTACATATTTGCCTCTTTTTATTTTAGGTTAACTGTCAAAGGACCTAACTGCAGCAACCCTTAGAACTTTTACCAAAACGGATCAAGTAAATAGGCAAACGCATTTTGCACGTTATTCTAACCAAAAATTAAAAGTTTTTAATGTATGCAAGTCTTACACACACTCAAACTCTTCTAACACACATACCTACATACTAATGCAAGTAATCGTTTGCGCAAGTTTGTCCTTACCACAATCGTTACCTTTTTACATAGTAATTTATATATAATCGATGCCTTTGTAGCATACCATAATTGTCGACAGGCTGGCCAACCTGCTGTGCCGCCACTCCACGCAGCCTGTCTACTACTACGAGTTCACCTATATCGGCAACAACAGCTTCTATCAAGATCCTGTCACTGGGAAACCCACTGGTAACGTTAGCCTCTGATCTTTTGTCTTGGATATATTCATTTAAAGGGTTCCCTCCATACCGAAATACCTAGTACAAAACCGACCCTTATGGTGAGACTTCGGTGTTTGTTTGGCTGCAATATCAAATGCTCTCGACTCAGAATGTGGTAAAATTATTACAGAATTTGTTGATCCTAAGAGCTATTATATTAATTTTACTTTACAGTTATTGGTTGTGCCGTAAACTGGGCTGCAAAATCAATATTTTGTTATGTACTTACATTTTGATCTATATTTGTCCCTTCTTAACGAGTCTAGAGTGTGAGTATATGTGGCGTGTAATGTTGGTACCGTATTTTATTTTAAAATCACTACGCGGACGACAACTGGCCGGTTCCAGTTGAATTTTAATTGTAACGATGATCATTCACATATACAGTTCACGTATACCGAGGTGCGACCGTTCCTCGCATACAGTTATGAGCGACTGACGCGTGCACTGAATGTAAGCGCGAAAAATGGTAGCTAACCCGTCACCGGTCCGAAAACGGGTGAGTCATAATTCTTTTCCAAATATTGGTAATATAGGGTCTAAATGGTGTATTGAAATCTGAAAGTGGGGACAGGTTTGGATGCAATTTTTTTTACTATAAATATTACATAATGTAATTTTATTTTAATTGGATTTTAAAATTCAATATTCTCAACATTTTACGACGAACGACCTATGAGACGACGCTTCCGTGCTCGCTTCTGCGGTGTGAGTGGATATCAAATGGGATATTACATTGCCAGTTACATATTTGTGGTGACCGCTCGTCCCCATATCTTTTGCAGGTGTGGCGCACCAGGATGACCTACTGTACCTGTTCCCACTCGCCTACCGCTTCCCCGGGATTACGCTGTCCAGTCCGGACTCCTTCATGGTCGACAGGATGACGAATCTCTTTTACAACTTTGCCAAATACGGGTATAAACTAAAATATATAAGTAACTAATAATAATAAGGATCGGTACTGAAATATATAACTAACTAATACTAATACGAGTACGCTCAAAAATTTATAAATAATTGATACTAAAACGGTAGGTGTATATACATAAGTAACTTATACTAATACGGTTAAGTGCTAAAATATATAAGTAACTCATACTAATACGGGTAGGTACTGAAATATATAAGTAACTCATATTAATACGGATCGGTACTGAAACATAAGTAACTCATACAAATACGGGTACGCTCAAAAATAAGTAACTGATACCAAAACGGTAGGTGCTAAAATATACATAAGTAACTAATACTAATACGGTTAAGTGCTAAAATATTGAAGTAACTAATACTAATACCGGTAGCTACTGAAATATATAAGTAACTCATACAGGTATAAAAATTAATGAAAGAAATATTTAAGTAACTCATACTAATACGGGTAGGTTTTTCTTCAAAATTTCAGACTGATTCGGACAACATTTAGAAGCTTTTTTTAATCGACTTATAAAAGGTTGACATTTAATGTTCGACGCGTCACCGATTTCTTTTCGATCACTTAATCTGTATTTTATTGAGTTTGACCCGTGGCTTTCCTATATGTGTCGTTTATTACGAGTATATAAACGAAATCGGATCATACATGGAGCGAAATTATTTACATAGGTTACATAATGTGGTTCTAAGATTTGCCTATATAAACCGGACACAGAATCTATTTGCAATTTGTGTAAACAAAAATGACCTTGACGCGCGTCGAGTACACCAAGTATTTTGAACGCCAGTATCACCTTGTTTTGCAATTGATCTTGGAACTGAACATCGCTGGAGATGTCAACACCAAGGATGAGGGGAATGTTATGGAATTGTGGGACCTCAGTATATGGGGTTTTCTAAGCAGTGAACGCTTCTGTCTTCGTAGGGTTGAGTTGTACCAAGTTTTCCCGTCCACAGTCAGAGACCTTGGACAGAGTGATCTCAATTTTAGACAAAATTTCTCTGCGCTTTTCCTACACAACCGAACGAGGGATGTTTGCACGGCCCGTATAATAAGCGTCTCCAGTCCTGTCGTCAGCATAGCAATAATAATAATAATAATATACTTTATTGCGCATATAGAAAACAAAACAATTAAACAATAAAAGTAATAACAAATTGGCGGTCTTATCGCTAATGAGCGATCTCTTCCAGACAACCTTTGGGTAGAGGAGACTTTATAAAATTATTGAGTAGAATGTGCTAACTGAAACTTTACAATATAAGTATACATTTATAGCAATAGCTAAATTTATATACATATGAATAATAAATAATACTAATACGTACAAAAAATAAATATACATATATATATCAAATACATAACAAAAAAATAAAAATAAATACACAAACTACATACATCTTAAATAATATAGATGAATAAACAGTGTTGATGAGACAGCTTAAATTTTTAAGTAATGTGTGATTACGAGATTTTTAAATATTCTTAAAGTTTGTGCTTTTTTGACATCAAAGGGTAAACTATTCCATAGCCTTATGGCTGTGACAGTGAATGAGTCTTTATATGCTTGCGAATAATGTGTTGGGGTTTTCAGCATCATGTTTGTAGTGGCGCGATGAGCTGTAGACCCTATAAAATTGAAACGCTCTTTCAAGTATAACGGAGTAGACGGATTGAACAGTACGTTGTAAAGAAGAAACAGAAAATGAGTATTCCGGCGAAGGCGAATTGGGAGCCACTTGAGTTTTAATCGAAATTCGGATATATGATCATACTTACGTAAACCAAATATGTATCTAATACATAGGTTCTGGAGTCGCTCAAGCTTATTTAATTGCTCCTCAGTAAGGTCAAGATAGCTAGCATCCGCATAATCAAGGACAGGTAGCAGTAGTGATTTAGCCAGTGCAATTTTAGTGGCAATGGGCAAGAAGTTACGCAATCTGCTAATGGATTTAGCAGTAGCAAATATTTTTCTGCTAACTTCTTTTAATTGTGGTTCCCACGAAAATGTCTGGTCTATGATGATGCCCAAGTTTTTTACAGCCTCGCTATATGGAATGACTGTTCCATTAATACTCACTTTAGGAAGATTTTGTAAATTAATCTTAGATATCATTCTTGAAGTACCCACAATGATAAGTTGCGTTTTATTTGGATTTACGTTTAGACCGTAAGAGGTACTCCAATCCATAATGCGAGCAAGATCGTTATTTATAATCGCAACTGCACTTCTTAGTTCACTAACTGGAGCCTGAGTATATATTTGAAGATCGTCTGCATATAGATGGTAGAGAGAAGATAAATTAGATGTTATATTATTAATGAAAATAGCAAAGAGAAGTGGAGACAACACGCCACCTTGC
Source organism: Apoda limacodes (assembly GCA_946406115.1). Classification (NCBI taxonomy): domain Eukaryota; kingdom Metazoa; phylum Arthropoda; class Insecta; order Lepidoptera; family Limacodidae; genus Apoda; species Apoda limacodes. Next base: position 20,159,051 of record OX291563.1, on the reverse strand, counting down.
GGGACACCAGCATTGGTGTAGCACCAAGTGGAGAAGGAATCATCAACCTTGATCCGCTGCCGGCGCCCACGCAAGTAACTTTGAAACCAGTCGATTGCTGTTGGAGATATGTTAAGAGAACTTAAAAGTGAAAGTAGTATATCAAAGTCAACAGTGTTAAAGGCGTTGCTAAAATCTAATAGTGTTAGCACTGTGACTTTTCTGTTTTCTATACCGAGACGAATGTCATCAGAGATTTTTACAAGTGCAGTAACCGTACTATGTCCAGGACGAAAACCAGATTGAAGGGGATTTAGTAAGTTATTTTTAGTGAGGAAATGACACAGCTGTTCATGAACAAGACGTTCAAGAACTTTAGAAAGGAATGGTAAGATGGATATGGGACGATAATCGGAATAACAGACAGGATTTGCTTTTTTCGGCAAGGGAATAATTAATGAATCTTTCCAGGAACCTGGAAATTCGCCAGAGGCAATAGAGTGATTAAGGATATTTGTGATGATAGGAATAATAATGTCAAGGATAGGAAGGATCATGTTACGGCTAATGCAATCACTCCCCACAGCGTTAGAAGATATAGCGATAATGCTCTTCTTAACATCACAATCAGAAAATCGACTTAGTAAAAACGGAGGAAAGTCAGGAGTTGGTTTTAAGGAAAGTGAGTTTAGCGTATTTATTTTTTTGTTGCCTTCAATAGCAACATTGGAAGAAAAGTGTTGATTAAGAAGATTGACATCAATATCATGTGAAAGGGGAATACTATAAGTCTTACCAACTCCTAATGACTTAAGAAATTTCCAGATTTTTGCTGGATCACCGTTTTCAACGGATTTATGGATATAGCGTCGTTGTGCATCTCTACACATTCTATTGCAGCGATTTCTCAGGAGTTTATACTTAGCAAGGTTGCTTTCACAAGGGTTGGTTTTAAATTTAACTTTAGCACGATTTCTTTTAACCATCATCTGTTTGATTTCATCGGTAAGCCACTGTGCGGGTAGATGTTTTTTTTTAATCATTCGAATTGGGGCATGGGTGTCATAAAGGTCAGTAATGACTTTGTTAAATAATAAAATTTTTTCATCAACTGAAGATGCTTTGATAACAGCGTCCCAATTTAACATACTAGCGTCATCGCACAGACGGTTCACATCCATTCCACTAAAATTGCGTTGCTGAAGTATTCTTGACTTAGCTTTAGGAGGACGTAATTTGTAGGATAGATAAATCAAATCGTGGTAAGAAAAGGCATCAGCAGCGCACTGACCATGTTTGTACACATGTGTTGGGGAGGAAACTATAATTAAATCTAAAAGGGAGGGTGTACAATTAGGAAAGAAATGTGTAGCTTTAAGGGGTAATATTTGTAGGTTGCATCCCTCTACAATACTGTTGAGCAGATGAGAACGTCTATCTTTTTTTAACAAACAAGTGTTAAAGTCACCCATAACAATTGTGTGGTCGTAGAGGGGTGTTAAATTTTCTAAAAGGCTTTCAAAAGAAGAAAAGTAATTAATATGTAAATTGGGACTATAGAAAACTCCAAGAAGAATTTTGCAGCTTGCAAGTTTTACCTCAATAAAAATATGTTCAGAGGTATTAGAGGAAATTTGATCAGAAATGTTAATAATAGAGAAGGAAAAGTTAGACCTAAGATATATAGCCACACCACCACCACCTCTATCTTTACGGTCGTTTCGAACTAACTGAAAGCCTGGCAATGAAAAAGATGTAGAAGGTAAGCAAGGTTTTAACCAAGACTCCGAAACAAGGACGGCGTGAATGTTTTTGTTATCAAAAGATGCTAGCATATCGGAGTAATGAGCTGGAATACTCTGTGCATTTATATGTACGATATTGAAATGTTTCAGTGAGTCTGAAAAAGTGGATGTTAAAGTAGCGCTGAGAGAAGGAGAAGCATTAAAAGAACTGTCGTCACTGTTCAATCCATCTGAAGAACAAGGGAAAGAATTATTACTGTCGCTGTCACTATTCATATATTACAATAAAATATTTATTTATATATACGTATAATATAATATAAAGACTATTAATATGTTTGATATACAATAAAATAGAAATATATAAGTATATGTGCTCTACCTGCCAGCAGTCTGGTTTAGAAAAAATACAAATTACATACAATCGAAAACATAAACAACAAAAAAAAAAAAGTATTACTGAAACAAAAAAAAAAAAAGAATTATTTAGGTATATGTTACACGGAAAATTACAGCTACATTCTGGTAAAATAAATACAATAGTTATTATCATTATCATTTAAAACATGAAACATTAAAAAAAAAACAACAAATTAAAGTTGTCCTAATATGCTTTTACCACAGCCGTACAAATTAAAGTACCTAAAACGTAGTTTCTAGAGCCGTAAAATTCTTAAAAAAAAAAACTAAATAAAAATATTTTTGAAGGTTAAGTGATAAACGGTGATAAATAAAATAACGAAATGTGATTATACTTAACTCAAGTGGTTAAAAAAAAAGAGAAAATTGAAGGTAGAAAAAAAAAAAATTCCAAGATAACAGGAGAGGGCAAGACTGCATAACGGCTTTCAATCGTTCGTAAACATTTGAACTTGAATGTCACCTATTTCTTCGCTGCTGTTCTCTTGGGTCGGCCAGTTTTAGCTTCTATAGAGGAATTTTCAGTACCACTGTCAATAGAAGAAACTGCCACGGCATTTGCAGTCGTGTTTGGGGCAGCATTAAGCTCACTACGGCTAACAATCTTATGCCTTTTGCCATCAATGCCAATTGCAATTATCGATCCTCCTTGCGTCCAGCACTTGGAGATTCCAAATTTTTGCCGTGCTGCCATGAATAACTCGTGCCTAGACTTCGTGAGGAATTCAGAAAGCGTGATTCCAGAATTTTTAAGCCCAGTTTTGGCAGACCACACTTTATCTCTAAGGGTCACATCAGAAAACTTAAGAACTATTGGTCTGGATTTGTCTTTCAATAGATGGCCTAATCGATAACTGTGACGTATTTGCTCTGACGAAAAACTTGAGATTTTTAATCTTTCTGTCACAATTTTAAAAATAGTGTCCTTGATATCTTCAGTCTTGCTTTCTGGGACTCCATGAACTAAAAGCATTTTGCGTCGACTGCACATCTCAAGACGATCATGCTCTTTTGTCAAATGCTCCACTTGTGATTGAAGACATTTTAGAGACAACAAAACAAAGGATTTGAAGCTGGCAAAGTCCGCTGCAAGGCTTGAGGAATGTGCAGTTTTGTCTCTCTCACCTATTTCACTTTGGAATTCAGCCATTCTTTTGTTGAATACCTCAGTCATCTCAGACATTGACTGTTTTAAGGACTCCATTTTGTGCAGTGATAACAAAGTAGAACAGTTTCAATCTTGTCAAATTGTAATTTGTGTAAAGTAGATATGAATTAGGATAATGATAGCTGGTAAGTAGTGCACTTTAATCTTGCATATTATGTTAAAATAATTGCTATTAAACAATTACTGCAATAATATTTTTAATTTTAAAATAGAACACAGTGTTCACAGCACACCTACCCACACTTTTGTATCACACACAATGCATGTTGTTAATGGATACAATGTCATTGATATGCAGTAGAAACATCGAGGAGACAGCCCAGAGCCTTGCGGGTAATGTCCATGCTATCAGAGCAACTACCGTCAACTACGACTCTTATGCGTCTGCCGGACAAAGCCATATTGACAGTCGCCGACCAGGTCATGTTTTTCTAGGTATGTTAGAAGCTGTGTGTTGATTACAGGCTCTCTCACCTTAGAGAGAATGATAGGCCTGTAATTCAATGGATCTGATCTATCGCCCTTTTTGAGTACCGGGTGCAAATCTGCAGTCTTCCATGAAGACAGAAATTGCCTAGTGTGGTAGACGAGTGCAAAAAGGCGCGTGAGTACAGGATAAAACTCAGAAGAACACTGTTTTAGCACCACAGCTTGTATACTTTCTGGACCACTCGACTTAGAATCGTCTAGAGAAAACAACGCTCCCCGAACCTCCCGCGGCTGGGTTATGGAGATTTCCGGCATGGGCTTACCGCAAAACGGCATAAATCAAAATCAAAATCTTTTTATTCAAATGGGTTACTAAGAACACATTCGAATCGTCAAGTAAATTAACTACAACTAGCTTTACAAACTAATTACAATACTGTTTAATTGCGTGCGTCCATTAGGTAATCTTTGTAAAATCACAAACAAAACATAAAATTATAGTGTATCAACTAATAAATGCATGTTTTGTATTGAAACATTAAATAAACAAAGTTTACAATGTAAATAGTTTGATTTAAAAAAAAACAATCAATATTTATGTAATATTTCAATTCCCTATTGTTTTTTGAATTGCATAGGGGGGGCGACCATGTGACACGTTAAAAGTTTTCAATTATTCTGTGATGGGATTCAAAGTAACTCCCAAGAAAAATATATTCATAATATTACATAGCAGACGTACATATATATAATAAGAATATAAAGAAGTTTGCAAGAGCAGACCAGCCTCCACAGGCGGCACCCGTTCACAAGTATGACACATGAATCAGCCATCGCTTCGCTCAACCATGTTTTAGGGAACGTAACGACCCGACGCACATGCCACCACCGCAGAGACTGTGAAAGAGCATGACACACTCAAGCAACTCCAATAAAACTTCGATTGTACTATATTCATATAACATATAATATTACACAGCAGACGTACATACACATATTTACATTTAACAAAAAAGCAAATAAATAGGTATTCATAAACATATTAAAGATAATATAAGATACACATACATGCACATATTCATGTATACACATATAGACAAATATTAATACATATATGTAAATATACAAATATATATAAAAGATAGAAAATAAAACTATACGTAAAAGAACTGATTCAATCCTCGTTCGGCCGCCCGATAGCGGCAGGGCTCCGAACACGAGCGGGTGCTACACACAAACACGCACATATACATAAATGCACACACATATTCAAACAGACGTTGCACACCTGAAAGTGGCCCAGCCCCTACACAACAGCCCGGCAACAAATGCACATCATGTAAACTACCATCATTTCGGAAACTAGCCTAAGGGGAGAAGAAGTGACAAGAAACTCCCGGATGTACACCTGTTACCAATCAGTCATGCAAGGACCAAGCCATCAAGTACACAATATATATCCAAACATGTATATACACACATACACGTACGTACTCGTGCAGCACACCCCCACACATCCAAAGCCGCACCAAAACCAGGCAACCGAAGGCGGATTGCACATGGTGCATCCCCTGGTAGCTCGCCACCAACCACTATAAAGTAAACAACAGAGACATAACATCGTTACTTAACTTGGTCTTTAGAGTGCTCCTTTAACTTATCAAACCTAAGTTAAGTTTAAGTTTAAGTATAGTAGGTGGTACAGCGCCTTCGTCGTTATCATATTCGAGTTTGCAGCAAAAGGACTGCCCAGTAGAATGGCTTTTTTTAGCAATTGATCAAAAAGCACCACACCCATAGGGATAGCTCGCAAGTCTCCCACCTATTTTGCAGATGAATTGGAGTTTAGCTCTGGCTGTTGCTTTCTTACTGATCCTTAAGGCAGCATTGAATCTGCGTTTTAAATCAAATATGTTCGGATCCTTATTATTTCGAGCCATGGTCTAAGCCTCATACGCAGATTGCTTTAACACCTTTTCACTAATGGCACAGAACTATAACTTGTAACGCCCCCCCTTCTTACTAAAAAATATAAATTTTTCTAAGAAACTTCTTAAGCATCAACACTCACTCAGAGAAATCAAAAGAATCTAATAATTAATAAAAATAGTAGAGAAGTATTTTAATTTGGCCAAGCGTGATCGTCAAAAGTGGTAGGATCCGAACCCGTTGTGTTAAATAAGTAGTAACCCAGTTGTTTTAGAGGTACGTCAGAATAATATAGCAAACAATAGTATACAAATAAGCGTAAAGGAAAATAATCAAGAAATAAATATAGTTAAATCTTCGATCATAAATAATGTCTACTTTGAATTTTTACTATTTCTTAAGTCTGTACAAACACCTAAACAAATCAAATACTTGAATATCAGAACTAAAGGACACAGGTACTAAGCCCTACGCAAAGGAACCCTAATTTTCGCTACTTCCACATTTGAAAGTTAAATCCATACAAATGCTAAATTTATTCGTTTTGTAAAGTGGGAACCAGGTAGCTAAGCGTTCAGGACTTGCGACCTGAAAGTAGGTTTAAGGGGCGCCCCCTTACGATGATCATCAGCGCTCACCTACACTAGCTGACCAGCCAAAATAGTAAAACCCTACTAACGCCGCTAAGGATGGACATGGAATTACACATAATAATTACTATATCTCTTGGCAGACCTAGTTCTTTAGTGGGCTATGTAATTATTATGGCTGGCATAATCTTAGTTCCCATTTAACTTTTATAGAAGATTTATCTTTACCTAGCTGAAATTTTCCTAGAAACAAGGTCCGTCAATATATTCATTACTGAGGTGATTGAGATTTCTTTATACCTTAAATTTCTAACTGGCAAAAAAGGCGAACTCGTCATTACGATACTTTAACATTAATTTAGATATTTTTAAAACACAACACATGCATACAATATAATAATTTCTAATATAAAAGTATTTACTAACCAGTAATGGTGGCACAATCTAGCTGTCGTTTAACCCCACGTGGTTCCTAGGTAACTTCTATTAACTCACAAGCGTAGACTATGGTTTTCTACTCGGGCAGCGTTTCGACAATTTAACCGACGGCAATTGAATGTTCTGTATGTATGGGACAACGCACTTTTATCACCACTAACCCCTCTCTAACAACGTTCTCACCCCTCATTTTAAACACCCCCATCCTGTTTTTTATTCCGGACGGATTTCCAGCCTTAATTAACTTTAACAAAGAAAAGGGAATATCTTCTAAGTATAAAATTAGTTATTGTGGTTGGGGTACTATTATAGAGTCCTGGATTAATATTAACGGTCTAGATAAAACGGCCTTATTATCCTAAATTAATAGAATCCTAATAAAATATTAATATTATGTATTAAATGTTCATAAAGTTCTAACAAACTCCGGGTAATTTCAAATAAACTAACACGTCATACCATTATACGAAATACGTAAAAACCAAGACAACTAACTTTTATAATTGTTAGATTTTTTTATTGTACGAGGCTACCCTAATGGTTGTTAAACGACTGACTCAGGTAAGATTCGCGGGTGTTTTCAATATTATAATAGTTCTAAGTAACTTAAACTTTCGCGGTTATATTCAACATTATAAAACTCCCAATTAGCGCTCGTCTTGAAACTACCACCAACCACAGTACATTCAATCAAGCCACCAATCAACGCTTGTTTTAATCAACTTTAGTTCCAAACAAACACCCAATCATAGTTATCTTTAAACCATTCATTCTCGCGCCACAGGTTCAAAATTTTATGCAACTTTATTTTGTCTAGACTCCGAATTCATAAAACGGAAGTTATATTACTACCTACATTTAACAATTAATTTTGAGCTGATGTCTATGATTCGTAATTCATAACTGAATATTTTACATTTTAGTCATTTGTACTTATATTATTATTAACTTTAAACCTTTTATAAAATAAATCATAACTTCTCATCTAATGTATAAAATTACTGAACTTGTAAATTGTCATTTTGCTATAGGTAGTAAGTTCATTGAGAATTGTTTACTAATGAAAATCTTCGTGCTAAATAAAACATTGTATTACAAAAATTTTAAGGCATCAATATGGTATCGTCACAAACTGAGCTATAGTTCGTTTATACAATAAGTTAATTAAGTGTAATTAAGGAGTTGACGTAAGAATCCTACGCCGATAACCAAATTTAGGGCGAGTGGAGCCGCTGACAAAAGCTAGTGTAATATAATTACTTTGTAGTCTATCGTAAATATACGTAAATGATATTTTGGTCGTAACCATTTTGGCATCTTACGAACATACAATCTGATTTAGCAAACTCTCCGTACAACATCGGTATTCTAGATATTACAATAAAATGATGCGCCTTTTCAGAGACCCCAACCGTCGAGGAGACCTGGACGAGGTGACGTCAACGGTGTGGCCGCAGATGAAGCCCGAAGATCGAAAGTACTTTCGTATCGGCAAGGAGGTCTCGGTGGGACGCAATCTCGGGGAAGAGAGATACCGGGTGCTTTGGGACGAACTGTATAAGATTCAGTACTAAAATATAAAATTCAGTACTAGAATATAAGATTCAGTACTAAAATATAATATTCAACACTAAAATATAAGATTCAGTACTAAAATATATGATTTAGTACTAACATATAAGATTCAATACTAAAATATAAGATTCAATACTAAAATATAAAATTCAATACCAAAATATAAGATTCAATAATAAAATATATGATTTAGAACTAAAATATAAGATTTAATAGTAAAATATATGATTTAGTACTAAAATATAAGATTCAATACTAAAATATAAGACTTAATACTAAAATATAAAATTCAATACCTAAATATAAGATTCAATACTAAAATATATGATTTACCACTAAAATATAAGATTTAATAGTTTAATATATTATTTAGTACTAAAACATTAGATTCAAAACTAAAATATATGATTTAATACTAAAATATAACATTTAATACTAAAATATAAAATTCAATACCAAAATATAAGATTAAATACTAAAATATATGATTTAGAACTAAAATATCAAATTCAGGACTAAAGAATTTAAACGATGATCTTCTAGAAATTAAACAATTTTCATTAAATAGTTTTTTTACCAAACAACTTTTTTTGTATAGACCTACTTCCTAATCCAAACTAATTTTTGGCACAAAGCTTGTTGAAGGGACGCGGCAAAGAAAGATTAGTTATTTTTGGCACAGAGCATGATGAAGGGACGGAAAAAGACTTATTTTTATCCTGGAAAATTCAAAAGATTAGTTGCATTGTTACTGAATAGCTATAGATTAACATTTCTTCGATCACTCTTCCGTCCGCGCCTTGCCCGTGGTACAGTTGTGATAGTTCGGTTAACCGGACCATCGTTGAAATTTTATGCGGTAGGACAGTTGACCGGACAGTCGTTAATTTTTACTAACTGTGATACAGTCGACTAGACAATCGTACCACTGCATTTTTTTTAGTACAGTTGACCGGACCATTTAAAATTTGAATATCATCTCTCCTTAGCCGCCGTACCTATTGACACCTAAAACATATTTAGTTTATGACCATAAAATTACTTAGATTCATAAAAGATGTGATCCAATACATAATAATATGTTGACCATGTGATTTTATTTTCTTATAATGAGAGCTGTAGAGAGGCTGACGTCACGCGCCCTACATCGCGCTATCGAAGTTTCAGTTGCAGTTCAGTATATAAAGAGACCGAAGCACAAGTAGTGGACCACGGCGGTCCCCAGGCATAACACCTCACTTGGCAGGAGATCTCCTCTTTGCCGCCGCCCCACATTTGGTGACCCCGAGCTGAACATTGACGCACCTTTCTCAGCAGCAGCCTACTTCTTCCTACCAGGTACACGGACCGGCGACGCATCTGTACAGCATTCCACCACAACCTGTTGAGGATTCACACTCCAGCGTGCCACTTCCTCGGTACAGCATCACACCACCCTGTCGAGGACTCTCACTCCAGCGTGACATTATCTACTCGTCGCTTCTGCCGCTGACTCAGGCCAGTGTCTCGATTCAAAGGGACACACAGCCAACCATTTAAAGAGACCGAAGCGCAAGTTAGTGGACCACGGCGGTCCTCAGGCATAACACCTCGCCCTCCTCTTTGCCGCCGCCCCACAGAGCGATGAAAACGTACAGTTATGATAATTTGGTTGGCAAGAATAGTGTTCCTTAAAAACACATAAATTTTTAAACTAAATAGGACTAAAACAATAAGACGCTTGAAGGAAAAAATAATTAATTTTAATTGAGTTTACAAAGATAGGTACCACAAACAAGGCAAATATAATCGTACATTTAAGTAAGTAGTTTTTCAAGAGCATGCCCAAATGATATCTTTTCATCTATAATTTCTAATTGAACGTGCCATATTGCGTCATCTCTTAATACGTATTCACGTCTGCGTTTGTTAGGAATTTTTTAGACTTTGATTTTCAAAAGTCTTATCTGTTTTTCTTTATTGAATTTTTGTAAGACATGGATGAGTCTTAATATATTAACAGTATTCTTATTTAAATTACGATTATTTTTTGAATTCCAGCTTTCTACTATGTTATTTGACCGATGCCGTTCGCCAGATACTAAAACATCGCCGAAATTTACTTTTTATTTAATTTTTTTTTATGTACTTGAAACAAAAAAGAAAAAAAAAATTCCTATTCTTACGACAGATAATTAATATATATGTCAAACGTTAAAACTTGTCATATTCACATGCTTTCTAGAGTGGCCAGTACTAGACCAGTTGTCAGTGTGTAAAAAGATTTTCTTTTTCCGTGGTACAGTCAACTGGACCAAAGAAAACTTATTATATTCCCTGGTACAGTTAACTGGACAAAAGAAAATTTATTTATTCTATGGTACAGTTAACTGTACCAGGGATATATAAATTTTTCAGTTGTCCGGTCAACTGTACTACCGCATAAAATTTCAACGATGGTCCGGTTAACCGAACTATCACAACTGTACCACGGGCAAGGCGCGCTTCCGTCATACCTAGACTTCCCAAGTAGATCTTAATAAAATTGATTGTTAATAAAATAATCATCACGGCACTTCAAAACAGATACACAACGCAAACTTAGATATTTTGTTGATCAAAGCCAGTACCTTCGGCAGACCAACGCTGCTGCCACTGCGCCACCGGTCGTTACATAGTTTTTAATAAAGACGCTTATCCTTCTACCTGCACCTACACAGACCACTTGACAACCTGAGCAACGTATAAACGAGTATTTGTACAAATAAACTGTTTACAAGAAGTAATATATAGAGAGATCTTGTGTCCATGCTCAATGGCTTCAATCGCTTCCACTCGTTATTTTAACAAAGATTCAGTGTATGTTGATTTCAGTGTCACATATAGTCGCGGTCAGAAAATGTTTACCACCTTAAAAGATCACAATTGCATGCACACATTTAAGTCACAAGTTCTAAATGTCTATTTCATAATAATATGATTGACCATAGATTATCTTTTTTCTAATATGACAATCAATCGCTCTAGAACAGGGATGGCGAACCTTTATTAATGAATGTGCCATTTTCTATGAAAAAAAACAATACTGTACCTATGACGTGCCGGCAAAAAATCTGGGTTACTTAATAATAATGGAGAAAAATTAAACGAATTGCTTGATTGTTAACTTAAAGCTATTTAGATACTTGCAGCTCGAAATGCTAACAGAGATCGAAATGTTTAATATTTATATTCAAATAAAAAAAAAAATAGTGTGATTTCTGCTGTTGCGAATTAGGTGCTAAAAATCTCACATTAGGGCAGGCTCGCACTTTGTTACTAAGCAGTATGGAAGCTAAACTAGAGTTCATTTCTAAAAATGACTTGCAAGCATACGTTGGTGAAAATAGAAATTTCATAAATGATTGGCGTGCCCGAATTGCCATGGGTTCGCCATCTCTGCTCTAGGAGATGGACTGACTACTATCAAGTTTTAATATATAGAAAACCTTCTTTGGAAAAACTAATATTTTAGTTTTTTAAATAAGAATATGAAGAAATAATAAAATAGACACTTCGAAAATCTTTATTTAATATCTAGTATAACCTCCCTCTGCAGCTATGACGGCACATAGTCTATCTCGCATATATGCAACAAGACGCGTGCATAGATCAGTACCTTTGATATCATCCCATACTTGAGCACAGTGTGATCTAAGACCTTGAGGGTTTCTTTCATTTTGACAGTCCCAGCGTTGAAGCATAAGCCCCCATAAATTTTCAATAGGGTTTAAATCAACAGACCGAGCGGGCCATTGAATGGGACGAATGTCACGGTGCAGGTTGAACCACGCCATAGTAGCACGGGCTGTGTGTATCCGTGCATTATCTTGAACGTAAGTAATGTGTGGGAATTCCGTTGCAGGATACACTACGCGCACAGTAGGCAGCATCAATTCTTCCAAAAGCGACACATAATTAATGGCCGTAGCCCTATCTTTAACGACGCCAGTTCTCCGACGCCGTCAAGGCTCATACACCCCCATAAGTTTACTATAATGCGACCTGACTCGTTTCGAGGCACAATATGACCTTCATCATACCGAGTTCGATTGTAGCGCCATAAAGTTAATCTTCTGATTTGGCTTGATTTAAAAGTTTTTTCATCGGTAAATATAGTATTCGACCAATCAAAATCGAGATGTCGTCGCGCAAAGTTAAGCCGGGCTGTTTTGTGGTGAGGTTTCAGCTCCACTTTAATAGCATGGTGTCTGTAGTGTAGTCCAACATTGTGCAAAGCTCGTCGGATCGTCCGAGCACTCACACCATATAAAGCAGCAAAATAACTAGTTGGTGTAAAGCCTGGTAACGACGAATGATTTCTGTTATTTGCGCGGCGGTTAGTATCGGTCGTCGTTCTGAATTATTTCTATGATCTGTTATTTCCTTCTTCGCCGTGACGCCTAATCCAATACCTCACAGTGAATCGCGATATATTGAGTTCTCGTGATATAGCACTAATACTATGTCCATCTTCGAAGAGAAATATTATTTCAGCCCTTTGCTCCAGGGTTAAAATTGCCATTTTATTTCGTTATAAAAAAAATCTTTTATAAAATTTTACTCTTGTCAAAACGACGTTCAAACAATATTTTTTGATAAATGTCATTTCAACAAATAAAGATATTAGTTCCATTATCAAAGAGTTATCAATAATTCTTGTTGTTTTTCTCGATGCGTCATTTTGCATAATAGCTTTTGAAAGGTAATAAGTAACTTGATATGGCATTTTAGACTTAGTGAAAAAAGTGTGATATAGAATCTAATTTCAAAACTGGTAAATGGTATAGAATCTATTTTCTGACCGCGACCGTATAATGCTCGTTTTTAACTTAGTTTCAAAAACAGTTGTGCATATTCGCAATCCATTTGTTCTGGTATACTTATTGCATCATTTACCTTTCCACGTCCATGTGTATATTGTTTGTATAATTTTATATGTATATCGGTAGGTAGAGGTGCGTCTTTAGCACTTAAGATTAATTACTACTTATATATACTACTAATACTAATAATACTACTAATATACTACTTCTTATATAAAATCTAATCTAGATAATTTAAAATTAAAAATTTCAATTTCGAGAGATGGAACCTTAAAGAGGAACGGCTACAAGTCCACAACCGAAAAGAAGTGTTTAAGAAACGGTTTGAATATTGGATTTGCTTCTTTTAAATTAAGCTGCAAAAACAGAAATTAATTATAATAAAATTTACAGATTCCAAGGTACCTCTATATATAAATATTATGAGTTTCTTTTGTACATATCTATAGGATATTTTTTTTCAACAAAAAACTTTGCTCCGTCCTACAAATGTTAACGTCTAATAAAAAAAAATCCATTAGTTTCTTGAGAATGTTGTTTTTATGGGCAGAGTCTTGCTCACCTAAGAGTTCAATAGCGAGCGCTGATCCATGAAAAGACCAAGGGACGAGGCCACTATCCTCGGCAGTGATTATGCGACTACGGAGGATAAAAAAACAGGCAGCTATTTGCCGAATATTCCTTCGCCACGTGAACCACAAATACGTAGATCATCCCAGAGTCTGAGCAAGCAATCAAACCTAAATTAGTTATTTAGTATAAGAACGTCAACACCTCTACCAGATCCATCTGCGCGTCCTGTCTATACTTCTAACATATTGCCAAATATTTTGCCGAGTTGCAGCATAAGTTTAGATATATCATGTTAGTTTATAGTAAGTATTTGATTATATTTTCACATGTATAAAGATTTAAAAAAAACGGGTTGCATTCCGGGAGTACCGGCAGATGAAAAACATACAACCTGGATATAATATTTTAGCATGTGTAATCCGCACTTTCATCCTTTCATCAACCCAATTTAGTCTTGCTTTTTATTCGACCTATAGAGTTTAACATTTTTTTACCCATCACAAAAAAATGCACAACGCGCCGCTTAAGAAGTTTTCATTTCAAAATCGATCTTTTTATTTTGCCAATCATCCTCTTATGGCGTGGCATTATGGTTTACGTCTTGCGAATTTTTATGGCGTGGCTTTATGGTTTCCGTCTTACGAATTAGCTACAAACTTAAATCTTTTGTGTTGCGATGAACTTCTCGTAATATTTTTATAGATATCACCTAAGCTACTAACTAAGTTTACTTGAATACTGCTGCAAACTGAATTATGAATTCTAGGAAGCAGCTATTGTCACGATCGATACCTTTTTGAATCCCTCGCAAGACTATATAATTCGAAAGCTTAGATAGATTCTAAAATTACATTGCTTTTTTACATCGTAAGTGTCAACATCCATAGGCCAAAATTTTAAAATAACGAACAATGAATTCAAGATTTCTAATAAGAAAAAACGAATTTTTTGACGAATTATAGAGAGCACATAAAATTTTACATAAGTAGTTTTAAAACACATAAGTTTTGCTTTAATTTAGTATACCTAATTGTCAAGTGTAAGCGTTAGGTGGGTAGGGCAGCGTGAAGTTCACCCACTAAACCAGTTGAATATCTCCTAAACTTAATGAGCACATATTTTTAGGGTTCCGTAGCCAAATGGCAAAAAACGGAACCCTTATGGATTCATCATGTCTGTCTGTCCTTCCGTATATCACGGCCGCTTTATACGGCTGTATAAAAACTATACTGTTAAAACTTAGTAGATGTAACTGTGAACCGCATTAAGATTTTCTCACAAAAATAGAAAATAAACAATAAATTTTAGGGATTCGTCATACTTAAAACTAAACTATCTATGGATAGGTCTTCAAAAATGATATTGAGGTTTCTAATATAATTTTTTTATAAACTGAATAGTTTGTGCGAGAGTCACTTCCAAAGTGGTAAAATGTGTGCCCCCCCTCCCGTAACTTTTAAAATAAGAGAATGATAAAACTAAAAAAAATATATGATGTACATTACCATGCGAAAATCCACCGAAAATTGGTTTGAACGAGATCTAGTAAATAGTTTTTATTAATACGTCATAAATCGTAAGCCGCAATTTACCTTTCATTCAATCAACTACTGGACCGATTTGAAAAATTCTTTTACCATTAGAAGCCGACATTATCCCTGATGAACATAGACTACTTTTTACTGCGGGGAAATGCTTCATTCCTACGGGAAAACGGGTAATAGGACAACGGGTAGTAAGAATTATCCTTCCGTACGTTCCTAATTACTTAATTACGTAATTACTTCCTTTTTCACATAACTTCTAAACAGCTGATCCGATTGGGTTAAAATTTTATCTGGATATTTCGATGGTTTTCTGGATGATTTAAAAATACAAATGGACTAGGTACTGCTGTTGGTATGTCAACTATTAAACGGCTTGACCGATTGGGTTGAAATTTTGTATGTGTATTTCCATGGTTTACAGACACGAATGTATTATGCCATTAAAGAGGAAAGATTTGATTGTTTGTTTTTTTTTCTATAATTGAGGAGTTGCCTTGAGAACCTACGCCGGTAACGAAATTTAGGGCGGGCAAAGCCGCTGGCAGAAGCTAGTAGTAGATAAACAAATAAAACATAGACTCGGAAGTAAAAAACCCACAATGTGGTTTGGAATGCCCTGCTTTAGTTAGATAATAAAAAGATCGAGTAGTTGAATAAATAACAAGCGAGTAGAACTGAACAAGGTGAAGTAAAGTTGGATTCGTCTTAATTATGTACGGGGTGCAAATTTTAAAGTGGTGAATAAGTAAGGGCAGTAACCATGTCGCTGTAGCTACAAGAAAACGGTATTAGAAGACGAAGCTATTTTGACTCGCATTTACAGATTTTGAAAAACTGGTAATGTTACTGTCAGCAATATAAAATGCAATTTTCACAAAACTTTTTTTAATGATCCAGTTTCTTATAAAAATCAAAAGTTTGTATTGGACAAATTGAGGAGGGAATACTAGAAATTTTTAAAAATCACAAAGTTTTCTCATAAATTTTGTACCATTTTTCCAAATTCTCTAAATGTGAGTCAACATAATATCTAATAATTCATGGACATTCTTTTAAAACCTTTTTTTTATATCTTCAGCGATTACGTCAGCTGCCCCAACTGATACTTATCTGTTTCAGGACACAGTCAGCATAGCTTTGCTTCGGAGGCTGAAGAGAGTTAGATCGCTTATTGTTCAAATGAAAGTGTCCCAGTGGAACCTCATCAACTTTTATTATTCAAATTAGGTTTTTACAAACACTTTTGAATCATCAAAGTTATGCAAAATATGATATTGTTGATTTTTGCCGAGAAGAATCCGGCAAGAAACTTCATAGTTACTGTTTTAAAAAAATCATAAAAATACAAATACAATCGATGTTTTTTAAATAGAAAATAATTATATATTATTTCCATTTTAATTTGGTTTAAACTTTGAGACAATCCGTTAGTTCAATTAGAGTATAATATCTTAACTTTTGGAAAATAGCTCATTAAGCACCAGATTGCTTGCCTTATTTCAGTCTTTTAATTTAAATAATTTGTTTTGTGAACCAACTAGAATTGCTGTATCCAGTGCCACTTGCATCGACAATATATTTACTGACATAAAACCAATTCAAAAATCAATTATAAGCAATCTAGAGTCAGATCATTGTGGACAGTTAGTGGTTTTAGAAAGAAAGAATAGTATTAGTAAAAAGGAAATTAAATTTATACCAATAACAACTAAACGGGTTGAATCATTTAAATCTAACTTAATGCATAAACTTCCAGATTTGCTTTATAATGGCAACCCAAATGATATGTACAATACTGTTCTTGACACTATTACTACAGAGTATAATAAAATATTTACTGCAAAAAAGAAACTTATTTCCAGTCGCTTTAGTTTTAGTGAATGGGCTACCCCAGGTATTCATAAAAGTAGGCGTAAACTGTATGAATTATATAAAGAAAAAACATATAATAATAGCCAAATATTTAGGGAATATTTAAAAAAATACTCAAAAACCTTTAAAAAGGTCTGTCTTGTTGCAAAAGCAATTCACCTCAGACATAAAGTAAAAAATTCAACAAATAAAATAAAAACTACATGGAACATAATAAATAATGAAACTGGTAAAGCTAGGAATTCTTGTCAGGACTTTGAGTTGATTGTAGATGATGCTAGTTTTAAAACAAATTCTGAGGTAGCAGTTGCCTTTGAACAGTTTTTTAGGAATATCCCATTCAAAACAACTGAACATCTAAACTCAAGTCCAATCTTAGCAGAAAAATTATTAAAAGCTAGTGTTCCTGAATGTAACGTTCCCTTTGTATTTAAAAACATTAGTCCTACAGATATCATTAATACATTTAAAACATTAGAAATTAAAAACACCACAGACCTTTGGGGACTTTCTGTAAAAACTATAAATTCAATTATTCATGTTATAGCACAACCCTTAGCCATTATATTTAATAGTTGTGTTGATAGTGGTGTGTTTCCTGATGAGATGAAACTTAGCAAAGTTATACCTCTTTTTAAATCAGGTAGTTCAACAGATCCTAATAATTTTCGGCCTATTTCAATACTACCTATACTCAGTAAAGTTTTTGAAAAAATCATACTTTGTCAAATGTTAAGCCATTTCTGTATTAATGAGCTACTTAGTAGTAAACAGTTTGGCTTTATGAAAGGCCGTTCCACAACCGATGCAGGAGTGGCACTATTAAAAAATATATATAACGCCTGGGAGGATTCGCATGACGCCCTTGGAGTGTTTTGTGATTTATCTAAGGCATTTGACTGTGTTCAACATGAAAATCTCATCAGGAAGCTACATCACTATGGTATTAGAGGCAAAGCTCTCGACCTTTTGACATCCTATATGAGTAGGAGAGTACAGAAAATAGATGTCAACGGTGAAAGATCTCCGGGATCAGCAGTCACTATAGGAGTCCCTCAGGGCTCAATTTTAGGTCCTTTTCTATTTCTTATTTACATTAACGATCTCCCATATAATGTAAAAAACCATGACATTGTCTTATTTGCTGATGACACCTCTTTGCTTTTTAAAGTTAAGAGACGACAGACATGTTATAATGAATTAAATGATGCCCTTTCTAAAATTGTAAATTGGTTTTACGCTAATAATTTGTTACTTAATGAAAAAAAAACCAAATGTGTTAAATTTACATTACCAAATGTTAGTCAGAGACAGACATGTATTAATATTAATGGCGAGCAATTAGAACTTGTTTATTCAACAGTCTTTCTTGGCATAACGCTGGACTCCAAACTTCAATGGGGTCCTCATATTCATAACCTAGCCAAAAAACTTAGCTCTGCTGTGTATGCGATCAAGAAAATAAGACAATTGACCGATGTCGACACTGCAAAAATAGTATATTTTAGCTATTTCCATAGTTTAATGACATATGGTATCCTATTGTGGGGTAGCGCTGCTGATGTAAATACAATATTTTTGTTACAAAAAAGGGCAATTCGTGCTATTTATAAATTAGGATCTAGGATATCTCTGAGGGATAGGTTTAGGGAAGTAAAAATTTTAACTTTAGTGTCGCAGTACATATATGAAAATCTTTTATATGTACATAAAAATATCAATAGTTTCAGCAAGAAAAGTGACGTTCACAAAGTAAATACTAGAAGTAAAAATAAGCTGTTGGTGCATGATACACGTCTACACAAAATAAGTAACTCTTTTATGGGGCAATGTATACACTTTTACAACAAAGTTCCCAATAAAATTCAAAATCTATCAATAAGTAAATTTAAATCTTTTATCAAGCAGGTACTTTGTAAAAAGGCATATTACAATATTTCAGACTATGTTAATGATAAAAATCCTTGGGACTGATGATGCTCAATTACAGGATGCATAAGTATCATAAAATTGTACGACTAAAAATCTTTTATTTAAAACATTAATTGTATTTTAGTTTATTTAAGTGTTTTTAAAAGAGTAACTATCGAGTTTCTTGCCGGATTCTTCTCGGTAGAAATCAACAACATTGTGAACCGGCGGGAAGGTGGGAGGGTTCAAAAAATAATATTTTATAACTTTGACGATTCAAAAGTGATTGTAAAATCCTTATTTGAATAAACCATTTTGACTTTGACTTTGACTTTGACTTAACTTAAATTGTTACAGTAATCGTGACCAAGCTTGCCTTCTAGCGGTCTCATGGAAGGAGTCTGGTTCTTGGTTACACGCGATCCCATCACCAAATCTTGGCACATTGTTAGACAAGGAGAGTTTTCGGGTATAGCAGTTGCAATACGTTTGGGAGCCCCGATAAGTTTTCCACACAGATGTCCATGTGGTGACAATGTCAACCGTCTTGACCTTCACGAGCTTTCGTGTCGCAGACGTGCTGGCAGATTCCCCCGCCATGGCTCCCATAATGACATCATCAAGGGAGACTTTGCTTGTATTAACGTTCCAGCATCATAAGAACCAAATAGGTTGGCGCATGATAATGGCAAAGAACCTGTGATGGCTTAACATTATCTCTAGGGTACGTGGACGTGCTATGGTGTGGGACGCTACTTGTGTCGACACCTTAGGCCAATCACATCTCCACGAAACACCTAGGAAGGCTGGCGCGGCAGCTCTATCTGCAGAAAATGGCAAGCGGCGCAGATATCAGTCCTTGTTAATTAACTATATCTTTGTGTCTTTTGCTTCTGAGAAATTG
Source organism: Apoda limacodes (assembly GCA_946406115.1). Taxonomy (NCBI): domain Eukaryota; kingdom Metazoa; phylum Arthropoda; class Insecta; order Lepidoptera; family Limacodidae; genus Apoda; species Apoda limacodes. Next base: position 20,139,127 of record OX291563.1, on the reverse strand, counting down.
AGTCCATGAGCAAAAACAAACCTAAAATATATAAATTCATGATGAGCGGCATCTGTAGGTGACAAGAGGGCTGGCTTGTTCTTTGCCCAATTGGAAGGTTCAGCTGATGCGTTCCTATACTTATGTACAGCTGGTGCGTGCCTATACTTAACTACAGCTGGTGCGTGCCTTTACTTATGTTCAGCTGATGCGTTCCTATACTTATGTACAGCTGGTGCGTGCCTGTACTTACGTTTGACTGGTGCGTGCCTATTATCTATACTATATTTATAATCATCCTTATCGTTATAATACTTATACTTAGTAAATACGCATTATGTGACGAGTCAGTATCTTTTATCTGTATGCATGCAATAAAATCCTGCGCCTCGTAGTCTTTTCCCAGAAAAAAAGGGCCACTCCGCTGACACGAGACTACATCATCATCCAACACCAAGTGAAGCAGTCCAGTGGTCCCTGTCTGTATATAAGCGGGCGAGGTTGCTGCGCGCGGCAGATAGGAGTGCGGTGCTCACTGAGTGCGGGTCGTCTTGTGTGTTGTGTAGTGAATCGTCACATTCGTAACGTAATGTTGGTGCGAGCGGTGAGTGTGTGTGTCTTTGTCTCCGTGTGGTGCGCACTCGCCCTAGTGGAGGAGCAGAGCGAAGAGCAAAAGGACTCATCTACAGGTACCTACGGTAAATAAATAGGCAGCCAGACAGACAGACAGCGTATATATATATATATATATATATATGGGTATAACACATCTTAACGAAAAGATAAACTTTACTTTATTGAGGGACAAACTTAATTTCGTCGTTAAACAACTGTTGTCTCAATACATCCACATAGGTTGCGGTTGTACCTGAGAAGCATGGTAATGTAAGCGCCATTACCAAAACTTTGCAGAAGACGGTTTTTTCCCAAAAATAACTGACTATCTTGACTTTATGAACGTTGTATAAAAAGGGGTAAAATTTTGCAGAAAATATTTAAGGGTGCGCCCTACTCGAATGTGCAGTTTTCTGCTCGTTTTTAAAATCGATTTCACTCTCCTATTGCAAGTTTCAGACTTAAAAAAAATAACATGGCTTTCTACATTATTTAACTAGTAAGTAACTGTATTTCTTTTAAGATATCTGTTGAAACATTGCTTTTAAAAAATTACGGCTAAACCTCTCGTTTTTCTATTTTTAATTTATAACTTCTTATCAACTACCAGCATAAATTATTTCATGAAATGTTAGAAAATGTAAAGCTAGATAATTACTGTAATAGAAGTTATATATGTTATGTGATATAACTGTAATTAATTATTTCCCACCTTTTACGGTAAGCTGTTCGCATATCTATAATATATTTTTGCTACAGAAAAATTAACTCCATTTGAGATTAACATTGTTGACTTCAGCTTAACACCCAGAAAGTAAATGTACGAGTGTATGCGCAATGAGGGCTCTCTTAATAATCTAAAAATTACTCTATTCTACTTTAATTTGGTAACATATTGAGTGAGACAAAAACAAGTAACAAAAAGACGCGAAACAGTTCTAGATAATGTAAACAACTGTCTGTCTAAAGTTGTCCACTGGTTCAATATGAATAATTTGCATATAAACAGTAAGAAACCAAATGTATTAAATTCTTTACGCCAAATGTTAGTCAAGTAAGAACCAGTGTACTTATAAATGGGGAGCAATTAGATGTTGTAGATAGCGCTGTATTCTTAGCCTTTAGATGTAAAACTTCAATGGGGCCCACACATAGATGGATTGGCGAATAGACTTAGTTCTGCAGCTTTTGCGGTTAAAAAGATTTGTCAACTTACAGACGAAGCCACAGCCCGGCTAGTATACTTTAGCTACTTTGATAGCGTGATGTCCTATGGTATCCTATTATGGGGACACGCAGCTAATATACAGACAATATTTGTACTGCAGAAGAGGTCTATTCGAGCAATATACAATTTATCTAACAGACACTCTTTAAGGGATAAAATCAAAGAGATCAATATACCTGATCAATATATATTTGATAATAATTGTATGTGCATAGGAATATTAATCTTTTTTAAAGAAAATAGTGATGTTCATAATCGAAATACAAGAAATAGACACAAACTGGCTCTCATCCACACAAGGCTTGAGAAAATTGATAAAACATTTAAAGGACAATGTGTCCGTTTTTACAACAAAATCCCTGTAGAAGTTTGTAAACTGAATTTAAAAAAGTTTAAAATTTTTGTTAAACAGAAACTTATTAAAAAAGCTTACTATACCATTAAAGACTATCTTATAGATAAAAACGCAAGGGAACAACTAAAATTTTGCTATCATAGTACATATATTTGGAAATGTACCAATCGTTATAATTAAAATTGAAAAGAGCGACAGCTGGAGAGTTTCTTTCGACGTTTCTTCTCCCCAGAACGCCATCTTGATTCCGAAACGGTAGTAGTTTATAAATCACTGCATATTATACTGACGTCAAAAAAGTGATAGTGTATCCTATTTTTGAGAAATAAACTATTAGAATTTGAGATCATTTAAGAGTAATCTGGTACTTTTTGAACTATATATGAAAAAACTGCATGACATACCGTATTACCTATGCTTTTATAATAATATTGACATCATCTTAATATTCCGCTACTTAACTTAATTTTTTTTAATAAAATGATAAAAATCTATCAAAATCTTAATTTTTGTAATCAGGAGTTTTTCCGTGAGGAAGATTTATATAAAACTTTTTTAGGTCTAGATCCGCAATTAACTGAGTTAAGGTCACTTAATTTTTATATTTGGAAGTACTTATAGGGCGTAGTATTGTCTGTTTGTTTTTAAATATATCTTTAAAAATTCTTTATAATAAAATAAATTTTTGTAAGTTTGTATGCTTCTATGTAGTATTTTGGGAGGAGTTCAGTTAGTACTTGAATCTTTATCCATACGGTAAGGACTAGGCCCCAAAAAGTCCGGTGAAGCATGAATGGATGCATCATCCATTTACAGTAGACAATTTAGCAAAAAAAAAAGAGGCAAGATGTGACAATTCCTTAAGAGAATATTAATAATCATCTTCATTTAATTACAATTTGTTCCTATAGGTATATCATTGTATTTTTTGTTTATGTGAATTATCTGTCTGTATGTATAATGTTAAATTTATGTATGTGTTTAAATTATTACTACCTTATTATATAGTTACATAGTTTTAAAATTATTTAGTGTTCTAAAGTAACCAATAGATGGCACTGCTATAAAATTAGATCATGCTATGGTTTTCTTCGATACAAAATTCCATATTCAAGATGTGACTTCCTAAGTATAATCAGCATTGGATATACAGTCTAAGTTGTTTTATTTAGAACCTAGTTCAGATCTATACAGTATGTATAAATAATAATATTAATATACAATATTTAAGAATTATTATTCTATATTAATTTTTTGCACAATAAAACCTAAAAATAAACAGATCATTAAATAAAAAATACAAGTACAAAGGGCAGTCTTATCACTAAGAAGTGATCTCTTCTAGACAACCTTAGGGTAGAGGAGTTTGCTAAAAAAAATAAAAGTCTGGTTTTTTTTTTATACCTAAGGTGGCAAACAAGCACACGGTCCGCCTGATGGTGAGCGATCACTGTGGACTATTGACGCTTTTAACACCAGGGGTATCACTCGCGCGTTGCCGACCCTTCAAAAATCCAATAACTTCTTTTTTGAAGAACCCCATACTGTAGTTCTTAGAAAAAACCATGGCAATCCTTCCACAATCCAAGCGTTCGCGGGAGGAAGTTTCTGAAACCGCACTATACGCGAGCATTTCGGTTCTATAAAGTGTGAGAATGAATCTCTGCCGATGGCGAGCGGTGCGATGGTAGAAAGTAGCAGTGGGCATCATTTCGAACAATTCTTCAGAACACATCCCATTGTACAAGCGGTAGAACACACACAGGGAGGCAAAGTCTCTCCTCAGACTTAAGGGTTCGATACGGCAAGTGAGTTTGGGATCGTCGACAATTCTCACAGCCCGTCGTTGAACCGAGTCAAAAGGGCCAAGCTGGTATATATTTTTAAATTTATTATATTTTTATTTTGAAAACACATGGTACTAATAATATAATACATAATAATTTTTTAACAAATTATATACAAATTTTTTATGGTTTTCACCAGTAGATAAATAAGTAAAATATGTAACAGTGGTGCTGAATCGGAATGTCTCACACGTGACTCACATCAGTGTGTCTATTATACAAAAGAATACCTTCAACCTCAGCCTTTTCTGAAATGTACCAAATAAAAATTCCTTTTTTTTGTAAATGCTGACAGAAACTGATTCCCCCGTGACAGTAACCCCGGCGGGGAGGATCCGAGGCTCGTGGATGACATCATGGCAAGGACGCAGGTTCGAGGCGTACCGCGGGGTGCGGTATGCGGAACCACCCGTGGGGGAGCTGCGGTTTCAGGTGAACATACATATATAACAATCTGTCAGACATAAAGTAGAGGAAAGGGACTATTGATATAATGAGGTACCTACTAAATATACAATTTAAACACGGACCTGAACCTTCGATGATGATTCATCATTTATATGGAATTAGTTACGCTTTAGATGAAACAAAAAATGTAACTTAAGTATATGTATATAGGACTTAAATACAAAAATTTACTAAAGATGGTTGTACCTAAGGGAATTTGACTACTGAAACCATTAATAAACATCGTATTTTATATTTGTACATGTGTTGGGTAGAGCGAACAACTGGTGACGAGCGAGACTCAGGTAGGAAATACAACTGTGTATACAATGTAAATTAAAATTAGCTTCACAAAGCGTATTTACCTACTTAAATTATGTAGAAGACCCGAAAATACAACTTTTGTTTGTGCAGCAAACATTTAAAGGCAAAACTCACTGTATAAGTAGGTGCTGTAACTTTTTAAACTTCTGACAATAGTGACTGCTTGACAAATCTTAGAAAATACTGTTTAACACAGAAGCTATATGGTTGAGTACGAATCGACGTTTCCAACAGCTTAGCAAAGAATTGTATATCCACAGCCGCCTGAGCCCATCGAGTGCTACGTTGACGAGGTGGATGCAAGCGAGGAAGGTCCCGCTTGCCCTATGCCCGTCGCCACCGACTATTACTTGGACGAGGACTGCCTGAGGCTCAATGTCTACACGCCCATTAATAGCAGTCGCACTAACAAGTAGGTAATGCGTTAGATCGCATATGATATAAAACACATAATGTTTCCTTTTGTAAATCCTTTACCAAACTGATAATCTCTTATAAACACCATGTCAACAATGAGTGGCACTCTTACCGTAAATACTCTCTGTACCGTGACAGCTTCTGTATAATACTCTCACTTTACTGACCTGGCCTCCTTACTTCCTGACTAGAATCGCACCATCAATGAGCTCATAGATGTGTTAAAAGAGAAAAACGTTGATGGTAATAGGGGTTTAAATATGAAATTGCTGTTTTAACGCACTGACCAGATATTTGAATAGAAACTAAATCTGCACAATTTAAATTTCAGAGTGAAACTTTTTCACACGAAAACTATAACATTCTATATTAAAAAAGAAGTTAATGGTGATGTTCGACTTTTAATTGTTTTAACATTCAGATCTTAACGTTAAGATGGATGAAGTGAATATCAGAGTAATATTCATATACTAAAGACATTATAGACTAAAACTGCTCGTAATGGCAATGCTGTGTTTGGAGAAGATACGGCCAACGAACGAACCGTGGCGCGTGGGTTACACACCGTTCCGAATACGAAGTCGATATTTTAAGAATGACATTAAGCTCCTTAAAATATCAGATTGCAGAGCCACTAAAATGGTATCAAGCTTAAAATTATAAAATTAAAATTGCATATGTAAAGACCAACTTAAGCCGTGGCATTACATTCCTGGAACAGAGCAGTAAATGAGGAGACTTAATTGAGACATATAAAATAATCAATAATTATTACAATACCTATACCAGATCTGACAGATATATACATAAGAAACAAAAATAAACACTTGAGAGGACTCACTCAAACTTCAAGGTTTATCAACATCAATTAATCCACGCAGTCACTTTTTGCCAAACCATACAGTAAATGATTGTAACAAGTTACCATATTATCCTTTTCTTTCTAAACTGACTATGCAGTTGGCTGTTGCTGCCATTACTGCTTCACCAGGCTTTTTGAGAGAGACTCTGAAGGAGTCCTTGGGTTTTCGCTCTCGGCTATATCTATACTTATATATTATAAAGAGGAAAGATTTGATTGATTGTTCGTTTGTATTGAATAGGCTCCGAAACAACTGAACCGATTCGAAAAATTCTTTTACCATTAGAAGCCAACATTATCCCTAATGAACATAGACTAAAGATGGGAAAATGCTTCATTCTTACGGGAAAACGGCTAATAGGACAACGGGTAGTAAGAATTATCCTTCCGTACATTCCTAATTACTTAATTACGTAATTACTTCCTTTTTCACATAACTTCTAAACGGCTTGACCGATTGGGTTGAAATGTTGTATGTGTATTTCCATGGTTTCACAGACACGAATGTATTATGCCATTAAAGAGGAAAGATTTGATTGTTTGTTTTTTTTTCTATAATTGAAGAGTTGCCGTAAGAACCTACACCGATAACGTAATTTAGGGCGGGCGAAGCCGCTGGCAGAAGCTATTAACCATAAAGTAACATCATTAGTACTCACTTAGTGGACTCACTGGAACTTATGAAAAATACAAGCATCAGCTTATAGCTGGTAGTGTAGCATTGTAAATAATACTAATTAGCTACAAATACGCAAATCTGTGTTTTAATTCCATTTGGTACTGCAAAAAGGACGCTAAGCAAGGAGTGCAATAAGTCAATAATAGGCTTAATTATTGTCTTAAGGAGTAACTGTGTATGTGTGTGTGTGTGTGTGTGTGTGTGTTGTGTCGCTGTGAGCTACGTTTCAACATTATGTTGCGCACAAGAGTCCGTTGCATTCATTGCGAGATCTACATATGTATATGTACGTCTGACACTCGAACTGCAGGAGAATTTGTGTGGAGTCCATGATCTGACTTCTATCTGAAATCGCCATTTGACTTGTAGAGTTGTAAGAGTAGAGAGTTGTTAAACGTCAAGTTTAACGAGAGATATGACAGGTAAGAGGAACTTACTTACTTACTACTGCTTACGTTGGGGTCATTGACTGTCGTGTTATCAGTTCATCTTATCCAGCCATCAGTAATAACTTTGTATGTAACGTCAAACAAATATAAAAAAAAAAGTTATTTCATTTCTGCTATTCTGCTCGCAAGGCTGTTGGAAGTTAGACCGGTATAAACTTGCCATGAACGTTGTCTTTTAATAATGTATGTTTTGATCATTTTACCTATAACTTTCTATTCCCAACGTATAAAAATATGCAGGGATTACACTTTTTGATATACTTGTAAAAAATATTCAAACCACACATTTGTTTTTTTTTTCACATTCACACGCGAAGTTTTTATGTGGTACCCAAAATAAGTAGAAGTCTGCCATTCTTCGGTAAACAATTGGGGTCCTAAAGATGGATTGGTTAGAAATTTATAAACAAATTTTTAATGCAAGGTGCATGAAATTTAGCATTGCGGTTGAAACTTTAATACAAGTAAATACCGTTATAATTTTTACGAACTAACGTCAACAAACATAGGATTTCGTATAAAGTCAAATTCTTTATTTCTCAAAAATAAATTATCATATAACTTTTTTGAAGTTATTCACTATAAGCCACTATTTACTACCGTTTTGAAGTCAAAATGGCGATGTCTAGAGAGAAGAGAATAAACGGCGAAGGAAACTCTCCAGCAGTCGCTCTTTTAATTTTAATTAATCAATACAAATTGTTATATAAATATAATTAAAAAAAAAAAAATTAATCCCATGCATTTTAATCTTGAAGGTAGTCTTTAATTGCGTAATAAGCCTTTACGATAGAATTGTGTTTTACAGAGTTTTTGTTTTTTTTTTATTTAATTGACATACTTCTGCAGGGATTTTATTGTTAAAACGAATACATTGTCTTTTAAATGCTTTATCTTTATTCTCAAGCCTTGTGTGTATCAGAGCAAGTTTGTGTCTATTTCGAGTATTACGATTATTAATATCGTTATTCTTTTTAAAACAGTCAATATTTTTATGAACATAAATAAAATTATCTAATACCAGCTTTTGCCAGCAGCTTCGCCCGCCCTAAATCGGTTATCGGCGTGGAACTCCTTAATGAACTCATTAATTATTATACTTATGACGTTTGCTATAACAAGCTGTAGCTATAGCTATAGTTCGTTAAGGCTCGGTTATAGTTATTCCCGCGGGAACTTTTTAATTTTTCGGGATAAAAAGTAGCCTATGTGCTATTCCAGGACTTAATCAATAGGTGTGCCAAGTTTTATCCCGATCCATCCAGTGGTTGAAGCCCGGCCTAAATTTGGTTATCGGCGAGGAACTCCTTAATTAGGAATACTAATTTGCTAGCGGCTCCGCCGGCCCTAAATATGGTTATCGGCGACTGTGATTTACTCCTTAATTACACTAATGAACTTTGCTATATCAAGCTGGAGCTATAGCTATAGTTCGTTTAAGCTTGGTTATAGTTATTTCCGAGGGAATTTCGGGATAAAAAGTAGCCTGTATGCTATTCCAGGACCTAACATATATGTATGCCAAGTTTCATCCCGAACCGTCCAGTGGTTGAAGCGTGAAAGAGTAACAAACATTCAAACAAACATTTATATTATTAGTAGGATATACTGACGGTTAGGCTAATACCTTGATTTCCTTAAATTTATCTCTTAAGCAGTATCTGTAAGATGGATTTTAAATGCTGGAATAGCCTTCTTCTGCAGCACAAAAAAAGCTATTTGAACATCAGCTGCATGTCTCCATAATAACCAATAATGACCAAGCGAGCAGTGTCAACATCTGTAAGCTGCCTAACTTTTCTAACTGCATAGCCAGCTGAACTAAGTTTCCCTGCAAGAACTGAAATGTGAGGGTTCCACTGCAGCCTATTGTCTGATGTGATACTTAGAAACACTGTTGAATGTAATAGTTCTATATCTTCTCCGTTTGAGCATAGTTTTGTACGTTTGGCATCATAAATTTTAAATTTTAAATTGTAAATTATTTGCCGTAAACCATTAAAGTGCCTAAGAAAGTAAGTGCCCTTCACACAAAGTAAGTGTACTAAATATGATCGGATAAGCTCTAGAGCCAAATCTGCTGTACCATAATGACTCAGTTTTCATATAAGAGTTTCATGTTGCACGCAGTCAAATGCCTTTGATAGATCACAGAAGATACTAATGGCATTTTGTGACTGTTCCCAAGCATCAAATATATGTTGTATAAGGGCAACACCTGCGTCAGTTGTGGAAACCCTTTTCAAAGTCAAAGTATATTTTTTTTATTCAAATTAGGATTTTACAAACACGTTTGAATCGTCAAAGTTTGTTTTTACTAGTCCGCAGTAGTAGCTGAGCAGCTAACAGAACTTACACAAGATATGGTATAATTTTCTCAAAAAAAACGAAATCGCGTCTTTTTTAGTTCCAGTTCATATAAGCTTCCAGTCGTAGTATACATCCACGCGGGTGGGTTCTACTCGATGTCGGGTCGCAGCGACCTCGCAGGACCTCACTACCTCATGGACCGGGATGTGGTGCTCGTCACTCTCAACTATCGGCTCGCTACCCTCGGTACGTATACTTGTAGAAAACCTAGTGTTAAACAAACCCGGCGTGTGTTCAATGAGCGGTTTTTTTAATTCATCTAGTACATTATTCGTTCTCATCGCTGGTTTTTGGGAAAGGAGTACTCGTGAAGTATCGTGAAAAACTGCATACTTCAAGAAGATATATGTAAAATCTATAATACGCGATGCGCCTGCGAGATGCACTATGGCCCTAATTGCACACGCCCTTCGTAACCGTTGTTCCTTACCATCTTCCATACGTCCCTATTGTTGGGAAACGGCCTATGCTCACGAAGGGCGATTGCAATTAGGGCCATAGTGCATCTTACAGGCCAATATAGGCACAAAAGGTTATATGTATGTATGAATAGGCACAAACACATGATTACATCTAGACATAGAGCAACACGGCCCGTCAGGATGCCATGTTGCTTTATGCATCTAGACTTTTGTTGCCCGAGCCGTTATACAGTCCCAACTGTAGTAGCACAGGCCTGTTCTTGGTGGAAGGACGTTTAGGCTATCATGTTGGTCCAGTTTGGATTGTCGGACGCTGTTGAGCCAGTGGCACTGGACTATCAGAGTTTAATTTTGCCCTCGCCGTAAAAATATTATTTTGATCCCTTGTGATACAATCTACTATTTCATAATACCTATTTGTTAAATTTTGCTCTGTAACAAATAACTTTATAGTAACGGTTTTTATAATCCATAGGTTTTTTGAGTACCGGAGACAAGTTAGCCCCAGGAAATAATGGACTTAAAGATCAAGTAGTTGCTTTGCGTTGGATACAAAAGAATATCGCCGCCTTCGGGGGAGACCCCAACCTGGTGACCATCGCCGGGTGCAGCGCAGGATCCATGAGCGTCATGTTGCACATGATTTCTCCAATGTCTAAAGGTACGTACGAGTACTAAGAATAACTAAGTAAATTCAGCTTTAGTTTTCAAGCGTTAAAATGTTTCAGCGTTCAGTTTTGTTCAATGTTTTATTAGGTCAGACGTAGTAAAAAAATCTGTACATATTAAGAAATAAACTGCAACTTTGGTAGAGAATAGGCACTCAAATAAACCATAAATTACATGTTTAGGCTTGTTCCACCGCGGCATTGGGATAAGTGGGTCGCCAACGGCTAAAGGCACTTCTCCGTCCGACCTGAAAGAGTTGGCAGTAAGACAAGCTGAGCTGCTCGACTGTCCTACCAATTCCAGCCAGGCCATCATCGACTGCCTTAAGACAAAAACCTGGAAGGAGATCGCTGATACCTTAGACAGCATGTTTGTACGTAGGCAACACTTATATTTTGCAATTTTTTGGTTTAGGAAATGTCTTTTTGTCTAATTTTAATGTTGTTTTGCTTTTTAGGGTTCCGCACCGAAAAGGTGCCAACGGGACCCTATTAATAAGCCTTCGATGTCTGTCTGTCCGTCCGTCCGACAAACTTTAAAGATCTTAATAATTGTAACAGGCTGAAATTTTTATAGAATATGTTTTATATATTTAATAAAAAAATTAAAACGTTATAATTTAAGGGGTCCCCATACAAGAAACACGTTTTCGTTTTTTTTGCTCTATCGTAAAAACAGTAATACATTACATTCAAGCTTCAAACTTGCCGTGATTATAATTTACATTATAATCTAAAGTATAACAACAAATAATAAAAACTCGCCAAGTGTGAGACGGAATGGCGCTAGTACCATACAGTGAAAATAGTCCAGATTAGTAACGCCATCTTTCCATACTTTGCAACAAGATATGTTCAAAATAGACTTCACTACTATAGTTTAATCAACCGAACCATTTTTCAACGAGCGTCCAACCTCCCCCCCACTCCACTCTCGCATACCACACAGTTGTTGCAAGATAACCGCGATAGAAGCACTAGTTTCGTCAAGAGTGAGCGTTGACCACTGTACCTGCCGTGACCTTTTCCAAAATTGCAGTATAATGAAGGACTTATAAAGACGTGATGAATTTTAGTTTTAATTGACTATATTGTGCCCGTGTACACGTGGTGAAAAGAAGCACTCTATCTTCCACGTCATCCAAAGGAGTGTACTCTCGTGACCCACGTAAAAAGTCAACACCAGATACGCGAGCTCATTCTATCCTGTAGTTCTAAGTCCCGTATCAATGTGCTCGTATCGTTCTCATATTTTAATTTCAATATTTACCAACTATCCTTATACAGTCCACAAATTCATAATAGCAGTAACACAGATTATTGCCAGAAACAGTTAGTTCCGTACAATAGCGCTAGTAAATAAACGTGGCTGTACAGTACATTAAGGAAAATCGTGGTTCAGTAACATTTGTTTAGTGGTTATTCAAATGTATCACTTACTCAAAATTATCTACTTGTTTGTTGACAAAAAGCCAAATTAATTGTTCTGCATCACATAGGAATTCGGTTTTGACCCTGTGATACTGTGGGAACCGGTAGTGGAGCCTGACTTTGGACAGGAGCGGTTCCTCACCATGCAGCCAGCCGACGCCATCATCCAAGGGGAAATGCATGAGGTGCCGTTCATGGTCAGCCAATCGGAGGCAGAGTTCTTTTGGAAGGCATTCAGTTAGTTTACAGTTATTCTAACATAATATGTGTTTAGTTATTTATTATCTACTTACTAATCTTTTTCGGTTTAGTATTTCAATAAATTTCGTAATAATTCCAGCTGTCTTGAACAACGCTTCTTTACTGACAACCATGAACTCCGAGTGGGACCGAGTCGCCCCCATATCCTTCATGCTGCCGAGAAAAGCTTCCAGTTCCAACGCGTCTGACGCGCTGAGAGAGTTCTACATCCGCGATACGACTATAGCCAACAACACAAGAAGCGCTGCAGACTTGGGACGTCTCTATGGTGATGCTGTCATTGGATTTTCAGTTCACAGGTTTGTTTTACGTTCTATAAGGGAACCTAAGGGAGCTCTATATTAGAGCTTAAACTGAGAGAGGACGTAAAAGGGACAAGATCTAACTTCGAACCGTCAAGTATATATATACTTATACCGTTAAGTGTATATATATATATGTATTTTTTGTTTGTATATGGTAATCTTTGTATTCTTATGAGTCTGTAAGTATTATGTTGTATTATATTTAAATATATTTTCTATGAGTCTATTTATATGTTTTTGGTCTATAATATAAAAATACATTTAAATTAAATATTAACACCGCCAACAGTCTCTTTGTTTAGCCCTATGGTTGGCTGGTAGAAAATGTTATATAGCATTAAGCTCGCCATGTACACCAATGTGTTCAGAAGTGTAAAATGAATAAATAAATAACTTCTCGGATGTAACGTCGTCCTCAAGTTAATCACAAAATACTTTTAAATATAAAAGCAAAACACTTTTATGAGAAAATAGGTTATTATATTTCTGCAGTCTAATGACAACCATAGATTGTTGTTAGAAAAACAAAACAGGTTGCGTTTCGTGCGTAAGGCGCAGCCCCGATAGCAACAAAACACTCTTTGCCTTACTTGCTTATAAAATACTAATAACGTACAACGTTAAAACAAGGATTTTAAGGTTCGTACTCGAGCGCTCTTTGCATAGAATGGAAAACCGAACAACAGAGGGGGATCAGGGGCCCTTCCGCCCGCCGTGCCATATTATCTGTGCCATGCTTCGGCAGTTCTAACACCGCACCTTTTGACCTCTAAGCTGTCTGTGCAGTGAATCCTCATCTTTAGTCTAAATAACCCTTTCAATAAATATGGCAAGAAACAAAAGAAAAAGAGGTTTTTCAGTAGATGGAGATCCACATTCAATGTGGATTTTTGCAACATTAGGGGTATTCACGCCAATCTTAACGCAGTTCACCACCATATAGAAACTGCGCACCCGACTTATTTTTTATTTTTCTAACGGAAACGCCCTGCCCGGCCGATACATCATATCTTCACTATCCCGGCTACAAACTTGAGCACAATTTTGTGAGTGCCGGTGTATGTATGTTCTTTCGGGAGGATATCTGCTGTCGACGCCTTCATAGCCTTGAGGACAGGGACCTGTCGATATTGTGGGTACGCGTAGATCACGGCGGCCACACTCGTATCTATGCGTGCTTGTACAGGTCTCATAGCGGTGACACGGACGCAACTCGACTCTTCACGCACCTGAGTTTGACGACTAGCAAAGTTCTAGAGCAATATCCCACAGCAGAACTAGTTATTTTGGGAGACTTTAACGCCCACCATCGTGAGTGGCTCTGTTCTCGAACCAACAACTATGCAGGGATATCTGCTCATAAATTTGCTCTGAGCTATGAATTCTCTCAGCTGGTACTTTCTCCAACGAGAATACCAGATAAAGAAGACCATACGAGCTCCTTACTGGACCTTCTGCTGACTACACGTCCGGATGGATATGCCATCTCAGTAGATAGAACTAGTTATTTTGGGAGACTTTAACGTCCACCATCGTGAGTGGCTCTGTTCTCGAACCAACAACTATGCAGGGATATCTGCTCATAAATTTGCTCTGAGCTATGAATTCTCTCAGCTGGTACTTTCTCCAACGAGAACACCAGATAAAGAAGACCATACGAGCTCCTTACTGGACCTTCTGCTGACTACACGTCCGGATGGATATGCCATCTCAGTGGATGCGCCTCTTGGCTCGTCAGACCACTGTCTCGTTCAGATTCAAGTGTCATGCACACAACCTGATCCATCTGATCCAACTAATTGGTGTGTGGCAGACTGGGATGGATTTTGAGAATTTTAGGCATCGTACCCGTGGAGGCAACTCTGCTTTAGCTCAGAAGATCCTGACGTCTCCGCAGCCGCAGTCACTGAGACAATCCTCACTGGTATGGAATGTTTCATTCCAAACTTGCGAGTAACTGCAAAAAACCACCGTGGTTTAATAGGTCTTGCAGCTAAAATTTTTAAGCAAACTGCCTATGAGGCTTGTATCACGGCTCGTAATAATAAGGATCCGAATACTTCTGACTTAAAACGCAAATTAAATGCTGCCTAAATTCCAATTCATCAGCAAAATAGGTGGCCGACTTGCGAGCTAACCTTCTGGGAGTCGTGCTTTCTGGTCGTTTGCTAAAGCTGCCGAGAGGAACTTCTGCCAGTCATCGTTACCACCACTGCGAAAGACCGATGGTGACTTGGCCTATAGTGCAAAGAAGAAAGCCGATCTATTAGGCAGTCACTTTGCCTCCAACTCGAATATGAACAACGAAGGCGCTGTACCACCTACTATACCGTGGTGCGCTAAGACCATGTTGGAAATCTCTATTACACAGCAGGAGGTCCGGCGGGCGTTGTTTTCCCTAGACGTTCATAAGTCGAGTGGGCCAGGCGGTATACCAGCAGTGGTGCTTAAACAGTGTGCTCCTGAGTTATGTCCTGTACTCATGCGCCTCTTCGCGCTTTCCTACCACACTAGGCAATTTCCGTCTTCATGGAAGACTGTGAATCTATCGAATTACAGGCCTATCGCTATTACCTTTCTCCGCTCCAAGGTGATGGAGTATGTGATTAACACACAGGTTAGGTATCTACCTAGTAAAACACGACCTGATCAGCGACCGTCAATATGGCTTTCGTCCCGGTCACTCGACTGGTGACCTTTTAGTGTATCTCACGCATGGTGAGAGTCAGGGTGAGGCATTGGCATGTAGCCTGGACATAGCGAAGGCGTTCGATCGGGTCTGGCACCGGGGTCTCCTATCGAAATTGCCATCTTACGGAGTGCCCGAGGGTTTGTTCAAATGGGTGGCTAGGCTTTTTGCCCGGCAGACGCATACGAGCCCTAGTTGACGGTAGTTGCTCTGATAGCATGGACATTAATGTTGGTGTCCCGCAAGGCTCTGTGCTGTCTCCTACGCTGTTTCTACTGCACATCAATGATATGTTGGACATCAACAACATACATTGCTATGCAGATGACAGTACTGGAGACGCTTATTACACGGGTCGTGCAAGCGTGAAGAACTTGTGTATCAAATCGAGATCAGACTGTCCAAGGTCTCTGACTGGGGACGGGAAAACTTGATCCGATTCAACCCTACAAAGACACAAGTCTGCGCGTTTACCGCTAAAAAAACCCATTCACTGTGGCCCCACAATTTCAGAACACTCTTCTCTCCATCTCTAAGAGCATTAGGATCCTTGGTGTTGACATCTTCAGCAATTTTTAGTTCCGAGATCATTTGCTAGACAAGGTGAAGCTGGCATCCAAAAACTTGGTGTACTCAACAGAGCGAAGCAGTACTTCACGTCGGGGCAAAGGTTGCTGCTTAAGAAGTCGCAAGTCCGGCCCCATTTGGAGTACTGCTGCCATCTCTGGGCGGGTGCAGCCGGATACACACTCCCTTTGTGTGTTCTACCGCTTGTACAATGGGTTGTGTTCTGAGGAATTGTTCAAAATGATACCCACGGCTTCTTTCTACTATCGCACCGCTCGCCATCAGCAGGGAATTCATTCTAACACTTTAGAACCGAAATGGTCGCGTACAGTGCGGTTTCAGAGAAACTATCTCCCGCGAACGCTTAGTTTGTAGAATGAACTCCCTTCCAAGGTTTTTACAAGGACTATAGTATCGGGTTCTTCAAGAAAGAAGTTATTAGATTTTTGAAGGGTCGGCAACGTGCAAGTAATGCCCGTGGTGTTGCAAGGCTACGGTGACCGCTTACCATCAAGCGGGCCGTAGGCTTGTTTGCGACCTTAGCAGTATAAAAATTAATTTAAAAAAAAGGGTGATAAACCTGTTCGGTTTTTTCCTTTTGTTAAGTAAGGAAAAAACCTTGGTTGGCGTCAATTACAGCACAATGTAAGTGTAAAACCTGATTTAAGTCACGTAATTCCTATTGTCTCTCATCACCAGACTGGCCAACCTGATGTGCCGCTACTCAACGCAGCCGGTCTTTTACTACCGCTTCGACTACATCGGCAACCACAGTCATTACGAAGACCCTCTTACTGGAAAACCTACTGGTACCTATAACATATTTTAGGAACTTCTCAAAAACTAATTAGCTGACAGAAAAAAAACTTCTATTCCTACGTTTACGAGCATTACTTGGTAAATTCATTAATTACCGAATATTTTGGTTGAGCTTTCATAATATAGTTAGTAATAGTTTTCAGGTCTATTGCTGCGCGCGGGAACTGATATTCGTGCTGATAGGAATACCTAATGCCGCTTTTGTGATATTTTTAATTGATTTACTCATGGCTTGTTAATCACGGTGACTGTTTTAATCGATAGCGCGGACTAAGCTATCGCCGCGGTGACACATTTCAATAGCCTATGGACAGAGTTCGGAGGACCGGGGCATGCGCTTTAGGCAGCAGCACGGAGGACGCCGTAAGATTCGCGGCTTCGGCGCGCAGTGTGGCAGCGAAGTAGGGTTGCCCAGAAGGCGTGCAGTTTCGATCCACGTCAAAGTGCACGGTGAGACACGATCACACACAGTAGTAAGTTCTGGCGGCTGCCGCACATGTAAGACGCGCTGGATTGGCCACGCCGAGATGTGGGATTAGCCCAGCAAGTAGAAGTAGTGGTGGCATCCGCATACTAGCCCCCGCAGTCAAGTAAATCTACAGTAAAAACACTGAATAACTCACGTGCGACATGAATCCATTATGAACACATGACTATACTAGTGTTTTAGGAATACCTGGACAGCAGGCTGTATTCCTCAGAAAATAGCTAGATAGAACTTCTCGTCATGCCTTCAACGGTACACATTTAGTTGAGATTTTGTCAACACTTTGATAGACGCAAAGCAAAAAAAAGTGTCAGGTGATTGTTTTTATGATCGAAAACGCAAGAAAAAGTTCCGATTTTGAATTGCACACCACAACACAACACAACACCAAATATAGAGATGGGAAACTAGGAAAGTTCTTAGCGTTAATCTGTTACAACACCAGCTCTAAGTAAATTCAAGGATTTGAGTAAATAGAGAAAAACCCTAAAAGAAGAGCGGTCTTTATGACCCTTCTTTTTTTTAAACGGGGTATGTCTCCATGACTGCCCATTTTGATGATGAAAGCGATATAGTACATCGCCACCAGTTTTGTGATGCCACCGAAATCCTAAAGAAACGACATCCACCATGTTATTTCGACATATCTGCTACATACTAGTCGAGGTATCGATTGAAACAGTCACCGCGATTTACAAGCCGTGAGTCAATCGATTAAGAATATCTCTATTTCAACATTAACTCAATGAGCACCAAAATTACTAGTCTGGCCTGGTTTAGTATATCATTAGTATCTATGCACTCGAAAAAGTTACTAGTAATGGCTTTCAAGACGAATACTATTGAAAGAGGTAATCTGGCGAGTATACGTCCTACAATGCGTTTTTAGGGCCTTCAGAGCACTAACTCTGCTACTACAGAAAGCACCTAACCTAACCTATTTATGTTGAAGGAGGTCCTAACCCAACGAAGATGAATGTACATTTTTACCGCATGGATCAGTTTTTGGTCTCCATGTCCATGACTCGCTTTCCTGAATGAGTGCCTTTAATTTTAATAAGTGTATTTATATTTTAATTCTCAGCTGCAGCTCACCATGATGACCTAATCTACCTGTTCACACTAAGCTACAGGTTCCCGGACATCGCGCTGACGAGTTCGGACTCTGTCATCGTCGAAAGGATGACCGCAATCGTTTACAATTTTGCTAGATATGGGTATGTCTCATTTAATAGCCTCATAAATTGTATCAATAACATAAATACGATATCACTTAATTCATCTTAAATCATTTCAAAACAGTATGTCCAGCATGCAAAACACAACACATCTGATATATATATATGTGGGTCGGCCTGTCCGTGATGCAGCATAAAGTACAGGACCTTTACCGGGCCGTGGCTAAGGGGGGGGGGGCATTGTGGGGCAATGCCCTACCTTGAAATACTAATGCCCTACCTTAAAAGTTCCATAAACTAAGGTATAAAATATATAAATTGTTTTCCCGTACTATAAATTAAAACCATTTTCCTCTTATTTTCCCGTGATCCCACCCGATTACCTTCTACCTTAATTACTCACGTTCACAAGCAGGTGGAATAATGAAAGATAGAAAAATTACTTGCACCGTACCTGTGCATGAAACCACCTCTGCCCTACCTTAGATTTAACTTTAGCTACAGCCCTGGGACCCTAAGATTAATAAGAATCCGATGTCTTTCTGAAATTTAATTAATTATGTATGCCGTACGTACCCTCGTAGACTATAGGAAAATGCTTTAGAAAACCACAAATTTCAAACCCTTGTAAGTTAAATGCTATGCAGTGCAAGTTTTAAAGTTTATGGATTAAAACATCGTCTATAAGCGTCTACCTTTAACGTACAACAGTTTGGGACATCGCGTCTATCTATAACGTACAACAGTTCGGGACGAAGCAACTATCTGTAACTTACAACAGTTTGGAACTAAGCGTTTATCTATAACGTACAACACTAATTTGTACGTGTTGTGTTTATCTATAACGTTCAACGTTTTGAGTGTGCTCGTGACCTAGCATTAAGCAACACGTCGAGTGCGGTCAGTACCTGGATGCGCGAATACCCGGACTTTTTTCATGCTCGGGTATCCGGTTTTTGTCAGATACCTGGGTATACCCCAGGTACCCGGGTATCACCTGTTAGCGAATAAGACATCGCATTATTTGTCGTGTTGTGTTTAATAATAAATAATCAAAACTAAGATACTTATTTAATGTACCCAATAAAAAATAGTTTTTTTTTTTCTGAACTGACATTGCAGTTGGCTGTTGCAGCCATTCCCGCTTCACCGGACTTTATTGGGGCGAGTCTCTGAAGGAGCGTCAGCCCGTATAGCGCCCAACGCTCAAGGGCTCCCCGTGGGGGGAGCTTCGGCTTGGGAATAGTTTACTATTTTCATTAATTCTATTACATCTCAAATTTCTTCTCTCTACCATATGTATGCAGATGATCTACAAATCTACTTGCTTTCTTCCTTTGACAATTTAAACCTAGCAGTAAACACTTTTTGAGAGACCGACTCTTGTCAAAGTCAATCGCGAATCAACTAGAAAGTTCATAAATATGAAAGAGACATAGATTATAGATGACAGGGACAGAGCTACGTTTGAGAACGTTTGGGAATCTGAAACCTTCCTTACATTTTGATATATAAGGGGGCTAGGTCGCGTTCCGAGTCAGTCAGTTTTCGAATGAAGTTCGAACAGTTCGTTCCGAGTGAACAAATCGCGAGTAGTGACTAATAGTTATCTTCAGTGCACAGTGCATTCGTTTGAAAAAATAATAGTTCCCGCCATATTCGTTTCCATAGATTAGTGTTTTTAGTGTTGTTATAGTGTTGCCGTATTTTAATTTCGAAAATATATAGATAATTAGTTCATACAGTCCAATAGGTCAAGAATGATTGCTTAACTTGATTACATGTGCAAGAGCGAGCTAATTAGTCATTGTCAGAGCGCAGTGACAAGTGAGCTAACGTGTGTTTCTTTTCTTTATTTTTAAAGTAAAAATAATTATAATTTTGTTATAAAATATGAGTGACATAAGTCGATTTTCTGCAAGAGAAAAAAGATTGAAAATGAACAGTTTAATGCTAAAGATTGGCCAAGTACTTCGGCACAGCAAAGTACTAGTAAAACTGGATTAACAACACAACAAACTTTAGTTAATATTTATGATGTGGATCTGGATTCTAACGTACCTATCAGTGAAGAAATACGGTTTAAAGTGCTCGAAACCTCCGCAAGATTATGATTTCAAGCAGGACATCGATCATAAAAACGAAACACAACAACGTGCATTTCGCCACGAGTGGCTCACAGCATACCCTTGGTTAGCCTATTCTGCTCAGGCTAAAGGACCACTTTGGCGTACATATGCATTATTTCCTGCACAAATTCATCGAGGCAGTACTCAGGGGCTATTTATTGTTCGGCCATGCAAAAAATATCAAAAATTTCATGAGTGTGCGAAATCTCATGCAAATAGCCAGTGGCATCGTGAATGGGTTATACGTTCTAAAAAAATTCTGGAAATCTTGCAAAGAAAAAAAAATGACGTTTATGAACAGATTGATACTGAATATCACAGGGAAATTTCAGAAAACAGAAAAAAACTTCAACCCATTATATCTTCGGTCTTATTTTGTGCTACGTATGATTTACCCCTTTGAGGAAAAACAGAAGATGGCTCAGTTTTCAAAGACTTACTATATATCCGAGTTGAGGCAGGAGATACGGTTTTAAAAGACCACTTTGCGACTGGTTCGAAACTTGCCCTCTATGTATCCCATCAAGTACAAAACGAAATTATTGAAACCTGTGCTGATGTTCTTCGTGAAACCATTACTGACTGACTTGGCTGACTAGACAGCGGATATAAGCGGGACTGAACAGCTTTCAATGGGCATAAGATACGTCAAGTTTGACCAAACGAAACACATACTTGAAGAATTTTTGGGGTACAGACCACTTCAAAAATTAGATGCTGCATCGATTTCTGAAGTTATAATATCTTTTTTGACATCACGTGGTTTAGATCTCAACAAAATGGTTGGGCAAGGGTATGATGGTTGCTCCACGATGGCTGGACATGTTGGTGGTGTTCAGAAAATAATTAATGATAAATATCCCAAAGCAAAGTATTTCCACTGTGCTAGTCACATATTAAATCTTCTTGTCACTGATTTTAACAATTTGAGTGAAATAAGAAATACTGCTGGAATGATTAAGGAAACTGTTACCTTTTTTTAGAGACAGCATTTTACTGCGAAAAAAAATTCCAAATATTCTCTTGTTTTGCGAAACCAAAAAAGTCTGCAAAGTACAAAAGTATTCGAATTTTCGCTCAAAATTTCACCAAAATTGTAGAAGCATTACAAGACCTCTCAGAAGATTAAGCCACTAATTCTAAGACAAAGGTTAGAGCTTACCAACTGCGCACTGCTTTGACCACCACAAATTTTATTGTGGCATTGCATATTATTGCTACTTACTCAGCAAAGCTTGAGCCTGTCTGCAACCAGCTTCAACAAGTGGATTTTGACATTAATTCAGTGAATGACCACATTTGCAAACTCACTAAAATAATAGAGGGTCACAGACAAAACGCATCAAAGGAATTTACTGCTATATTTGGAGAAGCTAAACAAAGTTGCGAAGACCTTAATATTGAGATTAAATGCCAACGAGTTACGAAACGACAGGCTCATCGATCCAACCACCCATCCGAAAACGTTGAAGAATTTTACAGAAGAGCTTTATACATCCCTTACCTTGATTCGATCATTTCTTCTTTAAAAGACAGATTTTCTGAAACACATAAAAAATTATTTTCTTTGTTACAACGACACCCAAAAATAAAAAAACGGGTTGCACTCCGGGAGTGCCGGCAGAAGTGAAAACATACTCACTTTTTACTTCCCATCACTTCTTATCCATATTTATTTATTAAAAATAATAACTTTTGTTTATTTACTTTTTTGACGTTGTATATTTGACAGCTCAATCTGTCATAGAATTAAAATCCCATATCCAACCTCCCTGTACTACTCATAATCGCCATATATTAAAAATAAAAACTAACCTAATGTAAATAAAGGTCTCGTGTCCTAACGCGAGTGACATCTTACGAATTTTCGATCAGGACACGTGACCTGACGCGAGTTTAACAGTTTTTACCCATCACAAAAAAAGTGCACAGCGCCGCTAAAGAAGTTTTCACTTCAATAAAAGGCCTCAGTAAAGAAGAATTTCTTAGAGCTGCAAAAGACATTGAAAATTTGTATGGTGATCTTTTATCTAGTTTTATTTCAGAAATCATGACTTGGTTTGAAATGTGGAAATATCCACAGCCAGCGGCAAATGATATCAGTGGAGTTGATCGATATAAAAAACATCTTATAGACTACATCGACGAGGCTAAAGATTTCTTTCCTTCGGTAGCAGAAGCGATCAAGATTGACCTTAGTCTACCCGTCACAACGTGCACAATAGAAAGATCGTTTAGCACACTGAGAAGAGTTAAAACTTGGAATAGGTCCACAACAGGTGACGAGCGACTGTCTGGATTATGCTTGTTAAGTGTCCACCGAGGCAAGATAACCAAGGGCAATAAAGATAACTTTATAGAAAACGTCATTAATAAGTTCGGTCAAAAACCCCGCCGGCTGCAGTTGCCTTTTAAATGAGAATTGTGTAATTACTGCCTACTAATTATTGTGAATAAAAAAATGATTTCCAACAGACGGCTTTTTATTTCAATAATTCCTGTTGATCCCGAGGTTCCCAAGGGGTGCAAGTGCACCACCTGGCACCCACCTGCCGGCGCCCATGCATGTATTATGTCTTATTCATATCTATTATTATAATATCACACTTGTTTATTTGTATTTATATTTATATTATTTTCTTGTTCCAAGTTGCACCTACTCTTAAATCTTATTCTTCTATATTTCCTCTACCCTAAGGTGATCTGAAATAGGCGATAAGACCGCCTCAATTGTATTTGTTGGTGGAATACTGGTGGAATACAATTGAGGCGGTCTTATTGCCTTTTTCTACAGTAAAGAAAGAGGACAGCATTAAACTCTTAGAATGACGTTTTGAACTTTAAATTTAATGCTTTACCTACACATTCAAAAAGTTTCCATTGTTAAAAAAATTTGTATCCCTCATCAGTGACCCCAACCCCCAAGGCGACTTACCGGAGCTGGCGAACCTGTCGTGGCCGCAGATGACGCCCGAAGACCGGAAGTACCTGAGCATCGGGAAGGAGTTCTCAGTCGAAAGTAAAATGTCGGAGGACAGGTTCCAGGTGTGGGACCAACTGTATCCCGCGTAGGCACGTGAACAATAAAATACATACCTTTCATATTCAAATAAAGTTACTTTAAAAACTTTTTTTATTTGAAAACCTCATGGGGTGAAAATGCCAAGGAACTGTAGTGATCCCGGAATATAAAGCACGTTCGTCTTCGATATAGACACTCCAATAGCTAATATAATGCACATTCGTTTTTGATGTGGACACTCCAATAGCTAATATAATGCGCAGTCGTCTGCGATCTGGACACTCCAATGGCTAATACAGTACATCCATCTAGTTTCGGACTCGTTCGAATTGTCTGTGACTACCCGGTGAGTCTCCTGATGGAAAGGGTAGCTTTTTATAAAAATTGCTATTGTTTTGTTACTACCCGACTACCAAGGATGAGTTATGTTTTTCGCGCGTATCTTGTATTGTATGTATATAAATTCCTTTATTACCTAGTATCTTCCAAACGTCTGGATGGATTTTTCTTGAATCACGGGCTAAGAAAAGTTTTTTAAAGCCCTTGAGTGGGGTATAAAATTAAAGAGCCTGAAGAGACCATTCCAAAAATATATAACACTTAAAATGTAGTAGTCCAGTGTCCAGGGGTTAAAAAAAGTAAAAAAAAACTGCAAGTTATAAGCTGTAATTAAAAATATATACTTATATAATATATGAATAAAGAATTCCGACTGCAAATTCATTAAGAAATAAAAATCAATAAACAAGTGCACCTAAAACATACCAAATATTTAACTATAAGCAGTCGGGAGTCATTTCAATGCAAGTTCAGATGCTTAGTAGGTTGTACAGATTGCTCAAACTATAGGAGTTACCTTAAAATGAGTCTTAATGGTTACCAAACTTTTGTTCAAATACAGGGAGTAGGAACAGAATTATGTAGTTTTTGGTAGTTCTTGGCGAACCTAAAGATCAAGATAAGTCAGGATTTTACAGGGGTGATGCGATGGAATTACACAGTTTTAAGTTGTTTCGAGGGCAGAAAGCTATAACGATATTGGCATTTGGCACCCACTTCTACCACTACACCCACTACTTGTACTACCACCACTGTAATTCCGACGTCGTTCATAAAGTTTTAATATCACCGTAGATGCTAAATTATTTAACTTTTCTGTGCCTATCGTTTTTTGCTGCTTCTGAAAACCTTGTAAATCTGAGCTTCCGTGAACCTTGAGCTTACAAAACTGCCTGTAACCAACGCAACGCCAAAATGCTAGTTGGAAGGAATAGGTATCTAAAAAATATTATTATTATTTTATCTATCTGGTGTCGACGACAACAACCTGTGTGGAACTGGCTTTTCTGGTTTGGGTTTTGAGTCGTTACTCGGTCACTCTAAAGGCATCTTAATAACAAAAATTGGCAGACGGAAATTATATGATGAGTCATATTGTATTTCGAAGTATTGTCACCGTCACGGCAATGTGACCTTAACGACGTGCCTAGAATATTGCACATCAGGATGGTGGAAATCCCTCCTAACATCAGCGCATACAAACATACCTATGTATATTTAATTCTTCCTAAAAACTTTTGTGCACTTTAGTGCTTCGTTTCAGTGAAGTGAAGAAAATCAGTTTATACTTATTTATTTAAAATAATTATTTAATTGAATCTTAGTTAAAAATATAAAAATCTATTTTGGTTACCGTCTATAGTTATTCATGGAGATACTATAGAGATATCTGTAGTATTTTGTTTAAACTATAAGTTACACCTTATCAACAAAAAAATCTTAGGTTTACGATTATAATGATACACTTATCCCTGAAAGCAATGATAAACACTTAGAAAACCATCATACTAAAAATGTAATATAAATAAAAAATCATTGCAAGATGTTTTTTATATATAAGTATAGATATCTTTTACATGTATTTGCATATTTATATATATGTATTAATATATGTCTGTGTGTGTATGTATGAATGTGTGCATGTATTTGTATTTTATGTTATCTTTAATATGTATATGAATACCTATTTATTTAAATGTTTGTAAAATGTAAACATATTTTACTTGGGAGTTACTTTAAATTCCGTCATAGAATAATTGAAGACTTTTAACGTATCACATGGTTTTTAAACTAAAAGAAATCTTTGTTTTAGCTTGTAGTTAAGGTTTAAGTTTACTTTTCTATTTTAATGTAACATAACCCTAGTATATAAATGCTCTGGTTTACTGTTTACTGTGTGTCCCCACACATAGATGGGTTCTAGGTACATTAAAAAAGGCTTTAAACAGGAACGCATAGCGTCACCCACCACCTATTCCTTCATCATCATTTCAGTCCAATGCTGAATATTAGATTAGTATCTTTTATGGCGCACCAGTTATTGATTTCCTCTACCTTTCCATGCATATAGCTACTACGTGGGGCGCACTAATAGTTTCGGAATGAATAAAAAAAAAATACTACAAAAATGAATTTATTGTTTCTCAAAATATTCTCTGATAGCATAAATACACTTTTTCATACGAATAAACCAATTTTGAAAACATTTATGCCACTCCGCCGTAAAGACCTTGAACACATTTTTCATACTCTTCGACAGCCTCTTCTGGTGGTCAACATCCTTGACCGCGTAATTGGTTCTTAATTTTTGGCAACAAAGAAAAGTCAGAAGGTGCCAGGTCGGTACTGTGCAGTACGAGCTCATAAGGTCAACGTTTTTCACCTTCGAAAAATCATTTTTCTGTCTGGCTGTGTGAGAACTGGCATTATCGTGGTGTAAGATTATACAGCGTTTACGGTTATTTTTATGGAGTTTGTCAATAACTTCCGGCAAACAAATAGTCGTGTTCGACTCATTATTCACGGTAAGACGATTCTCCAACCCAACAGTAGCCAAGTGTCAAGTTTTATTTTAAAAAGAAGCAATCATCCGCTTAGGGAGCACTTTGCACGCGCGCCACTTTGGTTGGTTTCGGCTCATCTTAAAAGACCCATACGCTCGATTGCTGCTTTGTTTTAGGATTGCAGCAATAAATCCATGTTTCGTCACTTATTACTATTTTATAAACACCAAATTTAACGCCCCTTCGTTGAATCGTATAAGGTTTACACTAAGTGACGCGGTCCGTTTTTTTAATTCCCTTAATCAATTTGTGTAGGATCCACCGAGAGCACAGCTTTTTCACACCCAAATTTTTGTGAAGGATTAATTGTATTTGACTCATGCCTATGCCTGAAGATGCCCGAATCTCATGGTAGGTCACATGTCTGTCTGTTTCGATCATACGGCGCACAGTTTTTTGTCCACAGCAGTGGACGGGTAACTACAATTATATTTAAGTAAAGATACCTACCGTACCTTCATACTGTTCGAAATCTAAATTTAATCCACTGTTACCTACACTAGGTTTTAACAACAACGAATGAATTTTATACGGAACATGCGTGTGAAACAGAAGGAGATAGCTATATTTAGACAGTGACATGTGACCAAATCAAATTACGACAATATGTAGAAATACGACAATTTGAAAACATAGAAAATCATGCTACGAAAATGTTCACGGGTTAAATCCATGGTGATGTAGACACGCAATTTCTAAAATGAAATAAAATGACACCACAATGTTTAAACAAGTGACAGTCAGATGTAACAAACTGTATCCTGTACCCTACAGCCAAAGAGTTCCATATTCAAATGTTGTAATTACTTTTAAATATTGTTTATGTAAGTAGCAAGTTTCGGAAACTATAGCACTATAGCGCCCTATGTACAACCTACTACTGCCACTTCCAGCTCGCTAATTCTGCGAGCTATGTCGATAAATTTATAAGTTCCCTTCCGAAAGTCCTCATTTCAGTTTCGACTCAGTAACTTTCAGTAAGTGGACTGGACCTACTCTGGTCAAAGGCCTTCGTCTTTAGACTCTGCTGCAGGTGACGAGAAGACTTGACAAAGCTTGCTAAATGCCTTGACTAACTGGATACTCATACGGCTGTCTTCTAAAAGTTTCTTCCGGCCGATTCAGGGATATGAAGATTCTCTCGCATGCCGCCGACACGTGAGCCGACGAGCTGCAAGAACATTGGGCACGCTCGCGTAACCTGAATCACAATGCACCTTTTGTTAAATTTGAGCTGAGCTGCGAGCTGGCACCGTCGTACTAGCTGTTTTTTTTTGTTTTATGTTGCCAAAGGCAAGTGAATACATTCAAAAGTGTCAATGTCAATCAAAGTTAATTAATAATTTGTTGAAAAATTTGTTGTTTGTGGAAAAAGTCCGTTGGGCACTTTCGTAAGGTTTTTTTTATTATATACCACTAAGGTGGCAAACAAGCACACGGTCCGCCTAATGGTAAGCGGTCATGTGGCCTATGGACACTGGCAACACCAAGGGTATCACTCGCGCGTTGCCGACCCTTCAAAAATCCAATAACTTCTTGGAGCACATTCCACAACCCAAGCGTTCTCGGGAGAAAGTTTCTCTGAAACCGCACTGTACGCGACCATTTCGGTTCTCAAGCGTGAGAACGAATCCCCTGCCTATGGCGAACGGTGCGATGGTAGAAAGTAGTCGTGGGCATCATTTCGAACAATTCTTCAGAACACATCCCATTGTACAAGCGGTAGAACACATACAGGGAGGCAAAATCTTAACTCAGACTTCCTTAAGGTCGGTTCGATACGGCAAGTGAGTTTGGGATCCTCGACAATTTTTTACAGCCCGTCGTTGAACCGAGTCAAAAGATCCAAGCTGGTATCCAGGTGCACCTGCCCAGAGATGGCAGCAGTACTCCATATGGGGCCGAACCTGCGACTTGTAAAGCAGCAACCTCTGCCCTGACGTGAAGTACTGCCTCGCTCTGTTGAGTACACCTAGTTGTTTGGACGCCAGCTTCACCTTTTCTTGGAACTGAACATCGCTGGAGATGTCGACACCAAGAATCCCAATGCTCTTGGAGATGGAGAGGGGAGTGTTCTGGAATTGTGGGACTACAGTCAATGGGGTTTTCTTAGCGGTGAACGCACATACATGTGTCTTTGTAGGGTTGAATCGGACCAAAGTGTGGTCTCGATTTGAGACACAAGTTCTCCGCAGTTTACCTCCACAATTGAACGAGGGATGTTGGCACGACCCATGTGTAAGGGAACTACATGACTGCGTAAAGAAAACTTTGAATTTGATTCTCAGACATTTATTGGTGATATGCAACTTGAACTTATCCATTTTACATTATGAATAATTTAAACATTTAAACACTGTACGAACCTTATTTTACATGACACTTAGGTATGGTTGAACACTTTCAGCAATGCGCTATTATTACGTTATTAGAAGTAGTCGTCTGTTCTATTCGGTTCTCGTGGCAAGACTGACTGTGATCCTCCTGTGACGCCACCGCTACGTTTGCTATCTACAATTAATCTATTGGTATGTCTATGGAAGGGATTTGTGGCGGTAGCGGGGCGGTCACGTGTGCAAATTAAGTGTTGCCGGATGAAAATACAGAAGTACACAGTTAACAATGCATTAAGCTAAGTATTTGTTTAGTTTATATTTAATGTGCTCGTATTAATCCTAAAATATACTCAAATTAACAGACAATAACATCAAAATAGTTGCTGCATTAGTATGTTTCCTAATGCTCGGTCATCGTGATATATAAGCGAGTCCTTCGCTTTAAGTTATGCATTTGAACAAAACAATTAACAAACCATATTTAAACAATAATCATTTGATACTCGTAACTATGTTGATTATAAATTGCATGACAGATCCGATACCGCTTACCATCAGGCGGGCCGTGTGCTTGTTTGCCACCTTAGTGTTGTTAAAAAAAATGTGTATTTTGAAATGAATCTAAGATTTAAAACTTCATCTTAAAACCTTTTTTTTTATTCCAATAGACTTTTGAATCATTAATTTAATTATAGTTTTAAGAAAAATTACCACCGGTTCGGAATGATTTACTACAGAGGAAAATCGGCAAGAAACTCAGCAGATAATCTTTTCTATTTTTTTTTTCAACTTCATATTAAAATACAATATAGCCTTACACTTGGTAATAACATAATATGCAAAGTTTTAATTAAAAAAAAATATTACATGCACCAATACCAATACAAATTAATTAAGTTCTAATTCTTCCAAGCATTTTTTTATCATTTATGTATTCATCTACTTCGCAATAACAAAAGGGGTGCAAGCAAACATTGTTTGTATTTGTTTCAATTGCGAGTAAATTGCGTCACGGAGCGCTTTGTTAGTTTATAAATATAATACGTTTAGTGAAACTTAATTACTATTTTGCTAAGAAGTTTGTTCCTTAGTTCATTTTCAATCGTTTTTTCGTCAAAAGGCTTATAAAATGACACCGGTTAATAAAAAATCGCCCATATGGGAATATTATGAGATTTGTAGTGAAAATAATAAACTGGCCCAGTGTTTGTTATGCATCATATAGCATCAAGATCTCAAGAGGCGGAGAAGGAAAGAAAGCAAGTAAGTAAAACGTATTTAAATTTATGTTATGTTTTATTGTTTTTGTTGAAGTGAATAAAGTTTGATATATACAACAGAATTTGTGCTAAAATAGAAGTATTTCACAGGCAGCAGCATTATCAGTGACATCTGATATATGGACATGCCAGCACAATAACGAGAGCTTTCTGAGCTTCACTGCGCACTGGATATCTCCAGAGTTCATTCTGGAACTTGGCGTTTTAGCTATGAAATCATTTCCTGGCTCACATTCTGGTATCAATATTGCAAAATAACTCAATGCTATTACAGAAAGATGGAATATTCCTCAATCCAAGCTCCATTTACTTGTCCATGATAGTGGCTCTAATATGATAAAAGGTGTGCGAGATGCAGGATATGATTCAGGCAGGTGCTTTATTCATTCACTACAACGAGCTATAGATCATTCGCTAAAATCTCAACCAGAAGTACAACAGATTATAGCTGCTGCGAGACGAATTGTTACCCATTTTATTCATTCTGGCTTAGCAGAGCAGAAACTTATATCTATTCAACAAGAACTTGACTTGTCAAACCACCAACTAGTACAAGATGTGAGCACACGTTGGAATTCTACCTATTATTTAATGGAGCGATTATTAGAACAAAAGCGAGCTGCCTCCTTGTACATAACAGATCATGAAACTTTAATAAATCTGACACATGCTCAATGGGAACTATCGGAACAGTGTATCAAACTCCTCAAACCATTCGAAGAAATAACAAAAATAACTAGCTCAGGCATCTCTTGCATCTCTGAAGTGATTCCACATGCAGTAACTTTATTAAAATATCTGGGAAAAGCAGAGACAGCTGAGAAAGTACCTAATTTAGTCACGATGAGATCTTCACTGCATGCCGAGCTAGAAAGGCGATTCAGCTTCGATGATAAAAACAAATATCTGGTTGCTACTTTTCTGGATCCTCGATTTAAAACGAGTTTTCTAGGATTGGTTCAAGCAGAAAGAGCAAGACAAAATATTCTTCTAGAAGCTCTAAAAAAAAGTTGTGATGAACTAAGTAGTACCGATGACGATTCTTCTCCAGCGCGTAAGAAAAGAAACTTGAATGAAAATGATAGGACTGTTAAAATACACGACAGTTTCTGGAACTGCTTTGAAGAAGTCGCTACAGATAATATGGGAAATGCTAATGATGAGGAGGACGTGGAGAAGAATGCTGTGGCAAACGAGTTGGATTTTTATTTGAAAACAGTTCGCCTAGATCGGAAGTCCGATCCTTACAAGTGGTGGTTAGCAAACGAAAAACAATACCTTTCGAAATTTGCAAAAGTTTATCTTTCTTCGCCTGGAAGTAGCGTTTATAGTGAGAGCTTATTTTCTGAGGCTGGTAACGTTTACGTTGAAAAGCGCGTTTATATCCATCACAACTTACCACTGATTAATTTTAAGTACTAAAATGTTGTAATTTGGAAATAAATATATAATTTTGAGTAAAATAACGTGTCTTTTTTTACATGATTTGCTATTCGGTATTCGGCCGAATACCGAATAGCAAAAAAGTGGCCGAATAGGCCGAATACCGAATAGTTGCCGAATATTCGTGGCATCTTTACTTGTTACATACAAAGCCTAGAACATTTCAAAATGCCTTTACTCGATAAGCGTAGAGACATGCTTGATCTGGTATTTTTTTTAAATCATAAGATGCCAAATCGACTGTCCTCAACTGTTGCAGAAACTTATTTTAAGTATACCTATTAGATATCCACGGAAATCTTCCTAATTCCTGCGGCTTCTCTCCGGCAACACAATTGTACTGCAATTCACCACATCCTGTGGAGCACTCACACTCCAGCGTGGCACTTCCATTGTACAGCATCCTACCACCCTGTCGAGTACTCTCACTCCAGCGTGGCATTCTCTGCTCGTCCTGCCGCTAACTCAAGCCAGTATCTCGATTCAAAGGGACACACCGCCAACCATTCTATGGCCCAACATACTGTGGCCATACGCAACCACCATGCCAGCACTCGCCAGTGTCGCGACTCACTGCAGACCCACAGCCAGCAACGTACCAGTCTCGACCCACCCCGCAAACTGCTGATATTTAGCATGCACTACACGCCCTCTTGACTCACTGTGGACGGCGTATAAACTCGGTATTCTGAAGACCGTACGCAAGCATCACTGCAAAAAATATCGACCTTCAAGCAAGGCTGACGTCACGCATCCTACATCGCGCTATCAAAGATTCTGTGGCAGTTCAGTGTATATAGAAACTGAAGCGCAAGTTAAGTGGACCACGGCGGTCCCCAGGTATAACACCTCGTCTGGCAGGAAATTTCCTCTTTGCCGCCGCTCCACAAATTTCTACAAATTTATTTACTCAACAGTACTAGGAACTAACACCTCCGTGGCAAGATTGACCAGGCTATCAAATCAACACAGTAAAATAGATGTTTACGCCAACAACGTTTTTAAGTACCGCAGGGAGATATTGAATTATAGCATGTCTCATATGCATATGCAGACGAAAGTGCATTTATAGTCACAATTGTATTTATCTACAGGAAAACATAAATAAAACTATATTAGATGAGATGACTGGTTCTCAGGAAATGGCATGATTAAATCTTCAAAAAACGAATATTATTTATTTTAATTTACGGAGTTCTAACAATAGGAAATTAAATGTAACTTATGATGGAAAACAGATTGAACAAGTCAAGAACGCTAAGTACCTAGGTTTTGTGATTGATGAAGGATTAAAGTGGAACACTCATGTGGATCAACTGTGTAATAACCTAAGCTCAGCCTGCTTTGCGTTATCTCGGATAGCAAAATCGCTAAATTCTGTTCATGTGAAAAACGCTAACTTTGGTTACGTACAATCAATATTAATATATGGAATAGACATATGGGGCCAAGCAGCTGACTGGCACCGTGTATTTGTATTACTAAAAAGGGCTATAAGAATAATTTGTGGTGTCCTATGGGACACACCAGCTCGGGAACTATTTAAAAATCAAAATATACTAACAGTTCTATCCCTATATATTATGGAAGTTGCAAAATTTGTTAGAGTAAACCTAGACAAATTAAAAACACTATATGACTCACACACATTGACACCAGAAATAAACACAAATTAAACATAATAAACAACGATTAAAAAAATCATCTTAATCCGTGTGGTATACGAGTGTTGGGCCCAAAGTAAATTATAAACGTAATAAGGAAATACGCGATAGCCAATCTCAGAATGTATTAATTGCAAAACTAAAAAAATTCCTCTGTGATAAGGCATTTTATTCAATAAATACGTTCATAAATGACAGATAACTTAGTTTTAAATAAATGACATTTAATTTATTATTTGATCTCCATTAAACATAACATTATTATTAGACAAATTGTTTACTTAAGTTATTATAATCTTATTATTCAATTTTTTCTGTAACAACACTTATAATTATATTAAAATCTAATGTAAAATTGACGTATAACAGATGTTATAAATAAATATATGAATATGAATAAAAATAAATAATTTTCAAATTTTATAGTATTATTGTAATCGAACTCATTAATTTAATTTGATTCACAATATCATTTTTGATTAGATTTTTTTTTTTTTAATTTATTTTCTTTTGATTTAATTTTTAATCTTAATTTAATTTAATTAAGTCTTTATCAATTTATTTTTGTTTTAATTTAATTAAAGTTGTATTAATAAATTTTTTTTTAATAAACTTTTGCCTCGCCTGTTGTAGCTTACTCTTTATTACTTTTTACTAACAAGAATTAATTATTGTATTTTTTTTACATGCAATGAATGGAATGTTTACATATGTGAACTCATTGGATGCTGTGTTTACCCATAAGTGGTTGTATATTTAGTTTAAGACAGCAAGTGACTTTCTACTGAATGTATTAATTTAACAACTGTTGGTAACCTATAAACAATAAATAAATAAAATAAAAGAAGACATTTTGGAACTACCCTTGGAACTTAATCCTTGTATTAACCCATGTCGGTATTGTATGTAGATCGTTATTTTTAGCAAATAAGTGTCATTTTTTGCATACATACATTATACAAGCGAAGATATATGGGCAAGGAACAGTTAAAATAAAATAAAATTTCCTAAATAGTTAACTCAAAGAAATTTGAGGTCCATAAATTGACCATACTGTTTTCTTTTATAAATAAAGGCTACATCAATATGCCCTAAAGCAAAATGCCATACGACATGACGAAATGGATATAGCTAAAGTAAACCAAGTGAGCAGTGTCAACATTGCTAGCTTGTCTCAATTAGATACATTCGATATAATTATAAAACTATTGTAAAATGTTTCCAATGAAATAGGTAATACTATAGGTACTACGAACATATATATATAATACTACACAGAAAATAATAACTGATTCAATAATTGCTAATTTTATGTACTGACCTTCGAAGTACTTTCGAATACGAAGTACGAATATTCGTTAAGATTTCGGTGTTATTACCATGTTAATTTTTTTTTTATTGAACATGACTAAGTTTGTCAATAGGAGGTCTATGGATACAATAATTTTATTTTAAGGCTGGCCACGGTTGCGGATCAAAAGCGTGTAGGTATTCAATTACAAATCTATCATTAAGGAACAGATTAGATAAGTGCCCTGATATTTAATGATTTTTTTGATTTGCTATCACTAGTGCAAGTATCATCAATAGTATTATTAAACAGATTAAGTTTCTACGTTTACAAAGTTAATTCATTATACCACTGACTGAAAGTTCGGAGGGGGTTCGTTTTACAAACGGTTACTTTCTGAGATGTGTTTTATGCCAATTGCATTAATGAATTAATGAAAACTGTAATTTGTAAACTGATGTCGCTTGGTTAGTAACATCGTTGCAAGTCTAGTCACCTAAAATCTGTATTAGGTGTTATTTTCCCCGTTGAATTACTGTAGCCTAAGGCGCAAAACACACAGAAACGGCATACGGCGCGGGCGAGGTGTGGGTGTGGCGCAGGCACGGTGCCGCTTCAAAACTTTTTGATACAAAACGTATGAAATCAACGCATTGTGAATTATACTCAAGCGAGACGTGGCACAGGCATGCCGCTTCGCTGCCCGACCCGCGCCGTTAGCAGTCGCGACCGGAGCGGCACGCCTGGGGCACGTCGCATGTTATACCGTACGAACATTTTTTACAAACATGCGTGACGATATTGAATACAATATAGAATACTGCCAGATAGTTGATCAATATCCTGCTCTCTATGACCACAATAAGTCGGAGTACTGTAATGGAAGTGTGCAAGTTATTCATATAATTTTTCCATTATCTTAAAATATCTATGCTCTTGTACTAATTTCCAAACAGGGTGCACCCAATATCTTCTTTGTCTCTGCATATTAATGAGTTGCAGCAAAGCAAGCGCATCTTCAACTTCTGAAGAGGAATACATGCTGTCGCAATAACATCAGCTTGTATACTGACAGCCCCGGGCATATCGTCGCCTCTTCTGTGTAATTTAATGTTGCGTCCGTGCCTTACCCGTGCCACGCCTGCGCCGCGCCCGCACCATGCCCGCGCCTTATGCCCCTTCTGTGTGTTTTGCGCTTAAAATGGCGATATATTAACACACAAGCAAAAGCATAAATTAAAAATGTAGTTTTACTCAATTTATTTACTTACCTACTTTAAAAAACTAAAAGCTTTTATGTAGCTTAAAAATACAATAATAATTAATGGTATTCTTAGGCCGTTCGCTACGTGTGTCGTGTGTCGTGTATAGTGGCAGGTGTACAACGGCAATTTCGCTCGAAAACCGCAAAGCGATGTAGAGTTTAGCCGTTTGGCACACAGGTACTTTAGGGCAAAACAATAATTTTGAGCTGCAGTTCCTCAAAATATTTCCCTTAGGGGGGGTGTTGATGTCATCAATTATTTGTATGGGATTGAAAAATTTTTTTTTTCAGAAACCTATATAGAAGGTGGCTCCGTATTTTTCTCTAATATATACCTTAAATGATAGTTTATATCCTTATTTTTAACCCCCTGAAAGCAATTTGGAAAATATTTAAATTAAGTATTTTTTTTTAATTTTTGTATATTGCAATGTGAGACGGTTCCTTAAACTTCAGATAACTGTACCCTGCTGCTTCTGTTTACTGGTGATATTTAAGTGTATTTAAGAATTCAAAAAAAATATAAAATTTTAATATTTTCCAAATTGCTTTCAGGGGATTAAAAATTAGGATATAAACTATCATTTAAGGTATAAATTAGAGAAAAATACTGAGCTGTAGCTGTACTGAGTGTAAATTATTGTTTTGCCCTAAATTACCTGTGTGCCAAACGGCTAAACTCTACATCGATTTACGGTTTTTTTTGCGTACACCTAGAACTAGTACGTTATGAGCTATAAGCTTGTACGTTCTTCTACCTACCTACGTAATAGGTACTACGTATGCTGGCATTAGATGTACTCCGTGTTTTACCATATTTTTGTAACAGAAACATAGCCTTTGAAATTACAATAAACACGTTCAAAAAAAGTTGTGTAAAACGAAAATGAAAAAAAAACTGGAATTTTCCAAAACTATATAGTTAGATCACGCACTAGCCAATGCTTTTTAATATTCGGCCAGGAACCCCGCAAAATACCTATTCGTTACTCGGCGTGTGGCCGAATACACTATTCGTTGCAAGTCTAATATACATATATGTAGTAGTAGTAGAAGTAGTAGTAGTAAAACACTTTATTGCACAAAAATAACAGTTAAGTTAGTAAGTTAAATTATAATAACTAAATAAATAACATACAATAACTTGATAAATTTGTCACTCGGGATTCTTAGACGAAGCTAACTTATGAAGCCTTAGGAGCTATATGTATATTGTGTATGATACACAGAACCATATGAACATTTAACATAAAATAGACTGCAAAAATCATAACCCAGGTGTCGTTGTCGTCGTCGTGTCGTCTAAAGGAAAACCAGCTGTTAGTAGTAACATTCAGCACGGTTTTCTCACACAACGTATCATTTGTACAAAGTTTCACTATTAACCAACAGATGGCGTTGTACGGAAAGATTTTTTTTTCATCACGTCATTTTTCGTTGTTCAGTGACAGTCTGAGAGGAACTAAACATTGTTTCAATTGTGGTTTCAATGAGCTTTAAGGTTATGAATACTTCTGAACATATTTTATTTGGAATTA
The DNA here is from genome assembly GCA_946406115.1 of Apoda limacodes. Taxonomy (NCBI): domain Eukaryota; kingdom Metazoa; phylum Arthropoda; class Insecta; order Lepidoptera; family Limacodidae; genus Apoda; species Apoda limacodes. The sequence continues at coordinate 20,101,858 of OX291563.1, read as the reverse complement.
TTACCTAAAGATTACATAATATTTTCATCTATGCCTACGACTACACTGTACTAATAATTGAACTATTCTTACACACAATATCATGGAATCTTTGATTTTTAACAGGTTAATAATCAAAGCATGAAACCATATACCTAGTTGACTATCGGAAATTCGAACAAAACCATAAAACTTCGGTTTTTATCTTTTTAATTAAAAAAGATAATTAGGTACCTTAATTAAAAAAATAATTTACAATGTGCTGACGCAGAATTCCGTACTTACCTGCCTACTACACGAACTATCATCCCCTACCTAACCCCTTGGATGTTTTTTTAAGAACGGATTTTGTCTATTATACCTACTTATGTACTTACACCCAACTTATTACTTATACAATCACATGTGTATTGTGTGCGTATTACAGAACATTGTCATTCACTGATTATAACATCTTTGATTGATTGGACAAAGACCTACAAAATGGACGAAGGCCGTTTACTGAAATACTACATGCGAAAGTGAAGCTTACAATTGGGCAGCAAAATTCAATATTGATTGCAACAAAACAAGGTAAAATTCTGTGTAGCTGCTATTTTAAAATGAAACTTTGTTTGTAAGTATTAGAACTGTAATTCGAGTAAGTAACCTTTATTAAGTTGTAAAGAAATTCCCCCTTTTGCGCCCTTGCGTCTGCGTGGTGTAAGCAGTGATGTTACCTACTTTCACTCCTCACTCCCCGTTTCCACTAGTGATGCTGATGAAGAAAATAAAACCTGTCCTGCTAACTATCGATATTTATGATTTTTTTGTTTAAACCCTAGGCTCTTTTTTAAATTTATTTTAAAGTTTAAGTAACTATGACTGACTACACTGAACACTGACTAATATATTCTAAATATATTAGTCAGTGCAATGCATAGCACGTATTAGACATGATTTCAAAGTTAGATATATCTCAAAAACATGTTCAACAATGATAAAACGGCTCTAAGGTGTGAGGATGAATTCCCTGCCGACAACGAGCTGTGAGATGGTAGGCAGTAGCCGTAGGCATAATTCTAATAATTCCTCAGAACACATCCCATTATACAAGCGGGAGAACACACACAGGGAGGCAAAGTCTCTCCTCAGGCTTAAGGGTTCGATACAGCTTGCGAGTTTGAGATCGTCGACGATTCTCAGAGCCCTTCGTTGAACCGAGTCAAATGGGCCAAGCTGGTATCCGGGTGCACCCGCCCAGAGATGGCAGCAGTAGCAATATAGTAGTAGTAGTCCATATAGAGCCGGACTTGCGACTTGTAAAGTAGCAACCTTTGGCCCCGAGGTGAAGTTCTGCTTCGCTCTGTTGAGAACGCTAGTTTTTTGGACGCCAGCTTCACCTTGTTTTGCAATTGATTTTGGAAATGAACATCGCAGTAATACTTAATAACACAATTATTTCCTTTGTTAATACTGTAAAAATTCTCGGTTTAGTAATAGGTTCTAACCTTACTTGGGTGGCACAAATAAATTATGTCAAAAAAAAACACTTTACATAACACTCTCTTAAATGTTAATAAAATTTTCTGCCTTTCTCCAACAAGGTTACTTTAGCTCAATCTATATTTCTACCTATTTTGGACTATGCCGATGTTTGATATCTTGACGCCTCCAAAATATATGCATTCGGTTCGCTTACGGATTGCGGAAATTTGATCATATCTCAAAATTTAGAAAAGATCTCAAGTGGCTCCCTATTCACCTTCGCCGGATTGCGCGCGCACTATGTCGACAATTCAATATACTGAACAATCCTTCCTCTCCAACATACTCTAGTGAACGATTTAAGTTTTTTTTTGATAGAAATAAGCCACTAAGATCACATACTCATAATCTTCTCAAGATAGCATGTCACAATTCAAGATTTTACAATCTTGAATTTCTCCTTAAAAAACAATCTTTATAGAACGCACTCCCTCATACAATTCGGGACAATTCTTTAATTGCTTTATTTAAAAAATGAGTAAAGAACTATTTTTTATTAGATACAAATATATAAATATTTTTGGACTTTACACACAGCGCCGGCTGGCCCCAAAGTAAGCAAAGTTTGTGTCATTTGATACAAATACATATATATTTATTACTTTTCTTTTGTAAATACGTACATAAATACACAGACTCATGACAAACTTGTTGTCCAGTGCGGGAAACAAACCCACACCCTCTGCACAGCAGTCGGCCATACTACCAACTAGGCTGTAACTAATATAATAATGAACATCTGAGTAAACATAAATTAGTATTGTATGTATATTGTATATATATTATAGTATTTTATTGAAATATTTATTGTATTATATTATGTAGTAGTTATACATTTTAAATTTTATTATAAAATATATATTATAGTCAAATAAAATCTAAGTAACTTTTTTTTGTTATCATGTCATTAGTTACACATAAATCCGCTTTTCTTTCTTTTAGCTATTAATGTATTGAGCTTTCTGGAAGAGATCTTTCAAAGAGATAAGTTCGCCCGTTGCGTTTTATCTACATTTGTTGTTTTTTATTTTCATTACTTGCTTACATGTGTACAATAAAGATTTTTAATAAAAAAAAACCGCCGGAGATGTCAACACCAAGGATTCCAATGCTCTTGGAGATGGTTCTGAAATAGTGGGCCCTCAGTGAATAGGGTTTTTAAAAGAGTCCATATGAATTGCAATTTTAATTACTTTTATGACTTTATTAACAATAAGGATATCTGCATCTCCGTTAGAAAAATAATGGTTGGCTGTGCAGTCCCCTGTTGGTGGTGGACTGCGTTAAGACTCGTGTAGGTGCGGTGGTTTTGCAGGTTACCCTCCACCTATAAACAAAAACACAAAATTCGCTCTCTCTCTTTACCCGACAGTGTGATAAGTAGTTTCTGCATGAAAAGGAATCAAACGTACAATCAAACTTTTCTTATTTTTAAACCAGTTTTATAATATCATATCAAAATTAAACGACATCTGAACAAAGGCGTGGACCAGGTACGAGCGAAGAGAGTAGGGGGCGCTGGAGCGCTGCTGCCCCTTGCAAAACATCAAATTTCGCACTCAACTCAAGTGGCTCCCAATCCCCTTTCGCCGGAATGCTCATGTTTTAAGTCTTTTATATAACGTGCTATTCAATCCATCAACCCCAATCTACTGAAAGAAGCGATTCCAGTTTATTAGCTCTTCTTCTCTAACTCTCCGCTCCTCTACTAGCCTCATATTAAAAATACCCAGTCATAGTACCAATTTTTATAGTTTATCGTTTACTGCTTGCGCAATAAAATTATGGAACTCTCTACCTTTATCTATCAGGCGCTCAAAATGAGCTGACACTTTTAAAAAACTGGTTTAAGTCCGCTATCTTAACTCCAATTTATAATTTCTTTCTTCCCATAATTCTTGAATTGAATATCTTTACAATAATGTAATATAGGTATATATGTATGTGTAAATTTATAATTTTTTTTTATAAACACGTATATATAAGTATGTTAATGTAACTATATGTATGTTTATGTATTCATTTATTTAATACAATTATATAAGTATTTAGTATTATTTTCTCTTTGTAACTTTTCTCCTCCTGTGACACCTACTTATCTTGCTTCTATTTCTATTACTTGTAACTTAAGGTTGCATGTAACAGATCGCTTTATAGCAATGAGGCCGCCTAGTTGAACTATAATATATAAAATTTTATAAATGTTTAGTTTTAAATTATTTGGTGTACAATAAAAGTATATTCTATTTTATTCTAGAGTGTTTAAGAGAAATGTAAAAACAATTGTAAATGTAAATAAAAACTTTTTAATAAAACAAACAACCGGCTTGAAAAAGATGCACTATAAAGGTAAAAATAATTACTTATTTCTAAAAAATCTGATCTGAATTACAGTTTGAAGTTGACTTCTATTTAAATTACCTAACAGTTAATATCACGCTTCACTTGCATGAAACCAACTTCAAACTGTAATTCAGAGCAGATTTTTTATAAATAAGTAATTATTTTTACCTTTTTAGTGCATCTTTTTCAAGCCGTTTGTTTTTTTTATTAAAAAGTTTTTATTTACATTTACAATTGTTTTTACATTTCTCTTAAACACTCTAGAATAAAATAGAATATACTTTTATTGTACACCAAATAATTTAAAACTAAACATTTATAAAATTTTATATATTATAGTTCAACTAGGCGGCCTCATTGCTATAAAGCGATCTGTTACATGCAACCTTAAGTTACAAGTAATAGAAATAGAAGCAAGATAAGTAGGTGTCACAGGAGGATTTGGAATTGTCTAATAACTAAATTACTGTATCGATTTCAATAAATTTTCTATGGGGCCAACTCGCAAGTATATCCTGTCGAATAAAAAAAATCACGTAAATCGGTTCATAAACAAAAAAGTTATGGCTAAAAAAAAACATATATAGAGTCCAATTGAGAACCTCCTTTTTTGAAGTCGGTTAAAAAAGAAATGCAACAAATGCACACCATTTAACTTATTTTCACTTCGGTATCAATATCGATTAAAAATATATCCGGGTAACTGTGTTTTGATATTATGCTGAGTACTCAAACTCAAATATCTTACACGTTTTTATTTGTTTATTACAGTCATATTACTTACTTAGTTATTACCGTTTACCACGTTACACAGCTAATCACATTTCTGCCTGACAAGAAAAGGAAAAATGAAAACTGTGGCGTATTATTGAATTTCCAGTGAATTTGTGTCATAAAAAATGAGACATCGATAGCGCTTAACTGCATAACGTAGACAGCACTAGTCACGGCCTCCCCTCGCGGATCGCCCGCCGCACACCTCTCGCCGCTAGCGCCATGCGCCATGCCACTCGAACATGCCCTACACTCCGTCGACGCGTACCGAAATACAATTTAATTCACGATAAATTTCCTGGAAGACGAATTTTTTTGGGTAAGTAGGCCACCTAAGTTGATTTCTACTTAACAAATTTTCTTAGCTTAAGTATTTATTGCTAATCAAAGTATTGTTGAATGAATCAAGTTTTGTTTGTTTATTTCCCAAAACAGTCTACGTAAGTAGGTATTCAGGGTCTTACAGGGTGGGAATATTGGCTGCACGTGTCGCTATTTGACATTGACAGTTGTTTTTTATTATTACAGTTGAGTTGACGGCCGCAGAGTGGCCTTGTAGACAAGCTGGCGATAAACTGGTGGAAAGAACCGGATGTCGGCGGTAAGTTTTTTACACTTCCGGCTTTATTTAGGCACTTATGTAATTCGACGTGAGAACTTTAATAAAAATAAAAAATGTTTTTTTATTAATGCGTGAGAAGAGGGTAATGTAAATTTTACTTTAATCGCGTTTTTTCACCGACATTATGCGTCAATAATAATCCAACTAAAGGGAATTGGCCAAGATTTGTACAGTGTGTCATACAGAACTTATGTAGCCAGATACCTATTTATAATTTGGCTGGATTATGACATTAAACGCATTGGAGCAGGTAATAAAAGGTGCGTTCTGTTCACTCCTTCAATGCGTTTAATGTCATTCATAATCCAGCTAAATTAAAAAGACATAAATTTTGTGTGACACACTGTACAAATCTTGGCTCATTCTCTTTGGTTGGATTATTGACATTAAACGCATAATGTACATAATGTTGGTCAACAAAACGCCACTAAAACGAACCTTATGTAAAAATTAGGATTGTTTATTGTTTTTAACCCCTGACGCAAAAAGAGGGGTGTTATAAGTTTGCCGCTATGTGTGTGTGTGTGTGTGTGTGTGTGCGCGTGTGTGTGTGTGTGTGTGTGTCTGAGTCACAGAACATTATTTGGTCTGAGTAGGTATCTGTCTCGCGACACGAAACGAGTAAACTGACTTGGATCCGTTTTTTTTTTATTTAAAAGCAGGTTTTCTAGCGGTTTTTCTTAGACATGTTTCAAATCAAAATATTCAACCGTTTAAAGGTTATCACCTCTTTTGTTAGCAGCGACGGGAACCTAATACGCATTGGGTATTTACCTACTTTACTTTTAAATATATGTGTGACCTAAAATTTAAAACTGGGTGTTTTAAATGCTACAAAACTATGCAAGATAATGAAATTCTTGACGTGATGCTGAAGCCAGGAAATCTAGCATATAGCTTTTACACAGGTGAACCGAGATTGATGTGGTCGAGACGGTTCTTAACTATGATTTATCAAGATCAGCCCAGGAGTTTGGAGCCTATCAGCTCATTCCCTACTTGACAAAAGGTTCTTACCAACTTTTACTTGCCTTATTGATAGAAATTTTGGTGTACTGTTACTTTAGTGGTATTTCCAAGATATGGCAACCTTGAGCTGATGTTGCAGCATAAAGTCTGCGAGATACCCAACTCCTCAGCAACGTAGAGCAGATATCAAATTGTACTGTAGCACTGTACATACGAGTAGGGAGTTTACGTAATTATAAACACAAGATGTGCCGCTAAGCGGTCACCCATCCAAGTACTGACCAAGCCCGACATTGCTTAACTTTGAATATCGTTTCATTTGAATTCAATTCATTTTGAAGTTAAGAGTGAACTAAAGTGAATAAAATACTCAATTGATTTAAGAACAGTTTTACTAAAAATTTGCTGAAAACAGGTAGTTGGTACCTTCAGAAATTGTTCTGAAGTTAGGGAATACAAAAGTGAATAATTTCTTTTTCATTATATATTGTTCCCATAATTTTAATATACTGTGCTGTTTTTTTGTGTAAAAAGGTGTTGTTTTTGTTTGATCTTGTGACAAAAAAAAACAACATTTTGATTAACTAAACTTTTGATTATCCGAACTAGTGTCGGTCCCAATTTGTTTGGAAAATCGAGGTACTACTGTAATACTTAAGTTACTGAAAATGTAGGTACATACCTATCTATCTTCTAAAAATAATAATTTTTTAATTAACTATGTACCTAATGAATATAAACCTGTTTCCTGCTGTGACTTTGTCTGTCTCAAATTAAGAATTCGAATTTACAAGCTCTTTTCTATTCCCTAGCCGCCTGTGAAATTCCCATCGAAACTAGCTCAGTCTTTCTAAAGATTGGCCCGGACAATATATAAACAAATAATTAACCAATAAATATTCTTGGACACGCAATAAATACAAGGCTACAAATAAGTACAAACGAATAGGTAGGTACATATAAATACACTTTTTGGAACAAAGCTCCTTATCGCACATTAAATTTGAGAAGCTCGACGAATGACATCTAGACTGAAAAAGTGTCTTAAGCGCAAAACACACAGAACGGGCATAAGGCGCAAGCATTTTTTGCACAAAACACACAGAAGGGGCATAAGGCGCAAGCATTTTTTGCACAAAACACACAGAAGGGGCATAAGGCGCGGGCATTTTTTGCACAAAACACACCTACGTTACAATCATGCATGTAGTGCAGTTCGGGCCGGTTAGTGGTTACTTCTTTTAACGAGTATTTCTATGTCGACAATGGTTTTTGCACTACTAGAGTAGGTAGATTAGGGACGCGCCACACAATAATTATAATTAGGTACTTATACATATTGTAGGTATGTATATTAAATTGTTTGCCTCATTGACAATAAGTATTACCTCTCGCATCCTCTTTCAGTACAAATACCTACCTAACTTTCAAAATTCGCATTAGGTATGATACCTGTAATGACTGTTGTAAATTTGAAATAAATAAAAAAAAAACTGATAATTTGTAATTATCCGCAATCTTTGCAACTTAGGTAGGTAGGTACGTACCTAACGAACCCTTTACTGATGATACTATGATATTACCCAGCAAAGTGTTGGTGGCAGAGTAATTATTGTCATGATACTCTCTATCCATGCAAAGAATTTCCTGAGATACAGGACTAGGTATTACCTACTCGTCGTAGGTACCTACCTGTCGTACAGTGCAACAAACTTTTCTGACCTTTTGACCTTGGGTGCTGTCGTACATCATTTCAATATGGCGACTGTAGTTTTGATTTTTGACCGCCGGAACAGTAAAATTTTGTTGCACTATATATTCCAATGGTCCACTTGAATGACCTATTCTGAGAAATCCCTAAGTCCACTTAGAACTTTATGCACTAGCACACCATAAAAAATTTTCACAAAAAAAAAAAACAACCGGCTTCAAAAAGATGCACTAAAAAAGTTAAAGTAATTACTTATTTCCAAAAATCTTATCTGAATTACAGTTTGAAGTTGGTTTGATGCGAGTTAAGTGTGTTATAAACTGTTAGCTGCTGTTAGGTACATAATAACGGGACACATAGTAGTACGGACAGCGATGCATCGTAACATCGATACATCGAGTAGTCATCGAAACACTGAAATGAACATTATTTCGCATTTTGAAGAAATAAGCAGGACATGACGCGCAATTTCTCAAGGATGCACACCAAATCTCCCGCGCTAGCTTCGGACACGAAAACGAGGACGCGCAACGCTGCGATAAAACTTGTAAAGGGCGCTTCGCCAAACTTAGATATAAGCACAGGACTATAGGACTATTTTACTCTGGAGAAATCATATGCAATAATGCGAAATCTGGTCTCTACATCGAAGAAAGAAGGAAGGAAGGGGAAAAAAATTAAACTGAATACAGCGCGGAGTAGAGCATATCTAGGAGACGGTTACCCCGGTACTAGGTTCTGTTTACATATTGTAAAACCCGTAATTAGGTAGGTACATACCTATCTGATTAATACATAAATGAAGGACTTGTGGGCCAGTTAAATTCGTGGGTTGGTCAAACCGTCAGTCTTAGGCCTTAACTCCACTCCTGTTGTTGAATTGCCACTAGCTCGACAATGTCATCCAACCTGCACTAGACCAACGTGGTAAACTACACTCTAAGCCTTCTTTCTCCAGAGAAAAACCTGTGTTCCAGTAGTTTGCATGTTTAACGACTGAAGCAACATTACAAATGTAGGAAAGATACAGCCTGTATTTTTATGAATGTACCAGCCAATAGTTAATTTTCTCGTTTCAGTCCCGGAGGGTGAGAAGGAGAGCTGCATGGCGGCGCGCCTGTGGCAGCAGGCGTGCAGCACGCTGGTAGCGCCCGGCGCGGATGACGCCTGGCGCCAGATCGTCGAGGCTGCGCCCCCCGACACCGTGTGGCACTCGCTAAGGAACTGCGTCGCTTACCAGGTCTGCTCTGTTTGTTTAACTGTATACGTTTTCACGGGCGTATTTACTCTAGGGCCATGAGGGCCATGGCCCGGGGCGGGCGGGGCAGGCAAGGGGCGACATAAACGTTGCCCACCCACCGGTAGCATCAGTCGCCCGCGGGACTAGGAACCTTGACGTCCGATGATGGTGAAAACTGACGGCAATAACATGTATAATATAATGCTCTCAGAGACTCGTGCTACTTGAGCTACCCGTTTGCAGGCGCCGGGGATCCGGGGAGATAGCGCCAAACCTAATCCAAAGACAATTTAAAAACGCGGGGCGGTGCGTTTGTGTTTGCTGTTCAGAATCCTTATTGGGAACAGTCTCGAGCTATTGTAACGCCTCATTAAGAGTGCGCCTATGCAGAGACGCAAGCAAAGAGACAGCGCTATATAATTGCTGCCTAGCGTGACGGCGACAGCCAACGCGTAAATCATGCAAAAAAACAGTAAAACATCGTTTATAAAAAAAATTGCGATAGTTATCAAAAAAAACTGGTTAGAGCATATTAAGATATTGTTATTGGCTATCAATCCTTTTTAAAACAATTGTGGAATAGCCTTTTATTGTAGATTCCACAAAAATGTGTGCGAAACAAGTTTTTTCGAAAAATAAATGTATCAAGTACACTGTTAAAAATCATGTTTTCATTTCGAGTTAAAGTTTCCTGTGTCAAAATTTTCAACTCTTAAATAACATGCAAACTTAGATCTAGATCGACAAACATGACCAATAACATATATACGGACCCTTAACAAATTCGTCAACCAATTTGTCCATTGCAAAAACATGTAAATATTTATTATTTTTGGCACTGACGCTTTTTTATCAATTTATGGGGCGGAAAACCTTGAAAGCCCAGGGCGCAAAATTTTAAAATACGCCCTGGACTGTACATAAAACTTTAATTTTATCCTCCTGTTCTATTTTGAGTTGCTTCTTATTGCTTGCCAAGAACTGGCAAAGGAAATATTATTCAGTCATTGGTCTCTTGTTTGATCACTTATCGCGTTGATGATTACAACAAAGCTGAAGAAGATTAAAGATTTATGCGACACATATTAATTCTCTGTAGGTATCATAAGCAATATTGCGGCGATGGGCTTACCACTTGTTACGATGGGCTCACCACTTATTACGATGGTCTCAACACTTTTTACGCAGCACTGAAGTGGTTGGCGTAAGGAGGCTTCCCCCATACCCTCATTGATTCCTTACGATTGTTAGTTGATGTTACATATTTTATAACCATTACCTTTTATATTCTCAGACGCTGTACACTGTTGACAAATTTAGAATTCTGTATTTATTCACTATCCACTGCTCTTTCCAGGCGGGAGTGTGGAGTGGCTTGCTACAGAAAGGCGTAGTGGACGTTATCCAGCCGGCAGCATTTAAACTAGCGATAGTGTTAAGACATACGCCATCCGACCTTACAGTGAAGTTGCTGGCTGAACTATTGCGGCTACATCCACAATCCGTTAGTATTGTTTTTTATAATACTAATTTGCTTCTTCTTAAACTAAAAGATTCTTCCGAATTGCCTTAATTGTAACTAGGTACTTCAGACTTGTCTACTTTAATTACCTACCTTTACAATGACCATCATGCCTTATTTGCTTTATTCATATTTCATTCTGATAAAAACAAAACAAGCTCTTAAAAACTTTCGGTGACGAGAAAATCCTTGTAAAAGGTATCACTTAACAATAAAACATTTTGCTGAATAATTTATGATTAGGGATTGCAATCCCGCAGCTAATTCAATCCCGCGGGATTGATATGCGGGATTACTTAACCCTGCGCGGGATCACGCGGGGTCTCTTTGGTAGGGGCATCTTTGGAATTATGTTATAAAATCAAATTGAAACTACAGATTTTCCTGTAAAAATTAACTTTTATTAAACATAGCTTTTGCCAGCGGCTTCGCCCGCCCTAAATTTTGTTATCGGCGTAGGTTTTAACGGCAACTCCTCAATTATAGAATAAAAACAAACATCAAATCTTTCCTTCTTAATGGCATAATACATTCGTGTCTGTGAAACCATGGAAATACACATACAAAATTTTAACCCAATCGGTCAAGCCGTTTAGTAGTTGACATACCAACAGCAGCGCCACCTACCGGGTCCAATTGTATTTTTAAATCATCTAGGAACCATCGTAATACCCATATAAAATTATAACCCAATCGGTTCAGTCTTTTAGAAGTTATGTGAAAAAGATAAGTATGAAAGGATAATTCTTACTACCCGTTGTCCTATTACCCATTTTCCCGTAGGAATGAAGCATTTTCCCGCAGTAAAAAGTAGTCTATGTTCATCAGGGATAATGTCGGTTTCTAATGGTAAAAGAATTTTTCAAATCGGTCCAGTAGTTTCGGAGCCTATTCCATACAAACAAACAATTAAATTTTTTCTCTTTATATAATACTAGACTTTGCCAGCGGATCCGCCCACCCTAAACTGGGTAATGGGCGTGAAACTCCTTAATTATATTAATGAAGTTTGCTATAGCAAGCTATAGGTGTAGCTATAGTTCGTTCAACTCTGTTATAGTTATTCCCCCGGAAACTTTTGAATTTTTCGGGATAAAAAGCCTATATGCTATTCCAGGACCTAACCTATGTGTATGCCAAGTTTCATCCCGATCCGTCCAGTGGTGACGCATGATTGAGAAAAAACATCCATCCAGACAGACATACTTTCACATTTATAATATTAGTAGGATTTCTTCATCAAGCAACAGAATATATTTCTTTTCTATAAATAAAGTATACGTAATTAGTAATCTGTTTTCTTAGATTCATCTTTAATTGTTTGGCATAGTTAATTAGTTTTGTTTAATTTTACCCTTACTCCTAACAACAGTTTTATATTTTTAATTTAGTCTTATTTATACAATGACTTATAATCAAATCACAACTGTCTCTTAGATGCTATTACTATGATATAAACCTATGGTGATAACTTTTAAAAATACGCTCTTAAGAAGCAAATGGAATTTATTGTAGCGCTATATTAAACGCCGGACGGTGAATACGAAAACAAAACAGTCGTCATCTACTGAAAGGCAGGCGCAGCGAAGTGCCATTTATGAACAACAGAAACGTCGCACTCGTGCTACTCGCGGTTTACGCGGATGTTTAGTTTGCGGGATCCGCGGATCCGCGCTTTGAAGGTGCGGGATCCAGCAGATTAATAAAAGCAGCGGGATCCCGCGGGAATGCGTGATCCCGTTTTGCAGGATTGCAATTCAATTCAAATTCAATATAATTTATTCAGTTTAGGCTACAATAATTGAGCACTTATGAATGTCACTAAGCCATCGGTTCGTAGTCTATAGGGCGGGAGACCTTGTACTGAGAAGAACCGGCAAGAAACTCAGCAAGGGCATTTCTTTTCTCCCTTTCTCTTACAGCGTCCAATTAAAATATTGGAAAATGCCCTCCCTATCATAAAAGGACACTTTCCATTACAAATATAAAAAACATGAAATATAAAGCACAAGCACAACATAAAAAAGTATCTGATATCAAAAAAGACAATTTATGTATTCATCACTAAGAAATAATCAATGTCTTACAGTATTAATAAACAAAACAAAAAAGTAAGACTACATACTACGAATACAAAGAAGTTTGCAAGAGCAGACCAGCCTCCACAGGCGGCACCCGTTCACGAGTATGACACATGAATCAGCCATCGCTTTGCTCAACCATGTTTTAGGGAACGTAACGACCCGACACACACGCCACCACCGCAGAGACACTTTAAGGGAGCATGACACACTCAAGCAACTCCAATAAAACTTCGATTGTACTAGTTACAATGTGTGTAGTAAAGGAACAAAATATAAGAGGAGAAGATTGGAAGGTTCGTAATGCCTTACTACCGAGAAGAACCGGCAATAAACTCAGCAGTTAATCTTTTATACATCATATAAAAATACAATATAGCATTACACTAGATAATAACATAATATACAATGTTTTACTTTAAAAAAATATTTCAAATGCCCCAATACAAATCAATTAAGTTCTAATTTTTCCAAGCATTTTTATCATTTATGTATTCATCAACTTTGTAATAGCTTTTTTTCATTAAACCATCTTTGACATATATTTTAAATTTATTTGAGGGTAAATTAACCACATGTTCAGGAATTTTATTGTAGAAAAATATACTTTGTATTGCGAAAGAGCTATGTACCTTCTGAAGACGACATTTTGGAACTACCAATTTATCCTTATTCCTTGTATTAACACTGTGGAGGTCACTATTTTTAGCAAATACAAGCGACGATATATTGGCAAGGAACAGTTAAAATATCAATTTCCCTAAATAGTTCCCTAAGAGAAATTCGAGGTCCTAATTTATAAATTGACCGTACTTGCAAAATAAAGATTGTATCAATATCAGCTGCCTTACCCCAAAGCAAAATGCCGTAAGACATGACGGAATGGAAATAGCTAAAGTAGACCAAGCGAGCAGTGTCAACATCTGTAAGCTGCCTAACTTTCCTAACTGCATAGGCAGCTGAACTGAGTTTTCCTGCAAGAACGGAAATGTGAGGGTTCCACTGCAGCCTATTGTCTAATGTAATGTAAGAAACTGTTGGTATTACTGTTGAGTCTAATAGTTCTATTTCTTCTCCGTTTAGGGATAATTTTGTACTTATGTTTCTGACATTTGGCATCACAAATTTTAAACACTTAGTCTTTTTCGCATTAAGAAGTAAATTATTTGCCGTAAATCACTGAAGAACCTGAGAAAGCGCACTACTTACGTCGTCAAAATTAGTTTTATTTCTGCCAACTTTAAATAAAAGAAATGTGTCATCAGCAAATAGTACAATCTTGCATAGCTTCTCCACAAAGAAAGGCAAGTCAGTTATGTAAATTAAAAATAGAAAAGGACCTAAAATAGAACCTTGAGGAACTCCTAATTTTACTTCTGAGCCATTGGATTTTACTTCATTGATTTGAACCTTCTGCATTCTACTACTCAAATATGAGCGGATAAGCTCAAGAGCCAAATCTGCAATACCATAATGACTCAGCTTCCGTATAAGAGTTTCATGTTGCACGCAGTCGAATGCCTTTGATAAATCACAGAAGATACCAATAGCATTTTGTGACTGTTCCCAAGCAGCAAATATATGCTGTATAAGGGCAACACCTGCGTCAGTTGTGGAACGCCCTTCTGTAAAACCAAACTGTTGAGGATGAAGTAATCCATTTAAGTTAAAATGTTTAAGCATCTGATTGAACATAAGTTTTCCAAAATTATGCTTAAGGCAGGCAGTATAGAGATAGGTCTAAAATTATTAGGATCATCTTTACTTCCACTTTTAAAAAGTGGTATTATTTTACTATATTTCATTAAGTCTGGGAATATCCCTTTGTCAACACACTTATTAAATATTATGGCTAAGATTGGTGCTATAATATCAATAATTCCGCTAAGGACTTTGACTGATATACCCCATAGGTCACAAGTTTTTTTCTGAGTTAGTAATTTAAATGTCTTCAGAGGTAACATGCTCAAATTTAAATATAGCCTTGCATTTATTTACATTACATTTTAAAAGTAACTCTGATTCTATTTATGATACATTATGGATCGGATTTTAATTAAGTTTATTTAATATTAAGTGTGTGTGGACAGCCCATTCTGGTGGAAATTTAGCGGAATAATATAATGTGTAATTTTATATTTATTTAGTTGCGAACCATCTGCAGGATTGACCCATAACTGAGTAAAAAGAACAGAACTTTGGGGTTAAGTGTTTTCTTGTAATCGTTAATTGCCAAGAAATATTGTTTTCCTATCTTTGCTGCAAAGAAAACACTTTTTAAATAAGTAATCTAAATCATCTGGTATAACGTTGACAGATGTATTTGTTGTTATTTTGTAGCAAGACCTGACATCGTATGTGCTGGCGCTGCTGACGGATGACGAGGCGTCATTCTGTGGCGGGTGCGGCGCGGAGGTGCCCGAGTGTCCTGAGGGTGCTGGTGCACCGGCGCCGTTGCGTGACCTGCAACTGTTCGGCGACTGCGAGCTCGCCGTTCTCGCCGCCACCGCCGACCAGTACAACCAGCAGGCCAAGCTCGTGCGCCAGGAGTACTGTACGCTTGCGCACCACAACTATCTAGAACTTAGGATTAAGGTACAACTACCTCAATCACCTAGATTTTAGGTCTATGCACCCCAACTATCAATTACTTAGGTTCAAGGCACTGTATATTTAAATAACCGCAACTGTCTCGAACTCAGGATCAACTCCTACTACTAAAAATTGTTTATTATTGCACCTAAATCTAACGGGCAGTACTTACCCTGCTTCTACGTTGTTGCGCTCGTTCATCTACTAAACCATTTATCACTAAATAACCTTGGTCTTCATCATAATTCATTTAGAACTGTTTAAATCAGATCCCAATAATAGCCATGAAGTATGAATAGTGTGCATGCCTTCACTTAGCGTACCCTTGACCAGATCCTCGCGTCATCTGGTCGGGACTGTTTCTGGAGCCCTGCACTCCGTGCTACTTGATTTAGTCGCTACTATCGCAGCGTACTAACTTTACTTATTATATCACTCACACTTTGATGCTGCAAAATATAGCCTACTTATGTGGAATAGCCGTATATATGTATATACGTAGACCATGCCAATGATATAAGCACTAATAAGTTCCGGTCGGAAAAGCAATTGTATCATCTTACCGATACACTACAGGGCCGAATCTCTTTTTTTTTTTTCTCATTAGAAGCTACACTAATTTATTTTAAAAGTCAAAAAAAAAAAACTGGTTGCCTGTAAAGTCGGTATACGGGCGAAAGTTTTACGTGACAACTTGTGCCTTTCACTTTTTATGTCTGTCTCTCTCGCTCTTAGGCGGGCTAACCATGCCGCGTGCCTCTCACTCGCTCTCATTGTGATCGCATAACGTGAGCGGAGCGTAACGCAGTTTCTTGAAGTGTCACCCGGCAAACCAATTTATAAGACGTTGTCACGTCAATAATGGTCTGCAATTTATTCCAGATATTAAACCAACTATCTCAAATTCCAAAACTCTTCCATACACCTGAATTTGAGTGTTTCGAAGGAGCTGCGCGGGAGAACATCGAGCAAGAAATATGTACTCTGCGTGAACATCTCTTGACTGGCAGAACGCAGATTGACTAGTACAGTACCTACACTAAACTTGTGACCTGAAGAGGCTGATGTATTTACAACCTCTACCACATATAAAGAGTTATCGTATAAAAAGACCATAATAACATATTTACAAAAATTGAAATTGTTTCCAAATGCTGCCCTTGAAAAAGCACATAGTCGAAATTTCATAACTTTTGTTTTTTTTCGTATAAAAATTACGTTATGTAGTAGTTACTTTAACGATACCTTTGTAGGTACTCACATAAGTTGACAGTGTATTTTATGCTATGAGGTGAGAGTACCTACATGTAGGTCTTTAGGTTGATTCATATGTTTATTTAATACGTTGTATCTAAGTAGTTACAAGACATTTTTGAGACTCGCAAAATTTTATTTATGCCTCCATAATTATGAATTACGCAAAAGATATTTGGATAAGACTAAAACAAAGCTAAAGGCAGAACAGTTTTATTTTTCGTTCGTTAACATCCCGGTGTAGGAATCGCTTGTGCTACCTAAGTGTTACCATTTTATATTTCATAGGTATGACAGACGCGAATTTCATACGTTTAATATAATAACACGCAATCAATTGTCGTAGGTAACAACAGTCTTATCATTTGATGATAAATGCTAAGTATTTAAGTGTTGAGGCTAGCTAGCTATTTACTTTAGTATGTCATTCCTAGCTAATAATTTATTTATATCTTGTTTTCAAGTATTAGGTTCAGTAGAAGCTGATTTAAAAACTAATGCTTAAATTAAGTTTATAGCTTTATCGTTGTTCAATAATGTCCACAGTAACTGAGTGACGTCGTTGCGGTTCAACCAAGGCCATTATAGTTGAGAAGAAAAAAAACATTTATTTGACACTCAAACAATTAAATAACAAATATATATACAGT
The DNA here is from genome assembly GCA_946406115.1 of Apoda limacodes. Taxonomy (NCBI): domain Eukaryota; kingdom Metazoa; phylum Arthropoda; class Insecta; order Lepidoptera; family Limacodidae; genus Apoda; species Apoda limacodes. Next base: position 20,084,594 of record OX291563.1, on the reverse strand, counting down.
GTAAACTCTTTATAACGAAAGAGACCAAGCATTTTTAATCGTCATAGAGAGTTATCGTTATATGGAGTGAAGAAAAAAAACAACCAAACCAGAAAATCAACAGTAGATTAACTAAGTTCAAAACGTCTTCCAACGTCACTTTTCTTTTCTCCCTTTTCAATCGCACGTATTCCGCAAACTTTTTCAATCGCACGTATTCCGCAAACATTTTCAATCGCACGTATTCCGCAAACTTTTTCGTCAAAACATAACGCTTTTCTTTTACTGGACATATTAACAGTTGCAGAGTTTGTTTACGACTGATAATACGATAGGTAGGTATCTGGTGTGTTTAGTTCGATACCATCAGTTTCAAGGAAACCAAGCATAATGATGCACGTATTCGAGGCAATTAACAATAACAAAAGCAAGACGGCTGTTTAGGACCTCAGAAGTTCCGGGGCCTCAAAAGTTTAGTTGGCGTCTTGTGTAACCTGATAAGATAACATAAACAATAATACCGATAATGAATATTTTCTGTGTCGAAATATGAACACATTTTACCGCAATAGAAAATGGCTGCTGCGCTATAAAGAGTGTATCAATGTATAGGTTTTAAGGTAAACCAACCAAATGGTGCGCTTTTCTACGTTATAGTTTATCGTTATAAAGAATAACTTTATAAAGAGTTTACACTGTGTATAGGAACACATAGATAATTGAGTGCCAAAAAGGTCTCTGACTCAGTTTAAGCTGTAGCCGGAGCCACAGCACTGATATTCTGAAAGAGCCTTTTTGGTTGTCACTAAACCAGTGTGACCGCAAAGAAAATAGCAAAAATAATAGTTAATGAGAAAATAAAGTATATTGTCACTGACACTTGTTCTGATTTACTGAGTAGATACTGATGGTAGATGGTATGCACTGGGTTCAAAGCTTAACTACTTTAAAAAAGATTTATTTTTCAAATAATACACAGTCGGGTGTCAGAAACTGTAAGTGTATTTGTTTTAAGTGATGTTGAGAATAATATAATTTAGTTTTACAGAGAGCCTTATTATTTCTTTTTCTTCAAATTCGTCGGGAAGTGAGATGTGACGCACAATTTCTTACTTCTACAAAAATCCAAATCTTTCTGATGTTTAAACTAATATAAGCCGCTTTTCGCATTTATAAGTTCGCAATTAAAGCACAAAGGCAATGGATGCTTACAAGTCACAAGTCTGGCCCTATATGGAGTAGGTACTGCTGCCACCTCTGGGCGCACCTGGATACAAGCTTGGCCCTTTTGACTTTGCTCAACGACGGGCTGTGAGAATCGTCGATGATCCAAACTCACAAGCCGTATCGAACACTTATATTTGAGGATAGACTTTGCCTTCCTATGTGTGTTCCACCGCTTGCATAATGGGATGTGTTCTGAGGAATTGTTCGAAATGATTCCCACGGCTACTTTCTACCATCGCACCGCTCGCCATCGGCAGGGAATTCATCTTTACACCTTAGATCCGAAATGGTGACCATTACAGCGCGGTACAGAGAAACTTCCTCCCGCAAACGCTTAGGTTGTGGAATGACCTCCCTGCTAAAGTTTTGTCTTAGGACTACAGTAAGGGGTTTTTCAAGATTTTTGAACAAATTATATCCAATAATAATGATACCTAGAAAAAATCACAGAGCGCTATTTACCTATTACACTAAACCAGACTCAAATTCTTTTTGCAAATCTTGTAAACATGACCTAACTTTACTTAATATTCACTTTTTCTGGTAATTTATACATAAATCATTAAAATACTTACATGATCACCTTTATTGTCACATTCTTTAACTAGTTTTCAAATCACGACACTGATTAAACCTTAAATAACACAAAATTCCAAATTTACGATGACAACTATTGTACGTATTTATGTATATGTTACATAGACTAACAAAGCGAAAGACGCGCGTCAAGGTCATTTTTGTTTACTCGAATTGCAAATAGATTTTGAGTCAGGTTTATATAGATTACGCCCAGAAGCGGGCGTTTTTCTCCAAGGACTACAGCTAGCTAGGGTTTTCTGTTGTCTGTTGGCTCAGGTGTCGGTCCTTCGACAGACGTGGCTAGCCCACTGCCTGTTAAGCTTGCTGATTCTGCGAACTATGTTGCCTTGCTGGGGGCTTATTGGGGACAGTCTCGACTTATTCGAGAGTTTTGCCGTTAGGGTCAGAATATAGTAGCTTCAATATTTTGTATTTGCAGGCAGTGGTCTCGTCAGACTAACTAATTTAGGAAATGCATGGTGAACAGAACAGTCGGGTGAATAAAGCAAAAATGTGTAACAATGTGAGAAATAACTGTGTCTCAAGAAACCTTTCTGGATATAATGACAATAAAATTTTTGTCTGCCGTATGTGTAAAGCAATTAATTGGTGTCCTTATGTATCTCTAAAATTCCGTGCTGAAACTAGTATAAGAAGTAAGATAGATATAAGTTGTCCCTCTGGCTGACCGTTGTGTTAAATCGGAGAGTCGTCATCATCAGAGTTAGTTAATATTAAACTTTTAAGTTAAGTTAGTTAAGTTTAAGTTAATATTAAACAAAGTTTATATTAAACTGAAGATGGAGTGGTTAACTTTATATGGTTATGGTTTCACCTATAGGTAGTGGGTTTAAGCCTGTTCTTTCAAATTTGTAAATGAATTGAACAACCTTAATAGGATGATATTCAATTCCCTTTCACTTTCTGCTGTGTGATTATCACGTGGTTAAGTTGAACCAACCATTTTGAATGTTTGTTTGACACACAATGTCTTCACTGACAGAAGTGTAAACCATATCTATGACAGAGTAAAGAAATAAATGTAACAGCTGAATTATTTATGAATCCGGCGTACCAAATCCACTTTTTCAACTTTTACATTGTGTTTTGGAACACACCCTAAGTGTATAAGTAATTTTATAACAACACCTAAGTTTTAATGTGCTGCTTTGTAAAACACCTAAAATAACTGTTAACCATACTTAAAATGTAGTATATATACACTAGCAATATAGGATTAACAAGATATGTTGTTAGTTCTGTTAAACAAAAAAAATCAGTTTTGATTTTTGTACTTTTGTTTACATAATTTGTTAATTATTCGCAACAATATGTCCCACTGGCCTTGATTCTTTGAATGGCACCTTGAGAAACACAACTTTATACACAGGCAAAATAAAACTGCAACAAATAAGTAATTAGATAAAACAAGCTCGTGCGGACAGACCCTTCGAAATCTGTGGCACAAAGTGGTGCCCGTGACAAGGAGTTTCTTCTGAGGCGATTGAGATATTAAAAAACGTGAATTGCACACAACAGACCGATTTTATTTTACTTATGCTTCTAACTTAAAATCTAACACATATTTGCAAAATTTTCAATTCTTAGCTTTCATAGTTAGTGACTTGTTGAAGTTTTCTTGAGGACTGAATCCAAATACAAATTTTGTTCCATATTTATAATAAAAATAAAATGCCTTTCATGCTTTAGGTAAGGTTAATTACCGCTAGGTAAAAAAATTATTACTTACAGTTTGCTAAAATAAGAAAACTATGTTTTACATTCATTCTTTGTATATCCTGCGTAGTTATTTTCAGTTCTGACTACAAAAGTTGATAAACAAAGATTTTCTTTGTCAGATTTTTCATCCATTCCGTTTCTGAAGGTACAAATAACTTAAAATTATTGTATTTGCCTTTTTAATCACAAATATAGGTAGTATTAAATATAGTTCATCAATGACAAAGAGAATATAATAACTACGTTTATTGATGCGATTTCAATCCGTTTTAAACTATAAAGTCACAAATTATATAGTATATGTTGTACCAAGTCAGTTCTGTTCTGTTCACTATCATAGACAATACACTTGAGGCCTGTTTTTGTAGCTTGCAATTTCTCGCAAATTTCGCAACTGACAGCAGGATAGCAAATAAATTTTTCAACAAAACAGTAAGAGACAGCACGAAAGCAATTGCAATCGTAACAGCTAAAAGATCACGCCCATAATATTATTCACTATTTCAATGCGTTTAATGTCATAATACAGACAAGTTAAAAAGTCAAAATCGGCCAATTGCGAGTTGGACTCGCGCACGAAGGGTTTCGTATCATTATCTATAGAAATTAAATGGTTTTTTTTATATTTTTATATTTGAGTTGATTGAAAGAAAGGTAATTTCCAAGAACGCTTGATTTTTACGTAATAAATATTTCTATTGATAGTATACCACATTTATATACAAAGATAAAATTCAGAAACTCTCGGAGGACACTAGTTTTTCCAGAAAATAAATAAATTCATTTCATACAAAATCAGCCATTACACAACAATAAATATCTACAAAATCAAAACACATGAGAGAAAAAAATAACATGTTGCCAGTATTCAACAATCGAGTACTTACACTATAAAGTAACAATCGTTAAAAAAAAATCTAAGTAAAATGTTAAGAACTACTTATTCAGTATAGTCACGGCAACCTACTTTGGAACATGAAAACTTGCGCACGAAGCCAATCGGAGCACATGAAAATTAGCGCGCGAAGCCGAGCGGAGCGTGCCGCAGCAGAGGCCGGCGAGCGCCAGAACCAATTTATACTTATTTAGTACAGTCACGGCGACCCACTTAGGAACATGAAATCCTAGCCTTAGCCTAGGGTGGTGATTGCGGATTGGAGTGTAAATAGCGGTATCGTCCGTGAAGAGGGCTAATTAGGTACCTATCGTTTTAGGGGTGTCGTTTGTGTACAGAAGGTACAAGATAGGGGCGAGCACGGACCCTTGCGGGATTTCTGCTTGTTTTGGACGAGGGAAAGAGAGAGTGCCTTCGACTCTATAGCGACTCTCTAGACTATTATTGCTCAGATTAGGTTGCTTGTGACATGAATTTACATGTTCCTTGACTTTCTTCCTTGTACAGAAGTACAATCTGCGCCGCACGTCCTTTCCACAAGTTGCTGACGTTCCTTCTGCAGGCTAGGGCAATACAGGTAATAAAGCAATATGTTAAAGCCCTCATGCGTTGAGGTAGTTCCAAGAGACCGACGCAAAAGAAATGTAGCAAACGTCTTGCCATCATGCTCTTGAGGCTTTGGAACACATAGGCCGACGACTGCAATATCGGATGGTTTTTTTAGCATTTTTTAATGGAATGGAATATTATATTCCTGTGAGCCAACAACTAGCTAAAACTATTAAAAACCTAAGAAATTAATTAAATAACTCTTTTATAACGTATAAATAAATTTTTTTTGTTGTTTCGTATTAGCCCACAACTCATTAAATTCTTTTTGAGCCACACTAAGTTTTTTTTTCTTTTCTTATACTCTGCAAATAGGTATTTATACAGATCACCTAGTTTAGGCATATTTTGTTTTAGCGCAAAACGCGGTAATGGCTTTCGCATGTATTCGGCGCCAAAATAACAGAATAACTTGCGACTGTCAAGTCGATCCCGGCGGTCGTCGCGGTGCACAAGGACTTTGTTCGTTGCCTGGCAATAGAGAGTTACGGTCACACTACCGGCCGCTTTCGGTTTAGAAATCGCGCGTTTGACGAAAAAATTTATACACGTGATATCTTACTACACCCACCTCCCCCCTTGTCATATTTCGAGATTTTTGCCCCTCCCGCCCCGTTTCGAGCCTCATGTGATTAATGGACGGCACCTAACCTAATGGCTCGTCGCTTCGCTCCTCACCACCTAACTTGGCAAGCTTTGGATTCGAGTATATAAATATGCTTTGTATCGATTAGAATTATTAGAAAAGTAAAATTGATTGAATCCTGTGTTTATTTTTTTCTTAAGGCTGGCAAGTATTTACGTGAAAAAAAAGTTTTGTATTTTTAAATGTTGGTGGGTAATGGTGGATTTTGTATGAAATCAATTTAGTTTTTTTCGTGGAAATCTAGTGCTTTCCGAGTGTTTTTGAATTTTATCTGTGTATATAAATGTGGTGTTCTATCAGTTAAAACCATCGTTACGTAAAAATCAAGCATTCTTGGAAAGTAAAGAATTACCAAAAATTTCAGTTCTAAGTGTGGGGAAGTTGTGTGAAGATCTTAATGCGGTTCACAGAATACATCTACTTCCCAAGTTTCAACAGTATAGTTCTTATAGTTTCGGAAAAAAGTGGCTGTAACATACGGACGGACAGACAGACATGACGAATCTATAAGGGTTCCGTTTTTTGCCATTTGGCTATAAAAAGTCATAAATTGGCTACGACACACTGTACGAATCTTGGCCCAATCTGTTTGGTTGGATTATTGACATAAGTGTAAAATGTACATTTTGGGCATAATTTTTTAGCTATAACGATTGCATTTGCTTTCATGCTGTGTCATACTATTTTGTTAAAAAATCTATTTGCTATCCTGCTGTCACATGGAGAATAAAAGGGGAGCGGAGATGGCTCAACGTAGCATTCCATATAAAAACAGCGTCACCAAAAAGCGGGGCGCGAGGGACAAAGTGACTGCAAGCACCGTCTTAAATCTCAAATACCATCTGGCGGTCTTAGTAATTACTAAAACAAATCTCTCTCAATTATTTGCAACTTAATTTAACTACATCCCATTATAGAGGTGCTCTAATCGCCGTTTAGAATTTGGTTCAGGGGTAGCCAACTTGTGGCTGCGATCTACTTTGAATTTTTTGACTTATAAGCTCTACTTGGGCGATTTTATTTTAGCTGTTTCTGAAACGGACTGAAAGGATGTTCACTGAACCTTACATAGCTCGAGTGAACGATTGTTTATTTTCGTATCACGCACGCACGGAGCTCCCTGCCGAGGTTTTTTTCAGGGACGGGGTTTTTCAAGCATCCATAAGCTACGGTATAACTGCTTAACATCAGGTGGGCCAGATGGTATTTGAGATTTAAGGCGGTGCTTGCAGTCACTTCGTCCCTCGCGGCCCGCTTTTTGGTGACGCTGTTTTTATATGGAATGCTACGTTGAGCCATCTCCGCTCCCCTTTTATTCTCCATGTGTAAGTTGCCAAATTTGCTTAATTTGCGAGAAATTGCAAGGTAAAAAAAAGGCTCTATATCGGCCAAAACCTCCACTTATAAAAACTCAATATAATATGACTTTTCTGCAGAAAATTAGCTTCTCAGCACACGTTACTCTCGCTTGGATTCTCGACAGCAATAGTCACGTGACGTGACAATGGCAAAACTTCGTTCTAAAAGTACCGAAAAGGTGCGTTCATAATACTGATTATTTTGATTTAGTAGGAACTAATACTTCATCTCTCGAGTTATTTGCTCGAGACTTCGATTAGGCGATATCACGAGAAATTCGTTAGCTTTCATAATGCGGAATGTTATCCAGAGTCGAGAGGTGAGATATTCTTTCGTGCATTTGAATTCCGAGAACGTGCGACTCGAGTACTCCAGACTTTTCCCAATAAGCCCTCATTTCGGATTCGATCCCTGAGAGCCTGAACTTTGAGCTTATGGACTAGACTATCCCCTGTAAGTGTCCACGTGTCGGTAGCGTAGCATGACATTTATAGGACATAACAAATAGAATAATAATAATAATAGAATATAAATTAAAACAATTAATAGTAAAATGAAACCAAACTATTTTTTTGCAATACACTTTTTTCATCCACTGCCACTTTTAAGGGATTTTGCATTAAATATCTGAATAGTTTATTATTATACTCCTGAGATAGGAAAGGTACTACCTCTATAAGTACTTGAATTTTGTTTAGAAATTACTGTAGTAATAAATACATACAATTGTCATTAAAAAGGGACTGCCATTTACGACCTTCTTGTGAATTTATAAGGACTTAACTCTTAACATTTCCAAAAATGAATAACTTGTGATGACTAAATCAATAAAAAGAAATAATTAAACCATACATATACGGTAAAAAATTTTATTTACAGCTTTATATACGATTGTAGAAATGGGTGAGATTTTTTGACGTTATTTTGATGAAACGTCTTAGAGCTCAGACGGGGTATCTTAGAAAACTAGAAGAGATACAGCAAGATAAAGCATATCGCCTTAAAATCGTTCTGACGTCACTTACGTGACGTCGTAAGTATTTATAGTAAAAGATTAGAATGCTAGGATGTAGAAAGGTCTGTAATGATGTATAACAAAAAACTAAAAAAATTGTAGATAAATATTGTTAATTATAGAAACGAAAAAGATATGACCTCCACACAATTATTTCGACCAAACACCCGTACTCACATCTGCAGTGAGAAGTCGATATCAACTGGCGAAGAAAATTCAGAAATCGGACCGGAGAATAGAAGACGTGAAGGCAAAATTTCCAAAGACAAACAGCGGTGGCTCTCACGACGTGTTTTAACTCCCATTTAATAAACACAACTTAACAAATCTTTATAGCATATAGGTACTTTTAATCCCTAAAAATTCAAAAGTTCCTGCGGGAATAACTATAACAAAGTTAAACGAACTATTGCTGCACCTTTAGTATGCTACAGCAAATCATTGGTATAACTAATTAATCAATTAATTGGTGTTAATTAAGGAGTTCCACGCCGATAACCGAATTTAGAGCGGGTGGAGCCGCTGGCAAAGTCTAGTCTTTTATAATCTGTCTCTATGCTACTTCAGTGTTAATCAAATAAAATGTTTTAAGTATTCAACATAAGAATTCGCTTTCATTAATATCATAATATGCATCAAAGATCCTGCCAAACACATAATAAAAATATCTGGAAATTCATTATCACACATCCGAAAAAATGGCTCCTTGCTAAGGTTTTCTCTAAGGACTACAGTATGGGGTTCTTCAAGAAAGAGTGATGAGTGGACCGGAAGCTTGTTTGCTACCTTAGTGGTATAAAAAAACCGATATAGGAAACACTATGGAGACTGTGATATGACTGTGAAGTAGATAGAGGACAAAGATTATTATTAAAGAAAAAATTAGGTGGCCATTAATTAATTTTACCATACAAACATCGTTCCTAATATGACTTAAGCCCCATTTCAAAGCAGATACAAAAACATATTCTTACAGTAAATTTTAGGCATTAATAACATAATAATAAAATAAAATAATTAGGTCTTCGAAAACCTAATATAACAGTGACACAAAAGCACAGAACATTATTACTCTAGCGAGCACAAAAGACTTCTTCTTTTTTATATTAACATAAATTACATCGATACCTATCAGGTTTGTTTTATTTGCTTTTGCGATTGCATTGCTTTCGTGCTGTCCCTTATTATTCTGTGGAAAAACCTGTTTGCTACCCTGTTGTCAGTGCCACAGTATGCGATTGCCAAATTCGCTTAATTTGCGGGAAATTGCCGGCTAAAAAAACAGGCCCATAGTCCATAGCCAGCAATTTCATAGAGATTAGAAACTCTCTAATTGTGACGACGCACTGAACTCGACCGAGAATGTGATGGTGTTCTCTTTCTCGCCCGTGAAATCCTTTTGAAGCGGGCTAAAAAACCGAGAACAAACGGAGAACACACGAACCCGTGAACGAGAAGGCGAGAAACATATCACATTCAATATATGCCTCACGCCTATAACAATTCCACTCCGAACTAGTATGTGCTTTCTTAAAAGTTTGAAATATTTTTAAATCAGTTTAGAATCATTAAGATTCTAGAACCTGGCTTTTTAATTAAATTTAGTCAGGTAGATTTAATTGTGTGATTCGAATATATTAAATAACTTAACTACTAATAACTTACCTCAATTTCGATGTCTTGACTGTCTGTTTGTCGATAAATTAATCGATTTTTGGGCATCACTATCTGGCTGAAATGTAAAGAAAATGGCGTCTGAAAAATCATAAAGACGTGCTAATTCGTAATCTGAGTGCATTCAGATAGCTATTATACTTAATATTAGCAGTAATTTTTTTTACAGTATTGATTTATTTAGAACAGCAAAAATTTGAGTCCGTGAATTTTTCAGCAGGTAAACAAAAGAATCGCACCAAGTGAAAGGTCATTGTTCGATTGAAACTAGAAACGACATAGGGCTGCATCATGGGCGGCGTACTGGACTTCGGCATCGAACGGTTAATGGGTAAAGTTGTTTTATGTATTCGGATGATGTTCACAGGCATTTGTGATGTGGCGATCTCGAGAAGAAGGCCGCGGCGGCAGCTCCCGTTGGGGCGAGCAACACGACTCGAGGTGGGGTGAGAGTCGTCCCCGATCGCCTGTATGGGAAGTCCATTCTGAGAGAAGCTCGAGGTCGTCTCCACAACGCGACCGCCACCACCGAGAACGTTACGATCGTGATCGTCACGACAGGGACAGGCGTGACAGGGACAACGGTGACCGCGACCGGGACCGCCGTGACCGTTACGACAGAGATACAGACCGACATCGCGATTCTGAACGTACTGATCGTGATGGTGATCGTTTCGGCCGTAACCGAGACCGAAACAAGTCTCGCGAATCTGAGAGAGACCGTGAACGCGACCGCGAACGTCGAAAGTCCCCTCGGCGTCACAGCGACGAGGATATACCAAGTGCTCCTTCACCACCTAAAATTAGTACTGAGCGAGACAGAGAAAGAGAAAGAAAATCTCGCTCAAGAAGTCGGTCTGTCAGCAGAGAACGCCAAGATGGCATTTTTGACAATCACATTGCTTCTCCAGGAGATTGGTTTTGTAAATGCGGTTCGTATAATTTCAAAAGACGTCAGACATGTTATAGGCGTAACTGCCAGGGAACTAAAGCTGAAGGGGTTATATATGGTGGAGATTCTGATCCAAGTGATTCTAAAGCTGGCATTTCCAAACAGCTTCTTTTCAAACGATTAGATGCCTTAACAACTGAGGAAAGAATATTAGAAGTGTTAAAAGAAAGATGTACAAAATCTCTTATAGATTCTATTACAGGAATAACAATAGGTCGTGAAACATTGACAGGGGCTTCAAAGTGCTTAGCATATGTAAATTTTAGTTCTGTAACTGATTCTAGTGCTGCTTATTCTGAATTAAATGGCCTCAAGCCACCATTAGAAATTGATAGTAGAGAAGTACTTGTTAGATTTTACACTGAACCTCAAAAACAAAAAGCAACAACGTCAGCTGAATATGCCAATTACTATGCGCAAATGGCTAGTTATGGAACTACTACCCAAGCAATTTCAGAAGCAGACAGAGTGAATGCTGCAGCTGCTGTTGCTCAGTCGGCAATATCTGCTGCACAAGCTCGACAGATGTCTTGGACTCCTGTATCTGTACCAGTATTTGTAGCTTCTTCTGCTCAAGTTAAACCTGTAGTTAACATTCCTACTGGTGATGGAAAGACTGCTTATAATCCTCCAGATGTACGAACTTTTTTGTATGATGAGACTTCAGGTTATTATTATGATCCTGCTACTGGATTATACTATGATGGCAAGACTCAGTATTTCTTAAACAGTCAGACAAACCAGTACATGTATTGGGATGCATCTAGTTCAACTTATATAGCTGCTACTCAAAATCAGCAGAACACAGATCAGCCAAAACTACCAAATCCTCCAAATGCTACAGTTGATAATACAATTATTAAAGAAAATGAAGAAAAGAAGAAAAAAGATAAGGATGATAAGGTTAAAGTAGCTAAGAAGATTGCTAAAGATATGGAACGATGGGCTCGGACATTAAACCAAAAGAAAGAAAATGCCCGCAATAATGTAGTTATGGAACAACCATTAGACACTGCAGCTAGTAAAGGTTCTGCTGATATAGGCTTTTCTGTATTAGGTTCAGGGCCATCCTTGTCGCACCATGTTCTTAGAGAAATTTCTCCACCACCTAAACCCATTACAGGTGATGATTTTCTCCTTAAAAAAGTGCCTGAAACCATACCCGCAGCTCCTATTGACAATGATGATGGAATAATAGACTGGCAGAAATTGACATGCCTCCTTTGTAAAAGACGCTTCCCTACTTTTGATGTTTTGAACAAGCACAAAACAATGTCTGATTTACACAAGCAGAACCTGGTTGAGTTTCAGAAAAAGAATGAGTTGTTACCGCAAGCTAATGGTTACAGAGATAGGGCTGCTGAAAGACGAATGAAGTTTGGAGAAGATGATACCCCTATTAGGAAACGTTATGAACCCCCTGAGGTTATGCCCCCACCTGTTCAATCTCATCCTCCTCCATCAGTTGTCGATACTATTGGAGGAAAAATGTTGCAGAAAATGGGTTGGTCTGCTGGTAGAGGGTTAGGCAAAGATGAACAGGGTAGAACAGCTCCGATAGAAGCAGAGCAGAGACCGAGTCTGGCAGGGTTAGGGCAAAAACGAGGCATTTACACACCAACTCCTGGGGAAACATATAGAGATACTGTCAAAAAACTCATGATTGCAAGATACAAAGAAGTTGTTGGACAAGAGGATGGAAATAATTAGGTGGGTTCCTTTCATTTTTTTTTTATTTATTTTTTTCAGCTTCTGGATTTTCAGGTCAGTTGTATCTGTTTGTATGAAAATATGGTGTCCTATTTAAAAGCTTTTATTTAACTTGCAATGTATGTATGTTTGTTTGGTTGGAATCTTGCTACTCAATTTTGAAGCAGATATCTTCAACCGATTAAGCTGAAATTTTGTATACACGTTTAGTTTGGATGACAATACACGATAAGCTGTGTGACGTCATTCTAAAACCAATATGGCGGAGCTTCCAAGATGGCGGAATAGTTATTTTTAGTGCATTTCTACAATATGGGTATCAAATGAAAGGGCTTGTTGAGAGTAACTCGAAAAATAGTGTGACGTCATTCTAAATCTAATATGGCGGAACATCCAAGATGGCTGAATAGTTATTTTTTATGCACTTCTGCAATATGGGTATCAAATGAAGGGGCTTGCCGAAAATAATTAGAAAATAACTAAATAGTAAAAAAAAAGAAAGAAACACCTATTTAAAAAGCTTTTATTTAAATGCTCTAAAAAGAAGAAAATAAAATTTTCTTTTAAAATTTTAACAACTTATAACCTCATTATAGACAATTTATATGATCATAAAAGCTTGTCGCGATGTTTGCGTTAGTACCTATAAATATTAAACTGAATTTAAAAAAAAATTAAACTTAGCAGATTAAGTTACTCAATTAAATAGGTACTAGTTTATTTACACAAGTTAATCGCGCGACAAGCTTTTATGATCATATAAATTGTGTATAATGAGTGTGATGAATGAGTTATAAGTTGATAGTTAAAAATTTTAGGGAAAATTTATTTTCTTCTTTTTAGAGCATTTAAATAAAAGCTTTTCAAAATAGGTTTTTCTTTTAATTACAGATTGAGCTACCTATTACAATGGAGTATCAATATTTCTAATTATACTCACTAATACTGTAAATGCATATGTTTGTACGTCTGTTACTCATGTTATTGTCATTACTGAATGAATTGGAGTGAATTTATTTTAGTAAGTAGAAAATATATTTCTGGCTTGTGACATTGGATATTTTGCACAAAGAGAAAAACTAAATAGTTCCCTAGGGATTCAAAATATGCTCAATTCTCAACAATCACATCAAATTGAATACTAAAGTTCAATGTGATGTGATGTAGTGAAATCAATTGAGCACAAAGCTGCATGTCCTCTCCCCCTAGTGTAACTTGAATTAAAATTTTGAGAAGTTATCCTTAATTTTGTCAATTTCTTGTAGTCTTATCAATCTTACCAGCAATTATAAAAACAATTACGAAGTAGGTTAAGTTTTGGAAGTTACTGCACTATCTCTGAGCAACGTCTTAATGTATTTTCTTACCTGATATAAATCAAATACATAAAGATAGATAAATAAATATTTCTGGACTTATCCGTTATCACACAGCCCCTAACTTGTCCCAAAATAAGAAAGGCTTGTTCTGTACTGTGGGCACCAAACATTTGATACTAATATACAGCAAATACATTTAAATATTGCACATAGAAACTGAAGAGAAACACAAATACTTACCACCCAAATGTTAGTCACGTGTGGGGATCGAACTCACGCCCCTAAGTTCAGGAGGCAGCATCCCTCTCCGCTTAGCCACCAAGGGAATCAGACAAGAAAATTTTCATATCAGACTATGAGTATTTCTGTCCAAAAGTGATATTTCAGCATCCTTAAATCAATCACAAAATCCTACTACAGTCTACTCTTGAGAAATACTTAGTATTAGGCGATACGGCCTAGGGTCTTCAGAATTCATGCGGAAAATGAAATATGAAATTGTTAAAAAAAGTTACGTATTTACTGTCAGACCTACCAAAAATTTCAAATATCGATATTTACCTTAAAAACGCGCGAAACGGCTTCTTCAGTTAGCAGTCCATGTCACACTGTTTAACTTGAAGGTACTTAAACACACAATGCTAGAGAGCACACCAGAACGACACAGCAACAGTTTTCTTTTAAGTTGGGAGTCTGTGAGGCCTATATCGTTGCTAAGTTTAATTGAACTGTTGAATGAAATTTAATGACATTTTGAGAAGTCTGCTTCAACAAAACCATTTTTTGAGTTTGACTTAATTTTTCAGACCAATACTTAATAACATTAAAATAAAAATGAATGTGTGGAGCTGGAACAAATATTAATAAGTAGTAGAGTTGATCTTAGACAAAAAAAACATTTTTTTATGGTCTACTGTTCTATTATCATCATTGCTACGGACAGTTTGTATGCCAACTTTACCAACTAATGTTTTTTAAGCCTAAAAAAGTATCTTTTTGACTGAACAAAATCTGGAAATATGAAGTCACAATTGGTAGGTTTTGTTTTTATTCACAGCCATGGGATTTCATTTTAAATTAATTTACTGAGGACTTTTCCACAAGGAACTATGCAATTTAGTTTATTCTAAATGTTTTTAACAGTCTTACATATCTTAAGCAATGTTTTATCATATTGTTTTATGCAATGACCAAAATTTCAAAGTGAAAAACTTAATTTTTGAATAAATTTGTACCTTTACAAATGGCATTTGGAATAACTCGGAGGTTTTGAATGGTATTGGCATAAATATCTTGATCTAATGGTTTGATTCTGGTTTACTATAATAGATGAGGCGCGCGAAGCTCCCTCTAGCGGTCCATGTGAACCACAACCCACCTCCAGTTTTGGTAAGTATAATATTTGTACATGTTCTGTTTTACTCACAGGTTCAATGCGATCTTCTCTTTTATAGATATATATACTTATAACAATTTAAATATTACATAGCTATAGGATGGACTTTCAATTGTTGTGGGGTAAATACACTCCATATTTTTTTATTTAGAGCACACTTATTTTTGAAACCCATAATGACATGAATGTCCCTAAATCTGTACTTAATTAATAACTTTGTGTTTGGTAAGTATAAGATGCTTACAATTGAAATTGATGTTTTATATGGAAAAAGCAAAACATTTTTTTTTTACCTTTTTTTTTATTTCATCAATCAAAGTAGGTACCGTTGTTATCTATGCACTTTTGCCATTTTAAAGGGAGTTTAATTTTTTTTTTATTTTATTGATTTAAATATTTTGCTGAAAAAATTGCGTGAATTAGAATCAGCAAAATCGTTGAAGGTGTTTTGGACTGCCTCATCTCAATTGATTTTTTTTCCGATTAAGAAATTATCCAAATTCCGAAAAAAGCGGTAATAGGGTGACGGAGACATTTTAATCCTAGCTCCTCTAGTTTCACGACTGTCTGTCGTGCAGTTTGTGGTCTAGCGTTGTCCTAAAGCAGCTGGGCTCTGGTCTCGGCTGTTTAACGACTAGCTTTTCCATCATGGTTTCCAATTGTTGGCAATACAGATCTACCGTAATTTTGTGACCAGATCTTAGGAAGCTGTAGTGGATGACACCAACGAGACACTAACTAGTACCTATTTTTGAATCAACTTTCGCTTGGAGCAGGATTTAGACGGTTCTCCTGGATTTAACCACTATGATGAGCATTTCTGAATATCGTATAGGATCAATTTCCATCACAAGTAATGATAGGATTCAAAATTAACTCGTTATTGTGACGGTTGAGTAACTTAGCAGTCGACGCGGGTTTGTTGGTTTGCTCCACTTAGTTCATGCGGTACCTATTTTTCAAGCTTTTTCACTTTTCTAATTTGTTTCAAATGATTCAAAATGGTTTATTACTCACACCGGAGTCAGCAGCTAACTCTGACGTGGTTTGAGATGGATCAGATTCCTCGATCACTTTCAATTCCTCATTGACAACTAGGGTCTCCGGCCGTCCACGAGGTTTGTTCTGGAGGTCAAAATTTCCAGAACGAAAGCGTTGGAACCAAAAACGTTCTGTGTTTTCTTTTACAGCGGCTTCTCCGTACACATCATTAATCCTTCGAGCTCTTTCTGCAGCGCTAGTGCCACGATGGAATTCTTATTCGGAAATAATGGGATATTTTATTTTTTCCATATTGAGTACAGAACGATGCAGAGTACAGAAAAGCAAAATGGAATGACGCGAAAACAAAGTGGTCAGTTCTATAAAACATCAATTTCATATGTAAGGGCCTAATTTAAACAAACAGCCTGTCACTAAAGTTATGTTATGAACATAACTTTAGTGACAGGAATAGTTTTTGAACTTCAAATAAGCTCTGTTTATCATCCTAGGTAAAAGAGCTCTTTATGGTAGTAAATTATTCTTCTACCTAACATAATTTTTACTTTAAAGAGGCAGCTATTGAGTTTTTTTTCAGCTTGCAGTGTTTTCAGAAAATTAGTGAGCACAAATGTTAGTTACATTCATCATGAGATGATTTTGCCTTTTGTTTAAGTCTAGATAAAATATAAAAATTGGGCAACGTAAAGATGAAAATGCAGTTTTATTTACTGCATCAAAATGAGCAATATTGTAAGTTCACTCACATGTCACTTAATGTTGTAGGATGTTTGTTTGTTAATATTTAATTAACAACACTGGGACAAATTATGCTCACTAGTTTTTTAGTATAATTATTATATTCAGTATTGTTGTTTTTGAATGTTAGACCAACTTTATTGGGAACACATTCTACAGGAAAAACTTCAGGTCAAAGTGTAAAAACTGCTTACTATTTCGGCAAAATAAAAAGGTGCAACTGCGGTAAAATAACTCTAGTATTTCTTTCAATTCTTCTACAATACAAGGCCATTGCAACACTGTTTATCTTTCAAGTGTTGAAATGATAATTTCCAACTTTTTTACAAAATCTCTTCTCAAATTAAGCATTTTTGGCGACGTAGAAGCTGTTTTCTTCTAAATATGGACATGCTAAGTAATTATAAAGGGACACAAGAAACAAACTGTGATAGACTGTGACCACTAGTGTTGTGACATCGAAGAAACGGTGAACGTGAATATTAAAGAAATTTAACTGACAAATTGTGACCATTTACGTTACAGAGTCCAAGTCAGCGGGCGGACCACGTGCCAAATGTTACAAAATACCGCTCTATACTCTACGTAAACTATCACTATAAGGCAGCAACACATGTGCAATAGGTATATACCCTATTTAGTGTTATTCTTTGCATCATGTCTAGAGGTAGTTTTGTTTTTATTTTGATGATTTTAAGAAGCTCGGTCAAATTAATTATTTGTAAAGTTATTTACAAAGAATTTGATTAACGTATAGAATAGTAGGATGTTTTATTTGTAAATTTCCTCTTTTCCTTTATAGACACGGTTTGTAGGTAGTGGTACCTTTAATACAAGGTTATTTTACTTTAATATTTATAATTGAATTTCAGTTGTAAATCAGAAACATTTATATACTTTGCATCATGTCTAGTGATGGTTTTTTTATTTTAAGTAAGTAGGTGACTTCTATAAAGTGGTAGGATTTGTGAATTTCCTCTTTTTCTTTATAGACACGGTTTAGTGTTATCTTCGATACAAAGTTAATTTTATTTTAGTATTTATAATGAATGTTTAGTGGTTATTTAGATACATTTCAAAAATAAAAACAAATTATGATACAGCCTAAGGTCCAGTGCTACCTCAAATACGTTTTAAAGTTAAAGTAAGTTTTTTTGCAAAGGATTTTTTCTTAGGTTTGGTTAAACAGAAATTAAACTTAGCGGTGAGTCACGACCTAATAACGTCGCATAGTAGACAGACTCACACACAGAAATACACATACTAGAGCGCACTAGATCGCCAGAAATGGATATCCAGTTTATTTTCATTATTCTTTGTTGAGATTAAGTGATACTTGAGTTCGCATTATCACGTCATTTTCATTAATGTTATATCCTTTTTTGCTAAAATTTTGCCGTTTATTGTAATGTGCTATAGGAATCATTTCTTGTATCGTAAAAGCTTGTCATCATATGTCAGGGGCTAAAAAATACTACACGCAGGGTCTCCTACTCTTACTACACTACACGCAGGGTCTCCTACTCTTACCCCGCATAGATTACAGATTGGTACAGTCACGCGTTCTGTTTGACCTAAGCTTTAAAATTTTTAGTTATGCGCAGGATAAGAGATAAAACTATGTTGTATGTTGATAAAATACTATCGTTTATTGTTCAAATAATAAATAAAATGGCATTTATTAACGATCTGGAGTAGGCTCTGTTAAAGTATCTACTTTGTTATCTCATTTATAAATTCTAGTTTTCTGTTACAATCAATGTTGTTTTACAAAATATTGACAGAAACCATGGAAGGTAAACGTAGGTATTTAATGTGCTTTAAAGATCTTATTTAAATTTGTCTTGTTAATCTTGAGTTTCAAGATCTAATGATGTCGATTAGCCATTGGAGTATGGGAGATTTTTTCCGTTGAAAAATGCAATAAGTACATTGTACTATTTGAGCATAAATGTTGTATTGCTAACTACCTACTTCAGATATTAAAACTTAAACATTGAGTAAGCTTACAGTTAATTGTATAACTAAATGGAGAATACTTTAGATAATAGATAATTACTTTAGGTAAACTAAGGTATTATTTGTAAATATAGTGTTATTTTATGTTGGATATTAGGTAGGAATTTTTCAATGAATTGTAATTTATTCATAGTTAAAATGAAAGACTAAATATATGTATTTGAATAAAAAATATTGCGTAATTTTGTCGTTTTATATAAAAAAATTGGAAGGCACTATTAAACAACCGGCCAAGTGCGTGACGGTTCACGCGCAGTGAAGGGTTCCGTAGCAACTGAAGTTTAAATAAAAAAAAAGTTCAGTACCCATATTGAATACAAAGTTTTTCAAACGATACTCAAATCAATCGAAAACTAGGTAAACGAAATCTATCTAGGTAAACGTTGTTCGAGCCACATCCGAGCAGCATGCGCTTATGAGTGCAGCTGCCACTCGCTGGATATGTTACTTCGATTCGCTGTCGCCAGGCCCCTGTAACCTCCCAAGTAACACAATGTAGCTGTTAAACAGATGTAGAAAGGAATTCGCTCCATCCCAAGCCTGTATAAAAAGGCTGTAAGAAGTCTGTAAGCGCTTAGCCAGCTTTTATAAGTGCAATTTGGGCCCCAAATTATACAGACTTTGTTTATAGAGTGACTGTTTTGTAGCATTATAACTGTTGTTAAACGGAATTGTAAGTGCTTGATAAAGGCTGACAAATCTGCTATATTCTTTTTGCACTTTCCGTTTAAACCACCAACTGTTAGTTTTCTCCAAGATTTACGATACATTGGCACAGTTCGCAAAAATAATTTAAGCAACTAATAAATAGTAGGGCTAATTAAGTAATATATAGCTTAGCCAAAAATAAGGTCATATTACAACCATTGGCATTTTAAAATACTTCTCTGTACTTTACTATATACTTAGTTAAAGGTACTAGTATAGTATTATATAATCTGTGCTAAAGGATTGTTGCTGTAACAAATTCGTATACTTATACGGCTATAGGTATTGCAGAATACCTAAAGCTGCAACGCAACTTGTAAAGGAGAATATATTAATTCTTTATTACAATTCATTGCTTAGCAATACATTTACCTAGAGCACTATACAATTTTAAGAATTATTAAGTTTGTTAAATTCTTTTAAACAGAATATATCCTTTCCGGAAGCCGTTAAATTTCTTTTGTTAGACTTGGAGACAAACTGGTTTTTGGTTTCTCTATTATACAGTGTGTTACTTGGGCTGTAGGTACCACCGTATGCCGCCGCCCTACCGCCGCCGCCTTCTCCAATGCTTTACTCGAATGTAAATATTGTTACTTATTAATTTAGTAAGTACCTATTAGTATTTAGAATGTTAGATTTTTTTTATAAAGTTCCATGGTTAGGTTAGGTAATTTGTAAAGCCTACTTAGCTATGTATGATAGTTTTCTTTTTAATTTCGTTATACATGCTACTCGCATGATTTTTTGGCACTTTAAAGGTTAATATTTTGCAAACGCATCGCTTAATCGAAAAACGGTTTTCTTACACCCTTAATATTTTAAACTAGGTATCCAACGACACCCCATACTATGGTATAGTCTATGTATCTATATCTTAATATATATAAATCTCGTGTCACAATGTTTGTCCTCAATGGACTCCTAAACTACTGAACCGATTTTGATCAAACTTCGTAAATATCTGTTATTTGATCCAACTTAAAAGATAGGATAGTTTTTATCTCGATATGTCAAGTGCGAGCCGGACTCGGGCACTATAGGTAAAAACCAACTTTCGCCGGGTACAGAGGGACGGCAGCGGAACAACGTTCGCCGGGACAGCTAGTACAATATAAAAATTACGTGTCACGTTGTTTGTCCGCAATGGACTCTTAAACTAAAGAATCGATTTTGATCAAACTTCGTAACTATCTGTTATTGGATCCAACTTAAAAGATAGGATAGCTTATATCTATTTATAGTCGCAATATTATTTTATTGCAAATTATTCGTCTATTATCTGTTAACTCCAAACGATTCTTTAATAGATGACGCTATGTTAAAAATACAAACGTTTCATATAACCACGACGTGTCACAATTATGTTAGCTCCAAAAGGTTTTAATAGATGGCGATATCTGTTAACTGGATTGAGTAAGTATTCAATAGGTGGCGCTATGTTAAATATATAAACGACTGCGCCGAATTGGATAATTTTAGTTGTGTTTATTATTGTTAGGGCAAGGTTTATATGAAATAAAAAAAGGTCAAGTGGGAGTCGGACCCGCGCACTACTGGTAAACCTATTGTAATGAAATTTTGGTAAATGGTTGTGCACACCGTCAGGGAAGGTTTTTGAGAAATAAAAATTGGTCAAGCATACGCTGGGGTTTTTGAATTAGTACAACCATTTCAAAATAGGTGGCGCACCAGTTGTTTTTAACAAGCGAAACAACGTTCTCCGGGTTAGCTACATGTTATTTGATCCAACTTAAAAGATAGGATGTTTTTATCTCGATCTGTCAAGTGCGAATTGGATTCTGGCACTTTAGGTAAAATTCAACGTTCTCCGGGTTACAGGGGGACGGCAGCGGAACAACTTTCGCCGGGACCGCTAGTCTTATATAATCTGTGCTATGGGGAAGACGAGACAAAAATATTTATACCTACTGTACTTGTAGGGAGGTAACTACTTACGCTAATCCTACTTTTAGGGTACCGTTTCTAAAGGGTAAAACGGTACCTACCCTATTAGGTACTAATACTTCGCTGTCCGTCCGTCTCTCCGACTGTCACCAGGTTGTATCTCATGAACTGTGATAGACAGTTAAAATTTTCACAGATGATGTATTTCTGTTGCCGCTATAACAACAAATACAAAAAATAACAGTAATGTATAAACAATAAAATAAATATGTAGGGGGGCTCCCATACAACAAACGTGATTTGTTGGTCGTTATTATAGATATGGTACGAAACCCTTCGAAATCCGACTCGTACTTGGCCGTTTTTTTTATTTTACTATGTCTTCCTAACTAATATGTATGTCCATGCCAAATTACAGCTTTCTAGTACTAATGGTCTCTGAGTTAAGCCGCGGACCGACAGACTGACGGACGTACGGACATGGCGAAACTATTAAAGGTTCCTTGTTGACTATGGAACCCCAAAAAGGTGTAGTACGTTGAGGTATACAGGTTTCCTTACGATGAATTTATCGATAAGATTTCAGTAGAGCCATTTATTTATATTTGAAAATCAAAAATAATCGCTTAGATGTCAACTACGTAATATCACTGATGCTGACTCATTTTCATACCACTTTCCGTGCGACGCCCCGTGTCTAGTGAGTGCTACCGTGTCTGTCGTTGCATGTCGAGTCAAGTCGACCGTTGCGCGTTGGGGGTAGACATATGTATGTGTCTACTGCTACCGAATACTCGTTGCATGTCGAGTCAAGTCGACCGTTACGCGTTGGGGGTAGGCATATGTATGTGTCTACTGCTACCGAATAGTCGTTGCGTGTCGAGTCAAGTCGACCGTTGCGCGTTGGGGGTAGACATATGTATGTAATATTCATTCTCACACTTTAGAACTTAAATGGTCGCGTACAGTGCGGTTTCAGAGAAACTTCCTCCCGCGAACGCTTAAGTTGTGGAATGAGCTCCCTGCCAAGGTTTTCTTCAAGAAAGAAGTTATTGGATTTCTGAAGGGTTGGCAACGCCCGAGTGATACGCCTGGTGTTGCAAGCGTCCATAGGCTACGGTGACCGCTTACCATCAGGCGGACCGTAAGCTTGTTTGCCACCTTAGTGGTATAAAAAAAAAATGTGTCTACTGCTACCAAACACTCGTTGCATGTCGAGTCCACCGTTGCGCGTCGGGATAAGATATATGTTTGTGTCTACTGCTACCGAACACTCGTTGCATGTCGAGTCGTGTCGACCGTTGCGCGCTGGGCGTAGACATATGTATGTGTCTACTGCTACCGAACACTCGTTGCATGTTGAGTCGACCGTTGGGGGTAGACATATGTATGTCAATAGTAAGTAGCCCAGTAAAATAACAAAAAATTGTTCAATCAAAGGAATCGCAAAGTTT
Organism: Apoda limacodes; assembly: GCA_946406115.1. Classification (NCBI taxonomy): domain Eukaryota; kingdom Metazoa; phylum Arthropoda; class Insecta; order Lepidoptera; family Limacodidae; genus Apoda; species Apoda limacodes. The sequence continues at coordinate 20,061,665 of OX291563.1, read as the reverse complement.
TGAAAATTGGTTTAGTTGTTCAAAAAATTGGTAGTCAGGGCCGCAGAGAGAAAATCAGGGCCCGGGGGTATCCATGTGCACGACTTTCGTTCTCATTGGGCGTTGCTCTTCGGGTGCGAAAATTTGAAAGAATTGATTCTATGCTAACAGTCAAAACCGTCATTAAAGTGAAGGTTTTTCGGAAAATCGCGGGCCCTTCTTAAAACTGCGGGCCCGGGGGAAACCCACCCGTCACCCCCCCCCCCCCCCCCCCCCTCTCGGTGGCCCTGTTGGTAATCTAAGTTTCAAGAAAAAAAAGTTCCTTATGTGTGATGGTGAGCTAGAAGGAGGGCCTGGAACGCGTTGTGAGTATCGCAAGGCAGGAATCTACTGTACAACAGTGGCATTGTGTGGAAACTGCGAGAGAGCGTGCACTAATAACTTTCTAGTTGTAGACGACACGCAGCACGCAGGCCTGGACGAATATGAGATTGAAGGATTGACGACCCTGACATTTGATTGTCTCAATAAATAGCTTATGTCATAGTGCAGTCATTCTCTTAACATACTCTTAACTTCAAACGTGAAAATGATCTCGGTTTAAGAAAAAAATGATCTATAAAGTTTTCCAAAAAAACTAATACTTTTCAAGTTATTGGCAATTGAAAATTTTATGATGTACAAAATTGTAGCCGGTACAAAACTGAACAAATCGGTTTTTTATAAAGTGTTCTAAGTTTAAAGTTTCTAAGTTATTAAGCTAGATATTGAAGATCAAAGCCGTTTTTTATTTTGTCTGAAATTTAATCGATGTGTTCAATGCCATCTAGCGGCGAGCAGATACATTTTATGCATTCTAATGAAATAGGGTTTTGTAGTGCTTGAAATAAGCCTTAAAATGAGCAACTGTTAAAAGTCTTTTGCACGTATAATGAGTAAGCTGTAATGCAAATAAGAGGAACATCTAATGGTTTTTTCTTTTAAATCAATGGGTTTCATAAGTGCCATTTCCACCAAAATTAAAATTAATCGTATTCCGTCTAGAATTAACTTTAATATAAAGAGTTTGATGGATTCTAGCAGTTTGGCTGCTTTAGGACACATATTTTTCAAAAAAATCACGATTTTAAGAAAATAGAAATTTTCAGATTTTTCCAAAAACCACCTTCTCAAAAATGATGAAAGATACTTATTAAAGTATAATGATAAAAAATGTAGGTCTTTTTCTGACAAATAATTTTTTTTTTTTTTCTGTCACACAAAAATTTACGGAGATATGATTGTTTAAAGAGCGGTTGGCGGCGCAGTCACAGTCTCTCTCGAGCCCTTTGACCCTTTACCGTTTTAAAATAAAAGGTTTTTCACTATATATTGTAAAAAAAAAAGGTTGTAGCTCTTTTAATTACCTTTAAAATGGTTTTTTATAAGTTGTGATAGCATCAAAATTGAAGGAGTTATGGTCCAAAAACTAATCGTATTTTTTTCTCTACTCAGTAAACTGAAAATTTCGGAGCGTGAATATTTGGAGCAAAGTGAAAGTAAACAGTAATAGAGACCCAAAACTATTGTATTATGTATATATATATATATATATATATTTTAAACGTAGGCATGAAATGGTGATTTCTTACTCTATAATTAAATTATTTTTAAATGTGTTATCATATATATTTACTGTATTAATTTAAGGGTAGTTTTAAGGGTTGAAAAGATTGAGAATATGATAATCATTTTCGAGAATGTGGAATAACATTTAAATCCTTTGAATATCATGAAATATCAAAAGAAATTTAAACAATTTTTTATCAAGGGGTTTTTTTTAAGGGTCGAAAGAGGGTTAAAAATTCGATAACTAAGATAGAGAACATAAAATATTATTTACTCTATAGGTACTTAAATCTTTTTACTTCATACCAAAGGATTTTTTGTTATATTTTCAATTTAGGGGTTGTTTGCAAGGGTTTTAAGGTTTTCAAGGGGCTGAAAATGATTTTATTATGACGAATTTGTGTTAGAAAACACTTTACAATTTCACCTCTTATTGTGAAACACGTTTTATAGCGATATTTTATCGCTCAATGTCAATTTTTCAATTAAGGGGTTGTTTACACTCCCTAAAAATAATAGGCGGAGCTCAGATCATTTTCACTTTTGAAGTTAAGGGTAAGATGAACCTAATTCTAAAATTTCATGCAAATCGGTTCACACTAAAAAAATTTGGAGGTAGGACCCTATTTTTCGCTTTAATGACTGCACTATCAGCGGCACCGCCTGCCCTAAATTCAGTTATCAGCGTGGAACTCCCTAATTAACTCGTTAGGTAATTATACCTACTAATGAAGTTTGCTATAGCAAGCTATGGCTTTAGCTTTAGTTCGTTTATCTATCTCGGTTATAGTTATTCCCAAGGGAAAGTTTGATTTTTTCGGGATAAAAAGTAGCCTCTGTTCTATTCCAGGACCTAACCTAAGTGTGCCAAGTTTCATCCCGATCTGTCCAGAGGTTGAAGCGTGATTAAGTAACAAACATCCGGACATACTTTCACATTTATAATCCTATTAGTAAGAGTAGGATAATTTTCACTACTAATATAACCATTATTAAGTAATATTAAATAGCCAGGGAGAATGTGATTAAATTACGATATTTTTGAATGTTGGTCTGTTCGGCCCCATAACTCCGAAAATATTACTCTTACTTAAAAAAACATTGGACCATATTTGTAATAAATTTTGTTGGCTTTTTAATTTTTATCCAAATAACCTTTCACTTCGAGTGATAGTTACTAAGATACAAGCAAACCACTAAAGAAAAGGTTTTGTTTCATAATTATTCCTATCCGCTCTCATAGCGCCATCTCGTACATTTTTGTAGTTCCTACTTATATTGTATTAGTATATTATACCAGTTGATTGAAAAAGAGAAATAACGTTCACCGGGTCAGCTAGTGTTTCATAATATTCAAAAAACCATTTTGAAAATGTTTTGAAATAAGTATTCAAAAAGGAGAATAAATAAAAATTAAACCAGCCGACTGAGCTACGGAGCCCATACATAGGAAGGTACTTCCTTTTGGAATAAGTACTTGGCGAATGCTGTGATTCAGTTTTCTACCATTTTAAATAAGACTTCAAAAAAATAATCCACAACATCACGAAAGTGATGTGCATAACTCATAACATGCTTTGATATTGCGCTACCAACATCACAATGAGTTTATTGCAACAATGTTCAATAGTAACATCTCAATAAGTTTGTGAGTTATATTGCTGCAAAGTTCATTTATAAACTTTCATAAGTATCATTGCAGTTACATCAATTATTAAATTTTGATGGGGTTCAAAGATAATGAAAAAAAGATTCAATTTACTGTTACCTTTTAATGGTCGGTCAGACAGATGGACAGACAAACAGCGTAGTATTAGTAATAGGGCTCCGTTGGCACCCACTGGGTACGGAACCCTAAAAATGGTTACTCTTTTTACCCTAAAATTGACAAATGGAAATGGAATAAGCGGATGTATTTCTTATCCAGATTATTAGCAGCAGCTTGGAAGTATAGAAAGATGTTATGTTATATACACAGAAGAGTTAAGGTATGTTATGTGTAATCTTTTTGTACCAAGTATTACTTGTATGTAAGTACATAACTGCATAGGTATCGGGAGTCGCCAAATTGGGAACGCGCACCACCTGAAAAAAGTTATAGGGCCGCCTGTGCTTAGGTACTGTAAACTCTTTATGTTCGAGCTGCTAAGAGGTACTGGGGGCATACCATTAATCTTATTATAGTAAGATTCGATGATATTTGTTAGGAGGCGAATCAAAAAAAAATTTGGGTTGTAACTTATTGTTTTATTCACCCCGCTACTAACTACATTGTTGACAATAACTGGACCTTAATTCTCCTATTATATTCAGTTACTTACATTTTACTTTCTCTTCCACACTGACATCATATTTTTCCTTCTAATTGTTTTTATTTTAAAAATAAACTCCTTTTTCCTTATATCAAAATTACCTAACCATAGACACGTGGAAGTTTTACTAATAAAAAGACTACAACTCTTCCACTTCCCCTAAAGTACTATCAGGTTGCGTTTAATTTTTCCCTTGGCTACAATTTCGACAACAAAGGTGGAAAGTATACAAAGTGACCTATGAATTTACCTAACCCGTGGACTGTCTTCGCGATATCTGGCTATTTCAATAGCAGTCTAACTGAATAAGAACTGTCTTTTATTCTGTTACACTCACTCCAAGTAAACCACGGAAAGCTCAGAGACCAGATACTATCTACTTCTCCTAATGAATACATGCCAACATTTTCGTTACCATTACAGAATATCCCTAATATTGATAACCGAATTTTAATATGTATGTATTTACAAAAAATAATATATATGTATTTGTATCCGGTGTCTGGTATCCATAACGCAAGCTTTGCTTACTGTTGGGCCAGACAGCGCTGTGTGTAATGTTAAAAAAAATATAAAATATATATGTCGCAGCCATCTGGTTAAATTAGCTAGTTGATTGGATGCCTAGTCAGATCGTCAAGTATGGAAAAGAAAGGAACAGAGTTTGCACACTATAAGTCACATATGTTGTTTTAATCATGTATGTGCGCGAGTCCAACTCGCACTTGGCCGGTTTTTATCTTTTACTGTGGCCTTCAGCCGCGAAAAGATAATAAAAAAATTCAATAACAACATAATGTTAACATGATTGCGCTACAAATGTGTGTTAAAAAAAATTATGAGCATCATTTCGAACAAGGTACAGGTAATGTAGGTAAGATTATTACAGACATTACTTTATAATATGAAGCAGTTTATTAAAATTAAAATTACGACATAATTATAACATAGAAATCAAACAGTCATCATATGTAGCTTTACTTTAATAATATTTTCATAAAAAAAAATATTCTATCATATCTAAGCATATACTCTTTGTTTTCCCTACACTGAGAAAAAAGACTAGACGTGGAGTCCTTAAATAATGGTCCTCCTTACTTAAATAATGGCAAAACAGAATCAATATTACTACATGTTGTAACACCATGCTTGGTAATGTATGAGGCGTAATGGTGTAACACACGTCCGTTGCGATGTACACATTGATAACGTCCTAAACTGGCCGTATGTTCCACCATTACCGTAATGTAGCACCACCATGATATTCTGTAGTTGCAGTATGTACCGCCATTACCGTAATGGAGTATCACCATGATATTCTGTAATTGCACCATGTGCCAGCATTATCGTAACGTAATAACACCATGATATTCTATAATCGCAGTATGTACCACCATTACCGTAATGTAGTAACAACATGATATTATGTAGTTTTAGCATGTACCACCATTATCGTAATGTAGCACCACCATTATATTCTGTAGTTGCAGTATCTGCCACCATTACCATAATGTAGTAACAACATGATATAATTTAATTTCAGTATGTACCACCATTATCGTAATGTAGCACCACCATGATATTCTGTAGTTGCAGTATGTGCTACCATTACCGTAATGTAGTAACAACATGATATAATGTATTTGCAGTATGTGCCACCATTACCGCAATGTAGCACCACCATGATATTCTGAAGTTGCAGTATGTGCCAACACTACCGCATTGTAGCACCACCATTTTATTCTGTAGTTGCAGTATGTACCGCCATTACCGTAATGTAGTATCACCATGATATTCTATAATTGCAGCATGTGCCGCCATTGCCGTAACGTAGTAACACCATGCTATTCTATAATTGCAGTATGTGTCATCATTACCCTAATGTAGTAACAACATGTTATTATGTAGTTTCAGTATATACCACCATTATCGTAATGTAGCTCCACCATTATATTCTGTAGTTGCAGTATGTATTGCCATTAGCGCAATGTAGTAGCACCATGATGTTCTATAGTTGCAGTATGTCCCGCCATTACCGTAATGTAGTATCACCATGATATCCTAAAGTTGCAGTATGTGCCACCATTACCGTAATGTAGTAACAACATGATATTATGTAGTTTCAGCACGTACCACCATTACCGCAATGTAGTAACACCCGTAAGATTTTAAGGTGCAGTCTGTGACGCTTTTCTCGTAATTAAGTGTTATCATGCAACTCCGTAGTAAATCTATTAAGATGCCAACGCTAAGCCTTTTCATTTCTACAAAAGCTAGTCGAGTAGCTCACGCGCGATATTAGCTACTTACCATATGCAGTTTTAATAGTTTAAAAACATGGAAATGCGTTGGCGTCTAATCTTGTTGCATGATGACACTTATTACGGGAAAAGCAGCACAGACTGCACCCTCAAAATCTAATAGGTGTTACTACATTGTGGCAATAACGGGTGGTAAACACTGCAACTTGAGAGTACCGAGGTTTTTCTATATTGTGGTATTGTCAGAACACTGATATTAATACTTAAGGGCTTTGTTTTTTATTAATAATAGAAAACACAATATAGAACTAAAACCAAATTTAATCATCACACACACACATTTGGTAATCTTAAATTCTATTTTTATTATTACTAAATTAATACAAAGATGCCATCCATTTAGTATGTCACGCAGTTTGGGGGTTGGGGTACGCAGTGTACAAAAGTAATTTTTTTCATATAAAAATTGGCGAAATGTCTTAACAGGGGGGGCAGATTCTCATCTTACGAAAATTTGCGCGACGTTTTTAATGGATGAACTCTTAAATTTATTTGTATTACATTATTTTGACAATGATAAAATTGAAATTGACAATAAAAACCCCCTTACAACTTGTAGGAGAAAAAAAAAATTAAAAAAAAAATACTGATATCCTCAACAAAAAACATTAGATTTGTTTTAATTATAAAACTTATACAAAAACTTCTCACTATAAAAAAAAGCTTGAAAAATTTACAATGTCTATAAGCTATTCAAATCAAGGAAAACTGAAGTGAAAAATCACCATTGGAGCGCAACTTCTACTAGATTTTATTTTACATATTTTTTATCACATATAATATTTGGATAATTTTTATATATTGCTATTTACCATAGGCGCAAAAAGCAAGTATATTCATAAAATTCCATTTAAATAAATTATTAGATAACCAGCATTTTTATTGAATTCATGAATTTAATTCGTACAATAAAAATGTTGGATATTCAATAATTTAATTTTATGAATAAGTACAGGGTTATTTTTTTTTATGTCCATTCAATTGAAGCACTTATTTAATAGGTATGTCAAGAGGAACCATGTTTGTTCTAGCACTTTTTAAATAAACGTCATACTTTTCATGCTAATTTAAAACTACGTTATCCAAAATTTCAAAGCTTTTAGGCGACTTACTACAGATTACACTTTTGGTTTTGATTTGGACTTTTGATAATATGATGACATGTGGGGTATCGCAATGTGTGTGACGACACACGGGTAATAGATGCATACGTAACGTTTTATATAGGACAATTAAAATAATTGAATTACTTATCGAAATGACTATTTATTTGAAAACTGCTGGAACAAACTTTGTCCCTCTTGACCTATATAATAATTGGTTCAATTTAATTGACATCAAAAAAAATAGCAATGTATATGATTTTGCACCTATGTTATCCACACAACCACATTTAATCATTCCTATAATACACACAAATTTGGCAGGCTTAGACTGAGAGTGAGAGGGAAGATCACGCAGTGTGAAAAAGCTATTTTTTTTTTAATACATAAATTTGCAAAATAGTATAACAAGGGGAACAGCAAAGAATTATATCACGGAAATTTGCGTGACGTATGAAAGGAGTAGATCCTAAAAATTTATTTAAATCACATTATTTTGACAATTATCAAATTAAAATTATTAAAGAAGGCCTCATAAAACATGTTACGTCATTAAAAAAAGTTTAGATTAATAATGTTTAAAAGTAGATATCTAAATACTTTTACATTTATACTTATTATTACAAAAATACCATACATTCAGTATGTCACGCAGTCAGGGAGAAAGGGATTACGCAGTGTGATAAAAACTATTTTTTATTCATACACAAATTTGCAAAATAGTGTAGTAATACGGAAATTTGCGTGACGTATTAAATGGATAGACCCTAAAAAATTATTTGAATTACATTATTTTAACAATTATCAAATTAAAATTTATAAAAAAACCTCCTAAAACATGTAGGAAAGAAATAAAATTTAAAAATATTTGTGAAATTATAAACAAAATCATTACATTTGTTTTGTTAATAGATATTAAACAAAAACTAACTTACTAAAAAAAACATACTGTCTGTGATATTTCTATAAACTGTTTAAATAAAAAAGAAAAAATGTAATCAAAAATCACCATAATTAAAAAAAGTTAAGTTTAATAATATTAGTTTTTTTAATGTTCATTACAAAAATTTAGAGAAGTTTTATGACATTAACATAACAATGGCTAAACTTAAAACAGCAGAAAGGACTATTCAACCAAAAACCTTTAACACTTATTTACTTTTATAGGGCAGCAACATCAATTACTGCGAAACTCAATCGAATGGCATTCGTACTGTAATGTACAACTGTAGATTCATCATGATTGTTAATGTGTTAGGCACAAGAAACAAAAGAGCTGTGGTCTCAAGATACACAATTTCAGTACTCCTACGTACATTATAAGCAAAATAATGCAAATCAAAATCGTCCGTTTCAAACATTAAACATTTTAAAAAAACTCGATCATCAGAAACATAAATATCTTTTATCTCAGCAAATAGCGGGTTAAATGAACTGGTACATAAATCAACTGTTACGATTGAAGATTTCTGTAATTTGTATCCCCTAATTTTGACCCAACTGACTCTATACAAATTAAGTTCGACTATGTTGAATTTATTTTGTATTATGTTTTTAGTATCTAGATCAACATTACCTTTTTTACTGGTACTCAGTGTATGAAAAGGTTTATTATTTATAAAGCAGTTATTTAATCCTAATTGATTTTTTATAGCAATGGTTTTACAAATATTGATTCTGCTAGAAGAGGCTCTAGCTGCAACTTTTGAAACCCTATGTTTGGCTTCAAACCGCATTGACCAAATTTGGGTGAGTGGACCAAATTTTAAAAGCATTTCTGGATAATGAACAAGAAAATGAAACTTTGGCTTTAATGAAGATTTTGTAAGTTTTAAGTACAATTCATTGAGTCCAGCAATCCAAAACTGTAGCTGTTGTGATGACTCTAGCGTAACTCTAGGATTGATCAACCTATCCATGATCCGTCGCAAATACAAAAATAAATCAAATACATCACAATGCCTTGGTACAAAATATCCTACGATTACAGCAAAGTACCTTATTAATGTTAACATTTCTGCAGCTGAAGTTTTGATTTTTAAATTACTACCATCAACTACAATACAGTTTGATGGCTTAGAGCCGGAGTCCGGACCATAATCAAAAGCTCTTAATTTGCTTTGCAAAACATTGAGTGGAACAAGTTTTGAATCCTGTACTAAAAATTTAATAATGAAGGAAATGACATAACGACCAACACCCTCTAAAAAATCGTGAAGAAAGTCAACTGCAACATGATCAAATAATTTAAAGCCTTCTAAAGAATCAAGAAATACGCACTTCTCTTTTACTCCTGTCCTGGATGGATTGTGCAATGCCAGGTCTCTATCATAACTCTGAATTGATCTTAAACTGCTTTTATCTTCAAATAACATTAATTGCATCTCCTGTTTATTTGCAGAACAAATACGACAGTAATGTGTTGCTACAAAGCTTTCTACAAACCCAAGAATTCCGTTAAGGCCAAGATTGTCTCCAGTAATACAGGCAACATGAAATTTTATGACTCCAGTATAAACATCAGTTGCAATATTGATCCCATTTTTATGTAAATTGTTCAATTGCTCTATAATATTATGAAAAATCATGTTATTTCCAAAATTTACGCGATCTGAGGCATGAAAAAGTGCAAATAGAAATATACTATCGAGCTGTGATACATAATGTCCGGGAAGAAATGGAAGTGACAAATATACTCCTCCAAGCTTATGCACAGTAGCATGACTTCCGAGTGGGTTGCCAATTTCAAAATCGTCATAAAATAATATAAGGGGAAGATTTAGGTTACCAGTTCCTCCTTTTTCTGTAACAATATCTTTCCAAATTTTCCCTTGCATGATATTTTCTACCCCATTTTTAGATAGTCTTAAATATTCTAATTTATTTAAAACATCCTTTAATACACCAGGCAAAGATAAAAATTTTTTGAATACAGGTCCAATTGATATTAGCTGCATGGTACTTGGTACAGGTACCATATTTAATCCTGTAGATGTATTTCTATGCTCTATCCGTTGTCCTACGACCTTTTCTTCAGGATATATTAATGTTCCCATATTTTCATAGAATTTAAAACGCTTATATTCTGAATTTATTGGTAATATACTATTGGCATAGTTGTTAATAACTTTGCTAAAGACTGATTTTACCTCATCTGAGCAATGAATACCTTTAGTATTCAATGCAGTGTTCAAATTATTTAGAATAACTTGTTCAGATTTAGCTAACAAATTCGAAAGCTCGTCTGAAACTGTTTGCACAACACTACGAGAAATACCATTTATATTATACAGTGATGAAAAAAAAGTTGCAAAATGTGTATCCATCTTAAGGACAGTTGTATGCTGAGCTTCACTACAGGTATTTGATACTATTGATTGTGTTATATCCGGTGTAGCGGAAGGTACACAGTTAATACCGGTAATGACTTGAGAAGTTACAGGAGCTCGTGAAGCATGAAACTTTTTCAAATGTTGGCGCAGGGTTACAGCTGTGGTAAAATGTCGAAAGCAACCATGTTGTCCACAATGAAATTCTTTGTTGCCTGCTAGAGCCTTGCAATTTGTCTTCATGTGTCTTATAAGTAAAGAGATGGATGGATAAGTGCCTCGGCAGCCAAAACAAGAATACATCTTTTCAGATTAACTTAAATTCAAACCAAAAAAAAATTTTTAGGTTCAAAGTTTGCTGTATTTTAAAACCGCTGAAAATGTTGCGACACATTAGTTAGTTGGAACAGCAAAATTCAGAATTACAAAACATAGTGAATGTTAAACATGAAGTGAAGTTGTTGTAATCTAAATTAAAATGGAATATTGAAATTGGTCAGCAAATGTTTAATGGATTGTGATAACCTATCATATCGTGTGGTGAGTTTGTAAAAAGCTCTTTGGATGAAAAGCCACAGTTCTGCTGCTTCTTCAGGATATAAAGCGCCAGTTGCGTGAAAAATCTTAAATGCTGCGTCTACCGCCTCTACTGGGCATGAAAAGCTGTATACTGTATTATCAATAGCTACAACTGATTTTGAAATTTTTTCTAAAGATGGGCCAGCTATCAAAACCAGGGGTTGAAAAGTCCTGCCTAAATCTGTGTACTTGTTTTTTCGCGCCTCAATTGTAGGTAAGATATCTGCTTCAGAAGCCACATGAGTAATGAAGGCGTCTCTTACTTCTGTTCGTGACGGTTTCCAGACCGGTTTACCTGGTTTTTTTAAAGCTGCTGGTACACTCAAGAGGTATGGTAGTAACAATAGTGTGGCTGCGCTTTCAGCTGCAGGTTCTGGAACAACAAATATAAGTTTTTGAATAAATTTGTAAGATATTTACAATTAATGATTTTTATTTAGAAGTATACATACCAGCTGCCGCCGTTAAATATTCATCGACTTGGTTTTTGTAGGTTATATCTCTAGAAGTTCTTCTACGTTCTATTGCCAGCTTTATGATTAGATCTTTGATTAATATTATGCTATTATATAGGCTGTGTTTTACCGTTGGATATCGTACATCAAAATCATGTAATAACTGTAAAAAAGGCATTGTAAGCATAATTAGGAATTTACACACTGTAACTATTATTCAAATTTGACGTGATTTAATAAATCTAATATATTTAAAGATAATTCGGGAAATAAACAAGGTAATAAAATATTTTTGCACAAAAACGGTTTTCTTATCATAATCAAAATTATTTTAGAGCTCTTTACATTTCGAAGAGTGTGACGGGCGCTGCAGTCACGTGTCGCTTAAAGTTGTTACTATTGGGTAAATCAGTAAGGAGACAAATATGTCTTCTCTTAATTAATCCACCCACTGCAACAACTTAAGTCATCCCGCGAACATGGCCCAATGAAATAGAACAACAACTTGGAGAGAGCATAGTAAAAGTTTTAGTCAGTTTTGTGCAAAATTATATTAGGGATAGTCACGACAAGTGACTCTTAAAAACGGTACTTTAACTGTTAACAAAGTTGACACATACTAAAACCTATACAAGATATATGTGTAATAAAATCGGTAATTTAAGAAATGTTAATAGATAAAACAAGAAGTTAAACACTTCTTACTATTCTAATTTATAAAAAAGTCATCAGTTCGATCAGATTTCAAATACGCATAAGAAAAGCTGGTTAAATAATACTTACCAAAGTGTATCCGTTTTGTTGTTTCAAAGCAGGGTATTTATTAAAATATTCCGTTACATTGCACTGTTCATTTTCCAACAATTTTGAGCGAACAGTAGCAGTCTCCTGCCAATACAGATCAACAAGGCCCCAAGGTTCGATACTATTGTGTAACCAATTTAGATGCTCCGAAATACCAGGTTTGTCTGTAACAAATATCAAATTAAGTAATAGTTATTTAAATCATACAAGTATTTGCTTAGTATACAGAGAAATAATTATATTCTATATATGTATATATGGATCAAAAAAACATAGCTATGTAAAATTATCTTGGGCTGCTGCCCCTTATCAGATTATATATAGTGCTTTATAATAAAACAATTATGATCTTGACAAACAGTATAAATGACAATATAATTTTTGGGAACTAAAAGAGGTGAGAGTTTGAAAAATTATTTTGACAATACTTTAAGGGCATCTAGTATTTTTTTTAAATATATTTGTGAGTTTTACATGCTATCTACAACTAATGAATATATTCTAGAAAAATACAAAATGTTCTAAAAATAGCTTGCACATTTTTGAAATACGCTTTATACTTGAAGATTAAAGAAGATTAAATTAAAATATCCAGTCCGTTAAAATAATATGCCAAATTATTTACCTTCTCCATCTATGATGTCGGTGTCCGTGGTATCACTGTCAATTCCTGTAGAAGTACTTGAATGCGATATATTTGAAGCACTGGAACAGCTCCTGACACTTTCAATTTCTCCAAGAACTCTCAACTTTCGTCTTCTTGAAATGTAGGCTTCGTAAAGGATTCCGCTAGCATTTCGTTTTTTTTGAAATTTAGTTGCACTTATAGATGACGTAAAATACAAGGCCGCAACTTCCTTCATAAATAGTTTTTGAATTTGTCGAGAAATGTTAATAAATTGGCTACTTTGTATTTTTTGATTTGGATTCTTCAATAGTAAATGGTTTATAATTAGTCTACCTAACTGTTTTCTGTGGGACTCACATAAGAGTCCTTTGCCTTTCTTACCCGCAGCTAAGATGCCACGGCCATCTATTGATTCTTCTAGTACTTTTGATACCTGTAAATAAATGATGATTTGCTTTTCATATGTACTAAAATAAATACTATAGGCTTTAGGCAAAACAATGTTTTATTTAATTGTTCAGAATTGGAATTGAAGTGAATTACATGATTCCCTTGTTTAAAATGTTTTAGGATAAACTACACCATAATTCCTTTGTTCTGATTCTTTAGATTTAAATTAGAAATTAATACAAACATGTACACTCTTTCTGACTAATACTCAGAGTAGCATAATATTATAAATATTATTATATATATATATCTTTTTGTCATTATTTCTGTTAATGTAATCTGTTGTAGTATTATTTAACTGAATAAAGTACTTACAAAATCTGGTTTATAGTCCACGTGCGAGTTGAACAAATCTGATGATTGCACTAAAGAACGACTCTCTTGCTCATTTTCCAAATCTTTTAAATCAATGATCAATGATTGTGCTTGATTGTCACTAGACAATATTTTGTTATTTAAATCAAAAAATTCTTCTGGTAAATCAAGATTATTTACCTTAAAAAAAAATGTGATTAAAATATATGCAAGAAAGATACTAAATTACTAAAGGTTCCTCAATCTATCTAATCTATTTTTTTTTTCACTGTATACATATAGTGAATTTCAAAATTAAAAACCTGCTACGTTAAAAATGAACTTTAAATAAAAACTAAAAAAAACAAGTCTAGTCCAAAATCTAAAGTAAACATAGCTACTTTAACAGTTAGGATCTACTTTAACCCGTCACGCGTCCTAGGTCCCACAGTGGGACCTAAGAGACTTGTGTTGCGGGGGAATTTTTTCAGGACGACTTTTATCAGACAGGCTAATTGTAAGTATTCAGAAGTGAAGCCAATGGCCTGTCCTACGTTCTAGTATTTTTGGGTGGACAATATTTTGTGCATTTAATATTTTTTTATCAGAAATTGTTTTGGTAATTTGATTCGGCCGCCATTTATATTGCACCATTTTGAGTTGGATTTTGGATTTTATTAACATTAGCATAAAGTTCATTTTGACCCCTGGTAATGTGCTATATATAAAAAACTATGTATTTTTTTAGTAAATAAATTTATTATTACTTATTATATTTATCATAAACTTATTCTTATTACTTTTTTTTATACTGTATATATTAGGGAACATACCTAAAAATAAATAAAGAGGAATAAACATAATAAAGTTAGGTGTATGTCCGTTTGTACTCGGCAAGGGCGGATAATTTCAAGGACACTTGATGGGTTAAATATAGACCTAAAAACCTTTTTAATGATCGGGCAAAGTTGCTATGTTCCACATTAGAACTTTCACATGAATGGTTTTTTTATTTTCACTTTTTATTTATAATTTGGTCAGTATAAAAGACGTTATGATTTTTTCATTACTCCAGATCTAAATACATTAACTACAGCCAAAGTCTACATGTAAAGTCTAGTTTTCTACATTTGAAATGCCAGGTCCACAATTATGTATTTTTTTACAGTAATCTTTAACTACTATTATTTTTACAGCAATATTGCTTTACTTTGAATATTGGAAGGATACAGGAAAATAATTTTGATTTTAGTGAAAAGAGAAATTAATTAAACTCAGTAATTAGCAAATTTGGTGTTAAAATTTTTTGGTAAATTACACTAACTTATGTGGACCATGACACTATAGTACTCAACTATAACATTTAATTGTGTATGATCATAATAAAATAAAACAATACATCTATCTCAGAAGCACTTAATTCTTGCCGCCACAAATTAATGCAATTCCGAAATTTAACTCTGAGCCCAATGGGTTTAATTAGAGCATTAATATCTTCTTCATTCAAAAGCCGAAGCACATCAAATGTGATCAAATTTTCTAAAAAAAAATTACAAATGCATAAATTTATAATAAAATGAGAATATTTATACCCATTTTCAGTTCTCATTTCAGGCCTAATGTCATGAAAAGGAACCCTCAGCGATTATAACATTTGCCCATCTATGTGACCAATGATAGTGCGCTTGCCTCTAGTGCACCAGATTTATTACAATGTGTAAATTTTGGTCTTCAGTTATTAAGGCAGTTCCCAAGGTCCATTAGCGCCAACGGTAATTTTTAAATTTTCTTTGTGCAAAGCAATTTTCGAAAAAGTGCTTCTACAGAATTATAAAACAAGTAATAACCTGTTTTCAGACATGTTTATTTAATTTCTAGAATATATCTGTGAGATGTAGATAGCATATCTGCTAAAAGTGTCCGCTTTTAGCAGAAGTGCTGTTAACGCCTTGAAGTTATATTCTGGAGACATTACAATACATTCTAAAAATAGTTTATACCTTGTTTCATATTTTTGTAAAAGAACATTTTTTGTATGAAAAGAAAATTAAAAATTGCTGGCGCTAGTGGACCTCAGGAACTCTCTTTAGAGATTACACTTGAATATTCACTGCTGCAATTAGACATGTTACATACATGCTTATACATATCATCAATAAGAGTAAACTGTAAGAGTGGTGTCAATATAATCCTATAAATATTATCAATATACGAAAGTTTGTCCGTTTGTTACTTTATAAGTCATAAATACACAAACAGATTTTCATGAAATTTTGGATGGAGATAGTTTAAGTTAGGAAAGGACATACTTCTCATCTCACTTCTGAGCAGACTAGTCTCCACCCACGCGATATATAGCTTACGGATAAGGCCTTTTTGCTCATACTTATAGCGGTATTGAAATTTGGTTGTTGGGGATGTTCAGCCCCTTGGATCGGTCTGTCTTTCTATAAAACATTTTGAAATAGTTATCTGGCTACCATATATAAAAATAAACCACCACCACCAGTTATTATTTGAGACTTTTAACGCGTCTGTTAGGCAAACGGCCAACGGGAAGTGTGGTAGTAAAGATGACTGATTGGTAACGATATTGTGTAACATATAGGTACGTAAAAATCAGCCATCATAAGTAAGGTTAGCAGTGTTTTTTCGAAAATGGCCGCCTGGTCAAATTAGCTGGTAGGCATACATTTAGTTCATCAGAAAATTTGTGGGTTAGAGTAACTTTTTATTTTTACTTAAAACACGAAAAAAAGAAACAATGGCGGTTTTTTTCCTAAGTGCCCCCTTATCTACACCTTAACTAACAAGTGCCGTCTGGAAGCCCTGGGATCTTGGGACTAATTGAAATAAAGCCATACTACGAAAATACAAGAAATTACTCACCTTGGAAAATATCAGTTAATTCTTCTTCTAAGCCCCATTTAACTAACATTTCTTTGGTTTCTTGATCTGCCATTTTCACCATATAAAACAATGTACTCTATGATTGTAACTCAGTGCGCAGCTCAAACGTGCGCAACGTTTAAAGCCAAAGAGAAAATAATTATACCGGTTTGAAGCGAGCAAAGATCAAACCCATAGACTATATCACCAAACCCGTAAAGAAAATGTTACCAGATCTATCTAAAAATTTCCCGAAACAGCAACAAAATTGTAGTACCTACTGGTACCTACTTGTATTTGTCTATTTTTTCTGCTTAAATGTTCCTAAGATAGTAGATAGTGAACATCACCAATCAAACAACTTTTATATTTTATTAACATAATAAATGACACGTTTGTGTTTAATGGTTGAATGTTTGTGGTTCAATCACACCAAGCATGATGAAATGGAGTCGATTATACTATATATATTGCATATTACATGCATATAATTGTGATGGAAGCCACGAAGGCTGTCTATGGCTAGCAACAGGAACTAAGTAAATAGTTGGATTGCACGGGATTAAAAATTTGATAAATTTGCATGCAAAAAAATACGGCCTTAAACGGACACACACATATTATATTCTGGTTTACTGATTGGCTACTTTTTAGGGCTCAATAGCCAAATAGCTAAAACGAAACCAATATAATTTCATCTTGTCTGTCTGTCCGTATATCGCAGCCGTCGTTACTTTTCGTCGTCGTCTCAGCCCGAAGACGTCCACTGTTGAACGTAGGCCTCCCCCATATGTCTTCACAACGCCCGGTATGTGCTTTCGTCAATAACTTTGAGATCAGCATTCCCAACCACAACCGGTATAGGCGCTACAAGGACATTGAACATTAGTTTCGTTTTATCCATTTTCATAATTTATAATTAATTAATTTACCTATTTATGATCTGGCAGGGCGTATGTATGTAGTCCATGGTACTAAGGTCGGTCGGTCGGAAACCATCTTGTTCGGAAGGCTGGAATTCGTCAAACCTGTGTTCGTGACGATTCGTAATCACTTTGGAAAACCTATGGGAGGATTTGAGGAGGTCTGACCGCCACCACACGGAACGTTTTACTTAGTGACTGCGTTGATTCTTCATGGTTGAAATTGGGCTAGTTTCTTTTGTGAATCCATATACAGTGTATTTATTTAAAAAATCACATTTGCTTGTAAAAACTTCAATATCCATGTGATTTGATAAATCAAGTGCACTGTACAACCAGCAAATAAAGACCTTAATACTAATATTTTTGAAGTATATATTTTGTGCTTAGCGGTTGTAGACTGCGAGAAATCCTTCGATTCGGTGGAAAAATGGGCAGTGCTACAGGCTCTTCAGAGATGCCTTATCGACCATCGGTACATCGAAGTGCTTAGGTGCTTGTACGAAAACGCCACTATGTCATTTCGTCTCCAAGATAGGAACTTAAAACCTATCCAACTGCAGAGAGGTGTGAGAAGCGCTGTTAGGCTACGTCTATGGTCACTAAGCTACTTGTTGTATTATTATAGTTTAAAACAAAATGCTCGGTCTCGCTGCTAATTGTAGGCACGAAAAACTCCTACTAATTCGGTGCATTCTGAGTGTACTCGGTATTTGCGGTACTTTGCGAATGTTGAACGTGGGCTACATTACGCCTGTGATATTCCGGATGACTTTAATTGAGGATTCAATATCGTTTGTGTGTTTGGGATCACCTACTATTCTCACAGCTCGTTTTTGAACCGAGTTAAAAGAGTTTTGTCGTTATCCAGGTACACCCGCAGAGAAGGCAGCAGTATGTACTCGTATGCGATGTCATGGGTCTGAATGCCTTCGATAGAACCCACCTTATATTGTAAATTCCTCAATCCCACAGATTAACTTATTATTTAATTTTTTTCGTCCACGTAGTGGGCAAAGGACTTAATTCTATACAGCCTCATCTTATGTATAAGTATAAGTGTAATGTTTAGTTTTATATTTTCACCGTTCACTCACTTCACTGGTTCATGACAGCCCGAATAGGCTCTTACAGAATATCAGTGCTTTTGCTGCAGCTCATACTGAGAAAGAGACCTTTATGGCACTAACTAATCTAGTTGAAGGATTATTCTGTTTATTAATTTTTATGATATAAATTTAGTTTTTTTTAATATTTTTAAAAACATGATTTAATGAGTGCTAAATAAATATTTTTCTTTTCTTTCTTTCTATATGGGGCTGGACTTGCGGCTTATAAAGCAGCACCTTTACTTATATCAAAATAACTTTCAGCACCTATGGTTCTCCTCTGCGAAATGCAATTGAGATCTAGCAGTCGCATCTACCGAAGTAGCAAACCATAACATTGCATGCAACACTTTTTCCGGATTAGCAACTTGCGTTATATAACTGACCAGTTTCACATGTCTAATGTAATATGTTGAATAAAACGAAGTACCTAAGTCAAACTTTGCTTTATTCATTTTATGAACATTCCTTCTTTAATGATTGTGTATCATAGTATTACCCTTGTCACAAGTTACAGATAATTTTCTGTAATGTGGCAATACAAAAACGTAAGTTATATTATTTACGCGGCAATGCCGCTAGTTGCACCAAGACTGGCTGGGAGATTTATACCTACTCCGTGAACTGAAACGGATAAACAGCAAGTTTGAAACAAACTTTACTGTGGTTACACAGCTTTTTTACAGCGCATCTATACGTCAAAGCCATTTGCTGAAACAATATAATCTATGAGTTCCATCTAGTCTATGTTGGACGACCAAACAGATTATACAGCATATTTAAACGGTAATGCAGTTAGTAGTACCAGGACAAACTTGGCAATGTGTTGAAGCTATTCGAACGCAGCAAAACCGTTTAATCTGCCAATACTGACAGGAGTTAGATCTACTCCGTGAATTTAGACGGGTAAACAGCAAGTTTAACCCAACTTTACTGTGGTTACACAGCTTCTTTACAGCGCATCTAAACGTCAAAGCCGTTTGCTGAAACAACACAATCTTTTTGTTCCTTCCAGTCTATGTTGGACGACCAAACAGACAATACAGCACATTTAAACGGCAATGCAGTAAGTAGTACCAGGGCAAATTTGGCAATGTGCTCAAGCTATTAGAACGAAGCAAAGCCGCTTGATCTGCCAATATTGATTAAGAGTTAGATCTACTCCGGTAACTTGAACCGCCAAACTGTTAGTTTGACCTAATTTAACTGTGGTAACACATCTGCTTTACCGCGCATCTAAACGTCAAAGCCGTTTGCTTAAACAATATAGTCTATGTGTTCCACCTAGTCTATGTTGGACGACCAAACAGACAATACAGCACATTTAAACGGCAATGCAGTTAGTAGTACCAGGACAAACTTGGCAATGCGTTGAAGCTATTCGAACGC
Organism: Apoda limacodes; assembly: GCA_946406115.1. Taxonomy (NCBI): domain Eukaryota; kingdom Metazoa; phylum Arthropoda; class Insecta; order Lepidoptera; family Limacodidae; genus Apoda; species Apoda limacodes. Next base: position 20,041,493 of record OX291563.1, on the reverse strand, counting down.
AGCAAAACCGTTTGATCTGCCAATACTGACAGGAGTTAGATCTACTCCGGTAACTTGAACCGCCAAACTGTTAGTTTGACCTAATTTAACTGTGGTAGCACATCTACTTTGCCGCGTATCTAAACGTCAAAGCCGTTAGATGAAACCACACAATATATTCGTTACTTCCAGTCTATGTTGGACGACCAAACAGACAATACAGCACATTTAAACGGCAATGCAGTTAGTAGTACCAGGACAAACTTGGCAATGCGTTGAAGCTATTCGAACGTAGCAAAACCGTTTGATCTGCCAATACTGACAGGAGTTAGATCTACTCCGGTAACTTGAACCGCCAAACTGTTAGTTTGACCTAATTTAACTGTGGTAGCACATCTACTTTGCCGCGTATCTAAACGTCAAAGCCGTTAGATGAAACAACACAAACTCGGCGTTTTATCTAATCTATATTGGACAACCAAACAATCACTAGAGTACATTTAAACGCCAATGCAGTAAGTAGTACCCACCAGGACAGACTTTGCAATGTTTTTACAGCATTAAAGCACTTTGTCAAAAGTTATACTTACCGATAATAAAGGTTTTAAAGTAATTTTTTAAAATCGAAATTCAAATTTAAAAGTGATCTGACGGGACACGCAGATATTCCAGACTAATTATAACGTTATTGTTTTTGCAGTACTCGGCATGCAGCTGAATACGTAGTAATTAGAGTAAAACTGCAGGAACGTACTTATGCATGATGTATCTTACGGGTGATGTAGGAGCCCGCAGGAATAATGGTAGTACGGTTATGCCATTACGCAAAATGGTGTTGCCACTATTCGGATTTTTTGTCGACATGGTGTTGTCTACGTAATACGTATGCAGCATACAGATTTAAGTGGGATACGTACGTACACTGGTATTTACGGTTTAACCATTACTGACTAGACTACGCATTTCTCTCAGTGTAACCCCCCTTTTTACTTTTACCTTCCTACACCTAAGCTATACGAATCCCTACGGATAATACGTCATGCTAGAAATAAATAAATATATTATTAGTACATGTTATGTATAAGAAATTGCAATAACTACACTTTCATCCGTAAAAATTAATCACTTGGCCCCCCATCATTAAAATATTCAAGTTTATTTAAATAAGCTTTACTTTACACTTATCAATGTAAAAATAAAACAAAACTAAAAGATATTCATTAACTTTTATGAATTCTCTTCACCTTCACCCACATAAACTATCTTTCCATAATTAAATAGTCAGGGTTCAACATTATCACATGCTTGTTAACTCATTAGTAATATTAAAAAAAAATTCAAAATCAATTAACTATACTAATCCTATTTCTAATTCCTATTATTTTTTATAAAACAAAACGTTAAGTTGAAACATTAATTCCCTTTACTATCACTAACACTAACTAAATATATTAACTATAACTATCGTGCTAAATTATTATGACTACAACATATAACAACAACCAATAAATATAAAAAAACAAAAAAAAAACACAACTTACTACTCATACGTCATATTTCATTGTAGGAAACTAATGTCCTTTACACACGATTCGCGCTTAACATTCAAATTTGTCACAAGACAACTCATACGTCATATTTAATTGTCAGAACCAATGTCCTTTACACACAATTCGCGGTTAGCACTTAAATATGTCACGAGATATGTTGACATATACCAACTTTATACTTTTGAGCAATATCCTGCCTATATTTCTCAATAATGTAATATGCTATATTAACAATAATATATTACTATGCCACTACTAGTATGCTATCCCCCTATCCTATCACACGTCTCTAACTCCTCTAACTTTCGACTATTTTCTTTGACATAACCAAACATAATAAAAAGATTGTTTATTAATTTTGCTATAAAATCACCTATTGACACGTGGAAGTTTTACTAATAAAAAGAATACAACTCTTCCACTTCCCCTAAAGTCCTATCAGCTATCCTCACCGGATGAGGCACGTGCAGTTTGGGAGTAGTTTGGCACGGTAAAAGTTGGGACACGATAAACATTTCGTACTACAATGAAACAAAGTCGAGCTTTGACAAGTATTTATTTTAGCTTCCCCTGTATGTGGAGTATCCGTACGGACTCAAAATCAGTGGGATGTGGTAGTGGCCGTCCTCTTTTGTCTGGAACACAACCTGGAAACAAAAATATAATAAAAACCCACATTCTTATATAGTTAGGTTAAGATATAATCTATACATATCTAGATAAAGTCCTTGTCCTGACTGACTGACTGATTGAGTTTGAATTGCCTTCACATCAACACAGCCTTATCTACTGCGGTCCGAAACTTTATATTGTAAATAAAAGAGAATTATACGTAGGTACCTATGGCATCATTAGCTAAAGGAAATAAGCAGAAAACTGTTCGCCTCTATAAAATCCTTGAGAAGACTTCAGAACTTCCTGACAATTTCTACCAAAATTGCGCTTGCACAGTCACTACTCCTCCCGGTTCTGGACTATGGCGACGTATGCTTTCCCAATCTTACTGAAGAGAAGTTAAACAAACTTGAACGGCTTCAAAATTTATCCATACGCTTCATATTTGGTTTACGCTAATATTATAATGTAGGTATCAGAGTTTCGGTCTAAGCTCAAGTGGCTCTCCATTCGCCAACGCCGGAATACACACCTTCTTTCTCTTCTTTATTCGGTTCTGTTCATACCTTCATCACCAACTTATCTTAAACATTGCTTTGAATTCCTTGGCTCTTCTATAAAAATCTTAGATCTTCTACAAAGTTTCTCCTAAGGGTTCCTTCACATTCGTCTCAGTTTTACAACAATTCCTTTACAGTTACATCTTTAAAACTATAGAATGCTTTACTTCTCACTATATCAGACAAGCCCAAAGCTTACACTGCTACAAAACGCAGGTTAAAAATTATTATCGGTCACATTAATAAGACATGTTATTTTATTTGTTTTGTGTGCGTCTATGTAGTAACTACTAATAAAGGATTTTGGGAAATGGGTCTCCTGAAGGGGATATAAAGTTTAAACACCGCCATTTCTCGAGTTCCATATCTACCTACCTTCTTTCTAAAAGGAAAAACAGAAGTAGACCCGTGTTCGTCCGCCCGTCTGTCAGAGGTTTGTTTAAATACCAACTTATCATCGTAGACACTTACATTTTGGTATGATGGAGGTTGACGCGAACCTACCTATATCTATATACATACATATATCACTCGTCCGTCAATAATTCTATAGCCAGTGAAATTATCTAAAATTTAAAAACTATCGATTGAGAGAGAGTGGAAGTAGCTTAGAATCCCTTAACAATACTTTTTCATACAACTAAGGTGGCAAACAAAGTTACAGTCTGCCTGGTAAGCGGTCACCGCAACCTATGGACGCTTAAATGGGGCATCAAAAGCCGACCCGTTAAGAATCTAATAACTTCTTTCTTGAAGAACCCCCATACTGTAGTCCTTAGAGAAAACCTTGGCAGGGAGCTCATTCCACAACCTAAGCTTTCGCGGGAGGAGTTTCTCTCAAACCGCAAAGTACTGTTTATCCTCATTTCTCTTTCGTGCTCCATCGTCAGACCCTGATCATCATATTTGTCTACGACATAGAAACTTTTTGATTGTAAGTTTTGTTTACTTGTCACTTGATTTTGTAAATAATTTTCTTTCTTACAAATTTCAATACATTTATAATTATTCAATTTCATCATTTATTTACAAATCTAGTAGTATCACAGGCAGATTTGTAACAAGCCACCTGAATTATCACATTTATGATTTTATCAAAAATAATTCCTAACATAACTTATAACTAATATTTTCAAAATGTGTGAATACTACTGCCATCTTGTATAATCATTACTGAACTAGTAGTTCAGCCACTAGTCAATAGGAGGCGCTAACCTCAAAATTCCTACCAAGGATTTTAACTGCTAAGGCCAAGCATTCCACATTGAAATTTTGAATTTTGATAAATGCCCTTCTTTTTCCCTGATGATGGAAGAATGTAGAGATTGCAACGCAATTCAAAGATTTTTTTGATGTTATTTAAAGCCAAACTTTCTATTCCTAGTTGTTAATTTTATTTATAGGTTGAGGCGGAACAGGAAAGAAATGTGATTTATTATTCCACTTCAAACTTTTAGTTAGTTTTTCGAACAGTTACAATATTTTGTTAGAATGTCAGGTTTCTTACGCCTTAAACGAATTAAAGTTTTTACTTGAGGCACTTCATATGGTGATGTTTTCCATTGCATTTTATTTATTTATTTATTTATTTAAGGACAACCAACAAAGTATACATAAATTACATATCAATTACATTGGTTCAGGACTAAATTACTTAATGCTACTTTAATTACAGGCTGCCACGACATTCATAGTAAAAAATGCAAAACGAAGACTTAATATACTAAGATACAATAAATACAAAAAATCCAAAAAACACAAAGAAAAACACAAAACGCAAAAAATACAAAACATGCAAAAACACAAAAAAACAATAAGTTAATAGCATTATTATTTTATTTTATTTGTTCCTATAGGAATACAGATAGTAAGGTATATAAGGGAAAAAGCAGAAAAATTATAGTTGTATAGGTGAAAAGAGATCGAGCACTGCGGCTCTGAATTGGCGCAGTGTGCAGAACATACTCGTATCAATTTTATTCGTAGATGAGCGTGATAATTACTATATTGTAATTGTATCTTGTTGATGGTGGAAAAATGCCCTAAATTGGTTCTAGACCTTTTAGCATGAAAAGGCAGGTATCTGGAAGGCCGACACAATTTCAGAGAAACGTTTAACTTTATTTGGCTCAATAGGTGCGGACAATCGATATAGCTATTTACTATTTTGTATAGAAATAAGTGGTCAAGGATCTTTCTGCGACTTTCTAGACTAATGAGCTTAAATTGTTTTAAACGCGAGTTGTAAGAGAGTAAACTTCTCGTCAAGCCACACTGGTATGTCAAATGCCAGAGAGACCGTTTTTGGATCGATTCTAGACGTTTTTTATGAACTTCATAGTAGGGAGTCCGAACTGTGCTGCAGTATTCTAAGCCAGACGTAACTAAAGCGTTGAAAATGGCAATTTTGCTTGAAGCTAGTTTAAAACCTGCAGTTACGTTAAATAAAACCCAGGTAAAATTTATGCAGGTAGGTGTTAGGATGTTATAGTGTTGTGTTAACATTTAATTTTACTTGTTGGTTTGTTCAAGGAAGAATTTAGTGTAGATACCTATATGAAGTGTTGCATGTGGAAGAATAACCTCTATATATAGGTATGATACCACAGAATAACCTCTATATATAGGTATGATATTACAGAATAACCTCTATATATAGGTATGATACCACAGAATAACCTCTATATATAGGTATGATACCACAGAATAACCTCTATATATAGGTATGATATTACAGAATAACCTCTATATATAGGTATGATACCACAGAATAACCTCTATATATAGGTATGATACCACAGAATAACCTCTATATATAGGTATGATACCACAGAATAACCTCTATATATAGGTATGATACCACAGAATAACCTCTATATATAGGTATGATACCACAGAATAACCTCTATATATAGGTATGATACCACAGAATAACCTCTATATATAGGTATGATATTACAGAATAACCTCTATATATAGGTATGATACCACAGAATAACCTCTATATATAGGTATGATACCACAGAATAACCTCTATATATAGGTATGATACCACAGAATAACCTCTATATATAGGTATGATACCACAGACGGATACATAGATACACTACTCCTCTGTTTTCGTGTCGGTGGTTAAAAATAGAAGGCTAAATTTAATTTTTTTGGCAAAGGTTACTTCGGATCCGCATTTATACACAATTAACTAATGTTCTACTCCAATAGAAACGTGACAAACCAAATCTGGGAATTACCTACCCAATAATAAATATCCAAAGTTAGCAAAGCTTGTGTTATAAATATATATATACCAGGCAACGAATACGAATATCTTACATATAATTTTTTTTTGTAAAAGTAATATATATAAAAACATACATACATATGTAAATACACCCTCATGGCAAACACAAATGTTTATCACATAAATGTTTGTCCAGTGCGAGAATCGAACCCACACCGCACTCTGCACAGCAGCTGGCCACACTACCAACTAGCCTGCGAGGGAGTCAGTAAACGGGAGTGATACCTTTAGAACGGGTTAAATCAGTCAATTTCAATAATTTATTTTCAAGGTGATAAAATAATTTAATCATATATCAATTTTGACATCTTTTTGATACGTTATTAAAGTGTAGAAAAATATGTGATTTTTTTTACAAAATGGCGACTCTACAGTATATTTCTTTAAGCGTCTGCTAGGAGGCATCGAAAACTGCTGCAGCTATCAAAATTTTTCTATGTATGTAAAATAAAAAAGGTTTTTTGTTTTCTATTACTAATATATTAAAGGGAAGGATAAACCTAAAAAATAATAAAAAAAATTAAAATTTATATCGGCTGTTTAATCGCCGGTCCAGATTTTTGGCTATTTTTCAACAGATTTGATCCCAAAAAAATATATTTATCAACCCGATATCTTTAAGCTTTTAGGCACATCCTTCCGATAGTACAAATACTATGAAGAAAAACCTCAAAAAATTTGAGTCCAAATCGGTCAATAGCTTTTGAGTTACAGCATAAGCAGTTTTTGAAAATACAGTTTCGAGATAATGGCGTTCCAAGTTTTCATACGGTAAAGTGACTCTGACGTTTTTGACAATAACTTCATTTATATTCAATATTTTGATTTTTCCTTTTAACAGTATATTTTTAACATATCTATTATAAATTCGAATCATGATAAAAAAAAATTAAAAAATTTGAAAATTCTAAAAACAATGTAGATGCAATATCTATAGCCGGAGCTGGCGGCCTGTAAAATTCTACTTAAGAGGTCATTGACGTTAGGAAAACCAAAGAAATTTCTTGAAGACTCACCTCTACGTATGGATATATAGTTTCCACTTCTTTTTCTTTATAATAATCTCCGACATTAAACTTTAATTTGTAAGTTCCTGCGGCCATTGAATCCTTGGAGAAAGGAAACTGAATCCTTCCGTCACCAGAAGTCACGGTGCTGTGCCACTGAATCCAGTTCTCGTCACGTTTCTTGTACAGTTCGACAAACAACCTACTGGCCGGGTTCCCGCTCGAGGTGTCTAGCACGTGCGTCGTTAACACTGGCCTTGACATTTCTTTTTTTAATTCGAAACGACGAAGGTAGGCGTCCGTACAGCTTCGTAGTTTTTGTTTTAATGTTATTCAGTAAGATACCTATTAATTGATGAGGTCAAACGCCTGTGGATCTTGTTATCTCTCTTTGAGATAAGTATTCAATGCTATATTTACACGCGGGCATTCCGATAACTGCCTTTTATCTCGGTTTTGAGCACAGGTTTTGAGGTTTCGATTTTAGCTAGCATAGTGCAAAGTAGGTACTGTAAAATGTCGGGCACCCGATAGGTATTTGGGGGAAGTGGAAGCGATATCTGTGGTTAAGTTTCTTTTATAAGGAAAAAGGAGTTTTTGAAATCTGAACAATTTAATACAAAAATACACAATATGATACCAAAAAAATGTAGGTTTTTACGATTTTGCGAAAATGATTGAGTATACGATAACAGTTGCAATAAATATTGTAATTAATTAATGTGCCCATGATGTCCGATTCCCAGGAGCCTAAGATGAAAAAGTTATGAATTATAATAAAATATATATTAGAAAAGTAAAACATTGTCAGCGATTTAGTTAGTAGAGGGGTGATTAAACATTAAGTTACACCCCTAGCATCGAATCCTGACAAATTTCTCGAACCTTACAGTCGTGAGATTAGTGTTAGGTACGCCCCCAGTACCTCTTTTAGTTAGCGAGCAGCTAATGCAGGTGGAAGATACAGTACCTAGGTGTCGATCGTAAGTACTTACATTAGTAACATTCGAAGTTTCCCACATGGTATCGTACCGCATGCGTCCATAAAACCTACCTACAACGAGAATACTGGTGGCATAATATTTTACCTAACGACCTGGTGGAGCAGGTAGCTCAAGCAAAATGCGCTTTTCACCAATATGTAACCTACATCAAACTAGGTGCCTACCTACCAAAAGTACGTAGGTAGCAGAACCACACTCTGCTATAGTGTTATCTTACGAGTACATTACCATGTTGGTCCTAAATCTATGGTTATCTTTTTTACAGTCTTTTATTGGGTTTCTCAAACTCAACAGTAAATTATTGTCGTGTAAAAAATGGTGGTCCGCGTAACCCTTGGGTTGTATGAAAGGGTCACAGGGATTCCGCTAATAAGGTCCTATGTTCTTAGAAAATTGGCAGTCACCTTTAATTTTTAATCCATTATCCACTCAGCAAGCCAATCTTGTCTAGTAATAGACGAAAAGCTTAGCTTCAAACAACACAAAGATCCAGTTTCCACTAGAGTAAGAAAACTTGTCTACACCTTCAAGCTGCTACGTAACTTACTGGACAAAGAATTGTTCAAGATAGTACTTTCATCTGTTAGGCCGTCATAACGTATTGCATTTCAGTGTGGGGAATGGGGAGTGGGGAGGTGCTGCTAAATCTATTTTGATACAACTACAAAGAGCTCAGCAATATGTACTAAAGGTTAGGAAACGCCGACTTTTTGCTACCTATGAACTGTACAAGGAAGCAGGCGTACGCCAACTTGCGATACTGAAAATTACAGGTTTGGTCCATTCCACTACAACAAATTCAACTCAGCATAACAGCCTCCTGAACAAACGAGTGTTTAGAATACCAATACCCAAAGTGAAAACATCTTTTGCTAAAAATTTTTCTCCCTTCCTGCATTCCTTTGTTTATAACGCGGTCAGTAACGAATGTAATATTAAGCACTTATCTACAAAAGAATCTAAGAAAATAGTATCTAGATGGTTATAGCTGGTGTTACAAGCGTCCTTAGGCCATGGTGACCGCTGACCATCAGGCGGACTGTGTGCTTGTTTGCCACCTTAGTGGTATAAAAAAAAGTTTAGCAGTCTTAGCTACTCCGAAACAGAACACGTTCTGAAAATTTCATCTCTTATGACAAAATTTTATAAATTTATTGATATATACACTCAATCACCCTTACACACATACATACACACATACGCTATTCATTGTTGTTAGTTTAATATTGTGTAGTAATGTAGCGAAACTAAAGTTTATTTATTGCGCGTGCTTAAGCTAAATCTTTAAGGAATAACTAGCCAAGCCAACTAGCGAAAAGCGAACCACGATACAGGCAATGCCGAGTGTGGGACCGCAAGATATTAAATTAAGTAAAATTGTATCTGCTAAATAAATTATTCTTATTCATAGCGCGCGAGTTCCACTCGCACAACAATTTACTAATAATTTAATCCAATCGGTTTACCCTTAGTACGTGAGTCCGACTCTCGCTTGACCAGTATTTTCTTTTTCAGAAACGTGTGCCGTTGTTGTATTTCAAAATAGCTTCACCTGAGTGAGACCATCAGTCGTGGAGGTATATAGCCACTTGAGTGACACCACCAGTCGTGGTGGTATATAGCCACTTGAGTGACACCACTACGCAGTCGTGGAGGTATACAGCCATCGCTATAGCTTCGCCCACGCTTCACCAGATAGTCAGAAGCGCCAACGTGAGAAGGCGTGACCCACATCGCCTTACGACATGCTTTAAAAAGGTGTCATGGGTTTTAAAATAACTTGATTGTCCATTTACTTTGTTACTGTTGAGATAAGGTTTGGTCAGTTTTTTAAGCAAAGGTACAAACATCTTTACTCGATATCAGAGTTTATAGTATTTTTTTTTCAAAATAAATTTTCTCTTTTTACAAACGGCAAACTTTTTTTATTGGTAATTTGGCCGAGATCACAATCCTTTAAAGCCAAGGTTTCGGAATAATAATAATAACCTTTATTTTCAGACTTGTAGGTCCATACAAAAGTATTAGTATTTCTTAAAAACTATGTTAGTATACATAGATATATAATAAAAATACAAACAACTATCTTAGTAAGATTACAGCTATCCCTTACTGAGGCGATGTTACATTTTTAAATGCATCAGTATGCAGTGTCTCAGCCAGGGACAGTAGGGTTTGTCAGCTATACCCTTGAGTATAATGTTGGCGCTGCGCCATACGCGTTGCACCAAGGAGACGCACTACAATGGCGGGGCAGCCTTATTATCATGCGAAAACCATTGTTATACTGTACGCGGAGAGCGTTGTTAGACTTTTGTGTATATTTGACCTGCAGGTTACTCGTGTATAGAGACTAAGAGTAAGATTTGAACTATGTTATCTTAATCTGTTCACTTCCTCGCGCGAACCTGCGTGCCAACATGTTACACCTTGCAGCCAACGCTCTCCGCTCTCTATCTATGTCTATGTTCCTCGCGTGAACCTGCGTGCCAACATGTTACACCTTGCAGCCAACGCTCTCCGCTCTCTATCTATGTCTATGTTCCTCGCGCGAACCTGCGTGCCAACATGTTACACCTTGCAGCCAACGCTCTCCGCTCTCTATCTATGTCTATGTTCCTCGCGCGAACCTGCGTGCCAACATGTTACATCTTGCAGCCAACGCTCTCCTCTCTCTATCTATGTCTATGTCGTCACTAAGATTTTCCGTGACCTAGACCGTGTGCTTGAGACTTAGTATGGCAGCCTCAGTGGATGGTCCGGGTCGAAATCCGAACTGCGCCTGGTGCAGATCGAGATGCTGAGTCAAATGTTCGTCAAGTAAACTATCCAGCACTTTCGCCATTGTGTAACCAAAGATATAGGTCTGTAATTGGACGCATCCGAGGTGTCTCCTGTCTTATTTTTGATTACTGGCACCACAATAGTGTTCATAAGTTCATGTGTGTGTGTGTGTAAATTACGTCCCTCCTTCATATAAGAAAAGCATAAAATCTTTAGAATTTTGCCCTTTTCTAAGATAATTGTAAAATAAGGATATTAGAGTAATTTAACTGCAGTTACTTAACTGGATCATCAAATTCAGATGAAAATATAATAAAATCTACATATCATACTGGAACCTTGCAGCCAAAATGAAATGAGATCTCACCACAAGTTGCGTCGTTATTCTATTACTTTTTTATTTAATTATAATGAAATATTACAATCTGGGTGAGAGCAAAATTTGTATTAGGGGGGCACTGCACGTTTTGGAAATGAGCTCCCTGCCAAGGTTTTCCTTAGAGACTATAGATGACAGAACGGGGTTCTTCAAGATTGGAGTGATGCGACGTATATACTTATATACCATCAAGGTGGCTATCAAGCTTACTGCTAACAGTAATCTGTCCATATGCGTCTTTTATTTGGCTAACAAATCCGTTCTCGCCATCTGATCTATAATAATATCCTTCTAAAATAGAAACAAATATGTACAGCAGCACAGCCCCCGGCGCGTCGTTTTCGTTCGCGGGAGGAAGCACAGTATGTGACATTTGAGTTTGAAAGTGTGAGGGTAAATTTCCGGCCGATGGTAGAAAATATCACGCATTTTTGTAACTTATTTTACGCGGTTCACCCAGAGCTGGATTTTCAATAATCATTAAGCTACTTAGAATACGATGACGAATTTGTTGATTGGCTCTTTGGCGATTTGATAACAAAACAATATAAACGTAAGCGTACTATTAACAATTTTTATTTTAACAGTCTAAGTTGCTCTTAATTTATTTCTGCACCACCGTCAGGACTTATTCTGACGGTTTTCTTTCTCCCCGATTTCTTCTTTATGTAGACGTTTGGAGGCAGCACGTCTTTCCTCGACACCTGATCAAGTACTTGTTCGTCCATTAGTACGTTGGGACCAGGCTTTATAATCTTAGCCTTGAGCGGATCATCGAACAAGTTTGAACTTGGGTCCCCGTGTTTCGTATAATCTATTCGCCAAACTGGAGGATCAACTGGTTCCACTTTATAGTTGATATGATGGTGCTGACTTGTCAGAGTCATATCTGGTATTTCTACGGACATGGACAATTTTTCGGCAGAATAATTTGGTTCTAACTTCTTCAGTTTGTTTGTTTTGTCTTTGTATTTTATCTTATGAGGGTAAAATCTTCGCAAATTCTTTCTACCGTTGTACAACCGACGTTTAGAGTTTTTAATTTTGATCTCTTTTGATTCGCGATCTATCATTTGATGGGCCCTGAGATGTGCTGAAACTTGTGGATTGTTTCTTTTTTGTTTTTTCTTCGTCCAAGTTCTTGCTATTTGTTTAACTCTTATTTCGTTGTCGAGGCCTTTGTTAATTTTTGTGAATTTGACTTCTTCGCTCGGTATCGAAAGAACTATAAAAGGTGAGTTAGTTGTCTTTCCTATTTTTTGCTTCTTTACCTTCATCTGGTCTATCGATTGTTCTATTAAAGCCTTCAACATCCCGTCTTGCATGATCATGTTGCACGGTATGGACGGAAAGTTTTTGCAGAGTATATTTTGCATGAGCTGCATTACCTTTGTTGGTTTCTGACCGAACTCAACAGGAGTCGGAGAACGTTCCTCAACAACAGGGATTGGGTCTTTTTGAAAATGTGTTATCATTTTTTGCATAAGTGCGTTGTTTTTTATAACTTTTGAGTAACATCTTTTTGTTGAGTAAAGTATAGTTATGGTAAATAAAGTTCGTATAAGAAATATCTTCATTTTTAACTTTTACTTCTTAAGGTGACTTGAATGTGTTAAGTCTGAAAAAAATCATTTTTTTATAAAACACGTAATGAATTTTACATAAAACTAATATTAAATAACAACTACTTATTTTTTCGGGGTTTTTTTTTCGATCAAACTTACCTAACCTAACCAAAGACCTTTTAACACGTCAAGATAGATGGACGAAACTACTTCAATAGGGTAGGTATATGCATGTAATTCAAAAGTAGACCATTAATTTTTTCTGTTATCCTTATTGTTATGATGTTGTGCCTACAACAATATGTTTCTGTACATGTAATCCGTTTATTATTATAAATTTTAATTATAGGAAAGCAGAAAAACTCAGAACTGCAAGAAAGGTCAGTTTGATTGTGACGTCAGAGTCTGCTATTACCATGTGCATTTCTTATTGTATTCTTACACTTAGATACAATACAGTACTTATGCATAAGTTTTTGGTCTTTCAATTGGCTTGGTACATTAGTAACAATAACAAAATTATAAGTAGGTATATAACCGAATGGTTATATGGCACTGCGCGGATAAAACACGCGCCCTACTATTTGTCCGGCGGTCGCTATTACCAGCATAGTCACCACGGAGACACAGGAATATAGGTAAAAGCCTAATACCATAGCGTTTTTCAATTAATAACTGTGTATATCGAAAAATCGCACTTACCATTCTTTTTTTTTTCATTCAACACACTTTAAAGTTTATCCTATAAATAAAACACTTTTCAAAGTCTCTTAGTTTAAATAATCCCTTAGAATTTATATCAAAATAGTATGTACACAGTTTGGAGTAGGTAAAACTGAGTTGAGTAGGTAGGGGACCACTAAACAGAGTTATTTGATCGCAGCGCGTTACCGTCGCCGTTACCGTGACCGCAGGAAAGACTTTTTGTTGTGGACTTGAGTGTTGTTGTAGAGCCTGGTGTTGTTTGTAAATTGAGCGGTTTTATATTTCCTTAGCGGCTGATGTTTTGGGCCAATGTTGTGGTTAAGCTCAGCAAAACCACGTGACAATTGAATTAATACGTGAGAAGCGAATGCAACAGAATCAAAAGAAGTAGGTAAATGAATTCATTAGGTTGTTCGTACTCCCTCGGTACGTACGTGTACACACACTTACAGTAGTTTTAGCATGTTGGTGTTAGGTAAATGGGTACTACTTACTGTGGTTTTAGTCAAACGTTTGTGTGTGCGCTCCTTCACTGCTTTTTGCGTATTCGGACACCACATTTCCTGTTTTTGTTACTTTAGAAGCATAAGTTGTTCTTATTCATAGCACATTTATGTTTGCGATTTGATTATTTTATGCAATAATAACAACTAGGAAATGGCAAGTCATGATTACATATATACCTACAGATAGCACTGCATGTAACATAATAATAATAATATACTTTATTGCACATAATATAACAAAAACAATAGGAACATAGAAAAAAAATACAAATGGCGATCTTATCACTATGAAGCGATCTCTCCCAGATAACCTTTGTGTAAAGGATTTAAAATAAAAACATAATAAAAGGTAATGTGTGCATTAAAAATAAGGTAGATAATAATGATAATCAATCGTACATCTTTAACAAAATTTATGTAAAAAGATAATATTAAATACGAAATATATATTTAAGATAATATTAGATACAATTACATAATACTATACATAAATAAATAATTATTTAAGAATATATATAAATATATATAAACTAATACATATATATATATTCATACATATTCATACAGAGATAAATAATCAATAATATATATGGGTATTAGAAATATGGCTATGAAGTGGTATATCAGCTTTTATTTTAGCTTTGGAGTTTTTAACAACAGGTTTGTAGAATCACGTATAAAAGGAGCACCAATGAACTCAAAATATTCTTTTAAATATGATGGTGTTTTTGGATTGAACAGGACATTATAAAGAAGAAATAGGACATGAGTATTCCGGCGAAGTCGAATTGGGAGCCACTTAAGCTTTGTTCGGAATTCGGATATGTGATCATACTTTCGTAGACCAAATATAAATCTTATGCATAAATTTTGAAGACGCTCAAGTTTATTAAGCTGCTCCTCAGTGAGATCAAGATAACTAGCATCTGCATAGTCGAGAATAGGAAGAAGTAGTGATTGAGCAAGTGTAATTTTAGTGGGAATGGGTAGGAAGTTACGTAATCTACCCAAAGATTTCGCTGCAACAAATATTTTTTTGCTGATTTCTTTAACTTGTGGACCCCACGATAGTGTTTCGTCTAAGAGTATACCCAAGGTTTTTACAGTATCATTATATGGAACAGGCACTTTACTTACATAGACTAATGGTAGTTGTTGTCTATGGATTTTGGCGATAAGTCTCTTACTCCCCACGATAATGACTTGTGATTTATTTGGGTTTACAACTAGGCCATGAGACTCACTCCAGTCAACAATGCGAGAGAGGTCCTGATTAAGTACCGCAATAGCACTTGACAACCCATCGATGGAAGCTTGCGAGTATATTTGAAGATCGTCTGCATAAAGATGGTAGAGAGAAGATATATGAGATGTAATTAGATTGATGAAAATAGCAAAGAGAAGTGGTGACATCACGCCACCTTGCGGAACGCCAGCAGTGGTGTTGCAGTAGGCAGAGAATGAATCATCAACCTTAATGCGTTGTCGGCGTCCCCGCAAGTAACTATGAAACCAATCGATAACTGTTGGAGATATGTTAAGAGAACGAAGTATAGTTAGCAAAATATCAAGGTCGACCGTGCCAAAAGCATTGCTAAAATCTAGTAATGTAATGGTAATATGGTTAATTATCTCAGCCTGAAGACGTCTACTGCTGTACGCATGCCTCCCCATATGTTACCACAAAGGCGGTCCAGTGGTTTTCCGTGGATTTAGCTACTAAAAACAACTACTGGTTTGGTTCTGTCAGTAATCGCCGCGCTTGCCATACCTAGAGGAAAGCGTTACACACACGTACACATGCGTTACGTATGTCTCGCTAAGCTCAGTCAGTAAGTTAAAATTAGTAGTTTTTGTGAAGATTTTACATTTATTCCATATCCGATCGACAACTAGAGAACTTTGTACATCTCGATTAAAAAATGTCATATATCATAAGATATCAACTCGACTGCGGCGAACTGCTGCAGAAGTTTTATATTAGAATACCTGTTAGATATCGGCGGGAACCCGTTTAATTATTTACACAGCCACAAACAGTAATGGGGTCAAACTTTACTGTGGCACTATTGATAAGGCTCTCAAATCAGTAGGTACAGTCAAACCAAAGATATTAACACTGACAACCTTTTTAAATACCGTAATTTTATTTTTTTTGTTTTTGGTAGGTACATAGGCATGCAAAGGGCAAGTATACTGATTTACAAAAGATTTTATTACGGTTTATCTCTAAACTTAATGTACTAACCATATACAAGTGTTTTTTTTTCAGATATAATAATAGTCTTTATAGTGGATTCTTGTTACTAATTTGTAAACTGTTTCGTAGTTCCGACGACACACACTAGCTCCTCACTGAAAATCAGTGCTGTGGGTTACTACTGCAGCTTTATTAGTATAAAGTATAAAGTGAGGT
This sequence comes from Apoda limacodes, assembly GCA_946406115.1. Lineage (NCBI taxonomy): Eukaryota > Metazoa > Arthropoda > Insecta > Lepidoptera > Limacodidae > Apoda > Apoda limacodes. Next base: position 20,025,122 of record OX291563.1, on the reverse strand, counting down.
TGAGGCAATAAATGCGTATCTATTCTAATTTTTTTTTCTTTGATTATTTTTTTGCATCGGTTTTAATTTTTCTTGTGTTGTATTTTTAATTTAATTTAGGTCGAGTTAAAATAAAGATTCGATTTTTTTTTAATTTTATAATTTAATTTCTGTCCTTGTTTAATTTAGATAGTAGGTTTTGAATAAGAACAAATAAAAAAAAATCTAACAAATTTTAAGCTAATTCTACTAACAAAAATCAGTTATTGAACTATTGTTATTATTTTTTATTATTTTAATTAAGAATCGGAAAAATTTGCCATTGATTTTAAAGCTGTGTTTACCTACAAATGGTTGTTTTAAGTAATATTCTTTTATGAAATGTTAGTCATAATTTAACAACTGTTGGTAAAAAATAAATAAATAAGTTGGTATATTTGTGACGTAAAATGTCGCTTGATGACAAATTTCATGATTCTAGGACAACAGGAAGTACCTATAGGTTATGATTTATAGGAACCATAGACCTTACTATTTGATATTGACTTCAACTTGATACCTTCACGAAGTGTTGAGGAAAAGGGTCTTGTACTACTGTAATTAGTTTTGAAAAAATTGAAAATTGTTTTAAATGTTTTAACAACACCAGCGGTATCCAACTGGTTTTAATCCAAGGGCTTCTTTGAAAGTCTTGCCGTGCTTCGCGGTAGTTTTGCGACCCAAAGAAAACTCCATGTAGGTACGTAAAATACCTACGCACATTTTATTATGATAAAAATAACCAAAATCAATTCCAATAACAATTATTCAAGTAGATTTCTATCGAATTCAAATTGTCAATACAATCTAAAGTTTGTTTAGATTCTAAACAATGTTAATTTCTGCGAAAAAGATCTGACAAGAAACTCAGAAATCAATTAACACTAGCTTTTGCCAGCGGCTCCGCCCGCGCTAAGTTGGCTATTGGCGTGGAATTTCTACGGCAGCTACTTGAGTAGGTATAGTATAAGAAAGTTTGCTATATAAAGCTATAGTTCGTCCACGTCGAATTTGTTTGTGGTTATTTCTGCAGGCTTTTGTGATAAAAAGTCTTTTTCCTTCTTCGTCAGTTCAACTACCTGTCTCATTTAATACTACTTTTCGACTACCTATGTTTGCGGGCGCCTAAAATATCGATAGCGAGCTACCAGATGCCCGTGAACTGCTTCCGACGCACTACCGGTTGGATATTGTTATACTACACTTTATTATAGTATACCTATAGGCTTTTTATTACATTATATTATATGGATTATGGGAGTTTAGGTAAATTTCTGTTTTTCGCTAGTAGGCAATAGATGGCGGTAGTATAGTGTTGTATATAAGTACTATTTTTGGTAAAGCTCTATCTATTGGTGAGTAGTAATAATCACGGTATAATATTGTTATACATTGAACAAGTTTTAGTTCTATTTATTTACACTAGATAGCGTTGTAACGTTTTTAAAAGTGTTATGGTTGTGTATTCAAGGAATGGTCGGATCTTTTACCATTGCTATAAGCGATTAATTACATATCAAAAATTTCATAATTCCTAAAATTTTTTGAAAAGGCAATTTTGTTCTGAAGTTGCCTTTCCCCAAATTTGTAGTGAATCCGTGTTGCAAGATATAAGGATAAATTCGTAAGACTATGGATAAAATCCTTGCATACAGTAATAATCACGGTATAATATTGTTGTACATTGAACAGGTTGTAGTTCTATTTATTTACACTAGATAGCGTTGTAACGTTTTTAAAAGTGTTATGGTTGTGTATTCAAGGAATGGTTGGATCTTTTACCATTGCTGTAAGCGATTAATTACATATCAAAAATTTCATAATTCCTAAAATTTTTTGAAAAGGCAATTTTGTTCTGAAATTGCCTTTGCCCAAATTTGTAGTGAATCCGTGTTGCAAGATATAAGGATAAATTCGTAAGACTATGGATAAAATCCTTGCATACAGTAATAATCACGGTATAATATTGTTGTACATTGAACAGGTTGTAGTTCTATTTATTTACACTAGATAGCGTTGTAACGTTTTTAAAAGTGTTATGGTTGTGTATTCAAGGAATGGTCGGATCTTTTACCATTGCTGTAAGCGATTAGTGTTACATATCAAGAATTTCATAATTCCTAAAATTTTTTGAAAAGGCAATTTTGTTCTGAAATTGCCTTTCCCCAAATTTGTAGTGAATCCGTGTTGCAAGATATAAGGATAAATTCGTAAGACTATGGATAAAATCCTTGCATACGGAAATTGTCACTAGTCTAGTACCAAATTTATACAACTAAAAATGCAGAATAGATTTTCTGCTTAAAACTAAATACAATTCTATGAATAAATTCATGGTTGGTTGGTCTGTTTCTCAGAATTTGTTACATTCAGCTTGCGCAGCGATCTTACTTTAAAATATTGGTGAATATTGGCTTCTCTGCGCCCAGTCATTGAAAAATAATATTCAATGGAGTAGCACCCCTTTATACACAAATTAAATAAAAAAGTCAGCAGAAAAAAAAATATACTGAAATACTAGCGTTAGGTTAAGGTATTTTTTTTCCCGAGCGAAGCTAGAGCACCACACAGAGAGGTGTGTTTAATACATAGCAGTAAATATTAAAAAAATTGGAAAATCGAACCATACAAAAAAATATCGCCAATACTGTATTCCATACGGTTATATACCAAGTGGGCCAAAGGTCACGACGGGGCTAAAAATATAATTTATGATATTTGAACTGACATTTAGTATTATTTTGTATTTACAAATTATAAAATACATTTTGGTGATTCATGATCCAACGAACCAAAATCGTAGAATTTTATTTTGAACATTGTCGGTCAATTATTGAAACTGAACGAGCATTTCGCCGCCATTTCCACTAAAGTAACGTAACTCTCCCTCAGAGTACATGATTCGATGGTTGATGGCACGTTTTCAGTAGAGAGGTTCAGTAGTGGATCTCCCACTTGACAGTTGACAGTCCAGAGATGCGCTGTGGTTCCAACAAGATGGAGCATACGGCTCGAACCACAATGGCGATTCTAAGGCAGACTTTCGGCGAGCGTTTTATTTCGAGATTCATCAACAATTCACTGGCCCGCTCGCTCCCCGGATTTAATCAAATTTATTTAGTAGGAAGCTACATTATTCCTGAGTGACATACCTAGGCTATATTTAATTGTGATTAATAAATCTATATATTATATAAAAGAGTAAACTGACTGACTGACTCATATATCAACGCACTACTGGGTCTAGAAATTTGAAATATTGCACAAGAGATTTTGTTATTATTTAGACGAGCACTAAGAAAGCATTTTGCGAAAATCATCCTCAGGGGTTGAAGTTTGTATAAATCATCTCCTAAAGGGCAACATAGGGGATGATAATTATATCTATTTAATATTTTATTATTTCAAACATATATATGCAACTGGTACGGCGCGGCTAAGGGGTAGAAATGAAAACCTATTTGAACCTTAACCTTGTTATTGTATTAGTTTGTTATTTCATAAATGTGGCGCAGTGTGCGTGTCAAGTCTAGGTTAGTGGTCAAAGACGCAGCTGTTGTGCTAAATGGAAAATGCAGACAAGGAAGGCCGACTCTAAGTAAATGCCGGGAATAGGTATGTACGTAAAGTTAGCAGAACAACTATCGCAAATCGAAATGATATAAGTTGGGTAATTTGCCGTGATTTATCCGTGAAAAAATAAAATTTGCCGCTTTAATATTTCTTGAGTTACAGAGTTTTCTGGTAACTTTATGTAAAGTTAGCAGAACGAAAAGTTAGTTTTTTTGGTTCACGGATAAATCACGGCAAATTATGGGCAAATTACGTAACTTATTTAATTTCGATTTGCGATAGTTGTTCTGCTAACTTTACGTACATGGTGTAAAAGGAAAGAGAAGATAAATGTGGCGCAGAGGAAGTTGCGCGGGACATTATTTTATTGTTACCAATATAAGTCAGCGATTATGCTTTGGACATTTATAACACATTAGTTGCTTTGTAAAAAGATACGTATTATTTGTCGGGTCAATTTTATGCTTTGCCAAAAAAAAAATAGGATTTAGGGTAATAAGGCAATAATCAATAATAAAACTACGCCAGCCTGTTTTTTACCTGTTACCGCTTAAGGATTTAAGCCGATCAACTAGATAAGGACAAGATATAAAAAACTTGTTATTAAAATATAATAACGCAATGTCGTAGGTACGTCCGAACGTAAGCTGGACGCATTAATTTCTTTTTTAAAATAATATCTGTGTCCCAATTTTGAGATTTGTTATAAAAAGAAATTTTACTGTTGTAGTGATTGACTTACTAACAAAGTAGGTAACCTCATAGATTAATAGTACATTGTTCACAAACGGATTAAAAAGACCTATAGGATGCTATAGAATTAAGTATGAATGAGTTTGATTCCCAAGGTAAATACTCTGCTTTTTACTTCAAAAACCATAAAAAAACCTGAAATATACCATATTTTTATTCAGTATATTTTAGGATTTTTTTTATTTATTTATTTCTCTCGTTACAGGTTTTTCTTCCGATGCGATAGTGTAGCTAAATACTTTATCTTTGGTTTTATATAATTTATAATAAAAGTATTACATATAAAAAAAAATCATATTACTAATAATAAAAATCTAGTGAAAAAGTTCCCTTCTTACCCTCAGTTCGTTATATCCTACTGTGCTCAAGACAAAAAGAGTTGGATACATTAGTAGACACATAGCATACACTCCATATTTTCTCTTGCATAAATTTTTTTTTTACAAAATTGCTCATAAAACAGCCTACAGCACCGTATTTGTCATTACCCCACAAGTGCCTTTTACTTTACAATTTTTTTTATTTTTAGCAAGAAGAGAGCCTGTGAATTAAATACTTACTTTTGGAAAAATAAATTTAACGTGTTGCTTAGTTGCTCAGTTACAGGACGCATAGGTAAACCAAATTAAAATGGATATAATATAAAAATAATCAGTCTATATAAATGACAAACATCATTGGGACTCAAGTTGCTCAGTTACAGGACGCATAGGTAAACCAAATTAAAATGGATATAATATAAAAAAATTCAGACTATATAAATGACAAACATCCATGGGACTCAAGTTGCTCAGTTACAGGACGCATAGGTAAACCAAATTAAAAATGGATATAATATAAAAAAATTCAGACTATATAAATGATAAACATCTATGGGACTCAAGTTGCTCAGTTACAGGACGCATAGGTAAACCAAATTAAAATGGATATAATATAAAAAAATTCATACTATATAAATGACAAACATCCATGGGACTCAAATTGCTCAGTTACAGGACGCATAGGTAAACCAAATTAAAATGGATATAATATAAAAAAAATCAGTCTATATAAATGACAAACATCATTGGGACTCAAGTTCCTCAGTTACAGGACGCATAGGTAAACCAAATTAAAATGGATATAATTAAAAAAAAAATCAGACTATATAAATGACAAACATCCATGGGACTCAAGTTGCTCAGTTACAGGACGCATAGGTAAACCAAATTAAAATGGATATAATATAAACAAATTTGGACTATATAAATGACAAACATCCATGGGACTCAAGTTGCTCAGTTACAGGACGCATAGGTAAACCAAATTAAAATGGATATAATATAAAAAAATTCATACTATATAAATGACAAACATCCATGGGACTCAAATTGCTCAGTTACAGGACGCATAGGTAAACCAAATTAAAATGGATATAATATAAAAAAATTCAGAGTATATAAATGACAAACATCCATGGGACTCAAGTTGCTCAGTTACAGGACGCATAGGTAAACCAAATTAAAATGGATAGAATATAAAAAAAATCGGACTATATAAATGACAAACATCCATGGGACTCAAGTTGCTCAATTACAGGACGCATAGGTAAACCAAATTAAAATGGATATAATATAAAAAAAATCAGTCTATATAAATGACAAACATCATTGGGACTCAAGTTGCTCAGTTACAGGACGCATAGGTAAACCAAATTAAAATGGATATAATATAAAATTGGCCAACATAGACCCCGAGAGTGAACTAATTAATTAATAATTAATAAAAAGTCATACCAGAGAAAATATTGATAAAAATTCTATCACGGCGATGTTAAAACCACACGCAACAAGTTCACAAACTTTGGAAAATTGTAGTAGTCTATTTATGCACTCATGATATAGTCATATTAGCCATTGGGTCGATGATACAATCCATATTCACTGTATTCAGGATTTTGTAACACCTAAAGTAAACTAAAAGAATATCATTAAGTGTTTGTAATTTGTACCTATTCAGTCTAATCCATACCCAAATCAAAAATTATTAAATTCAAAAATTACGATACTTACAAAAAATTATAGCAATTGCACTTTTATACAACCGACTAATATTAGCGCTGCAGGAAATCATCAAAGTATTCATAGATATTCTAAATTACACAATCAATTTATCAAAATCTTTGACATTAAATATAGAAATAAATTAGCTACAATACAAAAAAACTACATTGACTTCCGCTCAGACTTGCTAAGTAATGACAATAACTGCAATTAAAATAATAATAACTATTTACAAAAAGGCACCATTCCTTACTACTTTAATAAAATGAATCAAAAACCAATAACTTGTAAAAAAACAATATTAAATAATTCAAAAACTATTTCTTTTTTAGTGAATTAAAATAAATTAACAGTATTTCACCAATATATCGCCGGAATTTTATATGTCAGATTATTTGAACAAAACAACACTGGAAAATTTTAAAGAAAGAGATTGGGGAAAAAAGTAATTATATATTTATCGGAGACTTTTATAAAACAAGGTTCTGAATCTAACCTAAAGATATTTGATTCTAAATTAGCATTATATTATTCCAGAACTGACCAAAGTCGCGGTGTTACATGCATTCAAATAAAACTTGAAATTTATTTTTTTATTTACTTAGATGTCGAAGTCCTGTAAATACCCATTACAATTAGGTTTTTATGTTATTATGCTGTCAGATATAAATACCTTTTTAAAAGATTTTGACCAACTTCTTAAATAAAAAACTAACATCAAAAATTGATCGAGACATTAGGTATATTATGTGGAGATTGGAATCAAAAGAACTACTCTCCGTTTTAGTGAACTGTGGTATGATTTCTCATATTACACTTCCAACTAGAAAAAACGCCTGTTTAGATCTGATAACTAGTAACTTGACAGTAGGTATCCGGCTTTATCTAACCACAAAACTGGGCAAAGTGCCTCCTTCCAAAATGATACTAAAGTGAAATATAAAATTTGTTCCCATAGGTTTGAAAAAAGACGAGATATGAGTGATTACAATGTTTATTATTTAAGGTCATAGAATGCATATCAGCTTTATCATTAAAAGAAACTTTTTTAGAACAAAATATAGAGAAAGCTTTTAATAACTTTCATTATGTCTTAACCTTAGGTTTTATAACTTATGTTTCCCATTTGTAAAAGTAAAAACTATAAATTAAAAAACCAAAAATAAATGGTTTATTAAAGGTCTGAAAAAATGCTGTATTAACAAAAGACTCTTATATCTTAAATGCAGTCTGTACATCAAATAAAAGACAAAAAAAAAAATACACTAAAAATGCATGACACAATCACAAAAACACTTAAACCAACAATATATTTCACAAAGCAAAAATATAAATGAAGCATCTTGAGATTGAGATATCATTAAAGACTAATAAAACAACCAATGTACCTAATAAAACAACCAACAAAGAAATAAATTGTATAGGTAAAAAGTAACATAATATGTATAATAATGCGAAAGACATAAGCCAAATGTTCAATAATAATTTTATAAATTTGACAAATTCGAATACTGACAAAACAAACAAATCAAATTTGACAAAACAATATAAATTCCTTGTAAACAGAACTCTCTTTTCCGAACGGTTGTAACAAAACATGACATTTATAAAATAATAAAAACATTAAAAAATTCTAAGTCCACGGGATAGGATGGCATAAAAACCGAATTACTGAAACAAGTTGCCATATATGTTAAAGCTCCATTAACCCATATAATAAATCTCTCATTAATAGAAGGCAAGTCTCCGTCAAGACTAACAAAATCTTTTATTACCTCTCTTCACAAAAAGGGCTACACAGAAAATATGAGTAATTATAGACCCATTACTATAATATCAATTAGGTATATTAGAAATATTAGAAAAAGTAATGTTTCAAAAAATATTTAATTTTACCACTAAACATAACATTCTAAAAAAAGAACAATATTCTGGCAAAAAAATAAATAATAATAATAATAATTATTATTATTACCAACATTGGGATCCAGAAGTACGAGATGTACGGAAACAAAATGTATATCTAAAATTATATTTGAATTTCCATCTACACTGAATTTTGCTTATTTTCAGAAGAAGTCCCAGAAAAAAAGGAAATAAAACTAAGCAATAATTACGTGCATCGATTTATTTGTTAGCCGCCATTGTGGTTGACAATTGAAATGTAATGGCCGCTGGTTACTCGCACCGTGAAATCACAGCGAGACTAAGGTAAACCGTGCGACGGTAAACATTAATTATTTCCGGTTAATTATCATAGTTTCATCATAGAAATCTATTTAAGATATAGTAGGCTGAATAAGTAAATAATCGATCGCTGTTGCAATACAAACAAATTTCTTCAATTATATTGATTTTCATTTGAAGGATTTTTAAGAAGCGGATTGACAGTGAGAGGAGAGCCGAAAAGTAAACAAAAAAAAATTGTCAACAAATGGTAGTTACACTGGGTAAAGGCAGAAGCTAGTACAACAGAGACACTTTGATTAATCCTTGATTAAAACTTGTTTGTAACATTTTTTAAAAAAATAATACACGTAGATTATTAACATAAAATAGAAATAATCTTTTACTAAGCTAGCAATGCGTAAGTACAAGGTCTGCGTATAATTATTGTCTTACTTATTCATACAACACAAAAACACTGGCTGGTATAAATCGCGCCACGTAAGTTAAACCTGCGCAGTAACATATTTTTGGTTCGTTAGTAAGTACATTTGTCCGTACTGTACCTGCGCAGACGGCCGCCATTTTAGTTCAACTTACGTGGCGCGAACTATAGGTTTATGGCACTTGAAAAATTTTGCGCGTTAAAAAACAGCGAGAAAGCAAGATTATTTAAATTGACTTGAATAGGTTTCCGGCTGTGTTTTGTTCACAATCTAATACTAATTGTATTCTTTTTGCTATCGTTAAAATCCAAAGAAATACCTACATTTACCATTTTGTCTGTTACCGAACTTACACGAGACCTGGTATTGTGTTTATTAAAAAGAAACATTTTTTATAACAATTATCGATCAACATTAGTAAATTGTTTTTTGGCGATTAGTCAACATTCAATATCCTCTTTCAGAATGAATATTCATTCCGCGTTGGCTGAGTGGGTAGCTAGTAGCTATACAGGTATTATAATCAATACGCGTTGGCTGAGTGGGTAGCTAGTAGCTATACAGGTATTATAATCCATACGCGTTGGCTGAGTGTGTAGCTAGTAGCTATACAGGTATTATAATCAATACGCGTTAGCTGAGTGGGTAGCTAGTAGCTATACAGGTATTAAAATCAATACGCGTTGGCTGAGTGGGTAGCTAGTAGCTATACAGGTATTATAATCAATACGCGTTAGCTGAGTGGGTGGATAGCTAGTAGCTATACAGGTATTATAATCAATACGCGTTGGCTGAGTGGGTAGCTAGTAGCTATACAGGTATTATAATCAATACGCGTTGGCTGAGTGGGTAGCTAGTAGCTATACAGGTATTATAATCAATACGCGTTAGCTGAGTGGGTAGCTAGTAGCTATACAGGTATTATAATCAATACGCGTTGGCTGAGTGGGTAGCTAGTAGCTATACAGGTATTATAATCAATACGCGTTAGCTGAGTGGGTGGGTAGCTAGTAGCTATACAGGTATTATAATCAATACTCGTTGGCTGAGTGGGTAGCTAGTAGCTATACAGGTATTATATTTAATCTGCGTTGGCTGAGTGGGTAGCTAGTAGCTATACAGGTATTATAATCAATACGCGTTGGCTGAGTGGGTAGCTAGTAGCTATACAGGTATTATATTTAATCTGCGTTGGCTGAGTGGGTAGCTAGTAGCTATACAGGTATTATAATCAATACGCGTTAGCTGAGTGGGTAGCTAGTAGCTATACAGGTATTATAATCAATACGCGTTAGCTGAGTGGGTAGCTAGTAGCTATACAGGTATTATAATCAATACGCGTTAGCTGAGTGGGTGGGTAGCTAGTAGCTATACAGGTATTATAATCAATACGCGTTGGCTGAGTGGGTAGCTAGTAGCTATACAGGTATTATAATCAATACGCGTAAGCTCAGTGGGTAGCTAGTAGCTATATAAGTATTATATTTCATTGTCACTGTTTTAACAGTTTTAATCTTATGTTCGAATGCATACTAATGCTAAATAACACTTTTTTATTTGATTTAATTTAATTTACAAACATTTAGTTTTTTACTCAGTAACATTATCGTTAATGTCTGATTCAGAATATAATGGAAACAGTTTTTAATATATTTGTTGTAAAAAATATTTTCTCATTTACACAAAAAAAACTTACCTGATATTTTCATGTTAGCAACTTGAGTAAAAATGAATATAAAGAAGACCTGGAACTTGTAGATACTTTCTGTTTTTATAATGTAACATAAAAGGTTGGAAGCTTTAATACGACGTCAAAGTTGTTTCTGTACATTGTATTTCATTAGTGGGGAAAACGTCCATACAAATCTTGCCCACCTCTTTTTTAGGGTTTCGTAGTCAATAAGGAACCCTTATAGTTTCGCCATGTCCGTCCGTCCGTCTGACTGGACGCGGCTTAGTTTAAAAACTTCTAATACGAGAAAGCTGCAATTTGTCAGGGATATACACATTGATCAAGCTGACAAAGTGGTAGAATAGAATCTTTGAAAAAAATTTTTTTCCTCTGCACGTGAAGTGGGGACGTGATTTCATTTTCTTGTCTTCCCCATCGTGTGGGGTAGGATAGGAATTTCAAAAACATTGGCGGTATGCGAAGATCATTTTTTGATTTAGGGCTCCATTTCCGAAACATTTAGCTTTAAAGTACTAATTTTTGTTAGAGTCAAGTTTCCCCCCCTTCTACCAGCGAAAGTATAGTATTTGGAAATGTAAACAAAATTACGGTGGTAGTGCGTATAATGAATTTAAAAGGAAAACTATTACGGGTAACTACACTTTACTAGTAGTAACGAGTAATAGTCGACCAAGTTATAAAATGTACTTGGAAAAGTGAAATTTTCGTACAAATTCCATTAAAAGTTACTTATATGAAGTAGGTACATCTGTAAACAGGTATAAAATATAAGTAAATGAACGATAAATAATTATAGAAAAATAAAATAATAACATTCTAAAGACTATTTTTTTCTTAAATCGATAACAATAGTTACGTTCAAATGATCGAATCGAGCGTGTGACAGACAGCTGCACTCATATTTAATAGTATGGAATCCTTCGTGCGCGAGTCCGACTCGCACTTGGCCGATTTTTATTTAAAACATTGATGATTGTATGTGATTTTTTTTTGTCAATTTGTACTAGTTATGTTGTCAACCCAATGTTTTTTTTAAAAGAGTAACTATCGAGATTCTTGCCGAATTCTCCTCGCTAGAAATCCACATTGTCAACCGGATTTCAAAATAGTATTTAATAACTTTAACAATTTTAAATCTAATTTGAATAAAATAATTGACTTTGACTTTGAAAACAGTCGTATGACACACTGCTCAATACACAATGCAAAGGGTTTAATTACGCCCTCGCGTTTTCTTAATTCGCTTGGATTATGAAGAAAAATTGCTGTTACAGGTTTTTTATGTTTCCGACTCGACTATTGTTTTTAATTTATTTCGACAAGATTCCATCCCATTCTAAACGCGTGATTATAACACAAAAACCAGATCGGTCAGTACTTATATTTTAATTTATTTTTAAAGTATTCTAATTTACCTAACAAATCAAAGTCCAGTAGGACTTACAAAGGAACATTAATGCTGTTTATTGATTCTGGAAACTAACTTTTATGTTAAACAAAAAACAATATTCGATAACAAAAAATATTCTACTACTTAACCAAATTAGAACTCAAACAAATTCAGCCCCTCGTTGGTCATAAGTACCCCTCGTAAAGGGTTAATATACTGTACTAGTCGCTGACGCGGCGTCACTTCTCTACGTCACCCGCAGTCGCTGGACAGAGAAAAAAAAACATCGAATAATAGCGCAGCAACAGGGTTATCACCCCATAAATAAAAATTCTGATAATATTTCTGTTCTTCCACGACATATTTGTAATTTTTTTAATGTCAAATATGCATACGTACATAAGATATGTGTATTTTATACTTTTTAAGTAAGGCCTGACCAATTAGATTTAAGAACAAGTGTTTCTACGCTTTTTATTTTTTAAAAACATTTATTTTAATTCACTTATAAACTTAATAAAGATAAATATCAAATTCTAATATCTAAAAAAAATACTTACTCGTGGCAACCCTGAGGACTACGGACGATCGGTCTTTGTTTTTGTTGGTCAGCGGAACAAGGGAGAAAGAATTGTGAGGATCCAAAACTTAACATTTAGAAAACCCTTAAAGTTTTTTTTTTGTATTTTATCTCGTTATGTGGGATCTTTTTTTATCCAAGAACAGTATTTGCATCTATAATAAAGGTATTTAAGTCACAAAACCTAATATACCTTAGATCTTAACTTCAAAATTACATTGACATTAGGGGTACCTACCTACCCCTTCAAAGTCAAAGTCAAAGTTAAAGTCAATTATATTATCAATAAGGTTATTACAAACACTTTTACTTAAAAGTTACTTCAAAGTTATGCAATACTATTTTTTGAAATCCATAGGCTACGGTGACCGCTTACCAGGCGGACCGTTAGCTTGTTTGCCACTTTAAAAAAATATTGTAGTGTATGACTCATGTTTGGTGAACTGTGCTTTTGACATCCAAGGGTCCGTATAAAGGTTATGTCAATGATACTTGATAATTTTTGTTAAGTTACAGAAAGTCCAGGGCTGTAGCTAGAGTTGAAGGTAAGGCAGCGGTGGTTTCATGCATGGGTACGGCGCAAGTAATTTTTCTATCTATCATTATTTTACCTGCTTGTGAGCGTGAGTAATTAAGGTAGAAGGTAATAGGAAGGTAAAGGTAAAAACAAGCGCCAAATAGTATTAATTGATAGTACGGGAAAACAATTTTTATATACTATACCTTAGTTTATGGTACTTTTAAGGTAGGGCATTAGTATTTCAAGGTAGGACATTGCCCCACAACGCCCCCCCTTAGCTACAGCCCTGATAACGTCTATTCGATCATTATACGAATGAATGTTTTATAATTTCCGCCTGTTTCGCGTCATATGCGCGTTAACATTATTGTTATAGAACCAAAACGGTCGAATAAAACGTTGTCTCAATCATTACACGACCAAATTTTGTTACTTTTGTAGTGTGGGCTGTCCTAATCTTTATTAGTATCTACCTTTGTCGTATTTTCAACAGTCAGCTCACCTAAACATATTTTTAACAGCTATATTAGAATGAAGACACGTTATTGCATTTGTATTTGACAGCAAACTATTAAGTTTTTTGCCAAATCTCCAAAATATGTCGGTGCACGTTTACTGCGAAAACAAATGACGTCAGTAAAACATTCAAACGGCGGCGAATGGTCGGACGTGTCGGTCGGTTTGTCTCGTCATGACGTTCAGTAACCGGTGACCGGTGACCGGCTGACAGAATGGCTGCAGTATGTCAAAGTTCGGTCGCGTTTACGCTGAATGTTATCAACGCATGGATGTGCCGAGTTTTAAATTCCAACCCTTAAAATTTTAAGGAGGTTTCTTCTGCTAGAAGCGGCTCATGACAATTTTTAAATGGGTGTTCACTAAAAATAAAAAAAAAGAGGAAAATGCTAACCTTTCATTATTCTATTTATAAATAAAATTCATTCGCCTCTTTAAATTTATAAACAAAGAAAATAATATTTGGATATTAATTCTTAAGTAATATACAGAATGATTTTGTCAAATAGCTACTAATTTTTATATACTATATAGGGCGCGTCTTTTTTCGTAAATAATAACATATCGGAATTGATTTAAATGTTATCAAATATGATAATAACTACACTGACAGGTAAGAACTTGTTTGTCTCTATGCTGCGTATTGGTTTTATTCAGTTTCTTTTTAAATTTGATACTGCATACGGAGGCAAGATGGGGTAAGAAGGCAAGCGGCATACAAATTTCTAATTTTACTCTTTATTTTGTTCTAGAATGGTGAGAAATAAAAAAAAAAACAAGTAGAGATTGGTCACAAGAAAGTATGAAAGATGCTGTGGAAAATGTGGTTAAAGGCAAAGTGGGCTACAGTTTAGCAGCAAAATCATTTTCTGTTCTACATATAAGTTATATAACTTCAGAAAGAAAGTGAAGCTTGGTCGAGGAAGTTCAGAAAAGAATGATCCAATGAAATTTAAATTTAAGGATAAGTTAGGCCCAAAAGAGCGAGTTTTTACTGATAATAAAGATGAAGAGCTATGTAAATACATAATAGATATGGAGAGCAGGCTTTATGGACTGACAATGAAAGACTTAACTTTATCCGTTTAACAATGAAAAAGAAGAAGCCGGGAAAGACTGGGCATTAGGATTTTTAAAAAGGCACCCAGAACTATCTATTAGACCGCCTGAAAGTACCTCAGCTGCACGTGCTGCTCGTTTCAATAAACAGGTGGTAGACCAGTTTTTAAATTTTTTGGGCAATGTTTACGATGAACATCATCTAACACCTGATCGTATATACAACTATTTCAGTTGTGCCCAAAACCAAATCAAAAATTATCGCAAGGAAAGGCAGAAAGCAAGGGAAGAAGAAAGAACAAAAGATATATCCTAGAAAAAGAATGGATCCGCAACTTCTGATAAATGCTGCCCCCGGAACTTGGGGAGTTTGAAGTGATTCGGGCTGGATGACTACAGAACTTTTCCTAGAATGGTTTAAAAAGTTTGTCGAATTCAGCGGAGTAACACCTGAGCGTCCTCTTTTGTTATTATTGGATGGACATAGTACTCATAGTACTCATACGAAGAATATTAATCTCATAAATGAATGAACTCACGGCGTTATCATAACAGACGGCGTTATCATAAAAGAATTTCTCGAATCGGTCTTCGAGTAATCGGGAAACATACAAAAAAAAGATTTCGACGAATTGAGTACCTCCTCCTTTTGTGATGTCGGTTAAAAAGGTGCAGAAGTATTTTATAAATAAACATAGATATAATAATTAAAAATTAAATAATATTAATAAAATAAATATACTTAATTAAATAAAACCTTAAAAAATATTTAGTCATTAAAATACAAATTAAACTAAACAAATAAATACCTAAAACTAAAAAAAAAAATTTTAAATTATTAAAAAAAAACAAAGAAAATCATAAAAAAAATACCTCATCTAAATTAGCGCCTTGTGGCACAGTGCCCAAAATGTTGGCAGCATTACCTCGTTGCACAACCAGAATAAGTCTTTGTGCGAGGTAAGCTCCTGATCTTAAATCCCCAGTAGCAAGGACTAATCTTTTAGATGAATCTTTATAAAAGTTTGGTGTCTGAACACCACGATCCCAAAGTTTCAAATGTCGAAGCAAAAAAATAATAATTTTGAAGTAGATTGGAATATTTACGACGTTTTGATGTTTATGCCTGCTCAGCAGCAGTTCCAAGCTTAATCGATGTCAAACTTATATGTGATGCTGCAAGTATATCCACGCATGTAGCATCTTATTTAAGAGTTTGCCCTAACTCCCATGGTACAAGTGTAGCTCCGTCAAGTCTATTACCATCACTTCGACTCATACCACTTGGTTCTAGGATGGCAGGTATAAATGCTGCAGTAAGATATCAACGAACTTATTAATTGTACCGTGACGATATAAACGTCCAGCGCTCTTTATACATGAAAGACCGTGATGTCCGATTGGTCTACTTTTTTACCACAGTTATGTGGTTCGCAAATTTTCGCCCCAAGACTTGAACAAATTGAAAAATGTAACGTCTCCGGATCCAAAAGTGTTCCTAAATTTTTAGAAGGGAGCGTGTTGAACCAATGCCTTAATAATTCCCTCTCTGACACTGCAAGAAGACGTGTGCGGTCAATGGAATTTAATCAATCTTGTAATAGCCTAGCATGAGTTGATTTCAATGGAGGTAAATCCCCTGATCTTTGCCTTGACATTTCTACTCCTGAATTAGCGGATATCCAAGTAGTTCTGGCCTCCAATATGCCTGATACTTTAACATCGGTTAAGCCATGATTTCCCAAAATGAGAGAGATCGTGTCATAAGTAGAAGACATAAAAGCAGGACGTGCAGTGCTAGCTGGAGTCCTTATAACAATTTCACCAAATTTTACAGGACGAGCCGCTTGTTCCCATGTACGACCACTGAACTGTAAATTGACAATTTTAGAAGTGTAGTCCCAAAGTTAATTATCAATAAAATAAGCCATAAGAGGAAATTCCCAAATCCCAAGTACGTCAATTTGGGTGTAAACCAACAAAACCGTAAAATAGTAATTGCCATATGAGGTTTAATATCTATTAGTTGCTCCATAATGTTAATAAACTTGTCTATTTTTAGGATTCCGTACCCGAAGGGTAATTAGCGGAACCCTATTACTAAGGCTCCGCTATCCGTCCGTCCGTCCGTCTGACACCAGGCTGTATCTCATGAACCGTGACAGTGAGGGAGTTGTAATTTTCACAGAAGATATATTTCTATTGCTGCTGTAACAACAAATAATAAAAAACAGAATAAAGTTAATATTTAAGGGGCTCCCATACAACAAACGTTATTTTTTTGCTCGATATTGATAATGGCAACAGTTAGACGCTTAAAATATTCACAGAATATTTAGTTATATGGTTCTTTAAAAATAAATAATTTAATTAAAATAAAAAATATTTAAGGGGGGCTCCCATACAATACACGTGATTTTTTTGCCATTTTTATAGATAATGGTACGAAACCCTTCGAGCCCGACTCGTACTTGGCCGATTTTTGTTTGTAATATAGGAAATATTGCATCATCAAATACTAAAGACCCCAGAAGTGAAAAAAAATATTTGCGAATAACAGAAATGTTAAAAGAAATATTAATTTCACATTTGTTAAAATTAAAAGTACGAAACTTTTATATTATTGCTGAAAGGTCCTTCATCACTGAAGATACACCCGTAGTACAACCGTCATCCAAATACCAAAGATTAAAATTTCTTCTAATTTAAAAATAATAGGATAAAAACCATACTGAAAATAGCAGGACCAAGGTCTCTCTGTTGACAACCCATGCTAGACTTTATTACTAAATAATAATTTTGTTAGGGTGCTGTAACATTGCCATAAATATGAATAATGTTTGGTGTATGTTTTTGGATTTTAGTCAATAGGGAAACTTCGCCCAACAGAATTAAAGGCATTTAATTCGTGGTAGTCCACTGTTTGATTTAAAGGCCAGTAAAGCATCTGACACGAATCCTTTCTTAGACCCTCCATGACATATGATAAGGCGTTCTCCTTTTCCCATTGGCACCGAACTTCTGGAAGCGGCGGTGTCGTCAATCTAGTTCTTAGATACTGTGTGGTTTGCATTTAACCAGACTTAAACAATGATTTATACATCAATTTTGACAAAATATTCATATGAATCTTTGCTTAAGAAGGTTCGTGCAGCATCTACTGCAGCATCACATCCTCTCTTAGCACCAAAGCCTATTTGTATGGGCTGAAAAATCTTACTTAAATTATCCTGAATTTCCCAGACACATAACTTTGATACAGGACGTTTATCTTTTTGGATAACGCAATTAAATTTTCACTGCATAGAATCGGGATTATGTTAGTATTCACCTGCTATGATAACATTAAGTTTGTTAGGCTAGTTATCGCTTTTATTAAATCTTTAACTGGTTCTCCTTTCAAAGGTCTCGTAAGATCCTTTAAATGTAGGGGGGTAATATCATCCAATCCACCAGCAGACCCAGTAGGAAAGATAATTATAGCCCTTAAAAAAATTTTTGAAAAAAACAAACAAAGTTTCATACAATCATCAACATAAAAGGCGTTTCACCAGTTCCAAATTAACATTAATTTTTTTTTTCTCCAAAAGTTTTAGTTTTAAATTCACTATAATAATATGGGACCACCTGGAAAGTATAACCTTTTAAATAAAAAAAATATTCTCAAATCGGTCCAGGCGTCTTCGAGAAATCGGGTAACATACATAAAAAAAAAGATTCCGACGAATTGAGAACCTCTCCTTTTTTTGAAGTCGGTTAAAAATAGACATTTCATCTGTTTGAAAATTATTATTGAAACCTGCAGGTGAGCAGGATAATATCGAAAGGCTGAGGATGTTTGCAATGATAGAAAAGTTCCAGGAGAGTGAGTTACCATGGTTTCATTAGAAAATAAGAGTTTGGAAGCACCCTGTCAATTTTCGTTTTTTCTTTTTTTATTCTCTCTTATTTTATCTTATCTTATTTTTATTTCTCTTGTCTCTAATATTTTATTTTCAATAGATTTTGTTTTTAAACAATTTAAAGTGTGAATAATAGGACATATGCTTGGGATTGTTAGAGATGTATTATTTTTAGAAGTTAAAGATTGACGAACTCATCACTCATCAGATCTGGCATGAAGCACGCAATATGAAAATGTAAAAAGGTCTCCTATGCCTCACATGAAGCACACAATATGAAAAAGTAAAAAGATTCTCCATGGCTCACATGAATTTTCGTTAACTACCCTGGTGATATATTGCGTCAGACATTTAGCAACTAATATACGAGCTCCCTTTGGAATACTTTTTATAGCTTTAACATTACTCTTCAGGAAAGTCATATTTTTGTGAAACCACATAATAATTAATAGTAGTGGGAAACTGTGATAAGTCCAATGATTCATCTGTCTGAGTTGTGTTTGCAGAAGAAGTAACTATTTTTGTGAATGTTTTCTAGTTTTGTGGATCGCCAGTCCATTGTTTACCTTCTGATCGGAACAGATGGCGTATTGGAGTAACATATCTGAAGTAATTACTAAGAATGATATTAACAAAATTAGGTACAAATTCCTACAAAAGCTGCGTTGAGAAATTACTGTATACCTAAGTATTTATTTAAATTACCTTTAAAAAACTTTTTACACTTCTGTACATTATAGAAATATTTTAAGTAATGTCTAAGAATATTAATATTAAATAAAATAAAAACACATTTTATATATAAAAATAAAATGGCAATTTTGTAGGATACGTCCAATTGCAATTTAAATGTCAACCTAATTTTGAATAGCCCCAGGCCCCAATATTCAAGGAAGTACGATTTATTTAGTGTATGCTCAATTACTTGATAGAATCTTTGCCTTGACAACCAACAATAAATAAACTCATTGAATGAAGAAATTATTTCCACATTTATAAACATGAATTTCTTCACGTAGAACCAACTAATAACTCTTCCTTTATTTGATGAACCGCAACGAAAAAAAATCTTGAATTTTAAATGACTCAAAGTAAGAGTCAATTTTACATGATAAAAATATATATTTACAAACTAGAAGTGGCTAGAAGTAAAAAGGCCGCTTTTAGCAACTATCACAAACAAAACGTAGACATATTCCATAAACAATTCAAAAGTTAACTTTAACAAAGCAAATAGCTTTTTTGAAATTAACTTTGTACGAAGAGGTAATTTAAAAGTCTTACATTCAAACACCTACCACAAATTAATGTACCTTCCTATTGACTTTATTAAAATTTTTTGGACCACAGCTCGAAATAATAAGGATCCGAATATTTCTGAGTTAAAACGCAGATTAAACGCTGCTTCAAGGTACAGTAAGCACAGTTCTCGTCGCTTGCCAAAGGAAACTTTTGCCAGTCGTCGCTACCATCAATGCGAAAGACCGGCGGTGACTTGGCCCATAGTGCTAAGGAGAAAGCTGATCTACTTGGTAAACTCTTTGCCTCAAACTCGAAAATGAACGATGTAGGCGCTGTACCACCTACTATATCTTGGTGCGGTAAGACCATGCTAGAAATCTCCATAGCACAGGAGGAGGTACGGCGGGCGTTGCTTTCTCTAGACGTTCATAAGTCGAGTAGGCCCCCAACTAGCAAAAATGCGATAAAAGAAAAGCTTATAACACAAAGAGTGATATCAAAGTCATATAGAAGTAACGCTTGTGACTGCCGGTCATATATATGTATTTCTTAAAGCGTTTTAGCTGTATGAGGTTTTAAAAATGTGACATTTACTTATCATATAAACGCTTACTCTGCCACTTTAATAGGCACTCACAACAGTCGTTATCGAGCTACTATGTTGTATATAAGTCTTTCATGGTACCGTTATGAAGCGAAGCCATACTATTATGGCTCCTAAATAACTAATATAACAGTGGTGTTTAAATAGTCACCATCACTGCTAAACAGTGATAAAGCAGCTCCCGTTAATAACTGCTCTTAAATCGTCCTAATTGGACCTTAATTAACACTCAAAACTATTCAGCTATATATCAAAGGCTTAAAAATATTTGCTAATTAATTTATATTTATTTGCCTAAATATTAACGAATTAATGAGGGGCATACAAAAAACACTATTAATTTACTACTAGAATTCAATGAAAATGCAAGCGCAAGTGATATTGAACTATTTATTACAATACTATCGCTTGTTACAAAATACAGAAGCATTAACATTAAACAAATAATAACTTATCAATTATTTATGTCACCAAACTAGCAATCACTACATTAACACTCAATGGTTGTATATCAGTGTTCGCGTGGACGTTTTATCACTTCATCACCAGTGTTTAAAATTCCCTAATATATTCCCGAAAAGTCACAAAGAACAACGCATATATGACAAATATGTATCTAATGAGCCCCAAGCGGAGCTGCAATACAATAACTATATCACTTAAACGTTCTAAATCAGGGGCCCTTTCCGCGTTGTAGAAACGTTTCTAATATTCTAATATGACCAATCATAAACACCATTTTGCATCTCGGAAACGTTCCTATTTACGTCGGTATACTAGCAGTGGTGCTTAAGCAGTGTACTCCTGAGTTGTTTCTTGTACTCACGCGACTCTTCGCGCTCTCCTACCACACTAGGCGATTTCCATCTTCATGCAAGACTGCGAATGTACACCCGGTGCCCAAAAAGGGCGATAGATCAGATCCATCGAATTACAGTCCAATCGCTATTACCTCTCTCCTCTCCAAGATAATGGAGCGTGTGATCAACACACAGCTTCTAAGATACCTAGAAAAAAACGACCTGGTCAGGGACCGTCAATATGGCTTTCGCCACGGTCGCTCGACTGGTAACCTTGCAGTGTATCTCACACACCGATAGGAACTAGCCATTGAGAGTCAGGAGGAAGATTTGGCATGTAGCTTTGACATACAAATTTGATCGGGTCTGGCACCGGGGTCTTCCATCGAAGTTGCCATCTTACGAAGTATCCGAAGGTCTGTGCAACTGGGTGGCTAGCTATTTTGTCCGACAGACGCATACGAGCCGTAAATGACGATAGTTGCTCTGATAGTATGGACATTAATACTGGTGTGCAAGGCTCTGTCCTTCTCTTACGCTGTTCCAACTGCATATTAATAACATGTTGTAAATCAACAACATACCTAACATCCCTCGTTCCGTTGTAGAGTCACCACTAAGAAAACCCCATTTACTAAGGACCCAAAATTCTAGTACACTCCCCCTCACTATCTCGAAGAGCATTGGGGATCCTTGGTGTTTACATCTCCAGCGATGTTTAGTTCCGAGATCATTTGCAAGACACGGTTAAGCTGGCGTCCAAACAACTTGGTATACTCAACATAGCAAAGCAGTACTTAACCTCGGGGCATAGGTTGCTGCTTTAGAAGTCGGAAGTTTGGCCCTATATGGAGTACTCGTTTCAACAACGAGCTAAGAGAATCGTCGACGATCCCAAACTCACTAGCTGTATCGAACCCTTAAGTCTGAGGAGAGACTTTGCCTCCTTGTGTGTGTTCTATCGCTTGTGCAGTAGGATTTGTTCAGAGAAATTGTTCGAAATGATTCCTATGGCTATTTTCTCCCATCGCACCGCACACATTGAATTCATTCTCTCACCTTAGAACCTAAATGGTCCCGTATAGTGTGATTTCAGAGAAACTTCCTCCCGCGAACGCCTAAGTTGTGGAATGAGCTCTGTCAAGGTTTTTACTATTTACTACAGTATGGGGCTCTTTAACACAGCGTGTGTTAAAGCCTGGATGCGTCAGCCGTGTGTATGCTATATGATCTTTGTTTCCCATATTATACAGCAACTATTTACTCAAAAAAAAGACTCGTTGGATTTCGAAATATGTAGTAAAAACAAGAAAATACTACTTTGGCGCTGTAGAATCTATAGATTCAGGCCGATAAAAACAAATAAGGAAAATTTGAAATCCTACTCAAGAAGATTTAAAAAGAGTATTAGATTGACACAATTAGCACAAAACAATCATTTCATTATGTCTGCAGAAAATATAACAAAAGCAACATGGCAAATTATAAATAAAAACAAAGGAATCTATACAGAGAATAAGAAATAATAATAGCATAGTGACAGATCCCAAAGAGATAGCAGACACTTTTAAGGATAACGTTGTTAATAACTCTCAATTCACAACGACAAATGCTAAATGCCTAATCGATGTGAGTCATCAACCTCAATCTATGTTCATGCTTCCGGTGACAGAAAATAATGTAGCAAGAATAATTAAAACATTAAAAAATACAAATAGTGTTGGCTATAATGGAATATCAACAAAAATTATTAACTATGTGGCTTCGGATATAACAAACGTTTTATGTCACATTATAAATTTATGTATAAAAAAAGGGGTATTTCCAACAAAACTTAAAACAGTTATAATAAAACCTCTCTTCAAAAAGGAGGATAAAGAAAATTTTAAGAATTACAGGCCTATCGCGCTGATATTAAAGATATTGAACTAGAAAGTGTAAACACAACTAAATTTCTAGGGCTAATAATCGATAGTCAGTTAACATGGAAACCTAAAATTGAAGCTTTGTAAATTTGCCTATGCACTTTATAATTTGTCAAAAAAAGTTAACCTGGATGCAGTTCTAATGTGTTATCACGGCTCTGTAGCATCATTACTTAGATATGGAGTTATATTTTAGGGTAATTCTACCGAAAAGGAATCAGTTTTCAAAGCCCAGAAGCGATGTGTTCAAGCAATGTGTGGTTAAAAACTCAAGATAGTTGCAAACCTGCATTTAAAAATCTGGAAAATATTGACATTACCATCTTTGTACATTTTGGAAATATGTATTTTTGTTAAGTGCAATCCATCTCTTTTTGTAAAATGGACAAAAGGACGAATCAGATCACACGAGCTCAACATTTAACAAAATTATGTTTAAAAAAATGCGAAACTGCACTCATGAGTAAAAGTATTTATGGAATGGCTCCACTTGTTTACAATAAAATACCGGATAAAATTAAGGATCTGCCATTACAGTTGTTTAAAAAAATATTAGAGTCAATTCTTTCAGAAAAATGTTACTACACAATAAATTTTTACTTTAGCGGTAATTCTATAATATAATTAGTATTGTGTCTTTTAATTTTTTTTTTTTAGAACGGTGTATTTCAGTGCATGCTTAAATATTTGTACGCCGCAATCAACGGCAAAACATAGAAAACACAAAATCTGTTCTAAAAACCTGTATTATCTCACCTATATTTAACAAATAAAAACTATTTGTACTTATTTGTATCCTTCTATTATCCAAGTCCTCAATTTGAATGACATAGCCCGTTGCGTTTGCTTTGTCTTAATTTTAGTACAGGATTATAAAAAAAATACTGCTTTCTATTGAAATAGGTGTCGATACCTGTGCTGAGCTTAGGGTTTATAATAGGTACCTAACTATATTGTTACGACTGAAAGAATTTCCATTAGAGGGTTGTTCGGTGGTACTGACAGATAACTCATTTTATTCCCAATTCGCTACTTTCCGTTTGGTGTGAGAGCGACTGGCAACATTGTCGTCGCCAACCGCGCGCTCCGCGACTGTATCGAGCGACCCCATTGGCCGGCCGCGACTGTTGCACTGTAGGGGAGGGGCTCTTCATTAAGGCGAACCACGTGCCAAACGTATTTTTGACAATTACGTTTCGTAAATTGTAAGATATTATTTTGTTTGCTTCAACATATTCGTGGTTGTTGCAAGACTTTTTCGATATATGAGATCGTTCTTTAGATACAGATGGAGATGCAACGACTGTTACAAGTCTTAGGCTGAACAAAATGTACAAAACAAAAACAACATTTTTGATTTAAATTTCGCCATATAATGTTCTGCTCGTGTCTTTATCAAGTACTTAAAAACTTAACAATGTATCTAATTTTATAAAATCAAAAATCACAGATTTGGTTTTGTACATTCACAACAAAAATAAAAATAAAAACTTATCATGCATAACACATAAACTCATCATATAACTTATACCTAAATATAGAATCAACTTTTATGATTCAGTAACAATAACAACCTAATCTTTACGTTTAATTTTGATTTAAAATCTGAAGAGTCATAATGTTAGCTTAGCAATTAAGTTGATTCAACTTAAGTCGTTTTAGTGTAGGTACCTACCCATCTGTACAGTAATGTGTGCCTACAAACTCGAATAAATGGCTATCACTCGAATAATCCTTTTTAATCAACCTACCTTATGTACCTACATACGAGTTTGTGAACTAACTTTTAGTACCTACCTATATCGCAGTCACGACTCACGACTCACGACCACAACACAAGTGCCTTTGATATAAGTAGAGCACAAAGCTTAATATCATGAACAACTTTACACATTTTAATAACGTTTGAAGACAATTTCACCCGCAGCGAGGGGCGAGCGCGGGGCAGGGTACGGGGAAGCGGGGGTGAAATAAGACGAACGATATTCAAATTGCGAACATTTCATTTTAACGCTTGCTAAGATATTTTGCTGACTCCCACGCTAAAGGGATGTGCACGTGAATGTCGATTATGTAGTATCTGGTAACTTATCACTGATTAAGTTATCGAAAACTTAACAAAACCTGTAACTTATCATTACACGGTAAGTGCTAAATACAAAAACCTAACAAAATATAAATGAACTCTTATTGTGTTATGAACTAAAATAGCTTTATACTTTGAAAATCTCAACGTTACATATTTTTTCTCTTCTCTGAAACATTTAAAAATATGCAAATTGTTGAGATTGATTACTTATAGAAAAAAAGTGACTTAAGAGAACTACTTAAATGCTTAGGTTGGTAACATAGGCACCTAGAAACACATGGTATATAAAAGGAACATTTGAGGTATCTTTATAATATTTGCATTCCTTGCAGTGCAGTAGGTACCTACCTACTAAGTACATGTTATGGATATTTTAGTAAATACCCAGTGAAGTATGATTTAAATTGAAAATTGAATTACTAATGTTTGTAAACAAACAAGTGGGTATTCTCAATATGCTTGGTGTTTTAATTTATTAGAAACAAAGTAAGTTAACAAGTTTATAAAATCCCTTCATTGAAGCATTGCTTTATTAAAATATCTTTAGATATCGACAATTATGACTTTATTAATATTGTGACCCCTAGTCCTAACAAGTTGAGACGTTGGCGAAATGTGAACATTTCACGAATTGATCGTTGCTGTGGAATTCTCATTTGCGCGTCGGTCGACCTCTTCAGCTGACAGCCCCTCTCGCCCCCCCCCCCCACACTCCTTCCGTTTCGGCACACCTGTATCTGTTGGATTGTGTATACAGGAGGATTATATTTATTTTATCGGTTGGTATTTAAAGTTAAAAAAGTTAGGTTAAGTTTAACATATAGGTACCCACATCTAGAACCTAAGTTAAATCAAATCTAACCAGCATTCCGCCCCTATTCTAACGGAGTCCCACACCTTTCAGAATAAGTATAATATAGTCTAGGTAGGTAGGTTTTCAATCAATAAATATTTTTTAAGTACCTAATAGTTTTTAAGTCCAATAGTTCTCCCGATATGTTAACGTTCAAATCGCTATTGGTGAGGTGGCAAGATAAAATACAGTTTATATAATATGACATACGTAAAATGTTTTTAATTTTATGACGTATTTATATCACCGTTTAAACAGTAAAAAGAAAAAAAAAATTGTAAGGTTTTAACAATGCTGAAAATATTATGTCGGTATAAGCTGCAAAGAAGACACACTGTTGGAGGGTATATACAAAAATTATACTCCTGATCGGGGTTATACACAAAACGCGCAGATATTCAGTCCAACTCAGTTTTATACATTAATAATTACGCCGTGTCCCCCCCTCCCCCTCCAAACCCGGCCTCTTACTCTTCCTACGAACCGCCTCGTCTCTCATTGTAATTTAAATCGAATTCCCGTCGACAAGTAAATTGAAATATTTCAATTTAAACGTAGGAGTCTTCCGCTTTCGCTTCTGAAACGTTTCACTTTGGGTCTCAGTTCGAAATTAATTTGTCGATGTTGATATGCATTTTTACCAAATTTTACACAGTAACAAACTCCCTCTGCACTGATTAGATTTTTGCTTGACGTTTTTTAGATACAAAGAAATCTGTTTTTATTTGGCTAAAAAACTTATCCAATCTCCAGGTCTTTGAGGTAAGCATACCGTTTTTAGTCAAATGCAAAACAAAGTATACACAAAATTGCCGTTTTTTATCCGTTATATTTAAAAAAAATTGCCATTGAACTATTTTTTGAAAAAAGGCCACTTCACTCGAAGTTAGCTGACCGACAAAATGTGATATGCAAGGGTGCTGCAAAGTGGCTAAAAATTTGCCGTTTTTTTATCCGTTGCTGGTTCAAAGACCTCCAATCTCGTTTCATCGAGATCAGTACAGCGGGTCGGTTATCTGTGAAAAAGTGACTGATAGACAGAGACACTTCCATCTAAACATTTAATAAAACTGTAACTGGACGGGGTCTGATCATAGAAGATGACAAGACAAGACAAGAAACGATATTAGGTATGATATGATTATTATAACATAAAAATATTAAAGAAAAAATAATATTAGGGGTCTTTATAAGAGAAATAAAGGCCGAAACAAGTAGATTAAGAATTTTGGTTTGTCTGTCTGGCTGTGGGTATATGTATGTTTTTACGCATCACACGCAAAAACTGTCACGCTTTCACAGTTGTATTGCGAGAGGTCTAACTTAAAGTCTGGTGCATGTGGGTATGCCCGCGCCGCCTAAAAGGTGAGATAGCTTCTACGACCCGATTTGACCGATCATTAACTTTCAGGGCAGAAGAACTTCTACCGGGCCAGCTAGTTTATAATATTAGTATGTGCGAGAAACTTTAATAATATTATTAGATATCAAAATATTCTGTCAATTTGCATGGCTGTGACTAGCATTGCTTTTTCGTAAAAACGGTCGGACACAGTAACGTGCCATAAGGAACTTTGCTACAACTACAACCTTCAGCTGCCTACATATAAGTAAGTAACATCTTACTTTTCCTTTCCTTCCTAACCATAATAATTAGATGGGAGTTTTCGTCGTCATTTCGTTTTTCACATTGGATTATTGTTTGCAGTTAACTTAGTTAGTAGATATCTATAGTACCTAGGTACAACAAGCTTGTCCGCATCTATGACGGATCAAAAAAACTTCAAAATATCGATAGTTAGGTAAGTGCGTCGGTACTTTTTAATTATTATCTTTGGGACGGTAATCAAGTCAAGTTCCTAAAATTATAAGTGAAAAACCCTGTTGCCTCCTTAAGGAAAAAGTGATTTAATTCTATAACAGTTTCTTTTGCGGTTTTCGAAATAGAGTCTACCTAATGCGTGTTAATAGAAGACATTTTAATAAGAAGCTACGTATCCAGGTAGGACATATACGTAGCCTAATCTACAGGCAGCACCCTTGGCCCGATGGAGTGCGACTCACTCTTGCTCTTGACTGATTTTAAATACTAAAAGAGTTAAAAGACCACACTATACGTATGCCACATTGAATTATACACCTCACAAAATGGTTCAGGAGAGGACAGGGTACAAAACACAATCTCAATATTCAATCTCATTAACAAATAATGCTTTCAATACAAACTGCATATTGACCTCTTGTGCTCTCAAGCCGCACATTAAAACCAAACTGTCTAAACAATTGAACAAAACCTCAACAATAAATATTAAAAAAGAGCGGAATCCTCAGCGCGAATAACAAACATAATTGTGTTTTTGTGCCTCATTCAATAGCGCTTTGTCCGGTTATACAAAAACTGGTTCTCAAAAAAGTCACCTTTATAAATTAAGTTTCAGCATTCGTGAACGCCAATCGAGACCCAGAGGCGGAGTCGCCGGACGACGCCATTGGCCCGTCCGGGGCTCTCGGCTGACAACATTTTATATAACAGGATGATACAACATCTACAGTTAACACTACGGCGGGAGCAGGACGGACACATCGCAAGAATACAGTGTGTCGTTTCACACTCGCTCCTTCTCCCTTGCACGTCCCGGCAACTGTCATTTTGTTCGGTTACCAAAAATGAAGCAACAGTACAGTGTCGGTAACAACTCGTCGCGGAGCGTTGGCGGCGCCTTAACTTTTGTGCTTTCGAATTTGGAACACGGCCTTCGACGTTTCGCGGCGTTTCCACTTTTGTTTTTTTTGTCAGTGTTGCTACTTTGTAAAATGAAAGTAACTTTTGAGTGTGTTTAGTTAGATTTTATTTCGAGTTTTCTCCTGATAAAAAATCTGTATTCATGATGGAAATGTCTCTTCCGAATGGTGTGGATGTATCACAGTTAGTTCAACACCCTGTGCTCGCCGCTTTGCCTCCGTTCTTCTTGAGAGCTTCTGAGCGGTATCAGGTAAACTTCCCGTTTGATTTGTTGACAATTAACTACTTAGCTACATTTGTCGTTAATTTATAAATGTAACAAATAGGTGATAGGTAGGTTTAATTTAAGTAAATCTAATGTTTGTATTTGTAGTTTAAACAATTTTATGGTCGCACTGGAACTTTACTTCGATCTGAAAACTGTGTTAAAATAAATCATTACCTGCGATTTTGCATACAAATAAAAGTCTAAACAAACCTTAACATATAATTTAAACTTAACTAAAGTGAAATCAAAGCGAGTTGTAAAGATAAGTGCTCATACTGTTACTTAATCTTGACTTATGGCTCAAGACAAGGGTCAAGTAAGTGGTTTTAATTATAAAGTTCATAATTGTGCTGTGCCTACCTTCTTATTTCATTGACGTCAAAACAGACGGTTGCAGTTTGGCGCCCAATACGTAATCCACTTGAGTCAGGATTTTAGTAAAAGTTTAACCCAAAAATTAATGTTTATGAATGTCCTTACATAGTACCTACTTACCTATGTTTCAAAAAAAGACTTTCTACGGCAGCAAAATATAGGGGCAGCAAAACCGCACAAAGACAATAACAAAAAACAAGAATATGTTTCGATTACCTACTTGCATCTTAAAAGTACCATAATCAAATTTAACAGCAATAGAGAGACTTTTGGATTACGTAAATTGAGATATGCGCCGGCTCTGCACACTAGATACATTTTTAATTTTTGTAATCCACATATCCTACCTACCATAAGACGTACTAGGTACAGGATGTGTTAAATACTTCTAATTTAATTTTTACCACAGTAGCTTCTGAAAATTTTCGTTTTTTTAAGTATGGATTTACTTTTTTTACTGCTTGTGCACATTTTTTGACTTTTTGCTAAAATATTTAAGTCAACGCACTAGATATACATAACAATTAAACCGAATGCAATAGGCCATTTAAAACAATTAAGTATTATCTGAATTCAATAAATGAAATTCACCCATAAGGTGATGCAGAAGAAAAAATCAATTTTTTTAATTCTTCAGATGCACAACCACTGTGTATTTACGCGATCTGGCCTATAGCTTTGCCTCAACTGAAAACAACAGATACCTACTTACTAATTCTAGTTTCGTTAATTAGCTTTCTAAAAATGTATCTAAATTGTGTTTTTCAATAATAGTACGTAACTGTCAAAGCTTAAATTAAAGCAATGACTGAGCTTTGGTAGGATGAGTTAAAACAGAGTATTTGTAACATATTAAGTAATTTTAAATTTAAAGATTCCTTTTTAACTAAATGAGGCCATTATAATTGAAATTTCACGTGGCTCGTCTATTAATTTTATTTAATTTTGCGGAAAAACAATAAACAAACATGTACAAGTTGAGTTCATTGACATTTCGAGCGCACAGTATTTGTTCTTTGTTCTTTTTCAAATTTTAAAAAACTAACTAAAATATAGTCTTCCTTAAAGCACCTCATGTAAGGAAATGTATATACCTGTATATACCTGTATATACCTGTATATACCTGTATATACCTGTATATACCTGTATATACCTGTATATACCTGTATATACCTGTATATACCTGTATATACCTGTATATACCTGTATATACCTGTATATACCTGTATATACCTGTATATACCTGTATATACCTGTATATACCTGTAAATACCTGTATCCTCAAGGTTTCTTCATCCAGCGACCTCTTTTCACTAAACAGATTAGTACTGCGTGACACGTGACAGGGGGTGAGCCCATCGTCGTAACACTGGTGGTGTACTGGTGCAGTGTATCTGAACTGAGGTGGTTTTAGATTTATATAGTGTCCGTAGTAAATTACCAGCTTTAAAAGTACGCAGTCAAATGAAAGACAAAACAAAGAATAATAATCCCCTGTCGCTAGTTCCTGGTACGGACTATAAGAAGTAAGTCGGGATTGGGAAGAAGAAGATCGTTAGTACACTTCCAATAGACATATTTTTAATAATAATAAAGAGATTTCCAAGCCACTCGAATAAGGGCATATTATAAATCGATAACAGTAAATAAAACTCACTTTTACTTACTACTACTGTACTGTTCAGTGAATAAAACCATAACAGTGAACAAAGCTCACTTTTACTTACTACTACTACTGTACTGTTCAGTGAATAAAACCATAACAGTGAACAAAGCTCACTTTTACTTACTACTACTACTGTACTGTTCAGTGAATAAAACCATAACAGTGAACAAAGCTCACTTTTACTTACTACTACTACTGTACTGTTCAGTGAATAAAACCATAACAGTGAACAAAGCTCACTTTTACTTACTACTACTACTGTACTGTTCAGTGAATAAAACCATAACAGTGAACAAAGCTCACTTTTACTTACTACTACTACTGTACTGTTCAGTGAATAAAACCATAACAGTGAACAAAGCTCACTTTTACTTACTACTACTACTGTACTGTTCAGTGAATAAAACCATAACAGTGAACAAAGCTCACTTTTACTTACTACTACTACTGTACTGTTCAGTGAATAAAACCATAACAGTGAACAAAGCTCACTTTTAGTCACTGAGTGAAAAAAAAAACATTTTGAATTAATAACAATATCCTAAAGCATTTCCGGTTTTTTTTATTATTATTATTATATTAACTTATTATCAGTGTAACTGTGTCACAATGCTCCGATTCGCTTCAATAAATTTTTTAGAAAAAAACACATACCCCATAATTATATTACTATAACTTAATATTTTTGCGCGAGTCGTATAAAGGTAATAAAAACTACACAATAACAGCTTCGTGTAACACTTCCTGAGTTCTATTGGAGTCGCATTTACTGTTATTATTTTATTGAGTAACAATATGCGCAAACAACGTAACAAATAGGTTTTAATGTGATGTGATACTCGTAGGGTAATGTGGACATATTGTTACACAGTTGTAACTAGACACTCTAATGACGGGTGTGATGGTGTTACTTTTTGGTATCATTGGAAGGGTATGTAACTGATAACTGAATTACTAGAGTTATTGGGTTCATCTATGCCTTATGACTTTCAGATGGGTTTCAAAGACAATACATTTATGTTGTTTGCCTGTAGTTTTTCCTATTTTTAATGAGGCAATAATTGTGGTAAGTATAAATAACCAGCCAAGTACAACACGCACGAACATACCTACAAGCATTAATTTTGGGTTCAGAAAGAGAATTACTGCAATTATTGCAAATATTTTGTGAACCGATTTTCATTAAAACAATTTTGATTGAATTTTTTTATGAATGTTTATTATAATTTAACTTTTATAGATTTTAATAACCAAAGATTTTGGCTAAGCCAAAAACTCGTAGAATATATAGAAAAAGTAGTTATTTAACCGCTGCCCACACAATGCAGTGCGCGAAAATAGTTATTTGTTATACAAGTGAGTAAAAGCGTTTTTTGGTACAAGTGCCAACTTTAAATCCTAAGCATAGCGAGGGATTTAAAGGCACGAGACCGAAAAAATTTGCTCACGTGTCCATCATACAACTTTTCATATCACCTCTACCAGCGAGAAAACTAGCTTGCCGCCATTTTACTTTGTATTTTTTTTGAATTGAGGTTGCGTTCTGAATTGTACCTACTACAACCTCTGCCATTGCTATCAAAACAACGTATGATATTTTTTTAGTTAGCTGTATAAACTTTTAATAATACTTATAATTTATAAAAACTCACTTAAAAATGAAAGAATGCTATGTAGTTATATTCTTAATTCAAATGAACAAGGTTAAGTATTTGTCCCGAAATTTGTTTTTGACCAGTCATTGTTTTGTTTTTTTTCATCATCGGATTAATTCCAAAAGTCAGTGTTCGAACAGTGAATTACTTTGCCTCACTAGTGAGCAAAATTCGATTTTACACCTCTGTTATTTTTTTTATTAGAGTCAATGCAAGGGCTGTGGTATATGCAGTTGCCATTAGTCTACGGAACCCCAAAAACCAAACTTTCAAGATGGTCTTGCTGTCCACCTACAAGAACTTCAAATTCCTTTCCATTCTTGTAACATTTTATGATTTTTTTTAATAAAGAGACGGATACAAAACCATAGATACGGAATAACCCGAACTCACATACCTACTAATAGGTGTAGTCTTAAAAGTAAAAGGTAAAATAACGCTTTAGAGCGAATTGCGGCACTTGACTTCACTTATTCTGTATTTATCCGGGCTGGTAGTTTGGTATCTCAATATATATTTTGTTTTGTTATTTTTATTGAATTTATTTCTATTTACATTATTTTTACCTACTTATATTATGAGGAGATAACAATGGTTTGTAGTAGAATTATTGAAAACCTATGACCTACTTACTACGGGACCACTGAACATAAAAATGAATATAATTTTGTTCACCTTTGCTTCCTGACTTCAGTCCCATGGATGTTTATCATTTATACTGATTTTTTTATAGTTTGGTTTGTTACAAAGTTGTTGTTTGATAGTAGTACTGTACGAAACGATAAACGATATCTTTGCCAGCGCAGTGGCAATATATCGATGTTCGAAGTCAGCTGGACGGGAGGGAACAAACTCTGCTAAGGCATCTTTCACTAGTACTGTCTTTCGGGTATTGAATTTTTTACTGGCAATAAGTTACCCAAAATTCTGGAAAAACTGGTAGTCTGCGGGTGTAAGGTCTTGTAAGTAAGGTGGGTTACGGATAACTAGGGTTGGGCTCATGTGATTGTGTTGTTCAGTTGTGGGATCGTTAAGGAGTACCACGAACAAGCGATTGATCAAAGCTGGCTGGAGATTCCCGATATTCTCCATCACAGTGTAGCAAAATAGCCCTTAGTTGAATTGAAGTTTAAGTAAGTAATTACAGTCCAAATCAATAAAAAAAACATGTAGATACAACATAACAATTTCAAAGTCTGACTTTAGCAAAAACATAATGCAATAAAATTTCTCAATAGAAAAAAATCACAATGTCATCTCTAATTTTTACTAATTTTTGATTTATTATAAATAACGGTAGGTTCGTATAATTTAGCTTAAATTTCAATAAAATATTACTTAATACAAAACCTAGGACTGTTATTAGGAATTGTAAATACAAATGATAATATTCGAGTTAAGTTTGCCACATACGAGGCATATAATATACTTTTTAGTCTTCGAGCTTTGCATGTGAATATTTATAGCATCTGCGAGGTACACACGGGACATATGCGACGTATGTGATACGAAATGAAAACCGAACATTTAGTTATTCAGGGCCATCTTAGCTTAAGGGTGCAAGGGGAAAATTATGATAAACGGCAAATGTATTACAAAAATAAAAAAAAGGATTTCAAATGCGAAAGTTTGTGAGTGTTTGTTACGCCTTCGCGTCAAAACAACTGGACCGATTTAATTGAAATTTAGAATAGAGATAGCTTATTTCTTGAATTAGAATATAGTTCAACATTATAATATTCCCTATAGCTACAGCTATAGCTTACTTAACTTCCTTAATATAATCAATGTTCCAATTATGACCTTAAATATTGCAGTTTTACGTGTGTGCTTCCAACGTCAGAACTTTAGAAATTATACAAAAAGTCAATAAACACTAAAAATATACCTTGCTATATCAAACTTTCTCTCTATAATCAAGGAGTTGCCATAGAAATTTCACACTGATAAACGAATTTCATGCGAGTGGAGCCGCGACCAAAGTACCTATTAAATAATAATAAAATAATATTAAATAAAAATTGCCTAAATAATCTTCTGAAAAATTTATTTTCTTGTAAAATAAATTAAACCGAGTATTAGTAGTTAACCATGAAACAAAAATTTGATTATTTGTTCGCACTTTGGCGCTAAATATGAAAACGTAGACGGCCCTGTACTCACCAGTCTTTGCACGAATTGCACCTAAATTATTTTATACAGAATAATAGCCTTGGGTAACTCCGGACATAATTATATCTTTGGATATATATTCGAGGCCGGATATGTTACAACTCCTTCACTTTGCGGGAAATAAACATGTCTTATATCCAGGAAGTGAACGAACTAATCCAAAAAAACAGCGGAACGTGTCGCCCGTGTCCGTGGCGCGGGGCGGCTGTATAGCGATGCACGCATATCACTGAAGGTGAGAGAGAGAGAGAGCTAGCGTTGAAACTTGAGAGCGAAATAGTAACGTTGTTGTGTCTTGCTTATAAATAATCAATCTCAGCGCTTTTTATAATCACGCCTGCTAAAATCAAGTATTAAGGGATATCAAATAGTATCTATCTATAACAAACGAGGGATATACTAACAATAAGTACACTTGTGATTGAAAGGTACGAAATCGATCCGAGGATTCGTTTGACCGCGGTGTGCCAGAAAATTAAATCCGCGGATATATTTTTAGCGGATATGGATATGCGAAGCGGATATGTATCTTTAATCGGAATGATATGTGATATATTCAATCTTTATCCGGAGTTACTTAGCCCATGGCTACAGAATAACCAAATGAATTCGTCATGTCCGTCCGTCCGTAGCGACCGATATGTTTATTAACTAATGAAATATAAAACAGTCATCATAATTTAGCTGTCATTCATCAACCTGATTTATCTGCACATTTAGTCTTCACAAATATTTTGTATCTGAAGAGTTGGTATCTGCAGTACATACACATTTTTTTTTATTTATTTGTCCGACACTCAATTAACTATATAAATTTTATCGGAGATGGTATTGTGTAAAAAAGCGTGTTACGTTTTTGTATATTTTTTTGACAGTCAAAATTAGTAGGTATATAAATTCAAAGGAACTTATAACCTAACCTACAAAGAAGTGAACAATTACTAATGTTGAAAGCACATGCTAATTACACAGATTATAACAGTAATAATTGCCAAGAGAAAACACAAAAACCTCCCTTTTTTGATGGTTAATATTAGATAATAATAGATGACAGGCTCGAGCGGTTAATAATGTAGGATCTGCAGATGTTATCTACAAGGAAACATTGAACCTTCCTTTTTTAAACCATTAATAAAAAATAGTAAAAATAAATCTTGAGTTATAATTGCAATAAAGGTAAAGTAGTAAATATCTACTTTTTAATAACTTACTTGCTTCTTTTTACTTTTAACTGAGTACTTTGGTTAATTTTTTGTAATTTTTTTAATAGATTATTATAATAGCTTTTGCCCGCGCTAAATTCGCTTATCGGTGTAGGATTTCAACGGCAACTCCTCAATTATAAAAAAACGACCCACACTTGACGTTCAGTAGCAACCTATGTCCTTCCCCGGGACTCAAACTATCGTCATGATAAATTTCATATTAATCGGTACAACGGTTTAAGGGGCATATAGCAGCTAACTAGCGCCGCCATTAGATATCCTCAATTTTCTCTTCGTAGAAAACGAATTTCTAATATCCAAATGTTGCAAATATAAAACTAGTCATAAGCTATTTTTAGAAGGTTTTATATAGTTTCTAAATAATATCTGTGAGTTGTAGTTGGCATCTTTGCTAAAAACGGCCACTTTTACACTCAAGCAAGTTATTATTGCGGTAACGATGAACGCACAGTGCCGCCTAGCACCTTCGCCGTAGCCCGAAGGCGGAGTATATTTGCGAGAATGTTATAGCGATGTGTGTGGTCTAGGCATAAAGTAATGATAATAAAGTCTTATACAGTATTCATCACGTAGTATCGAGAATCGTTTTACTTCACTCTTGGAGCGGGTCAAAAAAAATTTAACTTTTAGAAACTCATGACCCGATCCATCGCGCAGATGCAGTGATCGATCCAATTGACACAGGTCTGCTCTAAATCGCACGTTTGCGTTAAATCACGCATCAGCACGTGGATGGAAATTGGTGTCTTATCATCATTAAATACCCTAGTTAGACATGCGGACACACTTGCCTTATGATATATATCTATATATATAAAAATTACGTGTCAGGTTGTTTGTCCGCGATGTACTCCTAAACTACTGAACCGATTTTGATCAAACTTCGTAACTATCTGTTACTTGATCTAACTTAAAAGATAGGATAGTTTTTATCTCGAGTTGTTAAGTGCGAGCCGGACTCGGGCTCTAGGTAAAAACGAACTTTCGCCGGGTTACAGAGAAACGGCAGCGGAACAACGTTCGCCGGGACCGCTAGTAATATAAAACACAAGGTTAAAGCTAAATTGCATATAATTAAACCGTATATAGCAAAAAATGTACTTTCTTTTGTTTGGTTTGTTTCAGCGTACACCCAAATGTGCTCGGTGTAGGAACCACGGCGTAGTATCAGCTTTGAAGGGACACAAGAGATACTGTCGGTGGCGCGACTGTGTTTGCGCCAAGTGCACGCTCATCGCCGAGAGACAGAGAGTCATGGCTGCTCAGGTGACGTATCGGACCTTCTGCACAACAGCGTGTCGAGTCTGTGGGGGCGTAGTGTCCACGCAGAGTGAATACAAGCGGCACTGGTCGTGGCGCGACAGTGTGTGTGCTGAGTGCGTGGCGCGTATCGCCGTCAGCCAGAGGATCATGGCTGCTCAGGTGACGTATTGTACCGTCTACAGAAACAGTATTAGGCCTGACGCAGCGTATCTTTACATTGAAGAAATACTGGTTAACACACGTCGCGGCGACACTGAGGATAATGGCTGCTCAGGTGACGTATATCAGCTTTTCCAGGAATACCATATTGTATCGCAGGTGAAGTAATGTCTACAACGATGTGTCACAAACGGTACTATCGATATTACACATATATATAGAAACAAACTTAATGCTCATTGCTGAGTTATAAAAGACCAAGGCTACTCGTGTGTACTTTTCGTAGTTTTACAGGAACACCGTGTGATGTCTCAGGTTAGTATTTGTCCAGCCAAGGCGTCCTTATAGACACGACGACCGCGCGAGTCGAGACACTAAAGCGGCCGAGGTTGCGTCCAGACAACGCGTGTGTCGAATCCCGGCGAATTCGCCACTGCTGGGCAGAGACTAACACTAATGTGTCCGTGTGATTTTCGTCAATACACCACTTACACCACGTACACCACGGATTAAATACTGAACAACTGTATTTGTACCAAATTGTATTTGTATTGTATTTGTATTAGGTGCCAAGTCCTAGTTTCTACAAGTAGGTATACCGCATTTAAATCGTAGTTTCTACAAATATACCGCATTGTGTCTTAGGTGCCAAATCGTGGTTTCTACAAGTAGGTATACCGCATTTAAATCATAGTTTCTAAAAATATACCGCATTATGTCTTAGATGCCAAATCGTAGTTTCAACAAGCATACTGTATTGTATCTTAGGTGCCACATCGTAGTTTCTACAAGTATACCGCATTCAAATCGTAGTTTCTACAAGTATACCGCATTTTGTCTTGGGTGCTAAATCGTAGTTTCTACAAGCATACCGTATTGTATCTTAGGTGCCACATCGTAGTTTCTACAAGTATACCGCATTCAAATCGTAGTTTCGACAAGTATACCGCATTCAAACCACAGTTTTTACAAGTATACCACATTGTGTCTTAGGTGCCAAAGCAGAAGCGGCTATAGGTATTTAGTTAAGTATTTATCATTTATTATAAAGTTTCGATATTCGACTGAATTGTATATTTTGATTTATATATTTTGCTGAAGCAAATAATAATAGAAGTGTATTTGTCTCAGGTGGCGCTGCGGCGGCAGCAGGCGCAGGAGGAGAACGAGGCGCGGGAACTGAACCTGCTTTACGCGGGCCCGGCGCCCCACCGGTACGCGGACCTGCCCGAGGAAGAGCCCGGTAAGTCCAGCTAATACTCTGAACTTTCTCTCAAATCACTTTTCCTATTTAGGCAAATGCCTGATAAATTATTACAGAAAAAAATCTTCATTAATATGGCGACAGCACACCTATTTATTTATGATAGTAACGTATTATGTTCTGCGCTTGTCTCGTCGAATCATATCAGTTCAATCTTATTTATTATAGAAATTGTTAGTTTTGGACAAATACGAAAACTTTAAATCATGCATATTTACATGAGTCATCATAAACTACATAAATTTCCTTTTAGTCTCACCTGCTTTTAGTCTCACCTGCTTTAGAAATTTTGTAAACATAAAAAAAATTACACAAAAGAGTTGTGTCCTTTTGGTACTAAAATTAATTTAATAATGAACCCGTCGCACGCTTAAGATCCCATTACGGGGTTTACGTTTAGGCGTGTGAGTTAAACTCATTAACTAATTAACCGGAAGTGCAATTAGTTCAGCTTATGAGTTGATTTTTTACTAAAGAGCAGTTAAATTCTAGAAATTCTAAAATAAAAACAATTTTATATGGACCTGCAAATCATGGAAAATCGTTAAAAACTTTTAACGTAGAACGGAACATAGAATTACGAAACGGAGCGTATATCTTTTGGCTGATGAACTTGTAGGTACCATAAAAAAATTGACGGCTCAAATCTCAATATCTATTGATAACTTAAAAATTTAATAAAACTATAAAATAAAATAATAAAACTAAGGTTTTTGAAAGACTGCTCCAAAATTGACAAGCAAAAAGCAGGTCTAATACCACTGTTTAGGTCTTGGACCGGTTTTATTTTTATAAGACTGGTATGAAAATATTTTTTTAATTACTATCAGAAACAGATTTTTAGAATGTTATGGCCTGTGCTGATAAATTGATTATGAATAATCTTATATTTTGGAAAATCAATTAAAAAAAATGCAGGTTTCATTTTTTTTTATTATTCCGCTAACTTCTTTACCTCTGGCTTTACCTAAATACAACATCTGGAGCTGGGTAAATTTACTAAGAAATAAAATACCAAGCTCCATACTAATTCGGTACATGTCTTTTATTACTTCGTTTTATAATTTTAAAAAGAAGTCATTTGACAAGACCCGTGTAACGGGAACTGACTCTCACACGTCGCAGTGTTGTTCTGTCTCGGCCTGCTGTCGCGGACGCCCCGGGCACTAGACAAGTAAGAATCTAATCTTGGCGCCCCTTCGGTGTCGGGCACTCTAGCGCCCGGGGCGCTTCCGTGTACAAACAAGCTTGTTTCCGCCCACCGATGCGCTTTCTGCTTCTTGCTCAAATGTTGTCTGTAAAATATCGTTTAATTAAATAGTTGATGACTTAATTCGCGAAAGCTCGTACATGTGACTCAGGTGCCGAAGGTTATGAGTTCGAATCCCGGTCGGAAAGAGTGATTTTTGTAAATTGTGAAAAATTTCTGTAGTTTGATTTGTACTCAAAGTCTCACCTTTCAACTATATCGCGATGGACGCAATATACAAGTGCTGAAAGCGATAGTTATGTTTTACTTAACACCAGATACTTCCCCCTTAGAAACCTAAAGAGATAAAGCAAGGTAAGGTTTGTCGACTTGCCAATAAGAGCTATCCGAGAGTCGTCCTTTGAGACCTTCAAAGAGAAGAGTAAGAAGTGTCTAAAACCGGTTCGTTGATATGTATCGATATCGTCTTTTCTCTCTTAAACCGCTTAAACCGCTTAAACCGCTTATAACTGTGGAAGAACCTAAAAGACAGGTCGACTTCAAACAAGTTCTGATACAGAAGGCTTGTCTCTACCCGTATTAGTATTAGCGCGTATTAGTATTAGTATTAGCGCGTAACAAAATACTCACGAGTCATTTACGATTACACCCGCGCTTACATCTGCAGTGAGAATTTTCAGATATCGATTGTCCAAAGTATATTCTAGAATCAGACTAGTAATATACCCCGTATTGAAATTGGTTAAACAAACCACTGCCTGTTGTAATCCAAAGTAAAGCCAAGCCAAATTTTTCAGAGTATCTTACACGAAGGGTGCCAATGGAATCTGTCTGTGTATCTGCTGTCTGTCTGTCTGTTTAACTCTCCGACCTTTAAGGGATTATTTTTGAGACTGAAGAATTTATTTACAGATTATATAATATTAGGAGGTACCTATTTCTTAATAAATCTCCTCCCCGCAGAAATATCGGTATATATAATATACTACCTTTCTACCTCAAACATTATAAGTACCCGCAGGTGTCTATGTGAGTAACTCAGTAAATATAAGTTTCTACGCGTAAAATTGCTAGCAATTGCGTAAGCACTAAGTACGCGTAGTTTGGAAAATACATGAAACTCCGTTCGTTCTTCAGGAAATTCTTAAATCGCAGTTACCAGCTTGGCCCTTTTGACTCGGTTCAACGACGGGCTGTGAGAATTGTCGACGATCCCAAACTCACTTGCGGTATCGAGCCCTTAAGTCTGAGGAGAGACTTTGCCTCCCTGTGTGTGTTCTACCGCTTGTACAATGGATTGTGTTCTGAGGAATTGTTCGAAATGATGCCCACGGCTACTTTCTACCATCGCACCGCTCGCCAT
The DNA here is from genome assembly GCA_946406115.1 of Apoda limacodes. Classification (NCBI taxonomy): domain Eukaryota; kingdom Metazoa; phylum Arthropoda; class Insecta; order Lepidoptera; family Limacodidae; genus Apoda; species Apoda limacodes. Next base: position 19,983,586 of record OX291563.1, on the reverse strand, counting down.
CGACAGGGAATTCATTCTCACACTTTGGAACTGAAATGGTCGCGTACAGTGCGGTTTCAGAGAAACTTCCTCCCGCGAACGCTTGGGTTGTGGAATGAGCTCCCTGCCAGTTTTCTCTAAGGACTACAGTATGGGGTTCTTCAAAAAAGAAGTTATTAGATTTCTGAAGGGTCGGCAACGCGCGAGTGATGCCCCTGGTGTTGCAAGCGTCCATAGGCTACGGTGACCGCTTACCATCAGGCAGACCGTAGGCTTGTTTGCCACCTTAGTGCTATAAAAAATAAAAAAAAGTTACAAGAAGTAAATTTATAAAGCTTCAATACCTATTTAAATTTTACAAAACAACGCTATTAAAACCTTCAATTTTGCTTGGCTGTTAAAAATTAATTCACCACTTAAAAAGAGAAACGGAAACTCAAAAGGAAAATGGCGTCTGCAAAAGAAAAGAAAATTTTTCTCGTTTCGCTGCCAATTAAAACTGGCTGCGACATAAATGTAAAAAGTGTTGCCACTCCCGACAGGGGCGGAATTGACACGGGTGAAAAGTGCATAAACCGAATGAATGGCTGCACAAACTGGGTAAATATTAAAAAAAAAAGCGGTTGAACGCCATATTACCGCTTTTAGTGTTGTAGGAATCATGAAAGGTAGCGCCTAGCTAAATTCATAAAACAGCGATAAAGAAAGAAGGAATGGAAGTGTTTTGTTAAGCCATTATTTCTGCGTTGGAAAATAAACTCTTTTTAGAATGTGGATAGTCAGAACTGCATTAAGTCTCATAAATAGATAATGCGGTAAACTATACCTACCTTTTTTTAACCATTGTCTCCTCCACTTCACTTTGCATATTTTGTAAAAAAAAACAGCCTGAAATCGCATGTTTCATGTAAGTCAGAGTGTAGTTTATAGCAAAACATGCATCAAATTTTAACTATTTAGTTACTTCCGTTTGTAACTAACGATCTTTACACGCATGTAAAATATAAGTACAGTATTAGGTACATTGTGATACAAGTGAGACAAGCTAGTTATTACACATAAGGTAAAATTACATGAATGTATTCGAGTGCAGCGCTAGTCTGAAGCACTCTGAGACGGAGAGGACACAGATAATTTTGCTACCAATTCGCCACCTTCAAATGTCGATTTCTTTTTTTACTTTTTTAAATTAATTTAATGACGCATTATTTTTGTTGTACCAGTCCGAAATTTATATATAACTTGATGAGTTATGTCTTTAGTTATCAATTTTCGGGTTTAAAAAAGTTCGTTCTAGTTTCAAATTTCACATTTGGCCGCTCGAGTGGACGGATAAAACATTCCGGGGTCGCTCTGCTCTTGATTCCCGATTCGACTCTCGTGTTGTGCGGTCGTGTTTTCGAGCGTCAAGTGCTCTCAGTGTGCTCCGTGTGTGGTGACTCAGTTGGTGCGCATTCCTGGGTGGTGTTTTGCCTCAGCGCTGACGACCTCGAATTGTTGTTTGGTTTATTGCCCGCAATTCTTGGAAAATCGGCCTGTGTGTTGAAGCGCTGCTCGGCAGTGTGTATTGGCTGGGAAATCGCTCTCGGCCCGCGCTGGGTGTGTTTGTGCGTTCTTCAACGCGCCCATAACCGAGTGTTTATCGAAGCGATACTGTGTGTTTTTGTGCGTGAGTGTGTGTTCTCGTAGTCGCGGAACTACTACGCATAGCGGTGACCCTCGCTTGCCTCTTTGACTGTTACCGGTTCGCCCGGTCTGAGTCCGGCTTTGTGTTAAATCGCTAGCGTAGTATTTCCGCTTCAGCGGTTCGCCGCTCCGTGCATTTACGCGTTTTAAGTGTCGATTGCGTTTTAGTTTGTAGAAATCCAGTTCCGAGTGCTCAAGGGCTGGTGGGTGAGATCGTATAGCTCTTTTCAGAGCTGCGGTCTACCTAACGTTTCTTCGTTAAATCACGTCTCGTTGCTGGGGGGAAACCTAACGGTGACAACGTAACCCCGGCCGTAGGAGTAGGAGTTAGGTACACACCAGGCAATCCGTAGCACTGCGGGGCGCCTGGCCACATTTTAGGTATTCCTGCTCCTCGCCAGCAATGGTGGGGAGTCACTAGGCACACAAAAAATCTACACCTCGGTCACTCCCGCGATGGCCGAGCAACTCATCGGCTTGTCCCCGGACCAGCTAGGGGCAATCGTGCAAAATCTTGTTCGCGATCGCCCAGAGCTGGCCCACGCCATCTTCACGGCGTTGGGGCCTGCCCTCACTGCGTCCAGCACAACCGCGCCCTCCCCGTCCGTCTCATCGCGTTCGACTCCGCGCTCTCGCTCGCGCAATCGTTCGCGCTCTCTCTCCCGCGAACCCCGCGAACCCCGCAATCGCGACCCGCGTCTCGCTCGCCGCGCTCTTCGGGCCCCTGCGCCCGTTCGCCCTCCCACTCCGGTAGCCGATGAGACCCTTTCTCGGTCTCTCGCTACCCCGCCCCCCGCAACCTCCGAAACCGCACCCCGGTCTCCAGCAGCCGTAATGTCCGCTGAGTCAGCGTTGTCTGAGGACGACGAAGGCTTCAAAGTGGTTGGCCTGGGAACCAAAAAGGGTAAAAAACGGAAGAAGTCCGCCAAGTCTAAAAAGGCTTCGGCGGCATCCGCTCTGGAGTCTTCTACTCCTCCTCCCTCCGACTCTGAGGCTAAACGCCTCAAAGCGCCTAGCGCTTCCGCGTCCCCGTCCCCGTCCACCTCGGCGGCCAGCCCTGAGCCAGCCGCCATGGACACAACCCCCCCCGCCGCCACCTCTTCGCAGTCCGACTGTCCCACTTCGGGACGGAAGGAGAAATCTCCGCCGCCCATTGTCATCAAAGACAAAGGGGCCTGGCCGAACATTGCTAACGCTATGAAGGCCAAGCGGATCAATTATACGCACGCCCGCAATGATGCCGAGCGCGGCATCAAAGTGCAGGTCCCGACACCGTCAGATTTCCGAAATCTGACGGCTTTCCTCACGGCCCAAAAGTATGAATACCATACTTACTCGCTGGCCGAGGAACGCGTTCTCCGCGCAGTCATAAGGGGAGTTCCTAAGGAATTCTCCACAAAGACTGTGCAGGACGACCTCATCGTCCAAGGCCTCCCCGTACGGGAAGTACATCGCATGTACAATGGCCGTAATAAGTCCGAGTGCTACGACATGGTGCTCGTCGTACTAGACCTGACAACAGAAGGCAAAGCCATCTTTAATATTAAAGATGTTTGCAGCCTCAAAGGCATCAGGGTCGAGACTCCGCACAAGCGGTCGAACCCTAGCCAATGCCACAGATGCCAGCTATATGGCCACGCGCAGCGCAACTGCAGACGCAGACCGCGCTGCGTCAAATGTTTACGCGATCACGCCACTCCGGACTCTGATCGCGATCGCTCTAACGCATCCGACCCGGTCGCTTGCGTACTCTGTGGGAGTGAAGGCCACCCAGCGAATTACCGCGGGTGCCCCAAAGCTCCCAAACAGAGCTCGCGCAAACCCAAACAGGGTAAATCGCGTCCCCCCGCCCCCCGCCAACAGGCTCCGCTCGTGCCTGCACCTCTCCCCGCTGTCAACGCCTGGAGCCGTCCTCCAGCGCTAGTAGCAGCGTCGAAATCTAAGGAGACAGACAAACTTTTGTCTGCTCTCCCCGGGCCCGTCTCTGTCACGGGTATTCCCTACCCCGCCCCTCTCATGTCCCGGGACATTCCGCGTCCAGCGCAAATGAGCAGTGCTCCCGCACCTCTAGCGCAAACGCGCCTTGCCCCCCCGCGCCCCTCCCTCGCGCTGCCCCGCAACGCCGCTCAGACGGCCGAGCAGGAGCATTTCGATATTCTCTCCAAAATTTCTTGGGTTTGCGACCCTGCCTATTTCGAGATCGTGTACGCCGAATACGTACAGATCACTCATTCCCATCAAATGCTCAGCTTCATGGCTAAGCATCGCGACTTCTTCGCCGTCCTCCGCAGGATAACTCCAAAACCTTAGAACCAAAATGGATTGCACAACCGCGCGCGAAAAACCCCGGTCCGTCTCCATAGGCTATTTTAACGCCAACGGTCTCCGCAATCAAAGAGAGGAATTATCGCAATTCCTCTCATCCCAAAAACCGGACGTTTTCCTCATCCAGGAAACGTTCCTAAAGCCCGCTGTCCGTACCCCTTCGATCGCGAACTATCGCACCGTCCGTAATGATAGAACTGCCTCCAATCTCGGAGGCACTCTCATCTATTACAGGCGCTCCCTGCATTGCTCCCCTATCGATCCTCCACCGCTTACGAATTTAGAAGCATCCGTCTGCCGCCTAGCGATGACCGGCCATCAGCCGATCATCATTGCATCGGTTTATCTCTCTCCCCTAAAAGACTTGCTCGAGAGCGACATTTAGTCGCTCTTAAGTTTAGGCGACGCCGTCATTCTTGCCGGCGACCTAAATTGCAAGCATCGCCGCTGCTACTCTTCTGTAACTTCACAAAGAGGCAGACTCCTCGACGATTTAGTTGACAGACTAAACTTTGACATCATCGCTCCCATGACGCCCACTTACTTTCCCCACAATACTCGGAATAACCCCGACGTACTCGACATAGCACTTCTAAAGAATGTAAGGCTAAGCTTTCGCTCTATAGAGGTGCTTGACGAACTTGACTCGGACCACCGCCCTGTCGTCCTCCGATTAGGTTTCCCTTCGGACTCTCCTCCCGACACTAGAACCGTGACGGACTGGGATAAATTTGGGCGATTGCTCGAAAATCCCAGCTCGCCACATCTAGACCGCGTTCCCGACGTAATCTCATCCGCGACCGATCTTAACGTAGCTATCGACTCACTCACTAGCCACCTGACCGCCACCGTTGGCGAGTGCTCACGACAAGTGCCGGTTGGTGATTATCACCACCTAATCCTGCCTCAGCACATCAGGTCGCTAATGACTGAGCGTAACGCGGCCCGCCGCGCTCGCGATCGCGCTCCCACTATCGATAATAAAGCTCGCTTCAACGACTTACACCGCCGTGTAAGAACCGCTGTAGCTGAGCTTCGCGCCCAACGTTTCGGTGATCTTATGGAGAACATTTCTCCTTCTCACCAAGCTTATTGGCACTTAGCCAGAGCTCTAAAGTCCGAAACCGCGAACTCTCTCCCTCCGTTATCTCGTCCCAACAACGTTCCCGCGTTCAACGACGACGAAAAAGCGGATTGCCTAGCGTCTAGCCTCCAAGCCCAATGTGCCTTAAGCACACAGCCCTTCGATCCCGACCACGTGCGCGAGGTAGACGGCGAAGTGGAGCGCAGAACTTCTCTGCCTCCACAAGACCCCCTGCCCCCTGTCACTGTCGACGAAGTCGTACAGGTCATCAAAGACCTACGCCCCCGTAAGTCCCCCGGTGCAGACGGTATCTCTAACGATATCCTAAAGCGCCTCACTCTGCCCCTTGTCTGCCTCCTAGTAGCGATCTTTAACGCTGCTATGGAACATTGCATCTTTCCTTCTCAATGGAAAGATGCAATAGTTATAGGCATCCATAAGCCAGGTAAAGCTCGTACCGAGCCGTCCTCCTATCGCCCCATAAGTTTACTAAAGGCCCTTGGTAAACTCTATGAACGCCTCCTCCTTGCTCGCCTACGGAACGCTATAGTTTCCAGAGGCATTTTAATAGATGAGCAGTTCGGCTTTCGTGCCAAACACTCATGCGTCCATCAAGTCCTCCGCATAACGGAACATATTCTTACAGGCTTTCAGCCAGCGTTAGGTAAGACCCGTCACACGGGCGCTGTCTTCTTCGATGTAGCGAAAGCTTTCGACAAAGTCTGGCACAACGGTTTAATTTTTAAACTGTACAACTTTCAGTTGCCAGATCGTCTCGTGCTCATCATACGAGACTATTTGTCGAATCGTAGCTTTCGCTACAAAGTCGAAGGCACTCTCTCTTCCCCCCGTCCCATAGAAGCAGGAGTCCCGCAAGGGTCCGTGCTCGCCCCCATCTTGTACCTTCTGTACACTAACGACATCCCTAAAACGATAGGTACCAACCTAGCCCTCTTTGCGGACGATACCGCTATCTATACCACAGATAGGCAAGTGAGTCGAATCACTGAGAGACTCCAACCCGCTATCACCGCCCTAGGCGAGTGGTTTCGGAAATGGAGAATCGAGGTGAATCCCGACAAAAGCTCTGCCGTCCTTTTTACCCTAGGCCGCCCTCCGCGACCTTCTCCCCTTTCTCTTTTCGGTCGTGCCATTCCCTGGCAAAATAAGACCAAATATCTCGGTGTGACCATGGATAGTCGTTTGAACTTCCAAGCTCACACCAAAATAGTCAGAGACCGAGCCGCTTTTGTCCTCGGCCGTCTCTATCCCATGATAGGCAAGTATAGTAAGATGTCGCTTAGAAATAAGCTAAATCTTTACACAACTTGTATCCGCCCCATACTAGCTTATGCTAGCGTAGTCTTTGCGCTGTCCAAGCGCAATCTCCACAAACTCCAGACCCTCCAAAACCGCTTTCTCAGAGCGGCCTCTGGAGCCTCTTGGTACGTTCGCAACGCGGACCTACACAGAGACTTCGAACTTCCTACGATTCCCCAATACTTTAAAGACTTGGCAGTCCGCTTTTTCGAGCGTACGCAAAATCACCCGAATCGTTTAATTGTGCAATCCACAACGTATCGTCCCCCCGATCGACCCGGTCACGGTCGTAAAACTATTGTTAGGCGGCCTCGGCACGTACTAACGTCCCCAGATGACGATCTCGCTGTCCGGATAGCGAGATTAGTCTCTACGACCTCCCCGAATAGGGCCTCCCTCCAAACACGACGCCGACGTCCCCGGGTTCGTCGGCGCCCACAAGGATACACTAGGTATCAAAGAGTGCCGGGGCGCTTCTCGCCCCCACTCAATCGCAACCGCACCCGCGTAACGGGGAACTCCCCTCCTGGCGGTGACTCACCTTCGGGTTCGAGACTCACGCCGGTCGAAGGGACGCCCCCGAGAGCGACAACCCAAGCCGAGGCTTCCCCCGCGGGAAGCCCTTGAGCGTTGGGCGCTATATGGGCTGAGGCTCCTTCAGAGTCTCGCCCCAAAAGTCCGGTGAAGCAGTAATGGCTGCAACAGCCAACTGCATAGTCAGCTCAGAAAAAAAAAAAAAAAAAAGGGTCGCTCTGCTACTGCAAGTACGATTTATCATAATGAAGCTTGTGCAAGAGAAAAGAAGTGATACATTACGTTGAGGATTTGGGTTCGAGAAATATATAAGTATACATACAAAAAATGTACGAGGAAACGAATTTTCTTCATATTTTTTTTCTCGGGTCATATTTATGTTACGGAACCCAAGAAATTGTTTTACCAATTCAAAGTGTAGTGCTCGTGCCCTCGACACTATTTTCCAGCGGCAGTTTTTAATTACTGCTATTAAATTATATAAATGTATAAAACTAGCTTTTAAATTTGCAACCTTTCTAGCTTTTGCTTTTGCTTGGGGTTTTATTTTAAAAACGTTAACGTGATATTAAGATATTATTTACAGAAAATTAGGCTACATGTTCTATTTGATAAAGATAGGTAAAAATAACTATTCCCAGCAAGAAACGGACGGACACGAATGGATGGAAACGACGAAATCCGTTTAGAAGCATTTAGAATTTATTTTTAGGGACCATCAAAAAATTATTAAAAGTAGATACAAATTTTTATTATTATATTTTTATTTTTATTTTATTTTATTTTTATAATACGTAAATTAAAGCTGTTGAGTTTGGGTGTTTGAATGTGCTAATCATCAGGAGTTAAGTTTGTGTGCTTAATCGCTCTTATATTCAGAAGTTGAGTTGGTGTGTTTGAACGTGCTAATCTTCAAAAGTCAAGTTTGTGTGTTTGAGCGTGCTAATCATCAGAAGTTGAGTTTGTGTGCTTAATCGCTCTAATCTTCAGAAGTAAAGTTTGTTTGTTTGAACGTGCTCATCTTTGAAAGTTGAGTTTGTGTGTTTGAACACGCTAATCTTCAGAAGTTAAATTTGTGTGTTTGAACGTGCTAAATTTCAGAACTACCAGTCCGTTTTGTATTAAGACTTACTAAAGTTAACATTAAATATTGAACGCCATTGTCGCACTTTGAAACGATATCTTCAAGATATGAAGATCATATTCCTCCATAAACGTTCTATTAATAGTGCGGCGTGAGCGTGAGGCGGGACACTCAACTCACATAACGCTTAACGTCGCACATAGGTGTCGCGTACCGGGGTTATGGCGGGGCGTGTGAGCCAACACACAAACTTTTGGCGTGTAGTAGTAATTGTGAATATAGAACTTATTTTGGGTTACCCAAGTTGGAAATTTTGCAACAATTATTGAGACTACGTTAATATGCAGTTTTATGCTTGTTTTTGATACAGATTACAATGTTCTGTTACAAGTATAAAACTAGAAAAAATGCATATTTAATAAAAAACTAAAAAAATTAATACTGATATACTAGGTAGTGTTCTTTAATCTTACATATTATTTAATCACACCACCAGTAGACATTCTTCACACACTACCTGTAGACATAATTTAACCATCATATTTATGTTAGGTTTTAAATTACATTCTATTCAATATCAACTATCAAGATGCACATCTCGTTAACCTTAACCGACATAAAAAGCAGGTTTTTCATTTCTAAAAATTACAAAAATATAAATATCATACATAACTAATCTTATTTTTAGTGTAGTTTTAAAATAAGTTATTTTTTTCATTATTGGTATTTTATTTAAAACTCGATTCTAATGTTAGCATTTCTACTCTTTATATTTTTTTTGTATGATATGTTTAGTGACTTATTTTTAAAACTTTTCACAATCAAAGTTTATTTTACAACAAAGCTTAAGGTATTTTTGAATGTTTTATTATATCCTATTATATGTCTTCGGTAATTAGTAAGTAGTTTGGTTAGGTAATTTATAACGTATGGATAAAATCATACAACCTATCCCTCATTCAATTAAACGTTTTCTAAAAGTTCATGAAATCGCTACCGCTACATCCTATGCTTTAGCCCTTGAGTTACTAACTGCGGTGTCGCTACGATATTGCCAGTCGGAGCGCGCTGGTATGCGACTCGTGGATTATTGCGGCAACACTGTATTATTGCTCCGAGGGAGGACATTACAACTCTCTGGATGAGGAACATTATATGGGAGATATTAAGTGTTAAATTTGTACGTGTCTTTTAAGACGTGTGCAGCTTGGTGCTTATTGCATTTTGCATCTTTAATGACAATTTATTTCTTAAATTAATTAAATAAACTTAATACGTAAGTCAACCTAAATACCGTTAGTAAGTTAAACGTAAACTTAAATAAAATTAATTCTAAGGTCTAGATAGGTGAGTTGATTCATATTGCGGCTTTTTGTCTCACAATTTATGTTATTACTATAGCATTATCGCATTTGGTTGACACAATTGAGTCAAATTATTCTAAGATTCAATATTCTAAGTTTCATGGGGCAGGTTTATCTTTGATTGCACAACTTACTCTTTAATTAAAAGGCAGCAAAATATTTTTGTAATGATATAATTATTATCTTGTTTGATTTTAAATATGCATGTATCTAGAGACATGTCCACGATATTAGCTATGTAAATATGTAGTTGAATATTTTGTGTCCCCGTTCTTCTAGCTTTTCAAACTATTATTTTAAATTTCTTTAAAAAAAAACGGGTTGAACTCCGGGTGCGCCGGCAGAAGTGAAAACATACAACCTGGATATAACATTTTAACATGTGTAATCCGCACTTTCATCTTTACATCAACCCAATTTCCTCTTACTTTTTATTCGTCCTTTGACATTTTTTACCCATACCAAAAAAAGTGCACAACGCCGCAAGAAGTTTTCACTCCAAAAATTGATAATAGTACTTTATAAGTACTTTTAATAAACGAAAATTGTTTTGAACAAAATTATATTGCAAGAATACTTGTAGGTACTAGATTTCGCTTCGCTTCCTGTTCTGGACAGTGAATCCTTTACTGGCAGCTGCAGTTGTCGTTCAAACTCTGAAGCAGTTATGCTTTGATACTGAAGCAGGCAAAGGCAAAAGTCACCTGAGTGCATGTCCAAGACGCATTAATTAAGGGTTTCGTAGCATGAAACTACTGACAACTGTCAGTGTGTAATCTATACTATCTATACTAATATTATAAAGAGGAAAGATTTGAATGTTTGTTTGTATTGAATAGGCTCTGAAACTACTGGACCGATTTGAAAAATTCTTTTACCATTAGAAGCCGACATTATCCCTGATAAACATAGGCTACTTTTTACCGCGGGAAAATGCTTCATTCCTACGTAAAAACGGGTAATAGGACAACGGGTAGTAAGAATTATCCTTCCGTACTTATCTTTTTCACATAACTACTAAACGGCTTGACCGATTGGGTTGAAATTTTGTATGTGTATTTCTATGGTCTCACAGACACGAATGTATTATGCAATTAAAGAGGAAAGATTTGATTGTTTGTTTTTTTCTATAATTGAGGAGTTGCTGTAAGAACCTACGCCGATAACGAAATTTAGGGCGGGCGAAGCCGCTGGCAAGTTAGAAAATTTTAAAAAAAATAATTGAGATGGTCACAAGAATATATTTATTTTTAATTTTCTAAATAACAGGTATACTAAATTTCAACTTAATCAGTCCAATACATTTGGACCAAATTGGCTGTGACAGACGGACTGACAGAAACACGAGTAATTTTACAAAGTTTCCGTTGTTTTCCCGATTTCGATTTTCCGACGTACGGAACCCCAAAAACACTAATAAGTTGTACCTAAAACAAAATATTGTCAGTTAATGCAAATTCACGAATTATAGATATATATTATATCGTAGCAAGTTCTACGCGGTTGGACGCACGGCGTAGACCTTCAGTAACACTCACAGTTGGACGCACGGCGAAGACCTTTATTAACACTCACAGTTGGACGCACGGCGAAGACCTTCAGTCACAAGCACATTTGGACGCACGGCGTAGACCTTCAGTAACACTCACAGTTCTACGCGGTTGAACGCACGGCGTAGACCTTCAGTCACATTCACAGTTAGACGCACGGCGTAGACCTTCAGTAACACTCACAGTTCTACGCGGTTGGATGCACGGCGTGGACCTTCAGTAACACTCACAGTTCTACGCGGTTGAATGCACGGCGTAGACCTTCAGTAATACTCACAGTTGCAACCAACCGCAGGTATATTTAAAACAAATTAAATAAAAAGATTTTGACTAACATTTTAATATAAAAGAATGTGTAAATTGTAACGGTAAAGTGGTTAATTGCTATAATATAACGTTATTACTTAGCAAATCCGCTAAAAACAATACAGTAGCACTCACGTACAGAAGTACGCTATCCACATGTGTAGGAGTGCACCTCCCTTCCTCCCTCGTTATGTGGACGATGCCAACTTCACTATTACATTACACCACTAAATTGCTAACAAAACTCGACACTTATATTTCTTTTACGTGTCACTTCTAAGGCTCATTAGCTCACTAGTAATTACGCTAATGATAAAGACTAAGATACCTTCTTCCGATATGTACAAAAACAAAGAAATTCAGAATTAGTCAGTGGCTCTTGCACCTCCAACCCTTACTAATATTACAAATGTGAAAGTAACTCTGTCTGTCTGTTACTTCTAAAGTCATTCATACATGGACCGATCTAGATGAAATTTGGTATGAAGATAGTTTGAGTCATAGGATAGAATAGTTTTTATTATTAAAAATTCAGAAGTTCCCGCGGGAATAACTATAACAAGCTTTGCCCATATTTCTTCTTTTCGTCACCAGTTAAAATGGCTTTCAATACGCCAACGTAAAAACTACAGAATAATTTTAGCTCTCTTTTCCATTCTTAAAGAACCTCTTACGCCTAGCTATTTAAAGTCATTTTTCGTTTACATACCCTATAGCAGAACATACCCTATAGCAGAACATACCCTATAGCAGAACATACCCTATAGCAGAACATACCCTATAGCAGAACATACCCTATAGCAGAACATACCCTATAGCAGAACATACCCTATAGCAGAACATACCCTATAGCAGAACATACCCTATAGCAGAACATACCCTATAGCAGAACATACCCTATAGCAGAACATACCCTATAGCAGAACATACCCTATAGCAGAACATACCCTATAGCAGAACATACCCTATAGCAGAACATACCCTATAGCAGAACATACCCTATAGCAGAACATACCCTATAGCAGAACATACCCTATAGCAGAACATACCCTATAGCAGAACATACCCTATAGCAGAACATACCCTATAGCAGAACATACCCTATAGCAGAACATACCCTATAGCAGAACATACCCTATAGCAGAACATACCCTATAGCAGAACATACCCTATAGCAGAACATACCCTATAGCAGAACCCTCCGTGCCTCTGGCAGTCTAAAACTACATATCCCTTTTAAGCGCTCGGGTTCCCTTTCTAACTCTTTTCAGATTCGGGCTGCACTACTCTGGAATGATCTTCCTGATGACTTCAGAAAATCCTCAAATCGCTTCATATTTAAAAAGAAACTTTATCAATATTATTTAAGCAAAACTTAATGTAGAAAAAATTGTTATCAACTATGGTAATAATTTCATGATTTTGAATGCATCGTATCTATGTATTTAAATTTTTTCTTATTTGTTAATGTATGTACGTATGTATTTATACGTATGTATATATTCATATTTAAATATGTATAAATTGTTATATATATATATATATATATATGTATGTTTTGTATATTGTATATTGTTATAAATATATATGTTTTTATTTATGTATGTGTATAAGTATAATTTTAGTTTATATGCTTTTCTTTACGTAATCATTATGATGCACCCACTTTGCTTCTCTGTATTACCTAAAGGTTGGCTGGGAGATAATGCCTGAGGCATTAAGCTCGCCTTTTGTGCAAAACTGTACAATTAAGCATCAATAAAACAAGCTTAAACAAACTATAGCTTGCTATAGCAAACTTTATTAGTATAATTGAGGAGTTGACATAAGAATCCCACGCTGATAATCAAATTTAGGGCGGATGGAGCCAAAGCGGTGGGCAAAATTCATTAATTTCCAGCTATATAAGAAAGTTTACACACTTAAGGTTAGGTTAAGTTAAACTTGGCACACTTGTAGCTTAGGTCCTGGAATAGTAGATATACAAGTTCATTTTTCATCCCGGGAAATTCAAAAGTTCCCACTAGTAACTATAACCGAATTCCTCGAACGATCCATAGCTGCAGCTATAGCTTGCTATATCAAACATCTTGAGTATAATCAAGGAGTTGCCGTAAGAATCCCGATAACCAAATTTAATGAAGACGGAGCCGCGGCCAAAAGCTAAGCTGCTGAACACTGAAAATGTCAACTTATCAGCTGTTGATTTAATTTTATTTTTGTAGTTTTTAGTTAAGTTTTTAGTCCAAAATGTATTTATAATGTAAATAAAATACGTAAATATCGTGTACAATTGTTTGCGAGGTGAATTCGTGTGCCAAAGAAGTCAAAAAGAAAAGACGAACTAAACATTTGTTTGAATCTCAACGGCAGCGTGCGTCGACTTTTCCCGGGGAGTACTTTTGTTTTAAGAGGGCGATATAGGCCAAAAAGCTTATTTCTGTAATTCTAACGTTGTGTATGTAAATGTACTATAAATCACTAGATAATGTCATATACATTACTATGAGATATATATTTAATATAATTTTTAAGTAATTTATACCGTAATATTGAAACTTATATTTTTTTCTATGCTTTAGATGCTATAGTTTAACCACAAAATTTGCACAAAAACGGCGTATTTTCGCGGTCTAGCCTATACCCTAGCCTTAATACAAAGTTACACATTCTGCATAATTAAGCACATTTATATACTTAGCGTTTTTAGCATTTTAATTTTTCTTCTACGCCCGCACAGTGACTCATTCGTAGACTCTGTTTGTTATAGATAAAAGCAAATTTGATGTCGGGAATTTGTCGCGGTACACCAAATATAATTAATTACTTGCATACAATTTATACACACACTAAAACCTGGCCCTACGATGTCCTTTTGCTTAGTAGTAGTAGTAGCTAGTAGGATTTTACTTAAAAGTGTAAAAGAAGCTTTCTACAATTTGGTACAGTCAGTACAGGCTCACTTAGTACAGTAGTTGCACAGTTACTTTTCTTGTCCATTGCTATGTCAGTTGCTGTGAAAATGATGACCCGAAGCAAACTAAATACACGGGACTTAGAAAATAGACTTCAAATAGCATTAAAAGAGTTAAAGGAATCAAAAGAGCTATGTAACAAACTCATTCAAGAAAGAGAAGATAGCGAAATTGAAATTCAAAATGTTATTAGCAAAAATACCACACTGAAAAATTCACTTGCTGAGCTAGACACACAATACGAGCATCTACGGGATCATCGAGATCAATTGCACTTAATTGTCAATTCATTTGATCAATGTCAACATGAATATGAAAGTGCCTTAAACAAGATTCAGGAGCTTGAAAAACAGTGAGAAAAATAAAAATCTTAGTTTATATGACGAGCTGATATGTGCTAAATCAGTAATAAAGCTAATGTTCACTATTGACCTAACATCTTTAAGTGACAGTGAAAGTTTGTTGTATCCTTGTATTATAAAAGGAGCAAATAAAATAAAAAAAAACATAAAAACAAAACGGATTATACGTAGAACAAAACTTATCATAAAAAAAACAAAGCGTTTTTCAAATCCTTATCGCTTAGAAAAGAAGTATTGCAAAGCAAATTGAAATATGAAACCGAGACCTCTTTACTTCAGGTACAAATAGAACAGCTACAAAAATCTTTAGAAATAGTTAGTAAAAGTTATAATTCTGGTAAATTAAAAATAAATGAGCATATTTCCGCCGTGAATAAATTAATTGAAGTGAGTAATTATAACTATGAACGATTTGAATCCTTAACACGTGAATCAACATGGTACATAGAACTACAGAAACCCAGTTTGACAGTAGTCAATCAATCATGTGCATTGCAACCCTTGTCACCAAATAAAGAGCTGAGTCAAGCTAGTATTGTGCGTACTAGTATAACTCCTGTACATCCCTCTCAACTTCAGGGAAGTGTTTTTGTGGATCAGGACTCACCTCAGTGTTACAATGAAGAGGAAAAAACTAAAATGTTCTACGTTAGAGTTGGTATAGGTTTAGGTCATATTTTGAATAATAAATTGAACCATACTGTTCTAAACATATGTACCCCCAATACTACATACAGGCGAATTGTGAACTCAATAGCTAGCAGAAAAGATGATAAAGACTGTACTATTATATTATTTGTAGGCAATAGTGTTGGAGTTACAAAGTAGGACTTAATTAAATCTAATGATTTACTCTCAAATTTAAGAGTCAAAAAAACTGTTATTTGCACTTTTCTCTTTTCAAAAAGACTGTCACATAAACAAAACCAACATATTCATTAAAATAAAAAATGTCTTGTACAATTTGACATGTAAAAATGATAATTTTTATTTGTTTGACATAAATAAGTTTATATCTAGTTTTATATTGACAAAAGGTACATTATATCTATCTAATTATTGTAAGCAACAACTGGCTACTACTACATCAAAATATTCAGGGCTTGTCTGGCAAAGAATTACAAATAGAATTATTTTTAAGAAGCCTGGATGTCCATGTGTTGTGCCTTACTGAGTATTGGCTAAAAAAACATAAATTAATGTTAAACATTTCAGATTATTGCATTTCTAGTGCATTTTTGAGCAAAAATAGAATTCGTGGGGGGTCATTAATACTTGTTAACAATAAACTTAATGCAAAAGAACGCAAAAATATTATTTGACCTGATTGATTGACTCGTCGGTAATTACCACAGAGGGCGTTTAATTTTTTAATTATTTTCGGTTATATTTACAACATTGTCTTAACGTTCAAAATCAACTGTCATAACTGTCGTCGTCCCAGCCACTGTTAAACGTCGGCCTCTCCCATAGATTTCCACAACGGCCGATCCTGAACCGCCCATGCCCGTCGGCTTCCTGCGGCTCTAACTAGGTCGTCTGACAACCTAGTCTTTTGATCTGTGGTCGCCACTCGAGAACCTTTCTTCCCTATCGGTTATCGGTTCGACGATAGATGTGGTCTGCCCATTGATACCTACTTCAGTCTGCTTACTGTCTAAGCTTACGGGTGAAACCCAGCTGAAAGCGATTTTACTATTACATACCATAATTCTTTATATATTTTTGCGTTCACTATATGCTTAAGTTTTTAATTTGGAGTACCCACAATAATACAAAAAGAAAATCTTAAGTAACTTACACTATTGTGTCTTCGAGTGTAATTGTTACCAAGAAATGTTGTCTACTCGTCTCACAAAACAAATTCTTTTCTTACAAATTGAGTAAAAAACGAATCACCGTGTTTGACAATGGAATCATTCCACTTCATTTCTCGCCTGCTGCTAATCGAATTTATGAAGAATTGAGTATATTTGGATCGATTTAAGCGATTTCTTTTACCAACATTCAATACAGTGACGTGTTTATTTGTTATTTAATAAGCCTATTTGCTACGTGTTTGATGTTTCTTTTGAGTTTTCTAGAAAAAAGGGCATTTGCAGTAATTGTGTGTAATATAATACCTCATCAGTGCCAAATGTTGGGGACAAATATCAAATATCATGACCAACGTTGTAATTGTGTGGAACGCAAAAGGCCCCTTTTATCTGTAAATCATAAAATTTGGGAATTTTTATTCCTATCAATTTTGTTATATCTCTGTATGCACGAAAAACCGGCCAAGTGCGAGATGGACTCGCACACCGAGGGTGCCGTACCTACCACCGTTTACGTTATTTACAAACCCAAACAAAAACAAGTGTGCCGCTAAGCGGTCACCCATCCAAGTACTGACCAAGTCCAACATTGCTTAACTTTAAATATTGTTTCCAACAAACTCTTAATGATATGTTAGATGGCGCTGTACCGGTTATTTAAAATAGAAATGGCTTGGGCCCGTCTCACCCTTGGCCGGTTTTTATTATTTGTTGTTATACTTTAGAGTTCACATTATTATTCGCTGCAAGTTTGAAGATTGTATGTCTTTCTCTTTGTATATTGGAGCAAGAACGAAAATGTGTTTCTTGACCCCTCTTAATTTTTTTTTATTGTTAGGTACTCCCCACACAACATTATAAGTCATCTTATAATGTTCTCTAGTAATCCCCATTATAACACATATTCTGTGAATAATTCAGGGTTCTTCCTATTTTGGTCTGAAAATAGAGACTTTTTAGGGTCGGACAGACGGACAGATAAACTGCGTAATCTTAGTAATAGAGCTCGTACCCTCTGAGTACGGAACCCTAAAAATTAATTCACTCTTCTTAATTTGATGATTCACTTTTTCAAGCAAACATGATCAAAAAAAACCACCAGCAGATATTATAGTTTTGAATATAAACATATCCGTTCAGTTCCGTCGCCGCGCCGGTGAGCCACACTACCCACTACCCTATCAGCTGCCCCTTGACGTCAACATCATTGTCATATCTTTCACACATATTGCTGAACGATATCTCCATTTCTTTTTCACATGAACCAGATACCGATACCTTTTATATGTCGAGTAGCACTTGTAATATTTCTGTCTCGGTCATACTCGCAATGTATGCATTGGAATGTTTTCCCTCTTCTGTACACGTACGTACTAGTGGTCAACCGGTAAGCGCTCTGTAAAGTGAATTATATTATAAATTTCGTTTCATGAAACACCGATGAAATGTTTAAACGTCTTCCTACACTACACTACACTACACTACACTGCACTGCACTGCACTACACTGCACTGCACTGCACTGCACTGCACTGCACTGCACTGCACTGCACTACACTACACTGCACTGCACTGCACTGCACTGCACTGCACTGCACTGCACTACACTACACTACACTACACTACAAAACACTACACTACACTACACTGCACTACACTACACTGCACTGCACTACACTACACTGCACTGCACTACACTACACTACACTACACTACACTACACTACACTACACTACTATTTCGATATTTGTATGATTATTAATGATATACCTACCAAAATATTTCTTATCTGTAATTTGTTTCAAAAAACACACACACATGACATTACCTCAGTTTTAACGGATACGTATAGCTAGTCTTCCACTTGCTACGATCCTGGCACACTTTTTTGGTTCAATCACTCGTATTGATACTTCCATACACATTCAGCGGTTTAGAGTACTCTTGACCTTGCCTTTCATGAGAACAGACTCAATACGATAGACGATGTCTACCTTTACCAACCCTTGCACTACCTCATAAACTTATTTCGTGCATCATCTTCATTCATTATTTCAACATGCCTAAACTCTATCTTTGACACTACTTGTTTTTGTACTCTGCAACGCTCCCGTTTCACACTATTTCTAAGTTTTAATAAATATGCTCACGAATTGTAAATCGTGGTGAAGATCCAGCCAATAGCTCGACTGGTTTCGGTCCTACAACTGGAGCCTTATTCATGAGCTGCGTCGGGTAGAATTCCGAAGCGCGAACAGAGAGGTCGCGGGCGCAAGTCTTTCTTACTCAGTCATTTAGGGTCACGTCACACATACTTCTAAACGTTCTTTTTTCCACAGCAATAATTCTTCTTTTATGAAGCCAACACCCAACACCCAACATTCACTTCCATTCATCAGTATTAGAACCAACATGAACAACCAAACTTGCTTTTTCAGATAATATCTGACAGCTCACAAAGATATGTCACGCCACTATTCACTTGAGTTTCCACATTCACTCTTCTTACAATTTTCACATTTTCCGTCTCCTGTTCCACTTGCTTTCTATACATCATAGTTAAGCATTCTCTAACAGTTTTATTCCTTTGAAAAACCAATAACATTTTGTCTCATGACATTTGTGTCCATTCTATTCCTTTTCAATGATCTAGGTACAATGTACAATGTATAATTTTTTTTTATAAATTCTTGTAGAGCAAGGATCACCTGGTTATCGGTTATCGGCTTTTTATATTTTTTTCTTCTTCAATATTTGAGACAATTGTCATTAAATTGGTCAAACAACCAAGCTGACGCTGGGATCCTGATGAAAACATTGTAATGCAAGAAACAAGTCGTCTTTTAAAATATCCCTAAAAATATTTTAAAAATATTCCAGAAAAAACTGCTATTGAATAACGTTTTGAAAATCCAAATAATGAGCTCACCACTTCTCAAAAGTTTCCTTTTGTATGGGAAAGAAAACGATACTTGATAGCTCTCGTGGTGCTCGTATCGTATCGTATCGTATCATACGCACGCACTGCCTGACCATCGCTTATTGAAGCCTTTCTATCGAAAAAAAACTCAATTGGATTCACTATGAAAACAGGCAAGAGTTGTTTAACATCCTTGCAAATATCTTAAACAACATTTACCATTCGAATTTAAACTTTACATCCTCAACATAAGATAAAATTTTCGTTCTTATATATTAATATCTTTACAAATAATCAGTTACAATGAATTTTGAACTGTTGGCAGTTGAGTCAGGGTTATATTTGCAATGTAATTTAGATCTGTCTATTTTGTTCAAGTGCCCTCCAATTTGGGAGTGAGGTTAATGGTTGAGTAATCGACAGACGCCGGAGGGTTCCGAACAGTGTTGTGTGCGTTTGATATGTTTGTCACTAGTTAAAATTTGCCTGGAAATGGCTAAGGAGTATATTTTTTTTACTTCGTGTTCGTGTATATATTTTTTTTGGATAATTCCAACTTTCAAATTATAATCTATAATAAAATTATAACAAAGCAGAACTAATTAATGTAAATATTAATGTTTCGAAACAGCTTCATACAGAAGAGTGCCCAGAAGGCTGGCAGCGTTTCCACATTAGATGGCGATCAAATCAGCCCTCTGAAAGACACGTCAATATTTTAGCTATTTCTTTGTATAATTTGTGAGTCCCTGGCGACCACGATTCCAATGAGGAAACGGTTTAAAAATGTAAGTACTATTTGTATACTTGTGTCGTTTGCGGTTTTCAGCCGAAGCGCCTTCAGACTGAGCACAGCTTCAACAGCTGTGCCTTGTAGGTAAGTCGGTGCAAAATTATCCACACATGTGGCATCTCATACTAAAGGCTGATCCCTTTTCCAAGACACGAGACTCATACCATCGTCAGGCTTTTTAAAATCGTCTCTAAACAGGCCAGTAGGTTCTAAAATGGCTCGAGTTTACATATAACGAAAGCTCGATGGACGAAAACATTAAGACTGTCCCTCGTGTCGAGAAGAAAAGAGTTTTTAAAGCTATAATTTTAAATTCAGATACATTAAAAGTCTTCAGTATTTCGATGAGCACTGTGTCAGTGACTTATAAATATAGTATTGCAGCTTTATGTTGTTAGTTAGGTTTTATCTTCTATTTAAGGATTATTATTACTATATATTCTGTATTATATATACTATATATTTTGTATGTATACTGTAAATCTTATACCTTTATATTATATCTATATATCAGCATAAAAAATACTTTTGTCAAACATGCTACGATATGCCACCAAATCTGTTACAAGATTCTTTGGAATAAATCGTACTTGCATTATAGTATCAGAGAGCGATCTGCAATGTTTTAAATTTTGTTACATTTTCAAATTTAATATTTGACCGCTCATTTTCAAATTTAATATTTGACCGCTCGAGCGTTCGAACGGTCGGTTAAAACATTGCAGATCGCTCTCTGATACTATAATGCAAGTACGATTTATTCCAAAGAATCTTGTGAAAGATTTGGTGGCATATCGTAGCATGTTTGACAAAAGTATTTTTTATGCTGATATATAGATATAGTATAAAGGCATAAAATTTACAGTACAAAGAATGTTCCATTAAATTAATTTAAAAAAGCAAAAAAAATCGATATTTGAACGCGGCGCATTGGCGGCAAAATTACCTAAACTATTTTTATTATTGTCAATATAATTGGTTTTTTTTACAGATGTTTATAAAACGCTATACAAGCATAACCGGACTCTGTGATGCGTGCATCGGCTACGCCTCGACCCGCATACTTACGATCCATGTATGCTGCATTTGCCGGCCGCGGTAGTAATATTCTATACCTTCATTAATAAATTAGTTAAATTATCTTAACTTAATTTACGTTATGGACTCCCGTGTGTTGTGCCATATCTAGCGACTTTTCGGTCTGCACCAAAGGATTTTTCCCTTTTTATTATCTGGTGTAACTGATACACTTGGAGCACTGGCACAGGTAGATCTATCCCCAGCAGCATCTCCTCGAGTTGGCTTCTTAACTTTTTATTAAATTTCCACGAGCCCCTATCGACTGACGCGCTGATATTTTGTTTTTTTTTGCACACGAGTTTGTTTGATTGATTAAATCGTCGGAAGTGGTGTCGGGTTACTTTTTTTTGTTTCGGATGTATTACGGTATATTCAGTTTATTTAATTTTACGTGTTTTTCAATGCGTTTGGTATAATTTCATCGAAATCTTTTTGATTGCATTCGGTTGACATTGTTTATTTTTGACCGACTTCAAAAAAGATAGATCTCTGTTTGAGCCGTATAGTTGTATGTATGTATGTTTTTATGTTCGTGATTTTTTTTAAAAACTACTTGTCTGATTTTGTTGGGATTTTTGCTATTCAACTATGTATTGTTTGGGGAAGGATTTGTGTATAAATTGTTATCCTGGACTAAAAGAAACCAGAGCTATAGTTTTAAAGATTCACGATTACTATCACTATTAAACTTAACGTTATACGGGGTTCTTACCATGATCAGCCGAAGATTTGAGCTCCCGATATTTCGGTGCTGTTGCAAGCACCATGATCGCGGGATGACTGGTGTACTTGCGAGTTTGAGCAAAGTCTATGGGCAAACATATCTATTTACCCTCTTTATTTTTTGTTTTGTTACGGAACTACTAGAACTCACTCGAAACTCACCACGACAGTATATACTCACTGTGTTACTGCATTTATGACTGTTGTTTATTAATCCTTACAATTGAAACCCATCTACCCCATTGAAATTTAGATACCTAGTGGCGTTCTGTCTACAGTATTTGTGGATTATGGAATTAGATCCAATGGTTAGTGCCCGACTCCAGTAAATAAATGTTCAACAATGGCCGACTTTGAGTCATTGTTTTTAACAGCCTATAAAATGTTCGTCGATGAATCTTTTTGTTTGTCCAATCTATGCACTGCCACAACTGCAATCTATTTTGTATACACAGAGGTAAGCTGTCCTTATGGGAACGCAGGCTTTGTGCGATTTTCTTTAAGGGAGTAAATACGCTCTTTATTAAATATTTGTTCAATATCTTGCCGATCTTATCTGTTACTCCTTTAATATAGGGCATATAAGTGGGCTGCTGTTCTACCGTATTATATAGGGACTGGCTTTTCTTAGATCTGCGGTGCACATCTTTCACGTGCTATCCTTTTTTAACACTTCTTTTACTTACCTTTTTTAATTCCTTCGGGAGGTGTTTATCATCACACAAGTCGAATGCTCGTTTGGTAAGGGAGCTTACTACTGCATCAAGATGACGGGGGTGGTGATGTGAAGTCGCATAAAGGTACCGATCAGTGTGAGTTGGCTTTTTGTAAACTGTATGGATAAGAGTCCCATCTACTTTCACCGTTATTTTTAGATCCAGGAACGCCAACGATCTTTCTTGTTCTCTTTGTACCGTAAACCGCATGTTACTGTGGATGCTGTCGACATAATCTAAACATTCTTTTATCTCTTGTTCTCCTCTCTTTATCTCTTGTTCTACTCCCTTTAATATGCAAAATACATCATCCATGTACCTCTTCCAACAAGTGGGACTGGCGGTGTGGTGTGTCTCGCTCTTCAAAGTGTTCCAACCACAAATTCGCTACTACGAGAGCTAGAGAGCTACCCATACTGATGGCAACGCCGACAATCTGTAGGTAGAAGTCACCGCCGTATAAAGATACAAAGTAACTAGAGGATAGACACTAATAGACAGTGTTGGAGAAGTTAAATATATTCCATCGTGATGTTGTTATTTTGCAGCTTACTTGTTACCATTTCTAAAAATTCTGTCATCGAGACATTCATAAATAAGGCCTCTAAGACAAA
Source organism: Apoda limacodes (assembly GCA_946406115.1). Taxonomy (NCBI): domain Eukaryota; kingdom Metazoa; phylum Arthropoda; class Insecta; order Lepidoptera; family Limacodidae; genus Apoda; species Apoda limacodes. The sequence continues at coordinate 19,960,355 of OX291563.1, read as the reverse complement.
GCTGACAATTACCTGTTCACGAAAAGAATACCGTATAACATTATGTTTAACTGAGCTATAAACTAAACCATAGAAGTCAGTAAAATTTTCGTCATCGTTGATGTACTTGATCGATTTTTTTCCCTTGATTTTTTCACATTACATTCCCGTTGATTTCTAATGGAGACAATCAATAATAATAATAATTAACAAGAGACATTCTTTGTTTTACTCTTATGTATGATTGTATGTATGTATGTACGAGTACGTACCTTACTTTACATCTTCTTTTTCAAAACGAAAATGCTAAAGTTCGGTCAACCGGACTAATAACCGGACTACTGCTACTAGAGGAAAAAGAATACGAAATTTTTTTACGAACAATTAACCGACTTCAAAACTCTGTACTAAACTAAAAAGTAAAAAAAATACGAATTAGTTGTCCTCAAAAACAAAATTTAATACAGTAATAATAATGACTAGGTTTGCAAAACACGCAGCACGGCGTGGGAGAGAGATCACGCGCTGGCCTAATACTTTTGCCTAATATTTGGCCAGACAGCTCGCAGAATATTCGGTATTCGTTTCGTAATATACTATTCGTTGCAAGTCCAATTATAACTATGACGAAACATACGGAGCCCACTAACAATAATTGATTTCTATTCACTAATTTTCATCTAGTATAAACTTTAGGTTTAGATAAATTTACATTATCTAAGAAAGTTTATACTTTTAGTATCGTTTACTTCCATTGTATTCATCAAACACCATTATTCTAGATTCTGAAATTCTGAACATAAACAATGTCAAATAGTAAAATAGTTATATCTTAACATATTGTGGGGTCATTTGTAAAAAGTTACTTTACAGAAATCGTTGTTGTTATAGTGGAGGTGGCAAGTATCGTAACTTTTTTGATAGTGGAAGTGGCGGGCAATTGAACTTCTGTAATAGTGGAGGTGGCAGGCATCGTACTGTTTGTAATAGCGGAGGCAGCAGGCATCGTAACTTTTGTTATAGTGGAGGTGGCAGGCATCGTAACTTTAGTAATAGTGGAGGTGGCAGGCATTTAAACTTTTGTTATAGAGGAGGTGACAGACATCGCAGCTTTTGTAATAGTGGAGTTGGCTGGCAACTTAACTTTTGTAATAGTTAAAGTGATAGGCATCTTAAGTTTTGTTATAGTGGTGGTGGCAGGCATCGTAACTTTTGTAATAGTTAAAGTGATAGGCATCTTAAGTTTTGTTATAGTGGAAGTGGCAGGCATTGTAATTTTTGTAATAGTGGAGATGGCAGGCAAATTAACTTTTGTAATAGTAGATATTCCTCCTCTTCCTTTAACTTAAAACAACAATCCCTTGGCATCAGCAATGACCTAATAAAAAGTATCCACGAAACCCCTTTCGCTAGACTATTTGGACTGCAGCGCCCCTCGCGCACAGCCCGCGTCAGCGCTGATCTGGGGTCGATAACGTCTGCTACATTCGTCAGATAATGAATATCAACTTCCTCAAAACTACAAAGGAGAAATCGCACTTAAACGGATCTACGGCAAATATTAAATAATTTATTTGTAAATGAAATATTTTCATAACAAACATGCAATCAAACTATTAAGCTCAAGCCCGGATTTGAACCTGTCCGTGTTATTGCTCTACCAGTTGATTTGAGTCTGGCCAACGAGCACATTTTCATGGCAAAGATAAAGTGGGGATGATCATTGGCTAGACTTGTGCCTCGATAGCTCAATTGGTAGAGTACACGATTGTACGAATTGTGGTGCATTTTTGCTATGAAAATATTTTATTTACATTAAAAACAAAATATGGGACTGATAGAAAGTAAAATTTCAAACGGAGTTAATGAGTGTTGCTGAGTGTTTGAATAAATGTTACGGGCAGAGTTCGGAATAACCGTAATACCACAAGAAGAAATAAATAATACTTATGTGCTCTGCCAAAACACTGCATTCTCGACTTTGCCCAGTTTATTTTTGGGATTTCTCTTCTCTTCGACGTTTGTGACTTACAAAAAAATATTTTTTAGAGTAAAAATTGTATGAAATTGTTATAGTTAAAAACCTTTGCTAAACCGTAGTTTTCTATATGCTTTTTTACTTATACTAATAATGTGCTCTTGAAATTCTAGTTTTGATGTAAAATTCAATCTAAGTGCTTAACCTATGTGACTCTCGTAATCGGTATTCCTTCAATCTGATAATTATATATGATTGGATTTCGCACGCGGCTGTCCGTTATTGTCATGCACTTTGAAACATTAAATTGCAATAGATTTCTTTGGCTCCAGCGGGTCGATCCCATAAAAGATTGCTAACCTTTTTTGAAAGAAATAAAATATACATTGCGGTTTCGCGACAATTGATGAATTTCATACGTCATTTTTAATGCGCAATGTATATCTTATTTCTATTGATTTCAAACGAGAATTGTTAGCTGTCATATGACGGAATCGAGCCGCAGGTCACTAATTTATCAATATCTTTTTGTAATTTTTTTATTTCATTTTTAGGTCATCGGCGGATAATAAGCATTTTGCATTTTCGATGACGCTAGGTAGGTCGTTTATCATTAGTGTGAACTCTAAAGGACCGAGATTACTTCTTTGGCTTACTCCAGACCTAGTAAAATAGCTTGCTGAATAGCCCGTATATTCTACGCACTGTTGTCTATTTTGCATATAACTGGCAAAGAAGTTTAGTAAAAGAGGAGTAAAATTAGCTTCTGCCACATTCACAAGTAATGTGTTGTAATCAACTAAGTCTAAAGCGTTTTAATAGTCGAAATAAGCGCCATCTGCTTTTTCCCCGCTGTCGACTGCTATTGTGATATCACCCACGTAGTTTAACAGATTGCTGGTCGTGCTTCTGTCTAGTCTAAATCCATGCTGGGCGTCATGAAGTTGCGCGCTCACCTGCGTATATTATGTTATGCACCACAGTCTCTAATACTTTTACCGGTGTTAATATTGCTGCAGCAGGTATTCGTCTACACTCGACACTAATACTCTGGTACTGGAACGACTCTAGTTGGTTTCCATCTATTAGGAAAGACTGCAGTCTGATATCAAGCTTTGATTGAAAAAGTACAGGAGTGGTCTACTGACTACCGACCAACAGTCTTTAAAAATGTAGGGCTTCCGCCGTCTGGCCTAGCTGACTTTTTTAGCTTAAGTTTTTGCAGAGCTTTATCCACGTTATTAAGATGCAACTTTAAATAAATTGAACAGCAAACCATCTCAAAGGAGCGATCCTCGATGTTTACGTCAGTCGGTTCGTATCGCGGTTTGGCCACTAAACCGCCACCTTGTTTGCGCCAGTCAGCTCGATCACATTGTATGATAGTGTATCTGGGTGGTATTTATTCTGCGTCGTAGATAGATTCGTTGCCGCCCGTTTCTGTGATGGCGAATAAATCATAATTATACGAATAAACTCCCAAGTAAAAATATTCTAATTTTGTTCTTAGCCCCCTTTTTTAAGGATTTGTTCGATATTTAGACATAGACAGACATTTATTAATTCAAATCACATGCATTCACATCACATAACAATTTACAATGGATAAAATTCATAACCTTTTGGGTATTTTGGTTGTTTTACGATATTTACTGCCCAACATTCTGGTTTACATACTTTTCTGCATTTACTTTTTACATAGATTTCAAGGTTTTCTACTGTAGTATCCTTTTTCAGTCGCCATACATGAAGAAATTTCTTTTTTTAGGTTCCCTGAATATTTGCTGTGCCCGTGCTGCCTCCTTTTAAGACTTACTGTTAGAATATTTCTGTTTCCTTTTTTGGACCGTATTTCTTTTCTTAATTTCTCAAGTACACTGATTTATTTATTCACACCACTGACTTTTCGGTGAAGGAAAACATCGTAAGGAAACCTGCACCCGTCAAGAAAAAAAAAATGTCGTATGTGCAGTCCACAACCCGCACTGGGCCCACATGTGGACCAAGGCCCAAATCACCCTCGCTTATGAGGGTAGGCCGTGCCTAAGCAGTGGGGTCGTATGAAAGCTGGCAAGCAATTACTGTTTTTTATATTTATTTCCATTTTCGCTTACATTACGCTAGTTGATTTCGTGGCCACACCAGCTAAACTTTTATCTATTGAGTGACTTTTGTTTACGACTTGGGTTTCACTTTGTTTAACTACATTTGCAAAAGATATTATTTTTTCAGTCTGAGCCTCTGCTATCTGTTTTCTACCATTTGCTGGCTTTTTCGTACTTTGGAGGTTTTGAAATGTTTCTTTCTTTTCCGTAATGTTTTTAGTTTGGGCTTCTAACCCGTCTACTTTGTCTGCCTTTTTTTGCACCACCCTCAATATTTCCCGTAAATGTTGTATGTAATTCGGTTTCCGTGTTAATAAATCTATCTTTAAACATAGTGTATTCCTTTATTTGTTCCTGCATTAGAAAGTACATCTCGCAGCGAAACATTAGCAGTTCCTGTAGTATTTTAGTAGGTAGGGTTTCTTTTGGCCTGATCCAATAGTTTGGCGAATCGGTTATCCCCCTTCAGAGATAATACTGCATTCCGGATATCTCCAGTTGCACTTGTATTCCTCCGAAAAGGCTTCCAATTTCTCATCGGTTAGTGCCAGACACTTAAGACTTTATAACATTTTGCACTCCATTTTTGCACACTCCATGTACAATGTATCATAAATTGCGACAGCCGCTACACTTTGTGTCCATTTATTTCACTTCACAATACACTTTATCTCGGTAAGTAAAATAACAATTAAATAAAATAACAAATAATTTCAACCCGCGAAACGTCCGTTCGGTTCAGCGTCTAACTATGTACTAGTACTACTAAGTACGGATTGGCTACGGAACTCTAATAACATAAACGTGTCACATTATGCTTACATATTTGTGTGCCATTTAATTATTATCATGCTTTATAAACGAACTTTTCGATTTTTTTAAATATTTGAATTTAATTTCAGAAGGCCTAGAAGTAAATGTCAAAAACAAATGAGAAATTCGTTTGCATGGAGCCCACTGCGAGGCGCCGCGAATTGTATCCTGTTAAAATAATCAAACACAAAATTAAAAACACACATAATGTGAACTCACGCGTGGTATCCAAACCCGGGATCAGTCACCATACACTGAGCCGGCGGTCGGTAATAATCTATAATAAAAAAAATTCAACCATCCGGTTCAATTTGTAAAGATTACTGAAACAAAGTTTAATAACAAAAATAAATTAAATTAAATTAATAAAGGAGGATCTTAATTCCAAATGAATGTAAATGAAGCAGTTTTAATATCAGATTATTACTGAGTACAGGCGCGAGCACAAGTAATATTTTATTTATTGTTTGTAATCCGTCACCGACGCGACACGGGCCGGCGGGGCGACACGGGCGCATCCCGTATTAAATACAGTCGCGTAATTTAATTTAGCTGGCTTGCTATCTGATCTGTAGTAGGGTTACCAAAATCAATTACTTTTATTATTTATTAAAAATTTAGCTTATAGTGGTAGTTTTTTTAGACCAGTAAGCTGGAAAACAAGCTTACGGCCAGCGTGATGAAAATCAAATAAATGTTAAATAATTCGTCTTGGTTACATAACATATTTAGTTTTGTTGTTGTTGTTTGATGAAAATTTAATATTCTCGTAATAGTGATGGAATACCGCACAAGAAACTTTAAGATTTCTTAATAAATGCATAGATAAGGTATACATGACATGTATCAAGATAAAATGAGGAGTGACGCAACAAAAATAGTTAACTAGCATGTACACAGATTATTACATGACCATTTGTTCCGGTTTAGTACCAGGAATGGAAAGGATTTTAGGTGTACATTGACATTGTGTATGATATTAATGTAAAGGTAGACGCAGAAGATAAAATGGTATATCGAACAAAGAAATAACAATATAGCAAGTAAAAGTAAATTTTGATGTTCTAGTAAGTAAATTAGATTAGTAGCTTCAGGCGTGCCAACCCTAACAACCCACCGTATGATTGCTTTGCAATAGAATACTAATTCTTCAATCGAATGCATAACCCCAACTCATATAACTCACTGTATAACTACACTGCAATTTAAAATTTATTATTCGAAATTTAGGGTTTAGTTTGCAATAAATTATTTCAATAATAGATTCGCCCAACAATTGGTTTTATTGTTACCACCCGCCGATTCAAAGTTACTCCATCCAAGTCAAAACTTTCATCTCTATTTAAAGTAAATTTTAAACTTTAATCACTGGCGTTAAAGTCGAGTTTGGTTTGCACAAGGTGGCACTAAATAATAGGTGTCACAAACAATCGCCGAGCTAGGGTTGGCTCGGTATTGTCAGTATCGCTAATCACTTCAAAATGGACTCGAGTTGAGATCGAGGGGCAAGAATTAGGGGTTACATCAATTTTAAATATTCGGGGGTGTTTTATTAATTTTAAACGCACGGCTTATTTCGACGATTGTATTGAAAATTGAATTTCTTTTTGTAACCGCGAATTAAAATATAATTATGATTGTGTTATCCACCAGGCTAGGTGGATTTTGATTTAAAATTCGTACGAGCTCGAGCATTATCGTTTCATTTAATTTTTAATTATAGTTTTCTTTTTTCATTTATTTTTTTCAAAATATAGTGACCATTTCCCTGGCGAAAAAACAATGTAATTCATGTATGTGTTAGTAGTTTAATAAGCGTCATGCAAACAACAGAAATTAAATAATGCTATCTAACAATCCTCGCAATATAGACGATATAATGTTTTTACGCTGCTATATAGGTTAGCTCTGCATCAAACAACTCACCACATTTCTGTACCTCAATAAGAAACAAACAAACTTACAAGCAAACCTGCTCTAATGTCACTTTTCGCTAAAAGTTGCATTTCAAATCGGCATAAAACAATTGAATAATCAAATTTTGCTAGGGGTTGGGGTCTTTTTATTGAATGAATCAAAAGTAATTAAACTAACTAACTAACTTTTAAAAGATCATCAAACCAAAGTTCAAAACCGATTTAACATTTTATTGTACCACCAGGTAGCACTATCATCACAAATTGGCAAATCCCAGTGTCTTTGTAAAAAGTTTAAGTTAGGTTATTTCGTTATGCTTATTATTATCTTAGTAAAATAAAAAAAGTTCGCTAATTTGTACAAAGTATGGTTAGAACAACATGACCACTTTGATTAGTGTTTTGTTTAATACTAAACGAATGTCAAAACATTAAAGGTAGGTAAGTTAAAATATAAAAACAATAAATTGAATACAAATTTCAGTATAAAATATTATTAGCGTGATAAATGCATCAGTAAATTTAAAAACTCCCGACAACTCCAAATGAAATATAAAAACAAAAGCTGTAAAGCTGCCCTCTAATTAGCTGCTGCAAAACGACCCTCAGCTAAATTCGGTTATTATAAAGTAATTAAGGGAGTTCTTATTTTGTTTTATTTTATTTCAGTTTGCGGGTGGCGGTAGTTTACACAGAAAATTTTATGTTGGTTTTTCGTTTTGATTTTTGACCACAAAGTAAGTTGTTGCCAATGCTTTCTGTGCATTGATTTCTTTGTTATATTCCATATGAGGACATTGCGGTTAAGTATTAGGTTGGTTTTGCAGTTTAAGCCCAGTTGTTTTTTAAATAATTTTAACAACAACGACAATGCACCTATAAATAATTACGAATATGTCTAGCGGTCTTCCTCTGCTCATATCGGATACAAATAGGTTTGTTTTGTTAAGAATAGATCATAAGTTTTATTGAGATTATTAGATGAGATATTGTTCTTCATGCAAAACCAATTTGCGTGAAAAACAAAAACACAGACAAAAGATTTATATATTACTAGCTTCTGCCAGCGGCAGTTTCTGTGAAACCACGGAAATACACTTACAAAATTTCAACCCAATCGGTCAAGCCGTTTCATAGTTGACATACCGACAGCAACGCCACCTACCGGGTCCAATTGCATTTTTAAATCATCCAGGGAACCATCAAAATACCCATATAAAATTTTAACCTAATCGGTTCAGCCGTTTAGAAGTTATGTGAAAAAGATAAGCACGGAAGGATAATTCTTTGTCCTATTACCCGTTTTCCCGTAGGAATGAAGCATTTTCCCGCGGTAAAAAGTAGCGTATGTTCATCAGGGATAAAGTCGGCTTCTAATGGTAAAAGAATTTTTCAACTCGGTCCGCTAGTTTCGGAGCCTATTCAATACAAACAAACAATCAAATCTTTCCTCTTTATAATATTAGTACAGATTCGAACACACAAACGTTGTTTGATTTTTTTTAAATAAACAAAATGTGATAAGAGGCTGTCTTTATAATGTGAACCACTGGCCAATCCCTTCGGGAAATTAAAACCGTAACGTTATGCATATCCACATACATAACTATTTACACTGTCGTAAATAAACGTGTCTTATAATAATCAGCTTTCTTTGGATTTCTTTTCTCAGTACTTACAAAGTTAATAATAGGAATTGCTTTAATACTTAGTTTTGTTGTGTTTATACTTAAACCTTCAGACTTCTAATTTCGTTCTGTTCTATTAGTAGCTACCTACATAGATATCATTATGGAATTACTATCTAAATAATAATAATTTAATTTTCTTAATTTTTTATTAATTTTTAAATTAATATTGATTATTATTTATGTTTTGAGTGAAGACGCTCTCGCAAGCGAAATATTTCAATAAATACTGTTCTTCACTAACAGGTTTTCAAAATTTTGAAATTAAAATAGACATTTGATAGAATATTAAACTGTCTGTAATAGCGTCGCTGACATTATAATAGAAAGATATAAATATTGTATTAATACAAATTTGTAACTTTTTATCTTATGTAGTTGTGAATTAAAGCCACGTATAAGCGGTATAGAATAAGAGTACACTAATGAAATAAGGAACATTACAATAAAGGACAGTAAGTGACATAGTACAGTCGCGCACAGAGGGCGCAGTGCCAGTCCCGGCGACAAGCTCGCCTCGTCACTCGCAGCGCGCACTAAATCCTGGGCACAAAGCCGGCAGACTTCATTGTCTCCATTGTGCTGGTCCCGATTTATTGCCAGAACGGAATGCACAATGTTTTAACACTTTATTGTTGACGTTGTAAACAGTAATTCTACATATATATGTTTTTGATTTGAACTTCATTGCCTGATTTTTTATATATCTTATATCCATTAGGTACATAAAAATATAGAGAGATTTTGAAAATAGTTAAGCCTACTGCTATTAAGTAGTGTAGTTAAAATTTCTAATTATATTGATCCTAACTTATAGATAAAAGCAGATTGTTGTTTATTATTTCTTAAATTCGATTGTAATAAAATTGCAATTGGAAAATGAAGTTTCGAAAAAAAGAAATGCGAAGATTTAGCATCAGTTATTGTACGCACAGTGCAGCAAGACGTTTAGTAATTTGTTTCAAAATAAAAATTTATAATTTATCCTTACCTCTATCCATCGATTAATAAAAACTGTTCGACAAAGCAACGATAAGGTGAGTAGATTCACTATTCATTTCTATTATACGGAAAATGTTTGAAAGTAAACAATATAAAATGTTTGTACTCTGATCTTCCTCGTCTAATATTGAACAGATGTCTCTATTATATCCTATTAATTCAATATATTCTATCTTTTTCACGTATAAATAATACACCTTTACTGTCTCGCTCTGGCACTCCCTCATAATGATATTCAAAATGGCCAGTATTATTTCCTTTATTAAAATTCTACAAAATAAAAAGTGTATTTGTATTGGATAAATAAAAAGGCGTATTATTTTAATGAAATCTTTTGGTTTGTGTGTTGTGCTCGGTGAGGGCGTAGCTTTTATATTTGAATACAAAAAGAATCTAAAGTGGAACGTTTTTCTTTTCTTTTGTGTTTTTTCTGTCTAAAACGCTTTACATTGATATTTGTGTTCATTGAATTGGATCATTTTAATTCAGTGTCTGCTCGATGTAATGTTAAAACGTTTTTTACTTAACTCGTAATAAGTTTCGATTACATTTTTACTTTTTTATAATGAATTTTAATTTCGTTTCAGCAAATAATTTTCTATTATCAGAATTTAATATTGTTCTCTGGCATTTGTGGAGCTTCTCTGTCTTTATTACAGAAACTTTTTGCTTGAGAAACTTAAAATAATGTTTAAGACAACAAAAAAGAAAGTGTGTTCGATCGATTAATATTTCGGTATTCGGTAAAATGTAGACGGCTAATTTACCCTACATATAATAAAGTATTTCATTGAGTGTAAAAATATATATAAACAGTCGCAGCTTGAGATAAAAAAATCTACAAAAAATTGTTTCATCTCGAAAATACAAATCTTATTTATGATGGATTAATTTCCCTAAAATATATTAATGAACTTATGTAGTAGTAGTCTTATTTCATACGTGTATCGGAAATTATATGCAAAGTTAAGCAACGTTGGCGACCGATCCTGACTGACCAGTCATCAGTGGGTGACGGCCTTGTGGCACATTTAACTGAGCTCCTTCATGCGTCGGAGGGAACATTTAACCGTTGATTCTGGCTGTTGTCATATTAATAAAAATCGTTAGGCCAAGTCAGAGGCCATAAAATTCTTATAGTCGAGTAGCCACTAAGTCGACAACTGCTAATTTACATTGGGCCAGCGCAGTGGATTATGGCCTAGATACCTTTATCTTAAAGGAGATCAGTGCCCTGTATTAAGGACAAAACAACGGCTGAGGCAACATATCAAGGAACAAGTGGGCCTAAAAACGATCATGTATAAAACTAAGGCAACGTTAAATGTCCATTTCGCGTTTCTAACTATTTTTGTTAGGGGTACCCAGAGAGTAAGTAGGAAGTTAGAATTAGAAATAGAAAATTGTCTAAGGTTTCATATAAAATACCTCAGCGTGTGATGCAATTGTTTTCAGTACTTATGTATAAAGAATCGTGACCTAGAACTGTTTCTGTTGATATTATAAATAAGCTCAAATTGGCTCTGCAAGCTATGGAGAGAACAAGGTGTTCTCTTGTGCGATAAATTTCAATATCGTAGGATAAAAAATGTTAACAAAAAATACGCCAAAATCAAAACATAGCTCAAATAGTTAGAAAGCTGAAGCAGCAATGGGCAGGCCACATCGCTCACCACAATAATAGCCGATAGGGAGGGAGGTAAGTTCCTCCCTCTATGTCATGGGCATGCTAGAATTCAAATATCTGTTTTTAACTGCAGATTAGGAGCTTATCGTTCTTATATCCCTTTTATAAAACACGTAAGGAGCCCGCCGAAGGACCGGAGTTTTAAAATAACTATAATTGGGCTCCTTGCGTGCTTACGTTTTGGGATAACCTTTGTTAGATATTTAATTCAAGACAAACGTTAAATTACTACAAAAACGGTTAAGATGTACTTAACACACACAATCTTGGTAAAATTTTGAAAAAAAACTTGTTAGTGATAATTTAAATTGTGTTAATAATTTTAATCTGTGACGTGATAAAAATATATATGTTTGGGTAAAGTTATTCAACTAAATAAAAAATATTAAATTTACAGAAAGGACATTTTATCGTGAACTAGTGTTATGGGTATAGAATTTTAAGTACCAAAGTGATTGCTCCCTCCTCTCTTCCCGCCCAAACTACGCCCCCTGTCGTGAAAAACAATATCTCAACCATTAAATTAACACACGTCACTGAAACCTACTTGCTTTCTAATTGCTCGTAACACAATGACTTGTGTGCGCGACTGTACATTGCACTTGCATATTTGCCGCAGGGTTGGCCGTTTTGTTTTATTTTTATACAAAAAGACATTGTATAAGTATTGTTTTTTACATGAGGTTGAGGAACTTTATTGTAATCCTTAATTATTAAAAAGGCCTACCTATCTAATAACCTATTGAGTAAAAATTGTTGTGGAACAAAGAATAACAAAATTGAATTTGAGAATGCCCTCAGTGTTAGAAGCCTCCATATTCTACGGTGACAGCTCAACATCGAGGTGCCGCAAGTATGTTTGCCACCTTAGTGGTATAATGTAAAATATACTATCATATACATTGTACTAGCAATGTTATTTTCTTTTTGCTTAGGTCATGCTTTTCTGCCCAACGACCTCATTAAGGCTGTTGTTGTACCATTGGACTGGAGAAATGTGCGACATTAATAATTATAGGCCGATCTCTCTCGCTACTGGTATTGCCAAGGTGCTGGGCAGTGTGCTTGATCGACAGTTAGGGCTTCACTTGCAATTTAATGACGCACAGTTTGGTTTTCGGACTGGTCTTTCAACCGAAACAGCCATTTACTGACTTAAGCGCACTCTCAGGTACTATACAGACAGAAAAACACCAGTATATGCATGTTTCTTAGATCTTTCTAAAGCTTTTGATCTGGTCAATTATGATATACTGTGGAGAAAGCTATCTAATGAAACTAGTGTACCAAAGGAGTTATTATCAATATTTAAGCATTGGTAACAGCACCAGACCAATTGTGTGAGCAAATGGGCAGGCGCAACATCGGAAGTGTACAGAATGGAGTGTGGAGTGAGCTAGAGAGGTTGACGTCCCCTAGACTTTTCAACCTTTATATCATCAGACTGATTGATAGACTCAATAGTGCATCTGTCGGATGCTCTAGCGATGGCAAAAGTGTAAATAACATAAGCTATGCTAATGACATGGTGCTGCTGAGTCCATCAATTATTGCCTTTAGAAAACTAGTCAGAATATGTGAGGAGTACGCTGAGGGCCATGGCCTCCGATACAATGCACTAAAAAGTGTAATAATAGTGTAAAAGGCGGGAAATAAAACTTATAGCCAGGTCCCTTCGGTAACGCTTTCTGGCGCGCCTCTTAAGAGATTTTCCCAATTGAAGTACCTGGGGCACTGGGTCTCTGAAATTCTAAAGGATGACCTAGACATTGAAAACATTGAGAGCACTGTCTGTTAGGTGTAATATGTTGACACGTAGATTTGCTCGATGTACGCAGAATGTTAAAATTTCTTTGTTGAGAGCATTATGCCAATCGTTTTACACTTGCAGTCTATAGGTCAACTTTACACAAAAGGCTCTGCGAGTCCAATATAATAATGCATTCAGAATACTAATGGGGCTGCCGCGCGACTGTACCTCATCAGCAATGTTTGCAGAAGCTCGCACTAGCGATTTTTATGCCATCATGCGGAACAGAACGGCCTCGCTGCTAAGCCGTGTGCGTGGCAGCCCAAACAGTCTCCTCGAAGCAGCTTCCAAAAGGATGGATTGCCCCATTTTGCGAGAGTGTGTAGGTGTTCATATGAGACGACATATGTGATCTAAATAATAATAAAAAAATATTTATTTAGTATTTAAGTGTTATTTTATTTTATCTTACATAGTTTTTTAAGTGTATTTGTTACTAACACACTATGGACCGTGGTCTGAAATAAATATTTATTATTATTATTATTATTATTATTATTATTATATAATTTGATAAGTCGAGCCCAAAAGGCACGCTGTGGTCTTAGGTCCTTTCTCAAAGAGATTTATCTTATATTTAAGCCCTAACTTCGGCTTAGTTTACAAGAGACTTCCAACGTTCAATTTATTTGATAGGTACTTCTCTAGGACATATTTATGGGTATACAAAGTTGGAGTACTTCCGTAGCCCTAAAATATTGAAATTTTGTATGGGTTTAACGTACCTAACGAAAACAAAATCCAAAAATCTAATTATTATGTAGTTTTCAAAAAAGAAAAAAAAATTTAATAAAATTTCGAAAACGCGATTTATGACTTATGACTTGACTTAAGTTTGTTTTTGTTTTGTCAACAGTTCAGAAGAGAGCGAGAGTGACAGAAGTGTGCCCGAGCTCGTCGCCGTCATCGGAGCAACCGCAGGACTCTAAAACCCCCGGCCCCACCCCGCCCCTAAACACCCCACCTCCTCGATCACCCTCAGACCACGAGCTCAACGTTGAGGAAGAACTAGAAGACCAATCAGAAACTTCCCTAACCCCTGAAAACCTATCCATGAAAGAACCGAGAAGCGAAGATATTCCAGTTAAGAGAGAAGAGGAAGATAAATGGGATTCAGATTTTAAATATAAAATGTTTAGACGAAAAGATTCAGATCCAGTACAAGAAGACTGCGTGACTCCATGTCACAAATCTCCAATAGATGTTCTCATCAAGGTGTTTCCAAGAAGAAGTCGTCATGAAATAGAAATTATTCTATCCAGATGTAAGGGTGACGTAGTAGCCGCTATGGAGACCTTGGTGAATGGCTCGGAGAATCACACGAATCCTTACAATATAACTCAAGAATCTCCCCCATATCTTCAGAATTATCAGTCCAAATCGGCTTTTTCCCCACTATCTCATCAAAGTTTTAAATTCTCTCCCTCTAGAAGATTTCTCACCCCACCTTATAGTGGAACCGGTTATTTACCTACGGTTATCCGACCGCCTCCTGATTATTTGTCCACCTTCATGCCTCCAGCAGAGTTAATGTACGGGAGGCAGGTGCAAGTTCCTTCGCCAGGAACTTCACCACGATCTGATAACACGAATAACGAAGGGTTCTCAGATTAGGGAACCTTGAAATATTGGACCGTACTTTAAATATAGTATTTATGAATACGTATAGAAATAAACTAAAACGCGTCTTTTATTAGTTAAGTTAAAAAAAGGCATCATTCAGTTTCCCTCACATACATACGCAAACTCTTAGCTGTAATATAGTCACATCCGTCTATCGACTACGTTCTTCTTAGTGTCACTGACCTCTACTTGGAGAAGAAAACCTCTGTCTATCCAAGGAGAATGTCTTTAGCATACCTTTTTAGTCTAATGCAAAACAAAGTATACCAAAATTTGCCGTTTTTTATCCGTTATAATTAAAAATGTGCCGTTGTGCCAGTTTTTGAGAAAAGGCCATGGTCAGCTAACTTCACTCGAAAGATCATCTATGCAAAATGTGACTATGACTTGCAAAGTGGCTGAGAATTTGCCGTTTTCTATTCGTGGTTCATCCGTGTAAAAGATAGCAATGAGAGCAGTAGATGCAGAACAAGGCTTTATTTCGTATTTCTAATATTATATGATAAAATAAAGATATTTTTACATAGGTTAGACAAAAGACAAGAGCAGATAGCAAATTGACAACCAAAAGACTTTTTTCTAAAATACTGACAGGTTAAGATGCTAGCATGCGGCCAGTCTGTAACATCTCTGCCACTTTCCACAATAAAGGAAAGATTTATTAAGTCGGTAACCGCACCAGCTTCAAAGTAGGGCGACAGAGGGTTCCACCTGCTGTAGAGACCTCAGCTACTCGAATTATTCCGTCAGCCCCAGGAAAGACTTTAGAAATGCGCCCACGAGGCCATGTACCACGCGGTAAGTTACCATCGACGACTAGTACGAGGTCACCTACTGTTAGGGGGATCCCTTTGTTTTCTTCATTTCGCCTCGAGAGTAGAGTTGGAAGATACTCGCGAACCCATCTATTCCAAAATATGTCAGCGAGCCTTACCGTTTGTCGCCACAGCATTCGCCCACATAGGTCTCTGTCTTCTGATTTTGCGAAATGATTGGCAGTCGATGATGAGCCTATAATAAAATGGAAAGGCGTTAATGCTTCAGAGTCTTGTGGATCGACGGCCTATGTGTCAGTGGTCTCGAGGTAACAATCGCCTCCGCTTCCGCTAGCAAAGTTACAAGTACTGCTTCTTGAGGTTTTCCCTCTGATAACGTGACTTTAAGTGCAGATTTAACAGATCGTACCATACATTCCCAGGCACCTCCCATTGATGGCGCTGATGGAGGGATAAACTTCCACAATGCAAAGTCTTCTATAGCTGGTCCATGTAATTACCTCAGGTATTTAGAAGCTCCAACGAAAGCTGTACCGCTGTCTGACCAGATTTCTACAGGAAGACCTCTTCGTGCCGTAAACCTTCTCAAAGACATTAGAGCAGCGTCAGTCGAAAGATCATGCACAACTTCCAAGTGTACCGCACGCGTGGTGAGGCATGTGTATAAGGCCACATACCTTTTCTCACTTCTTCTGCCAACTGTTACTAATAAAGGTCCAAAATAGTCAAGCCTTATAAAGGAAAACGGGCGACTATGATGAGCTAAGCGAGCTGCAGGAAGATTGTCAACTGGTGGTTTTGAGGCAATGGCTTTTCTAATATGGCAGTATTGACAAGAATGGTAGACAGCTTTCACTGAACTTTTTTAAAATCCAAAATTCTTGTCGTAGCTCGTTCACAATGGTTTCCTGTTTACCATGGGCTAGTCGACGATGGTAATGTTCAATCAACAACCTTACAGCCTGGTTACTTCCATCAAGAAGAATCAGAGTGTTAGTAGAAGTAGGTATATTTTTGACAGCTCCAATACGGCCTGACAGGGTTATCAATCCCTCCTTTCCGATCATTACGTCAAGCTTGTGAACTTTGCTGCAGCGAGATAAAGACTGTCCAACTCGAAGCGCAGCTAATTCATCAGGAAATGTATCCTCTTGAGATTGAAGTAGAACATGAAGTTGAGCGAGGCTTAATCATCCGCAGTTAAAGATTGAAGCTGGGTGGAGTTACCTTTTGTTTTATTCAAGCTAGATGTGTGAGAAGTTTGAGCGTATAAATTGGCTCGACGTCTCAAACGCCTTAAAAATTGATGCGCGCGTGCTGTAGCTCTTAGTAATCGTAGCCAACTGCTACACCGAGTAGAATCCGCGGCAATTGATTTAAAAATGGGAATGTCACTAACATTTGTGAGGTATGAAGGTTAATAAGGTTTCGCAGTCGGTTTCAACTCGTCTGTATTCAGATGTATGAGGTTCAGAAGGCCACTCATTAGCTGGTGATTTTAAACACTGGCCCAATGACCCAACGACTAGTAGCTGATAGAGTACCAGAGCTTGTACGCGTTGCGTCATCTGCGACATTTAGCACTGTGGGTACCCAACGCCACTCATTTAGAGTTGTAAGTTCAGAAATTTCAGCCTGTCTGTGTGCAACGTAGGGTAAAAATGACCGCACGTCGTTTCGAAGCCAGCCGAGCACATTTTTGTAGTCTGTCCAAAAGAACCCTTTAAATGCGTTTTTCACGGTAGGCTTCACAAACGGTATGAGCAAGACGAGCTGCAACCACTGCGGCTTGTAGTTCAAGACGAGATATAGTGACTGGTGTCAATGGAGCTACTCGTGATGCAGTAAGCAGATGAAAGAGAGCTGCACGCTTCCATTCGGGTACAAAAAACGCCAATAAGTAACCGCGACGTAGGCAAGTTCGCTAGCATCACAGAATACGTGCAACTCGCGCTCTAAAGGATGGAATTCCCTCAAGTGCCAGCGTTGAACGCGTAGCTGCAGTGCCGACGACATATCAGAAAGCTAAGCTTTCCACTTTAAAACTATATTTTGAGGAAGTTCCTCATCCCAGTTTATTTTCTACGCCAAACTACTTGAAAAATGATGCGCCCTCTAATGGTTATAGGACTTAAAATGCCCAAAGGGTCAAAGACTCTCATTAACTTAGAAAGCGCTTGTCGTTGAAAGATTTTCAAGTTCAGTATATTTGTCAAATGTCACACTATGATTAATAAAGTCGATAGGTTTCGTCCTGCTAGATGACAAACCAAACACAACCCACCCTAAGTTGGTAAGACAGGCGGCAGTTTGTGTCTTAGATCCTTTACGTACTTCCTGTGGATTCATTAGATGCCAATTGTCAATGCCTATAATAATCTTAGGCTCTGCATTCTCTAATGTAACAAAAGTAAGTGAAAGATGCTTCACGTCGTTTAAGCTGACCGTCTGACTTGATATACCTAAGTTAAAAATGGACCGTGCCCTACGGATTGGGTAGACTTCGGAACAATGTACTCCTTTAATGTTGAAATCAACGTACTCAACTTGTGTTGACTTTGACATTCCACCAATGCACGCTACTTGAATATTTGATTTAAGGTCTACTACACCTATTTGGGATGAAATTTCCTTGTCAATGAACGTACTGGATGAGCCTTCATCAAGAAGAGCAAACGTATTGACAGAACCTTTAGGTCCACTCACAGTCACAGGACTAACTTTTAGGAGAGCTTTTAGTGACCCTCCGGTGACTGTGTGTGCTATAGTGTCACATTCTGACCTGATAGGGATAGTTGAACTCAAGGGTGTCGATTCAAAATTACCAGAAATCGATTCAGTAACCGTATGAACCTACGAAGGTGTCTCGCCGATGAAAATCGGTTCAGCATTTGAAAGAATATTAACGGAGTCAAAAACATGTAATAACTTGTGATGTTTATATACACACCGGCACAATTAGCGGAACAGAAAAAAAGTGAGAATATGAGATAACGCATATATTTGACGAAAATGTAATAAGACACAAAATAACAAATTGATTAACATCTTTTAACAACGACTTTGAAAAGTCTTCGTTATTTTTTATTGAAAAATAAAGAAATTTGAAATAAGTGAAATTTTTAGATGATTATGAACCATCACAAAAAATTAAAAAAAGTAAGCATTAAATGATTTGACAATAAAATTAAAGCAAAATTAATAACGAATGTTTCCTCCTCTTGCTCTGATTACGGTTTCCATTCGTCTGGGCATGCTACAGATTATGTTATCGATGATTTCTTGAGGCAACCGCTCCCACTCGTCAAGTAATGCGTTTCCAAGTTCATTCAGATTGTTGGGGGGTGGCATTCTGGATTTAACCCTTCTTTTTAGTGAGTCCCAGACATGCTCTATCGGATTCATATCGGGGGAATTTGCTGGCCACTGCATCACCGGTATACCTACGTGGCTCAGATATGCCTGTATCGATTGTGCACTATGAGCACGAGCATTATCTTGCATTAGAATAAAGTCGTCACCAATAAATGGGGCAAATGGTACAACATGTTCTTCTAAAATGTCTCTCATGTATCGATCTGCTGTCATGGTCCCTCCTGTGACTATCACTAACTCCGTGCGAGCTCCCAAACATATCCCTCCCCAAACCATAATCGAGCCGCCACCATAAGCCACTGTGTGTTCAAAATTAGACTGTATGTGGCGTTCTCCTTTGCGTCTCCATATTCGCTGTCTCCCATCGATCTGTTTTAAAAGAACTCTGCACTCATCAGTGAAGAGAACCTGCTGCCATTCGTTCAAATCCTTTTTTTGTGTTCCGCTAATTGTGCCGGTGTGTATATTTACAACCTTGAACTTGACACAAGTTTTTGGCATTGCACGATCTATAACGATGCAAGCCTTTTTTTAAACATCTATGACAAACTTTTTTATTTCGTGCCCAATTCCATCGTTCCATGGAGTCAAGATGAATAAATTTGTCACAGTTGTCAAGTGTATGACATTGTTCACAATATAAACAATTTAAATTGTTTGATGATTTAGCCGATTGAGTTACCAAATTATTTGCGTATTTTACATTTTTAGTAGCAGTATGAAAAGTACTTACCATATTTACCCTGTCAAACCTTTTAGAGTTGTGAGGAAAACTTACTAAGTTAGCTTCTGTGATGACTCCGAATTGAAACTCCGTGCTAACTTCGTCAGCTAAGAAGTTGGCTAACAACTCCAATTTAGTGTCTGACGTAGGGTCATAACGTGACTTTGCATAGTCTTTCCATCGTGCACGCTTTGCAGTTGTTAGTTTCAATAGCAAAGAATTATAAAGCTCTGGTGACTCTAAGATCTATTATTAAAATATTTCATAACTGCAATGCAACTGCGTACACGGCCGGCAAACACATGCAAGTCTTTACCTTCAAAGTTAACTTTAGGTAAGGCCCGCACCGCAGCAACTTCTTGAAGTATTATTAGTTCTGGTCGACCAAACTGAAGCTCTAAAACGGCTATTACCTCACCTGGATCACATGATGTAGCAAGTAGGGCACTGACAGCGTCGTGGGCAGAGCCAAATAGCGCTACATTGATGCGTGATAAGTTGTCCATCGCAGAGTAAGAGTCTTTAGAAGAATCGTATGCTCTTTTGAAAGCTAGCCAGTCAAGCGTCTTACCCCCAATACTAGGAAGACGTTTTTCACTTTTGTTTTTCGCCAAAGATTGTATGGCTTGAGCCAAAAGGGTAAAATCTGAGCCGTTTTGATTTTTAGCCTCATTATCAACACAACATAAATCATACCTAGTGGCTTGAGTTGCGCTATCTCGAGTACCATCGCAGCAAGGTTTAGACAACAGCGGGGCGCCTACGCCACTGCACGGAACAGCATAATGGTCGGTAGAGACGCCGGGGCCATATGACGCGTATGCACGAGTAATATGTTGTTTACCGCCACTCGTAGAAATTTTCACTCGCTCAGGGGTAAGCTCGCTATGATCCAACAATCGTTCTGTGTCAGATATGGGATGATTTAATGAATTATCGTTACAATTTTTGTGTAGGTGAGTGGACGGCAAACTGAAATTATTAGAACCTCCCTTCAACTGAGAAACCAAAAGTAGAGCAGAGCCGGGACCACCGGGACGCTTAGAATTAGATGCGTAATCCGCTGTGGCAGCCCTAACCGACTGTTCACTTTTCGATTCACTAATAGAAGCCGAATTCTCCAACAACTCTTCTACCGTACCTTTGGAACTTGCGCGGTGACTAACACGGCGACTATTCTCTGCTTCGGTCTCGATTTGTGCAAATTGCGCACGCAACTCCAGTTCAAGCGCTGCACGTTCTACCTCTGCTAACTTAAGGGCATAAGCCGCTTGCGCGGTGAGGGTGCGCGCTCGGATCGTCGCTGATGATCGAGAACTGCTCGTTCCTGCAACAGAAATTACGTGGACCCCGGTGTGGATAGATTCCACAACGGGGGCAGAAGGGCTGATGACGGGCGCGGCGCTGTGAGGCGTGCCGGATTCCGACAACTGTGGCTCGGTCGTGCTTGACACAACCACCTTGCTCTGCGATCTTGTATTAACCATTTAAGGTAACTGATTAATAATGTACAAAACGGGAGAAAGGACCAATGTAAAAGATAGCAATGAGAGCAGTAGATGCAGAACAAGGTTTTTTTTTCGTATTTCTAATATTATATGATAAAATAAAGATATTTTTACATAGGTTAGACAAAAGACAAGAGCAGATAGCAAATTGACAACCAAAAGACTTATTTCTAAAATACTGACAGGTTAAGTTGCGGCCAGTCTGTAACAATCCGTAATGTTAAAAAAAATCCGTAGATCTATAAAATATAATGTTTGAAACTTAATATTCAAAATATGTTAAAGTAGCATTTGGCTGTTGTTAACAGAAGAAGTTTGTTAATTTCACTACCAGTAATGTAAGGTTTTGTTCATTTAACAATTGGCGCCGTTAGCTTTTACAATCAACGGCTTTCATTAGAGTTATTTTCTTCTGTGTATTATTGTAGGCGTTCAAAGTTTTTTTTTTTGTTATATCTGTGATTTCGTAATAAAGGATGAAGTTATCCAAAAACGACAGCAGGCGCAGTGTAAATGTAAATGTTACACATAATGTAGTTCGAGTAGGTAGTATCGTAATCTTAGGGAACTCCATTTGACTAACTTTTCCATGTTCAATTAAATTAAAGGGTTTTATTTGACAAAAAAAAAAACATCATTGTTGTATGCTTATGGTTATAAATAACTTTTAATTAGTTCTGACAATAACGTTACGTAGAGTGAGAAATTTGATAGTTTAGAGTAGATTGGTTTTATTTTAAATATTTAAACGGATCTAAAACCAACAATAATGTATATAGCGTAGTTTACTTATGTATATAATATAGCCGAATAAATAAAAAAAAGAATAGTACTTTTAGTGTAATAAGAAGTATATTAAGTGTTTACAGTTAAATAGGGAGGTTCGGAAGAAATATTAAAAATAATAAGGCATAACTAAATAACTGATGGTTATTATAATACTATAGAATATATAAAAAATAACAATCAAGTTCTTATTAATTTACCTATTATATATAAAATTTACATAAGTACTAAGTATGATATCAAATTAAATTCAGTTAAGTTATTCGTAAATTACTATATTTAAATTGTTCGTAGGATATCATATCACATTAGTGTTTTGTGTCTAATATAATATTATATGTATAACAATTGTGAATATTGAATATATTAAAAACGTGTATTATAATGTATACAAATAAACATTCCTTTTTAATTGAATGTATCGAGATAATATTCTCAAATACTCGTTAGTTATAACATAATTATTTAATTATGGAATAGAAGTCAGATATAAAGTGTTTATAATTAGTGCTTTTAAATAACTGGTTTGTTTAAGTAAAAATTTTATTAGTTTAATAATAATTGTATGTATATAGTAAAGGAAGGATAGTTTTACATACGTATTATACATAGGTATAGGTGTAAAATTAATGTATTCTATGAATTCCTGTGCTCAATAAATAGATACAATAATTTAATTTGCCTCATTAACTTCTACAATCCGCACTGGGCCCGCGTGTGGACTATTACGGCCAAACCCCCCTTGGTTAGGCTCGGCTGCGTACACTGGGGACGTATGAGGCTGAAAAAGAGGCCTTATAGGTGGATTGAAAACTCTTGACATTGGAGTAACTACTAGCCGTTGCGATAATTCACGATGCATACGTAGGAACTGCACTAGACACTAACGTAACCTATTTATGACTCTGGGGAGAGGCATAAGACGACCCTTCCTCTGTCAAGTTGAGTTTAGGTCAACAGAACGTAATTATCCTTTTGGTTTAAATTTACTTTGGGAGTGTCAAAATTCGAAAATGTCTGTAGTTTGTATTGCGTTCACATACACAAGCCTAATGTGTGTAGTTTGTATTGTGTTCACATACACAAGCCTAATGTGTGTAGTTTTTATTGTGTTCACTTACACAAGCCTAATGTGTGTAGTTTGTATTGTGTTCACATACACAAGCCTAATGTGTGTAGTTTTTATTGTGTTCACTTACACAAGCCTATTGTGTGTAGTTTTTATTGTGTTCACTTACACAAGCCTAATGTGTGTAGTTTTTATTGTGTTCACTTACACAAGCCTAATGTGTGTAGTTTTTATTGTGTTCACTTACAAAAACTTGATTTTATTACAGCTCCAAAGTACCGTAGAGTTCAGTATTTAATATAAATTTTAACTTGATGCCTTTAAGCATTCCTGACAAATAGGTTCTTGACAGACAAACAGAAAGATGTTTGTTATGTGATATAACTACAAATTAACAATTTTCGAACTTTCGCCGTGCCTTCTGGTGCAAGACCTATATTATAATCTATATTTAAAGAAGACATGCTATTTGATGTTTGACTTTTAATTGTTTACATTCAGCTAGATACAGTGAAAATCAGAATCATATAACCGACGCTGAACTTATGCAGCAGAAACTGTTAGTTATGTCAGTCCTGTGTTTCGAGAGGATACGGCCAACGGCCGCACCGTGCGTTTTTAATTTAACCGACTTCGTAGTGGAAATTTCGACCTTTAATATGAATCACATGAAGGACCACTCACTAAGGTGAAAAACGATGAATTGAAGGTGATGGTCGAACCGGTCCATGTCAAACTACAAAAGAATGGTTTGACGTTATCATGTTCACAATATTGATTAATTTGTAGCAAATCCCACTATTGCGTATCGTTTTTATCTATAATTCGCTTACAATTTTTTAGAATGCATAACGTTAAACTCTTTATATTTTTCATTTCGTTAATTATTTTTTTTACGAAAATATCGTCTGGTTCATTTGCCCTTATATAGCATATTTCTTTTATTTCTACTTCCTTGCAAAATTCGGACTCGACAAAGTCATCTGGAGACATTTGCCCGTGAGCTTCTGGCTTTATATATATACAAGATTTAATTTGCACATACGCTAGATATTTATTTTCTCTACTAATTAAATTAGTTTTCCTAAACATTAGCAATTCTTTTAAACTTCTTTTAAACTTAAATTCTGTTAGCTCTCTCGGCTTCTTCAATATATCCACAACCTTCGGCTGGCCTGGCCGATTGTCTGGAGTATGTTCAAGGGTCGGAGTGCAGCTTGCACTGTCATTTTTATATACCAACTTTCGCTTTTGCGCTCTTGTCATAACATTTACTGTATTAAAACTTATTTTTTTCAAGTCGACGCTTGATAATTTTAATCTACTCAGGGCATCCGCGGTTGAATTTTTATTTCCATTTACGTGGGTCACATAAAAATCGTATTTTTGTAGCATAAGCCTAAATTTTAGTAATCTGCTAGATGGGTCTTTCATTCCAAATAAATAAATTAACGGTCTATGGTCTGTAATTATTCTAAACCTTCTTCCATATAAGTAAGGTCAAAAATGGTGGACACCAAATACAAAAGCACTTATTTCTTTTTCAATAACTCAATAATTAATTTCACCTTTATTTAGTGTCCAACTAGCGTAGGCTATTGCACTACCATTGCTATTTGATAATACGCAACCTAACGCATATCCCGATGCGTCACACTCTATTGTGAATTCGTTTGATTCGTTGAAGTTTGGGTACTGAAGTACAGGTGGTGACATAAGTTTATTCTTTAAAATTTCAAATGATTTTTGGCACTGTTGGAAATTTTACATTCTTTTTAATTAATCTATTCAGAGGTACCGTTATGTCTGCAAAATTTGGTATAAATTTTCTATAACCTCAAGGCCATCAAGAGATAAATTGAAATTATTTATACCTAAATGTAACCTTGATATATATGGTAAGAATGTTTGTTACATGGCAATAAAAATTTACAATAAGTTGCCATCTGATATAAAAGCACTACCATATCATTTATTTAAAAAAGGATTGACGGGATGGTTACTAGAAAATTGTTTTTATAGCGTAGGAGAGTTTCTTAACAATAAATAGCGTGCGTTAATTGCTGCAAAAAAAAAAAAAATTGTAATATGACATATGGGTATAAATATTTTTTGAAAAATTGTAATATGACATGTGGCGAATGTAATTTAAATTTTTTAATATGACATGTGGCTATTGTTATTTATTTTTCTTAACATTTTATATTGTATTTAAATTAATTCTGTTGATAGATGATAATGATTTTTTATTATTGGTGACATTTTAGAAATTAATTAACTATTCAATTGTAAAATTTGCACACCCTGAAGGGGTAGAATAAGCGAACCATGTACATCAATTATTTATTAAGACCATCTGTAACTTATTCAGGCAAATAAATAAATATATAAAATAAATAAATAAAAATAAATAGTTAGTGAACGCGACGAACCTTCTGACCTCATCTGCGTTTTTGGGTACCGGATAATTTTTAACAGCTTTATTTTTTTCTGGATCGGGTGATATAACTTGTTCGGAAACGACATGGCCTAAATATAAAAGTTCTTGATTAGTCGGCTCCTTAGATGCTTTGAATATGTTTTCCCACGAAGTAACACAATATTATTACTAACAATACTAAACGGTAATCACAATTGTCAGACTCGTATTAATGTTATTGTTAACTTGTATCAAATTAATAGTTTCTTGATTAGTCAGCTCCTTATGGCACGACAACGCCACTCATCACACTGCTCGTGTAACAGTTGTAACACTACAAGAATCTATCCGACATCCTCCATACTTGCCATAACTTGATATCTTTACGCGTTCATGAGAAAGAGAGACTAAAAAGACAGACTCAGAAATATATTTCTTGTATGTTTTAACTACAAATCTAACAATGATTGGATTGTTTCCGCTACTTGTGCTGTGAGCCTTTGCGCTTTGCTGCTCATTATTCCAAGTCAGCGGCTCTGTACGTACTCTGAAAGTTATGATTTACCTATTTGTAAGTGTCAAAATAAGCAAATGGCCGTATTTTTTTTTTGTTTTATTAAATCAAATCAAATCGAATTCTTTTTATTCAAATGACTTACTAAGAACACTTTCGAATCGTCAAGTAAATTAACTACAACTAGCTATACAAACTAATTACGATACTGTTTCATTGCGTGCGTCCAATAGGTACTCTTTGTAAAATCACAAACGAAAAATATATTATAGTATATCAACTAGTAAATACATTTGAAAGCTTGTCTTTTTAGCAGCTCTCAGGGACTTTAAATCAAAGTATTTAGTGCGTATTTGATTCAATTTGATATTTTTAAGCATTTTTGAGAAAAAGGGTCTGAAATGTCAGACAAATAGATCTTTTTTAACAGCATTATATGTTTTGTCGGGCGCAAATAAAACCCCCAGCAATACCTGAGCAGCAACTAAATCAAGGATAATCAGAAAATAAATAACTTTGGTCAGCAAAAATATTATTTGGTTATTAACCCTTCTGTGCCAGCTTACATAAAATAAGAAAATAAGTGTAGAGATGAGTTGTTAGTAGGCTATATTTTATGAAGGTTAATGTGGGCGGAACCGCGGGCGAAACTAGTATTTTATAAACAGCGCACGACTGCGACAGCTGTGATATGTGCGGGCCAAGATCGAATCACGCCTATGTAAGTAACTTAGTACTTTTTGTATGATTGGTAAGTCAAAATTTATTGTGCAGACGTAATTCTATAAAATTTGAATTATGATTTGCTGATCTGTTGCTAATATTGCTGCAGATATATTTAATTTTCTAACATCAATTTTAATGCTTTGGGCAGCATTTTACTTACTTGCTAGGATACTTGCTGAATGTTGATAAATTTAGTTATCTTTGGTCACTACTAAGAGCAACTTAAATATATGTATATTTTATCTTAATAAGCTAAACGTTTAAATAAAACAAAACACTAGCAAGCAAGTACCACTAACTCTATCAAGCAAGTTTTAATAACTATTCTAAGCAAGTTCTACTAATTCTACCAAGCAAGTTCTACTAACTCTACCAAGCAAATTCTACTAACTCCACCTAGTAAGTTCTACTAACTCTACCAAGTATGATCTAGTAACTCTACCAAGCAAGTTCTAATAACCGTAGCAAGCAAGTTCTACTACTTCTACTAAGCAAGTTCTACTAACTCTACCAAGTAAGTTCTAGTAACTCTACCAAGCAAGTTCTTATAACCCTAGCAAGCTGGTTCTACTACTTCAACTAAGCAAGTTCTACAAACTTTACCAAGGAAGTTTTGATAACTTTACTAAGAAGTTCTACTAACTCTACTAAGCATGTTTTACTAAATCTGCCAAGGAAGTTCTACTAACTCTACCAATTTTCAATTCAGTTGCCTACAGGGTAGTCTTTGTATTTTTGCTGAAAAAACAACTGTAATATACAAACAGTCACTATCCGTAATAGTTCCTTTTTACCAGTAATATAAAATTAAAATTTTCAGGAATTTGTGAACATTTTTGTTACAGGATATACTTAGTTTTTCATGTCGATGGGGTATACCTACGTATTTTCATTTTTTCTATATACCTACCAGATGCAGTGTACCGGCGACGGGCACGCGGCCTGTCACGTTATACAGTGGGTGTGTCCAGCCACCAGACAACTCCTTCTGGGGATTAAAGCCGTGATTTTATACATACATACATACAAAAATGTATCTTATATTTACACACATCTAACAATAAATAAAAATGCTGATTAGTAATGCTGTTTGTGAGCTGTGACCATTAAAAACCTTTAAATTTCCTATTTAAATACGGAATCCTCGAAGCGCGAGTTAGTGACGCACTTGACCGCAATTTGGGTATTCACATTATCAAGCTTTTTATATCTGCAACACATATGGTATTTTTAATAAGTTAATTTACAGAATGATGTTGGTTGTTTCATTTATTTATGTCGTAGGCGATTTAGTTACCGTGGTGACTATAAAGTATTTTTACTAATGTTACTAACCTACCATTTGAGTACGTAAGCGTTGATCAAGCGACGTGACGTCACGTCGATCAAGCGACATGACAGCGACTCTATCGACTTGTGGCTGTCTACACAAGCGGTTTCAATCGACATCACGTCACGAGACGTCACGAACCGAACGTCACATCATCTCGACGTCACGCACCGGCGGCTACAAAGCACCGACACACTTAACGTCAACTTCGAAGGACGTTCCGTTGAATGAAACCTGTATTTACGAACTATTGTTATCAGAATTTATAAGACAAATACATATTTTTAGGATTACGTAGTCAAACGTTAAAAATGAAACTTTTATAGAATCGTCATGTCCGTACGTCCGTCCGTCCGTCCGTCCGTATGTTATCGCCTTATAATTTCGCTATCTTTCTATAGATTCTAATAAAATTTTGCCATGCAGAAATAATGTGGAAATTGAGAAAACATGTTTTAGGGATAACTCTCCATTCATTGAATAGAGTGAAAAAAAAATATACACATAGATTATCGTTGGAATGGCGAAAAATATACACATTGGTTCTCGTTGGATTGGCGAAAAATATACAAATGGATTATCGTCAGATTGGCCAAAAATATACACATGGGTTATCGTTAGATTGGCGAAAAATATAGACATGGGTTATCCTTAGATTGGCGAAAAATATACACATGGGTTATCGTTGGATTGGCGAAAAATATACACACGGATTATCGTTGTATTGGCGAAAAATATACACATGTGCTATCGTTGGATTGGCGAAAAATATACACACGGATTATCGTTGGATTGGCGAAAAATGAGTTTGCGGTTTTTCAGAAACTTTATATTTTGCATTGGCTTTATTGTTTAAAAAATTGTGTTCCTCTAACTCTAACTTTTGAGCGGCGAGATCTTAAATCGCGATGATAGGACTTTATAAATACTACCGACTATAATATTTTTTGTCAAAATCTGTTTTTATTCAATGGAACCCTAACCTAATCCGTGTAATATATGGTTTTTTATTAATTAGTATTCTAACCCTTCGTTCGTTACCTTGTTGACGTCACTAAAGTGGTATGGATTAATACCCTTAGATAGAGTACTAGAGACACTTGGGGCTACGTTGTCAAAATAATCTGATTAAGAATATTACAAAAAGCAAACATTCTAAAATATTAGTAAGAATGAATGGTATAGAGTTATTCTTGTAAAGAAGAGATTACTTTAACTTCCCTTTACTTTGTTTCTTTCACGTATCCTCTTTGTACAGTCATTTGCTAAAGTCCATGCATAGTGTAAAGGTTAAAATTGCGTGGAGCCATTCTGTGAATCTCGCACTCACACATTAACATTATCAGAACCTTAAATCGACAAAATTAGGTTAAGTTTTCTTACACTAAATTCTGGAACCAGTTTCTTTAAACCGTTCTTATTTCTTTTGGTTTATTAACCTAACAAATTAATAAACTGCATTGTCGTTCTACATAGGTATTGTTTATTTCGCATTATGTGTAGTCTGCCCGGTGGTGTGATTGATAGGCGATGCGACATTGATTGGCAAGCCTATGGTTCAAATCACGCTACTTCCGTTTTGAGTATTTTTGTTAGAAATTAATTTTTTTTTTTATGTTTTGACATCTAGTTCTCTCAGAAAAGGACCAATTGGTATGAGAACTTTTTGTTTTGTTTGCAAGAATTAAAACACATGCAATCTATAAATATATATATTTATATATTCAAGTCCTTTATTTTATTTATATATATATTTATAAATATACTCTATATATACTTATATTTATTTATAATATTGTACTTAATTTATTTTTAATAGATTTTCGATCTGTGAATTAACTAAAACTAAATATTTATATCTTATTCACGTCGGTGTTGCCCCTTAATTGACTATTCTCTCATCCCTAATAAAGGTCTGCTGGAAAAAATCTCTGAATAGAGATAAGCTTACCTATGTACATTTTTCTTTATTATTGTTGTGATATCTTTTGTTATTTTTACGTAAAATAAACAATAAACAATATATATATCCCATGGTTATAGCTTAAGTATTCGTTTTCGTAATGTAAAGAAAATTGAAACTTTACTATAAGAATAAAAAAAATACAAGTCACCATTCATTCGGTAACGCTGCTATATTTTGAAAAACAACAAAGTTAAAAAATATGTTATGTCTTAAATATTTTGAAATGTTAAATAATATATTTTGGGGTAAATATATTAAATTATTTTATTAATAATAAATTATTTTTAGGGTTCCGTGGGTAATTAGCGGAACCATATTACTAAAACTCCGCTGTCCATCCGTCCGTCCATCGGTCATCAGGCTGTATCTCGTGAACCGTGATAGTTAGACAGTTGAAATTTTCACAGAAGCAAGCCAAGGAATAACTGTGTCCGGGTGTTGAGTAATCCAATAATAAAAACACTAAACAACCTTATCAACACAAGGACCTACAGTAACACATCCACAACGACAAAAAATGGCTACCTAAGTAATGACCGCATCTAACATAATAGCTAAATAAAAACACCAAATAACCTTGTCAGCAGAAACCCCCAGAAAGAAATCAGCAGCGAATGACAAAAATAAAATGTCTACCTACGTAGTGTCCGCATCTAACTTAATAGCTATTAGAAAATTGGTCTAAGCTGTTTAACTGAACAAAATATTCATAATTCGTAAAATGTAACAAAAATAAAAAGAAAGGCATAAGGTGAGATTCGAATCCACAATCTCCATTGCTCTCAAAACACGTTATAAGATCTGATACGTCTATCCACTAGGCTACGGATACGATAATTTTCTAAGTGAAATTATTATATACAATATTAAATGATACTAATATTACTCAGGTTCTTCAAGACATATTACTTTATTTCTTTAAGTGTGTGAGTGACTACGCCTTGCTATTCTATTTTGTTTTGAAATTCTATATGCAGTTTTGCAACTGACCGTATATAAGAAAATGATCAAATCATGTTTAGTAATAAAACAACTAAAAGTTGTAGATCATAACAACTTTAATTTTAATGTTTCCTTTTTATCAAAAAACTATTTTTCTGTAAGAAAACCTGCAGTTTTTCTGTGATCATTAAATTTATTTTTGCATATCATCTAAACGTTCTAAAGTCTACACCCCTAGCTGTGCAGATCGCAGTCCGCTCCATTAGCTGACACAGCTCACAGCTCGTCCCTGCTCACACTCACTAGCACACCGCGCGTGCAGCTTTATAGTCCTATATCAACTAATCATCATTGTGTATGCACGGTATTTCTGCATTAGTATGGGGTTCTTCAAGAAAGAAGTTATTGGATTTTCGAAGGGTCATCAACGCGCGAGTGATACCCCTGGTGTTACAAGCGTCCATAGGCCACGGTGACCGTTTACCATCAGGCGGACCTTGTGCTTGTTTGCCACCTTAGTAGTATAAAAAAAATTCGCGGCATATTTAACGGAATCTATCTCCTGCGAATAAAATCCCGCTTTTACTGTAATCGGGTAAACTATAGTATTTATAAATAATATAGTTTGTTAGTAAATTGGTATCTTACGTAAATATACTGCGGAAAGACTTCGCAATGACTAAAATTTTATTAAGATAGCCCAGTTTATTTTATGTAATGTCAGATTTGCTGTCCTAATGTTATTTAAGAAAGCCAATTCCTTTTTTTCTAGATTTTGATTGATAAAAACCGAGAAGCAATGTATGCCAAAATCTTCTCAAACCCTCAAAACTTTTATTGAATTGAGTAGGTAGGTGAGGGTCTGTCATTAACTGTCTCCACAAATTGGACACGTCATCGTCGCCTTCACCCGAGCGGCCTTACAGTGAGCTTTGACCGGTCATGTGACAGAGTGAGGGCTGTCGGCGGGTAGAGATAGGCCTTCTGTGTTCGACTGGTTGAACGTTAGTGCACTGCTAGGTTTGACGACGTATTGTCCGAACTACACAGTCGGAAGCTTACTCGAGATATTATTGGGACATGGAAATTAACGCAACCTTAATATTAGACAGGATGTATATACTAGAATGGCGACTTATGTCAAGCCTCTAATAAACTAGGTCTTTGAAGTTAGCTTACCATTTTTGTCAAATGCAAAACAAAGTAAGTATATCCAAATTTGCCGTTTTTATCCGTTATTTTCAAAAAATTTCCGTTGAGCTATTTTTTTAAAAAAGGCTAAGAATTTGCGGTTTTTTATCCGTTGGTCATACCGCATACGTAATGTTAAAATCTTTGTCGTCGAGCTAGTTTAAAAAAACACTAAAACATCTACATAAAACATGTTTTGTTTAATGCTCGTATTGTCTCCTGCTTTGGTATTGTTTTTTGATGTATTTAAAAACATTTACTGTCAAAATGACTCCAAATGTAGAAGCCGTATTTTCAGTTTTAGAAATAGTAGATTTAGTAAATAATATTACCGCCACAGAGTACATTTAATTACCACAGATCA
Source organism: Apoda limacodes (assembly GCA_946406115.1). Classification (NCBI taxonomy): domain Eukaryota; kingdom Metazoa; phylum Arthropoda; class Insecta; order Lepidoptera; family Limacodidae; genus Apoda; species Apoda limacodes. The sequence goes on along the minus strand of OX291563.1, from coordinate 19,928,064 downwards.
TAAATACGAACGTAATTAATGATTGCGCCCCGCCCCCCTACCCTCGCGGGGGTAAATATTGATTTAATAATATTTAAAAAATAAAAAGAATACAATTGTCGTGACGAATCAAAGTTATAAGTTGACGGTTAAAACTTCGGTTTAAAATCAGATTAGCTTTGGCGCGCGCCGCCGCGTGCTGCCCGCGTGCTCGCACAAGATGACCGTCGTCGGTTTTATTTAAAAACCCGATTTAAATTGTTGGTTAGTTGAGTAGAACCGCGAATTAGAGGGTGGAATTGTTTAATGCAAATAATTCAGATTTTTAAATGCTCAATACATTTATGGGAAAAAGTTTTAACAACTAATGTTTTGGTAACAATCATGGGTTCGTATTTTAATTTTGTGGTCCTAAATGAATATTTTACAAACGGTACCTACCTTTCTGACGGCTTAGTTACATTCTTTTTCTCTGGATCGATTCGAGAAACCAATTTTGAATTCTTATAAAATGATACAGCAGAGGTTTGGTCTCAAAAATATTAAATACTACTGTTTGAAGCTACAACTGGTAATAAAATTGTGTAGATACATAAATATTGGACATTTTTTTTTGTCAGCACGTGACTACGCTTTGCGACGTGAATTACACCACCACATTACTTCTAGTTGCTACGTGAGTTACACCACCACATCACTTCTAGTTGCTACGTGAGTTACACCACCACATTACTTTTAGTTGCTACGTGAGTAACACCACCACATGTATGACTTCTAGTTACTACGTGAATTACACCACCACAGTATTTACTTCTAGTTACTACGTGAGTTACACCACCACATTTATTACTTCTAGTTGCTACTTGAGTTACACCACCACATTACTTCTAGTTGCTACGTGAGTGACACCACTACATTACTTTTAGTTGCTACGTGAGTAACACCACCACATGTATGACTTCTAGTTACTACGTGAATTACACCACCACAGTATTTACTTCTAGTTACTACGTGAGTTACAACTACCACATTTATTACTTCTAGTTGCTACTTGAGTTACACCACCACATTACTTCTAGTTGCTACGTGAGTGACACCACTACATTACTTTTAGTTGCTACGTGAGTAACACCACCACATGTATGACTTCTAGTTACTACGTGAATTACACCACCACAGTATTTACTTCTAGTTACTACGTGAGTTACACCACCACATTTATTACTTCTAGTTGCTACTTGAGTTACACCACCACATTACTTCTAGTTGCTACGTGAGTGACACCACTACATTTATTACTACTAGTTGCTACGTGAGTTATACCACCACATTACTTCTAGTTGCTACGTGAGTTACACCACTACATTACTTTTAGTTGCTACGTGAGTAACACCACCACATGTATGACTTCTAGTTACTACGTGAATTACACCACCACAGTATTTACTTCTAGTTACTACGTGAGTTACACCACCACATTTATTACTTCTAGTTGCTACTTAAGTTACACCACCACATTACTTCTAGTTGCTACGTGAGTGACACCACTACATTTATTACAACTAGTTGCTACGTGAGTTATACCACCACATTACTTCTAGTTGCTACGTGAGTGACACCACTACATTTATTACTACTAGTTGCTACGTGAGTTATACCACCACATTACTTCTAGTTGCTACGTGAGTTACACCACTACATTACTTTTAGTTGCTACGTGAGTAACACCAACACATGTATGACTTCTAGTTACTACGTGAATTACACCACCACAGTATTTACTTCTAGTTACTACGTGAGTTACACCACCACATTACTTCTAGTTGCTACGTGAGTGACACCACTACATTTATTACTACTAGTTGCTACGTGAGTTATACCACCACATTACTTCTAGTTGCTAAGTGAGTTACACCACTACATTACTTTTAGTTGCTACGTGAGTAACACCACCACATGTATGACTTCTAGTTACTACGTGAATTACACCACCACAGTATTTACTTCTAGTTACTACGTGAGTTACACCACCACATTACTTCTAGTTGCTACGTGAGTTACACCACCACATTACTTTTAGTTGCTACGTGAGTAACACCACCACATGTATGACTTCTAGTTACTACGTGAATTACACCAACTCATTTATTACTTCTAGTTGCTACTTGAGTTACACCACCACATTACTTCTAGTTGCTACGTGAGTGACACCACTACTGTTTGAAGCTACAACTGGTAATAAAATTGTGTAGATACATAAATATTGGACATTTTTTTTTGTCAGCACGTGACTACGCTTTGCTACGTGGATTACACCACCACATTACTTCTAGTTGCTACGTGAGTTACCCCACCACATTACTTCTAGTTGCTACGTGAGTAACACCACCTCATTACTTCTAGTTGCTACGTGAGTTACACCACTACATTACTTTTAGTTGCTACGTGAGTAACACCACCACATGTATGACTTCTAGTTACTACGTGAATTACACCACCACAGTATTAACTTCTAGTTACTACGTGAGTTACACCACCACATTTATTACTTCTAGTTGCTACTTGATTTACACCACCACATTACTTCTAGTTGCTACGTGAGTGACACCACTACATTTATTACTACTAGTTGCTACGTGAGTTATACCACCACATTACTTCGTGTTGCTACGTGAGTTACATCACCAAAGACCATTGGACACCAGACTATGCAAGATTCACCTACGGCGGACAGCAACGAAATTTTCGTGATATATACATAAATGGTTCTAGTATGCAGTTATATGGGTCACACCTCTGTGGGTTATGGGAAACTTGAAAAAAATTAATATCAAAACAGGATATTCTTTGTATAATTGCACAGTTCTATTTGGATGTGTTTGGGTTTAAAAGTGTAAGTCGTATCGACTAACACTGTAAACGTAAAGCTGATCTGGTTGAAAAATGTAAAACTGATCAGGTGACGAAAAAGGTGTAAGTAACTAAATTTTTTTTTTTGTTTTAACATTTTGTTCACAGTCGTAATCGGCAATAATATCGACCAAAGGCGCAGGTGGTTAATCAATATTTTCTAGGTGCCTTACCCATGGTAGATAGCATTTACTATAAAGTTAATGTTTTTAATGAGTTTTTGGCATAATTTTATTTTCAAAACATGTTAGTTACTGTCTGAAATGTTAAAAAGTTTTTTTTTTCCTCATGATTTATATTATTTTCCATCGATTTTAGAAAAGTAAAATATATACAGTTAAAAGTAATATTATTAACAATATTTTAGAAGTATAACCGTTCTTGTCCGTGACCGGGTCAGATTCCGCCCAATGGTCTTTATTACTTCTAGTTGCTACGTGAGTTACACCACAACATTTATTACTTCTTGTTGCTACGTGATTAACTCCAGCACATTTATTACTTCTAGCTGCTACGTGGGTTACATCACCACATTTATTAATTCTAGTTTCTACGTGAGTTACACCACCACATTTATTACTTCTAGTTGCGACATTAGTAACACCACCACATTTGTAAAATAAGGTGTAATGAATATAAGGAAGAATTGCTGTGAAACCGTGTGTGCAGAACAACTTTGAAAATAAAGTATAATAAAAATCTCCTCTTTCCTTTTTTTAAATGATTTGAATTAAAGGCCAGTTTGTCGGCACCGTGGTCAGTTAGTAATGACCCGACTACTGAATTGAAGGGCGTGAGTTCGATTCCCGCACAAGACAAACATTCATGTGCTGAATATCTGTGGTTTACCTTGAGGCTGGATGTTTTTAGTGTTTAGTACCCAGAGGGTGCCAACGGAGCCCTATTACTAAGCCTACGTTGTCTGTCTGCCTGTCTGTCCGACCAATAATGGGCTCTTTCATTTAGACTGAAATAGTTAGAAGCCTGAAATGTTCACAGGATATTTGTTATAATGCAGGATTAGATAATAAAAATTAAAAGTAAAAATTTAAGGTGGGTCCCCATACAAGAAACACATTTTTGTTGTTTTTGCTCAATCGTAAAGAAAGTAATACTAAAGTAATACATACAAACTTTAAACTAGCAGTGAAAAAAAGAGTGTACTCCAAAGTATTGCAACGAATAATAAAAACCTGCCAAGTGTGAGAAGGGCTCGAGCTATAATCATTTTAAATTACTGGTACAACGCCATCTAGCAATTTTTTAAAGACACAGTAACACATTTGTTGTAAACAATATTAAAAGTTAAGCAACGTCGGGATAGTAAGAATTTGGAAGGGGTGCCGCTTAGCTGCACACTTTTTGTTTTTCACAAACAAAATTACGCAAATGGTGGTAAGAACGGAACCCTCGGCGCGTGAGTCCATTATCCGTCCGTATCCATAGTACAGTCTTTGCTTAGTTTGGAACCAAGATTTTAATTTAATTTATTTATACTAACCAGTTTATTTAAACCGTTCTTATATCTTTTGGTTTCTTAACCTAACAAATTAATTATGTGTAAACAGCAGTGTTGTTCTACATACGTATTGTTTATTTTGCATTAAACGTTATCTGCCCCGCTGTGTGATCCATAGGCGCTGCGACTTAAATCGGTGAGCCTATGGTTCAAATCACGCTATTTCCGTATTGAGTATTTTTATTAGGAATTACTTTTTTTTATGTTTTGACATCTAGTTCTCTCTGAAAAGGACCAGTTTGTATGAGAACTTTGTGTTTTGTTTGCAAGAATTAAAACACACGCAATCAAATAAAAATGGTTTTTATTATAATTTTATAAATCATAAATAATGTTTTTGATAAAATTCTCTTTTTTCTATATATAAATTTCCTATGGTTATAGCTTAAGTATTCGTTTTCGTAATGAAAAGAAAATGGAAACTTAACCAGTAGAATAAAAAAAATATAAGTCACCATTCATTCGGTAACGCTGCTATATTTTGAAAAAACAACAAAGTAAAAAAAAAGGTTATATCTTAGATATATTGAAATGTAAAATAATATCTGTAAGAAAAGTAGTACTTTATATTTAGGGTTCCGTGGGTAATTAACAATATTAAATGAAACTAATATTACTCAGGTTCTACAAGGTATATTACTTTATTTCTTTAAGTGTGAGTGTGTTTCTGTAGCACCGCAGCTCTTTGATGGGTTTACCAATTTGGATGCGGTCTTTTTATTTGCAAGTTAGTTTTTTCAACGGTGGTTCTTAGACATGTTTTATCAAAATCGGTTCAGCCGTTTTAAAGTTATCAGCTCTTTTGTTAGCTGCGGTAGGAATCTTAGACGCATTGGGTATTAACTTTATTTTCAAATATATGTGTGACCTTAAATTCGAAACACCCATGTGTGCTACATAACTATACAAGATTATGGTACTTTTGGTCTGATGGTGCAGCCAGGAGATCTACCACACCACTACAATCTTAAAAAAATAATAACAGATACGTCGTGTTTTATTCGTTTTAATTAGTATTTTAAACCCCGACGCAAAAAGAGGGGTGTTATAAGTTTGATCACTATGTGTGTGTATGTCTGTCTGTGGCACTATCATTATTAAACGGGTGAACCGATTTTGATGTGGTTTTGTTTTTAACTCCCGATGCAAAGAGGATTATAATAAGTTGACGGTATGTGTCTGTATGTGTCTGTATGTGTCTGTATGTGTCTGTATGTGACCTGGGGACCATGGGGATTAACTTACCAACATTTACTTGTTTAATTGATAGAAATTTTGGTGTACTATTACTACAGTTGTATTTTCAAGACATGGCTACCATGAGCTGATGATGCAGCATCAAGTAGTCTCCGGGATACCTAACTCCTCAGCAACATACAGCAGATATCAAATTGTACTGTAGCACTGTACATACATTCATGCAAAAACGTACGTTTAAAATCATATCATGTGTAAAAATTGAAGTACGAAAATAGCTTTTATGGAGTCAGTTATTTTGTTTTTCTTTAAATAGGTTAGGAAGGATTCACATACAGCCACAAACTGTTTGACGTACGGTCTAAAACAACTTCGGCCATATGATACTTGGCCATAAACCCATGACGTGCAATGTTGTACTGAGATAAGCGGTTCCCCATTGCGACGACTAGACTTGGGTCAAATTACTGATTTACTTACTTATTAATTGACAATTACGCGACCATTTCGGTTCTAAAGCGTGAGAATGAATTTTCTGCTGATGGCGAGCGGTTCGATGGTAGAAAGTAGCCGTTTGCATCATTTCGAACAATTCCTCAGAACACATCCTATTGTACAAGCGGTAGAACATACACAGGCAGTCTCTCCTTAGACTTAAGGGCTCGATACGGCAAGTGAGTTTTGGATCTTCGACAATTCTCACAGCCCGTCTTTGAACCGTGTCAAAAGTGCCCAGCTGGTATCCGGGTGCACCCGCCCAGAGATGGCAGCAGTACTCCATATGGGGCCGGACTTGCTAAGACTTCGTTTACTACTGTTAATAAAGAGACGCCATTCATTGGACTGATAGATCGTCAGACGCATGAAAGTCAACAAGCCACTTATATTACAGCAATACACAAAATTTTCATCAGGTAAAAGAAACGCAGTTAGTTTTGTTCTCTCGTGCGATATGTAGATATGTAGACACTCGAGCGATATGTAGATATGTAGACACTCGAGCGTCTGAGGAAAGACAAGTTTTTTGTTGTTGCCATATCATAGGCACTCCAAACTTTAAAGACTTACGTTTCCATCGTCGCAAATGTTCAAAATGTATTCACCACAAACATAACAAAATACACCAGGATCGTTAACACAACATCAGCACGTACTACCCATAATATTATAATATAATATATTGTTATAATGACTATTTACGAATAAGACCAGCAAATATTCAAAATGAGGATATTAGGTAAACGGGAGTGCCGGCAAAAGTGAAAACGTACATCCTGGATATAACATTTTAGCATGTGTAATCCGCACTTTCATCTTTTCATCAACCCAATTTCTTCTTACTTTTTTATTCGTTCACAGAGTTTAAAATTTTTTCCCATCACAAAAAAAGTGCACAATGCCGCTAAAGACGTTTTCACTTCAGAATTTTTGATCAGCCTGACGCGAGTTTATCATTTTTTACCCATCACAATTAATAATGTTTGTTTATTTACTTGTTTGACATAGTATATTTGAAATTTTAAATAAACCTGACGCGAGTTCCGTCTTAACAATTTTCGATTAGGAGACGTGACCTGACGCGAGTTTAACATTTTTTACCCATTACAAAAAAAAGTGCACAACACCGCTAAAGAAGTTTTCACTTAAAAAAATTTGTAGGCCTGTGTTATCTGTGCAATTATGTAAATGTTACACTTTATCTTGATTATATAGCGAGACATTGCAAGACATCCTAGTAAAATATTGATTAGCAACAAAGTATACATTTAGAAATTAACTACATACAAATAAACCATTTAAAATGTAAAAGTATGGTTGCCGTTATTTAATTACGCTTTAACCGCTGGACGGATCGGGATAAAACTTAGCACACATATAGCATCTATTGATACTGGAATAGGACATGGGCTTTTTTTTATCCCGGAAACTTCAGAAGTTCCTGCGGGAATAAATATAACGGCATTCCACTTGAACGAACTGTTGTTATAGCTGTAGCTTGCCTTAACAAACTTCTTTTTCAAATCAAGGAGTTGCCGTATTAAGTCCTACACTGATAACCAAATTTAGGACAGGTGGAGCCGCTGGAAAGAGCTAGTACTTCATACAGTATAATGATAGCGATATTTAAAATAAATTGATAGCTAGACCAAACACAAACACTAGAGAAAGCAACAACGTAGCAGAGTCTACGAGGTGCTACGGTGTTGCGATGGCTACGCTACGCTACAAGTTGTGTCTACGAAGCTACATTCTTAAAATACAAACTTTTTGGCATCTTATAATTTATTGGGTTCTGTAATATAGTTTTAAAACTCGATACACTTATATAATCATTAACGTGTATGTAAGAAACAAGTTGACGTGACGAAACAAGTTGACGTGACGAAGTTTTTTAGCACAAACATGTAAAGTACTGAATTCATCGAAGATGTAAACTTGAATTTTAATTTTGGAGCTTAGTTTTAGTGTCAATGTGAAAGTGACTATTCTAGAATATTTTGTGAGTAAAATAAAGTCAAATAAATGATTTTGTTGAAACATCTATTGTAAATCAAAAATAAAATTTTGTCAAATGGCATAAAATAATCAAAATCATACTTCTTTTTAGAATTTTCTTCATCTGGATTTTTTATCAAGAAAAATTAACCATCATTTTCAGGATTTCGTACCAAAATGGAAAAAATGAACGTTAATGGTGAATTTAGTGCCTGTCTGTCTGTATGTCACAGCTGCTCAGCAACTACAAATGATATAGAACCCTTTAGAACTTGCTTGCCCACATCTATTTACGGTAGAAAAAATTCAAAAATAAAATGGTTTATTGCACATTGCCAAACTATTTATTTTATAATTTTATGTGACTTGTCAAATATGAGTAAAATAAAATTAGGATTTAAAATAAAATAGTATGGCATTAAAATAATATAATATTAAATTATAATATATAATAGTTTAGTCTCAAAGACAAATAAAAAAAAACAATTTGCAAAACTACAAACTTTCCTAATTTAATGTCAAAAAAGAATAACTGAAAACTTTGAAATTCCTATTAAGTACGGAACCCTTTGTGCGCGAGTCTGACTAGCACATGACCGGGTTTTTCAGGTGTTAAGTTTTTAAGTTTATAGGCGAGTACTGATTAAAGGTTCTAGGGGGATACTCGTTCCAAAGGGGGAGGTGCTGCTGGTGGAGGTGTTAAAAGATAAAAGCGAAGCAAAACTATAGACAAAGTTGTGAGAAAAGTAGACGAAATAAAGAGGGGGAGAAACTGGGGAGAGGGAGGGAAGGAGTGGTTACGGAGAAAGTTTTGATATAATTCATAGACTGGCAATCGGTAATTATACGTTTACATCCGATGAAGAGTTAGATAGTTTCATACAATATGTTTTTCTTCATCATTAGACTTATTTATATCGAAATATACTTAATAACATTTAAAGACACTCAGCCTAAAGGTAAACAGATTTTTCACGCCGGTTCAAGTTATATCCGGTTGACTGGATCTCTGTCTGATAAATAGACTGAATAAAAGTGTACGGAAAGGTAAGACCTCATACTGTTTGTTCAAATTGAATTTCATATATGAAAAAGTTGATCGATGAACTCAGTAGCCACTTAGACGGAATTTTCATTGTCAGCCAGTGTCTGTGAACACCGGAGACCGGTAGCTTGAGGAGACAGCTGTACTTGCGAGTCTCAAGCGGCGGCCCATGAGCTCAAATATACCGTCAAATTTTGTTATGTTGTATACCTTCAGTCAGAGTATCACAATTCAAATAATTATCGAGAACCTCTAAGATAACATGTACATCGAGAGAGAGAGAGCGTAGGTCGATAGATGTCCGATGCAGTATGTGAGTCGTTCTGACGTGCAGCTTTCAGATTTATGTACATACTTAGGTACTTATGGAGATGTCATTACATGACTACTGTTATCACGTTATAACACTAGTGCCACATCTTAACATTTATATTATTATGCGATCATTTTTGTTACGAACATAACATAACGTTCTTGTACGTATAAGAAGCAAACCAAGTTTGCCAGGATCGTAGTAAGTGGCAGTGTTTGGCCTTCGCCTACCCCTCTGGGTAACAGGCGTGATGCTATGTATGTATGTATGTATGTATGTATGTCAATACTTATAGTGAAACATTCTGCATTATTGCATAAGCCTCTCCTTTGTCTTCGTTTCACATGACTTTAACAATGTACTAACTTGCTACAGGACAAATCTCAGAGAAGGACGGCATACAGCGATTACATAAAGAGAGAAGAAGACAAGATATCCTCTGTGCTTAAGTTGGGATCGAGACAAACTAGAGGGAAATTTTCTATTCCACGAATATATCACAGAAAAACAGTGTTATAGCGCTAATATCTACATATATTAATTTGTTTTGTGTATAAGATCTGTGATGGTTGTTAAGTTCTACCGCGAGAAATATGTTTATTGTATGTTCCATATCGAAGTTTCTTGCAACTTAAATCTTACTTAAATAAATCGAAGAAATATTTAAAGGGAAAGAAGTAGATTTCAATTTAATTTTTAATGTTGCATTCAACCACGAACGTTTTAGTAGGAACAAATATTTTGTTGAACAGTAACCTCGTTCGACGTATGTACTCAAAAAGTTTATACTGTTTAGAAGTTTGTTGTATATATTACCGTCGAAACTCTCAATCGTTCAAAAGTACTTTTGCCTGCAGACGGTAGTCAAAAATCAAAAATATGTAAAATTCAAACTACTTTTGACTGATACATCAGTCACAACTACTTTTGACTAAATAATGCAGTCAGAAGGAGATACTTTTGACCTGCTATGAGTTAATAATTTCAGTCAAAACTCGTAAAAGTTAAGTAAATTATTGAAAATTACCAGGAAAAACATATCTTACATTTCTTAGCTTTTGAGTGCAAATTCTGTCGAAAAATAATACGAATATGTAACGATAATTATACTGTTCTGCAGCTAACAGTATAAGCGCCGAAATAAATAAAGAATTTTAAGAAAATGAGTAAATACTAAATAAAATTTGGGCAAGTTCGTGTCGAATAGTGCAACAAAATTTTCTGATTCGGAGGTTAAATATCAATCTACAATCGTTATATTGAAATGGTGTGAACTTACAACGACACTATCGACCAAAAGCCCAAGGTCAGCAGGTCAGACAAGTTTGTTGCACCGTATACGCATTTTTTTGGAAACCGTAAAATAAAAGCTGTTACATTTTTTTTTTCATACCACTAAGTTGGCAAACAAGATTACGGTCCGCCTCATGGCGGACACGCAGTCTATGGACGCTTGCAACGCCTGGGGCATTACTCGCACGTTGCCGACCCTTCAAAATCTAATAAATTCTTTCTTGAAGGAAGGACTTAGAGTAAACCTTGGCAGCTCATTCCATAACCCAAGCTGACCGCTTCGATATTAAAGATATCAAACCAAACCCGACTCTGTTTAAAACAAATTTTCTTTGAAAGTATTTATAAAGGTAGTCGTATTATTTCAATTTTGATCAAATTTCTAGAAAGCTCGATTCAAACCAGGTTATACAAAATTATACTTTAACTTGCAAAATGTAAATGTTAGAGAAAAAATACTTTATAAAATAAAATGCATTTTTAAAATCTATCCGAATATTTTTTTCTTAATTTCAGTACAAAACTCAGTATGTCGGTTCACATAGAGACACTTTTTTGTATAATTCTATCGGAATATATCCAAATATGGCGGAGTGCATCACACAGACGGACGGATATCGCAAAACTATAAAAGTTTCGTTTTTGCAATCTTGAAAAACAAACTCTTTTTACAATGAATTCGGGTTGTAGAAGATATGAAAGATAGTCATTTCAAGGTGATGACGAAAGAGAATCTGAAAAATTTGCGGTTGAGGTGGGAGACACGAAATTCGCAGAAAAGAAGTTTATCTGCTATAATAAATAGAAAAAAAAATACTTTGGTTTGGTTAATGTTACTGTACATATTTAATAAGACACCTTTTTAACTTGCTCGTTATTAAAGAGATAACTTAAAATCAATTACGAATATGAGAACAAAATAACCGGTCAAGGGCGAGTCGGGCCCGCGCACTAATGGTTCCATACCTCCCCAAAATACTTACTAAATATTATGTAACAAATTTGATCCGATGCCTACTAAATAATAGCCTATTCTAAATTTTTAGGCGCTTAGAATTAGTTTTTATACATTGTTTTTTTTTTAAGAAACTAGTACAGTTGATCTATTTATAAAATTTGTTGTTTTTCAACTACTTTTGACCGATGACATCTTTAATCGATCATTTAAAAGTGCTTTTGGCTGATTTAAACTTTTAACTGTAACATTTATATATATATATATATATATATATATTTATGTATAGTACTACTAAAAATATGAATCGCTCAGGTCTTTATTGAAAGGATAAAATAAGGATTTTTATTGAGACGTTTATTTTGGTATCGGTGAAAAACAGTGACCAATAATGTTTAATCCATGGAAAAACTGTTCCCGTAAGAATCCTCGATCGTGATTACCAGTATATTGTATTTTTATATTTGCTAGAAATTAGTTGAATCCACTGCTTCATTGTGACGTATTACCCTAACATAAGAGAAACACGTTTTTTTTTCCTTTTAGCTTAAAAATTTATGGATTTTCATACAAACTGGTCCATCCAACCCACATTTTATTCGGTAATGATTTTTACAAAATTCGTTCTTAGTGGATTCTGGGATTCACAATCTGGGAACATTTAATGCCGATCCTTAGATTTATTAAAGATGAAGTGCCAGGTGTGACAACATTTTACTTTGTTTTGGATTCACCATCTGCGCAGTATCGTAACCGCAAGATGTTTTACATTGATATTTTCCAGGTTTGCGCTTATTAGTGTGGAACTATTCGGAAAAAGGACTCGGGAAGGGTTCTCCTGATGCGGTCGGAGGATTAAACGTCATACAAATAATACGTAAATAATAAAATATACGTCGACATTATATCACTACTATATATTATATCACCAAAAAACTGTGCAGCGAAGATAAGTTGGTATTTAGAATATTATTTCAGTTTAAAACGGCCAAAATGTCCTTACAAACGACTTGAAGAACACAATACAAATTACTTTGTCTTCTCCATCTGATATAATTTCTAAGTAAGAATGTTCAAATGAAAAGGCTCACAAGTAACCCCGTGTTGTTCCGTCAAGAGCCCATTGTTAACGAATCGGCGACGTCATCGGAGCAAGAGATCTCTCAGATGTCGCGAGAACTCGCCTTAACCAACGTTCTCTCAAATAATATATGTATGGTTAACTCTTGAGACATTGTTTTGTTCTTTTATGTTAAAAGGCCGCTGATTTGAGGAATTAGTTATTTACATAATTTAAAGTTAATTTCATCTTTTACATTGAAATTATAAATTATTTTTCGAAGATCTTCTTTTACATCTTGATTAATAATTACTGCCGATACCGACTGGTGAAATAAGGATACTGTATTTGATTTCCAGTATGGACAGCAAAAAGTTATGCGTGTGTTGTATAGTTGTCTCCTAAGCGGCTTTTGCGTTGGGACGGAGTTGCAAGATGAAACCTTTACGTTAGGACGGAGATTGCAAGATGAGACTTTTACGATGAGACGGAGGTTGCAAGACAAGACTTTTACGTTGGGATAGAGGTTGCTAGACGAGACTTTTACGTTGGGACGGAAGTTGCAAGATGAGACTTTACCTTGGGACGGAGGTTGCGAGATGAGACGTTTATTTAGCTCAGGGATATTAAATTAAACAATGGATGGTTGGAAAGTTGCAGTGAAATGAAAATAATTTACGCCGAAATGGTAGATATTAAAATTATATAAAAATCACGCAAAAACCCTAACTCTTTAAGTCTAAAAACACCTCCCGACTATGATCTTCTTGTAGACAGACGTTCCGTAGAAGTAGGAGAATGAAAATGCAGTAGAGATCAATAAAAAGGGTCCAATTGGACAGCTCTTTTTTTCTATCTCATGAGCTGGGGTATAACCACTCCTAGAAAATGAGAATCAAAGCGCTAAATATTAAATAAAATTGTAATATCTCACGCTTTTGAGTTAAGCGGCGGTGTTGCGTGTTCTTCTTATTACTGAATAGGTCGTTTAATTGTTTATTTTATCACGTTATAAAAATGTATTACTTTTCTTCGTGTTACTTTCTTAAAATCTTCGACTGTCTCAGATTTTTTTCTGTCTCAAATGGTGATGTCCAGTCCCTTCAAAACTACTATTATATGTGGTTCAACATTTTCAATATTTGACCTCTTTATTAAAATTTCGAGTTTTGGTGTTGCCTTGCGTCGATTAGGGATCGGCGTTTGTGCGGTGGAGAAAAATCAGATGACGGTTACGTATTAATTCACAATTTCAATTACACAAATTTAGAATATCTTAGTCAAAAGTAAAATATCCTACAACTTAAAACTAAAACGCTACAAGGTGGCTGGTGGACGCAGATTGAACGTTACGAGCGGTGTAAATTATTGTTTACAGCAACAGTTCACGTTTGTTATATTTCTGACCATGTCTTCTGGCATAACTAACTGCTTTGATTGTATAGCCTTGTTGTAATTTCCTTAATTTTTTGTCAATCAAGATTAGATTTAAATGTCTAAGTTGTACTGAATATTTCACGACATGGGAACATATTTGGCACAAAATTACCTTACATCCGAAATATTTTTCATATTACATAAAGTTAGAAAAAAAAATATTACGGGAGACCGGGGACAAAAGTAGCGGCGAGTCAAAAGTAACCAACCCTCTGTAGTTTTGTCTAATGGTCTAATCGCTGCCCACATTGAGGGTTGATTTGCAACCCCTCCCATGCCTAAGATCGGTTTCCACGCGTATGTCGGATTTGTGTGTTGTATATAAAGACAAACTGTGTTTTTACGAACTAAAAATACGTTTTTACTTAGGGAGGGTATAATGTGATCGTTGTGGTTTTTTTTATTCACCATTAGCTAGCTTGCATTATTATAATTGTTTGATGTAAAGCAAATTAAGTTTTTAGGTTGTTACGTGATAAATTACAAATAATTGAGTGGGTATGAAAGTAACAGGCTTTTTATGTAAATACTAGCATATTTTTTTGTTTTCTTAGATTTAGATTAATATAAACATAGAGTAGCGCTGCTGGTCGTGATGTCTATAAAAAAAATTAAATAAAAAACGGTATAGCACTAGTAAGAATATGTCAATGTTAGTCCATTCATAGGTCCATTCATACAAGTGAAGTGTTTTATAAACTGTTAGGTAATAGACACCAACTTCAAAATGTTATTCAGATAGGTTTTTATAAATAAGTTATTATTTTTATCTTTTTGGTGCATCTGTTTGAAACTGGTTTGTTTTTTTAGTGCATCTTGTTAAAAGTGTTCAAAGGAAGGCTACTAAATACGATTTGGACTAAAAAGAATATCATATGAGGAGAGGTTTAAGTAAGAAAGCAACTGCCAGAGCAAAATTCCAATTCATCGGCGAAATAGGTGAGCGACTTGTGAGCTATCCTTCTGGTAGACGTGCTTTCTGGTCGCTTGCCAAAGCTGCCGAAGGGAACTTTTGCCAGTCGTCGTTACCACCACAGCGGAAGATCGATGGTGATTTGGCCCATAATGCTAAAGAGAAAGCCGATCTATTGGGCAGTCTCTTTGCCTCGAACTCGAACATGAACGATGAAGGCGCTGTACCACCTATTATATCGTGGTGCGGTAAGACCATGCCGGAAATCTCCATAACACAGCGGTAGTTCCGGCGGGCGTTGCTTTCGCTAGACGTTCATAAGTCGAGTGGGCCAGACGGTATACCAGCAGTGGTGCTTAAGCAGTGTGCTCCTGAGTTATGTCCTGTACTCACGCGCCTTTTCGCGCTTTCCTACCACACTAGGCAATTTCCGTCTTCATGGGAGACTGCGAATGTGCACCCGGTGCCCAAAAAGGGCGCTCGATCAGATCCATCGAATTACAGGCCTATTGCTATTACCTCTCTCCTCTCCAAGGTGATGGAGCGTATCATCAACACACAGCTTCTAAGATACCTAGTAGACACGACCTGGTCAGTGACCGTCAATATGGCTTTCACCCCGGTCGCTCGACTGGTGACCTTCTAGTGTATCTCACACACCGATGGGCACTAGCCATTGAGAGTCAGGGGGAGGCATTGGCATGTAGCCTGGACATAGCGAAGGCGTTCGATCGGGTCTGGCACCGGGGTCTTCTATCAAAGTTGCCATCTTACGGAGTGCCCGAGGGTTTGTGCAAATGGGTGGCTAGCTTTTTGTCCGGCAGACGCATACGAACCGTAGTTGATGGTAGTTGCTCTGATAGCATGGACATTAATGCTGGTGTCCCGTAAGGCTCTGTGCTGTCTCCTACGCTGTTTCTACTGCATATCAATGACATGTTGGACATCAACAACATGCATTGCTATGCAGATAACAGTACTGGAGTCCCTTATTATACGGGTCGTGCAAACATCCCTCGTTCCGTTGTGGAGGAAAACCGAGAAGAACTTGTGTCTCAAATCGAGACCACACTGTCCAAGGTCTCTGACTGGGGACGGGTAAACTTGGTTCGATTCAACCCTACAAAGACACAAGTCTGCGCGTTCACCGCTAAGAAAACCCCATTCACATGTCGACATCTCCAGCGATGTTCAGTTCCGAGATCATTTACAAGATAAGGTGAAGCTGGCGTCCAAAAACTAGGTGTAGTCAACAGAGCGAGGCAGTACTTGACGTCGGGGCAGAGGTTGTTGCTTTACAAGTCGCAGGTACGGCCCCATATGGTGTACTGCTGCCATATTTGGGCGGGTGCACCCGGATACCAGCTTGGACCTTTTGACTCGGTTCAACGACGGGCTGTGAGAATTGTCGACGATCCCAAACTCACTCGCCGAATCGAACCCTTAAGTCTGAGGAGAGACTATACCTCCCTGTGTGTGTTCTACCGCTTGTACAATGGGATATGTTGTGAGGAATTGTTCGAAATGTTACCCACGGCTTCTTTCTACCATCGCACCGCTCGCCAAAGGCAGGGAATTCATTCTCATACTTTAGAACCGAAATGGTCGCGTACAGTGCGGTTTCAGACAAACTTTCTCCCGCGAACGCTTGGGTTGTGGAATGAGCTCCCTGCCAAGGTTTTTTCTAAGGACTACAGTATGGGGTTCTTTTGCGGGCGAAGCTGAGGAATAAAGCTTATAACTTATAAGAGACCAGGTATACATAAATAAAATATCAATAAAAACATCCATACTGGTAACAAAAATGTTGTACAATCATCAACATCTGATCTGAATTACAGTTTGAAGTTGGTTTCTATGTACCCAACAGTTTATAACACGCTTCACTTGCATGAAACCAACTTCAAACTGTAAAATATAGCTGAACCGGCAAACGTTGTTTCTTTTTTCAAACAACCTAAAAGAATTGTACTAATTCAGAAACCTTCCCCGGCGTGTGCATAACAACTTACCAAAATTTCATTACAATCGGTTTACCCCTATTACGACGGTATCTACGAACAGCGGTTTAGGCTGTGCGTTGATCCATCAGTCATTCAGGACAAAGCCTTTTATATGTATAGATGTGAAAGCAAATGATTTAGTAAGATTTTTTCAAATATCTTACTAAATAAAAATTACGACGAATTGAGAACCTCCTCCTATTTTCAATTCGGTTTATAAAAGGAAAGTAGTATCCCGCGATATCACCCGTAGAAACTATCGATAGAGATAAAAATCATATGTCCTTCTTCGCTCCTTTCGCAATATTTAAACCAATAATTAAGTAGATTTGTCGCTTTGTTGCGACGTAAAGATATAGTTATTTCCATAGGAATTGTTACTCCGGACAAAATAATCCAATGTCGTTCTTCGTCTTCCCAAATATCTTGTTTTGTCCCGCCAGTTGCTTTCTGAAACGCGCTGCAAGAACTTAACGGTTTTGCTGGCAACAATAGTACTTCCGTCGTTGTCGTTACCGAAAAATATATTTTGTGCCTTTTAAACTAATTAAAAGTAGTTTCCTTTTCATTACACTTATAAGTTAGCGAACATTAAAAAGATGATGTGTGACAGTGATGTGTTTTTGGACACAATATGGAAGGATTAGAAGGGAAGTAACCTTTTGTTTATATTAATTTAAAGTTTTAGATCCTGTCCCTTTTTTTATGTTCCTCTCATACTCATTAGCTGTAATTTAGGGCTCCCTTAGGTCCGCTCAGACGACAATAGGACAGACAGACGCGGTCCATGTAGGTACAACAAACTTAGATATTGGAAGTAAGTAGGTCTAATAGTCATTCCTCTAACTTTATAATATGACTTACTCAATTATTTGCGACGGCAAAGAATACCACAGAGAATGTAGCATTGATATAGGTATATCTATGTACAGTCGGTACAGTATTCGGAAATGTACATATGACTTACTCAATTGTTTGCGACGGCAAGGAATACCACAGAGTATGTAGCATTGATATAGGTATATCTATGTACAGTCGGTACAGTATTCGGAAATGTACATCTATTTTATACAAAATTTAACTATGACAACACGCATACATACATTGCTTTGGAAATTACAATAACTACGACACATACATAAATAAATAACATAACAATAATCAATTACGTGTACCTAATACTTAAGTGGTAAAGTTTTAAATATCAACATCTTACTCACATTTTCTATTTATTTTTAATAGACTTCAAAAAAGAAGAAGGATTTAAATCATTTGTTTAAATATTAAAATATTTATTACCTCAGAACTCTGTCATCTATAAACCTATTCGGAAAAAAATAAAATATAGGGTAGGGTTAACTCAAGAATAGGTCTTAACAAAGTTAGGTTTTAACAAAGTCTGCGTATTTGCTTATAAACTCTGAATAACAAAGTTGCTTTACCGTGAAAACAGTAACACATACTAGCTTCAGTCTTGCAGCTATAGTGTAACAAATAATAACGTTACAGCACCATCTAGCTTATGATTAAGAGAAACAGTAACACATTTATTTGTTGGAAACGATATTCAAAGTTAAGCAACGTCGGGCTTTGTCAGTACATGGATAGGTGGCTGCTTAGTGGCACACTTTTTTTCGTTAGCGTTTGTAAATTACGTAACGGAACCCAACTCGCAATTGGCCGGTAAGTAATTTAGGGTTTCGAATAAAAATGTTAGAAGCATTTTAGCTTTTTTTTATTTATTGACTTTGACTATTAATTGCAATTTGTTTAATAGAAGGCAACTAAAAATTATTATGTAAAATATTTTTAACAAAAACATTAATTCGACTTCAAATTCACTGAAAAGTAAGTAAAAAATATGCCCCATATAAATCAGGCAGACCGACAGATTAAACTAAGCTTAAGATTCAGCTACAGTTTCTTTGACTTAATATCGGATAACAACAAAACCTTTTTACGTCTCTTTATTTTAGGCAATCAAAAAAAGGTGCTGAATTTTATGTCATTAAGTCATCGGGGCTTATTTTTTACTTTTTAGTGGATTTGAAATCGATATTATGTTTTTGTTAAAAAAATACAATTAACTATTCTAAAAACATACGTATTCCTCCCAATGTATTTGTCTCTGTACTAGTTTTTTTTTGTCATCAGGTGAGTTCAGTAAGGGAGTTACATTACGATCGTGTGACAAAAAAAGGTATGGATGTAACCACTTGTCTCGGAGACAAAAAATGTATCAAGATTCCAAAGATAACTTTGCATCGAACCACAAACACTTGTTAAAAAAACCGACCGCGTGCTTGTTTGTCGAAGACAGAGCGGCGATCCCGCCCCCGACCCCACCGCGCCAAGGGCGAGCTCCGCGACTCGTCATACTGATCTTACTAGATAAATATACAGTACTCTATTTTAGGGATCAGGTGAGTAAAAATTAATATTTTATTAATATTTAAGTCTTGCATGAAAGACAAGGTCAAGTTGGCGACTCAGAAGCTTGGTTTTTTTTTTGACTGACTATGCAGTTGGCTTTTGCAGCCATTACTGCTTCACCGGGCTTTTTGGGGTGAGACTCTGAAGGAGCCTCAGCCAATATCTTGTCTAGAACCCGAAGGTGAGTCAACGCCAGGAGGGGAGTTCCCAGTTACGCGGCTGCGGTTGCGATTGAGTGGGGGCGAGAAGTAAATGAAAAATGCATATTTTTTCACCCAGTTAACCTTCGGTACAGTAAAAAGTAATAAATAAGTAGTGCCGGGTTATATATACTTAAATGAATTTATTTTAAAAATTAATAAACTGACATACAACCAATCAAATCAATAACAAAATAAAAAGAATAGGTGCGGAACCTTCGCTATACAAGTACTAAAAACGCTTAACCAGTGTATCGTGGCCTGCGGTATGTCTGCACAAACACTGCGGCAGGTATCAGCACATCTCTCCCACGATAAAGGATTGCTCCCTTCATCAGGTGTCAGTATTTCACCGCAAAAAATACTCTAAAAAAATACTCTATAGCACATTTCTTACAAACTTTTAGCGCAAATCAAATATAATATAGTTACTAATATAAAATTCTGACCTAATTCCCAAATAGAGCTGGGACGGTAAAGATCATAGAGATTCAGTGTCTGGAGTTTAGCTTTGTCCTCCTTCGTGAATTTAGTTTTTTATGTCTTAACAACACTATATCGGTAAGTAATTGTCCTACAAAAAATTTTCCAAGTGCTAACATTATAATTTGGATGATTACATTCAATACAAGACTATTATTTTTGATGTTCTAGAGTAGATGTTAGTCGTCTTTTTGACACTTATAAAAATTGCTTCTAAACGTGATCAGTTAAGTAAAAACAACGAATTGCTCGAAACATTATTGTGATAAATCAATTTTTTTGAATATCAATTGATTTTGACAACTAGGTTTTACAAAAAAGAAAATTACTATTTTCCCAAAATGATTGTTATTTTACGACAACGGCTTTATCGGTTTTGGCTCAGCTAGTTGGCTTCAACAACAAAGTATTTTCTGTTGCGAGTCTGAGTTGAACCCAAAGTCGAAACTATAAGTTATTTAACCTTAAATCCAACAACATACGTACCTACTTACGTAGAACAATTTAAAAGCGGTTGTGTTATTCTCAACAATTAAACACTTTGAACAATACTGATTGCACTCGAACTCGACTCGATCGCACAAAGAGAGCGCCACACGACATCTATTGACTCAACCAAAAACGCTCATGTAATTGTTTTATTATTTCTATTATTATATTACTATAATACACCCTTAGTAATTGTCATAGAATAATGCTTCAGCGGTTCTTTATATATTTTAATTGACAAACATTTGTGAAAATAACTTTTATTTCGGTTTATTTAAAGTTCACCACCAGTTGTAGTTAATCAAAGTTGTGTGCGATTTATCCTTTTGTATTTATTGTTTGGGGCGTGGTTAGTTTGGACCAATTTCAGAAATCACTTTGAGAGGCAAATGTATAAACAGCGGGTGATTTTTATTTGACTGTAGTGAATAATATATATGTATACCATATGTCTTCGTACAATAATTATGTATAAGCAAAATGCTGGGTTAAAAAAAAAATACTGCATATGGCTTCTGACGAACGAGATAACAGTTGCTAATTTTAATGTCTTTAGTCAAGGTTCAATACTAAACTCTGTTATTTTTTGTATCAGATTATTTAACTGATTTTGTTAAAAATTCTTGTAAAATTGACTAAAAAATACTAAAAAATGAAGGGAAAAGAATTCTAAAGAATCTTAATTGTTTTAATGATTGTGGCTAACTACAAACAAACGGCTGAATCGATTTGGATAAAATTTGGCAAACAGGTAGATCATGTGATAGATGATTACATTATAATTATTATTCATCAGCTTTTATTTTTTACTAATTGCATGCGTACATTTGTGGCGACATAACATCATCGCTAGTACGAGTTATGACGTCACAGAATCACCTCGACACTGGCCGATGCATCAGCATATTGCATCGCCAGTCGTCAACGGACCGTGTGCCCTTATAGACATAGGCTTGTCTATGTACTCTGTCGTGCCTAGCCATATGTAACTAGACTAAAAGTTACGTTAATATACAACATTATTATTCTATTCGGAAACAGGCAGGAGCAACCGGTTTAGTCCATTCTGTCGAAGCAACTAGCTCCAGCGTGGCACGTCTGTGTACGGTAAGAAGATGGCTCCCTTCGTCGCTTCTGTCGTCACGAATACCGATGTACCGCGTACACTCTGGTGACGGCGTATACGGCAGGAACCTCTGATCGTTATACTTATTTTTGCCACATAGTCCGAACCACGGATCTGGCTCCAACAGATTTCCATGCATCACACAAACAAGTAGCGGGCCCAATGCTAACCGAAACACGTCGCAAAGCAGCGGAACAGTTGTGACAGCGGGTTTGAACAGCGGCAGCCAACCACTAAGACGTGGCGGCATCTGCAGCGACACGACGGAACGCAGCACCAACGCGACCAGCGAACAAGAAGGTCAACGCAGCTACAACTACAACGATAACCATGGAAGTTTAATACAAAATGAAAATTGTCACCCAATATTTGCTCACTGTAACTGTTATTTATTTTAGAGACCAGGCGTTAATTTTTCTTTTTAATCTTTTAAAACTAGGATTTCATAGTTTTGCATTATTTACTTTTCTCTTTTCAATTAAATTTTACATAATACCTAATTTTTTACATGTTCATATTTTAATTTTACATAAATTGCTATTTTTACAATGTTATATTTTGGATTTGTGTTTATAACGATTTAACAACGTCAAGTAGAGAGTATATTCAAATTGTACTAAAAGATTACATTCTAAAAATAGACTAAAATTTGTAAGTAGATCACATTATAGACATTAGACACATGGCTCATTGCAGCGACATTGATCGAAGTACCCACTAAGGTCAGCCCGTGAAATGTAATCCGAGTAGCGCTGACGAGCGCACATTCCTCGAGCCGTGACATACGGACGCGCAGCGATTGACCATTGCAATTTTAGGGTTCAATCACATTCTTGAAATGTAATTGTATAACTAAAAAAAAATTGTGCTTAATTTTTGAAAAAAGGGCGAACATTGATGTGGCGATCATCGCCAGTACGTGTCATGACGTCGTACAAACACCTCGACACTGGCTGATGCATATTGAATCGCCAGTCGTCGTCGTACCGTAAACTGGACTGGACGGTCCAGTCGAGGCAAATCACGCCTTGCCTTACATTATGTATATGTTATAGTTTAATACAAAAAATATATATTCTGAACTATTTTATTAATCACAAACAATCTGAGACCACACCATCTACCTCCCTGACACATTCATTCAAACGAATATTCATATTCATATTAAAATACAGTGAATTTTGAAAGTTTTTAAAAACTTGTTTGAAAGACTATTATTGAAAGTTTATAAAAAAATAAAAGTAAAAATATTCTAAACATTCCTTTCATATGTTCCTTTTAACTTTTTCTAATATCATTGTTTAAAAAAAGAGATTTCCGTCGGAAACAAAAATGATTATTATCATCAGTCGATATTACACTTTCGATACAGAAACGTCCCCACGAGATCTGTCTATCGATAATATTGTAAAATGATCACTAACAAACCAATCACTATAGTCTATGTTTGGTTTTTCGATGAAATAGAAAAAAAAAAACTACAAAACGACGGCAACGGGTTGATTTTTTAAAAATTCTAACAAATAAACTGTCATTCAATACTCAAGAAGCTCAGCTGTGGCATTTAAACCGCAATATGATTATAATTGTACCAAAAAAAATTAAACCACTCAATGAAATTTTCAACACAATTGCAGGTAAAAGTCTATACAAAACAACCAGTTGTAAAGATCTACAAAATTGAAACCACTGTATGACGAACGGAGTCTATGAAAAATGGTTGTCTGTCATTCGAAACCACTGAAGGCATATCGATTACTTATTGTTAGAAATTGCAGAATAGACCGAATAATGGACCTTTTTATTATAACCTTTGTAGTGCTCGATAAAATATTTTGTTTGTAGATACAAACCTGCCAGTTACACAAAAATGAGTTTTAAGAATTCAAATATAGAATAGACTTTATTTTTTATTTTGTTTTCTTTTGCGTGGGAGAGGGCCAGGATTTTTTTTTTATTCTGGTTGTATTGTAATTTCTTTATTGATGCCTGACATATTGAAAGGTTAAATGGTTTGACATGCGACGGGTAATTTTTTTTTTTTTTCTTGATAAAAATTTAAATAGTAAGAACACAAAACGGAAAGATGTATACAGCATCCTAAAAAAATTGTTTTAAAAAATTTTATGAACTCTAAAATCTAGTGGTTGGTTGGTATTTAGGTAATATTTGATATTATTTTTATTTATAGTATTTTATAAAGTGAGTTTAAATTATTTATAAAACTTACCTGTAAGGATCTATTTACCCCTTTTTGTACGGTATCTGCCCAACAAATTATAAAAGATATATGTATGTCAAATTATTCCAAAATAACCCTCATAAGCTTAGGATACAATTATCTCGAGCCTGCTGTGGTACAGGGACGTTTCGTTCGTTCGAACTTTATCGCCATTATGTATGCTGAGTATTGCTGTAGGTTTGTCTTCTTTGCTTAACCCATTGGAACACTCTAAAAGGGAGCTCAGAGATATTGTAGTTGGAAATAAAAGTTGTTATTACTGGTAATTTGACGTTAATATTTAAAAGAATAGTATATATAAAAGTTGAAGTTACAATAAGTACAATAAACAATGAAGACCTATCATTAATTTGCAATCAAATAATTATTTTTAGAAATAGATATTCTCTGTGCAAACTGAAATTAAAACTGAACAATTATCGGCATTGCTGTACATTTTGATCGATTTTGCTGGTCACGCCAACTTGGTGTAAAGTTGGCATAATCTATTACATACCTATATCCTAGTAGGATGCATAGCACTTGGACTTAGAATCTGCCGAAAATTATCCGTGAAATGCAAAAAAATACCCCTTTTTTTTCAGTTTACAGCTAAAGACTGTAAAAATAATATTTTACAATCCCATACAAACTAAGTAACAAAAGGGGTTTAAGGGATCTTATATTGGATGTTTAATTCAGAAAAATCTTTTAATATGAACTTTATTAAATGTGACCAAGAGCACATTATTAAAAATTGCCATACAAAGTTTTATTCCGTATTTTACCTCTTGTGGGACGAGTTTTGGAAAAACCGTCGAATATACTCGTATCATTCTTGATTTCTATTCAAAAGGTCAAACACCAATTTGCATAGATTTAACTTAAAAAATGACTCCCTCAGCCCCCCCCCCCCAGTCAAATTTCACAAAATCCGTTCTTAAACGACGCCTTCAATACATGTATAACAAACTCATCCCTCAAATTTGAAATTTCTATCCATAGCGGTTCGGGCTCGACACGGCGATGTCGAGTCACTTAGGACATTGGCTTTTTTATGTTTAGATAGAAGATAGATTATATACAATTTGAAAATAAATGAAAAACGAAAAAAAAAAATCGGTCAAGTGCGAGCCGAACTGGCGCACGAAGTGTTCCGTACCAGTATCAATAAAAACGGAAAAAAATCACGTTTGTTGTATGGGAGCCGCCCTTTTAATACTCGTTTTATTTTAATTTAATTCTGTAAATATTTCAAGCGTCTTCCCGTTGCCGTTATCAATATCGAGCAAAAATATCACGTTTGTTCTATAGGAGCCCTCTAAAATATTTATTTTATTCTGTTTTTAACAGAATAACATCTTCTGTGAAAATTTCAACTGTCTAACTATCGCGGTTCATGAGATACAGCCTGGTGACAGACGGACGAACGGGCGGACGGCGCTGTTCGTCTCAGTAATAGGGTTCCGCTAATTACCCTTTGGATACAGAACCCTGAAAATCTACTCGCAAGTTGATAAATGTTATACTTATTGTGTTTAGTTTTTACCACTTTGTAACACTCTTGCAAAATAAGGTTGTGCTCACGATTAGCGATTTTCCAGTTGGTTGATCGCTGCTGCAACGTCTTACATTAACGAGCTCCTTCCGCCCCGAGAGTCTTCGTCCTTTATGTTTTTTTTGCCCATTGTTTTACTAGCCATTTAGTTTATGAGCTGCTTATGAAAATGGATTTGGTGATACGTTTATACATATAAATATATCATTTTATTACCAAATTTAGGGACACACATATTATTTATACGTAAATACAAGTGTTGAACAAAAAATATTAGTACCTAAGTGTACTTAGTACATACTTATTTCTAAGTCTTTTATTGGCTCTTTAAGTTGTTAAGTGATTTTGAAAAATTTTATGTAAATCAAAAATTTGATTAGATTGTCATGTTGTTGTTTGAGTTTAACACACCTTAAATTTATAAGAAGTGTAACTAAATTTTCATTATAATAAATTTCACGACCGTGACAGTTGGGTTATATGTTGTTAATTTTAAAGTTAAATTTTAAACAAATATTTCTCGTATTTATTTATAACCCTAGTTTGGCCTGAAGTCTCAATTACATAAAAGATCTTTGATAAACCTCGATACAGTGAAGCGCAAAACGTTTATCGATAAATATTCACGCTGTGATGCCTCGTATTTGCAAAATATTATTGAATTATAATAAACTAAACGCGCAACAAAAAATTTAACAACTTAATTCATGGAACCGCATGTGGTAAGAAATTATATCCAGTCTCGACTCTATACAAAAGTATCGCGTTTCGACAACCCCTAGTTATTGTGTACCTATTCACCATAATAGTTGTTTAATAGTTTTTTGTAGAACGCGTTTAATTTTTTATTGGATTAACAAGCTCAACGTTATATTCCTAAACCTTATTGCAGCTCCGAGTGACGCAGAGAATACCTAATACTTAATGTTACATTGTACTTATTAACGAAAGAAAAAAAATCGAATCAAACAGTTCCATTTACATTACTTTGTAGTATTAGTCGCCAATGTAATTGCATTGTATATACACTGCATAGAAAAATTAACTAGTCACTTACATAGACGACAATATTTCCTAAACCACTCATGATAGCTCTATGAAGTCAAAGGAACATTAAAACGTATTTAATACTTACTTTTTAATATGCTTTTAGTTCCATAAAGCTATCTCTACTAGTTTTTGAAATATCAATTTTATTTATAAGTTAATTTCGCTCGTCAGTGTATTTGCATCAGTTGTATGTTATCCATGTCAAGCTGTGTTCAGTTGGGAGCCTGATAAGGCTGTGGCCAAATGTTCAAAAATATTATAATAAATAATAATAATAGATTTACCGTACCGCTCTCTCTTGCAAATTAAAGACTGTATTAATATCAGCTGTCTTACCCCAAAGCAAAATGCCATTAGACATGACGAAATGGAAATAGCTAAAACTAAAGATATGTACGTCAGTATTAAACGTCTTCTAGGTTCTAGGCCCATAATATCTGCAAATATTTCTGTCATGGATCTTTGCAAAACATCATTGGTTGGTTTCATAACATAATAAATTGTATTAGTATCTACGCGGTTTCGGTCAGATATAATATGTAAAATGTGGATGTCACATTCTTCGAGTATTGTGAGCTTCAACACACATATTGTAAGTGAAGTGACTTCCATGACTTGATATCGCTTCACATGTTGGTTCCTAAACGATATTCGGTTTCAATATAACTTGGTCTATCTTAGCAAATAGAATAACGCAACAAAATTTTAAAACCTTAAGTAGGATCGAAATCTCTATTGTTTTCTTAATTTTTAACTAGGAAAACTCGTATATTTGTAGACAAAATAGAACCAAACCTGTTTCAAAATTTGACCGTAATTATTTTTAGATGGCATCCGAAGTGAAGTGTCGGCTAAATGGAGATTCAAGTTTCTAAAATGTCCAAATATTGTGTCTGATGGTCACGTGGGTCACGTCGCATCGTCGAGCGGACAAACAGACAAACCAAACAGCTCGGTACCGGGCGCAAGGGGGGGGATGACGGATCGTCTTACCTGCGGACTGTCGGCAGCGAAAGTGCTTACAGTTTCTAACAAGAACGCATAGCATGAAAAACTTTTGTGAATGTAAAATTTGGGAATACATGGCATATAAATATTGCTAAATACAAATATATGAATATAATATTAGGTACTTCCAGTATAGAGAAGTAGATAAAGTATTATAATTGTGTGTATGTTACGTATGTATACGTTACGTTCCTAATCCCCCGAAGGGGGTAACCAGCGACTGTATTTATTAAATAAATTATTATTGTTGTTTACGTCTCATGTCATAATTCACCACGTTTAAAATAATAGGTGGTAGAATTAAAGCAGAATAATATACCTCCTTTGCCAGTTCCCAATGAATTATTAGAATTCAAGATTGTACACAGGGGAATTTAATAATAATCATAAGAGTTTTTTAAGCCTATAAGCTGTAAAAAAGGGCTTCTGGATGCGTACATACAACCCCTGCATTAGCAGCACACCTAGCACATTACATATATCTTGTATCGTATGTTCAAAGATACGAATGTAATATAGGTTTTAAGAAACCAGTTTGAAAGGGTTAGGTATAATGATTTTTAATTTCCTTAAATTTCAACTTTATTTTTAACTCTTGCCAAATTACAATGTCATTTTTTTCCTGTATCAAACATTCCTTAGGAAAATAGTCAGCGACAGGCAGAGGCCGAGGTAATCCAATAAATGTTACGTTAAGATATTTTTGAAACGGAAAATAACAATTTTTGAGGGTAAATAATTCAACTAAAGGTTTTACGTGAATTAAAATATATTTTTGTCACTAATCTACGGTTTTATACTTTTGAATCTGGTGTAATGAAAATATTAAATCAACGGAATGCAACAATAAATAATACTGGTCTACGTAGTCCAACAAAAAACAAAATAATTGGTAGTTCAAAAATGTTATCAAGTATTGACTTGGAACTGCTTCCCCAAGTTAACGTCAGCGGAGGTCACATGCCGTACTGTAAATCAGTCAAAATTCTTGGCATATACATTAAAAATACTCTTTCTTGGATGCAGCAAATCAAAGAAATTAGCAATAGAATCTTTCCCTCAAGAGGGTTTCTAAGACGTTTACGTAATTTTTACCCAAACCCCCTACAGTTGAGCTCGCTCACTCACTTCTACCTATCCTCGATTATGCTGACGCTTGCTATACTAATCTCACGGTTGAGCAGTTAACAAACTTGAGCTTCTTTAAAATATCTGTATTCGGTTAATATTTAGACTCCGCAAATATGACCATATCGCCGAATTTCGCACGAAACTCAAGTGGCTCCTAATTCGCCTTCGCCGGAATATACACTTTCTCCCACTTCTTTATAACATACTATTCAATCCATCAACACCTCCATACTGAAAAGAACGATTCCAATATATCTGTTCATCGACGTGTACTCTTCGAACGTCAACTAGCCTAATCTTAAAGGTCCTTCGCGAAGCAAAATCTTTTATAATAATTCATTTAGTTTAGATGCAATTCAGCTTTGGAACTCTTTACTCTTAGCTATAAGACGTGCACAAATAATTTTATACAACAATAACTTGGTCAGTAATACTTATACGTTTACTTTTACTCTGATTGGTCTTCGATGTATTGCGATTTTTGTATCCTTTTTTATGTATTAGGCTATGTAGGTTAGGTTAGGTGGTAAAGTGTCTGTATTATTCTTATGTATTATTAATATGTAGGTATATAAAACATAATTAAATATGAAACTGTATATTATTTATATGTTTATAATATTCCTCAATTTAGACCACCTACTTTTTATCTATTTTTACTTTTTCCTTTACACAAAGGTTGCCTGGTAGAGATTGCTGTTTAACAATAAGGCCGCCTATTGTTCTTTTTATTGTGTTATATTATCTTATGTTATTATTGTTTAGTGTTCAATAAAGTATACTCATTAATTCATTCAAAAAACCTATAATACTCTCAACAGAAGAAGTACATGCATTTGTTGCCTCTTTGGCCTAAATTAAACAAAATACAACTTAGACGTTGTTTCACTTTGTATTACGTTTCTATATTATGGATTGATTACGAGCTTATTACACAAAACAACATCTGTTACAATAATATCGAAAAAAGGCTATTAAAACTAAAGTAATCAGACGGGAAGTAAAAACTAGCATAGTTTTGAGACAAAGTACCCCGACAAAGTACCCCGACGTGCACTATATGGATGTATTAACATTATTAAATAACAATAAGCTCCGAAAGTGAATAACGTAAAAATATAAATTTAAATGATAAATTAAGATTTAGACTTCTGTTGTCGCAAGTACATAATTTAGTGTCTTTGAAACGGGTTAATTGTAAGCAAACAGCGGAATTAAGTAAACCTCGGATTAAACTTGCATCACTCGCTAGAATCATGAAGAGCGTATGTATGTGCGTTCGTGTATCTATATAAATGAACACTTTTTCCTGCGGTTCTACCCGCCCCCAAATTCGGTTATCGATGTAGGATTGCAACGGCAACTCCTTAATTATTGAAAAAAAACCGACTCACACTTGACGTTTCCAAGTAGCCTATCTCCTTTCCCAGGACTTTCCGCCCGCTCGTAATTCGGATATAGGTGTAAGACTTCAACGTGAACTTCTCAATTATAGAAAAAAACGGCCCATGCTTGACATTTTTAAGTAGCCTTTTTGGGAATCAAAATATCTCCATGCCAAATTTCATCTTATTCGGTACAGCGGTTTAAGCGTGAAGAGGTAACAAACAGACACACAGAGTTACTTTCACATTTATAATTTTATATACAATTTTTTATGGATATGGATTTTAGTATATGTGTAGTTGTATAGGTTAATTAATACTCGGTTATAAATTAATTTTGTTTACCAAATGTTCTGGATTTCAGCGCCTTTAGATAGAGAATTTTATTTCAGCGCTTTTTAATTTTATTACATTTTTGCGGAATTTTAACATTTAGTTCTGAAATAATCGGCGTACCCGGTGAACACTTAAGTGGTCAGCGGGGCAGGAACTTTGTCCCATTGGCAGTCTTCCCCGTACGCTAGGCTGTTACTTGGTAGGTTGCTAAGTCGTAAGCCAAGTTAGGCTTAATACCTTAATGCGGGGCCTTGGCTTAGTCGCCTAGGCCGTTAAGAAAACATGTATAAAAGTTGTCATTGATTTGGCCGTTGCTAGACCTTCTTTTGCCTCATCTAGAGGGACCCTGAAAGGGTTAGAAACAGTTAACCGTAACTATCTTTCAAAATGTATATTAAGTAAACTTGTTGCGTTACAGCTTAAAAAAATCCATAAAACTTACACCGTACAACATATCGTATGTCGATTAAATGTCGCATGTTGAAGAATGACAATATAAAAAATATAAAAACCTTTTAAATTGCTTACAAAAAGTATTGTATAAAAAGTCCATGAAACCAGTATTTATATTAACGACTCAAAAATCTACGTCCATGTTGTACATAAAAGCGTCGGAAACCTCGTATGTGCATTGTAAAAAGATATTTATGAATATCGTAACGTTTGTTTTACTTAGTATATACAATTAGAATTAAAGGTAGGAGTTTTATATTTTATCGACATAAGAACATTTTAAAATACATAAATAACCAAAAAAGATACAACATTCAATATTGTATACATTATACTATATTGGATGGTGTATCTTTTGTTTTGTTATTTATTTAGTGCTAAGTAGTTATAATCCAATTAAAAATAAAAAGAATATCGAGATAATGCATTGATTAGGAAGTTTGAAAGAAACGGAAACTTCAGAAATACTAAAGTGAGTGTAGATAGTTTGTGCGACATGTTGAAACCCGATAGTATGCATGCGATCAATCTTGAGGTTTCCACACAGCCTTATCTTGTTAAAAACCGAACAGTGACTGTCAATAACTTGGAAAAACTTAAACAAATTTAAGTAAACTAAGTATAATATCGTGCTTTGGAACGTCGTTGGAGTGTTCCCATTGTAGCCAATAAGTGACCAAATATTGTCACTCTGCGAGACTGAGCAGTGTCCCGTGACGATCTGCTATCTCTCTCAGTCATATTAGGAAAGACAAAGATGTAAGAATTAGGTAAAACCCGCAACTTGTACGACAAAGCTGCCGACTGACTAAATACTAGCATGGTGGCAATGCAGGGACGTATTCCGGTACGAGGTAATTTTTAAAGGCCTTTTATTAATTGTTTCTGAAACATAATTTTCCCTATGTCCTAAACTTCTCAGTACATATCGTTAAAGATGATAAAAAGACACGGCAGTTAATAGGAAACCGTGAAACTTAAGTAAATAAATAAATAAACGGCTTTTGTGTCAAATTAAGATAAGAAATTAACATGTGAATTGAAGATCCACTTTCTAGTTGTTTATTAAATATAATTACATAATGTGTTATCTTAATTTATAATATTCGTCAAAGTTTGTTAGTTCATTTGTTTATTTATTATAGCTTTTGAGCTATTGAGCTAAGAATTGACCTGATTTTTGTCACAGCGACTGTTAAGGGTACGAAGAAGGACATGGACTACTTTATTATACTTTTACTCCCGCAGAAATAATTTTACCTGAATTTCACGTAGACCGACTTAGCTTGCTATAGCAGACTCTCTTACTGTAATCAAGAACTTGCTAAAATCATGCGCCGATTAACGAATTTAGCGTGGGTGGAGCACAAGCTAGTAAATATATATTCGTTGCACCGGTACATTACGTGAATATATTAACCCTTTGTAGGCCAACGACATGAATGTATTTAATTAGTTGATTTCATCGTATTTTTAGTAAGTAAAAAACACGGTCTTTTCAATGATAAAAATATTGAAGTTATTAGAAATGTTGAAGAACTAACAAAAGTGAATTATTGAATTTTTTTTCATATACACAAATTGTTATAATTTTATCACAAATTACTTTTGTGATTGCAAATACGATGAAAAATTGCGCTACTGACGATCAATATCTTGTAATTTTAATATTTTTTTAAAAATTCGTAAACTTTATTACCTAATGACCCTAACATATAAATAGCGACATGTAAACTTTAAAAATATGCTAAACAATTAACCTCATCTAGTTGTAATAATTTGCAATTATACGGAAAGAGGGGGTTTTTACTGTTATGGGACATTGTCTTAAAATTAAATAGTATATTAATTTGCGATTTAATAAAGAATTATATGGTTTGTTACAGTTATACCACCAGGGGCTATAACGGTAAATAATGTCAAACTTATCTCTTGCACGTGCTCTAAAATTAATTCCTTAATTTCTTAGATCGTCCCTGTACTATTATTTGAGACATTCTATGTCGGTGTTGCCGCCGCGCCCGCAGCGCTCGCGCCTTCACACACCTTCCTGAGTTGTTTTTTGCCGTCAGTATGTTGACCTCTGCTTTTTTTTACATAGTAGGTTTGTATGAAACCACCATTTTAATTAGCAGTGTAGGTACTTAGGCGTATATCCTTTCGTCACTATGTATATCTGTTTTACACATATAGAGCCGGTTATCTGAGCTACTCTGACTACGCGCCTCTTTAAACGGAGTATCCATTACATATAGCATGGTGCGGGAGATAAAAGAATTTCCTTTTATATATTTTAAATTTTCAAATAAATAATTTTAAAGTTATTTAAAAATAGATGAAAATTTAACCTCCTCCCCTATATCCCTAAAACTGCTCAGACTAAAATTTTAATAATTTAAAAAAATTGCGCATATATTTTTTATACCCCTAAGGTAGCAAACAAGCTTATGGTCCGCCTGATGGTAAGCGTTACCCGTAGCCAATGGACGCTTGTAACATCAGAGGTATCACTCGCTCAGAAACCTAATAACTTCTTTCTTAAAGAACCCCACACTGTATACATCCCATTGTACAAGCGGAAGAACACATACAGGAATATATTAATATATATATTAGAGGTCTATGGTCCTAAATAAGTCCTACGCACTAAATAAGTCCTACGCACTACTCCAAAAAATATTATAATTATTTGTGATACAAAATTTAAAGCACTATATTGGAGAATATTAATTGTTGTCAGATTTTTTATTTTGAAATCTCGTTATTTATTTAAACATAATAGTAACTCGATGTGCGTGTGCGTGTGCGTGTGCGTGTGCGTATCAAAAGAACGTTTACAAACACTAGAAGGAAACATATGTACCCAGCTACGTAAAACACCTTTTTTAAAAAATCGTAAATCCTAAGATATAAATATTATTATATACTAGCTTCTGCCAGCGGCTTTGCCCACGCTAAATCTGATTATCTGCTTGAGATGTTTACGGCAGCTCGTTGAAGAAAGTTTGTTAATTTTTTTTTTCATTTATTATACTTTATTAATAAAGATATCTTTGATCCCAATATTGTTAGTAATACTTAAAAACTAAGTTATTACACATACAATTCACACATCGCCATAGCAAGCTAAAGCTCTCAAATAATATTGGAAAACAGTCATGATTTTTTTTAATTTTATATAAATATTTTGTTTTTTTTTATGTATTTATCTATGAGTTGGCACACACACACACACACACACACCACACATTTGTTTGCATGCCTTGTACTATATTGTATATATATATATTTATATACAATGTAAAAACTGTAAAGATACAAATAAGAGCGTTCGCTGTCGTAAGTTTAACGTCACAGTTTGACGTCACAGTTTGACGTCACAGTTTGACGTCACAGTCGAAGTTACCAATTAGAGCTTCATTTTTTAATTTTATTAATATTTTTGTTCTTTTCAATAATGAAAAATTATAGATATAAAAAGATTACATAAATAAAAATATTTTATATTTGAAGGTATAGCTCCTGTACGGTCTAACCGTACATTGCGGGCGTCAGCATTTTTCTACACGATGCGTTTCTTATAATTCGGAAACATTTACGTTCCGAAGCCAGTACACGTTTGAGCATTGTAACGTGTACTCGCAGCAATAATCAATTATTATCAATTTAGCATAATCAGCATATTTATAATTTAAGCATTTTTATCATTTTAGCAAGTTTTTAGTTAATTCTCATTTTATTAATTTTAATTGTTTTTGTGTGTCATTTTATCCTTTTAAAATAAATTGTTTTACTTATCAACTTCTATCATTAAAGCAAAGCAACAGGTGTTAGGTAACAAACCCAATAGCTCCACAAGAAAGAGTGTAAAAATGTTCTATATTTGAATTACCTGCATATATACTGTATATATGCAATAGGTAGTTACTTCAAAGGTGAAAGAGTCTATTTTCATTCAATTTATATGTGTTGTATTGACTTTTGTCTGATTCAATGAATTTATTCGAAAAAATCATCTGATTTAAATCACTCAACCCTTACTATCTACGAGGAATTTGGATATAGTTATCTCTGCGGAAAAAAATTATTTTTCCGGGATTAAAATAAGCTACCTATGTCAAAAGTAACCACTTCAACTAGATATCTCTGTGCTTAAAAACACCCACCTACTTTCGCATTATAATATTAATTTGGATTACTACTAATATTCTAACTGCGAAGTAACTCTGCCCGCCTGTCTGTTACCTCTTCACGTTTAAACCGCTGTAACGATTAAGATGAAATTTTGCATAGAGATAGTTTGAGTTCCGAGAAAGTACATAGGCTACTTGAAAACGTCAATTGTTAATCGGTTTAATTCTTTAATTGGGGAGTTGATTCAAGGCGGGTGGAACCGCGGGCAAATTTGGCATATGGGGATAGTTTCAGTTCCAGGAAATGAAAATAACTACTTAAAAACGTCAAGTGTAAGTCTATTTTTATCTATATAATTGTGGAGTTGCCGTTGAAATCCTAAACCGATAACCGAATTTAAGTTGCCGTGGAAATAAATTATTAAATGTGTTGAAACATAATAAATTAGTTGAATCTCTCTTCTCTCTATCTCTATCGTCTCTGCTGTGCCACTTATTATGAAATTTTTTCACACTTTTGTTTGCAAGATTTTGCCCTCATTATTTGGGGCTTAAAATTGTAGATGAAATTTAAAAAATGCAAGTAAAACAATAAAAATGGAAATATAGCGATTGGATGCAGGAAAAATGTGAGTAAAGAGACGTTAAGTGTTTCTTAGTAGATCGAGGGTCCGCTGGGAGTAGGGAGTCGGAGAGCGAGTGCGGAACCCTTTGCTGGATTTTATTGCGTCTTGCATTTTATTACTTTTTTATTTCTTTTTAACAGCTTAAGGGTGGTCAGTTGTAAACGAGTTAGGGGTCGACAATTTTTTTTTTTTGGGGTTTCGTTAAAAATTAACCGAGAAAGTACATTTCGTACACACATTGAGCTATGATTTCGTAAAACGGGAATTATTGCGGATAGGTATCTAAAAAATATTTTTAAGAAAA
Source organism: Apoda limacodes (assembly GCA_946406115.1). Lineage (NCBI taxonomy): Eukaryota > Metazoa > Arthropoda > Insecta > Lepidoptera > Limacodidae > Apoda > Apoda limacodes. The sequence goes on along the minus strand of OX291563.1, from coordinate 19,892,008 downwards.
TTAGTTGAACGTATGTATAGTGCTCCATTAGGTTTTTTTTTCATATTTGAGAACGATTTAAAAATGGTAAAGAGACAACTTTGTAAAGCAAAATATGGACTTTGAAAGAAAAAGTTATTTATGAACCTTGATTAAATGCAATTTTGCGTTCAAAATGATTTCCCACACAACGTGCCACGACCGGCTATCAATACCGAAAAGCCATGACCAGCCTTTGTATATAAATGTATATAGTTAGAAACACTGTTTATAGTGCTGCAATTAGTATTGCAAAGTTCTCTGCAGGCTGATTGACATATTCAAATTAAAAATTATAGTTCTAACGACAGCTACTCTCTTAAACCTTAATGATAGCCATAGGCTGGAAAACTTAAACCTTAATGATAGCCATAGGCTGGAAAACAAGTATTCCGCAATACAAAGCGCTTTTACAGAACGGAAGCCTATGTTTCTGTATCTTGCTAGACGTACTTTTTTTTGATCTTCTTCCCGTTATTATGTCCCTTTGACTTCTATCCGACAAAGGCCAGGCTGGTAACTCGGACATATTCAAGAAAGCCCTTAAAAACTTATCACCTTATAGCAGCTAGGTCGCACCCTCTCTCTTAGTAGATCTCACGACAAATCGAACATCGAATCTCTTACCAGTCACTTAGCTAAGCTACTATCAGCGAGTGCTCTAAATAAGCAATCACCAGTGCCTGAGGACGTAAGTTACTAATAACAGAGCCTAACGCAGCACGACGACAACGTAACAATTATCCCTCTGCCGAGGACTAGACTCCTTTTACAAAAGTGTCAAGGAGCCTACAGATGAATTTGTCAAATCATAGTCACTAAAACCTGATGGAAGAGATCTAGGCCGGCTTCCAGGTTAAATGGAGCTTTAAAGTCGACACCCTTAACACCATTCCTCGCTTAAAACGTCTAAGTGACGACTACTAAAAGCAGATTGCTTAGAAAAAACTCACAGTCGTGATGCTTGCTTAACACTAAACTAGCAGACACTAAACATGTCTGCGAGGTAGACAGTAAGGTCAAAATGAGATGCGCTCTTCCGCCGCTTGCCTTTCTACCTCCTGCCATTGTAGACGATTATTATATCAGAGAAATCCGTATTTTTTATAGCCTGCAAAACTTAATATAAGTGTTTTTATCGGGGCGACGTCTAGTAGTTAAGGTAGGGACGTGCCTTATAGATCATTTAGTTTACTAAACGCTTTGAGTAAACTTTATTAACGGTTACTACAACTACGGTTACGTTATTTTTTATGGACCCTAAAGGCCTCTTCACCGAATCATTTCGGTTTTTCGGGCACTGCATCTCGGATTTCACGGAGCACTTCTATACCTACAGCAGCGCCATTTTTTGACGTGGCGAAAGCGTTCAATAAACACAACTGTTTCACTATACATTGAGATCGCTCTCAACTAGTTTTTATTTAGAGCACTTGTAACAATAGTAGCTTGTGAATGACTGGTGGGTGACAGATTCGATGACCACATCAATATTAGAAATCTAATGAGAGCATCAGGGATGAGATCTAGTTGCGGTAGTCTATCAATCTAGTTTTTAAGAGCTTTCTTTAATTTTTCCGAGTTTTTACAGTCTTTGTCGCAGTGGCTTCGTAGGCCTGGGGCCCAAGGAACATAATATCCAAGAGATTGTTAAAGCAAAGTTCATCCAGCACTTGTACAGAGCGCAAACTTAGACTTATGCTCTGTAGAAACGCCATGTCGAGTGTGTACAGCCTATGGTTGTCAATAAGGGCGTAGTTCGTGGTAAAATAAATTTAAAAAAAAAATTTAGTAGCAGTCATAATGTTAAAATGGAGTTTGTTTATCAGTCTGCCGAGAGCCTTGCCTTTGTTGTATGCAGGATATGTGGTCTTTATCGATATCACACGCGATGATGATCAGCTGATGGCTGGTAGCCTAACCCAAAGGACGTTCCACCCTGCTAGCTATACACATCATGTTACATAATGTATCTACCCCTTTAATACCTTCCCCTCCTCTCTCTTTCTCTCTTTCTTACCATCTCTGTCGGTCTTTCTATCTCTAGGTAGTGTCACGGAATAAGTTTTTGAAAATATATTTGAACGATTTAGGAGTAAACAGAAAGAAAACTGTGTGTCAATAGCAAAAATATAAGAAAAAAACAGTTCAGTGTTGGATTACAGCTAAAGTATTAAAGATGAAAAATATATCTGAGCTTCTTTATAGGAAATGTAATTAGTAACAGTTTTTGTTTACACGATTTTATCGTATTAATAATTATTGCCGAGATATAAGCAAAAAATAAAAAAGGGCACTTTTTCCAAAATGGCGGCGCGAGCGCAACACTTTTACGAACATGTACACAAAAATTTAAAACTCTACCAATCAATGTTTTTCATTTTCTAATTTGATTGTACTACTATAAGGGTTCTGTATTTGCCATTTGGGTATGGAACCCTTAAAAGTATGCTATTTTTTGTTTCACAGACCATCCGTCCATATGTCTTCCAGGATTTTTTTTTACGCCCTTGAAAATTTGCTTAAGACTTCACTTAACACCAAAAAAACCAGATTTAAATTGAGTTGAGGTCGCGTATATCTATATGTATATCTATATGTATATCTATATGTATATCTATATGTATATCTATATGTATATCTATATGTATATCTATATGTTTATCTATATGTATATCTATATGTATATCTATATGTATATCTATATGTATATCTATATGTATATCTATATGTATATCTATATGTATATCTATATGTATATCTATATGTATATCTATATGTATATCTATATGTATATCTATATGTATATCTATATGTATATCTATATGTATATCTATATGTATATCTATATGTATATCTATATGTATATCTATATGTATATCTATATGTATATCTATATGTATATCTATATGTATATCTACGAAGGATGTGAAACTTGTTTCGGTTTGCTACTTGGCGTTAAGAACCTTCGAAAATATACCAAAATTCGAATTTTGGAATTCTCATACAATTAATTATCATTACCTATTTCGCCCCTAAGGGATGATATTCCAAAAACGGTGAAATACGTCATTCTTAATTTTCAACCTTAAAGCCCAATACCAATTTTTACGTATTTAGCTTCAAAAATTACGGATTTCAATACAAAACTCCGACCCCCATTTACCCCATTTAAGGGATAAATTTTGTAAAATGCTTTCTTATTGTTCGTCTGCGTTATAACAGGAACCTCTGTACAAAACGTTTCTAAGCCCAGTAGTTTCTAAGCCCAGTAGTTTTAGGCTGTTCGTTAATATATAAGTTAGTAAGTTATATTATAGTTAGCTCTTTTTTAAATACAGATATCATTTAAAATTCAGTACCTACCTACATGAGACTTGGCACATCGAAGTGTTCATGGACACGATTTTTGTTGTCAATTTGCTATAACTCGCCATCAGAGGGCGCTACAGCACATAGGGCAGAACAAGTCTGCCGGGTCAGCTAGTAAAATATAAAGGTCTAGAATGCAATATTTAAATAGTTACTTTTACGGCTATAAACCTTCTTTCGGGTTCTGACCCCAATTTTAATATCGATAGTACTTTTTAACAATTCCGATACTTTGCCTCTATCGGCCATAACTTTGTTTAGGCAATTTCGTGTGAATATCCTTAACAAATTATCTCAAATTTCAGGTCTGTAACTGATTACGTTTACAAGCCAAAAACCTATACCTATACTCAGACAGACCAAAAAAGCAGACGTTTTGGCTTTGGCTTTTGTATACGGAAACCTAAAAATGTCAAATTTTCATATTTCCAAATCCCATGTATTTTGCAATATTCTTTTGAAGTTGAGCTCTGGGTCGCTAAAACACCTACATTCAGAAACATATATGTTGCGAGAGTCAGTGGTTTAAGCTGTGCTTTAAAGTATCAGTTAACAAGTCAGTTAGTTTTTCAGTTTCTTTTTGTACATATCTAGAACCTTATTGGGAACAGTCTCGAGCTATTTGGACTCTAAGATTCAAGACAAAAATGTACTCTCGAAACCCGTGAATGTACTTGCATACATTTTTCTTTGGAATTTCAGAGTCCGAATAGCTCGAGACTTTTCCCAATAAAGTCCCTGTATAGATAGATAAATTGAGTTCAACTTCTTCTGTCTACGTATGCAATTTTCCAACCGATAACTTTGTAACACAGGACATTGTAATATTTCTCGTATACTAAACAATGTCTGAAATATTAGTTACACTGATTTCTTCGATTTCCTTTACAAACCATTTTAATTAAGTCTGTATATCACTCTGCTAACCCCCTACCCATTGAGTTTGGGTGATGTAGTAATTAACGTAAACGGAACGCGCGATAATCCACGCCACGCGCACTGCGTCAAATGGAACGCGCCACGGAAATACAGGCAAATTTAATACGGTGATGGCTAGATCAGAGAACTAAATCAAAATGCGTACGTTTTTGATCGTTTAAGTTTCTTTTGCGTAGACTGTGGCGACAACATTTTGTTGCAATTTAATAAGTGCAGCAATGGAAAGAATGTCGAAGGGACGAAGAGAGGAAAAATGGTTTTAATTATTTTTTAATTGATATAACTGTTGTTGACACTGAGTGGTATTGTCATCGTTCGGCTCAGCGAAATTTGATTCCAGATTACCTAAATATAAATTCGGGTGTTGTAGTATATTTTCTCCCCTCCCTCCCCTAGAGCGTATAGGTATGTGTAGAGGCAATAAAAAATAAATAATCAGCGTTAAAGTGCAAACAATATGGTAGTTAACTACTTTTTTTGGGTTCCGTAGTCAACTAGGAACCCTTTTAGTTTCGCCATGTCCGTCGGTCTGTCTTACCGCAGCTGAGCTGAGAGACCATTAGTACTAGAAAGCTGTAATTTGGAAAGGGTAAACATATTAATTAGGCTAACAAAGTTTTAAATTTTTAACACATTTTTGTTAGAGCCCAGTGCCAACTGCCAGCTAAATGGCTGTTCTTGGGTGTGTAGAAAAAATAATGAGAATAGCATATTAAATTAAAAGGAAATCTATCATAGCTCTAAGTAGGCTTTAAAAATTAATGGGTAATTGTCGTCCAACCTAAAAACGTCGTCGGAAAAGTATAAATTTCGTACAAATTCCATCAAAAGGTATTTAGACAAAGTTGGTATTTATGTAAATCAGGTATTAAATATAAGGTTATGAACCACGAAATATTAAATTATAACATTCTGAATACTAACACTTACTAAATTAATAACAATATTCACGTTTGAATTCAGGCGCAGCGCTTGGCGGTACCGAGCTACAGGGTACAAACTTACATATAATCTAGTAGGTCTATCGTAAAACCAGTAACACATATAATCTTGCAGTGATCATAGTGTGTGTGCTAAAGTATAACAACAAATAACAAAAACTGACCAAGTGTGAGACGGGCCCGAGCCATTTACCAATTTAAATATCTGTAACAGCTACAATTACGGAAACGATATCCAAAGTTAAGCAACGTCGGGTTTGATCAGTAATTGGATGGGTGATCGCTTTTTTTGATTTTGTTTGTATTAATAATTACTAAATGGTGGTATAGGTATTCAACTTTAAATAATAGAGAAAGTAAAGTTTTGCTCCTAGAGATTATTTTAAGATGTACCTACCTATGTAGTTAATTATTAAAAGTGGGGCAATTACTTCCTGCTTTGAACCGAGCTGAAGACTGGTGACGTCACGGGCTTGTATTTGTAATGGTAGGTATTGTACGACGTGTTAGGAGCCTTTTCTACCTAATTTTGCCAAATGTTTCTCCGGATCCGCTGAGGAGATCCGAATTAAAATTAAATGTCTGCTCTTCTAGTATATTCTTCTTCTTCTTATAGTTCAAACTCTGAAAAACGTAAAACACAATAAATGAACTTTTATTCTATATAAAAAAATCCTAAAATAACCCCTTTTCACTTTTTTGTTTTTGTCAAAGTACGCTTAGTAACATATCGCGTCATCCTTGTTTTTACTGTCACGTAGCACTGCATCTTAAAAATAGGTGTAGCCAGTGTCTTCTGAAATATTTCGTTTAGACTAATTTAAACTTGGCCCGCAGCGCTAATGGAAAAATCGATATACTTCGAACGACAAAGACGTCCCGTTTCAAACATTTTATAGTGTGCAGAAGTCCGTTTCTGGTAGTTTGTTGAAGAGTTAACAATTCGAGAGGGCCACTCAGTACCTATACCAGCATCAAACGCGCTTAACAGAGCTTTATCTTCAGTAATGTCCTGTACCTCACGCACCTCTTTTCACTTTCTCCCACCCAGCACTCTAGGCAATTTTCGCTTTCGTAGAAGGCTTCGAATGAATCGAAGAGATCAGATCTATTGAATTAAAGGTCAATCTGTATTACCTCTTCAAGGTGATTAACATGCAGCTTCTAGAATACCCAGAAAATACGCTTTGGTCAGTGATCGTCAATATGGCTTGCACCACGGTCACTAGGCCGGTGACCTTCTAGTGTATTCTACTTTTCGGTGATTAGTACCATTAAGATTCAGGGGCAAGCATTGGCAAGTGGCTCAAACAAAGCGAAGGCGTTAGATCGTCGGACATCGAGGTACATATTATCTAATGAACTATTTTAAACACTGAGCCGGGGTTTGTGCGAATGGATCTGTCAATCATTAAATTTTTCTCTCACAACCACAACTATCTCAACTTCTCTTTCCTTTTATAATAACGGTGATCAAGTATTGAAATGAGTGAGTTCATGGAGTTAGGTTCTGACTGAAAATCAGCGCCGTAGGTTTCTTTGGCAAATGCTGAGTCACGGACCCATTTGTTGCTACGAATTTGTAATCGAATTTATCTTTGAGTGTAAATGATTGAAATGTAAATGTAGCTACAGTAAACTTATTTTCTTTCTTTCTCTTTCTAGGTATAGCACAACATATAGATACATACTTACTTGCCTGTGTATACATATGTTTGATAGACTCAAATCTAGCTACAGCCCTGTGTGGTAGGTATAGGCACCTAACCATGATTGCATTTTCACGTGAATTTAAAGTACATGCCAGCACGATCTGTCGACGGAAAATTTATTAAAACAAATCTGATTTCAAAGACTTGATGAAAATATAAAAAAACAGCTAATGTAAAACATTTAATATTGGTAGTGACATCTTTTAAACAGTAGCTATTACCACCAATCACAATATGGTAGATATAATTATAAAAAATATCAAACACCGCCACCTATTGATGAGTAGTTGCACCATTGAGAACAAGCATCATGAGTATAAAGTTATTTTAGTTACAATTATTTATATCAGGTAGCGCTGTTCAATTGTTTTAGCTTACATGGAATTGTTTACTTATCTTTTTTTAAGAAAAATGTGGATCTGTTGATGTCTCTGTCTGATTTTAACTGGCTGAATGAAGGGGTTAAAACAGTATTTCATTAGTGAGCTATACCTACCTACACGCCTCACATTCGAGTTCGTAAGGTTACGTTAAGTGGGACGCTCATAAAAAAAATTATGTGATGGGACATTTGAAGAGTTGGTATAACGTTTACGTTTAAGTTTATTCAGATTTGTAAGCCCGAATTTTTAAATAATTATTTACCCAAACTCACAAGCCATATACCCATACCCTTACTTAAATTGTACATTATTATCAATGTAAGCAGATTATTATTTTACATTACAAGCACTTTAATTTGGCAACTTAAAAAAGTAGAAAACAAAGTTCAGTAGTTATAGAGCAAAGGCAGTATAGGCCAGCCGCCATCTTTGTTACGTTATACATTGCTATCACCTCCACCACTGTGAGAGTATTTTTAATACTACTAAAATGCTACTAATCAAGATTCCGAATACAAAAAATAAGATACCGAGAATCTTTGTTGTTCAAGGAGATTTTCTTAGAATAGTGCAAAAATATATGAATCCGCGGTCCCAAAAAGCAAAAACCGACCGTTTTTTCCAAAATAATCAAAAAGGGAAGTGTTCAGCTCAAGCAATCGGGATAAACAAATTTGGTAATATGCCAAAAGAAATAGCTACGTCTCTTGGTCTGCCGGATGCTGAGTATTATACTGGGCACAGCTTCAGGAGGACCTCTGCTACATTATTGTATTGCTACAGATTCAGGAGCCAATTTGACGACCTTAAAGCGACTAGGAGGTTGGAAGTCAAACAAAGTTGCAGAAGGCTATATTGCTGATTCATTAAACAACAAACTAGAAACTGGGAAAAAAATCACACAAACCATTAATTTAAACCAGTCCGTCTCCTTCACATGACAATACTGAAGAGAACGTCCGTCCATCTATTCATCAGATCCAATTCCATCAACTAGCAAACGCCATTGTATAACACATTTGACGTATACATAGACAATCATACGAAATTAATAATAGTTTGTCTCAAACAGTAAATATGCAACCTAAAACTTCCCCAGTTAGTTTAAAAACTGTACCAATTTTAATGTATATCAGAATTATAACTTTAATAAGAAATAAATGATTAGTTAGTTGAGTTTATTGTGTTTTTATTATTTTATTAAATTGCTTCATTTTTTTACAACTGTAATAAAAATAGTAATTCAGTACACGTGCGGAACCGTCATTGCAACTTGTTCCGACTGTGAACCCTCACGTTCAGCTGCGCCTCGGCTCGGGTAGACATTTGTCGGAACTCTTTGCAATGACACGCTTTCCGCACTCGTAATAAAATATACTATTTTGGCACTTTTGGTATTAAGGAAAATGTGTCTAACAAGTATATACCTACCACTACCAATAGTAGGTATGTCCGAGATGAGTCCTACTACGGAATCGTTCTTAAAACTTTTTGGAGCCTGTACTATTCAGGAAGTTAGAAACAATTATAATGGACTAGCTGACCCGAAAAGAGAAAGTTGTTTCTCTTTTTAAAACTACTGGCGCACCACCTTGTGTGTGAGAGGGTTGTACTGATTCAGGAACCTTACCCGATTTGTACACAACCATTTACGAAAAATTCATTTTAATCCGACTCGCACTTGACCCTTTTTCTTACATAAAAATCTACAATAACGAACACAAAAAATAGTTATTTGCTATGCAAGGCTGGAAAGTTGCCGTTTGGCGTGAGTGCCTATATTGAATACCGAGCAAGCAAAGGTTTGAGAGATTTAACCCACGAGCTAAGCGACCTTTCCGAGAAAGTGAGATAAAAAAGAAAATATTGCAAAACTATTTTCAAATCCAGTTGAGTACAAACTGTTGAGTACATAGTAAGTATGTATGTATGTATGTATGTACGCAGTAAGCTAAAGGTGAATATTTAATATCTTTAAGATTATCAAGATATTTTTGTGGACGTGTCGCCGAGTCAGTGATACATCAATGTCGTAGAGTGTCGAGTCGTCGAGTCATCAACCCCTCCGCGTGTTTGTCTGTTTATCGCGAATATATCTAATGACAGGAGAAAAATGACGCTAAGGTCACGCATTCTAAACTAATTTTCCTAAAATTTCCACTTACGACATCTTTATTAAATTTCTAAAATTTCACAGACATAAAATTATTGACTTACTACCCTAATATTATATGACCTAATATTATTATACATGCGAAAGTAACTCTGTCTGTCTGTCTGTTTGTTACCTCTTCACGCTTAAACCGCTGTACCGATTCAGATGAAATTTGGCAATTTGGCAAGAAGATAGTTGTGTTCCGAGAAAGGACATAGGCTACTAAAAAACGTCAAGTGTGAGTCGGTTTTTTTCTATTATTAAAGAGTTGTCGTTGTAATTCTAATCTGATAACCGAATTTCGGGCGGGTGGAATTGCGGGCAAATTTGGCATGGACAGAGTTTGAGTCTCGACGAAGGGCATATGCTACTTAAAAACGTCAAGTGTGAGTTGTTTTTTTTTCTATAATTGAGGAGTTGTCGGTAAAATCGTACACCGATAACCGAATTTAGGACGGGTGAAACCTTCTGCCTGAGTAGCTAGTTTTCACATATTTTCCACTTACGTATTCGAGACTAATTTTCTAAAAGAAGTTTGTTCTCCCTGAAGTCCTTCGGTGAAGTGGCTAAGGTTCGTAATTAATTTTTTGATTGAATCATCAAAAAACCAATCATACTAATTATTACAGTATTGATAAAGTGGACCCAAGTGGCGCAGTGGCAGGTAGCTAGCGCGTTTAACTTTTAGTCTAAGGCCATAGGTTCGATTTCCGGAAAGGGCATTGTTTCGATTCTGGTTTGTGCCATATGATACACGCTCACTATTATCTCATCATCACCATTGTGCCCTATGATACCCGCTCAATATCATCTCATCACCAATAGCATTGTGCTCTATAAAACCCATGATACACGCTCATCATCATCTCATCACCAACACCTTTGTGCCTTATGATGCCCGCTCATCGTCATCTCATCACCAACAACATTGTGACCTATGATACTCGCTCGTCATTTCATCACCTACACCATCGTGTTCGATTATACTCGCTCAATCATCTTATCACCAACACCATTTTGCCCTTTGATACCATAAAAGGTTGGTGTTACGAGTATTAATACATATAAACTGCCCGCTGCGGGGCCGCACCAGATGAGTACATCTCTATCTTCCTCTTGGATATATCATAGGCTATGGTGACTGCTTGCCATCAGGTGAACCGTAAGGTTGTTTGCCACCTTAGTGGTATAAAAAAACATAAGTGTCGAGATGGTATTTTATTAAGAATACAAACGTGTAAAGTTACGTTTTATATTTGAATGGTTTTCTTTACTGTAATGGTTAAAATCTACAAAATACCTACACTGTGTCCAAGCTGCGGACAAAGAAAATATATCTACACCTGGTGTCCAAACTGGGGTGAAAGAAAATTTATATAAAAATGGCAATGCTAATAAACAACAAAACAATACCAGCGACTTCAAATACATGACCTATTTTTAAACAGTCGGCGGCTAAAAGAAATGTTTGATAAAGTACCTACGCTGTTTTCTTGCCGTTTATATTTTAGCGTTAGGCGGATGATATGTCAAAAAAGGGCAAGTTAAATTTTAGTTTGGTTAAGCAAACTACATTAGATATACTTAATATTAACTAACTACATTATGTATTCCACTATGTATTCAAGGTTGTCCTCTTTGTCTAAAAACGTAATCAATTCGTAGGTCCTTTCCAAATCGTTTGTTTGTCGCCGTCAGGCCATCACCTGTCAAGTGAACAATCACGAAAAGTCGACGTCCGCTCTCACAGCCAAAAGACGTGACGGTATAATTACGTGTCGTATTAGCGACAGTGACTTATGAAGGTACCCGTAATGAGTGCTTATTCATATACCTTATTCTGCAGTTAGTCCACCGAAACCTACTCATTCGTCGTATTAAATAAGGTAAGTCAATTCATCTAGTACCTTTGTATTCCTTGCTTTTCTAAGGATTCTAATCTTAAACCACTCGCATCGCTCGGGGTTCCACAAAGAGATTATAGATAACTAATCATCAAATAAAAATATCTAATGGTGGCGCTAGTATCAGCTGCTATATACCATTTAAAACATTTGAAATGGTACTGCACGTTATGTTTGCCATTTTTATCAACTTACGACGTAAAATAATAAAACCGCAGAATAAAGAATAGTAGTACCAAATAAAACTCACATGTATGACTATAAAGTTTCCGTTGTCATATTTAATGTTTCTCACAACACAATATAGATAATTGCTACAATACTATGAAAGTCATTTTAGTGTCGCCCAGTAAATTGTTTTTTATGAGCCCATCTATATTTATGTTTATTTATTTATTTATTATGTGTAGCCTAACTTTTACTGCCTATTTTATTTATTAGTCGTAATAAAATATTAAATCCTACAAGTTTATTTTATTAAGTATAACGTATTAGTCACCTTACAACGTATTAGTTTTGAGTCGCACGGAAAAAAATCCATTTTTCAGTGGCTATCGTGTCACGAAATACAGACTCATCTCTCGTTATCAGTCAACTTGTGTAATGTTTGCATTGCGCTAGTCATGTATCAGTGCAGGCAGTAGTTCGGGAGACGCGACCGAGAGCGACGTGTGTGGTGAGCCTTAGTTTTGTTTTTTTTTATGCCATTGACATAGGATTTGCTATTTTTTTTTATTGATATAAGATGTTAAAGATAAACTATTTTTTTTTATAATATTGCAATAAAATTGTTTATAATATTGTATGCAGTGTTAATTAACGTTAACGTTAACAACTTATTAAATTAATTGAAGCTTGTTAAATTTTACTATGGGAATGTTTTCTAAATATTGTGTTTTGAGTTCCTCAAAAATTCTAATTAATTGTTAATTGTTTAACTAAATCGACCCGAGAAAAAGGTTACTGACTGAAGCCTTAGTATTCTTAAAGTAAAATCAGAAACTTTTGTTTAGGATCAACATAAACGTACCCTAGGTATATAAATATGTTTAATAAAAGTATTAAAAACAAATACTTATTTTATCAGAAAGTCTAGGTATGTGTTTTGTACCAAATGTGGCTTGCCTAGCGCGCGTCATGTGATGAGCACAGGTTCGGCACACACAGCACAGAGGGCGCTAGTGTCACAGATGGTACCTCTATAATCGTATGTGTAATACATAAATGACTAGTTTAGATACATGAAGTGATATAAAATTAATAATAAAAAAAAACTTTAATTTACGACAGCAATTTGAAGCTTACATTTATTTTGTTTTAGTAATTTATATATGAAGGTACTCATAATATCTACAATAATAAAATACAAGAGTATTTTTATTTAGATATTGTTATGATAATTTCTGTTGTAAGAAACCAATACCCAGGTGATTTTGACAAACCTTTTGAAGCTGGAAATTAGTATTTTTAAGTACGAGTTAGCATGGGCGTAGCCCAGGGTTGGCAGGTGGGTTCAGTGTAGAAAATACTAGAAAGCTATCCGTTACACTATTTATGAGGGGCAGCTTGAAAATTAGCAAAAAATGTTGCGAGTTAGGGCACGTTCCCTTAACTCTAATTGGGACTGTAAGATAAACTTAACTATGCAGTGGAAAAAAATAATCTCCCATACAAAGGCGACCTTGCTTCTTGATAAATGTCTTGGTTCTAGGTCAACAAAAAGGATAGGTTTTGATAATAGAGTTTGACCGTTTCTTTTGATTGCGTTGACTAGATGCTGAAAATTTTTATATCTCTAAGGTACCATGGGTAAACCTCAGTTTTTGATATTAAATCGCACTTGATATCTGTACCGATTACCGAGAAAAAGGGTACTCACAGACGGACAGACAAAAAAGTGATACTGCCATAATGCCGTCACATATACATGTCGGGTGCTGTCCAGCCAGTCATACATTATGTCGCTTTGATTGTCTTGACGTTGTCGGGTTTGCTAAGTACTACACTACACTACATCTGAAGTGTGTGAGTGCATCTGAGCGAGTGGTCTGGTGCATTACCGATAACGTGTCACCTTCGATGCATTATTAGATGTTAGATGGGCTGCACGTGTTGGGTTGTAGTACGTGTGTACGTGTGATCATGTCGTGTTGTGTAGGTCATGTCATGTTAAAGTTAAATTGTTTCAGATTTACTATCGCGACTGAAATTGTCAATGTGATAAAAGTCTGGGGTATAATTTGAAAAGTAATAATAATATTATATTTGTCAGAAACTGTTTGAAGCGAGCGCTAGCATAGAGAGAGACATACCTAAGGCCATAAGTAACTATAATATTTTAGATTAGACCAAACCTTACCTAATAGCGGAAAGTTTATCAAAACCGGTATAGTTACTACATGTCGCCATAAAACAAGTAGAAAAAAATAAAAAAAGTTTTTGATTATGCAATTTTTTTTAGGTTAAAACCTTACTACGGTTCTTGTGTTACATTCTCTTTTTTCTACTTAATCTATCACTCGGTTAAAACAGTCATTTTATTAATCTTTATTTATCCAGAGATAACAAAAATACAAATCACAAAAGAAAATGGCAGAGCAAAAGTCTCAAGTATTGGAACCGGGGACGGTTATCAGTCCTGTCATAGACCATGAAGGAGTCAAACTGTTGGTCGAGAGACTGTACGGAATCTCGGTCCTGGAGCTGACAGAGCTAAAGGGCTACGATGACAAGAACTACAAGATCATCGAGGATCCCAACGTGAAGAACCCGCTGATCACCGAGCACAGCGCCGACGGATACGTGCTTAAGATAATGAACTCCATGGACACGCAGAACCGGGCCGTCGTGGAGGCTCAGAATGAAATCATGAACTTCTTAAGTAAGTATTATATTACTCAACTGTTTCATATCAGTATTTGCAACCGTAATAAATAGAATCGTACCCCCCCTTGCCTTGTTGAGTAAGGTTGAAAAATGTGTGTCGGAGCCACGGCCTCTTAACTTTCCGTACTATTAGATAATGCACGAGCTCAACTAGACTGGTTTTTATTATTTGTTGTTTTTCTCCATAGCTTACTTATGAAATGATTTTTTTTAGTTTGCAACTTGTATGTATTACCGATTTTACGGTAGAGAATAAAAGAATAAACATGTTTCTTGTATTTGTTTATGGAGACACAGTAATTCTGTTCATTTTTTTTAAATATTGATTACGAAATCCCCTCCCCCCCTCCCCATCCCCTATAATAAATAACAGACATACATACATATCGTAAAAAACTTTATCGGTGAAAAAATAGGCCCTTAAAGGTCGGAAAATTAGACAGAGGTGCAGACAAGAAGATAGATAGTGTAGGCTTTTTTCGCCAATCAATAGCGGCATCTTTTCTGAGTCGATTTGACCCAAAGTCGTAAGTAGGTAACATAGATAGGTATAAAAAATCTCAACGGATTTTAGAAGCATTAAAGACACTTCCTACAAAAAGAAACCTCAAAGGACGACTCTCGGGTATCTTGTTTTGGCAAGTCGGAAGAACAAAGTTGATATTTTGCCCAACCTTGTATGTATATGTGTATCTCGTTTGGTTTCTGAGATGTCAGGCTCCAAAAGTACATCATCTGCGTATTTAAATTCAAAATAACACACCATACAACGGAGCTTGCGGTAAAACAGGTACTTATGTGAGAGTACCTATTTTACCGCACGCTCCGTTGTTTGGTGTGTAATATTGAACTTTCGAACAATGTATAGAAGCTTCGTAAATGCATTTTTTGAGCAAATGTGTTAAAAAATATATTATCTTTCCGTGTGGTCATAAGTGCTGTTACATAATCCTTTAAGACTTTGTATAGTTATGTATAGTTATGTCAAATGGTGATTTTTATCGATCTAGATCTCAGTTTGTATATCAGTTATGAGTTTAATGTTTTGACTCAGGAAACTTGAACACAGTTTAATAGCTTAAACATCATATCACGGTGTTTTACTTTTTTACTCCATAAGTACATGTTTCTTTTTTTGAACACATTTTTCGGTCACAAAAGGCTTATTCCGCAATTATTTTAAACATCATATTAATATGCTCAAAGAAGTTTTTAATAACTATTGTAGTTATTTTATAAACGACATTAAAACGTCTTATTGCTACGTCACTGGCACAGTTACACCTTATCACCATCACCACGTAAACCCTTATTCTCCCCCAGACGCGCGATCAGTGGTGTGTCCGAAGCCGATCCGCAACGTGTACGGGCACCTGTACTCGGTGGAGTCGATATCCGGGAAGCAGCATGCCGTCAGACTGCTGGAGTACATCCCAGGCGTGCTGTTGCGGGACGTACCCAAGACCGAGGCGCTGCTGTATCAGCTCGGGGAGTTCACCGCCAACCTGGACAACAAGTTGCAGGTTAATTGGATTTATTATATTGTTTATATTTAGGGCTCCATCGCAAAGTACAAAAACGGGACCCTTTTTAATAGAACTGATGTGAGATATATTAATACTTTTTATCGAACGTGAAATTATCTTAAATTTAAAAAAGCCCCCGACACAAACAAACCATGTCGATTGAACGAGTGCAGGTAGTTTAGAAGCCCTCACCAATTTATCGTTTTTTTCTCTTTCCTGTTTCATCATCAGACCCTTAACACTATATATCTATAAACTATGCATAGAGACTATGCCAAGGAGCCTTAATATGACATCTTTTCTGTGCTGTAAGTTGGTAAGGAATCGGTGAGGAGTTGGGTGGACAAGTGACGCTGGAGCATCAGGTCAAGCTTGCAATTTTTTTTCAATAAGTTTTTCAGATATCACGATAACCATAATTTCATGCGTGTCCGACACTCACTGGGACGTGTGCGTCACGCACTGGGACGTGTGCGTCACGGACTGGGACGTGTGTGCCACGTACTGTGACGTGTGCGACACGCACTGGGACGTGTGCGACACACACTGGGACATTATATTGTTAGAATTGAACATATCGACTTTTTTACCAAAATAAATCTTTCCCCTAGAACGCGAGACCAGAGTAGGTACTTCAGACTTTTCGCAATACGCTTGCAGTAATATAGTTAGTTAGCAAATGAGTGTAATTTAAATGCGACCAGAGCATCTGCGCATTGTCATCATCTCTCTCATAACCCACAATAGATTAATTATTCTGTGACAATAGCCAGTTACCGCGAACCTTGGACCTGTCACCCGCTGACAGAGTGACACTGCCTGCACGACATATTATTAGTTCTGCTGGACTACTGCACATACACAATATATACCTGCTACTTTGCTCGTTGTGCTTATAGAGTGGTCGAAATCCACTATTTTGTAAATCCACTTATTTAATTTTACACTATAATTAAAAAATTGGCAAAGATTACTGGAAAATTGTAAAATTTGGGAAACACTTACAGTGCTTTTTCCTATGGGACTTTTGTATGACAAATTTGGGAAGAAAAATGTCTGTTGGTGAAGCTATAGTTAGTAAGTAAGTACCTACTTGGTAAAACTGAACGAGCTCCCTATCGCTGGTAGAATATTATCAAATAAGATTAGCAACTAGCTGGACAACTTTTATTCTGAAATACAAACACTTGCCTTTGCCTTGCAGTTAAACGTACGAGATATAGATTTTCAAAATCAGGAGTTTTACTAATGTAATTTATTATACATATATGCGGTACCTAGGCGAACATCAGAACGCAGCAAGATGGACAAATTAGACATAGGCTGTAATAAAGAAACACGCACGTTAAAAAATTACAAAATAATAAGAATTTCGTTTCTTCTACTCTGCTAAATAAGGGTAAAATGTTTACAAAGTATTTCAACAATGAGCAAAGCACGGACGGTGAATAAATTATAAATTTAATAACGAATATTAGTTAATTATAGCTAAATTTGCTGTTTTCAAATTATTTGTTACAAGCGTGGTTTACAGTTATTAACGAGATCTAACAAAACAACTTCGAACTATTTAAGAATTCGACTTTACCAAACTTGAACTCAAGAGAGCCTGTTAGCGTAGTCGTACCGGCTCTCACAGGTAGAGGGCGCCCACACGCTACGAAGTAAAACCTGGCTATATTTACTAGATGTCGCTCTGCTCTTATGTTTAAATACCTTTTGGGAAAAGCTTGGTGTAAATATAGAAAGTTACTTACTATTACAACTTCCTCGCGGTGTTACACTAGCTTTTCTACTATTAACCTAATTCCTTTTTTATTCTCCTCGTTTAAGTGCAGTGGAACGTAACGTTTATCATTACATGTTTATTACGACCTCCCTTTGAACATACTAAAAAGTCCCCATTTATAGCTGTTGCGCTCGCGCCGCCATCTTGGAAAAAAGGTACCCTTTCTTAGTTTTTTGCTTATAGGTACTCGTATTTCGGCAATTATTGCTGATACGGTAAAAAATAATTTGTAAAAAATAAAGCTTATAAAATATCCTACAAAAAAGCTTATATATATATATATATATTATTATTGTATCTCTAGTATTTTAGCTGTAATCCGGCGTTAAAGAGGGAAATTTTTATTTTCTTGCTGCCCATATACCGTTTGTTTTCTGCATACCCCAAAATAGTTTTTTAGACTTATTCCGTAAAGCAACCATTAGAGAGACAGATGAGAAGGTGAGCAAGAGAAAAAGGGAAGAATCAAATGCATTATGTGACATGATGTGTATGGCTGGGTCGAAACGTGTTTTGGGGCCACTTGGTGGGTATAATTACCACCAAATAGCCACGACCGGCTCTTAATACCGAAAACCCATGACCAGCCAATAGCTGAGCATAGTCTTGTAGGCATGCCTTACTTCCCATAAAGATTTATATGATATGATATGGTAACATAAACATCCCAGTTCTCTAGTCCTAGGAGAAGACGTAGGGTAAACGAAGAATTGTTACTGTTTGTTATTGTTACAGTTCCTATTAGCAAAACTAAGACATTTTCCTTCGTAATAAAATGGAAAACAAGTAAGAAATATTTTTAATCAAAAGTTTCATATTTAATGAAAATTTACTCCAAAGGTTTAAAGCAAACAATGTCTTTTTATGTGGCACTGTCATGTTAACGGCATTGTCATGTAAATCCAAAATGCATGCAAATTTGTATCACAATCCGATTACTAGAAATAAGTCAAAATTGACTTCAATAACAGGGCGAGCAAAGTCGTGTAGGTACAGTCATACATAAAATACAATAAGTTCTTGATATGGGTGTGTGCGGGTGATGCCTAAGCTGTTGTACGTCCCTATTGTATATTCGAGAGAGGATGCACCACGCAGGCCCAGTGCGAATGGGCGGACGCCGTCGAGCTAATGGTCATTTGACTGTCAGAGTTTTTATTTCGCGTCTTTGGTCATATCACTGTTTCCTAATTTTGTGCTAAATCTCAATTTCCTACATGTTTTTCTGTATATGCTGTATTACATTATTGTTTGATGTCAGAACTTCAACCACTCGGGGCTAGTCTCCCGCGAGCACATTTGGATGCTGACCCACGTCCCGGAGCTCGACAAGTTCAAATTTGTGGTCAAAGACTCCGAGAAACTTGATCTGGCAGAAGAGGTGAGCGAAATGTTAACATCATATGTCTAGGTAAAGTACGTTCCTATATTAAACATTCTGATCTAGCTACGACTATTGTGTTTGCAGGTGATCGAGGAGTTCAAATACGCCGTGACTCCTCGTCTTGAGGAGCTGGAACGAGGAGTCATCCACGGAGACGTGGACGAGACGAGTCTACTGGTCTCACCCAAACCTGGGGGAAGGTCAGTCGTTGTCTAATCCTTATTAATGCACTTAAAGAAACTTCTGAATTCCTTCCGTCCTGCTTTACATAAAGCACCTGCATTAAGAAGTAAAACACGCTACGTATTACCACAATGTAATGTATTAGACTTGCAGTTGGATGCCAACAAATCAACAAACACGATTAATTATAGGTAGAATTATTAATTAATCATCTAGAAATCAGATTTTTTTTCTGAATCGAGTTTAGTAGCTGCGCATATATAAAGATAAATATAAACAGCTTCTTAGTCCTACCTAAGCCGTACTGACACTCCAAAATTGATGGGAGTCTAGAAATCCAGGCAAAAATGTTAAAACAAAACAATTCTCGAGGTTTAAAAAAAACTTCATTCGCCAGCTGCGCTCAAAAATTCGGTGAGTTCACGCGAACTTTACTAAATCGCAACAAACGAACATTTTGGCGCCGTAGTAAGTCTCCAATACATGTCTCAAATAAACGAAATACGATAAAAAAATATAAATGGTTTTTTAAATTTAAACACGTGATTTAATCGAAAGGGAACATTATCACTTCAGCGACAAACAGTGGAGTTGATATTATGAGTGATTGTGGAGATAGTGGGACATGACGTGACGTGACGTGTTCGTATATGTATATTACGTTTATGCAAAAACCTTACCAAACTCTGTATAAAAAGCAATGTCTAGAATGAGATTAAAAACTTGGAGGTGGGAATGGTTTTATAATTGAAGGCGTCATTTAGGAACGAGTTTTGAAAATTCAACTCGAAAAAATTGGGGGCAAATATAAGTTACAACATACAATACAACCTCAAATTGAAAACATTTTCTAGCCTAACTAATTTTGAAGGGACCTTCTGGAGGTAGCCCGTTCCATATATGTAAAACCGGCCAAGTACTCTGGCCGGATGAATGTAAAATACTTTTGAATCGATAAAGCCGTGATTTTTTTCAAAATTTTGGATCACGTGGTTCAATAATAAGAGGGACACAATATTTTTAATTAAGAAAGCGAATACCTCGCTAAATATAAATTTTAGAGAAATAATTTAAGAACACAAAAGACACATCTCTGTAATATTTTGTTAGAATCTAACCCAAAGACGGTAGAATTATAAAGATCCGTATGTCGGACGGACATGACAAATTTATAAGGGTTGCATTTTTTGCCATTTGGGTACTGAACCCAAAACCGGTTCACAAACAACGAAGTATGCAAAACAGAAAAAAACAAACATGCCGACATATTGATAACCTCTTTTGTCCTCTTTAACCTCTTTTAGTCGGTTTAAAAGACGGCCAAGTGCGTGCGTGTCGCTGTTCGCACGAGCAATAACATATAATATGACTATAAGTGTGGAATAAGAAATGTTGCGGATATCTGACTATACGTCTAAACATATTTTGTTACAAAATTTTTTGTTGAAAGTGACGAAAAATTGTGATTTGTAAAATAATGAATTTTAAAAGATAGAAACTTGTAAAATATACACTTGAAAAATCTTAAAACCTTTAAAGCGTTTCTGGCGCGGTGCGGGAAAAATAATCCGACAGCATCGACAGAAACATGATAGTTAAAATTACTGATGGACGTCTGTCTATGCAGTAACTATAGAAGTTCCGTTTCAACCCTATATGTATATATAGTTATTTGTTGTGCCTTGGAACATCTGTAAAAGACACCTATAAAAACTGCTTGTTTAACAAATTTTATAATAAAATGTTCAATGTTACCAAATGTTATTACGAATTTTAAATTATCATTGTTAATTATAGGACATTAAATCCTTCAGTATTAAGAGTGTGCAGCCGGATCCTTAACGGTGTAGTGCTGAGGTGAGCCGAAGTGAGCCTGCGTGGTGGTGAACCACGGACAAGTCACTAACACTTTGGCTTACCTCCATTAACACCATACTCAGAAATCTGTAAAACTCTGAGCACTGTATGCTATCTTTACTGTCTTTTGCTCAATAAAATGTTTAAAGATAAAAATTAGAATCTCTTGAAACCAACACCAAGATCTTTAATTTTTGTTCTTTTTTTTTTGAAACTAAAATGTGAAGTATAATTTAGGGACCTTCGGTGCTTGTGGCAACATTTATTTTGTATGAGAATAATCTGCGGCGTTTAAACAAATGAGTTAACGAAAGTATTTTAAAAAAACAAAGATTTTTTAGAAAGAGGTCCAAGTTTGCGTTTGTAACTGGGTGAATGAGCCATTTTTTTTTTAATTAAACATTTTTTACGAAAAAAATCTAAACGCTCTTGAAGATAAGTCTAAACCTATTTAAAATACTGGCTCAAAACCAGACTTATAAATTTTTGTTATTAATTAATTAAAGATTCCTCCTTTTAATAGTCAAAAAAATATGTTTTTCTGGAATAATAGCAACTGCGTTTTTACTAATTTTGTAGACAAATTATAGCTGTTATAGTTTATGTGTATTAGAAATTATCTTAAACTCCTTATTCAAAAATTTAATTTAAATTGCAACAGAAATCTTTAATATCTTTACGGTTTTCCGTCTTTACTTTATGAAAATACATTTCATATTTGAACGATATATTTGTTTGTGCAGCACATCTGACTTCCGCATCACTGGCATCATTGACTTCGGTGACATCCAGTACTCATACTACGTGTTTGAGCTCGCGATCGCGATGTGCAGCGCCGCACTGCTCACCGGTGACCCCCAGGCCGCGGGTCTAGTGCTCGCCGGGTACACCGTCAACAGGCGGCTACCTGATGACGAGTATAGGCTACTCAAGGTAAACACACATACAGAATTTATAACTCATCAAAACGACCACATCACGTTGGTAAGTGTAAAGAGATTGGTAAGTTTTCACCCAACGAAGGGATTGAATGGTAATTGCAGGTGAGATAATATACAAGTATTATTGAAAGAAGAAACAACATCTAGAGACTAGGTACTAAAATCTAATGTAACACAAACAAAATGCTTTCGAAAAACTTGTGGCATTTAGAGACTAATGGAAAATTGAAAGACGATCTTAATTAGTACAGTAATGAATAATATTAGGAATAACTGGAGGTTACTACAGCAGTAGTGTAAATAAGTTTTAACTTATCTTTGTGTATACAAGAAGTATAGATTAATATGCAAGATGAGACCTTTATTGGGTTCAGGGATGGTAAATCAAACTATGGTTGTATGGGGAACTTGCACTGTAATTTGAATTAACGCCGAAATGGTAGATAAAAAAATAATATAAAGGAAAACAGAAAACCTAATTCCCAAAGTCCATAATATTTCCCCATTATTTTCTTTCGGTTTACTGAGTAGGAGAGTGGAAAAAGCAATAGCGGTGAATGAAAGGGTTCTCTTGGAAAATTCTTCTCTTCAGGTGCGTCCAAAAATTATGATACAGCGCTAGTTAATATTAAAATTGTACCTGGAATACTCCGGTTACTGATATAATGTTTAATCCCAAAAACTCATGAATCCATTTTGACAAGATTAAGACGCTGACGATTATTTTCTGCAAAAATATTTCTTGATATATTTGTTTTTAGTTTTATCCTTCAACCTTAACTTCCACTTCAAGACTGTGTCAGAATTTCAAAACTGTTCTTACAGTTATCTCCAACCAGTCTTTCAACCTTTTCAATATTTGATTTCTTTTTGCAATTTTGAGTTTTGTTATTGTCTTGCGTCGATTAGGGATCGGCGTTCGTGGCGGAGAAACGGACGTCGGTTTCATATTAACTCAGAATCTCAATTATACGAATTATAACGTCTTATCCAAAATAAACTATCCCACAATTTAAAAACTAAAATGCTACAAATATATATATATATATATATATATATATATAGGTCCAAATGATATAGCTGCATCTGTAATTTCTTTGATCATGCGTAAAAACGCATCATCGCGCAATCGACCTCACAATCGATTCACCTTGCGGTTAGCAACAGCGGAAGTTTGGTGACAGATAAGATTCGTTAAAACAGCAGAAGCTGGGAACTATTGAAAATGAGGTGACAGATCGTTATATGTCTGGTGTGACAATAAAAATCACGTCAAATCAGGCTAGGTGCAAAAAAAATTATGAAAGAGATTAAACTAAACTTGAAGTAATATTTTTCAGACCCTCGTGTCAGCGCGTCTTGTTCAGACCTTGATACTCGAAGCTTATCTGAAAGAACAAGATCCGAAAAGCACAAATGAACTGACTGCTGAGAAGGCCAAAGGCTGGGAACTGCTGAAGAAGATCAGAAAATCTAAGCCCAGCGCTGATCACGTGGACCCGACCGACTGGAAGACCATTGCCAACGATTATTTGACAAGAAGTTAAGAAACTACGATATAGCGTTGTTCCGATACAATAACCTTTTTTTTACAAAATTTTTGATGGGGTTAACTATGGCTTGCGGGCCATCAGCCTAGGTGAATGAGATTGTGTTTGGTGTGGATGTGAATAATTGTGGAAAAAAGATTCTTGTAGAGGAATATCGCGATAGCGTAACGTAGTAACAAGGGAAGCTGATTTCGTAATGGCTTGATTTTGGGCTGGCTGGCAAATCCAAAACTATTTAATGGTGTCTCCACAACTTTTCAGAGACTTATGTTATTATTGTAAAATTAAATAAAAAAAACTCGGCTTGTGTTGTACAAGCGGTTATTATAACGAAGTTTCTAAAATTTTAAATTGTAAGTTCTTTTTATTTGTTGAACTTAGACGATTCTACAAATTGTTGTGCATATTGTTTTGTATGTTATTTAATATTTAGTTTGTTAGTGTTTAGATTGTATATATCCTTACGCAGTTTTAATATGTTTCTGCGTACGAGAAGGTACTTGTACGTATAATATTATACATACATCAAAATTTTATCCTTGCATTACATATTTTTTTACTTTTCCTTGTACTTACTTATGCTGTAAGTATATGTTCACGAGTTTGTGTATGGGTACTTTGTATTGATTTAAATTTAAACGACAAGAGTACCTAGTCATACAGCCATACAGTCGTAACGCCTTTCAGATATTTTGGTTCTAAACATTTAATAATCCTATTTTAATTAAGGTTACCGTATTTTCGGCATCCTTTTTAATTCGATATATTTTACAGGAGGTTTCCCTAAGAATAAGGACTTTTTTCTGTATTTAATTTAGTCAAATGCACATCAATAACATGGCTCTTAGGTATTTGGCAATGATGTATGTTTTGTAGTTAGAACAAGAAGCATTGTATTAAATAAAGACTGTTTTAAATTTGTGGTGTTTTTAATTTTTTTGTTCTTCTATTCTCTGACGCTGCTGTTGCCGCTTAGCAAATCTAATGAAATGTGGAACATTGGCTTGAAATTGAGCAATGGTACTAGCATATTATAAGAAATAAAACGCATACGACTTTTTTTATTCCTATGATACTGCATCATACTGCAGAATAAAGGTACTTGGGTTCGATTCTCAGGAAGGTTTCCAAAAAGTTATACCTTATACGTATTATTAAACGTGCCTAATGAACGACGACATAGGCTAACCGTAGTGAAAGGAGACGATAAGAGCTTTACTCAAATTTTTAGACATAACATTTGATATTCGTAATATGTCTGTCCACCCTTTTGGGGTAAGTGTGGTGATATTATTTAAGAAAATAAACTTAATAATTTTTTAAACTAATCATTAAAAATAATTTGTTTAGATTGTAGATGTCAAAGATATTCAAAAACCAATAGTTACAACCAGCAAAAAGAAGGGTACGATAAGATGTACGTATTTTTTTTATCAGACTAGTTTAGTAGTGTAGCCTGCGTGTTTATAGCTTAAACATATCTCATGTCATGACCTAATATTAGGGATGTTAATATTACAGTTCTTATCATCGTGGCGCTCTTATGAACTCATGGGAAAACTCATTTAATCTTATCTTTATATCTTGTAAGGAAAACCACATTTGACAGTTTCTCATACGACGCCACGACAACAATAAAAACATAGTTTGTACGGAAAGCATATGTTCACAACAGCGTAAGGCGGTTTTCTAGCAGAATGCGATTTCACAATCATCGCGCGAACAAACGATGCTATCATCGCGCATTCGCTATATCATGGGTGTCCTAATACGATGGTCGTAGTATCTATCTTGTACTATGGATAGGTACCAGACAACGTAAACAAATACATTATACTGTTTACAAAAACTTTGAGCGTACCTATGCAAGCTAAAAACGTGCGGGGTGTGGGAATACCTTGAGCAGATGTTGTCAAATGAGGCATTTGACTAAACAAATTGTTAAATCATCTTTACGCAGTTCACGCATAAGGTAATACTTCTCCTTCCTCGTGGTCAGGAACCTAGTGTGTAGTACTGTCGTCATTATAAGTTGTGTAGATATCTTTCATTGTTTCTTTCTTTCGCACCAAAATTGATCTATATCACACCGAGATATTTGGCCTTGTTTTGCCTAGGAATGGCACGGCCGAAGTCTAAGAGGGAAGGTGGTCTCGGAAGGCTGCCAATGGTGAAGAGAACGTCAGAGTTTTCTTCGGGATTCACTTCGATTCTCCATTTCCGAAACCATTCGGCTAGGGCGTTCATTGCGGATTGGAGTCTCTTAGTGATTCGACACATTTGCCTGTCAGAGGTGTTAATAGCGGTATCGTCCACGAAGAGGGCTAGTTGGGTATATAACGTTTTAGGGATTTCGTAGGTGCACAGAAGGTACAAGATATGGGAGAGCACGGATCCTAGCAGGGTTCCTACTAGTATAGGAGGAGAGCTTTCATTGGCTTGTGGATGCCTACAACAATTGCACCTTTCCATTGAGAAGGAAAAATGCTAGAAGACAGATAAGGGGAAAAGTAAGGTGCTTTAGGATATCGTTAGAGAGGCCGTCCGCGCCTGGGGCTTTGCGTAGGTCTTTGATGATCTGTTTGACCTCATCGACCGTAACGAGGGGCAGAGGGTCCCGTGGGGGCAGAGTTGCTCTGCGTTGCACTTCACCATCTACCTTTCGAGCGTGATCGGGATTGAATTGCTTAAGGCACGGTGGTCAGGTGGCTAGTGAGTGAGTCGAAAACCATGTTGAAATCGTTTGCGGATGAGATATTGTCAGTAATTTTTGAGTAATCGCTCGAATTTATCCCAGGAGGAGTGTCAGATGAGGAACCTAATTGGAGGAGTACAGGGCGGTAGTTCGAGTCAAGTTCGTCAAGCACCTCTATAGAGCAAAAGCTTAGCTTTACACTCTTAAGAAGTGCTATGTCAAGCACGTCAGGGCTATAGCGGGCGGCATGGAGAAAGTAGGTGAGCGTCATGGGAGCGATGATGTTGAAGTTTAGTCTGTCACATAGTTGGTCGAGGAGTCTGCCTCTACGTGAAGTGACTGAAGAGTTACATCGACGGTGCTTGCAATTTACACTCCACGTCACTTTCTTTTTTCATTCATTTCAAGGCGCAAGTTTTGAATATTGTTGCTAAGTTTTAGGTCGTAATGTTGGTTTAAAGTTTAGGCTTGATAATTATTGTTTAGAGTAGGATATTTTTATTTAGTTTATATTTATAACAGTATTTTCTGATGCTGAGTTATAGTTTTAATTCACCAACTACGCATTAAAATTTTCAGATTTTGATTACTGATAAAAATAAATCATATAATTATTTTATACTGTTTTTATTTTATTGGTTGACGGGTAGAAAACAAAAATAATGATTTTATATATAGCACCTAATTACAAAATCATTATTATCGTTTTCAACCCTTTAATATTTAATGAATTAGGTATTTGTTACATCAAAATAAAACACTTAAGATAAATAATGAACTTTGACCTTTTTTTAGGGGTAATAAGTAGCGTTTTACACATACTTCCTTTCCACCCATGGGATGAAGATAGTAACAATGTTTAAGAGAATTATTTACACCATAGCCTGTTTATTCATACCTAAGTTATACCCAATAATATTTTCATCCTTTCGTTTAGGGATTATATTATGTTGTTTTCGTTAACGCGCTCACGATGCTGTCCAAATTGATGGTACTGTAAGTGTGTTAATAATTCGAACCGCCTGCGATTACGGCAGTGAGTGTGAGCGTGAATTGGACCGTACCATTAGTGACTGGGGCTATGTAAATTTCAGGATCTTCTGATGTGAAGTAAATCTACCCCCATAGGTACGGTGCGTAAAATTCACAATGCCACACACGAAGCAATTGATTGACTCAGTTAGATGAAACGGATTGTGTGTATAGAATTTAAGTCGGGACGAGACAGTTGGCGGAGGAGCCAAGTCGTGCCTTAGAGTTGTAGTCTGAAGAAGCTCCAATAAGTAATTCGCTTAGTCCAAGTTGACAAAATATCAAAGTTTATCTTCAACAAAATTTATCGCTTTGGTCTTAATAGGTTCTGGATAAAATGAATGTATTACGAAAACAATAAAAATAGTGTTTTCCTGATACAGACCAACTTACTAAATACATAATTTAGACTTAACACGTTTAATTTTTATGATAACTACTGACAGTGTAAACCAAATGTGATTATATTTGACCTTTAGTGTAATAATGATGTTTGTCGACGCTATCTCAGAACTGGGTAAACGAAGAGTCGTTGCCCGAATCAAGTCGTAGGGATACTATTATGGTAGCGTATATCTTCATTATTTAGCGTATTTCTATTACTTAACTTTAAGACGATCATTAATGCAATTATTTTAATAAGCTACAAGAAAAAATAAAGTTGAGTAGAAAGAGGTCACTAGAAAACAAAATATTGTTTTGGACAATGTATGGCACTATTTCAAATAATATTTTACGTAATTAAATTTATATTTTGGAAATCAAACTGGCCTTTCAATATAAAATAAAGCTATAATTTAAATATTTGATTTATGAGTAAAAAAAACCTTATTAGAAGTATAGAATAGTAGATAATTTAGATATGAGGTTTCCCAAAATATTTGCGAGTACAAACAGTCTAAAACTAGGTAGAGAAAGATATATTGCTTAGCCACGAAAAATTCAAACTGCTAGATTATAAACTAGCATGATAGACATTATAAGGAAGTAATCGGTTTCAAGTGACTTACAGAATAGGGTCCCGCGCATTCCTTATCATTCAATTTATAGACGTATTTGTCCGGTGCTGAGCACAAGTATTGTTACGACTGACCGACACCGTCGCGGCGGCGGCTAGTCAACTTATTGTGTGTTATTGCTGTTATATCTCGTATCGAGTATAGCATAGAGCTCTTAAAAATTATTTAAACAAAACCCACTTTAAAATTGTAAAAACTGTTATTGTTATAAGCGTTAATTTTTAGTGGCAAAGGTTAATCGATGTAGACACCTTGTTTATGTGTTTTCAACTTCAGTATTACAATTTTGCAGCATTAAGTGTAAACTAGTTGAAAACTTCACTTCTACGAGTTTCACATGTTGTTTTTGCGTTTGAAACGGTACAGAGTTGATGTTACTATTAAAAATAATTTAAGAAACAAAATAATCTTACTTTCTTTGAAGAAACAATACATTGCATTAAAATCGTAATAAACTAACGAAGCAAACAAAAATCAAATAAAACAGTGAAAACTATCGATGGAAGGACAAGATCCTTATAACTTAGTGCTAGAGCCTGGTGCAGTGATCAAGCCAATCATAACACATGATCAAGTTAAATCATTGGCTAAAAAATTGTACGGAATCTCAGTGTTAGAACTGATCGAGCTAAATGGGTACGATGATAGAAACTACAAAATCATCGAGGACTTCAGCTTGGACAACCCTGTCATTACTGATCGCTGCACGAATGGTTATGTCCTCAAGATCATGAACTCCTTGGACACACAAAACTTGAACGTCGTTGAGGCGCAAAATGAGACTATGAACTTTTTAAGTGAGTACCTTAAGTATTACTCTTAATTTCTTAATATTCTACAGTAATCTTTTTAAGTGAGTATATTTACCTGATTATAGAATATTTACCTACCTATTTAACTTTTGTTGTTTATAAAATTGTTAAATGTAAATATTTATTGTATCAATAATACTGAAACCAGATATTAACTCAAAAACAATATTTAATAATGGGTATGGAGTGTTGTCTTTTAAATAATTCTTACCTATGGCAGAGATTTCGAAGCGTTTACTCGACTTTAGACCACATTTATGTTATCAAACATTTTTTTTAAAAAGTAAGAAGTTGAACTTCTCCATCTATTGCTGTTTCGTGGACTGCAATTAGACTTTAGACACAATAGAGCATGAAAAAATCTGACAAACACTTAAGAACCAAGGTGCCGATTACAAATATATTGGAATACTAAAAAACATCTACAAGAACAGCAAAGGAAAGGAAATCAAAATAGAAAGAGATGTAAGAGATGTACGGCAATGCGACCCCCTCTCAACGAAACTTTTTACGGTAAAAAACCTGTCACACTTAAGATTCGCAGATGATTTGATAAACCTCTCGCTGACGAGTGAAGGCCTGCAGATGATGTTAAATGAACTAGATAGGGAAAGCCGAAAGGTGGGATAAGTCATTAACACACAAAAGACCAAAACTATGACAAATCGGAAGCAAGAACCTATCAGGATCAAAAACAACCTAATCGAATATGTTAAAGAATAAATATACTCAGGTCAAATCATTTCTCCTTTACATCTAACCACAAACGAAATTGACAAACGTATTGGGAATGCCTGGAAACAATATTGGAGTTCAAAAGAAATAATGAAAAACAGTGAAACCAGGATAACTATCAAACGGAAACTTTTTGATACCTGCATACTGCCTGTACGTACTTATGGTTGCCAAACTTGGGCGGTCACAAAAGATGTCATAAAAATAATAAAAAAGTTAAAGTGGAAGTCAGGTCACACAATCAGGGGAAGTGAAAAATAGTCAAAATTAGTCATGAACTGGGACACAAGTGACAAGAAAAGAAAACGAGGTAGACCATTTAGACGGTGGGTTGATGACATAAAGCCATAGCAGGCGGTATACGGACAAGAGTGGCTAAGGACAAAGAGAAATGGCGACAGTTGGAGGAGGCCTTTGTCAATCAGTGACATACCGACAGACAGTTGATGCAGGATAAAAAGTAATGGAAAATCTTTTTTGTAATAATTAATCGTATACGGAAACTTGTCTAAATAAAGGCTATTATTATTATTATTACTATAAGTTAGTTGGCCTTTTCGGTAAAATATTAACAAATCATAAAAATAAAAATAATTTAACATACAACAAAATAACTGGTCAATAAACAGATCTAAAAAGTAATTTTATTAATTTTGAATTAATAAATATATTTGGAGATAAAGATAACTTAGCTACCTTTAGGGTAGTTCTAGTTACACTATATGCATAGGTATGTAGGCAGAGTGCTTATTAAGTAGTTATTAGTCGCTGACATCATTCGCACGTTGCCGACTTTTTAAAAATCTAATAACTTCTTTCTTGAAGAATCCTATTGTTGACAATGTGCACTCTCAGGTCGAGAAATCCAAATTAAACAAAAATTCAATATGTTTAGGTGCAAAGAGTTAATGTAGTTGCAAAGAAATACGTACGGTAGCTGCTGTAGTCTAACTGAACTGACCGAACCATAGAAGATTGAGGACGCGTTCGTTCTGGGATTGACAGTTTCCACGAATGATACTTTTCACACTTTTGATAACGCCAGTTTCGCCACCGACACCTATCGTTCGTGTAACTTTAAACGTTATTAACAAAATATTTGGTTACAAAACTTGCAAAACGAACGGTTGACGTACACACACTACGATAAAACACACACACACTACCATAAATAATGAATATGTATACGCAGTTTGACAGATTAACACAAAAACCCCACTTCCAGACATGGGTCTAAAGTTTCATTTTTCGGTGGCAAAAGTGACAAAAATATCATAAACGAACGCATGACAGTTTGTCGCAGATGATAATAAAAAATTTATTTTGATATTTTTGATACCGATGCTAAACGAACGGATGGCAGGTGACAAAAGAAATGAAAATAATGATTCTGCATCCCAAAACGAACGCGCCCTGAATAGATCAGTGAATGAATGAATGACTGAATGAATGTATGACGCCTGTCTTTGCATTTGCCAAAAACCAGTTTCTAATATTTAAATGACATACGATGTTCAACAGATGGCGATACAGGTAAGTATATAGGATTTTAAAATACAGTTTTAACATACTTTCAGTACATGATAATTTATTAATACTTATTTATTTTATATTGCACTTTTCATTGGCTTGTGTCGCAAACAGTCTCCCACTTAGTGCCGTCATGGCGTTTATGGTATTCATTATCTGGCTCTGGTAGAAGTGCAATGTTGCTGGTCTTCTGGTCGGACTAAAATTCTTAAAAACCTGTCACTGTTTATTCCAACACGATTTTCTCGAAATAGTTTAAAGAGCATCCACTAGTTGTCGCTGCAGCAACAATCAACAATCACAAGGCGGAGTTTTTTCATCCTTCATCATTACCATCCAACTCTTTTGCGAAGCCTTTTTTAAACAAATGATTTATTATATACTAATACATAGCTTTTGTCTGCTACCAACCTTTTCTCTGAAGACTGGTATATTTTTAAAGCATAAAGGTATGAATTTGGCATAAGTGTTTCACTGCGCCACGGTAATCCAACTTCCTATCGACCGCTAACCAATTCAATCAAGTCAAAAGTCAAAACACATTTATTCAAATTAGGTTTTTTTAAATAACCTTTTCGACTCTTCAAAACTGTAATACTATTTTCTAAGTGTAATTATAAAGTATTTGTAGATTGTATAAAAACACTCATCTGTTTACTATCTGTTGTTGTTATTGAGGTTTCAATAGATACCATTGCTTGTACAGGCAATTTATTTATTTTTTCTGATTTTTGCTTGAACTATGGAGTTCAAATCATAAATATTGATATCAGTCATGAAAATTGAATCAAACGTTCTTAGTCCAAACCGGTATTGATCCTAGTTTATGTTGCTGACTTGACTCACGAGTGTAAGGTGTAACTTAAAATGTAATATTAGTTGCGGATGATATGTCACTGTTTTTTAAAATGACACCTGACAAGTTACCTTCCTCCCGCAAACCTTTGGGTTGTGGAATGAATTCCACGCCAAGGTTTTGTCTAAGGACTACAGTATGGGGTTCTTCAAGAAAGAAGTTATTAGATTTTTAAATATACTTATGTATTGTAACTAACCCCCCATGTTCCATGAGGATACTTTAATTATTCTACCTGTTTATATAAGCTATTGATAAAACCTAGTCTTATATAAATAAAAATGCGTTTTTTAAAGATGCGCTCTCCTTCACGTGTCCAAAGCCGGTCCGCAACGTGTACGGTCACACGTACTCAGTTGAAACTCTGACAGGGAAGCGACATGTGGTCCGCTTGCTGGAGTACATCCCTGGAATCCTTCTGAAGGACGTGCTGAAGACAGATGCCTTGCTCTATCAGTTGGGAGAGTACGTTGCGCATTTGGATAATAAACTGCAGGTAACATGGACGTGTGTATGAAGATTTATTATTAGTTTTAAAATTCCTCAAAAGGGACTCTTTCACGCCCTCGACGAGTAACGGGATTGCTGCAAAAAGTATTTCTTTAGTTAATTTATTTCCGTTAATTTGATTCCCGTGGGAACATGCAAATTTTCATATATAATAAATATAAAAGTACCCTTTGTCCTTCCATATCTCTTCATCTACCTGTGTGCAAAGTCAACTTAATTGGATTAAACAAAAAACAAACTTTCTCATTTATAATATTTGTAGGATAGTCAATTTCCAAACATTGGAATATGTTTAGGTGTTTTGGGCATGTTAAGAGGATAAAATAATATAAGGCCGATAGAGGAATACTGGAAGACTACCGTTATCAGAAAAAGTGAAGTCAAGAGAAGATACGCTCAACGTGACTAAACCATCGCACTTCTATGAAAGCATTAATGTCAGTGACTGAAGCAAAAGTTTCTGTTTTTAAGAGGTACACTTGTTAGTATCGAATTGGATATTTGAACAATTACCAGCCTGAGTCCCGGATTGACTTATATTTAAATTTAAATGAAGTTAAAATACACATCGTTAGTATTACAGCAAATAGCTTTCCGTCCTATATCGCCCTTTTGATTCATAATATTAATTTGATATATTTTTATCCGTTTGCGACGCATGATATCCAAATTTTTAAATTTACGCGTTCCATTACAAATTTTAAAATAATAAAACGGGATTAAACGCATCATTTGGCAAAATGCCTTTTTCCCGACGTTTCAGCCTTGGTCACGGGTAGACTGGCGGTGCGCGGTGTCTTCGGCTTTGAGTGGAGGCGTCCTGTTGAACTACCCTCACCTTGTCTTTATAATTGTCAAAATCATTACACACAACACTAATGGTGTCCTCGGGTGCGTTCGTTGGTAAAACTCGAGAGCCGTATTTTCCTATGACTGGATTCCATGCAAGCGACGGTTTGTATCCATCCTCACGACTGAAGTTCTTATGCTTTTTTATTTCAATCGCTTCGCGTACCAATCTAAGGTAATATTGGCAATCGGTGGATAAAACCTTAGGCTGGTGGAGCTCAATCCAGTGGTTGGAATTTGAGTTAATTAAATGTTCTGCTATAGCTGATTTCGTCGTCTGGCAATTCTTTACAGCAGCAATATGTTCTTTGACCCTGTCCGCAATTGTGCGTTTGGTCTGGCCAATGTAAGAACTGCCGCAGCTACAGTAAATTTTGTAGACACCTGGTGTTTGGTACGGGATTACGTCCTTTGGCGTGCGCACCTGCTGTTCAATTTTGGAGTATGGAACATATACTGTCTTAATGAAGAATTTATTTGAAAGCGATCCAATTTTATCCGTTACTCCTTTGATATAGGGCATGAACGCTGGCTGTCTGCTCACCTCTGGATTCTTCGTACGTGTGTTACGGCGACCTGAACTTTTTCTACTCCTTTTGTACCCGTTTTTCTTAAGTGCCTCCTGAACATGTGCCAGCTCAGTATATAACAGTATCCCGGTACAAACCGTCGCCTGCATGGAATCCAGTATAGGAAAATACGGCTCTCGAGTTTTACCAACGAACGCACCCGAGGACACCATTAGTGTTGTGTGTAATGATTTTGACAATTATAAAGACAAGGTGAGGGTAGTTCAACAGGACGCCTCCACTCAAAGCCGAAGACACCGCGCACCGCCAGTCTACCCGTGACCAAGGCTGAAACGTCGGGAAAAAGGCATTTTGCCAAATGACGCGTTTAATCCCGTTTTATTATTTTTAAATTATGATATCCAAAACCTGCAGTGATCATATTATATGTCATGGATTTTGTAAAGTGTTGATTGATGCGTATTGAATGGTGCTGGTACCTGTACCTGTACACTAAGGTGTCCTTACTTAGTCGCAACTTGAGTATAAACGAGCTATAGACTAAAATATGTTCATAGACAGTTGATCCGCACGTGTCTAAAATAATAATTATATAAAGATCTGTTGGTGTTTAACTAAGTGCAACACTTACAAACTGAATAACATATTTCAATTAAATAAAATTCTATGAACCATTTTCCTATGTAAAATTGAGATGATTTCTCAGAGTAATCTTGCTTATCATTGTGTGTTTTTTTTTATCACATTTTTAGTTTGAATAAAGTTACTTTGTTCTTTCGTATACAAATTATGAAAGACAACTTTAAGTTTAGTATTTATTGTAAAAGATGCGTAGGGAGACGAAAAATATACAAAATTAAGCCTTAAGGTGATGGTATTCCTAAACGAGGTAATTTTGCATGAATGTGAATAATTTTGTAACAGTCCTGAGTAGAGAAGTAAATTGAAAAAAAAACCAAATGTTTTTTTTTCATAATTTTGAAGAAAACATGAAACAAAACTTAGGACTACAGTTTTTTCCAAATTTGTTTTTTTTTTTTAAATGTGAAATGATTTAACACTCGGAACTGAACATTAATTTTGATTTATTTTAATAACGAGGACTTCTATATTTCGTGAAATCATAACAATAATATGAAATTAGTTAGGTAGGGTCTGAGGGGTAGTGACGTAGAAAAGCCTTAATCTTCGTCCGTGTTAGAATCATCAGTATCAGTGGTGTCCACGCTTGTCCTATCGAGATCGGAATCATCACATTCTGAATCTTGTGGATTCCATCTTCAATGACAGTACTTTCAGGAAAGTTCACTAAATGCTCTTCTTTGTACTCACTCAATCTCACTAACCTTAACATTAACCCAACGAACAGGGATAGGGAAATCCCCGTCCATAAA
Organism: Apoda limacodes; assembly: GCA_946406115.1. NCBI lineage: Eukaryota > Metazoa > Arthropoda > Insecta > Lepidoptera > Limacodidae > Apoda > Apoda limacodes. The sequence goes on along the minus strand of OX291563.1, from coordinate 19,856,506 downwards.
TGCCAACATTGGAGAATATTGCCAAGTATGTTGAGCCATTTTTGTTCTATTATTAAATAAAAATACTAGTTAATACTGAATTATTTTGTTTAAATTCATAAAATTGTTTTATATTAAACGTTTCACGTCTAATTATTACTTTTTCATTATTAATTATAACGCCCTATTTTTACTTCTGTACTCTTGCAAATAAACATACACCAGAAAAAAAAAGAGTTTTTTATTATGTTTTTTTTTAATGTTTTTTTCATCTTAGAAAAAAAACCGTTTTTTACAACTGTAGTCCTGAGTACACTTTTTGACGTTAAAAAAATACATGTTCAAACCTCAATTCAGTAGATTTGCTAATATTATACTACGTCTAAGTATATAAAATAAAATTTTATAAAAAAAAAATAACTATTTAAACATATAGAAAAAAAAGAATCGTGATTTTCAACGTGCCGTCATCTGCCGTTAGCACGTGGAACTGTGTATCTTTGTATGCTTGCATAGTGTAATATGTCTTTGTACACTGGAAGAAACGGCACACTTTATGATTTCATTTTATTAAGTTCAACATACTTGTAAGTATTTCTGTTGGCAGAACTTCAATCACTCCGGGCTGGTGTTCCGGGAACACATCTGGATGCTGAGCAAGGTTCCTAACCTGGAGAAGTTTAAATACGTGATCAAAGATTCTGAAAAACTTAGACTGGCTGAAGAGGTCAGTTAATTTTTAGGGTGTTTTTATTAAATTTTGAAACACATATCCTCCTTTATGATTTCTTACAATTTTCCGAGCAACTGTAAAAAGTTAAGACAGAAGAAGGTAAAGTCAAGATGAAGTTACAGAAACTTGATTTACTAAACTACGCAATTTATGAATGTGTGTGTGTGTCTGTGCGTGGCAGTCTGTGCGTGGCAGTCTGACATGTGTATAAATACTTAGTGACCTTTTTTATCCAAATGATGTCCAACACACAAATGCAAATCCAAAATTTAACCCCATTGAAAATGGAATTGATTAGATTTTTGAAGGGTCGGCTATATGCGTTCAAAAACTTACTTATTTTATGTAGATAGTTCTTCCATCATGAGATCCAGTATATGTCTTTATTATCAATTTTTAGATTTTTCCCTATATTTGTGATGTAGTATCTTGTGCGACAAAAATTACCGTATTTGTATTTGTACCTACATATTTTTTATTGCATAGACTTAGAAGCTTAATATTTGTTACAATTTTAAGTGCCTTTAGTATTTTATATTAATTTCAACCTTCCTTCGTGATACCTTCACGCGTTCTTGAATAAAAGGGTCTTGACAGACAAACTTTTTTTACTGTGTTAATTTGTTATTCATGAATTTTGGATTTTTTCCTATATTTGTGATGTAAGGACCTTACTTCGTGTCGAATTTCATGATTCTAGGACAACGGCCAGTACCCTATAGGTTTTGATTTATTTGTGAATGCCAAAATATGCGAGAAAAATAGCCGTATTTCGGCTGTATTTATTGCGTTGACTTAGAAGATTCAAGGGACCGCAGACCTTAGTATTTGATTTTAATTTCAACTTAATACCTTCACGCGTTCCTGAGAAAAAGGATCCAGACAGACAGACAAACAGGCAGATGGACAACAAAGTGATCCTATAGGGGTTTGAGGTATGAAACCCTAAAAATAGTTTTCCTATTCATGAGGTTATTTCTAAGCTTCTGTTATTTCAGAACGGGTTGCGTAATCAACGGAATTAGGTTAGTATATGTTTTTTGTTTATTGTGTTGTTTGTGAGCAATCGATGTCCCCAAAGTATAAATGCTGTTAATAAGCTTCAGGGACATGTGATGTGTCGTCGTACCATCTCCGCTCGTGAACTATCGATCGACCCTGACCCTAAATTGAAACCACTTTATATTTAATCACACACTCTCAGAGCGAGTTCGTGGCGTTTGTCTTTCGGAAATGATATGAGAAGTTAAGCAGTGTCAGGCGTGGTCTGTACATTGAAGGGTAACCCCAAAGCATAGTAGTATATTTTTTGAGCTCCTCCGTGCTTCATTGGGCTCTTAAAGCCGTCGGTCCTGGCTGTCTTATCATGTGAAAACAGTCGATAAGCCAAGACTTATGGGTAACTTGAAAATTCTGACCATCGAGTGGCCACTAGGCTAGTGTGGCTAACTATGGCCCAAGCCTCTTCCTTCGAAAAGAGGCGTATGCCCATGCAGTGGGGCATATACTAGCTGATGCAGGCATCTGCTTTTCTTTTTACTATCAGTGGCCTAATTTTCGTGCTGATAGATAAAATCTCGAATTATATGATATATTTAATTATATATAAAAACCCCTCTTATGCCCTTTTTTTTCAAAAAGGGTGTAAATAGCTTTTATTTATAAAATTGCAACGTAATTTACACGGTATTTCTGGGATTAAAGCAAGGTAGTTTTAGCTTAAAATACGGTATTTTTACTCCGGTAACACGATAATTTTATTTTATTACATGGAGACACTACTCTCACAAGCAGATCAGTTGGTCCACAGATGTATATGGATTGGTCGCGACGTCTTGTCAACGCTAGACCTGTGCCAAAATTGTGCGGTCTCGTCGTGGCCTTTATGATACATTTTATTTTGCCTTTTACGTATTATAAATGAATTATATATCCGGAAATACTAGAAATTCAATATGAATGTGTCTATAAATGGTATAGAATTTGCAAAATTGTTTGTTTTTGCACAAGTCTCACAAACAGCTCCACAGTGTAGAAATCAGTAGGTATATAAAGTTTGGTTACAAAAGGTATAAGTACATGAGCGGTTTTTCTCAGTTAGCTCAAAGTAATATCAACATAAAATTTAATACAGTTGTAGAACTTACTTACCCTACCTTACGAAAAGTGAAGTATAATATATGAAAATATTTTGTTTGCACATTTCAAAAGTATTTTTTTTAAAAAAATTACTCAGTTTGAATAAAACTCTCTTTCGATCTTACTTCCCCTGCTTCAGCTCTGCAAAAACCTAATGTGTCTGAACGGACCTTAACATAAGTACCTTCTTTGCGAGCTATTACCTACCAAAGTTAAACATTTTGGTTTTGTCCCTCTAACTTTTAAACCGTTACTTTAAAAAATAAAAAAAAAAATACAATAATACTCATAGAACTTTAAAAATACTTTCAAGTTCCAACTTAAATGGTTTTAAATAAAATCGGTTGAAAAGTAATAATTCTTATTCTAGGGAATTTAACGCGCTTGAACGGTTTTTTTTTTTTAATAGAGGTTTTTTAAGGTTTTACGTTCGATCAACGGAGCTCTATTTAAACTTTAGAAAAATTAAATTATTAATGACATATAAAGTTCCGAAAGTTGAGTCTTTTTAAGGACTTTATGAGACCATAGTAACTTTTTCCTTTTTTCTCAAGGATAAGACAATCTTTACTAATATTATAAACCTGAAGAGTTTGTTTGTTTGTTTGCTTGAAGGCGCTAATCACATGAACTACTGGTATGATTTCAAAAAAAAAATTCAGTGTAAAATATCCCATTTATCGAGGAAGGCTTATTTATCATCAAGCTAAGACCAATAGGAGCGGAGCACCAATGAAGAATGTTTCAAAATCGGTTTTTTTTTCCTTTTGAGAGCTCCGGCTGCGTGCGCTGCGTAAACGGTATATAATCATGTATGATAGAATTGTTTCCTTAAAAGTTGTAAAAAAAAGCCCGCGACAGCTTATGCCTATCTTTAAATAACCTTTTTTATGGTTACCAAATTTGCTTTAAAATAATGCATTATTTGCGAAGGTGTTTTTTTAAACATGATATAAATCCTTATCCAAATTAATACGTTATTCATTACAAGTATTTAATTTAAAACCAAATTGCCCTGTACATCATTCGATTTCAATGAATATCTTAGGAGATATCGCATTTTCAAATAACATCGCAGCAAAATAATGATCAAGTACCACGCTCGCATTTATGATGTGCAAGGCCGGCGGGCAATCATGAGGGTGAAGGGCGGTACGTATTATTCAAAAATGTTAATATTAAGTAACTATTACTGACTGACTGATCTATCAACCACTGGACGGATCGAGCTGAAATTTAGCACACATATGGCTAATATTTACCCTACACGGGGTTTCAAAATTGGATGGAGCACCAAGATCTCGAGGTTAATCGATCAGTAAATTAATTTTTAGAGAGAGAGAGAGAGAGAGAGAGCGATAGAGAGATAGAGAAAGAGGGCGATAGAGAGAAAGAGAGCGAGAGAGAGAACGTCGACGTTTTTTTCTATAATTGAGGAGTTGTCGTAGGTAACCTACGCCGATAACCAAATTTAGGGCGGGCGAAGCCGCTGTCAAAAGCTTGTATAATATAATAATGATTAAATGTAATATAATAAATGTTTTTGGATATTACACACATCGTCATATTATTATGATCCTTAACTGAGCAAAGTTTGTATTATGGATACTAGACTACGGATAAAATACATACATAAATACTTTTTGTTAGTTGTACAAATGTTCATTACATAAATGTTTGTCTTGTGCGGGAACCGAGCCCACGCCCCTCAATTCGTCAGTCGGAGCCGACGTGCAACAAACAATGGCACATACAGTACGTACGTACGTAGTACTCAATACTATAATATAAGCACTAAGATAAGTAAGCAAATGTAAAAAAATGTCTCTTACCTTTTTATAGTTTATGTTAAATTAAAAGTTTAAAAGTAACTTTGTTGATGGCAGGTGATCAAGGAGTTCAAGCGCGATGTGATACCGCAGCTCCACTGTCTCGGGCGCGGTGTCATCCACGGAGACGTCAACGAGATGAATGTGCTGGTGGCTCCGGGACCTGACAGGTACTACTGTTACGTACTTAGATAAATGCGGTTTTTTACATAATTTTGACTTACATTATGTATTTTTATTAATTTCAATATCCTCGTAAGTAAAATAAATCATTGGGGCTAGTCCAATAAGTCAAAGGCTAAATCGCAAAGAAAGCTGAGTTTTTATATAGTATCGTAATACTCTGTTCTAACACTTCGACTTGTTACAAAAGTATACGATACAGGAAAAATAAAAGGTAGAGCCCTTTAATGGTCGGACAAACATACAGACAACGAAGGCTTAGTAATAGGGCTCTGTTGGAATCCAAGCATAATTGGAAAAAAAGCAACAACATATTTCAAAAAAAATATTAGTTTTAATATGTAATTTAGAATTAATAAAATATACATCTCATCGTAATGTGTAATGAATGGCATATCAATAATTATTATCATTAATGATACTAGCTTTTGCCAGCGGCTTTGCCCGCCCTTAATTTGGTTTTCGGCGTAGGATTCTTACGGCAACTCCTCAATTATAGAAAAAAAAAACCTACTCACACTTGACGTTCTCTCTCTCTCTTTCTCTTTCTGTTTCTCAAAAATAATAAATACTTAACTACTAAAGATAAGTTTTTAAATTTACGCGTTCCATTACTAGTTTATCAATAATAAAACGGGATCATACGCGTCGTTGTTCGACAAAATACCTCTTTCCCGACGTTTCGGGTGGGTTACACCAGCGGGTAGACTGGATGCCTGCATTCGAAGCCGAAGACACCGCGCACCACCAGTAAAAACTATTTCAAAATATATTGTAACTTTGCCAGCAGTTCTGAGTATCACATCACCACCATCATAGACTTCGGCGACACCCAGTACTCGCACCAGGTGTTCGAGGTGGCCATCGCCATCACGTACATGGTGCTGATGACGCACGACCCTCGCTGCGGGGGTCCGCTGCTGGCTGGGTACCTCACCCACCGGCCGCTGCCTGATCACGAGTGTAGACTGCTGAAGGTAACTGATCACGAGTATGGACTGCTTAAGGTAACTCTCTAGAGTGTAGACTGCTCAAAGTAACTCTCTAGAGCGTAATTAGAAATTTCATTAAGAATAAAATGTCCTGCACAAACTACTTACCTAATTATGGTTTAGGTTTGCCCCCTTGACTTCGCTCACATACAATGTAAAAATGTAGAATTCTGTAGTCAAAATACTGTTTTTAACCGTTTTACTCTTTTAAATTAACCTCCTTAGGGGTAGAATAAAAAAAACTATTTGAACAATTTAAAAAAACAATGCATACTGCAAAATTAATTTCTTTAAATTTAAAATTTACTTGCTTCACTTTTTCCCCCTTAGGGTAATTTTAGAATAGAAGGTAAAATAAATATAAAAATGTAAGTAGGTATTTTGATGATAAGATATATAAATAAAAGTCTGAAGTAAGTTTTAAAAATGGATATGAAATGTCTATAAACTACTACCGTTTCGGAATCAAAGTGGCGTTCTAGCGGGAAGAAACGGCGAAAGAAACTCTCTAGCATACGCTCTTTTGAATGTTTTATTAGAATAACAAAAATATCACATATTTTACGAGATAAAAAGTGTCTACTCATTAAAACTATGTTTCGAGTGAAAACACAAATAAGCCTTTAAGCATTTCTAAGATTCGTAAGCTATTCACAAACTGCAAGAACAACAATTATAAGTACTTAAGGACGTTAATGACTGGTCCAGCCAAATGCCACAAAGAGCTAAAACTCTCAGCTAGGTATTAAGTATGTAATATTAATTTAACATTTATACTATAACAAAATATACATAATTAAAAATACACAATGAAAATCATCTTCTACAAAGAAGCTACATAATCAATTGTATTTAACTGAAGTGGTTAAAATACTGGATTCTCATTAATTTTCGGCAGCGTCACTTTATAAATTTTGTACACTATATACTTTCATTGATTTTATTACGCAACACAGTTTATACAACCAGTAGTCTTTAATTCGAATTCACAACTGAGCCGGCTCGTTCTTTTTTTTTTTTCTGTCTGACTATGTAGTTGGCTGTTGCAGCCATTACACAGCTTTTTTGGGTGAGACTCTGAAGGAGCCTCAGCCCGTATAGCGCCCAACGCGGAGCCTCGGCTTAGGTTGTCGCTCTCGGGGGCGTCCCTTCGACCGGCGTGAATCTCGAACCCGAAGGTGAGTCACCGCCAGGGAGTTCCCCGTTACGCGGGTGCGGTTGCGATTGAGTGGAGGCGAGAAGCGTCCCGGCACTCTTTGAGACCTCGTGTATCCTTGCGGATTGGCGGATGCAAGTTGTGTAGAGATTCAGCTTACTTCTAAGCGACATCTTACTGTACTTGCCTATCATGGGATAAAGACGACAGAGACAAAAAAGGGTCGGTCTCTAACTATTTTGGTGTGATCGTGGAAGTTCAATCAAGGAATCCGGAAGTCAAATCCTATTCAGGGTCACACCGAGATATTTGGTCTTGTTTTGCCAGGGAATGGCACGACCGAAGAGTGAGAGGGGAGATAGCCACGGAGGGCGGCCTGAGATAAAGAAAACGGCAAAGCTTTTGTCGGGATTCACTTATATTCTCCATTTCTGAATACATTCGCCTAGGGCGGTGATTGCGGATTGGAGTCTCTTAGTGATTCGACTCACTTGCCTATCGGTGGTATTAATAGCGGTATCGTCCGCGAAAAGTGCTAGTTGGGTACCTAACGTTTTAGAGATGTCGTTGGTGCACAAAAAGTACAAGATACGTGAGAGCACGGATCCTTGCAGGACTCTTACTAGTATAGGACTCAATGGTCGTTTATTTTTCCAAACTCATAGGAAAATGGCGCCTTTTATTTTTATTACGCGCAGAAAAGTGTTATGTTAGTGTTTTCAGAGATTTGCGTGTATCGCCGTTCCAAAAATCTTTGATAACACCCTTAAATAAGTAGAAAACTAAAAGCAAGACGTTTCACCTCCTGAACTATTTTTATTGTTAACGTTTATTTTTTTACAAAACCAAGTGTGCAAATTACTGTCACAGTCGCAAATCTTAGTGCTGTTCTACAATGACGTCACAGAGTTGACGTGACACAAAGTCAGGTCAAACCTGTTTTATGGAACTCTGTGTACCTTTGCTGGGATAGTAACTCGTTATTCGATAATACAATATGTTTTTGCACATTCCAGACCCTTGTATCAGCCCGTCTAGTTCAAAGTCTGATCCTGGGAGCGTATTCTTTACAACAAGACCCGGACAACACCTACGTGTCGTCCACAGAGAAGGCCGGTGGGTGGGAATTGCTTAGTATGCTCAGGAAGCCCGGGCCCAGCAACGAGACTGACCCAACAGATTGGAAGACCATCGCTGGCGAGTACCTGAAAATTAAGAATAGAGAAAAAGATCGATGTACATAGTGTTGTTTAAATAAAACGTACAATACATAAGTAACTATTGTGTCTAAATCACTTCTTTCTAATGATTTTCAACAAAGTTAATTTATATGTGTTTATAAACACATATATCTACTTAAATAGAGTCTATGTCTAGCAGTGGACGCACGAAGACTGATGATGATGTCAGATTGATAAGTGTTGAGCCAAAACGGAAATCTGAGAATTCTGCGTCGTTTTATTCTCTCGTCAAATCGAAAACCTTTATAGTTTCGTCATGTCAGTCCGTCCATCCGCATTAATTCTAATGAAATTTACAGGAAGATTTCTTATGTAAGTAATATGTTAGTATAGGTGTCTATCCAATGCCTTATAGAAAATCGCAGCCACAATAACGCTAATATTGAGTAGTGTTGGGGTCCTGGTGGTTAGGAGAGTTGTCAGAGCTACGCGGACAGCGGAAGACCAGCGGTGCTCGTTATAGTCGTTGCCCGGCGTAGACGCGACGTGGTGGTGCGGCAGTTAGGGAGACCGGATAAAGCGGCTGACCGCTGGGGCTGGTTGAACGGATTCCCGAACCCAGGGATTACTTAATCTCCGCCCTGGGAGGCTGAACCGCCAACCTGTGAAAAGTCTTTGAAGTAGAAGTCGAGCTTCGGCAGTTCTAGTGCCGCACCTTCTGCCCTCTAAGCTGTCTGTGCAATAAATCCTCATATGTAGTCTTAATTACTTTTTTTAAAATAAAAAAAAAAAGACTAGAAGAAAAAGAAAAAGAGTTTTTCCAGCGGCTACTCCATACGTATATTTTTGCAACATTAGGGGTATTCACACCAATCTCAAAGCATTTTTTGTTAGTGGTGTTGTGTTGTAGTGAAGTTGGAATCGTCCACATAAGGATAGAGGTAGGGCGGTGCACTCCTACACATGTGGTGAACTTCTGTACGTGAGTGCTACTGAATTGATTTTAGCGGAATTGCAAGGTAATATTTGATGTTCCACTTTCAATTGTTGTACATTCAGATTTAAACTTAAAGATGGAAATAGCGAAAATCAGAGTAATATTGGAAAACGAGTTCCGACATGGAACTAACGCAGCAGAAACTGTATGTAATACTCGAGGATACGGCCAATGATCGCACCTCGCGTGTGCACCTAAACCAATAGGTTTAGCCGCTTTCGTAGCGGAAATTTCAACCGTTGACGTTATGATACCCATAGTATTGACTCATTTGCGGCAAATCTCAGTATTGCTCCATGATGACGTCAGACCTCACAACACTCGTGAAACAATTTAACAAAAATTTTGAAGTCCAAGTCCACAGAGTTTTATCGAATAGGTTTATTGATAAAGGATAAGGCTTGAAAAAGGAATTTCCCTGATAAACTTAAACCGCTTTACAAAAAGGGATCAAAGCTTAACAAAAATAACTACAGACCCATAACTATTGTGTCAAACTTCCCTAACGTTTTTAAAAAAATTTTGGTTATTAAATTGAATAATTTTATTAAAACTAATGAGCTACTTAACAATGAACAGAATGGTTTCAGAAAAAACAGATCAACAACACTAGCGGCTTATAACTTGATTAAACGAATTATTAAATCAATTGTCATGAAAATTCCAGTAACTTCATTATTTATGGACATGAGAAAAGCTTTTAACTGTGAATCTCACACTATACTTATTGGCAAACTAGAAAAATATGGTGTGCGTGGAATTGCTAAAGACTGGATAAGATCATTTTTGACAAATAGAGTACAGTATTTGTAATAAAACTCAAACACTAACTTCTAGTAGATCTCCCTGCCAGCTAAATACGACCGGAGTGCCTCAAACTATACTTGGCCCCCTATTATTTAACGTTTATATAAATGATATTATAGACTGCGTATCCCGACAAATGATTTTAGTTGCGGATGATGGGGTAGCAATAATACTAGGCCATTGTAAAGAGAGTTATCAAAAACTTGTAAATGACATTTTACACAACCTGGGAACATGTGTGAAACACAATAATTGACTGTTAAATGCAGGAAAAACAAAATTTATACAATTCCACACACCTCAAAGCATCACATTGCATTTGAGTATCTATTATGTAAATAACAAAATTGAAAAGTTAAATGTAATGAATTTTCTCGGTATAAGACATGAGAAACATTTAAGTCGGAGATATTATTGCTCAGGAATTTGTGAGAAATTACACAAGTATACTTTTGCATTGAGAAGAATAGTCAATGTGTCGTTCAAACATTCAGGATTAACAGTTTATCATGCATATGTAAGCTCTAATTAAAGGTATGAGTTTATTCTGTAGGGTAATTCACCTGATGCACGCAATGTATTTGTTACTCAAATAAAATTTATAGGAGCTTTGTGCGGAATATCAGACCAGTCTGTATCATGTAAACCTCTCTTTAAAGAGCAGCGAATTCTCACATTGTGTTCTTTGTACATTTATGAGATGTGTATTTTTGTACGTAAATATTTTTACTTGTTAGAGAAAGCCGAGAAAGCTAACAATATCAATAAAAGAATACATAAAAAATCGGCCAAGTACGAGTTGGACTCGCGCACGAAGGGTTCCGTACCATTATCTATAAAAATGGCGAAACAATCACGTTTGTTTGTATGAGAGCCCCCTTAAATATTTGTTTTATTTTAATTTAAGTATTTATTTTTAAAGTGCCGTTATCAATATCGATATCCCTCTTAAGTATTTATTTTATTCTGTTTTTTATTATTTGTTGTTATAGCGGCAACAGAAATACATCTTCTGTGAAAATTTCAACTGTCTAACTATCATGGTTCATGAGATACAGCCTGGTGACAGACGGACGGACGGACGCTATTTACCCTTCGGGTACGGAACCCTAAAAACAAAACAGATAACAAAACTAAACTTTCAGGCTTAAAATTAGTGAAAACAGTTGTTATCTTTATGTCCACAAAAATATACAATAGCGTACCAGACGATACAGCTGCATTACCTACACCAACATAAAAAAAAAAAATATATAATTGGCTCATCAAAAATTATTTTTACTACATTAAAGATCTACTGCTCCATGAATGGCGTATTCACTTATTTTTAATTTTTAATTTTGTATTTTTTTTAATTTCGCAATTCTGTATTTAGAACGACATTTTAAATTTTTAATTATAATTTTTAATTTAATTAAATTTTGTCATTGTAAGTATGCAGGTGCTTTATATAATGTCGTCATTTATTGTTTCATATTTACGTAAAGCTAAATTTAAAAGTTTGCAAATTATTAACATATTTGTTTAATTTTTATTATTGAGTTCCGTATGCTCGAAAGAACAAATTATGGCTGTTTCATAATTGCTGTAACATCTTGACATTGTATTACCCATAATTATGGATTTAATAAATTGAATTGATCTTCGTATTAGAGAGATTAGTTACTTTGTTTTAATAAATATATTTTATCCTACATAAAAAAGCATGACTTTAATATCACAATCAGTTTTGTTATCGATTACCATTTTCAGTAACTACCCAATTATTTTTTATTTTTGGCAGTCGATAAACTCAAACTTACACTTTCAAACTCAGACCTTGTTATTCAAGTAGACTTTTAAACAGCACTTTGAGAAGAACCGACAAGAAACTCAGCAGTTAGTGGTTACAACATAGCAATTAGCAATTATTGAAAAAAAAAAAACAGGTGTGGCATACAGACTGACAGTCATACAAAAAAGTGTTACTAAGATTTCCTTTTTATTAGTTTGGTACCGAACTAAAAAAATATTAGTGCTTTAGACGACTACCCGAAAAAAGAGTGAAATGTTTTTTTCATATTTTGCTATGGAACCAAATTCTTATCAGAGCAAGCTATTTGTACTCTCTTGGATTGAACACTTTTTTGACAAAAAAAATATATTTGTACCTCATGATGGGTTATTGAATAAGAAAGACCCTCAAGTACTACGATAACTTTCACGATTTATAGCTTAGAAGAGCACACATACCGAACTAAATGGGTTCCGCAGAAGGGCAGCTCGTCCCATAAAGATCTCTGATAGAGCGCTAACCGTGCTGTGGACCCTGTTAGCGACGTATCTCTACTGGCCCCGTTCAGTTTATGGCACAAAAAGGACAGTTGCAGTTTACATTTCAAAAAGGCTTTATAAAGTAGATACAAGTCAGGGGGCTTATTGGCAACAGTCTCGAGTACGCCGCCGTCTCGACTCTGAAATTAAAGAGAAAAATATATGAGTACTTACTTCATACGTTCGTCTTCCGTACTCGAGACTATTCCCAATAAGCGACCAGGACTATTATTGTTTTTATGCTGGATGATACGACTGTAGCTGGTTGTTGGTACTTTGATATAGATACTAGAAACTATTTACATCGAAGTGGCTTCTAACTCTGAGTCATCGAAGTCAAGTTCAAATAACTTAGCCTAGAAATTTGAGATGTGGTAAGTAGATTTACGCACTACTAGGGAGTACCAGAAAGCATTTTATAAAATTAAACACAATAAGGGGGCCAGAAATACACAAAAAAATCCGAAGCCATTATAATATAGTGATGTTTTATAAAAATATTTTTTTTTATTTTTTTATATGTATATTTACAAACAATGAAACATGTAAATATAAATAAAAGCAAAACAATATTTATTGACATATTTTACCTGTTTTTAGGCGACCCCAGTAATTAAAAGAAATGTACTTATAAAAAAAGGTTGACAAGCATTACTGTCAGCCACCGGCCTAGTGTAGTATAGGGAACCACATATTATATCGATACAATAGTATATGTAAATATAATAAATATTTTTTGCATATTACACACTTCGCCGTGACATTATACCAGACACCAGATATAAATGCTTACATATTACTTTTTTTTACATTCATACATAGAAAACACCCAGTCACAAGACAAACATAAATAATAAATGTGTGTCTTGTGCGAGAATCGAACTCACAACCCTCGATTCAGGAGTCACGTAGCCAACATGTGGGAACTACGTGTGTATGTAAAAATATTATTATATACGCAATAGAGAATTATAAGTCTGTAGGTTATTTAATATACAACCTATAAGAGAAATGGTACAACCGGAAGTGGTAGATAAAAGTAGATCAAATGTTTGTAGAAATATTCTAAAGTAGGAAAATGTTTAGATTTCCCATCAATGAGCTCATTTCCTTTTTACCTAAAATGAAGCAGCGACAGTCCTAAAAAACATACAAACAAACAGATAAAAAACGAGTTGCACTCCGGGAGTGCCGGCAGAAGTGAAAACCTTTACACACGATTCGCGCTTAACACTCAAATATGTCACAAGACATGTCTTTGACATTGTCAAGAAATAATAATGTTTGTTTATTTACTTTTTTGACGTAGTATATTTGACATCGCAATCTATCATAGAATTTAAATTCCATATCCAACCTCCCTGTACTACTCATAATCGCGAATACTAAAAATAAAAAATATAATAGGCGTGACATTACGGTTTCCGTCTTACGAATTTCCACGATTAGGACACGTGACCTGACGCGAGTTTATCATTTTTTACCCATACCAAAAAAAGTGCACAACGCCGCTAAAGAAGTTTTCACTTCAATAATAATCCTTTTGCCATATATACCTTATACATAAAACACAGTATCTGAATTGTCCTCGTTGTCCCACTTTCAGATTTATTTGTTACATGTAAAGAAACAAATATTTCAAATCAACGAGCAAACATATGACTTCAATTTCTTACCACTCGTAGTAAGTAGGTACTGGAAAATACATACATACAAACAGAAAGACAAAAAGGTTGATTGACATTAGGAAACTATTACGATTTACTCACGGGGCTATTGAACCCTAAATACCCTAATATAAATAAGATATTTATAGTGCAACAAACTTTCTGACCCGGTGGTCAAAAATCAAAATTACAATGTCTATATTGAAATGGTGTTAACTTACAACGACACTAGCGTCCAAACACCCAAAGTCAGGAGGTCAGAAAAAACTATTGCTCTGTAACATGAAAATTTGCTGCTTGACCTTTTAATAGACCAATCTAAACTTGATACTTTTTTGTGGTTGAGAACTATCATGGTTTTTATATCATTTAAAATTATCTCATTGGAAACCAAACTTTATGTTGAAGCTAATAAGGTGCTTCTGTGTTACCCTTTGTATGATACAACACTTATCGTTATCGTTTTACAAAAATAAAACAAGATTTTGCGAAACTTAAATGTCATGGGAGTGCGATTGCGGCGAGTGCGGCGAGATGGTAGACAGACAGACGGACAGACAACGTTTGCGAATTCGTGCTTAAATAAATCTTTAGCTAAAATCACGAGCGAAACTAGAGATTTTGTTTACTAATCTACAGCATGATTATTTTTAAGGCGATTTCTTGGAGTTCACTCTCTAAGAATCGATTTTTATTTATTGCCTCGCTACCTACGTCTATTTCATGCATAGTCAAATCCAATTTTGAGCTTAACGATGTCTTTGGTTTCATCTTGCTTGCAATATAATGCTTTTGAAGCGAAATGCATGAAAAATTGGGATAGTTGTATTGTTACAATATGGTATTATGGTGGATGTTGGCGACTAATGGCGAACTCTAAACATAGTATCGCGACAGAGATTTAATAGATGTGAGAAATTTGTTAACCTTTCGCTGTCTTCGGTTCTTTTGCTTCCAGGACCCTGGGATGACGATTGGCTTCCCGACCTTTAAAGACACTATTTATTTTATAAGGATTTTAGGTAGGTATTAGAAAATCAGAAAGATTAAAAAGATATAACAATAATTCGGTCGTTTTTCACCGCCGGCGCCGATCATAGATAGTAGATTCCCGGGTGCGTTCTGTTTTTTCCCGCGACGGCTGGGGCGCATTCGTATGCGCGTCTATACTACATTGTAAACAGTGGATTTTTTAACAAGTAAAAAAAAAGATGTAAAAATATAAGGATCGGGTCTTCAAGTCTCTATACAAGATACATGTTTTTGTTGTTTTTGCACTATCGTAAAATGGTAACACATACAAGATTCAAACCTAACACGGTTATAGTGTCAACCCTAATGTATTTTAAAAAATAATAAAAATTGGTAAAGTGCCTTTTTGGCTCTTGCATTCTGTGGCGGTACGGAACCCTTGGTGCACGAGCACGCATTGCACTTGGCCGATTTTTACTACATAAGAGAATATTGCTATATAAGAATAAATTTTGATTTTGATTTTATATTTTTAAATAATGATACAGTGATTTCGCGTTACGCGCTTTTAATAAACGACAAATTTTAATATCAACCTGTAGAATAAAGTGCGAAGAAAAGACTAGCTCGGACGGCTCTGATAGATCAGGTCGTACGTAAACTTTGACTCTAGCGGAATTATAATAATTATTTCTGTATTAGTTATTTAGCTTGACCATCAGATTAGTTATTGAACAGAAAAGTTACCGTAATCGTTTTTTAGATGAACTTTTAATGTCTAGCGATCACCCGCGGATTCGTCCACACGATACGGTTGATTAAATATTGATCAAGCTTTCAGTGCTAATTTAATCCAAAATCTTTTTTTATTTTATTTTATTGCATTTTGCAAAACTTCTAACTTGCAAAAGGCTGCATTCAGTAAAATTAAAACATAATTGCAAGCCCTTTCGGATACACATACAGCAGCTGTCACCTGTTGGGGCACTGCGCACTGTTGGGACACTGCGCACTGTTGGGGCACTGCGCACTGTTGGGGCGCTGCGCACTGTTGGGGCACTGCGCACTGTTGGGGCACTGCGTACCGGCCATCTCACCTCGGGCGAGGGCGATTTGGGTCATAGCACATTACGCGGGGCCAGTACAGATTGTGGACTTTACATCACGACTGCAGGTTTCCTTGCGATATTTTTCTTCACCGAAACCCAGTGGAGTGCACAATGATTGAGAAATTAGGAATAAAACTCATAAGTTCATTGCGGGTTAAAACGTCAGAGGCAGATACCGAACCCACTAGGTCACTGCCAACCACACATATTGATTCTACTAAATTGTTTATGTAAGATATAATAGCATGTAAGTGAAAGGCGGTCCACGTTTCTGGTCCCAGCAGCGTCCACCTTTAGTGCAGTTTCTTTGGTCTCGCCTGTACCTATATAATTAAAGCCACTTGTAATGTAATTAATAATTCTAAGAAGGTTATTCAAGATACAATTATATTTAATGACTGCCTTTCGCAGACATTCGGTTCTGGCAAATAAATTAGAGCGATTCGTTAATAGCTGGAGTTTAAAAAAGCTATCTGGTTTTATCATAAACAACATTAAATATATCTTATTTTAACCTACCTAGAATTAATACCTGTTTATTTACTATAAAAATATTAAACAGTGTACTTTTGTTCTGATCGTTGGACTGCGCGGAGAAGGGGGGATGGCTGGATCAAAGTCGGTACCTAATAAATATTCAATTTGAGTAGTGCATCAGCAAGTGGCAATTAAAGGTAATGAATATCAAATCAATAAAAATAGCCTCCGGTGAGGACAGCTACTTAGGTGTCATCATGCAGAGTGCCTCCGGTGAGGACAGCTACTTAGGTGTCATCATGCAGAGTGCCTCCGGTGAGGACAGCTTCTTAGGTGTCATCATGCAGAGTGCCTCCGGTGAGGACAGCTACTTAGGTGTCATCATGCAGAGTGCCTCCGGTGAGGATAGCTACTCAGGGGTTTCGCGACTTTATTGCCGGTATTGCAATACCATGACATTGTGCCGCTTCAAGTGTAGCACATATTTCTGTAATGTCAGTATATGGGCTAGCCGCTAGCTCATTCAGCTGGGCTGCTAGTCGCTCTTTATATTTTCCCGCTTCATTCCGAGATGTGTCTGGACCGTGTTGATCAGCAGTTGCTGTTGTATTCCTGTGTTCGTGATGAACCATATGAGGTTAACTATGGCACGCAGTATTTTGTTCTGTTGGCACTAAATGATGGCTATATTTGAGTTGCTTGTGCTTCCCTAGAGTTCTATGCCGTATCTTCAAACTGGCCTCAATACTTTGAAGATCAATAGTTTATTGTCTAAAGAGAGGCTTGAGTTGCGACTAAGCATCCAGTATAAATTTCTGTATCTGAGGGAGATTTCCTCTTTTTTGGCATATTGATGTGCTCTTTCTAGGTCAACCAGATAGATAGTTCTTTCATCATGCGATCAGGTCTCACGGGCTTATGCCTTAATTATCAGTTTTTGGATTTTTTTCAATATTTGTGATGATCTTGTTTCTTGTCAAATTTCAAGATTCTAGGTCAACGGAAAGTACCTCATAGGTTTTGATTAATGTTTGTCACAATATGCGACAAAAATGACCGTATTTCAGCCGTATTTTTTAGGAAATACTAAGGGTATTTGACATTAATTTCAACTTGATACCTTCACGCGTTCCTAAAAAGCAAAGACAGACAGACGGACGACAACAAAGTGATTCTATAAGGGTACCTTTTTTCCTATCGAGGTACGGAAAAAACCTTATCCAATGGCCTGATGGATGTCCAAGAAAGCAGAGGAACTATATTCCTTGTGTTCAAGAGCTTTCCATATATGCTCGTATACTATGTGAATTTGTTCAACTGTCCCATGTTGTTTCCTAAACCCACTTCGATGGCAATTCTTACTTTGAGTATTGAGATAATTCTATGCAGCAATATACAGCTTTGACATTGTAGACAATAGACTTATTGGTATATAAGAGGTTGTCTCTCATACAGGTTTGCCATGCTTATGGATTACTATGATTTCTGTGATTTTCCGCTGTTTAGAAAAGTATTGTAGTCGTCACAGGGCATTTAATAATGTTGTTAGCATTACTATCCCTTTTCGTAGCAGCTCTTTCAGAACTTCTTTGTTTTTAAGTCGCATCCAGGTACGGTATACATTATAAATCGTTATGTAACTGATACCATTACGCAACAACGCTGTCTCAGACTCAAACTCTACCACCAAGATTTCCGGCCACCCCCGAGGACTCGCGGATGAATAGAACCTGCGCCCGCAAGAGTCTATTATGTCCAAAGCTCGTTCGTTCGAAGTCAAGGCAAGCTCCTTTCTTCAGTTAGATGACGGTTCATCCGAGTTTATCATTGCCATGACCACCTCAAACCTAAACGAAGAACGGATGGAAGTAGTCGCAAGTATACCCTAACCTATATATATACCTAACAAAACCCTAAAGGTCAGTACCGAACAGTTTGCTAGTATTGTAACTGGACAACTCAAGAACGATTGTCGCACAACACGACAGATGTGAGATATTAGCGTTACTTTTGGACCACGCCTTGTTAGCCACTTGTGTTGCACCGCTCGCTCGCCGCTCCTGTCGCCATTGTATGATAATGCCATACAATACCGTATCCAACTGCACTCTACTTACTAGTTACATTCATTCTACCAAAGGTTTTGTTGTTATCTATTATAAGTTACCGTTCCCGTACAGTTCCCGTCTCATACATAACGTAAAAAGCATTGGAATAACCATAGTAGCTGCGTCACATATAGTAAAGTTTGTTTGCAAATTGAAATTCGCAAAGAAAACTTCAAATAAACTGATTTGAGTGCCCACACAGGCGGCAGACAAAAAAATACATTTAAAATTTCTTATTTGCATTACAGCCCTTTTTTACCGTCAACTTGCAGCGTGGTCCATGTTTTTTGTCAATTGTGCGTACTCACAGTGATTGATATGAATGTTGCTGCTGATCTAAATTCCTTTTAGGGTTATTTTAATGATAGATTTGTTCTCGGTTCACGTTTATAACGGTGGTCACAAATTATAACGTCACACTCCTGCAGTCTGTACAGAATCCGTTTAGGCGTTTGATATTCAAAGGTCAATTAAATAACAAATGTCCCAAAAATAAAGAAAACCTATCATTCTTTCCTGGACATAACTCAATCTACGCAAAGTCTGACTTAAGACAAAATCCATATTCAAATCCTAGAATAAATGCTACGAAGTTAAGTTATAAGCGTAAGACATTTTAGCGTCGCTATTTTTTAATTCTTCTCAGTTTACCATCAACGAATCTTCACTGAATAATATTTTACGGGTTTCTATAAAACGCTGCGAAAATCAGTCGTCGAATCTCACAACGTTAATTTTGAATCCTACTAATATTATAAATGTGAAAGTTTGTAAAAATATCTGGATGTTTGTTACTCAATAACGCTTCAGCGACTGGACGGATCGGTATAAAACTTGGCTCACCTATAGCATAGGTCCTGGAATAACACATAGGTTTTTATCCCGAAAAATTCAAAAGTTCCCGCGGGAATAACTATAACCGAGCTTAAACGAAGTATAGCTATAGCTTAATATAGCAAACTTCATTAGTGTGATTAAGGTGTAAATCACAGTATTAATACTGTAATTAAATAAAGGAGTCCCACGCCGATAATCGAATTTAGGGCGGGCGGTGTCGCTGGCAAAGTTTAGTAATGTTATAAGGCTGCTCCATCTTGGAGTGAAATACTTAGAGAATTCAACGTTCAGTACGTTACCCGTTCGACAAATGACGAGTACCCGTTCGTAGACGTCGCATACGAACATAAGATTGAGGTCGCGTGCAACGACAGTCCCACTGCTACTGCTTTGCATACAACAAGATATCGATGTCGATGAGAATTTATCGTAAAAATAAATAAGCAGTCGAGCGATGTCTCAGTACTTTCTGCAGTTTTTTAGAATCGTATTATAACTTAAGCAAGCTTAGATATTAAATTATTATTTATCCACAGATTATTATATTGGTTTAAAGCTAAAATCCTTATATAACTAGCAATTACTATCATGACTTAGTATTGTATAAATCAAACGATATATTTTATTGCTCTGAAGGATGATGATGAAGGATGTAGATCATTGATAAATATTTTTTACAAATGAGCTATGTAACAAAACACAGCACCGCGGCAGAAGTCAAGTTAAGTAAAAACTTCCAGTCCATCAAAATCCGTATAAAAAATTTTTAAAACGAAATCAATCTTTGGGTTCATTAATTCATTTATTTAAATAACATACGACACCCAAAAATTCCAATTGAAACCCAAAAAAAAACGAGATAAATAATGGGAACCTATGTAAAGCCTTTTCATAGGTATGATATTTGTGGGTTGACTCGTGTCCTTGACAATTTGTTTTTCAAAAAACTAATTATGCTGTAATGTTGAAGATACTCAGTTTGAAATCTATACTAATACATAAAGCTGAAGAGTTTTTTTTTTGAACGCGCTAATCTTAGAAACTATTGGTCCGATTTGGAAAATTCTTTCAGATAATAAATAATGATATATAGCCTTTAGCCTTCCTCGATAAATTTGATAATTAATGATATATAGCCTTTAGCCTTCCTCGATAAATGGGCTATGTAACAACATAGCCCATTTATCGAGGAAGGCTAAAGGCTATATATCATTACGCTAAGACTAATAAGAGCGGATACCAATGAAGAATGTTTCAAAATCGGGAGTTTTATTTCCATTTCAGAGCTTAAAGTAAATTGTTAAAGTTTCGCAAAAATCATGTATGGCAGAATTGTTCCCCTTTAAAAGTTCGAAAAAAAAAATCGCGACAGCATATGTCTATCTTTTAAGGTTGGCTCACTATAACCCTTTTTTTATGCTAACCAAATTTGTTCTAAAATAATGCATTGTTTGCGAAGGTGTTTCTATGAACATGATATTAATCCTTATCCAAATAAATACGTTAAACATCATCGTACGTTATGCATAAAAGTTTTTAATTTAAAACAAAATTTCTGTGTGCATTCTCATTTGCAAGGCCGGTGGGTAGTCATGAGGGGGGAGGGCGGTACCTATTATTTAAAAATATTTTCACCTTCTAAGTTTTTTTATATAATTGAGGAGTTGCCGTAAGAATCCTACGCCGATAACCCAATTTAGGGCGGGCGTAGCCGCTGGCAAAAGCTAGTAAGAAATAAAGTGAAGGCAGATTATTTCTTTCTATTATAGAATCAAAATCACAACATCCATTATTAAGACTACACAGAGTTCTATAAGATTCAGAGTTCGATAAATTGATATTTTGTACGTCACTATTCTCCCCGAGATGCAGAGACATGCATGAGTGACAGAATAGGCGATATTTAAATCGGCTTATGACACCTTGCGATTAATTACGAATTACTTGCTAATTTCACGGCGCGCGTATCGCGATCGGATAAACTTTCCAACTATCTGAGTAGGTACATGAGCTTAAATTAGTGTTGTAACAATTCTAGTAAAGATTGGATTGATACGTAACATAATGATTTAAAAAAATACATTGAATTCATACAAAACATAATAATTTAAAAATACATTGTAGTCATACGTAACATAATAATAACATTAATATATATTAATATATATATATATATATATGATAAAATAAAACACATAGATGCACAATCATTCAGACATGCATTTATTCAAAATACAACAATAGTATTTTAGATTTTTTTCAATTATTGTATGCCTATTTAAGGCTGAATGCCTTCTTCATCTTTGGGCCGATTTTATACAAACTTACGATAGTTCTTGGCCTATCGACTACTTAGTTATATTAATACGGACTCCCATTTTGTGCTGGTCTTACTCGCTCTTGGCCGATTTTTAACCGACTTTAAAAAAGGTGGAGTTTCTCATTTTGGATGTTTAAATGTTTTTAGGTATATTTCGGGCATAACTCCGTCATATATAGACGGTTTTTCAAAATTCTTTTGTACTGAGAAGAACCGGCAAGAAACTAAGCAAGGGCATTTCTTTTCTCCCTTTCTCTTACGGCACCAATTGAAATATTGGAAAATGCCCTCTCTATCATAGAAGGACACTTTCCATTACAAACATAAATAAACATAAAATATAAAGCACAAGCACAACATAAAAAAAGTATTTAATTGCAAAATATAAAAAAAAGAGAGTTTATGTATTCATCATTTAGAAATAATCAATGTCTTACAGTATTGATAAACAAAACAAAAAATTAAGACTAAATACTAAGAATAAAAAGAAGTTTGCAAGAGCAGACCAGCCTCCACAGGCGGCACCCGTCCACAAGTATGACACATGAATCGGTCATCGCTTCGCTCAACCATGTTTTAGGGAACGTATTGACCCGACGCACATGCCACCACCGCAGATTGAGAGAGCATGACACATCCAAGCAACTCCAATAAAACTTAAATCAGATTCATATCGAGATTTACACACACAAGTCGCACTCCTAATAAAATATCGACCTAACTCAAAATTTACGACAAATGAATTGAGGTAAAATAACGACCTTATAGACCAAGCGTCATAACCTACTTAAGATAAAACTATCCTTATTACTTAAACAACAAGGTATAAAATAGATGAGTCGTTATTTTCCTCGCCCCGCACACCTGCTTAATTAAAGGAAGACCGACCGATTTAGTCTTGCTTTGGCCGGCGTGTACCAATGAGTCTTTTTCTTTGTCTCAAGTAAACTGATTAATCACACAACTGACTCTTCGGTGAAGGAAAACATCGCGAGGAAACCTGCATACGTGCAAAAAGACGTATGTGAAGTCCACATTCCGCACTGCGCAAGCGTGTGGACTATAGCCCAATTACCCTCACCTTAGGTTTTGCCCCAACAGTGGGGACGTAAAAGGCTGATAAAGAAGCAGAAGAAGGTAGGTACTAAAGACTCCACACAACTAATTTACTGCTGCTTCTATACTAACGAGTTTACTGCACTAATACCATTTAATGATTTATTTACTTTAATATCTACTACTGCGAATAATCTAAAAACCTATTATTAATGACCAATCTGCCAGCCTGGTCACCAAGCCAGCCATCTGTTTATCGGAGCCACAAGCAACGCCTTCTTAGGGGTAAAGCCGAAATCTAGATCTTATAGAACAAGCTCGGTGAGCGCGTCTTGCCGCGTGTTCTATTATCATCTTTTGTTATACTTTTTCTTGTAAAGCCTAAAAATACAATGCCAAAGTAAAAACTATTTAAGTTTTATTTAATATAGGATTATTAATTAAAATAAATTTAATATTAAGATAATACTAGATCAACTAAAATTGTTCCTCAATAGAGAAAATGTTATATCGATTCATCAACATGGCTTTGTACAAATGCGATCAACAGTTACAAATCTCATATCCTCTGTTTATGCCTGGACCACGGAACTGAACCATAAAAATCCAGTTGATGTTATTTATTTTGATTTTGAACGGGCTTTTGACAAACCAGCGATTATTATTAAAGCTAGAGCATTTCGGCATCAGGGCAAACTTTCGAACTGGATTAAGGAATACCTTACACAACGCACATTCCAAGTACGAGTTGGAGAAACGTTATCACAGACAAGAGAAGTTCTCAGTGGAGTGCCACAAGGAAGTGTGCTTGCTCCAACATTGTTTAGCATTTTTGTCACTGATTTGATTGCTTAAGCCAACTTCTTTGCAGACGATGGTAAATTTTTGGTAAACCATTGGTACAATCAGGACAACTACAGAATGACATTTATTGTTTACATGAATTGTCTTAACAGTAGATAATTAAACCCAATGCAAATAAGTGTACAGTGCTGCACCTAGGGAACAATAATCCACATCAAACATACTGGCTTGATGGCGTATCGATTTCTGCTGTGAACTCACAGAAAGATTTAGGGATATTAATTACAAGCAATTTAAAATGGGCAGATCATATTAGTGGACTAGTGGAAAAAGCTAAGTCTTTCCTTCATGGGATACAGAGATGCTTTCAGTTCATCTACATAGCAACTTTTATAAAAATATATAAGACATACGTAAGACCTTTGCTTGAGTATGCGTTTCAGGTATGGAGTCCATATTTTGTAAAGGACATCACTCTTTTAGAAAGTATTCGAAGGAAGGCTACTAAAGTACCATTTGGACGAAAAAGAAAATCATATGAGGAGAAGCTTAAAATACTAAAAGCTGTCAACTTTACAAGATCGGCGTATGAGGGGTAATCTAATCGAGACATATAAAATCCTGACATGCAACTACAACCTACCTAACCACGTGACATGTTTGTCTTGAAGGATGCAAACTCTCATGGACACTCAAGAAGACACCATCTTACTATCACGCGCTTCAGATCAAAAACCAATATTGCACACCACTTTCTGAGTAATCGTGTTGTAGAAACTTGGAGCAGATTGCCGGCCAGTGTAGTTTTAAAAATGGACTAGACAAATGGCTTAAAAACTTGAAGTGTGTGTACTTACAAGAATGACATATTAATGTTAGTGAATTGGACTAAGACATTCCCATCACTTTAGATAGACACACCAGCATCTCATGCTGCTCGTCTATAATTTTAATAATAATAATAATATTTTTTTATAATATATGTTTGTTTTTTTTATACTATATTGTAAAAATCTTTAAAATTAAGATAAAATGAATAAAGACATAATAGTTATAATTATTTCGTTCATACTGTACATCCTTTTACACGTGGAACCTGTGGGCAAGCTTTACCCAGAGGCAATATAATGCACTGAGAGTTCAGTAAAATGATGCCTTCAGGGTGCTGACGGGGCTGCCCTGATTAAGCAGTGCATCGGGCATGTTTGGGGAGACACACGGTTTTTAGAAAACGCTCTGGCTCGTTACTAAGCAAAGTGCGGAGCAGCCCCAACTGATAACATGCTGTCTATGAGATCCCTTGTTCCAGTCACTCCTCGCGTTAGTACACGGGGAGTTCTTATTCACTTAATCTCAACATTGAGTTCAGTTATTCTTGTAATTTTATATATACGGGTGTAACAAAATAGTCGAACAATAATTAATGATTCTGCTCCTTTTTTTAACAAAATTTTAATCGATTATCAGTTTATTGTGTACAATACATTACTGTTTACATGAAACTCTTGACGACGTTTTTCATGAATTGGAAAATGATCGATTCTGTCTGATCGCACCGAATTCAAAGGAAAAACTATTGCTGGAATTTTGCGTGCTTTTTTGAGACTGGCGCTGGAGGTTCGTTACGAGCTGTAGGAATACCTGTTATGCTTGTAGTTGATGTACCAGTCGTAGTGGTGGTCCAGCCGCGTTAAACCTCATCATTATTACGTAGTCACAACAACCATGCATTGACAATGCACATGTGAATCATATGACATAACAACAATCTTTAAATTTAAAAAATATTTCAAATGCCCCAATACAAATATAAATCAATCAAGTCTTAATTTTTCCAAGCATTTTTATGATTTATGTATTCATCAACTTTATAATAATTTTTTTTTCACTAATCCTTCTTTGACATACTGTATTCTGAAATTTTATTGTAGAAAAATATACTTTGTATTGCGAAAGGGCTATGTACCTTCTGAAGACGACATTTTGGAACTACCAATTTATCCTTTATTCCTTGTATTAATACATTATAAAAGCGAAAATAACAGCAAGGAACAGTTAAAATATCAATTTCCCTTAAAAGTTTCCTAAGAGAAATTCGACGAATTTATAGATTGACAGTTCTGCTTTCTTTTGCAAAATAAAGACTGTATCAATATCAGCTGCCTTACCCCAAAGCAAAATGCCATAAAACATGACGGAATGGAAATAGCTAAAGTAGAACAAGCGAGCAGTGTCAACATCTGTACGCTTCCTTACTTTCCGAACTGCATAGCCAGCTGAACTAAGTTTCCCTGCAAGAACTGAGATGTGAGAGTTCCACTGCAACCTATTGTCTTAACTAAAAACTAACTAAAGACCTAAAGTAGAACCTTGAGGAATACCTAATTATACTTCACAGTGTACAGTATTATATTTTGTTACGAGTTTAGATTTTATTAGTGTACGAGAAAAAAAAGGAATTCGTCACTCCAAAGTAAAAAATAAAAACTTTTTAATAAAAAAACAACCGGCTTCAAAATGATGCATTAAAAAGGTAAAAATAATTACTTATTTTCAAAAGAAAACGGTCAAGTGCGAGTTGGACTTGCGCACTGACGGTTCCGTTAAAGGTAAACTGTATTTAAGGGATAAACTTAACTTTGCCGTTGGACAACTGTTGTCCCAATACATCGACATAGGTCTCTATCAACATATCATAGATTAACCAACTTCAAATAAGTTTTTCGTCGTTACGTTACGCAGTTATGATGACCTCGTTAATTTCGAATTAATACATTATCACGATGTAACATGTAACATCACTCACTGCCTTTGATTATTATTAACGTGTCGTTATTATTTAATAGATTATTAACAGGTTAATAATCAAAGATCGAGACTGAGCAGTTTGGAGTACATAATTAGTGTACGCACTATCTATATAGGTAAGTACCCACGCATAGAATAAATGTTATGTTTGCAGATGCCAAAAATAAAATATTCATAGGCCCAAGACAAAAGTGAACAGCCGCGATCGCGATAACAGACATATTATTACCAGACCAAATAAAGAAGATATTTATAAAGTAACTTAATCAAAAAATCTGCAAGCTACTTATTTTGTTAAGTAATAATGTTTCTTCACTCACTACCGCCAAAATAAACACGTCTGCTACGTTACGTTATTAACAAACTACACTGCGAAGGCAAAGGAAGACGATATAGGCGAGACCGGTCGAGCAAACTACTGCACGAATACTAACTACGACGAGACAAAAAATAAATACGCGCTCAATGAATCTGTCAACGAGTTATACAACAAGCTAAATAAAAAAGTTACTTATTAGTTACTTTGATGAAGTGTTTTTGTTAGATAATTTTAAGATAACTTAGGATCAGAATTCGATCCGGCAATCGAAATTTCCTATTGTTATATGCATCATAGTTTTTGACTTGCACAAAATAATTTTAGAACTTAAAATTGTAGATCTTTTTATAGAAGAATAATTAAATATTCCATTAATAGTATTGACAACAGTATCCAATAAAGCAATAAAACCTGAACAGTGGCAATTTCTAACGTTATAACACTCGTGGTTAACACACTGCCTACTATAACGTTAATATTCTTTAAAACCCGATCATAAAATTTCATTGAAGACATCTAAAAAACTTGTTAACAAAACAGTTTCTTACTTTTCACTCTTCACAATATTAAGATTTTTTCAGATTTTTTAACCATAGCTTTTTTTATACCACTGAGGTGGCAAAAGTTCCAAAGGTGAAATAAAAGCACACACCACTGTTTTTAAAAGTTAGACGGTAGAAGCAAAATATAAACAACGATAAAAGTTAATAAGTCGGAAAATATACGCTAAGTTAAAAAAAAATTGAAAACTTTTAATACAATTTAACCGTACAATATGTGACACACACACACACACACACACACACACACCAGGTTGCGTAAACCTTTTATGTTTCATTCCTTTGATATAAAACTACCCTGATTTGTTTATTTGAAAAAACTGTATGTCAGATCGGATCACATGTAAAAACCCGCCTGCAAAATTTTACCGGGATTTATGTCAAGATGGCGGAATCAAAAGGCTGTGCCATAAGTAAGTAGGTACGAGACACGCGGACGGGACGATCAGACATGACAAAGTTGTAAGGGTTCCGTTTTGCTATTTGGCTACAGAACTATTATTTCCACTTACAAGCTGATTGCTATATCTAACATACCTCATCATCGAGATCAAGATCGAGGTCAGATTCCCAATTAGTTAATTGTTACATATACACAATGTAATAATAATAATAATAAAACACTTTATTGCACAAAATAAAAAAATAAAATTGTATTTACAGTAGAGGTATAAATGGCAATCTTATTGCTATGGAGCGATCTCTCCCTGATAACCTTTGGGTGAAGGAATTAAAGTCAAAAATTTCAAGATAGTGTGTGCGTTGATATAAATTAATAAACAAAAATAAGTATAAATAAAAAAATATATATTAAACAATGCAAAAGTAAATAAAATTATATAATATTATAATATACTTACATAAATATACTTTATAACTAAGAAAAAAAATACTATACACATATATCTATAATATATGTGAAAAAAATAATATACATACGGATATTAGAAATTATACTAGCGATGGTTATAAACAACTTTTTTATCTTAATTGAAGTGTGGAATTATTAGTTTCATAAATGATAAGCACTGCGCTCGTTTTATGTCCAAAGGTAATAAATATTCCACAACCTAAACCATTAAAAGTCCATTATTATATCTAATTCGGATTTAATGTACATTTTGTTTTTTAAGGGTATATAGGTATGTCAAAATGGTGATGTTTGTCTATCTAGATCTCAGTTTGTCTATCTAGATCTCAGTTTGTCTATCTAGATCTCAGTTTGTCTATCTAGATCTCAGTTTGTCTATCTAGATCTCAGTTTGTCTATCTAGATCTCAGTTTGTCTATCTAGATCTCAGTTTGTCTATCTAGATCTCAGTTTGTCTATCTAGATCTCAGTTTGTCTATCTAGATCTCAGTTTGTCTATCTAGATCTCAGTTTGTCTTTCTAGATCTCAGTTTGTATGTCAGTTATCGGGTTAATATTTTGTTAAAAGACACTTCAACTCATAATGTTTAATTGTTTAAATGTAAAAACACAATTTTTGAAATTTTATTCGTTACTTTTTTTTCGTTGGATCTTTAAAACGAAAGCCTATGTCGCGGTTAATGATTAATATCCAATAACAATGTCTTAATATACTTCAAAAATAATTTTGATAACTATCGCAGTTTTTTTATAAACAATGTTTTACTGTTTTTTTTTTTGCATGATTTACGCGTTGGCTGTCGCCGTCACACTAGGCAGCAATTATATAGCGCTGTCTCTTTGCTAAAATCTCTGTATAGGCAGCAATTATATACCGCTGACTCTTTGCTTATGTCTCTGCATAGGCAGCAATTATATAGCGCTGTCTCTTTGCTTACGTCTCTGTATAGGCAGCAATTATATACCGCTGTCTCTTTGCTTATGTCTCTGCATAGGCAGCAATTATATAGCGCTGTCTCTTTGCTTACGTCTCTGTATAGGCAGCAATTATATACCGCTGTCTCTTTGCTAACGTCTCTGTATAGGCAGCAATTATATACCGCTGACTCTTTGCTTATGTCTCTGCATAGGCAGCAATTATATAGCGCTGTCTCTTTGCTTACGTCTCTGTATAGGCAGCAATTATATACCGCTGTCTCTTTGCTTATGTCTCTGTATAGGCAGCAATTATATACCGCTGACTCTTTGCTTATGTCTCTGCATAGGCAGCAATTATATAGCGCTGTCTCTTTGCTTACGTCTCTGTATAGGCAGCAATTATATACCGCTGTCTCTTTGCTTATGTCTCTGCATAGGCGCACTCTTATAAATTGACCATTAATAATATTTATTTTCAGAAGGTAAATAAAATAGATTTAGTTATATTTATGTATGTGTATATACCGATGCGCATTACATCACACCTGCACTCTAGGTTAGACTCATCCAATATTCGATGCACTTGATTTCGCTGTAAGATTGACATCACGGAGTAATATTATAAATAAATATAGATAAAAATTATAGATTTAATATAGAAATGACATTAAATAATATTGAGTAAATAATATTAAATAATATATTCTAATAAATGTGACATTTAAACTGTAGAATATTAATTTTCATTTTTATTGTTGAAATTGATTTGGGTATAGGTTTTATTATTTACTTATTGTGTGTTTGCATGCTGTTAGTTTCAGTAAAACATGAATTGTAACAAATAATATGTGTAAGACCTTACTGTGCCATGTTTTATGCAAATAAATAAATATGAATATGAATATGTAGTTTATTTTAAAGCTTTTTAAATTGGAAAATTTTACTATTTAAAAACTGCTCCATATGAAGGCATTATTTTCAATTTTACTTTGTGAAACTCTAATTGAGTAAACGAGCTATAAACAATTATCGCGCGTGCGATGTTGATAGTTAGGTATTACGTTTGTTAATGTATTTTTATTGTAAACAGCGCACATATCGTTACAAAACTTTCACACCTTCGAATCAAAACTACAAAATTTTGGTAATTTAAACAGTTTTCACCTAAAATACTTAGTTCTTGAATTTAAACTAGTAAGTATATCGAAATCAACCGAGGTACTTAAGTGTTTGTTGTATGTACAAATGTGTTTTTTAAGAATATTTATAACTATAAATACGTATGTTTATTTGACAATTTAAGCAACCTAACATTTTATTAAATGAAAATATTTTGTTTTTATCACGGCACTTAACAAGTATTCTTTCGCTTGTGCTGTCCTTTTGATTCCGTTACCGTTAATATGCAATTTATTTTTATTCCGGCCAGGTTTATATGCAATTTATTATATTTATAGTGCATTTTTATGAAATTTATGTTATTTTTCGATTACACCTTGACCGTAATTTTCATTTTTTTTATTATATTTAAACATTTTAATAGGGATTATATAATAACTCTATTTTTCCCCTAGCTTTTGCTTTCTCTTTTTCTTTAGCCCACATCGGAACACATCTCATAAAATTTGAAACAGTATTCATGTGCCCAGAACATACAAACTTGGCGCTGCAGCCAGTCTTCGAAAAATTTAGATTTGGAATACTTTAAGTTTTTTTTGGTAAAATAATTAAAAATTTACAAAAACACTAGTAATTTTTAAACCTGCGTGACCTGGAAAAAATTAGCACACAAGTAACGCCCTCTGTTAGTTATTTTCCGAGATAAGGCCCTTTGGCCAACTTGTGCAGTCATATATGAGTTTTATTTACAAAATATAGTTATGTGAAAAATCACGCACCGCGTTACAGGGTAACGATTCTCTTAAGGTAGTGCTTTTGGCAGTACTGTGTGTGTCAGCCCTTAGTTTTAAAGCTCGCTTGCGTCTAACTGGGGCAGGATTTCGCTCGCCACAGTATAGTAGTTCCCCGTCGCACGGTCGCACGCGCGCGCATTTTACTATGCCGCGACTTTTTGTCGGTAATCGCGAAAGTTTGTTATAAAATAACGTAGCAGTGTACAAAATTAGGAACTAAAAAAGAGTGTGAAAAAGCATATAACTTGCTTTCTGTTGTTTCTTTTAAGTACTTTTTGTAGGTTGACATAAAAAAAACCGTGTAAAAATTTATAAGGTCATACAATCTTTAAAAAGTATTTTAATTAATAAATTTTGGGAAGGTCCCAGTTGTATTCTATATATACTAAAAAGACAGAAATTAAAAAAATATTTTTTCTTATTGTAACACGATTCAAAAAAATTTAAGGAAATAGTTTTTAAGTTAAGATAGGTATATAAAATTCTAAAATATTTAAAGTTAGGGATGAAAACAAGTTTGTTATGAACGTCGCACCGGTTAATTTTTTTATTGTTTTTATTCGACACATTACTTTTCCTGTTTTTATTATTTATATAATATTTATGTATGTTTATATAAGAAAATATTTCTTAAAAGGGATATACTTATTCACTATAAGGCATTCATTTCTTGTGTGTCAATTTTGCTCTAATTTTGCTCTTCTTACTATTGCTTTATTAAGTTTTATCTATCAAAAGGTTACCTGATAGGAATCACTAAGATCTCTTCACTAAGATGCACGTTCTATGTTAGTCATATTATAAATAAGTATGTATTTTTTCATATCTTGGCTTGTGCGTTTTCACTCGTTTTCTGCCGACTTGGGGACAGTATGGGCTTCTTCAGAAAAGAAGTAATCAGATTTTAAAATATCCACAACACTCGAGTAATGATCCTGTTGCCACAAACGTCTACAGGCTACATCATGCGTATGTATGTTTAAGTTAGGTTCTTTATTTCTTTTTAGTTCTTAATGTTTTTGCAGTCGTGTTTTTATTTATTTATTTTGATTTACAGTTTTTTGGTTTTAGTTTTTTTTCGATTCACGCTCGACTTATTTATGTACCCTATATCACTCGAGAGATAAATACCTTTAATTTGAGACCTCCTTCATTGAAATTAGTCCAGCCGTTTAGGCTACAGGAGGTCACAATGGAACGGACATACATACGTACCCACATATATACATACATATACGTATGCCAGAAAAACTTTACCCTCCTTCTGGGTCAGTTAGGTAAAAAGTTATTGTAAAAGAACGGTCAAATGCTTTAAATCGGTACGAAAAATATTTGTCATATTGTAGGTACCTATAACTAAGAAGCTAGTCAGCTCGTCACAATTATGGTAGTTATTGAATAAATAGCAAAAAATATGTCCGTTTAACATAACCGGTCTGGGTTCGGAGAATTCTTCAAATTTTATTACCAATAACAATACGAAAACAAGAAATATTAAGTAACATTTGAATACGAAAGAGGTAGGTTCGTGGGAGCATTGTTTTTTTTATTATTGATTTATTTTCCTGCATTATATAATTTATAGATATATGTTTTCTATATACATTGTTAGCTAGCTTTGTTAATGTTAAGCTACTTATGACACTCTACAAACACTCATACATACTCACACGATCACTATTACATAAGCACACATAATTATTTAGATTAATTTAAAACCTTTTAATATTTGTAAACAGTTATGCTTAACTATGTAAAACTATCTAATTTACAATATCTTAGTAATGTAAAGTAAATAATATATGGAAGAGCGAAATCTCCTAGCACAAGTATTATTTATACTTAAAGGGTTTCAAATACTGTTAAATCTTTGTTACCTAAATATAATGAAATAAATGTTTATAAAATAATGTATATAGCACAAATCTATAGTTAATTTGTTGTATTAATATACAGTCACGTGCATAACTTCAGTCCAATAATGAAAATTGAATATACAATGTGAAATGAGCCTGTCAAGGTTTTCTCAAAAAACCGTAGTATGGGATTCTTCAAGTATAAAAATATTTCAGTAAATTTTTTTATACCAATAGAAAAGGTGGCAAACAAGCTAACAGTCCGCCTGATGGTAAGCGGTCACCGCACCCTATGGACGCTTGCAACACCATGGGCGTCATTTGCGAGTTGCAGACACTTTAAAAATCAAAATACTAAATCCAATTATTACTATAAAAAAACAAAAATATACTGAAATATTTTTATACTCAATATATAATTAATTATTCTATCTTACAATATCTGGCTTATTTCGCTAACTTTGCTTATCACCCTGTTGAAGCCATAATCAGAATGCCTAAAGTGTTTTTGTTTATTTTTATTTTCACTTCTAGTTTTCTGCATTAGACCACTTTTATCAGAACTTTCTGTTTAACAACAATTTTACAGTGAAAATAATTATTAAATTTCCAGTAATTTAAACCTCACAAATAATTCATGATTACTACAGACATTATTACTATTAAATGTTTCCCAGATTTTTTTACATTCGAATATATCTATTCTATTTTTTTAAATCGTATATCTATTTTTTTAATTATCTACGAACTACTCTCTTAAATGTCAAACAAAATATATTAGAAAACTAGATTTCAAATAAAAATAAGCAAAATACCAAAAATATCATTTTAATAATTGTGACTTAAACACAGGGAAATTGTAAGATAGTGTCATTTATTTGGTATTGGTAACAAACTGAACTCTTCAGATATGTATGGTCTGAGTAAACCTCTTGGGAATTGGTTAAAATGAAAAAGAAATAGGTCTAAGTAATTTATACACACGTGTAAACACAGAACGCTTCCCAAATTTTATTTTTTAATTTGGGATTTGTCTTTTGAACGTGATTGAACAGTACTAGCCTGCTTCATCCGTTCCACGACTCTGTTTTCAACTTTTACGACAAGCTTTTAAAACTATTTCTTACCTTTTCTAACATTGTTATAGAAGTGCTTTTTCAGTATATTACTTTCGTAAGATCTCTGTGTTCTTAGTAGTTAGTCCCTTTGCGCTGCTAGCTTGTGCCTTGTAGAGTTCTTAGTAGTCAGTCCCCTTGCACTGCTAGCTTGTGCCATGTAGAGTTCTTAGTAGTCAGTCCCCTTGCACTGCTAACTTGTGCATTGTAGAATTCTTTGTAGTCAGTCCCCTTGCGGTGCTAGCTTGTGCCTTGTAGAGTTCTTAGTAGTCAGTCCCCTTGCGCTGCTAGCTTGTGCCTTGTAGAGTTCTGAGTAGGCAGTCCCCTTGCGCTGCTAGCTTGCGCCTTGTAGAGTTCTGAGTAGGCAGTCCCCTTGCACTGCTGGCTTGTGCCTTGTAGAGTTCTTAGTAGTCAGT
Organism: Apoda limacodes; assembly: GCA_946406115.1. Taxonomy (NCBI): domain Eukaryota; kingdom Metazoa; phylum Arthropoda; class Insecta; order Lepidoptera; family Limacodidae; genus Apoda; species Apoda limacodes. Next base: position 19,822,071 of record OX291563.1, on the reverse strand, counting down.
CCCCTTGGGCTGCTAGCTTGTGCCTTGTAGAGTTCTTAGTAGTCAGTCCCCTTGCACTGCTAGCTTGTGCCTTGTAGAGTTCTTAGTAGTCAGTCCCCTTGCACTGCTAGCTTGTGCCTTGTAGAGTTCTTAGTAGTCAGCCCCTTGCATTGCTAGCTCGTGCTTGTAGAGTTCTTAGTAGTCAGTCCCCTTGCATTACTAGCTCGTGCCTAGTAGAGTTCTTAGTAGGCAGTCCCCTTGCACTGCTGGCTTGTGCCTTGTAGAGTTCTTAGTAGTCAGTCCCCTTGCACTGCTAGCTTGTGTCTTGTAGAGTTCTTAGTAGTCAGTCCCCTTGCACTGCTAGCTTGTGCCTTGTAGAGTTCTTAGTAGTCAGCCCCTTGCATTGCTAGCTCGTGCTTTGAGAGTTCTTAGTAGTCAGTCCCCTTGCATTACTAGCTCGTGCCTTGTAGAGTTCTTAGTAGTCAATCCCCTTGCACTGCTAGCTTGTGCCTTGTAGATTTCTTAGTAGTCAGTCACCTTGCACTGCTAGCTTGTGCCATGTAGAGTTCTTAGTAGTCAGTCCCTTTGCGCTGCTAGCTTGTGCCTTGTAGAGTAGTAGTCAGTCCCCTTGCGCTGCTAGCTTGTGCCTTGTAGGGTTCTTAGTAATCAGTCCCCTTGCGTTGCTAGCTTGTGCCTTGTAGGGTTCTTAGTAGTCAGTCCCCTTGAGCTGCTAGCTTGTGCCTTGTAGAGTTCTTAGTAGTCAGTCCCCTTGCACTGCTAACTTGTGCCTTGTAGGGTTCTTAGAAGTCAGTCCCCTTGCGCTGCTAGCTTGTTGTAGAGTTCTTAGTAGTCAGTCCCATTGCACTGCTAGCTTGTCCCTTGTAGAGTTCTTAGTAGTCAGTCCCCTTGGGCTGCTAGCTTGTGCCTTGTACAGTTCTTAGTAGTCAATCCCCTTGCACTGCTAGCTTGTGCCTTGTAGAGTTCTTGGTAGTCAGTCCCCTTGCGCTGCTAGCTTGTTGTAGAGTTCTTAGTAGTCAGTCCCATTGCACTGCTAGCTTGTCCCTTGTAGAGTTCTTAGTAGTCAGTCCCCTTGGGCTGCTAGCTTGTGCCTTGTAGAGTTCTTAGTAGTCAATCCCCTTGCACTGCTAGCTTGTGCCTTGTAGAGTTCTTGGTAGTCAGTCCCCTTGCACTGCTAGCTTGTGCCATGTAGAGTTCTTAGTAGTCAGTCCCCTTGCACTGCTAACTTGTGCCTTGTAGAGTTCTTAGTAGTAAGTCCTCTTGCGCTCTAACTTGTGCATTTTAGAATTCTTAGTAGTCAGTCTCCTTACGGTGCTTGCTTGTGCCTTGTAGAGTTCATAGTAGTCAGTCCCCTTGCGCTGCTAGCTTGTGCCTTGTAGAGTTCTTAGTAGTCAGTCCCCTTGCGCTGCTAGCATGTGCCTTGTAGAGTTCTTAGTAGTCAGTCCTCTTTCACTGCTAGCTTGTGCCTTGTAGAGTTCTTAGTAGTCAGTCCCCTTGCACTGCTAGCTTGAGCCTTGTAGAGTTCTTAGTAGTCAGTCCTCTTGCACTGCTAGCTTGTGCCTTGTAGAGTTCTTAATAGTCAGTCCTCTTGCACTGCTAGATTGTGCCTTGTAGAGTTCTTAGTAGTCAATCCCCTTGCACTGCTAACTTGTGCCTTGTAGAGTTCTTAGTAGTCAGTCCCCTTGCACTGCTAACTTGTGCCTTGTAGAGTTCTTAGTAGTAAGTCCCCTTGCGCTCTAACTTGTGCATTGTAGAATTCTTAGTAGTCAGTCCCCTTGCGGTGCTAGCTTGTGCCTTGTAGAGTACTTAGTAGTCATTCCCCTTGCGCTGCTAGCTTGTGCCTTGTAGAGTTCTTAGTAGTCAGTCCCCTTGCACTGCTAGCTTGTGCCTTGTAGAGTTCTTAGTAGTCAGTCCCCTTGCACTGCTAGCTTGTGCCCTTTAGAGTTCTTAATAGTCAGTCCCCTTTCACTGCTAGCTTGTGCCTTGTAGAGTTCTTAGTAGTCAGTCCCCTTGCACTGCTAGCTTGTGCCTTATAGAGTTCTTAGTAGTCAGTCCCTTGCACTGCTAGCCTGTGCCTTGTATAGTTATGTGAAATCGAATTAAATGATTTACTACAATCTAAAAAACGCAGGTGTTTAGGCAACTAAATATGGCTAAGCATTCTCTCCATCATTTTGAAGACTGATTGATCCATTGAAATAGATCTCGTAAATCTTTCAAAACTTTTGATCTTGCTTTATGACAAACCTTCACATAATTTACGCCCAGATTAAAGGCAATAAAACACAACAAAAAAGAAGAACGATAGATATTGTGTATAAATATGTTAAACAAAAACAGTGACTCACATAAACAATACTTAAAACAATAACCGAAATAAAATGGCGTCTACAAATTTGACAACTGGAAATGGATACGTTCAAAATTCAAATGAAAACGAGTTTCAAAAAGAAGAAGAATGCACAAAAGATGATATTAAAATAAACTTAGTCAAAATCGAAGATGGTGGGAAAAATGACAGTTGCAATGGAATCCAACCAAAAAAACTGGAAGACAGAACTTTTGAAAATGGTGAAAGTAAGTTGGAAAGTTCAAAAGACTTACTAAGCGTGTCTCGAAAAGGTCATAGAATGTCAGTAATGGAGGAAGAAAGCGCCAAAGACAGGATGCGGTTGGCATTGCTGAAACACTGTTCCGCAATTTTGAAGCAAGGTGACCAGCGGTACACCAAGGAGTCCCTGCACAAGACTTTTCAGGATGAGGTGAGTACATTTTATTAAAAGAGCTAAGACAGGAAGAGATAAGATTAAGTTAAGACAGTCAGTCTCTCTAGTAAAATACGACAATATCTACTAACATTTTTCTGTAATAAGGTTTATTAAATAACCTATAATACTAATTGTAAGTGAACGAAACGTTTCTAATATTCAAACATATTACCATTAACAATAATTAGCTATAAAATTTAGTTAGTTACCGTTCTAGACGTTACACGATTACAGATCCCCGTGGTGCAGGAAAACATTTTCATACTTATTTATAGAAATACCTATGCCACAAAAAGTAAACTAACACAGTAAGCTAGTTTTGACCTGAATTTACCTTTTGCTACTAGGAGTAAAATATTTTTTTAATATTTTCGTCAAAATTGAAGAGAAATCTCAATTCGATTCACGAACGAATCGAAACATAATTGTTGTATAAGTGTATTTTGATTTCTTTTAAATGTTTATCTTGCTACAATTTTCGATCATAAAATCTGATGACAATTGCAATTATCTACAATTACAATGTCTTTTGAATCAAGTTTATTGTTATTGTCATGGATTCGTATCCGAATGCAGGTATCAGTAATTGTTTCTTTTATTGAATCGAATTATTATTAACTCGTGGTTGTATGGTGCGTAATTACGAACTTTCGAACAATGTATACAAACTTCGCAAATGCAAAAATTTTTGAGCAAATGTGAAAAAAAATATTTAAAGTTATCTAGCTCTCCATACATTATATAGAGGTTAAGAATTTTGTGTGAAAACGTATGTGTGGTGTGGTGTAACTGGATAGATCTTCAAAAATGCTTTAAGGATCTAAAGTAACTTTTTTTTGTAAGATGTATATATTTCAAATCATTGAATTCCAAAGTTAAAAAAAAATTAAATAATATGTCCATTGAACTTTTAACTACTTATAAAAATCATGATCATAAATGGTACACTTATTGTTTTGAAGGTTTCGCAAGAAAAAAATCATTTTACGGATCCCTAACTTAATGCTTGTGCGACAAATGTAACATTGCTGCAATGAAATTCCTCAAGAAGTTAATTAACATCTAGATTTAAATTTTAAATTAATTTCAAAAATATTGTTTTTAAAGTACAACTATTTCCAAATGAATATATCAATTATATTCCATTTCACTTTTGGAGAAAAATATATTTTTCGAAAATCATGAAGGGTTTGAATCTAAAAGTATTGAAATGAAAAAAAGTTAAATAATTAATTTTTGAGTATGATTTATTCCCACTTCGTTTGCAATAGACAGTACTACGAAATATACAAACATATGATCTGACATACATATAAGATATGTGCCTAAACAGTTACAAGACCTGACCTCGAGCGTAGGGCATTGTTGTAAGCCCTTGGTATTTGACATTATCACTTTACTGTAATGGGCACGACTTGAAACCTACCTGTTACGACATTTATGTGTGCCTATTATACCATACGTATACGGACAATATATTAAACACATGGCCATAAATAATATTAGATAACGACTTACACCTATAATATTTATATAGACAGAGGTAAATTGTAATCTTGAGTTTAAATAGTACACCCTAAACATTTGTGCCCTTGTTTTAGCTCTACAAAGGTGGAGTAAAAAATATATTTCTTAGGTCATAATTAATGCATAAACAGATCACTTTATGTCAAAGAAATGTATAAAGAGGACATTTCGACATTATTTTTATGCAACTAAGGTGGCAAACAAGCTTACGGTTCGCTCGATGGCAAGCTATCATCGCAGCCTTTGGACGCTTGAAACACTTAGGGCATCAATCGCCTCTTTTTTTGTATTTGGAAAGAAGAGAGATTGAAATCCTTGATGTCTATATGTCCAGCGACGCGCGAGGTCCTGTTTAAAGATTAGGCGGCCTTAATGCTTGTTTGTCACCTTTGTAGTATAAAGAAAGTCATTAGTAATAATGTGGTCGATATAAACCTACCCGGAACTTCAAATTCCACATTAAAAAGTAATTAGTAGGTAGTAAGTTAGTCTTTTAATTTTGTAATTATCAATGTTTACGTTGCTTGCAACTTTTTACCTTGACATGCATTTTTTTCGACTTACAGAATAAATGTGAATATAAAAAGTGTTATAGAAATGTTATCTTTTTATACTTTTCATAAATATTTTTATCATTAAAAAACAAAAAATCTGACAGCTAAAAGAAGGTCTTCAAATCTAGATTTTGGTCAGCAATATTAAAGAAACCGAGTGAAGTGGTTCCTTGATCAATACTTATACTGAGTTTAAAGAAGCACCAGTTATCTCCTATCTATATATAAAAAATAGTAAATTGACAAACTGACTGATATATAAACTCACAGCCCAAACTACTGGGTCTAGCTGGACTAGAAATTTTGCACAAAGGTATCTGTTATTACTTATTACGCAGGCGAGCACTTAAAAATTTTGCAAAAATCACCCCCTAAGGAAATAAAGTAGGTGTTGGAAATTTGTATGGAAATCGTCACTTTTGAAGTTAGTTGCATACAAATTGGTTTTTAGCCTTTAAGTTGAAAATTAAGAATCACATGTTTCACCGTTTTTGGTAAACCGGGATGGACCTAAAGGGCAAAATAGGGAATGAAAATTGGCATGAGAAATCCGATATTTTGTGCCCAAAGACTTGGAATTTTGCACACAGGTTTCTGTTATAACTTGAGCTGAGAAAAACCTATTTAGCGGTCGGCCGTTTGTATGAAAATCGGTCATTTTATAAGCTAAATGCATAAAAATTGCAATTTGGTTGACAGTTAAGATTAACGTTTCACCAGTTTTTAATAATCATCCCTTAAAGGGGAAAGTAGGGGATGAGAATTGTACGTTACTGGTTATGTAACTTGGTAATGTACGAAAACTAACAATATTTTTACGTCTAGAGACTTGAAAATTTGCACTGATAGACGTCGCCGTTATAAAAAACGTATCATTAAGAAATCATTTTGCAAAAAATCATCTTCTAAAGGGTTTAATTGGGTGCTAGAATTAAGTAAGAAAATCCGCAGTTTAGAAGCAAAATGCGTAAAATTTGATATTTACTGTTTCATGGGTAATTGAATTTTTAAATATAGATCAGGAAATTCTTAGGAAAATTATCAGGAAATTATATCATAAACAAAAGAGCAATCATAATTCGAGGCAAAAGTAAAAATAATGACAGAAAAAAAATCATAAAACTGTAAAAGAGCTCTTTATTTTTTTCCTTTTTTATAAAGTTAAAATCAAACGTAAAGTTGCACGAACCTTCGAGAATATTTCAAAATATTTAATATTCGTTTATGTATGTCAGGCACCGGGGTCTTCCGTCGAACTTGCCATTTTACGAAGTGCCCGAGGGTTTGTGTAAAAATGCAAAAAGAACTGAAATGGTCACGTACAGTGCGCTTTCAGATAAACTTCCTCCCACGAACGCTTGGGTTGTGGAATGAGCTCCTTGTCAAGGTTTAGCCATACTACAGTACAGGGTTCTTCAAGAAAAAAGTTATTAGCTTCTTGAAGAGTCGGCAACGCGCGAGTGATACCCCTGGTGTTGCAAGCGTCCATAGGCTACGGTTACCGCTTACCATCAGGCGGACTGATAGATTGTTTTCCGCCTTAGTGGCATAAAACAAATGTTTAATTTATCAATTAACAAATCATTATAACTCTCCATTCTGTGTCTTTAATATTGCTGTTTAAATTCGAGATTTCAGGACTTGCTTTTGGACGGAACCCTTATAAATTCGTCATGTCCGTCCGTTCGAATGTCACAACCTTAAATTTTTTGTCGTTTTTTGGGTAGATTGTAATGAAAATTCACAGATTCCTCTGTGAAGAAACCAGCTTCTCGATACTGTTGCCTACTGGTAAGATACGGACCGCCCAGTGATGAGTTAATAAGTTACTTAAAGGTTTCTAGTTAGAGATTTGGCATAACTTGATTGTTGTTATAGATAAATGTGGAAATAGTTTTTTATACCCAATAGATGAGTGGCAAAAAAGCAAATTGTCACGAACGACACAATCTTTTAATTTCGATTGCATTTGATAATTTATTAATTGTTAATTGTAGCTAACGAAGTAAAAAAATAATCGTTTGTACATTACTGCCTTCATAATTATTAATTAATTAATTGTTGATTGGAATTAAATACCTAACACTCTCTTTGTGGGTATACCACGGAAATAGTTTGTGTCCCGGGGAAGAATAATAGGCTAATGGCAAAACGTCAAAGCTCATGATATAAAATTTATTATAAAAAACTAGCTTTTGCTTGCGGTTCCAGCCGCCCTAAATTCGATTATCGGTGTAAGTAAACTCCTTAATTATACTAATGAAGTTTGCTATAGCAAGCTATAGTTGTTCGTTTAATTTTGAAACTTGGCACTTATATAGGTTTGGTCCTGGAAAATTACAAAGTTCCTAAGGGAATATAATGTTTTTAACTCATTCCTGCCGCAACGGAACAATTGAATTGAGCTGAAATTTTGGACAAAGATAGGTTGAAGATGGATGGAGAAGGACACGTGCTACTTTTTATCCCGGGAAATTTAAATCTTCCCGCGGGAGTAACTATAACTGTATTCCACGAACGAACTATAGCTTGCTATAACAAACATCTTTAGTGTAATCAAGAGGTTGACGTGAGAATCCCACGTCAGTTATCAACCAAATTTAGGGCGGGCGCAGCCGCTGGCAAAAGCTAATATTATAAATGATATATTTGATGCCAAATTAACAGCAGGATTGAAATTGAGTGTTGAGGATAACTGGTCCAATTTTGCAAATTTCAACGTTACCTACAAAGATATTTCTAAAATGTCTACATAAAAAAATATCGACAGGTCTGTGACAAGTATCGATATAACGTTACTGTTATAAATACGATATCGCCATAACTCGTGCTCGATCTCGTAGATCAATGATCCATAGATCATTAGGGCATTATCTACGGCGGCACCTATACATTATTCATGCCCTCTCATGACAAGTTAGCTTTTTAGACGCAACAGAGAGAGATAAAAAAAGAATATTTTAAAATTGAAATTGAGAGCTGCCGCCTTGATGCATTGTCAAGTCGAGATGTAAGTTAACCGACTGCACAAAAAATGTTAGTACCGAGAGCGGCGGTGTCTTTTGACTGACGTATTGATACCTGGTTTGGTAATTCGAGCATCAATTAATGTTTTCCTCATGATTGAGTTTTTTTCGAGGTGGTAACTGACCAGGTGGGCTGTTAAATTCTAACTGACGCTAAGCGGTCAAAACTGTTTATAAATATGTAACTTAAACCTGTCTTTGTTCAGTTAAGTAATGTTCTTGTAGTTATATCTCATTGGAGTGAGAGATTAATTTTATTTTAAACTGTTGTAAAGTTAATAAGTGTTGGTTTTTTTCTGGCTTTGTACCTAATTTATGTAACCGGTTCTTTTAAATTTTATTGTTACTTTTATTAGGGTTCTGTTTTTTAAACAAAGTTGAAGGATGTTTAGGTAACACACAAATTACAAGTTGGGAGATTGTGGTTCAACAACTAAGTAGAAACCAGGGTTGCAGACACCGGGCAAGGTAATCCATAATACATCGAGCTTAATATTGAATTATTGGAAACGGTTTGCAAAGTTAAACAAAGTCGGACGTGGTCGCTGCTTGGATTGGTGACCGCCTAGTGGCACATTAATTTGAGCTTCGAATGGCACATAAAATCGTTGGTCTCGACTGTTTTTCATATGACAGCACTCAAGCCAAGTCATAGGCCTTATGAGCGGCTTGTAAACTCTCACAGTTGAGTCGCCACTAGCTCGACAACATCCATTTATCCGCATTAGGCTAGCGTGGTAGACTATGGCCTAAACCTCCTTCTTCGAGGACAAAACTGAGCCTCTGCAGTGGGGCGTTTAACGACTGAGGCGAGTAATACCTACAAGCAATCAAAACTAAAAAACCGATGACGGATGGGGAAGAAAGGACCTGAAGCTTCGAACTGGGATTGAACGATGGAGTAGGTACTCGTGCCTAGTACCACATGGACAGACGACCTGGTTCGAGTTATTTTTGAGCCAGTTGTCGCGGTTTGCTGACGATTGGACGTTGCGGGTACATATTATGGGGAAGGCCTGTGAATAGCAGACGTGTTTCTGATACGAGGACTTGTAGAAAATAAGAGGTTATCTATCTATTAACCAAAAACAGTTGTTTTTTTGGGTTTCGTAACTTTTTAGTCAACCAGTAGTTGGCAGCTCTAGTATAAACTGGAAGGAGTTGTTCGCGCTGCTGAGTGCTGTCTGAGGTGTCAAAGATATGTTTCTGTTCTGACTAACATTTCAATTCCATTTCAGGATTTTCAGGGTATGAATAGTAGTAACTGCCAAGTATTATGTATTTTCCATTGAATGCAACGTTTAATAGTAAAAAAATATTTCCCTCAAGGCTTTACAACTTGTCCAGTACCCTGCAGACCTAGAATTTGCTACTGATATAAAGTAACTACATCTTATCTGTCAATCAGCTGAGTGTAGTATTGCGATTGGTGACTTCACACAGTGGCGTCGACCAATCACTTTTCCGACTGGTGACCCACTTTCGCACTACTTTACCTTCGTGCCTAAGGTCCTACGTAAGGTACCTATATGTTCATAAATAATTGATTTGCATTCAATTGGTTTAATATCACACACACACACACACACACACACACACACACACACACACACACACACACACACACACGCACACGCACACACATGTTTATAGACTAAGCACTAGTTACAAAGGATATGAACTGTGGATATGAAACTCTGAAGATCTAATATTTTTGTAATGTTATAGTTAAATACATACCTACTTTTACAGTATATGACGTTTGTGGGACGTAATGCCATCGGTGGAACGTGGATATACAATTAATATTTATCATACTTTGAATGAGTTGAATGACAAAAAGGTTTTTTAAAAATATTATATAACTTTACTTTCTGATGCCATTACTAGTTACAACATTTGGTTTATATCTTCTTCGTATAACGTTAACTAGCTAAACAGACTACACGTAACTTAAAAGAGATATTTTTACATATTTTAACAAGGAATAAAGCTTGGCCTATTTATGTATATATAGTTATATTGAAGCATTCTCACACTGTATTATTTATAGCTGTATAATATGATAAATTAGACTAGATTCTTTTTAGTGGTAGCGAAAATAAGTAGGTAACTTTTGTTAGTCTGTCGTTTGCTATAATGCCAAAGCGTCAAATGCAATTAATTGCTAAAAGCGTTAGTAGTTTTAAAATGGTTATTTTATTGTAGGCTATGAGTGTGTTTATAAACACTACATATTGCTGCCTAGTGTGTTTTAGACAATTCTACAACTCAGGTATGTTTGTGTGATGATAAGGACAACAGATAGGAGGATAGGTAAACATTGGAACATTCCCGATCTTTGGAGAGACGAGGGACGAGGACAACAGATAGGAGGATAGGTAAACATTGGAACATTCCCGATCTTTGGAGAGACGGGGGACGAGGACAACAGATAGGAGGATAGGTAAACATTGGAACATTCCCGATCTTTGGAGAGACGGGGGACGAGGACAACAGATAGGAGGATAGGTAAACATTGGAACATTCCCGATCTTTGGAGAGACGGGGGACGAGGACAACAGAAAGGAGGATAGGTAAACATTGGAACATTCTCGATCTTTGGAGAGACGGAACTAGAATTGAAACAGTGATCAGTTGTATGATATTATTTTGCTACCTTGTATTACAATCTACCGACATTCAATAGAATATTATATAGTAAACAAGAAGTAGAACACAAATTTAATTCTCACAACACCTATGGGGTACAAATTTTAACAACTAAGAGTCAGTTAGGTGTTTCCTTTGTGATTGATTTAGCTTCGTCGTTACACGTCTCAGAATAAACATAAACTTATATTTGTTGCATCTTAAAGTACCTAGTGCATTCGTTATTTCAGTTTTAGTTTCAAATTGGGTTCGAGTTTCATTACGCAGTTGTTGATTATTGTAATTATTGTAATTATTGTGCTGGACTTGCCTCGAGCAACTTTAACTGAGTAAGTAGGTAAGTACCGTAAAAATAACTTATTAAACTTTTGTGGTTGTTTATTATTGTAGATTAGATTGTTCCGACTCAACAAACTCAACAAATAATCGTGGTAAGCCCGAAATATATAAACTTACTATAAAAAGATTTGTAAATATTTAAATTTTGAATACCAATAAAAAATTAAGAAATTTTTATCCTTTTAAAACATTTGACCTTTCAGCTATTAGTTTAATAACAATTAAAAAGTTTTGGACCCACGCCACACCACGCCACGCCAAAACTAATTTTTTTTTAAACCCATTTAATTAACACTGGGTCCCTTGACATACAGTCCAAATAACATTTTACATAATATGTCAATAATTACCTTATTTTGACGTGAATTTGTTGAAACATTTTTAAGCATATAAGATACCAAGATTCCAAGCATAGGAGATTATGTACTTTGTCGCCTTATAATTTAAAAACTTATAGAGATACAATCGTAAACTTAATTCTTGCGATTTGCCAATATGAGATACCAAGAGTTGAGATCTTTTCTTGCAAGAAATGTATCAAATCAATTCGTCGGGATTTCTTACTTCGCTCATGCAACCAGGAAATATGGCCTGGATCGACTCCAAGCAAAGTTTTTAACGATAGGATGGCTTGTCCTGCCTGTGATGGTGTATTTTCTCCAAGGGCTACAGTATAGGGTTCTTCAAGACAGAAGTAATTGGATTTTTGAAGGCTCGGTAACGCCCGAGTGATATCCCTGGTGTTACAAGCGTCCATAGGCCATGGTGACCGCTTACCATCAGGCGGACCGTGTGCTTGTTTGCCACCTTAATGGTATAAAAAAAAAACAACGAAATACGAAATTACTTATAAATATCATCAGGTAAGAGGAACGAAAAAAAATTCACACCCGATTTCGAGGAAGGAAGCTGCGAAACCACACGAGAAGTAGCCGCCAGCGATTGGATTGGAGGAGAAAATTTTGAAATCATACCTCTGGCAGCTGTTGTCAAAAATATAACCTAGCCAGATTTTTAGATTTCGAATGGAGCCCTATTACTAAGCCTGACTGTCTGCTACTACTACTGTCTGACTCTCCGACCTTCAAAGGACTCTTTATTTTAGACCAAAGATTTTTTACACAATATGTATTATTACTATGTGGGGTTTTTAAGTAAAAAAAAAAAACTAAATCTTGAAATTCAAAAGTAGTTTCCATACAAGATACATGTATTTGATCTATCGCAAAACGATAACACATACAAGATTCAAACCTAACACGTTTATAGTGTAAGCTCTATAGTAAAACAACAATTATCACAAAAGTGCGGCTTGTGCATTATATGGTGAAAGCGATTGAACTCTTGGTGCGTGAATCCGACTTGCATTTAGCCGGTTTCTTCTTCAATCACGGCATCAATCAAATCAAGGCCGTGGCTCCACTCACCCTTAATTTTTTTTTAGAGCAATCGAGATCCAAGGGCATTTTTTGTTGTCCATACTCTAGACATAATTTTATCACTGATCTCATTTTACATCAAATTTTTAAGTGAAAACGTCTTTAGCAATGTGTGCACTTTTTTTGTGTTGGTTAAAAAAATGTTAAACTCTATTGGACGAATAAAAAGTAAGAGGAAATTGGGTTGATGAAAAGATTACATCTGCGGATTACACATGTTGTATCCAGGTTGTATTTTTTAATTTCTGCCGGCACACCCGGAATGCAACCCGTTTTTTTTAACTTGTCGAACCAAATAAAGAACACACTAACGGTGCATCTAGACTATGTTATGTTTTAATATTTAAAAACCAGAATAGGTAGCACGCACTATTTGAGGCTTATCATTATGTGGTACGAAGAGACTTACCTTCAGTTCTACGTGTATAAAAATAGTAAGAGAGCCAGGGTTAAAATATTGTTTATTTCAATTTTTATTGCGGTTCATATTACACACCCGTCTAGTATGGTACAATTTATAAGGTGACATGACGAAACTATAATTGTTCTTTCTTACCATTTGGTTATCGAATTCAAAAAATGTTATGATTACATTAAACTACTCGAAGTAAAGTAAGATAGCACTAAAATTTTCCGAAACGGATAGAGGTTAAATAAGATAGACCTAAAATTTTCCTTAGTGGATAGGGATTAAGTAAGATAACGCTAAATTTTTGCTTAGTAGATAGTGGTTGAGTAAGATAACCCTAAATTTTTTTGAAGTAGATAATGGTTAAGTAAGATAGCGCTAAATTTTATCTAAGTGGATATTGGTTAAGTAAGATAGCGCTAAAGTTTTGCTTAGTTGATAGAGGTTAAGTAAGATAGCCCTAAAATTTTACTTAGTAGATAGAGGTTAAGTAATATAAATGTTTGCTTAGAAGATAGTGGTTAAGTAAGATAGCGCTCAAGGTTTTAGATACGGATAATGGTTAAGTAAGATAACGCTAAAGTTTTGCTTAGTGGATAGAGGTTAAATAAGATAGCACCAAAATTTTGCTTAGTGGATTGAGGTTAACACTAGAAGATGTAGGAACCCCCGCGCCCTAAAATAACGTGTTAGCCTACACCTGCCTACTAAACCCTACATCATCGCGGAAAACTAATAATAGTATTTATATTTGGCAATGATCGTCTAATGGCGGGATTAGGACCCTACCTGTGAACCTAAGTAACCCTGACTCTAAGAAGGTATGAATTTAGTCAGTCACTAGCATGGCGAGTGAACTTCGATTTTAAGATTAAATTCTACCTAATATAACTATTTTAGCCCCTAACCATTTATCTTAACTAACTTGTCGCACACGAATGATATACCTATCTAAGATAGCTATTATAATACGTCCTAGTCACGATTTAAATTATCGTCACACTGACTAAAAATTCCAGAACATGTGGTTAATTTACCACTCAAATAAATTTAAAATATATGTCAAAGATAGTTTAATGAAAAAAAGCTATTACAAAGTTGATGAATACATAAATGATAAAAATGCTTGGAAAAATTAGAACTTAATTGATTTGTTTGAAATATTTTTTTAAATTAAAACATTGTATATTATGTTATTACCTAGTGTAAGGCTATATTAATAGTATTTTTATATGCTGTATAAAAGATTAACTGCTGAGTTTATTGCCGGTTCTTCTCGGTAGTAAAGCATTACGAACCTTCCAATCTTCTCTTATATTTTGTGCCTTTACTAAAAACATAGTTACTAGTACAATCGAAGTTTTATTGGAGTTGCTTGAGTGTGTCATGCTCTCTTAAAGTGTCTCTGCGGTAGTGGCGTATGTGTCGGGTGGTTACGTTCCCTCAAACATGGTTGAGCGAAGCGATGGCTGATTCATGTGTCATACTCGTGAACGGGTGCCGCCTGTGGAGGCTGGTCTGCTCTTGCAAACTTCTTTGTATTCTTAGTATTAAGTCTTACTTTTTTGTTTTGTTTATTAATACTGTAAGACATTGATTATTTCTTAGTGATGAATATATAAACTGTCTTTTTTTATATTAGATACTTTTTTATGTTGTGCTTGTGCTTTATATTCCATGTTTTTATGTTTGTAATGGAAAGTGTACTTTTATGATAGGGAGGACATTTTCCAATATTTTAATTGGACGCTGTAAGAGAAAGGAAGAAAAGAAATTCCCTTGCTTCTTGCCGGTTCTTCTCAGTACAAGGTCTCCCGCCCTATAGACTGACAAACCGATGGCGTAGTGACACTCATAAATGCTCAATTATTATAGCCTAAACTGAATAAATTAGATTGAATTTGAATTTTGAATTTGACCTTGGTTAAGTAGATTCCTAATACAATAACCTTCTCCATAACTACCCTTATTTACTTTCAATTAATAACTAAAATGTGTATTTAGATATCTTTTATTTATTTAGGGAGATTCCTAAAATATTTAAATCCTGTCAAAGAGTAAGCCTTGAATAATTCAGTTTTTATTGCATTATTTATTTATTTAACCTAACAAAACGCCAGTAAAACGAACATAAGAAATTAGATTTCCTTTACAGTTCGAGACAATAAACAAAAAGCATATAGGACTACTGTAGGGATCGAACAACCGCGGCCCTTCGTATGCTTGTCTAACGTTATAACCACTACACCAATTGGTCGATAAATAATCGATTGCATTTAACCTAATATTTCTGCACCCTGAAGATAATTCCCTTTGTTTGTTGTAAAGGTGGTAAACAAACATACGGCCCCATAATAAGATATTTTACACAAGGTACTACTTAGTCTTCATGGTAGTTCTTCTTACTAACCAAAATCTCTTAATAAACGTGGTATTTTCAGTATTTAGACATCTTACAGATAACAGTGAATAATTCCGTTCTTTGCGTAGGTACAAGAACTTATAAAGGAAGCATCATGTGCAACCTTTCTCCTACGAACTTGAGATATTAAGATTATAATAATAAATATGGAGCAAATTGCGAATAACGTAAAGATTAAATAGAGTTTCATTTAATAATTTGTCACAGTCAATTAAGATAATTATGACGACAGAACGCCAATTTACATGCGTAAATAACCCATCTTAGTAAGTATCTTCCTACGATGCAGTCAGTAATGAACACATTGCTCGCTCAAAAATCTAATACTTTAGTGAGATCAACAATAGGCATTTTGAGTGATTAGAACCTTCGCGTTTCGCTGGTAGGTCGGGGTCCCCCTCCGGCTCATCGGTTATTAAGGGGGGCCCTACCTGAATAATAATACGCTATAACAATAGGATTTTCTATGAAGAAGAAATGGACAGAATCCATTTTTAATTTGTTCGGTCAAAGTTTAACTTATGTCGTACCCCGGTTCAGTCATTGTTTCAGTAAGATTACTGTAAATCTTTTTCTTTCTTTTTATATCAAAAGAAGAAAGCAATTCTAAAATATTATATTATTCTTTTTCATTATGTTTTGGCATAGCTTAATATGTTACATTTAAAAATTGACGTAGTAAAATATAAAGAAGTAAATTCAAAAATCTAAAGATATATAATTCTTATTCTATTCGTCTCCACAATGAGTGATTTATTTATTAATAAAACGAACTTCCCAAAAGAAAGGAGTAATCTGTATCCCGACAACTTATCACTCATTACTTTGACGAAAACTTATCCAAACCAATTTATACTAACAGTTTAGGTTTGTAAGTATTAATTAGGTATCTCATACAACTACCTACTAGACACACCAAAAATAAGATTTCTACTTTATCATTTATCTTCTGATCCGGATTAGAACTCATAAAATTTAAACTACCTTTTTAACTTTCTTGGAGTAGGGTGGAGCCGAGCTAGTAAGACCTAAAAGTAAACCAGCTCTACTCACACTCACTAGGGTAGTACTAACTCGAGCTTCGCCGTCACACGAAGACCTGCCCTATTCTACCCATTACTTACTACCCATTCCTATTTTAATACTGATATTAAAATGGAGAGATCTTACTTTAACCGCGACATCCCTAGGTCTGTTGACGATTTTACGGGAAGTAGATATTGATTGTCTATGATTTCATATGAGTGGAGGATTTGACATACTTGTTAAAAACAATTGATTAAAATATGTTTTGTTTATAATACAAATAATATAATATCTTGTGAAATTATTAATGTGTTTTGTGTTTTAGGACTGTATTTATTTACAGTTGCCCACAGACGAAGCGTTATCATCAAAGGGTTGTGACCTTACAGTCCCATTAAATACTTTCGAAAGAAACACTTCTACACTCACTCATACACTCTTCTCTTTTTAATTAATCGATTATTTTTTTTTACACTCCATCTAGTTCTGTGTTCTTATATGGGAACAGACATACAACTATTCTAAACCCTCTATCAAAGCGTTCTTCTCAACAGAAATGATTTATCTTTTCACTAGGGATGTATACCTGCAAATAAAAGCAGTGACAGCGGTCGAGGGGCCTTTAATATAAGGATTATATAAGGACAAGACATAAATATTATCTCACACACCATTGTACCAGAGTGTTAGCCTTGTCGCTATCATTTTATATTAATACCACAGCCAATAATTTGGCTAAACAATCTGCTTTTATTGAGCAGTGTAATTATAGTATTGTAATTGACATTTCAGCCAAGTATTTGGCTAAACAACCTGCTTCTATTGAGCAGTGCAATTATAATAGTGTAATTGACATTTCAGCCAATCATTTAGCTAAACAACCTGCTTCTATTGAGCAGTATAATAATTTGACATGTAATAATTTAAATTAAATTTTCAGACAACAAAGGACCACTTTGGCATATTATATAATTCCAACACTAATAATGATTATATTAAACAATCTATGTCTACTCAAGTTTTATGTAAACAGAAACAAAAAAATAAACTTTGTCATACTTAAAATAATATTCCATTAAACCTAGTGCATCAGAATATACAAGGAATGTCTCAGAAAGAACTAGAAATTGAATTGTTCATAAACTGCCAAAAGATTGACATTTTATGTATCACTGAACACTGGCTACGCAGCCATCAGTTTATGTTCAATTTCACTAATCACCAGGTGGGAAGTTCGTTCAGCCAAGTAAATGCTATCCATGGTGGCTCTTTAATTTTAGTTAATAAACAGCTAAAGTTTAAGGAACGTAAAGACATTGTGAGCCTCTCAGTTGAGCGAACTGCCGAGCTGTCCTGTATAGAAGTTGAGCATCTCATTGTTGTGAGTGTATACAAGCCGCCGTGTGCAATTTATGATAATTTTTAATTAGTTATGGAAGAAGTGCTGAATAAAATCAGCAATTCCAATAAACAAATCATTGTCTGTGGAGACTTCAATATAAACATTTTGGAAAATAGCTCATTAAGCACCAGATTGCTTGCCTTATTTCAGTCTTTTAATTTAAATAATTTGTTTTGTGAACCAACTAGAATTGCTGTATCCAGTGCCACTTGCATCGACAATATATTTACTGACATAAAACCAATTCGAAAATCAATTATAAGCAATCTAGAGTCAGATCATTGTGGACAGTTAGTGGTTTTAGAAAGAAAGAATAGTATTACTAAAAAGGAAATTAAATTTATACCAATAACAACTAAACGGGTTGAATCATTTAAATCTAACTTAATGCATAAACTTCCAGATTTGCTTTATAATGGCGACCCAAATGATATGTACAATACTGTTCTTGACACTATTACTACAGAGTATAATAAAATATTTACTGCAAAAAGAAACTTATTTCCAGTCGCTTTAGTTTTAGTGAATGGGCAACCCCAGGTATTCATAAAAGTAGGCGTAAACTGTATGAATTATATAAAGAAAAAACATATCATATTAGCCAAATATTTAGGGTATATTTAAAAAAATACTCAAAAACCTTTAAAAAGGTCTGTCTTGTTGCAAAAGCAATTCACCTCAGACATAAAGTAAAAAATTCAACAAATAAAATAAAAACTACATGGAACATAATAAATAATGAAACTGGTAAAGCTAGGAATTCTTGTCAGGACTTTGAGTTGATTGTAGATGATGCTAGTTTTAAAACAAATTCTGAGGTAGCAGTTGCCTTTGAACAGTTTTTTAAGAATATTCCATTCAAAACAACTGAACATCTAAACTCAAGTCCAATCTTAGCAGAAAAATTATTAAAAACTAGTGTTCCTGAATGTAACGTTCCCTTTGTATTTAAAAACATTAGTCCTACGGATAACATTAATACATTTAAAACATTAGAAATTAAAAACACCACAGACCTTTGGGGACTTTCTGTAAAAACTATAAATTCTATTATTCATGTTATAGCACAACCCTTAGCCATTATTTTTAATAGTTGTGTTGATAGTGGTGTGTTTCCTGATGAGATGAAACTTAAGCAAAGTTATACCTCTTTTTAAATCAGGTAGTTCAAAAGATCCTAATAATTTTCGGCCTATTTCAATACTACCTATACTCAGTAAAGTTTTTGAAAAAATCATACTTTGTCAAATGTTAAGCCATTTCTGTATTAATGAGCTACTTAGTAGTAAACAGTTTGGCTTTATGAAAGGCCGTTCCACAACCGATGCAGGAGTGGCACTATTAAAAAATATATATAACGCCTGGGAGGATTCGCATGACGCCCTTGGAGTGTTTTGTGATTTATCTAAGGCATTTGACTGTGTTCAACATGAAAATCTCATCAGGAAGCTACATCACTATGGTATTAGAGGCAAAGCTCTCGACCTTTTGACATCCTATATGAGTAGGAGAGTACAGAAAATAGGTGTCAACGGTGAAAGATCTCCGGGATCAGCAGTCACTATGGGAGTCCCCCAGGGCTCAATTTTAGGTCCTTTTCTATTTCTTATTTACATTAATGATCTCCCATATAATGTGAAAAATCATGACATTGTCTTATTTGCTGATGACACCTCTTTGCTTTTTAAAGTTAAGAGACGACAGACATATTATAATGAATTAAATAATGCCCTTTCTAAAATTGTAAATTGGTTTAATGCTAATAATTTGTTACTTAATGAAAAAAAAACCAAATGTGTTAAATTTACATTACCAAATGTTAGTCAGAGACAGACATGTATTAATATTAATGGCGAGCAATTAGAACTTGTTAATTCAACAGTCTTTCTTGGCATAACGCTGGACTCCAAACTTCAATGGGGTCCTCATATTCATAACCTAGCCAAAAAACTTAGCTCTGCTGTGTATGCGATCAAGAAAATAAGACAATTGACCGATGTCGACACTGCAAAAATAGTATATTTTAGCTATTTCCATAGTTTAATGACATATGGTATCCTATTGTGGGGTAGTGCTGCTGATGTAAATACAATATTTTTGTTACAAAAAAGGGCAATTCGTGCTATTTAAAAATTAGGATCTAGGATATCTCTGAGGGATAGGTTTAGGGAAGTAAAAATTTTAACTTTAGTGTCGCAGTACATATATGAAAATCTTTTATGTGTACATAAAAATATCAATAGTTTCAGCAAGAAAAGTGACGTTCACAAAGTAAATACCAGAAGTAAAAATAAGCTGTTGGTGCATGATACACGTCTACACAAAATAAGTTACTCTTTTATGGGGAAATGTATACACTTTTACAACAAAGTTCCCAATAAAATTCAAAATCTATCAATAAGTAAATTTAAATCTTTTATCAAGCAGGTACTTTGTAAAAAGGCATACTACAATATTTCAGACTATGTAAATGATAAAAATCCTTGGGACTGATGATGCTCAATTACAGGATGCATAGGTAAACCAAATTAAAATGGAAATAACATAAAATTGAGCTTAGTAAATAGAGGTTAAGTATCTTAATCGTCATTCATTTGATTTTAAAGTTGGATCAATTAAATTGTTAAGTATATTTTTAACTGAAAAATACCTTTATCAATAGTATTTGGTGATAATAATATAATAGTATACTAATGTATATACATACTAAGATAATATTAAAATTGAAGTCGCTATTGCTCATGCTCACACCTTAGAACCTACCCACGAACACTTGGGTTGGGTTATGGATTGCTCAGTGGCTCACAAGCTCAGTAATAGAATACTCAAAAACACGACTCGATCATCGTCTAAAAGAAGGCTGTAACACCTGGACTGTTCCCGGTCGCCGCTATCCGAATACCTGTGGCGGTCTTCTTCTTTGATATAGTGGAATAATCCCAATCCCACTCCCACTACCTACCCATATAGTAAATGAGTTTTATAGTATCAAAAAGAAAAGTTTTAATCGTATTATGTGATACGTAATAAATTAACAAATTATGCTTACAATAAATATGGTGATTATGTCAGCAATATCTATTACTTTTTTGTTTCTTTTTGAAGTTTAGTATTATTTTTGCACATTAGAAAAAATATATAAGTTAAATGATTACGATAAACTTACTGACTGGCTGTGATTTATCAACGCACAGCCCAAACTGCTGACTCTGTTCTAGTTGAAACGTAGGCAAGCACTAAGAAAGGATTTTGCAAAAAAAAAGTTTGTATGGGAATCCGACATTTTATAGTTAATTGCATAAAATTGAAAGCTGGCCTTTAGGTTGAAAATTAAGATTTACGTGTTTCACCGTTTCTAAAAACTACCCTAAATAGGGGATGAACATTTGTATGAGAATATAAATATTTTTAGGAAAAACCATAATGAGTTAAAAGTATTATTTTTTAACGAGTGAAGAAATTATAAAATTGCTTATTTAATTGGCATAGACACAATAACTATGAAGTTGCTTATGAAATACAATTTAGAAACTGAAACAGATTTTATAAAAATCATACTAATGCTTATACTAATACTAAAGCACAAGAGGGGGAGGGTAAGAGCTTTGCTTACTTTTGCTGACAAGGGGAAGAGGGGGATTAAAAATCACCTAAATTCTGCTTACATTATACTTGAACTACCCCTTTGCTTACCTTAGCTTTGAAAGATGCAGTCGAAATATTTAACTTTAAGTGCATAAGCTCTATGTATAAATTAAATCACAGACTTTACTTACTGAGGATAAGCCGAATTATTAAATTGATAGTATCTGCTTTTTATATTAGCTTTAAATCTACTTATAAAATAAATAAACTAAAGTATTACTAGCACGTGGAAAGACGCTCAAGTGATACCTTTACCGAAAAAAGACAATCCTTCGTCTTTCTCTGATTATCGACCCATATCAATACTTCCTTTCCTTTCAAAAGTCCTCGAGCGCCTAGTGAACCAGCAGCTGAGCCTATTCCTTACAAAAAATAACCTTTTTAATCCTTAACAGTCTGGATTTAGATCTGGACATAGTACGGTCAATGCATTAACTAAAATTACTGATAACATTCGGGTAGGTATGGAAAATAAGCAATTGACAATACTTTCTTTACTAGACTTCAGTAATGCTTTTAATACTGTCGAGTTTGACATTTTGCTTTGTTTATTACGTTCTCTTAACATATCTCCAACAGCGATTGATTGGTTTCATAGTTACTTGCATGGTCGCCGACAGCGCATTCGGGTCGGCGAAAATCTGTCGGCCTGGTGCAACATTGACTCCGGTGTACCGCAAGGTGGCGTTTTGTCTCCACTCCTATTTGCTATTTTCATTGATACTATTACTCATACTCTATCTTCTCTCTATCACCTCTGCAGATGACCTCCAGATTTATGCTCAAGCTTCTGTTGATAATATTAATGTAGCCATTGATAAAATTAATTGTGATCCTGGTAATATTGTTAATTGGTGTGAATATTATGGTTTATAACTAAATCCTAGTAGGACTTAGGTCATCATATTGGGAAGTCCTAAATTTATCAATAAACTTGATTTCTCATTACTTCCACTAATTTTACTTGACGGTAGTGACATACCTTATAGTAAAACAGTTAAAAGCTTAGGTATTATTCTTGACTGTCTTTTTTCTTGGAGATCACAAATCCAGGAAGTAAGTAAAAAGTTATTTGCAGCTGTAAGTTCTATAAGACACTTACGCAATTTCTTTTCGATTGCCACTAAAATTGCACTTGCTAAAATTGCTCTATTCTTCTTTCTATTCTCGATTATGTGGACGCTAGCTATACAAATATCTCTGAGGACCAAATAAATAAATGTTCTCAATAAGCATTTCTCAGCCGCCCTGTTTCTTTAGATGGTAAGATTAAGAGTAGTACACTAGATCAACTTTCAACACAGCCCACCCCTAAGTGTAGTCCGTTTATTTTCAAAGAGATCACCGAGCATGACGTAAAAAAAGTTTCCGTTCTATATCTTCTAAGGCTGTAGGTTGTGGCAATTTAGGCCTACAAATGCTTACTCCTATTTTAGAATTTATTGCACCCATTTTAACTCACATTTTAAATTTTTCATTAAAAACTTACAAATTTCCTTCCTCCTGGAAGGAGGCATTTGTTGTACCACTGCTAAAAATATCAAATCCTGTTTCTTGCACTAATTTCAGACCGATATCAATTTTACCTATTCTATCGAAGGTATTTGAGAATATCGTCAAACAATTGTCTTATTACTCACATCTTAATCAACTTCTTAGTGCACTACAATCAGGTTTTCGTCCCGGCCATTGCACAGTTACGGCCTTAATTAAAGTGACTGATGATATACGCTTGGCTATGGACAATAAATTACTTACTTTCTTAGTCCTTTTAGATTTTAGTAGTGCTTTTAACTCAGTGGATTTTGGCATTTTATTAGGTATTTTACAATCTTTAAACTTATCTCCGCCGGTGGTCTCTTGGTTTGATTCCTATTTGAGAGGACGATCACAGTGTGTTCGTGCAAATGAAAAATTATCTGATTGGTGCGACTTAACTGCCGGTGTTCCTCAAGGTGGCGTTCTCTCTCCTCTTTTGTTTTTTGTATTTATTAATGCAATTACTCCTATTATAAACTTAAACTACCATTTGTATGCAGATGATTTGCAGATATATCGTCATTTTGCAGTAAAAGATATCAACGCTGCTGTAGACAGTCTAAATAGTGACTTGAAGAAAATTTCTGAGTGGGCTAAATCTTTTGAACTAGTGGTTAATCCAGTAAAATCGCAGGCAATTATTATTGGTAGTAGGTACATGTGTAATCTAATCTCCCACTATATTATTCCACAAATAGTTTATGATAATGTACGTATTATTTATACAGATGTAGTAAAAAATCTAGGCGTGACCTTTGATAGCCACTTATCCTGGTCTAACCATATCAACGACATAAGTCGAAAGGTACATTTTAGTTTTCATTCCCTCAAACGCTTACATAATTTTCTTCCATTTGACACCAAAGTTACTCTTGCCCAATCCTTATTGCTCCCTATTTTAGACTACGCTGACACTTGTTGCATAAATGCCAATGAAGAACATTTAGACAAATTAGAACGTCTACAAAACTTGTGTATTCGATTTATCTTTGGCCTTCGTAAATTTGATCACGTTTCCTGTTTTAGGTCTAAGCTAAAATGGCTTCCTATCCGACTTCGGCGTAATATGCACATACTTTGCTGTGTTTATAATATCCTTAACACTTCCTCCTCTCCTCTGTATCTTAGAGATCGCTTTAATTTTCTATTTCCTAGAGACAGACCTCTTAGATCGCATACTACCTCACTTATTGAAATACCAGCACATAACACTCAGTTTTATGGTGACTCTTTTGTTGTTTGTGGAGCAAAACTTTGGAACTCACTTCCCGGTTTGATACGTGACAGCACATCACTTAATATTTTTAAACATAGATTAAAAGAGCATTATTTATCTCTATGGATTGGATATATATGTGTATATGTATATATATATATATATATATATATAATGTATTGTGTGTATTTTGTGTTTTTATATGTATGTAATATTATTATATAATATATGTATTTTAATAACTAATAGTAATATTATTTGTATATTTAGTCTTTTTTTATATATAATATATATATTTACAATATTAATTGTTTTTAATTTAAATTTGTTTATCAATAATGTTGTACTTACACTGTTTGCCTCTCATTTTTCTATGTGTATTATCTCTTACACACTTAGGTTTGCTGTAAGAAATCTCTTTTTAGGGATAAGCTCGCCTTTGTACTTATAAGTTTTCTTTTGTTTATGTGTTCATATGTGTTGTATTGTACAATAACGAATAAAGAATAAACTTGAGCGTCTTCAAAACTTATGTATAGGATTTATATTTGGGTTACGCAAATATGATCATATCTCTGAATTTCGCACAAAGCTCAAGTGGCCTCAAATTCGCCTTCGCTGGAATATGCTGGTATAAATGCTATCTTTGTTTTCTTTATAAAATATTGTTCAATCCATCGACTCCAGTATATCTAAAAGAAAGATTCCAATTTGTTGGAAGTTTAAATCAAAATCTTCGTTCATTAACACAAACACTCCTTAAAACTCCATCACATTCTACAAATTTCTATAACTCTTCTTTTACTGTAAGATCTATACAACTCTGGAATATGCTGCCTACTTCCGTTAAAAGTGCTCCAACCATATGGATGTTCAAAAATTATTTAAA
Organism: Apoda limacodes; assembly: GCA_946406115.1. Classification (NCBI taxonomy): domain Eukaryota; kingdom Metazoa; phylum Arthropoda; class Insecta; order Lepidoptera; family Limacodidae; genus Apoda; species Apoda limacodes. The sequence continues at coordinate 19,797,221 of OX291563.1, read as the reverse complement.
GAGATACTATCAAAATAATTACATTCTTTTATCTTTTTGTCACATTCGTATCCGAAATTTAAATTTTTATTTATTTATGGTATATATCTTATTTATAAATTTGTATATATATATATTTGTATGTATTATGTATTGTATCATATATGTGTATGTAATTCATTTATACATCAATAATATACTTTGCTGTGCATGCAATTCACCACCTACCAAGCACGAAATTTATTTATACTCTATAAGAACAGGGTTGTCTGGAAGAAATCGCTAAACAGCGATAAGACCGCCTTAATTGTTACCTAGTTTAAATATTAACTTTTGTTAATTACTTTTTTAATACTGGTGATCCATAAAGAGTTATCTATCTATCTATCTATTTCTTTTGCCTTTAACTTTATTTTTAAATCCACACACAAAAAAAAAACGATTATCGTCTTTAATATTATATCAAGTTAGTACCTACATACAGTACAACAAACTTTACTGACCCGTTGTATGGTCGCTAGTGTCTTGTTACTTTACCTAATTTTAATATGGCGACTGTAGTTTTGATTTTTTACCACCAGGTCAGAAAAGTATGCTACATTGAACGCGAATAGACAAGTTGGTGTCTAGGCGACGACAACTTGAAGTCGACTCGTTAATCGGCTAATAAAAAACTAATCACTCGAGCAATGTCATGTGCAATTATTATAGACCGATACATCATTGACGACAACACATCTACTCTGTTACGGTTAAGTCACACCCAAAAACCTGTCCTGTGACCTAAAAATCGGCCCTGTATCTGCTGAACTAGTTCTACCTCAGTCCAAATGCAAGTCTGCCTCAACAGGTCCAGGCTGGGTGACAAGTGACACTAAACCGACGGAACAGTAAGTCCACTCTGACGTTAATTAAAGTGAGCTGGCTCACTTCATACTACCGTAACTAATTAAATCTAATAATACTATAATGTTTATGTACGCCGTCGGTTAACTTAACAAACTTAATTGAAAAATGTGACTATTTCCGTAATGAAGCATATCGGAAATCGAGGGAAGGTCTTAGATTGCAAATAGGTAGTCTATATACTTGGGATAAATTTGGCTATGGTATGCAAAGAATACATTGAGATACATTATTTTTGACTTAATGTTAAACACATGCTTTACAGTTTAACTTCTTGTTATTGTTCTATAGGTAAGTTTATATTATAAGATATTTTTCGTCTGACTTACTTTCGGTCACTTTTTTATTAATTTTTATTTGCATTTTGGTTTTAGCCAGATTATATAATTAGTTTCGACGGTGTAAATGGTAAATAAGTTTCTTTCAACTACGCACTTAACGTTTAGCACCGTCAAACTTTTTTAGGGTTCCGTACCCAAAGGGTAATTAGCGGAACCCTATTACTAAGACTTCGCTGTCCGTCCGTCTGTCACCAGGCTGCATCTCATGAACCGTGACACCGAGAGAATTGAAATTTTTCACAGAAGATGTATTTCTGTTCCTGCTAAAACAAATACTAAAAAATAGAAAAAAAAAATATTTAAGGGGGCTCCAATATAACAAACGTGATTTTTTTGCTCGTTTTTGCTCGATATTGATAACGGTCACAGGTAGACGCTTGAAATATTCACAGAACATTTAGTTATGTATTCACTTTAAAAATAAATAATTAAATTAAAATAAAACAAAAATATTTAAGGGGGGCTCCCATACAACAGTGTTTTTTTTTTGGCCGTTTTTATAGATAATGGTACGGAATCCTTCGTGCGCAAGTTCGACTCGCACTTGGCCGATTTTATACAAAATTGATGAGCCATAATCTTCGAAGTTTCGTGAATTTCACTTGATTTGATTTTTAAAGAAAGAACAAAGAATTAAGTGCTTTTACTTTTATTTTATGAAATTCTGAGAAGTCATTATTAATTAAAAAAATTTCAAGAATATCTTTTATACATATAAAGTGATTTTCACAGCAAAGTCATTTTCGAACATTATGGCAAATTAATTTTGTATGAAAAAAAATCTACGACGTTTTCCCCTTAACAGTTTAAATTCCTTTGCATGGTATAAAAAATTCGACTGAGTGGCCAAAGTACAAAATAGTCGTGTCATCAGCATATAATGTGATGTCTCATTTTAACCTTCTTTGGTGTATTTTGTTGATGTTCAGTAAAAATATTTACTTAATATATATTAGCCATTAGTCCTTTAAATATTGTAAATGCGAAAGTTCGTTGTCTGTCTGTTTAGTACTTCATAATTAAGTCACTCATATGCGCAGTTGTCCCTATCGCACATCCGTATCTTGGACCGGGTCTATATGTTTTTCAAATACCTGTTTCTGTATTCGCTTGGTTGTGATATTTCCCCTTAATAATGTCAATAAATGATAAAATAATAAAAGCCGGCCAAGTGCGAGTCTGGCTCGCGCACTGAGGGTTCCGTACAAACTTATTATATGTAGATAGCTCTTCCATCATGAAAACAAGTCTCCTAGATCAACGGGAAGTACTCCATAGGTTTTGATTTATTTGTTATACAATATGCGATAAAAATGACCGTATTTTTGGGCATATTTTTTTCACATTGTCTTAGAAGCTTAATTTTTTGCCGTAGACCGTAGTAGTGCCCGTAGACTTTACTACTTGATATTAATTTCTTGGTATTATTGGTATTAGTTCTTTAGAAAAAGGGTCTTGACAGACGAACAGAGAAACTTTTTGTTTTAGATGTGTTATAACTACAAATTAACAAAATTCGAATTTTTTCCTATAGTTGCGATATAAGACCTCACTTCGTGTCAAATTTCGTGATTCTAGGAACACGGGAAGTAGGTTTTGATTTGTTTGTGAATGCCAAAATATGCGATAAAAGTCGTATTTTTTACTGAATTGACTAAGAAGCTTAACATTTGTGCAGCTTTAAGGAACCGTAGATCTAAGTGAGTGAGTGAGTTTTCAAATAATAACAGTAAAATAAAACTTAAAAAATTACATTAAAACACGTGAACTTGTGATATACAACAACAAATAACGAATATATCTACCATCCTTATACAGATACAAAGATATGTACCTACTAATAGAATGACGATAAATAAAATTGTTCTAGAATAAAAAATGTTTAACGTTTCATTTTGAGAATAATATGTATTTTCGAACCCAGTGCTTGAGCTACAAAATAGATACAAATGATTTCAAACATGTTCTGTTAAAAACAGACCATGTTGGCCAATATGCAAACGTAATATTAGTAAGACCTATCGTTAAATTTAATGATGCTAGCCACTCCCATATGATAAATATGAAAATTGTTTTTCCCTTCGAAGGTCTACAGGTAATCACTTAAGAGCGGAAATTAATTTCCGTCGATACCATAAACGTACGGAGGTAATTCGAGTCGACAGACAGACGGACGCGTTCACTCTGCGAGCCACTGTAATGAACACTACACTATCTAGTTTCTAACACCATACTTATATTTCTTATAGCATTAGCCCTAATGTCGGGTTGTAGGGTTTAAAATGGCTTGATACAAAGAGATGTTGAAGTTATGCAGTTAATCGATAAGATCGTACCTGTTTTTTGTATCTCGCCATCTCTATGCGTGTAGAGTAAAAATTGTGCAGACATCGATTTATAAATTACAATTTCTTACATTCTGGTGTATAATTAGTGATAGAACAAAAATTAATTAACGGGATTTTAGGGCATGACATTGGTGGTCTTCCGCTAATTTTCGAATTTGGAAATATTTTCAAATTTTCAAACTACCCTAGAGTTTCCGTTGATCGGAATGATGAAATTTACCAAGAAGCAAGGTTTCACGGCACAAGTAGAGAAAACAATTACAAATTATAAATTATTTATCACACAAAAAGTTACATCTGTCGGTCTGTCTGTCTTATAAGAGCCTTTTCATCGAGTTGAATTTAACTTTGAATACTTTAATTTTATATACAGCTGTAAAAAAAGAAAAGCTTCCAAATTAATACAATAAATAATGTGGCCATTTGCATATATGAAATGAAACGCTGTTGTGTTCTGAGGAATTGTTCGAAATGATGCCCACGGCTACTTTCTACCATCGCACCGCTCGCCATCGGCAGGGAATCCATTCTCACACTTTAGAACCTAAATGGTCGCGTACTGTGCGGTTTCAGAGAAACTTCCTCCCGCGAACGCTTAAGTTGTGGAATGAGCTCCCTGCCAAGGTTTTCTGCAAGGACTACAGCATGGAGTTCTTCAAAAAAGAAGTTATTAGATTTCTGAAGGGTCGGCAACGCGCAAGTGATACCCCTGGTGTTGCAAGCGTCCATAGGCTACGGTGACCGCTTACCATCAGGCGGGCCGTAAGCTTGTTTGCCACCTTAGTGGTATAAAAAAAAAAAAAACAAAAAAAAAAAAAAACGCTTTATTTCTCAAAAAAGTATATTTCACGTTTTTGAAGTTACATCAATAATTTATTAGAAAGTGGCGAAAAGAAACGGTGAAAGTAACTCGCCATCAATCGCTCTTTTGAGTTTGAGTTTTAAATACAATTATCAAGTACCTTATGTTAACAACAATTAATTTAATCCCATGCGTTTTTATTATAAAGTAGTCTATAATTGTATAATATAGTATTTCAACAAGTTTCTGTTTGACAAAATTTAATCTACATTCTTCAGCAGGAATTTCATTATAAAAACGGACCTTTAAATATATATTCTCATAGTCTTGTGTGGATCAGAGCAAGTTGTGTCTATTTTGAGTATTACGATTATTAGTGTCGCTATTATTTTTAAAACGTTCGATATTCTTATGAAAATAAATAAAACTATCTTTAATATACTGAGAAGGTTAATAAATCGTTTTCCTTAAATTTATTTCTTAAAGAGGGTCTATTGTACAAGCCGTAAAAGTTGAGGATTTTTATTAAACGCGAAAGCTGCAGAACTAAGTCAACGTCTACACGCCGCTCAAGTTATGTTATGTTATGTGAGGGCCCTGTTGTAGCTTCGCATCTAAACCATATAAAAACAACATTGAAATTAAAAATCTAACCCTGTGTCCTTTTTGTGTCGATTTATAACTGTTGACGAGATTGGCGTCGACTATTATACGCCAGAGATGAAAAAATAGTTCAAACAAGGGATCTCTTCTGGTTAACGTTCACCAAAACGGCCAAGGCTGTTTTTGTCAAACAACTGATTACAGACGTAAACGGCTTTATGCAAGTCTTAAGAAATCTTATTTATTGGAGGCGATAACAAAATCTGAAACTCTCTGAAAAAGTGTGTGGCCGTTAAAGGAGACTATGCAGAGAAATAAATGTAATTTTGTAAAAAAAATATCTTAATTTACATACGGACATTCATATTATCAAACAAGTCCTAATTTATTTTGCGTTTAAAGGATAATTTCGTTTCGACATTGTTTTAATAAACTTTAGTATCTATGTCTACTAGTAAGGTTCTTATCGACTTCTTTCTTCATATATACTTTACTGATCATTTATTTATTTCATTACATATTTATCCAATGTGCAAACAAAGACGTTTTATCGACTACAAAAGCCTTTGCGATGTCTGTTACTCTGTTAGTGTATCGATGCGTGCTCAGTTTACCGACGAGCTTTAAGCATTTATGCAGTCTCTACTAACGCAGGGTTGCCAGACTGAAGGTTTCTTTATTAAGTTTTATCATTCGTTGTTGGTATTGCCTGACCACTAGGGCAAGCCCAAGAAATCCCATACTTTAGTTAGGTTTATGTTCTAACAATATTTTGTAGACTTTGCCAACTCTTCACTTTGCACTTTGCTTGTTATGCAAAACTGAGAGTGCAAGCAAAGTAGTATATCGGAATTGGCTCCAGAGCTAACACACTGTTCGGCGTGCAATCGGAATACGAATTTGATAAGTGACAAGTGGAAGTAGGTCAAGTGTGGTTTTTGGAGGATTGTTGGAGCTGAAGCATTTAGCCGCCAATCAGTGACAAATAAGAAATATTTCTACAGATCAAGGTCTTATTGGACAAATACGTCAAATTACATCTTTTAAATACTCACTTTCCCGTGACAATTTTTTTTACTTCAGAACATAACACAATTTGTGACAGTGTAGAATGTCACTGTCGCACTGAATTGATTAGTAAATTAAGACAAGGCGAGTGACAGCCCTGCGACGAAATAGCTGTAGTGATGCTGCGAACTGTCGCACGTCAATCGTCACGCACACCTCTGAGTTTTTTTCGCACAAGTTAGCTTTTTACTTTATGTTCTATTTGGAAATCGTAATTAACGTCTTTTTAGTCGCAGAATAGTATCCCTTTGATGATTTTAATTGACAGCGACTTAGAGAAAATGTTTGTTTGATGGATGTTCTCCGATGTGTGATTGTATTTTGCTGACAGCTTTATATAATTTTAGTAACACACAACATAAACAAAGATTTTTATTTCGTTAGTTAGTAAAATACACGCCAAAATCTCTTAAGCAACATAAATCATGCATTTATGAAACTTTAGTCAAAAGCCACCTAAAGCAAGGGTTTTACGAAACCGAATAGTACATCAAATTGTAAGGATAAGTATAAGTAAGAGTAACCAAAACCGAAATCAATCACTGCTTCATTGTATTTTCGCTACAGATATCTCCCAATAGCTAAAAATAGGAAAAAAGGCTTGAAAATTAAAAGTGTTATCTATTATCTACTATTGTACACATTTACACAAAAACAAAAATTGAACTAAGTTTTTGAGCTCCCGATATTTCCCTGTAAAAATGCCTAGTAGTGATATGACCCATGAATGTTTAGAAAGGTAGTAGTTTAATAAGAAAAGGGCTAAAGTTAACGATTTGTATTAATCTTTAGATAAAACTAAAGTTGGAATCGTAGAATTGATGGTGCTATTAAATTTGCGGACTAAAAGAGATTTGTAAAGTTAAGCATCGTATAACACGCAAAGTCATGGGATAGGTAACATCTGGGGACTATTTAATGTACAAATGTTTTTATCGTGTACTCTGTGTAAGAACAAGAGAGCTAAAAGATACAGAGTAGACAATGATATTTTTACCCTGTATCCCGGATGTAGGGATTAGAGATTCAACACGCGACCTCAATCAATTCTGTTGTAAATTTGCTTGCGACACAAAAAGTCCACGCATAGGTACCTACTCTAATCTGTACTCTATTCCATACTCTATGCTATGCTCTATTCAGTACTCTATTCCATTTGTTAACGTTTACAGAGTATCTACGTCATAACTTAAACTTATTTATAACCGTAACTTTGTTCACGTGGACTTTTAAACTTTTTTGACGTACAAATTTTCACATCTCTAGGGGATGATTTTCCAAAAACGTTAAAACATTTCAATTCTGCACACAAGGGCCAAAAATTTTCAAACATCCTTCCAACCCCATTTTACTCCCTTATTGGACTAATTTCACAAAATCCTTTTTTAGTGCTCGCCTACTTTATAGCATTTGTGCACAAATTTAAATCTCTAAACCCAGTAGTTTAGGCTGTGCGTTGATAATATCAGTCAGTCAATCAGTCAGCAAGTTTACTTTTATGTAAGTTTAGGTCAAACGTGACTTAAGTTATTTTTGGTATAGGTAATATCGTAATTTATCAATTAAAGAACAATTTAGGTTTTTTTTTGGTAAAAGACTATAAATTTAGCATTTACAATTGACATCTAATGTTACTGATATTGAATTTGAATAATAGGTTATTAATGTTCGACAAGCAAAATGTAACACATACATATTTCCAAATTGTCTATAATATTCATTTAAATATACTAAAAATTGCACAACGTAACATAAATTGTCTAAATGTAATTAGAGAAATTTTAGCTAGATGTTTTCAGAGCAATTACAGAGTCGGTTAAATAGCTAGAATTTACATACCAAATCAATTTCAAGACACGGACCAAAAATACCATAAAGTCTAGAAATCTGGATATTCTAAATAAGGTGCAATGTTTTGCCACCTGCCACTCCTGATTATTTTATATACATGGTAGTGTGCCGAATGGTGTTTACATTTTTAGAATTGTTTCGCGCACTTAGATAATATATGCGTAAATCTTGCTCTCACTAAAATGTTATTGATTAACTCATGGATTCCATGAGTTTTCCATCTGATGGGTTAGGTTACCAGCTGTGCTATTCATATGCTCCCTAAATTTTTTTGTCTCTGTGTAATATAATATATTGTTTGTATTATTAGGCTACCTAACTTAATTTGTCTCTAGGTAAGGTATAGTGTTATCGGCTCTTAGGCTACCTAATTTAATTTTTCTCTTGGTAAGATTATAGTGTTATCGATTTTTAGGCTTCCTAATTTAAATTTTTCTCTTGGTAAGATTATAGTGTTATCGATTTTTAGGTTACCTAATTTAAATTTTTCTCTTGGTAAGATTATAGTGTTATCTATTTTTAGGCTATACCTAATTTAATTTTCCTCTTGGTTAGATTATAGTGTTATCAATTTTTAGGCTACCTAATTTAATTTGTCTCTGGGTAACCATATACTTTTATTGATTCTAAGGCTACCTACTTTAACTATTTTTCTCATCTCACAGTCATGCAGCTTCCTCTTAAAAAAATCTTTCTTTTTTTTATAAAATACGTAATTCAAAATTGTAAATATATAAATTTGTAATACACACAAACAACCAAACTTTTGTAGTATTTCTGCCACATACGCAGTTTTGCAGCTGTTTACAATATAAACACATTTTTTCTATGATTTAAACTTTTTAAATAGATTACATTATAATATAAAAATCGCTTCGTATGTCTTTGTTAATAGTTTCAAATGGCTTTTGCACATGGTGACTACATAAAAATTTAAATACTTACATATGTTGATATGACGACCTTGCTCTTACCTCGTACACACTAATTTGGCTTTAAGACTTTGCATCTGTGATTGATCGCTAAATCATTATAATTAGTTTCCGCGCCGCGTTTGTGTTCTCTTATTAAGATCGTGGGTAATTAAGTTTCGTCAATGTCATTTTGGGCAAATTAGTGTTTTGATGAGTTAATGATAGGTATAAGAAAAAACTTTGCAATGTTGCCGGCTTATACCTGCAACTTCTTTCGCTTGGGTACGTAAACAAGAGATTTTTCTTGCATAGTAAGTGTCTGATCCCGTAGGGTAGGGTACAAACTGTAGCATAGTAAGTGTCTTTCATCTACATTGATCATAATAAGAGTTGCCTTTTTGTGTCTTCCAAAATCCATGCCAAGTTAACGCAAAATACAAGTTTTTTACCCGACTACGCTAGAAGGAGAGTTATGTTTTTCGAGTGTTTGTTTTTTGGCACGCTCCGTAGCTTGAACGAATTGAAGAATTTTTGCTTGAGAGGTGTAGTTAGATTCGTTTCAATTATGAGGGTGACACCGAGTACATACAATTTCTTAAAAATCAAAATGGCGGATTTCATGCAATTTAATGTACGCGCTAAATTTTTTAGGATTTGGGTATCAAAATAAAGGACATTATAAGGCGAGTACGAAAATATTTCATTCACTCATAAAACAAAAGCGCGATTAAAAAAGATTGAAAAAAAAAATAACTTAAAAAGCTAAGAAAAAAAATGAATAAAAAAACCCGACTACAAAAACATTAAGAACTGAACAGAAAATAAAATATACCAAATATTTAACTATAAGCAGACGGGACTCATTTCAATGCGGGACAAATTTCAAATAGTGTACAGATTGCTCACACTATAATGGTACCTAATCTTAAAACTGCTTAAAGTTTTTTTTTTTTTATATACCACTAAGGTGACAACAAAGCCTACGGTCCGCCTGATGGTAGCCTATGGACGCTTGCAACACCAGGGGCATCATTCGCGCGTTGCCGACCCTTCAGAACTCTAATAACTTCTTTTTTGAAGAACCCCATACTGTAGTCCTTAGAGAAAACCTTGGCAGGGAGCTTATTCCACAACCCAAGCGTTCGCGGGAGGAAGTTTCTCTGAAACCGCACTGTACGCGACCATTTCGGATCTAAAGTGTGAGAATGAATTCCTTGCCGATGGCGGGCGGTGCGATGGTAGAAAGTAGCCGTAGGCATCATTTCGAACAATTCCTCAGAACACAATCCATTGTACAAGCGGTAGAACACACACAGGGAGGCAAAGTCTCTCCTCAGACTTAAGGGTTCGATACCGCAAGTGAGTTTGGGATCGTCGACAATTCCAAGGTTTTCTTTAAGGACTTCAATTTTTAGGATCAGCAGCGCGTAAGTGATGCTCCAGGTGTTTTAAGCCTCCATAGGCTGCGGTGACCGCTTACCATCAGGCTGACCATTGCCTTGTTTGGCAAAGTCTCTCCTCAGACTTAAGGGCTCGATACCGCAAGTGAGTTTGGGATCTTCGACAATTCTCACAGCCCGTCGTTGAACCGAGTCAAAAGGGCCAAGCTGGTATCCGGGTGTACCCGCCCAGAGATGGCAGCAGTACTCCATATGGGGCCGGACTTGCGACTTGTAAAACAGCAACCTTTGCCCCGACGTGAAGTACTGCTTCGCTCTGTTGAGTACACCAAGACTTTTGGACGCCGGTTTTACCTTGTCTAGCAAATGATCTCGGAACTGAACATCGCTGGAGATGTGAACACCAAGGATCCCGATGCTCTTGGAGATGGAGAGGAGAGTGTTCTGGAAATGTAGGACCACAGTGATTGGGGTTTTCTTAGCGGTGAACGCGCACACTTGTGTCTTTGAAGGGTTGAATCGGACCAAGTTTTCCCGTCCCCAGTCAGAGACCTTGGACAGACCGATCTCGATTTGAGTAACTTGTGTTCTTCACGTTTTTTCTCCACAACGGAATAAGGGATGCTTGCACGGCCCGTGTAATAAGCGTCTCCAGTACTGTCATCTGCATATCAATGTATGTTGTTGATTTCCAACATGTCATTGATATGCTGTAGAAACAGCGTAGGAGACAGCACAGAGCCTTACTTGACACCAGCATTAGTGTCCATGCTATCAGAGCAACTACCGTCAACTACGGCTCGTATGCGTCTGCCGGACAAAAAGCTAGCCACCCATTTGCACAAACCCTCGGGCACTCCGTAAGATGGCAACTTCGATAGAAGACCCCGGTGCCAGACCCGATCGAACGCCTTCGCTATGTCTATGCTACATGCCAATGCCTCCCCCTGACTCCCAATGGCTAGTGCCTATCGGTATGTGAGATACACTAGAAGGTCACCAGTCGAGCGACCGTGGCGAAAGCCATATTGACGGTCGCTGATCAGACCGTGTTTTTCTAGGTATCTCAAAAGCTGTGTGTTGATCACATGCTCCATCACCTTGGAGGGGAGAAAGGTAATAGCGATAGGCCTGTAATTCGATGGATCTGATATATCGCCCTTTTTGGGCACCGGGTTCGCAGTCTACCATGAAGACGGAAATTACCTATTATGGTAGGAAAGCGCGAAGAGGCGCGTGAGTACAAGACATAACTCAGGAGCACACTGCTTAAGCACCACTGCTGGTATACCGTCTGGCCCACTCGATTTATGAACGTCTAGGGAAAGCAACGCCCGCCGGTCCTCTCGCTGTGTTATAGAGATTTCCGGCATGGTCTTACCGCACCACGGTAAAGTAAGTGGTACAGCGCCTTTGTCGTTCATATTCGAGTTGGAGGCAAACAGGCTAGCCAATAGATCGGCTTTCTCTTTTGCACTATGGGCCAAGTCACCATCGGTCTTTGGAGGTGGTGGTAACGATGACTGGCAGAAGTTCCCCTCGGCAGCTTTAGCAAGCCACAAGAAAGCACGACTCCCAGAAGGATAGCTCGCAAGTCGCCCACCTATTTTGCCGATGAATTGGAATATTGCTCTGGCAGTTGCTTTATTACTGAACCTCGAGGCAGCATTTAATTTGCGTATTAACTCAGAAATACTCGAATCCTTATTATTACGAGCCGCGGTCCAAGCCTGATACGCAGTTTGCTTAAAAATTTTAGCTTCTCCGCAAGACCTATTAAACCACGGTCGTTTTTTGACGCCGGCAGCTACTCGCAGGTTAGGAATGAAACATTCCATACAGTCTCAGTGACTGTGGCTGCGCAGACGTCAGGATCTTCTGAGCGAAAGCAGAGCTGCTTCCACGGGTACGATGCATAAAATTCTCGCAATCCATTCCAGTCTGCCGACTTATAGTGCCACACACGAAACAATTAGTTGGCCCAGAAGGATCGGGTTGTGTACATTACATATTCGGTATGTTTTAATTTCTGTTTAGTTCTTAATTTTTTGCAGTCGGCTTTTTATTTATTTATTTTGTAATTTGAACACAGTAGGTACCCTTAAAACGATATATATGTACATCACGTAAATGATTTTAAATTGCATATCTCGATTTGTTTGGTATATTGATTGGTGACACGTACGAGTAAGTGCATTTGGTTGTTGTAGCGGTGCGGTGGTGACTGGTGACTGGTGACACATGACCGCGATTAAGCTTTAATGATAATCGATTAGGTCTAATCCAATATTAAGCGATAACTTAGTATTCATCGACCAATGCTTTACTCGGCTATTTTTAATAATATAATTAACTGCTAAATATAAGTTTAAAGGAATATTCATCCAGGTCGTGAAATTAAAATAATATTTGTTTTTATTTTATCAAAATTAAAATAACAAATGTATCTAATAATAAACATACGTACCTGTGCCTCACTTCAGTGGGGCCGTCTGTGCAATGAATTCTAGTCAATATATATCATCCCACTGTTTATTATCAGATATGGAAATAAGAAACAAAAAGAATTGACGTTTTCTTAGCGGTGACTTCATTCACAAGTTAACATTCACGCCAATCTCAATTCAATCCAAAATTACCTAGAATCTTCGCAGCTGACCATTACCATTACCATACAATAGCTAACAAAGACATAAATTACTTGCCCGGTCTCGCGACGCTTTCATAAAGGCAAGTATTTAACAAATCGTCGATCGCCATGATTTTTTTTTAACTCGACCTAATCTGAGGAGGTACAATAAAACAGAGTAATACTTTTGCAGGCATGTTGTTTATATTACTAAATAGCAGTAATCTTCATTATAGATAGTATTATATAATCTGTGATTATAGTATAAAATTAGTCATATTACACATGTATCAAACTGACGTTAGATACACTTTTAATTGTTGTAATAATAAATAACACACTCTGAAGGTCATACGTAAGGTAACTAATGAGAACCACAAATTATCGAACGAAACATTCCTAAATATAATTTTAATATAGCCAGAGGCGTCTATAAAAGCCTTGCCTTAACCTACAAGGTACTTGAGAAAGTGTATTTCTGCGAATTTGCAATTCAGTTTCACAATATGTTCGACATAAGCTTATATCTCGCCGATATCGGCTACAACAACGATATAAATTACGTCGGCCTTAATCGGCACATTAGTTACCGGTATGCGCATGTTGGTAACGGGCCGATTTGAATGTGGGCTTCACTACAGGTTCTATTTAATAGTTCCAGTCGACTCCGCGTAAGATGGCAAAAGTAGCGGGCCCACAGTAGCGCCCTGTGGGGCACCAGTCACAGATGTAATGTACTCATTGTAAATACACTTTACTTTGTTTATATTTAGTTTGAAATTATTTACGCATAAAAAGACGTTGGTTGAATGCACACCATGCCAGTTAAATTGTTTGATTTAGAGAAAGATAAAGTTTTTACTATGATCGATGCATCGGTGTGTCGTGCGTCCACTCGGTTACTTACCTAACTGAGGTTGGTTAGAAAGCTTAGTAAACAATGTCGTACCATGGAAATAACTAACCCGTCGTTAACCGACTCCAAAAAACGGAGGAGATTCTCAATTCGTCTTATTTTTTTTTCAATACTTATTTTCTTGATCGCATACACAGCAGAGCTAAGTTTTTTGTCTAGGTTATTAATATGAGGACCCCATTGTAGTTTGGAGTCCAGCGTAATACCACGAAAGACTGTTGAATTAACAAGTTCTTATAGCTCGCAGTTAATATTAATACATGTTGGTATCTGACATTTGGTAATGTAAATTTAACACATTTTTTTTTTCATTAAGTAACAAAATATGAGCGCTCAGCCAATTTACAATTGAAGAAAGGGCATTTTTTAATTTATCATAACATGTCTGTCGTCTCTTAACTTTAAAAAGTAAAGAGGTGTCATCAGCAAATAAGACAATGTCATGGTTTTTTACATTATAAGGGAGATCATTAATGTAAATAAGAAATAAAAAAAGGACCTAAAATTGAGCCATCAGGGGCCCCCATAGTGACTGCTGATCCCGGTGATCTTTAACCGTCCTCTATTTTCTGTACTCTGCTACTCATGTAGGAGGTCAAAAGGTCGAGAGCTTTGCCTCTTATACCATAGTGATGTAGCTTCCTGACGAGATTTTCATGTTGGACACAGTCAAATGCCTTAGGTAAATCACAAAACACTTCAAGATCATCATGCGAATCCTCCCAGGTGTTAAACATATTTTTTAATAGTGCCATTCCTGCATCTAAGTAACTAAGTAGGTTATTAATACAGAATTTTTAAAAATCTTTCCTGAGTACAGGTTGTATTGAAATAGGCCGAAAATTATTAGGATCTGTTGAACTACCTGTGTAAATTTCATATAAATTACATGTAAATTTCGGTTTTCTAATGTTCAACTATTTAGTTGCTCCACGTGGAAAAAACCAGTTGTACATAACAGTTGGACCAACGGGAAAACCCAAATAATCAATCCAATAAGCTAATGCACAATACAAAAGAAGATGTTGTTACTTATAACCTATATTTTTCAGAGCAGATACTTTTTATTTACGCGATGTAAGACTCTTATTAAAACTGTTTGTTCTTGCGACCAGTTACATAAATTTTACAAACGAGTTCAAAATTATAAGTAAACATGAGCTTTAACCAATAGAAACTGCTTTTTGTGATCGGTTAGACAAAACGAGCGGCCATATGCCAATTATTCACTTCATTATTTACGTCCAACTAGTCCAGACTCGGCAGGCTGACGACTAAATCAAATATTTTGTTATTAACAAGATGTTAGGTTCAGTGGTGGAACAGAGAAACTCAACAACATATTTGACCAAAGTATTATTTTTTAAAACACTATAGTTTATTTTGTAAGTTCTTTTTCTTCTAACAGTGTGCTCGATTTCGGATTAAAAGTTCCCACGTTTGATACTTTCCACTCTTTGGATAACGCCGGTTTTGCCACCGACACCTATCGTTCGTGTAGCTTTGTAACGTACTTTTTATCTTTTATACATATGCTACTGTGTACCGAGGATGTATTTTATACGAGTACTAATGTGTACTGAGGATGCATTTTATACGTGTGCCTTTGTGTACCAAATATTTATTTGGTACGTGTGCTACTGCATACCGAGGATGTATTTAATACGTTTGCTTATGTGAACCTAGGATGTATTTTACCCATACATGTATCTACATACGTTGTAACAGTAGGATAATGTTTATCATTAGTTTGAACTATTTTCTATATTATAAAATATTTGAATTTGGTCAGAATGGTTTTTGGTTGAATTTTTGGTTTTATCGTTAAACAATTTTGACAATCTCAATATTAGGAACTTAAAGATAAATACTTGAACCTGTATCGGGAAAACAATACGTTCTCTAAGCTATTAACGTCTGTTACTACTAAACTTATGCTTCATTAATAATATTTAAATAATCATTGCAGATTTGCAGTCTATTCAGTGAAATACTGCGTAGAGTTACCTTACCCTATCACATACTGCGTAGAGTTACCTTACCCTATCACATACTGCGTAGAGTTACCTTACCCTATCACATACTGCGTAGAGTTACCTTACCCTATCACATACTGCGTAGAGTTAGCTTACCCTATCACAACCGATCCATGGCTATGTGAGTCTCACATGCTCTGAGCTGGTACTCGACCAGAAGTAGACAAATATTTATGGAACCGTTGATATAGCTCCGAGTTTCACACTTGACGCGCTTTGAAATCCAATAATGAAGTCGAACGTCTCGTCGTGATTGATAGTTGAGATTATTATACTTTTTACGGAAACCTGCTCTGATCCAGTTATCTGCAGACACGAGTGTGACCGTGCGCAGCCGCATGCGCGTGGCACTCACATCTGATCCGAACTGAGGTGAGTAATAAAGAAAAGAAAATCTTTGATGTTGTACCTCACCGAGATTTATACTTATTTGTTTAATCAGAGGGCAAAGTTGTTTTTGTGAAGAGTGCCAACTTTAAATCCCGAGCTGTCGAAGTAATCTAGCGTAATTACGAGCATAGCGAGTGATTCTCATTTAGACTTCTGAGCACAGCGAGGTGTTTAAAGGCGCGAGTCTTAAAAAAATAATTTGCTCTCGTGTGAAACATACAACTTTTCACCTCTACAAGCGAAAAAATAGGTCTAAGGCAAGGAAGACACTGAAGGCCATTAAGCCTAATTTTAAAATTCTACCTACTATATCCTGCTCCTATCAACAAATGAACAATAGATAGTTACTAACTATTCTTTTGATGTGTAACATCTATAGCCGCGGGTAAACTGGATTGTTAGCGTGGCGATGCATGCCGTGGCAACGCGTCGCCACGCTATATATATACAGTCTATATAGTAAATTATCGTTTTTACGTTTATTAATGAGCTAATTATTAACTAGATAAGTGTGTTATCTTTTCAATTTTATTAATTTTAGTGATAAACAATAACTACCTTTTATTACGTATTAATATATTAATATATATATATATGATATGTTTAATTGTTTTGATGTGAATGTGCCAATTATTAAAGAATTCGTATGCTTTAAGATATTTTTCTTTAAGACTTCTCTGGTAAAAAACTTAGTTCAGCGTAAGACACTTGTTGTCTTAGCTCTTCTGGTGTTAGAAAAATATCTTTGTAACTCGAGTCACAAATTTTTTCAAAAAATCTACAATATATACATAAATAAACAAACTAAGGTTTAAATAACTAATTGGTTTCGCGCCATTTCGCTTTCTTTTTCTTAAAAGTGCGTTCAGAAATTTAGTCTATGACACTTTTATAGAAAACAATGCATAATTTTTTTGAAATAAATTATTAATAGGTGTTATTAATCATAAATATTAAGTTTATCAACCATTAAAAAATACAATGTAGTTATTTTTTTTTTTTTTTAAATTTTGTTTCTAATGTAATCATCGCGTTGTTTTTTTTTCAGTATCGCGAAATTCTAGAAGGTAATATTCAAACTTTGCATTACTTTCTCTTACGCTCACTGCAAAATTTGATTTAGCCCACTGTTTTTGAACAGCAAAACCGCCCCTTTTGGTGCTGGAGAGGTGAAAAGATAATTTCTGTATCGATGACTTTAAAACGTTTTGCGTATATTTCAAGTTTTCTTTCATTGCTCGCGACTACAAGTTCCCGGAAAATTAAAAAGTTCCGGAAAAACTGACACCAAATTCCAGTTATAATAAATGTTAAAAAACGAACATATGGATATGGAGCCGCTGACGCTGGCGCTAGTATTATATACAATTTTATAAGTCCGAATGAATTAAATTCTATATACTTCTAGCGTCAGCAGCTTCACCCCAAATTTTGGTAATCAGCACGGGACTAGTCATTTAGGTAGCTTAGATAATACTCGATAGTTAGATACATAGATTAGAAAAAGTATTTCAAAAACAAGAAACAAGAATAATTTAACAAACAAGCTTTCATCAGACTCTGCTTATTGTTTAAGGCCAGAGTACTTGTGAAGACAAATCAAACAAACCCAAACTCGATTGGGTAGTGTGGTTTTGTTACAGAGGTCCTCTAGTCACCTTCTAGATCCATCATCAGACCAGCTTTATGACATCATCATATTGCATCGTCATCCAATTTACGTGTGTATGCAAAATTACAACTTAATCGAACACCGAGAAGTTGGTCAAATTTAACTTATAAAATTTGATTACAGACACGGGACAGATGGAACTAAATAAAATCTAGTAAAAAACTAATAAAAGTTAGACAATTTCAAGCCTTCCAAAAAGACAAAGTTTTGGCAATCGCTGCGCTTTTGTAAAATAAATACATCCATATAAGAAGTTAGTAGTGATACAATACTTAATCCTATTCCTATGTTAGTAACAGTATATTATTTTATCATATTTTCTTTTATTTATTATTACCTAATATTACCTAATCGTACCAGTGAGCATCCCCACCAATTGCCTTGATCTTGGACAGTCAAACCCTGACGCAAGTGTTTTTAGAATAATGTTAGAGCTGAAGAAAGCGAAAGGAAAGAAAATATATTCAGCAATAAGCGCAACACAAGTACATACTAAATACAATACTACTCTTTTAATACTATACTATTTATATTTATATTATTTATTATATTTATTATTTATACGATACTCTTTTGTTGCGCCAAGCCTGAAGCCAAACAGGATCTCACTCAGTATAAAGCTGCAGCAGTAAGACACAGCACTGATTTTCAGAGAGGTCCTAGTGTTTGTCGTCGGAATTACTAAACAGTTTACAAATTAATTACAAATATCCACTACAAACAAATCTTTTATCTACAAAAATAAAAATAATATAATATGGTTAGTACATTTAGTTTAGAAATTAGAATTATGTTAGTATTACGGTTTTCTTATAAAAACTACTGATGCTATGCTATTGGCTATACTATAATAAATTAAATAAATTTAAAAAATATTTTGCGACGGATTACATACTTTACTTTGCATACTTATAAAAACAAACAATAAAAAATAAACGAGTCTAGGCTGTATGGACTAAGTCCTTTGCCTGCAGTTGTGGAATATAAAAAAAAATAACGTAGACTAAGGCTGGATTGCACAATAACGATTGTTAAAGTAATTGTCAAAAATAACTTGAACAATTACTTTTACTTTAACCGATACAATTCACCAATTTGGGTTGAACCGTCCTAAAAGCTGTCAATGCTATTGTTACTTGTTTTGCTATGAGAATGGACTTGAATCCATGCCTTTCACAATGAATAAAAAAAAATATTGGGCGAAGCTGCCAAAGCATAGCCAGAACAAAACAGTCCTTCATATCAGGCCATTGACGTCCACTGCTGGACATAGGCCTCACCTAACTTTCTCCACAGCTTGCGACTCTGTGCCGCCTGTAACCAACGGCTCCCCACTACCTTTACGAAGTCATCTGTCCATCTAGCGGGGGGCCGTCCCACGTTGCGCTTTCCGGTTCGTGGCTGCCACTCGAGAACCTTCTTACCCCATCGGCCATCGGTTCTTCAAGCTATATGCCCTGCCCATTGCCACTTCAGCTTTGCGATTCGGTGAGCTATGTTGGTGACTTTAGTTCTCTTACGGATTTCCTCATTCCAGATTCGATCACGTAGGGAAACCGAGCATAGTTCTTTCCATCGCCCGCTGAGCGACCTTGAGCTTTCGTATATGGCCCATAGTTAGCGGCCACGTCTCAGTGCTGTTAGTCATCTCTAGCAACACCCAATGGTTAAAGACTTTTGTCTTCAAGCACTGGGGTATTTGGGACGAGAAAAAAGTACGCAATTTTCCGAACGCTGCCCAACCGAGTTGGATTCGGCGATTTACCTCTTTCTCGAAATTGGAAAGCGCCTCAGCGAACATTCCAGACGCGCTGCAAAAGCTCGGCAGCCCCAGCATTATCCTGAGAATGTTTTTAAATTCCTGAACCCGCAGAGCATCGTAGGCTTTTTTTGTGTACCGCACCCACAGTCCAGTTGAGTAGAATGAGGTGAAAATTTTCGCGCCCCAGCACATTAACCCTCACTGCTAATGCCCTGTGTTCCCACTCCATATCATCTTTCAAATCTTCTGTGACCATATGACCTAAATATTTAAATTTAGAGACAACTTTTAGAAGCGTACCGGCAAGCACAACTGGTGGCACATTTTCTAGTTTATTTTTTCCCGATTTGAAAATTAATATTTCACTTTTCTGGGAATTGTATTTCAGTCCGTGCTTTTCAGCATACTTTTCACATATACCTACAAGTATTCTAATGGAGTTGATCGACGGACCTAACAGCACCTGCGTAACTGATGTTGTTGACACATGTACCTATGTATGTCTTTATGGCAACGGACATTGGTGATACTGAGTTCCTCGATCAACTGATTAATATACAAATTAAATAGACTTGAGGAGTTAAACCACCCTGTCTAACACCACACTCCAACTTGTACTCTTCCGATCTAACCTGATTTATTTGATTCCTATACCAATATCTGAACAGCGGCACAAGTTCCATCGGCATTCCCGAGCTTTTGAGCTTTTTCCATAGTAGTATATAATAGTAGACTACGAGGTCAAAAGCTTTCGACATATCAAGAAAGCACGCATAAACCGGTGTTTTTCTTTCGGTATAGTATCTGACAGTGTGCTTTAGGCAAAAGATAGCGCTTTCCGTAGACAATCCTGGCCTGAAACCAAACTGCGAATGATGCAATTTAAGGTGTTAACTTAAATGTACGTTAAGCAAACTGTCAAGTACCTTCGCCAAAGCAGAAGCAAGTGAGATAGGTCGATAATTAGTCGTGTCTTGTTCGTTAGAAGCAAGAATATCCATCTTAATTTGTTCTTGTCTATCTTGACACCACTTCAGCTTGAACTTAAAACGCTTTCTACTACTGATCATATCCTCATAAGTTTGTCGATAATTAGGTTTACCACTATGTACTCATATAAGAAATTTTAACCTCTCCTCCCTGTGCAAGGGCGCTATATATATCTATTCCATCCAGCCACGTTCCCGCCTTTTCTACTGCTCTTTACCCTTTGGTAGGAGAGTTCTGCAGCCTCTCGTAAAGCACAGGTAATCTCAGAGTATAACTTATCTAAAATTATTCTATGTTTGGGGTCTGAATACATTCTATCAGCACATAGAGACTTCTCAGTGGGAAAGTCCAACTGTTTTAACTCTTCATGGCAAATTTCATTGTAATAGTTTATCTGTTCAGTTGTACGATTCCCCCAGATAACTTTATTTTCACAAACAGAGTGTGTCGATTCACACTTTACAGAAATTGCACCAAGGTCATATTTAATTACTAAAGGGAAATGGTCCGACCAGTAAACGTCATGTTCTACCCATGTATTCAATACAGTTTGTCTGGCAGATTTTGAGACTACACAGTGATCGAGCCATCTCTTACAACCATGAGCTTCGCTAGAGTAGGCATAGGTGTCAGATGCAATTCCTAATAATTCTACATCAACACATTGCCAATTTTGTTCTATACAAAAGTTAGATAACTCATCGCAAAAGAGCTCATGGACATGAGCATTTAATCTCCTAAGATATAAATTGCTTCAGTGTTACCTACTTCACCTATTACTGAGTAGATAGCCCCAAGACATTCGGTAAAAATATGTTAATTATCCACTGAGTTTACAGGCATATAGACACTGAAAATTAAAATAGATCTATCATTAGCGGTCAATATTACGGCAGAAACGCGATCATTTTTACACTCAATGACAGACACCGACTGAAAATAGTTTTTTCTCCATAGTATAGCAACTCCTCCGTAAGGCCTGCTAGTTAATAGGCCAGCCGACGTATCGACAGCAGATGTGCCAATAGCTGAAGATGTCTTCAACGGTGTTCAGGAGAGGCAAATCATGAGGCAGAAGCCATGTTTCCTGCAAGACTAAAGCAAGACAAAGTAAAGCAAAACTAATGCTAAGAAAAAATGCTGGACTACCAGAACCAGAAAGCCTTTGATTCTGTTAAGACCGCAATAGTTTTTAACCATAAATATGTGGCCTTAGGGTTTCGAAAGTCGGTGGTGGCCTAAGGATTTCGATTTCAAAGTCAGTGGTGGCTTAGCGGTTTTGATTTTTAAGTCAGTGGTTGCCTAGGGGTTTGTATTTCAAAGTCGATGGTGGCCTAGAGGTTTCGATTTCAAGGTTGATGCTGGCTTTTGTTTTCTTTCACCTTGTGTCCTGGAGGGCATAGTTTCAAGCGCGGCGTGCATCAATGAGTCTTTTTCTTAATCTTTCAAGTAAATTAATAACTTACAGCACTGATTTTTCGGTGAAGGAAAACTGCATATACCTACGTCAACAAAACGAAAAAGACGTATGGTAGGCCGTTTCCTAACGGTGGTATCGTATAAGGCTGTTGAGAAGGGTATCATACTACACGTACCCCTGGCAACTTCATACAAAAACTGCGAGATTCATTGCTATTAAGACTACAAAAATAAATAAAGTCTGTGTACGCGCAAATGCGTGCATCAAGTTTTGTACACGTCCATAAGCTTTGTTGGTTAGCGGGGTGTGAAATTCGTGACTTTTTTAACTAAGAAATCTATAGGAAACTAGAGCAGCCTTGGGGTCAGCTCAGACCGAGACGCGACGCGGCGAAACGCGTCTCGGTATTAGCTGACTCTTAAGATGTAGGTAAAAATGGGTTAGCTGAAGTTGCAATGAACAGGTCACATAATAATGAGTTAGCAGAAGTTGCACTAAACAGGTCACATAATAATGAGTTAGCAGAAGTTGCAATAAACAGGTCACACAATAATGAGTTAGCTGAAGTTGCAATGTGCCGGTCACATAATAATGAGTTAGCTGAAGTAGCAATGAGCAGGTCACATTATAATGAGTTTAATGAAGTTGCAATGAACAGGTCACATAAAAATGAGTTAGCTGAAGTTGCAATGAGTGAGTCACATAACCGATAATCTTGTGCTAGGGACAACCCTAACCGGAACTGTAATGATGCGAACTCAGTATTTAGTGGGGCAAAAATCTGCTGTCCCAATAAACCAATAATTTATTTAAAAAACTTGATCATATAGAACAATTGGTAGACATTTGCGAGTTCTTAGCCACTCGACTGTCTTTTCAAGTCGCCCATAAGGCCTCTGACTTGGCTTACCTACTTTACGATTTCTGTCAGAAAGGACCGACAGTTTAATGTGTCCTCCGAAGGACGGAGAAGCTCAAAAATGGCACGGCCACCCATCCAATAACCGACGTCGCCTAACTTTGCATATCTATAAACAAATGTCTGGGCCACGAGCTATGCTTTACAACAAGTGGCACAAGTGTCACAAGTATAAAATTCTTTCAACAAGTTGTGTTGATTACATTCAATACCGTTCAATCAATCAAATAGTTGAGACGACAAATTTCATGATTAATTAGTTAACACAGTTATTTATTGTAACCTCTTAAGTTATCTGGTAGGGTTTCATAAGCCCTTAATGACGGAAAGCCCTTGCAGGGCAACATACATCAGCACCTGTCATAGAT
This sequence comes from Apoda limacodes, assembly GCA_946406115.1. Taxonomy (NCBI): domain Eukaryota; kingdom Metazoa; phylum Arthropoda; class Insecta; order Lepidoptera; family Limacodidae; genus Apoda; species Apoda limacodes. Next base: position 19,773,907 of record OX291563.1, on the reverse strand, counting down.
AACCGAAAAACATATATTATATATGTTGTAGCTAATTATAGATAGATTAATCATTGAGCAAATAATTTAATTACATATTAGCTCATGATTAAAATTAGGTAGTTTAAGGTTTTTGCCTTTTTTATTTGCGCCATAAAATCTTGAACAAGGAAATCTGCTGAAAAACAAAAGTCACCGACAGTAAAAAAGAAAAAAATAACAAACAGTTAGCAAGCCTAAGTGGCAAAAGCCAGGCCACATCGCCACATCGCTTGTCGAACCGACAACCGATTGAAGACGGGGATTAATAGATGGGGAAGAGAAATAAAGGGGAAGTGCAGTCAACTTATCAATAACAAAAAAAAAAACTATTTACTGCATTTATTTTGTGCATATTGTACTTACAATATGCTTTACATGTGTTTACTTAAACACATTTTAGGCCTGATCACTCTAATACTAAGCTAATAACCCTACGTTACGCGTGTTTGTTCTACAATCATTTAATTGTGATTTGTTGTTTTCCAATGTATATTAAACTTTAATTAATGTATATTAAACATTTATATTTTCTTCACAACTTTGTTTTTTATTTTATTTTTTAGTACACATTACAAAAATTAGAATATGACATACAGGTAAGGCGATGTACTGAGGTATGCTTATCTCTATTAAGAGATTTCTTACAGCTAAACTCAAGTCAGAACATGTATAACAAATATGAAATCACGTAGACATGTGTACCTTTATCAAAACATAAATTTAACTTTTTAATTTGTAAAACAAATCCTACATCTTATATCTATCTAATATAAGATATTAAAAAGTACTGTAAGAATGCGAGTATTCCGGCGAAATCGGATTGGGAGCCATTTCAATTATTTTTCGAAGACTGGCTAGATGATCAAACTTGTGCAAGCCGTAAATAAAACGGATGCACAAGTTTTGAAGCCTTTGAAGTTAATTGAGTGGCTCCTTAATGGGATATACATAGCAAACATCTGCTGCTTGAGAAGAGAAAATAAAAGAGTATGGGAAAGAAAAAAATTCGTTTTAATAGGTAGGAAGTTCTGGAGACGTTTTGTAGAAAGAGCATGAACTTTTCGGCTTACTTCATTTACATGAAGAGTCCAAGTCAAGTTACTGTATATGTATGTAGTAATCGTGGACTTTTCACCACTTTATTGTATTCAACGGCAGTACCATCGTTCATAATTGGGTGACATTATGTATTACGTAGCAGCTTTGCAAAATATTTGCGGGAGACAATTGTAGCCTGAGATTTTTTTAGATTAACAATAAGGCCATTAGATTGTGCCCATTGTTGTAAGTTGGCCATATCTTCGTTAATTTTTTTAACTGCACATTCAAAATTTTGGATTTCACAATGACAATAAATCAGCATAGAGATAGTAGAAAGACAATTTTAATGTGAAAGTATTAATGAAGATGGAAAACAGGGACCTTTTTGGAAACAGTCTGGAGCTATTCGAGAGAAAAATGTATGCAAGTAAATTTACAGGTTTCGAGAGGTAAGTCAGTTAGTCCATACATTCAAAGTCAAAGTCAAAGTCAAAATGGTTTATTCAAATAAGGATTTTATAATCACTTTTGAATCGTCAAAGTTATAAAATATTTTTTTTTTGAACCCTCCCACCTTCCCGCCGGTTCACAATGTTGTTGATTTCTACCGAGAAGAATCCGGCAATTTAGTCACGAATTCCAGTAGCCAAACACCCGAGACTGTTCCCAATAAGCTCCCAGGAGAGGTGAAAGGACGCCATCCTAAGGTACGCCAGCAGATAAAGAACACCAATCAGAGAGTCATTAAATTATTTTTGAGTTTTGATTTTTCTTTTTTAACTGCTTTCCCGTAATATCCGTAACATGAGTTTATGTGGTATTATTAGATAAAGTATTTTTATATAAGTTACAAAAAATATGCTTACAATTTGTTGCGACTGTGTGTGTTACTAAAAGTCTACGTCATACGTCCAACTACGTAGAACTTGCTACGAGATTCCAATTATTCTTGAATTTACATTTAGAATTTACTCTTTGGAACCGACTACAAAAACGAAAGAGGTTCTCAATTCGTCTTAATTTTTTTTTGTGTGTAAGTGATACGCTATATTTTCGATGTACGTTACATGGCACACCACGTAAGTTTATGCGTGGCAGAGGCACCCTGTGGGAATGAGATAAAAAAAAACCGGTTAAGTGCGAGTCGGACTTGCGCACCTAGGGCCCATAAGTTTTGATTTAGACAGACAGACAGACATACATACGGACGGACGGATGGAACACCGCTAGAAAACTTGCTTTAAAATAAAAAAAACCTACGGTACCACAAACAGATACACAGTTTTGAAGTCGGAGTAATATCTTTGTCAAAATTTTATTTTATTTAAGAAACATTTTTTTAGTTTTTTAGATAAGTGATTGTACAAGAAACTGTTTAAAATAGTATACTACTAGTAAACTACTTTTGACAATGAATTTAAAATACACTTTGCCCGAAGAGTAAATTTAAATATCTAGTGACGGCGCTAGTTAAGTAGTTAGCTGCGATCAACCCCTTACGGGCAGTTACCGATGTCGAAAGATGTCGTTGAGTCGTCCAGGTGTTGGAAATGGTTTCTTAGTGTAGCGTCTTCTATCAATATCGACAAAAAAGAGATTTTACACCCATGCGCCACGGCAATACAGATGCAACAAACTTTGAACAATTTATTTACATTTAATGTTTTTGATTTGATTTAATTTTTTGTTCTGTATATATGAGGCCACATTTTCAAAAAAACAAGGTGGTGGACAGTGACCGCCATATTTGTTAATAAAGCAGTTTAAGGCGAAACAAAAATGCTGCACTTGGGTAAACTATTAATGAATAGAAATCTTTCTTTAAAACTGAATGTAACCGGGCGTGTAGCAAGTTGTGTTGTGTTGTGTCAGACCCACCGTCTAGGCGCGTGTCTGTCCGCCGCCGTGTCACGTGACACGTCTCACGCCTCCGTCGTGTCAAATCGACCATTGAATGATAAATTGATGAATTATAATGATCTATCGCTACTGAACTAAACTTGACAAGATAAAAAAAAAACTACACTTACATATCGATGCTTAGATTTCATTTACTGTTTTCGAAACTTAGAAGAAAAAACATAATAGTAACACTAATTGTAAATTTTGTAGGTAATTATATTAAATAAAAAACTCAGAAACTATGCATTAAGAGCGAAATAGATTTACGTGTTAATAATTTTAATAAAATATGTTTTTTTAAAATTATATAGTATCATAAATCGATGACAAAAAACTGCGTCACTGCGAATTCACAAAGCATATCACAACATCATGATAACTCAAATGCAATGTAGAACGTATCATTAGTTTTGTGGTGGGAGTGGGAGTTATATGATTGGACAATGTCGCTTTATTTTATATATGTAATTACATATATGTAAGTATGTATATATGATTGTGAAAAATATTATTATAATGACGCTAATGCCACCAGTACTATTAAATATCGGAGTACTCTTAAATATTTGAATTCCTTCAGTCGATTGACGATATTTGACGCTTCACATGGTGCGCCCTCTTTGCTACATAAAAACAAAAAAATAATAATTGACATGTTTTTAGTAGCTTACTAACTTATTTTTATTACCTAATAAGTGTTTCGGTACATATTGTATACTCTTTGGCTAATAATCAAAGTATTGTATTATTATTTATTACTTTAAATAGAACTTCTTGCCAGCTCTTTTTGGCAGAAATTAACATTGTATACATTGTATTGACGATTCAAAAGTGTTCTTAGAAACCTATTTGAATTAATATTGTTTGATTTGATTTGCTCATTTTCATGTGCAGAGTTTCTACAAAAACAAAACGTTTGTTTTTGTGTAACTGTTTCGGAACAAAAGGTCGCGGTTAATGACCGAAGATTGAGTTATTGTGTACCTTAAGCTTTGTCACGGAGGGTTTTCTCAACAACATGCCATAAACTTACAGTTTGGTATAGTAGAAACAAAAATAAATACTATTGGGAATTCGGTAAAATGAAAGTGAGCAATTGATGAAATAAACGGACGTTTTTGTACATTCCTCCGAATTAAAGTCTGACTCGTACTTGACCGGTTTTTCTCGGGGCGTGGACTTTGTTAACTGTACTTACTTAATTTTGCAATTAACAAATTTAAAATGCACTCTATAAATTTAAATGTAGACCGTGCGTCAGACGTTTCATACAATAACCATCGTGCGTCAGTCACAATACTTGGCTTACTATTTGAATAACAGATTGGGCACCGCGCACCGTCCGGCACCGTCCGGCACCGTCCGGCACCACCCCGTCGATAGATCACGCATCTCATTTATCGATAGATCGCACACCGTAGGGACGACTTTGTTATGTCAATCATTTCCTACAAAGTGGATAATAATATGATTACTACGTTTTGGTATTTGATATGCAAGAAGATGTAACTGAGCATGGAATTTGAATCTTTGACTAGTTTATTATTTTTATCGAATAGTAACAGCTTAAGGCTCCAGTCTAGCTGTGCTGTGAACGACATATCATTTTAATCGTCATAAATAATGAAATCCATCAGATGGTTTTTAAAAATTACTAAAAAAAGATATTATTTTTTTTTTCTTTTTATTACGTCACAGGACACTTCTAGTTCACCGTTTTTATATATAGTTCACTATCAGTCGCAATTTAGTAAAAAAACCAAGTTTTGTTTGGATCAAAATAACGAATATTTGAACAATTAAAACATCTTAAATAAAGAAAACAACCTTTTTTACGAAAAACTGAAATCACTTTAAAATTAAACCTTTTAAGGTAAATTTATTGCTGAACCAGTGTCTCCAACTCCCACAGTAAAAATTACTGTGTTGCTAGTCTAAAAATACGGTATATGACTGAATATTACGGCAAACAAAAAATAAAAATACGGTAAAATTACGGTAAACTTTTGTTAAACAAAATTGCTAAGGCAGACTGAATTGTTGGTATTTTTAATACTTACACAATACTTTATTCAGCATTACAGTTAAACATAACTTAAATCAAGTCAAAAACCTATTATATTTATCAGTTTTTAACCTATCAAAAAAAGGTAGGTTATCAATGCGACCCGTATGTATGTGATATTGTCAGAATTGCACAGTTTTTGTATATGCTAGCCTATACCAGCTTCTCAACATATGTGTCAAATCTCATGTGTATGTGTTTGTCCGCGCATATCTCCAAAACTATAAGTCGGATTGCAATCATTGTTTTTTAGTTGGACTACGTATCGTCAAATTTAGGGGACAGTGCAAGTTAAATCAAAATCAGAGTTTTTTTTAGTGAAATTTCTTCTTTTTGTAGGCCACTATTGTCACTTGAGTAATGAGAATTACTCATTATTACAACATTCATATCGAGAAATCGTACCGAACAATAAAAATTTATCAAAACAGCAAAAGTAGATTAGGACGAGTAAAACTTACTTTAATTACCATGGATAATTATGCTCTTCGTAATTAGGTCGCATTACCTTTATCATCTTGTCTATGTAGTAGGTGTTTGGTGTTGCTATTATAGAAATTAGGCATTTTTTAAGGTCTTATTCAAACAGATGAAATTACGGCAGAATATATCACCGTAATAAGGCGACTACGGTAGGTGGTAGATCCATAAGAAATACGGTAGGTTGACAGTAAAAACTGCGTAGTTGGAGAAACTTTGCTGAACCAATATCTGAATATAGTTACTATTTATCTGTACTAAATGTTTTAAAAGTACGACTATCCCATGTGAAAAAATTCTTATCACATATCGGACCCATTTTAATGAAAATAAAAAACGTTCAGTCCCCTTAAAGAATATGAAAACTATTAAGTATAAGTCTATTGAGCTGTTCACATAATTAGCCGGCTAACAAAAAAGCCGACTTTGTAACTTTCTTCCCTGTAACTTGTAACTTGTAACACTCGCCTGCCCCAACACCAACAACAACAACCATCGCTTCTGAAACAAATACGAGACTTCCATTTCCTTACAGCGAGATGCCTTTGTTTTGCACTTTGGGTACGAAACCCTTTGTTTAGCATTTTGGCTACGGAACCCCTACCTTTGTTTAGCAGTTTGGTACGGAACCCTTACCTTTGTTTAGCACTTTGGGTACCGAACCCTTACCTTTGTTTAGCACTTTGGGTACGGAACCCTTACCTTCGTTAAGCACTTTGGGTACGGAACCCTTACCTCTGTTTTGCACTTTAGGTACGGAACCCTTTGTTTAGCACTTTGAGTACGGAACCCTTTGTTTAGCACTTTGAGTATTGAACCCTTACCTTTGTTTAGCACTTTAAGTACCGAACCCTTACCTTTGTTTAGCACTTTGGGTACGGAACCCTTACCTTCGTTAAGCACTTTGGGTACGGAACGCTTACCTTTGTTTAGCACTTTGGGTACGGCACACATACCTTACAGTGTATTCATTTATGTGTTCGGAAACAAAATGAGTGCCAATTGCGTTGCACATCTGTGTTGCTCTAAGCAACACCTAACAACAAACTTAAAATCAGACTTATCGTATACTAGTATTTGCCCGCGGTTTCACCCGCCTTAAATTCGGTTTTCGGTGTAGGATTTCAACGGCAATTCCTCAATTAAAAAAAAACCGAGTCACACTTGATGTTTTCAAGTAACCTATTTCCTTTCCCGGGTCTCAAACTATCTCCATGTCCAATTTCTCCTAAATCGGTTTAGCGTTACTTTTGCATTTATAATATTAGTATCGATGATGCTATATGGTTAATATATTTTATAATTTTTACTGTGTGTAGTTAGTGTCTTGCCATATTATATTAAGTACTAGCTTCTGTCCGCGACTTCGTCTGCGTGGAATTTTTTCAGCTTTTGACTGTTAACGATTTTATCTACTATAATATCGAAATACAATACAAATAATACTAGTAATACAGATACAAATTTTCATATCCTATTTCGACCCCTTGAGGATGATTGTCCAAAAAACCAAAACACGTCAATCTTAATTGTGAAATTTAAAGGTCAATAACCAGTTTTTATGCAAAGTTTAAAAAATTACGTATTTCCAACCCCTAATTTACTCCCTTAGGGGATGATTTTTGCAAAATCCTTTCTTACTTCTCGCATACGTAATACCAGGAACCTTTATGCAAAATTTCAAGTCTCTAAACTCAGTAGTTTGGGCTGTGGCTTGATATAACAGTCAGTCAGTCAGTCAGTTTACTCTTTTATATAAAGAAGATGGGTAGGTAGGATACCAAAAGGTGTTTTAAGCGATACCTACATTAGTAACAGGGAAATCTGTCAAAAAAATATTAACTGACAAAATATTTAAAAGTATGGACATTGTACCGCTAATGTTGTACGACCAGTGCTGGTTACCTTCGATCTCAAGCATAAGTACAAAAGCTCAGTAGTAGTAGTAGTAGTAGTAAGAACCGATTTATTTTTTACTATTACTTTAGTCTGCAACACAAGATATCTGAATAGTTTTTGCATAGTTTCGACAAGTAACAGGTAACCTATTCTGCCCACACGCAGCAGTTACACTTATTTAATGCGATTATTTCTATATAACTGTACTGTCAAGATTAAATGAAACCTGTCGGCGTCGAATTACAGCCGTGTCTAATGATATTTACGGTTCTGGCCCCGTAACTTTACTTGCCGCTCTGACAGTTGGGTAAGCCACAGTACAACTTATAAACCAGTAGATAAACTTAGAGCCACTGCTAAGAACATATCATTGTATGTTTTCTGTTATAGATAACAATACAAGTAATTTCTTTATAGAACGTTTAAATCGGCTTGGCTACGGCGAAGACCTTATTAGGTAGTGGGAAGCAAAGAAAATTTAAATCAAAAGAAATCATCTGTTTAAGAAATACGTTACTTCTCCTCATAGTTTATTTGCACATTTGTATTTAAAAGTATTTGAAAAACGACCGATGAACGTTTATATTTTACAATCGTACAATGTTTTAACTAAACTTATGAATCTACTTGATGATCTGATGTATATATTTTACGTATCTGGATTTTACTTCGTCACAACTAAAATTCTAATTTAATACTGCCTCGGCGATTTATGTTTATGTTTATTGAAACATTTTGATAGCAACTAATAATGTTATTAATTCCGCTTGATTTCAATTAGGATTAGGCTTGTCCCTGTCACGTAGGACTAAAGTGGTTGGTGTGAAGAGGCTGTCTACCATATTATGATGTGAGTGTGTGTCCAGCCATTGGTTAACCCTTTCGGGGAATAAAAACCATTACGTTATGCAAACATACATTTGTGAGCCCGAAGACCTTACGAAACCTTCACTTTTATCAATTACCCACTCTCAAAAAACATAAAGTTCTTCCAGAACAAGATTGTTGACGTACTTACTGTCACTTGTCACCTGTACTGTGGTGCAGCTCGACTGGTCCAGCCCAGCCTCCGCTAATCTAGCCAGACACACGTGTTACCTAACATCAGAGCCCGATGTAAACACCGCCGATACACTCTATAAACTTAAGACAAGCTTTCGTAATTAAATAGTCGCAGAACGGATGGAAGTCGTTTATATCTCAGTTTGAGACGTGACTTGTTTCGAGCTAAATATTTGCGGTTATCCTTAAAGCTGAGATGTAAATCACACAAGGATATCTGCTATTGAGATACATACGAATTAGGTACATCATATTGAATAACAAAATAATTGGAGAATTATATTATTTTCTAGTTTTTGCCCGCGTTGATTTCGATTATCGACGTAGGACTTCTACGGCAAGTCCTTGTGAGAAAGTTTTGTTTATTAAACGAAAGATTTTATGCAATAACATCCCTTTGTTGAGGTGATTTAAGTTTGACGCAGACAGACAGACATAACATTTATATTGTGTTGTTACTTACACCTTACACCCCAAGAGCATGCAAAATTACAGATCGCTCCCGTAAGTCCCATAACTAGAAGTTAGTCAAAAGGAATTCAGAGAAGGACAGAACGAAAGACCATTATTATTCAACTGTCACGGAATGAGGAAATTTTAATATGAGCGCGGTTTTTTATATGAAATGAAGAAAGAGCATAGTTATAGATGACTTTATCTTCGACAGAAAATAAAACACATATTAAGACGACAATATAACCTAATAACCTAGAACATTCCATCTTATTTGTTATGTAAGGTCCTTACATACGAAACTAATGTTTTATATAACAAAGCAAAACTACATTTTTTTTATTTAATTCAGTTCATTGACTCCTTTGCTTATTAAATTGCTGGAGCGAGAATAAACAAAATCTTTAAAGGTGTTTTGGCCTGCCTCATATGAATTGATTTTTTTTCCAATTAAGAAATTATTCAAATTCCGAAAAAAGTGGTAATCGGTTGGAGCAAGGTTTGTGGAGTATGGTGGGTGACGTAGACATTTTAATCCTAGCTCCTATAGTTTCGCCACCGTCTTATGTGCAGTGTGTCGTCTAGCGTTGTCCTAAAGCAGCAGTGGGCTAGAGTGGTTGACAATGTCGGCTGTTTGACGGCTAGCTTTTCCATCATGGTTTCCAATCGTCGGCAATACAGAATTGCCGTAATCGTCTGACCAAATCTTAGGAAGATGTAGTGGATGACACCAACGCTGGTCCACCAGACACTAACCAGTACCTTTTTTTGAGTCAACTTTCGCTTGGGGCAGGATTTAGCTAGTTTTCTTGGATTTAACGCCTGTGATGAGCGTTTCCGATCATTGTATAGGATCCATTTTACATCACAAGTAACGATACGATACGATGACAAATGAATTATTACATTCAAAACACAAGCAGACAAGCTTAAAATTGAAATAGATTTGAATTTGAAATTATTAACTAAACGCCAGCTTTTGAGATCAAAGTGGCCAGTTCTATAAAACATCAATTTCATATGTAAGGACCTACTAGATTGAAGAAATTGCACATACTACTCATCTGAAAACACATAAGTGAGAAAAAGACAAAATAAAAAGAAAAATTTAACAAAAAAATGGTTAGAGATTAAGAATCATAAATAATCACACCAAAAAAAACAAATAAATAAAAAAGCCGGAGTGCAAAAAGAAGTGCAATAAGAACTAAAAAGAAGTTAATACATACAAAATATTTAACTATACGCATACGGAACTCATTTAGGTCCAATAGTGTGAGCAATCTGTGCTATTTTTTTTTTTATTTTTTTTATTCGCGGTTATATTATTATAAGTGTTTTATATTTCCGTACTCGTCTTTTGAAGCCCTTTCATTTGATATCCTACACGAGAGGGTCTTAAAAAAATATTTTTTTAGCCCGCACATGAAAGCGCATAAAATCCGCCATATTATTTTTTTTAGAATTTTATTTTCACAGTGTCACTCTTACAATTAAGACAAATCTAACAACATCCTTCAAGCTAAGCCTATCAAGCCGTTCAGGCTACAGAGCGTAAGAAATATACCTACATACATACATACATACATGTAACGTCTTTTTTTTAATAAATTAAATCATAAAAAAAACCAGACAAAAACATGTATGTTTGCCACCTTAGTGGTATAAAAAAAAAAATGTTGCGCTATGCGTAAGTAACATAAAACCCTATATATGCAAAGTTGAATCTTATGAAAAGACGCTTCAAATGGTTTAAGCTTGCTTATACTTGCTTTACACCATAAATACTAGAAAACAGAATAAAATAAATATTTAAGGGGGCTTCCATACAACAAACGTAATTTTTTTGCCGTTTTTATATATAATAGTACGGAACCCTGCGTGCGCGAGTCCTAATAGCACTTGGCCGATTTTTTAAAATAAACCAATAAAACATTAGTTACCCGAGAATGATGTTTTAATTGCTAGAGATCTGTGACTGTAAAAATTTTGGTAGCATTATTCAAACATTACGGGAAGCAGACCATTACTTGATGAAAATCTTTTATATGTACATAAAAATATCAATAGTTTCAGCAAGAAAAGTGACGTTCACAAAGTAAATACTAGAAGTAAAAATAAGCTGTTGGTGCATGATACACGTCTACACAAAATAAGTAACTCTTTTATGGGGCAATGTATACACTTTTACAACAAAGTTCCCAATAAAATTCAAAATCTATCAATAAGTAAATTTAAATCTTTTATCAAGCAGGTACTTTGTAAAAAGGCATACTACAATATTTCAGACTATGTAAATGATAAAAATCCTTGGGACTGATGATGCTCAATTACAGGATGCATAGGTAAACCAAATTAAAATGGAAATAACATAAAATTGTACGACTAAAAATTTTTTATTTAAAACATTAATTGTATTTTAGTTTATTTGTATTATTGATAGTGTTTTTAAAAGAGTAACTATCGAGTTTCTTGCCGGATTCTTCTCGGTAGAAATCAACAACATTGTGAACCGGCGGGAAGGTGGGAGGGTTCAAAAAATAATATTTTATAACTTTGACGATTCAAAAGTGATTGTAAAATCCTTATTTGAATAAACCATTTTGTCTTTGACTTTGACTTTGAAAGCTCTTTCTGTAATATTTGGAGGTGTCCATACTCCATACCACGTCACTAATAAACGTGAAAATTTTTAATAACAATTAAATTAAACGTGTACAATATAAGAATGTATTTGATAGCTGCCTTTTGCCGTGCACTGAAAATAAAACTTTATTTCGAAAAAGCGAACATGGAGGTTGGTATTTTGGTTCCTATTGGCGACTTTTTTTATGTTACCTATTTGTTAACGGCTGTACGATAGCTATTTCTTTGCTGGGTTTTGTATTTATCTTCATTATGATGCAGTGCATCAAAATGAAGATCAATTCGATGCAGTTGTCAGATTTATATTTAAAATATTTTGAAACAGGAGTAAATTAATCAATTAAAATTATGTAATGGCAGCAAGCGGCAACAGCGCTAGTAATCAGCTGCACCTGATTAAAGTGGTTACCTATCAATGTAGTTGTTTACATAATAATCGTATTGGTCTCTCCATAGCCACTACTGCATATAAACATAAACGAAGAAAAGTGTCAGATTTTCGCCACTACTGGTTACAATAACTGCAACATAAACATCAGAAACCTAGACAAATGACAACAATTTCTCAGCGACTGTCACTCAGCACGACTATTAGGCCGGCTGCAAACTGGAGCATTGCACAACGCTCAAGCATCAATCATTCACTCATTCAATCCGCTAGTAATTACCATATGAATGGTTATTTTGATAAATGACCCGGTGCGGTATCTTAACGGCGCACCTCTAAAGCGTCAGCCAAGTACCGAATGTGTAATTGGATTGGAAAGTTTAGATCCATTCTTCGGTTCTCGGTCAATCGGCTATTTTAGTCACGAGTCGGATCGATTGTATTGATATTAATGTGAATTATCTAATCAGAGATCAAAAGTTACATTAAGTTGCAGGTACAGCACTTACATGCATCGATTGTCAAAATATTATGATATATTATGATTTTATTTCGTAAGAAACGAGTTAGATTTGTCGTCGATAGATTATTAGATAAGTTAAAGATTAATATGTTATAAATGGCTTAGAAAAAGATGTTTTTATTTCATTGAGTATATTTATAGTATATATTTATATATATAGTCCTATGCAATAAATGCTTATAAATGCGATTAAGTTTCAGCTGTTTTGTTTGTTTATATATTATAATATGTTATCTTAAAATAGCGAATGCTTTCAATGTGGTTCAACATGCGTGAGAACTTAATAAAATAACGTAGCCAAGAAGTGTTTAATGAATGTGAGAATGGCAAATAACTATGTGTTCCTACAAAAACTAAACTAAACGGAAAAAATACCATAACAGGTAGTTTAGATAAAGATAGACAGTGAATTATAAATCATTATCGTTCTAAAGATGGCGCCCCACAGGGAATTAACTCAATCATCGGTTCTTGTGCGATTGAATCTATTTGCTTAGCGGCGGGGGTCTGCACGCGCCCTTATATGGTGGTTTAACTCGAGATCTTGGCCAATTAGATCAGGCTATTACGAGATAAAAAGTCTAGAAATAACTGTTATTTTTTTATATATTGAATTTAGCTTCGACTTTAGAAAATAATAATAAATAGGTCTTTGATGCAGTATGTTTATACTAGCATTTGCTCGCGGCTTAGCCCGCGGAAAAAAAAAGGTTGCAAGCGCAAGATATAGAACATACACAAAGTATAGAAGGGATTTCTTACATTCACCACAACCTGGCAGACCTTAACATGAACGTAAACAATAGTAAATCCATTCGTCACGCAAAACGCATTAGGCGGGGCGTGTGACAGTATCGGGCGTGTGACAGTATCGGCCCAGCGCGGGCGAGACGTGACGCGATCGCAATCAACGTGTGACACCTTGAATGTGTCACCACAGAATACATAGATACAGAAGGGCCAATAAATAATATTACAGTCACATATTTTGGACGACTGTAGACCCTAATATCTTAAAACAGTCTACCTTACTTGTTCTAGATTGAGGAAGTGGTAAATACTACAAATCACAGAAAAATTCAGAGGTCAGGGAACTAATTTAAAAGAAAAATTGAACAGAATAAAAAAAAATTATCATAAATTAAGAAAATAATTCTGAAATAATCAAAAAAAGGGTTGAAAATTAAATTTACTTGTCTTAGATCTCGATATTTTGTCAGAGAACCCAATTACATTTTCAAATCAATCAGGAATTGTTACTATATAAAGGCTAGTGTTCTAAATAAATTAAAAACATGGGAAAACAGGCCTAAAACGTAAGCGCTCTACGCGTAAGCGGCATAAAACGTGACGTGCGAAATCCAACCCTATGGTAACAGTTTTAAGATGGTTTTAGCTGTTTTTAAACTTGACTTGCTTAGCTGGCGTCTATCGTCCTCTATCGTGCACTTAGCCCAAAGCCGCGTACAGGCAAACTTAAGATGTTTTAAAGGGATTTATTTGCAAGGGGAAGACAGTCGCTACTGCCGCGTCACTGTAGTTGCATTGTGACGTGTTCGGTAGGTATTTAATATTGAGCAAATCCTAAGTAGACCTGTTGTACCTGTTTATTTTGTAATATCATTTTTGTGAAGGTATGGAAAACCATGCAAAAATAAAATACATCCCTTCACTATTATCAGACCTTTCTGATCACAATATGTGAAGTTGTTAAGAGAGCGAGAGCGGCCTGTAATATTAAAGATGTGTATGTAAATAAACTAAAAAAAACGGCTAAGTGAGAGTTTGGCTCGTTCCGTACATACTTATTATATGTTGATAGTTCTTCCATCATGAGATCAAGTCTCGCAGGATATTGGCTTAATTATCAGATTTTGGAGTTTTCCCAATATTTGTGATGCAATATCTTGCTTTTTGCCAAATTTCATGTTTCTAGGTCAACAGGAAGTACCCAAGTTGATTTATTTGTGTCACAATATGTGACGAAAATAACGCGCGTTGGCTGCCAAACTGAAGACTTAATTTCAAAAACAGCCTTTGTCATAATTTTCGTGAAGTAAGATGGTCGCGCCATCTTTTAGATATATGTATAAGGTATGTTATCCCATTATTTGTTTCATCGAAAACAAGTTAAGTCATGAAATATTTGCTCAAATCATCAATTCTTTATAAACAACCTTTTCAGTGATGGTTTTCTGGAAAAGCACCGTTGCCTATGATATCGGTAGTTTGAAAAAAATACTATCATGTCATTCCGTCTGAATTATTATTTATTCGGTTTCACGGTTTAGAAAAGCAGCAACTATGCAAAGCGATGATGAACTCAGTATCACCAATCACGAGGCTGCCTTCTGCTACAAAGTGCGAATAAAAGAAGGTGAGAAATTTGTTGATCAAGAAATATGTGCAAAGGCTTTTTACAGTTTGCATGGAATAGGTAGAAATAGAGTGCGACGTATACAGAAATAGAGTGCGACGTATACAGAAATAGAGTGCGACGTATACAGAAATAGAGTGCGACGTATACAGAAATAGAGTGCGACGTATACAGAAATCTATAACCGAGTCTGCTGCGGCATCTATAGATCAAAGAGGTAAGCATACAAACAGACCTAAAATGTTATCTTTGCCTATAAAGCACCATGTTGTTAAACACATTAGGTCTTTTAAAAAAAATATTAGGTGCTCTATTAGAAAAAAATCTAACAGATTGTATGTGCCAGAAACTCTTATTAATAATAAATAACCCAAGCTTGTGTTATGGATACCAGATAGGTACAAATACATATACATAACTTTTTTTTTGTAAATACATACATCATGCATTTTTACACCGACACTCAAGACAAACACAAATGTTTATGATGTGCGGGAATCGAACCCACACCCTATGCACAGCAGCCGGTCTCACTACCAACTTAGCTGCGAGGGAGTAAGTATAAAGGCTTAGTATCAATAGAATGCACGATTTGTTTCTTGAGGAGTATCAAATCAGATCAGATTAGATCAGAGTACGTTATAAAGCATATTGGTCCTTTTTCACTGATGAATTTTATTCAACACTAGACTTTGCCAGCGACTCCGCCCGCCCTAAATTCGGTTATCAGCGTGGGACTCCTTTAATTACACTAATGTAGTTTGCTATATCAAGCTGTAGCTATAGCTATAGTTCGTTTAAGCTCGGTTATAGTTATTCCCGCGGGAACTTTTTTATTTTTCGGGATAAAAAGCCTATGTGCTATTCCAGGACCTAATCTATAGGTTTCCAAGTTCATCCCGATCCATCCAGTGGCTGAAGCGTTATTGAGTAACAAACATCCATCCAGATATACAAACTTTCGCGTTTATAATATACGTAGATAAAATTTGGGGTGCATAGATCTGATACTTGCAATCAATTCCGTATCAAACTCGAGAGTGCACTTGGTGAATCTGAGAAAAATAGACTTATTGCAGAGAAGAATCTCAGCGTATTAGACACTCAGCGCGGATGGGCATGTGATGGGTCGAAGGTCTTTTGGACCCGTTCCCGCACTGCACTGAAATGAAAGTCATTCAGTGCGGGGGATGTCCTATGTGCCTTTCACGTAAACTAAATATATCTAGTATAGTATTATCAAAAGATATTGAGAGCTATAAAGAAAACAATATTTGTCTCTTTTCTACTTCAACGATTGGGCAAGATACACTCCGCACAGTTCTTCAGCAGTTAACATGTTAAGTGAGCTTAGAGTATTTTATATTAATTTCAACTCGAAACCTCCACGCATTCTTGAGTAAAAGGGTCTTGTCAAACAAACCGGCAAACTATTTTTATACGTAACTACAAATCAACGAATTTCGTTTTTTTTAACGATATTAGTGATGTAACCTTGCTTCGTGTTAAATACCTTGATTCTAGGACACCGGGACCTTCACGCTCCCGGGAAGAACTGTTCTTGACAGACAGATAAACAGGACAAACAACAAAGTGATCCTATAAGAGCTCCTTTTTTTCTTTTGAGGTACGGAACCCTAAAATTATTATAAAAATCTTACACAAACATATTTTTTTATACTTTAAAAGTAACGTACTTCTTGAAACTTTCCGTTTATTTTATAAAATCAAAAATTATTTCCTGTTTCTTTTAGACAGGTTTTTTTTTAAATTTCAATAACATTTTCAGGTTATGCACTAGATAAGTCCCTAACTACGAATTCTAATGATTTTGCTATCTTAAAATGATACTGTACACACGTCAAACATTTAATTTAATTTAATTGTCTTGGAACAAGTCACTTTCTGTTTTTTTTTACACTAAAATTAAACATCAAACATACTTTATTTTTTTTTGATCAACTAGTCTAAAATAAAATCTATATATCATCAAAACTGCCGACCATTAACGTGATCTGACCCAAATTAACTTATGAACTTATGAAGTGTTCATATAATAGAATTCAACGCGTTATTGAAAAACTACATATATGCTTTCAATTTTTAATATCACCCAGGTAGCAAACAAACTTGTGGGCCGCCTTAAGTTAAACTTGGTAACAAATTGTCTAATAAAGATTCATTTCTTTAATACAGTATTTATGATTACAAGTCATTTTCGAATAAATTGTTAAACAACACATTACAATAATAAAATAAAAATACTTGCTACTAACTGTTATGATGAGCTATTCAAAATGATAGTAATTCCGTTTATTATTTAAAAAACCTTTAATGAGAAACTTTGCTTTGTCAACTAAGATTTTTTTTAATCTATAACAGATTGTCTCAAATTACGGTGCCCATTTTATTTGGTTATTTAAATTTCAACACCTACCGCCTTAAGTGATAACGTTGTTCGGTTTAGTCACGTTTGTACAACGTGTGTGATACACTTACCTACATTCAGATTTATATGTTTCAAAATCACTTAAATGTCGCCACATGTATTTTGAAACTTCATGTATATAGACGCAGGGCCTGTGAGTATTTCTTTTTGTTTTTTTTTGTTTTTGTATATAGTTTTAAACCAGCCAGTATCCGTAAAACTCCGTTTTGAATTAGGATTTTTTTTCCCCAGTAATAAAATTCACATAAGCATAGTACATAGTAGGTACACCATGCGCATATTTTTAGACAAACATTTGGGCGGTTCTACCTAAATTGAAATCAAGATTGACCGAGACGTCCACTTATGTGTGTGTTCCATTTTAAGCTATCATGAAAGGGGAGATCCAAAAATTTTCTTCCGATACTTATTAGTTTGTAAAAACCCTTCCAAGATAGTTACTTCACCGACTCCAATTTTGATGAAATTTATTTGAAGTGGTTTTACGTAGGTTAAAATTATTATTACATACTGGTATTATTTTTAGCATATTTATCTACTAGGATAGAATTGATAATGTTTTGTTTTTATTAGACAAGAAAAAAATATTGTAAGCAGTTTGTGCTCCAATTATTGTATATTTTTATTTTGTTTCTTGTATATTTTTCCCTTTTTTCATAAATTATATCCGAAATATTATTTATACAAAAACAATAGTTCCCTAAATATAACAGGCCGAGATACTTAACATATGAGTATTAATTTCAGTTAAAATTTTACTAAATTAAACTAAACTAATTAAAATTTTATCAATTACTTTAATTTTCTTTTATTATTTGTTTGAATACCAGTTGCGAGTCCCTATAGTAAAATACCGGAGTAGCTAAAGTATAGTATCCGGGCAGTAGCTTCGTCCGTGACTCGACGAATTTGTCAACTAATCATATTCGCCAATCTAGCTACATGTGGTCCCCACTGAAGCTTTGTGTCTAGGTCTAGGGTAATACCTAAGAATACTGTATTATCTACAATATATAACTGCTCCCCGTTTATAAGTGGTGAACTAAGAAAATCATAGAAACACATCATAACCGAAACTTACCCAGGTAAATATATAAAGGCTTGTCCTGACTGATTCACAAACGCACAGCCTAAAGTTCTTTTATACAACTTGATATTATAAGTATATTACTGTGTTGCATTTTTTTTTCAATAACAAGATGGAAGCCTTGTGCGTTTGCAAAGATCAATAAATAAGGTGTGAGACGAGATATTAGTCGCGTTAGGTCGCAGGTGGCAGGTGGCAGGTGAGGCGGCCGATCTTGGAGCGATAGGACGCGTGTGGGGTCTATCATTATACTCTGACCTTACCTCACGATCTCACGACATGTATGTACCAGGCGAGGAGTTGCATATAATACACGCCCTGATTGTCACGTATGAGTGTCAGGTATGAGGGACTACTTTTTTGTCGCGGATTTGCCTGCTAACTTTTTTAATTTGTTTAAAGGGACAAGTAAGTCTTTTGTGCCGGTAGTCGATGCAGAGACTGCAGCCGAATAGGCAATTTTGTATTGGGAAAAATCTACCTGCGTGACAGGAGGTGAGCCTGTCACAGCAACACTGCTGGCTTTATTTTATTAACAAAAAAAACATTTTCCTCACTTGGAATATATCTATGCGAAAAGTTTTAATTTCTACTTATAAAACCGAGTATCATCACATCAAGTATAAAGAAGTAAGTCACGATTTTGCAATCAGACATAAGAAATGTTCATAACTTAAATATTTGTCCTGTTCGGAGATGAAACCTAGTTAAAGTCGTATGTGAATAACATCGTCCGATTAACACTTCGAATACGAACATTATCTTCAATATGCGAAGTGAATACGGTGATGAGTGCTAATTACATTGAAGTTATCTGTAAACCCATCTCGTTTCTGCCGCGGGCCCCGAAACTTCGACTGTCACTTCACGTGACAGCTTTGACAGCTTGATTCCAGTCCCGTCGACAGCTCGTGACCAACGCTGACAAATCATTTACTTTTTTGTTGTTGTTGTTAAAGATAACTTACTTGTTATATATTTTTTAACTTATAAACTTACCATAGCTAAGTTGCGAAGAAGTTTGAAATATCATTGATTATTAAAAGTGCAAAAAACTAAATAAAGAAAAATCAGAAAAAAATACTTTTGAAGTCGGATGCTAAAAATATACTAACTTATAACTACTACTAATAAAAAACATAGTGAAGGAAGTTTGTTTGTTGTTTATTAGCCTCGCAAGGAAGCATCTAAATTGTCCTGATTTTTGGTACAGGAGTAAGTGCCTTGAAAGACAGAAGAGACCTACTTAAATGTGCAGTTTTCTGCTCGTTTTTAAAATCGATTCCAGTGTCCCATTGCAAGTTCAGATTGGAAAACTAACATGGCTTACTACATTCTTTAACTAGTAAATTACTGTATTTGTTTTAAGATATCTGTTAAAACATCGCTTTAAAAAAATAATTTAGTTTTTCTATTTTTATTCATAATTCCCTATCAACTAGTAGCGGGAACATAATTTACTTTAGGAAATATTAAGTAACTATAAAGTTAAGAATTACTGTAATAGAATTTATGTGATATAACTGTAAATAATTATTTTCCACTTTTTATGCTCAGCTGTTCGCCTATTTTTGCCACAGAAAAATGTGCTCTATTTGAGATTAATATTGTCGATTTCACTTTAACGCCCATAAAGCAAATGTATATGCGCGTTGGGGACCCTCTTAATATTTTTAAATCCTAACAATATTTCCCACGGCAATAAAGTTTCCTACTGTGAACAGTTACTAAATCATCTTTCACGTGGCAAGAGAAAAACGAAGCGACCGAATTTTAGGCACAGGGATTTTCATAGAAACAGTTTTTACCGCAGATGACATCGTGGGGAACTGTTCCTTGTAGTGGCTTGGAACACAGGAAAACTTTTGGTTTTTTTAACAAAATATAACCTAGGAACCCTACTACCCATAAACATAAACCGAATTTCTCGCAGGCAAAAACGAGTACCTTTTGAGATCCATTTAAAATGCAAAAACCAAATATTTTGCAGTTTAGATCTATTTTATATAATTAATTATACAATTGCTGGGTTAGGTATCAGTTACAGTTAGGTATCAGTTACAGTTACGTATCAGTTACAGTTAGGTATCAATTACAATTAGGTTCTAGTTACAGTTAGGTATCCGTTACAGTTAGGTATCCGTTACAATTAGGTATCAGTAACAGTTAGGTATCAATTACAATTAGGTACCAATTACAGTAAAGTATCCGTTACAGTTAGGTTTACGTTACAATAAGATATCAGTTACAGTTAGGTAGCAGTTATAGTTAGGTATCAGTTACAGTTAGGTATCAGTTATAGTAAGGTATCCGTTACAATTAGGTAATAGTTAAAGTTAGGTATCAGTTACAGTCAGGTATTAATTACAATTACGTATCAGTTAGTAGTGGATTCAGTTTCGTATCAGTTACAGATAGGTATCAATTACAATTGGGTATCAGTTACAGTTATGTATCAATCACAATTACGTATCAGTTACAGTTAGGTATCAGTTATAGTTAGGTATCCGTTACAATTAGGTATCAGTTACGGTTAGGTTTCAGTTACAGTTAGGTATCAGGTATAGTTAGGTATCAGCTACAATTAGGTACCAGTTACAGTTAGGTATCCGTTACAGTTAGTTATCCGTTACAATTAGGTATCCGTTACAATTAGGTATCAGTTACAGTTAGGTATCAGTTACAATTAATTTCAATAAAAAATACTTTTACTGCATTTGTATTTAAAATTACAAGATACGAATTAACTGAACATTAAAAAAACTTTGACTAAAATTGAAAACATAGGTTAACGTAGTCGGTATCAATCAATTAACAGTTATTGACAACTGACTGACACACTAATTAACAGACTGCGGGTAGTCTTGTCTTACAAGATATACCTTCAAATCTTCATTAGTTAATTACAAGTTAATATTTGTTCGTAGAGAGTATTACAAAATGTTTTTAAAAAGGTTACTTTATAAATAGTTAGTAACGGTAACGGTAAGGTTCCACAATTACTAGTGACTAGTGAGATGTGGTGAAGGTGTATTTATAACATATGTTGTATTTTTCTAAAAATGATCTTGGCATATTTATCGCGTAGTGCTGACAAGTGAGCAGGATAGCAAATAAATGTTAGTACAGAACAGTAAGTGACAGAACAAAGTGTCAGTGATATGGCAATTTGAAAATATCAGATTTTCTTTTATCTGTCAGCAGCAAAGGTCCATACCAAAAGGTAACATTACATTACATTTCAAAAAACGAAACGAAGTTAATGTAAAATGATACTTTTTAGTGCAAACCTTGTTGCTAACTGCCTCAAAACCTTGGTATTCATATTGATGCTAGTCCTAACTTATATTTAATTTAGCCTGTGACATACAAAGAGAATATAACCAATGCCATTTACATATTTTTTTTATCAAAAGTTGGTTAATATGTCACCTTTTTTTGTGGACCTTCACAACTGAATTGTTTTCTTTGACCAAATCCAATACTTAGATACCTAGCTGTTGTAATAAATATAAGAAGATTGGTGAGATTTATTTGAAAATAATAAACGTAGTTTACGTATCAGAATTGGTAGTGTATCTACTAAAACTGGTATACCGTAGAGGTAAAAAAGAACATATTTGCTTTAAACATTTGCTTAACATTTATTTCAAACAGGCGATAACAAACCAACCAAAATTTGAATTTATAACTTTAACTTTGCATTGATTATGTAAGTTTTTTGAACTGTTCAAGGTATATAAGTATCTTCTAATGTTATGAGTAAATATAGGCATCTACCATTGGGTTAAGTCATTTGTCAATCGTTACTTGATATTTATAAATGATGTTGGTTTTCAGGATCTGCTGGAGAGGATCTTCCGGCTGTTCGACGTGGAGAGACGGGACCACCTCGTGCAGGAAGACTGGATTGAGTTCCTCAAGGAACGAGTGACGTGAGTTTAATTCAAAATTTAAGTTAATTGAATTATTTTCATACAAACTGCGTTTCACTTAATATAAATATATAAACATTTCTTCACTCACAGTGCGTTTAGGTATTATTATCTACTTAGGTATGTAAATAAGATCTATATATATATATATATATATATATATATATATATATATATATATATATATATATATATATATATATATATATATAATAAATATTCTTGAACATCTCACACAGCGCCATTTGCTTCCAAGCTAGACATTTAGCGTTCCAGCAGTAAGTCATTTTTGGTTCAAGCCCACGTTCTACTTTTGTAGGTCCGACAATAGGGTCGACAATGGGGCCTACATATTAACCTTTATTCTTGATCGACTTTTTGTAAGACGTGTGGGTTTTATCTGTATATTGTATGTACTGCCGAAGAAAAGTCAGTAAATGGCAGAGACCAGCAACTTACACAACTGATTAAATACATACTCATATACTTCTTAGAGTTCCGTACCATAGTAGTAATAAGAACCCTTACATTGAAACTTCGGTGTCCGTCTATCTGTACCTCACAGTTGTTTTGCTTAGCAACTACAACTGAGATTGACTTGAAATTTGGTATACATACATAATAATAATTAAGGAGTAACTTTACCTACCACGGCAAGCGGGGTACCTATTGAAACTATTTTTAACCGCTATCACTCTATTTTTTTGACACAATTTTTTATTTACAAAAGGAGGAGATTTTATGTTCGACGATGTTTTTTTTCCATTTTCACTTCTCTTTGAGATGAGAAGTTACTATAATGGTTCAAATTCTAAAAAGCTGAGCTTGTGTTTTCTTTAAGTTGTGAGACCTGGGCAGCTAGGGAATTTGCGAATAATTTCTGAGTGATGACTGTATCTAAAAAATAAATCAAAAATCATTACTTAACCGACACAAAACTCGCCATGGTTTCAGAATCATGTAAGCGAATATGAGGCAAATAGATACTAAATGTATGGTATCAATATATATATGTAACGATGTCGAGTGGGTTCTTTGTGTGCGTGTTACACGACGTCTATGTGTGCGTGTTACACGACGTCTTTGTGTGCGTGTTACACGACGTCTTCGTGTGCGTTTTACACGACGATTTTGTGTGCGTGATACACGACGTCTTTGTGTGCATTTTACACGACGTCTTTGTGTGCGTGTAACACGACGTCTTTGCCGATTGTTAGCCGATTTTAATCCAAAAAAGCCGTACCTACTGATATTTCCAAGTAACAATGGAACACTTGGAGGTATAGTAGACACCCTTAAGGTCACTTTTGCACCGGCTAAGTGCTCGAAGCGAGGGTTCAGAAGAAAAGAAACGCGGGTTCGCAAGGACACAGGTTCAGTTTTAATATACCTACTTATCCAAGCTTAATCAACCAGTTTGTTTTTTTTGTTAATTTCTAGCCCTTATATAAATACCGATAGAGACAATATAATACAATCTTTTCCAACGAAACCAACAAGAAAGATAGAAAATGTAAGAGAACGCGATGGGAGGTTTTATAAAGATTCAATATATTTAGGAACAGAAATACAGTGGTGTCGTTCTTCAGCCTAAGGCCCGAATTATGGAAGAGTCTTGCACGATGTTCTTTTACAAATTGGCTGCTGGATCAGGCTGCCATCAGAAATCAGAGAAAAGTAATACGCAAAGTACGCGACTCCCCGAGATTCAGAGACAAGTTACAAGAGCCTACGGGCGGATATCTGGTGTATAATAGTAGGTATCGAGGAACACCGACGATTACTCCCACAGCTCCCGAACGTAAGGTGTTATCGACTACTCCCACAGCTTCCCGAACGTAAAGTATTATCGACTACTCCCACAGCTCCCCGAATGTAAAGTATTATCGACTACTCCCACAGCTTCCCGAACGTAAAGTATTATCGACTACTCCCACAGCTCTCCGAACGTAAAGTACGAGTATTGCCTGACAATAGGTGTTAGATGCAAATTTACTTTACTGGTCCATCTTACTAAGGCTGAAACAAGTACAGGATCTTTATCCTGTTACAACAAATAAAAGTAAACAATAAAACATGAAGGTTTAATTTTCATAATAACTTACTTGCTATGCTAAGATGTTTGTGATGCATTACAAATAATATTGTGCATTATTGCATTTTATTTTATAAATGGTGGGTACCCACTACCTACCGTCTCTGATTTCTGTTACCAAAATAATTAACAATAGTTTTGATTAATCAGAATTAATTAATTAAATAATCATTATTTACGTTTATTTTTTAGAGAGGAGAAGCAATTGGACTTTGTGGAGCAGGCGGAGAGCGTGGCGTACGTGGTCTGCGGGAGCGAAGTCATCCAGCCAGAACACTTCCGACAGATCCTCACCAACAAAGTTGTGAGTTGGATACCTACCTAAATAATAAGTTTTCCACAGTAATTTAACCACAGTAAAACAAAGAGATACCATCTTAATTATAAGATCCAAATATTTTACTGACGTTCACAAAAAAATGCACTTAGATGCTTATTTAATACTAAGTTTATCCTATACTATGGTAATTCGAAGACATGAGGGAAAAAATAAGTTAACATTTTAACTTATCATAAGTTAAATTAACCGTTGCGATATAATTCGCATACTCTTATATAAAAATACTTTAAATATTATATCTATAATTTTGTTATTATCTATTTTTCAAAATATTTAACCTTAATTAGGCGTCTTCAGGCGTTAAAATATAACAATTGGATTGATGATAGGTATATATTATAATAATTTTTAAAAAAAGACGATATTAAATTTAACTCGTAACAAAAAGCATTTATCGACATACGGTGACCGCCATAACGCTCCGCGAACTTTACCGAAATAAAGCTATTTTGGAATCGAATTCTATAATGATTTTAAATTATTTTTTAACGTAGTGTATGTTTAAATGGGTGGTATACTTTTATAAAAAGTGGGGTAAAGCACAATCACATTATAATGTATGAGAAAGTCTCATTTGATCAACAACTTTAGTTCTGCGTGACAGGGTCAGGGTCAGGGGGTGAGCAATGTTGTGCCATATCGAGCAGAGAGCCTTAAAACATATATTATTATTATTAAGAACCGTGTTTAAATTATATACGCGTAGATGGCTGAGCGACCAAAGTGACGGCCAATACTGCAGTATAATACAAATTTTTGTAATTATAAAATAATTTTAGGTAATAAATAAGCTTTTCCGATTGGTCGACTCGGACGGAGACGGATACACGACGGCTGACGAGGTCATGGAGTTCCTGTCTACTGTCACCAGCAGCAGGTGAGTCCATATCAGAAATCAGTCACTCACAATTAAAGACTACATCTTATGCATCCCTCATGAGCGGATTACGGCAAAAAATTATACTTAAAAAAATATTGAAATATAAACTTGCTTCACCACTAAGGAACTATTGATACAACAACAAGAAAGGAGTCAGCAGATATTTAATGGATGAGCAACGCGTCAATAATGTCTGTTGTTGCCACTGTCTATAAGCTACGTTGAACTTTTAACATCAGATGTACCGTAAGCTTATTTGCTACTTTATTAGTATTAAAAGAAGACAAACTGTAACTGACGCGATTATTTACTCATGCTGACACCATACAGCTATCGAACCTAACACCGTCAACTAACAATCTATTCTCTTTCATTTTTCGAAACTCAGAACATTGACTTGTCGTATGAAACCTGGTAAGTATAGGATTTCAACATTGAATCAGTTTTTGTTGAATTTCGAAAACATGTTTCTTAATCATTAATACAATTTACTTAAGCATCTTTTTTCTTTTATTATAATGGCCCATATCGTATAGAGAGAAAGTCTACAGTTCTGATACCAGGTGTCGCGCCATGTTATACTCATACATGATAAACAAGTTGGCAAAAAGCGGCCAACCTATCTCCTCCCCACTCGCTGGCCAAGATCATAGGTACATGGGTACTTGTTGCAATGATGGTTCACGTGTTTAACACTCTACTTATTGTTAACTAGACCTCGAGTGGGTTTCGACAAGCACAGTGTAGACCGGCTTGAGCAGCTGTTCAAACAAACGGTGGGAGACCAGAAGGAGATCACCAGGGAGCAGTTCCAGAAAATTGTTGTGTCTAAAAATGTAAGAAATATTTTGATTATTCCGTCACAAATTTTAATAAACCAAACGCGTTTATAACAATTTATTCAGTTTATTAATAAAAGTATTTTTTGGGGTTAGATAAGTCACGGAGAGGCAAAAGTCATTTTATAAATATATATTTTACTTTACTAATACATTATTTTGTTGATTTACTCAGCCATTCTTCACGGAGCGAGTGTTTCAAATCTTCGACGAGGACGACTCCGGCGCCATATCCCTGCAGGAGTTCATCGCGGCCGTACACCAGTTCGCGGGACACTCGCCTGATGACAAGATAAGATTCCTCTTCAAAGTCTATGACCTGGATGGTGTGTGTCCTCTGCATGATAATCTCTTGAAAAAATAAAGAGATTTAAGTATAATTTTATGATATTTGGATATCTGCTTTTAATTGCCAACCTGTCTCAATTGCGGTTCTCAACCAGGGAACATATATACAATAATGTCAGAAATAATTATCTAGCAATAATAATCACGGTAAAATATATGTAACATGCTCGATATCCGAAGTTATTAATATGCTTATTGCTAAGGTATAGGTTTATATTTGTGAAAATTATAACACCCCTGATTGTAGTCTTGTAATCTACAAAATTGGTTAGATACGCATATTTGCTGTCAGGTAAGTGACGCACCGTCGTGCTGGTAATGGCTGAACGTCAGTGGATCAATCAAACATGAGAATGTCAAGTTTACACTAAACCACGCCACGTTTGTTTAATCAAGGGTATTAAACTCTTTCTAATAAATTTCCTTCTAACTAAACCTAATCGTTCAGGTGACGGTCTCATCCAGCACCGAGAGCTTCAGCACGTGATGCGAGCGTGCATGGAGGAAAACGGCATGCAGTTCAGCGACCAACAACTGTTGGAGCTAACGGAAGCCATGTTCGAAGATGCTGATGTTGAAAAAAGAGGAGCCATCACTTACGAGGCACTGAAACAACAGATGAACAAACATGAGGGTTTTTTAGAGAATCTATCTATCAGGTACCAGAAATTATTAACGGTTGCTGTAGTGGCGAAGACTAAGCTATGAAACTAAAAAATTTACCATATTTCCAATTTGGTCTGTTTCTGTTTTATATTTATCTGCGAACATGCACCTTTAAACGCGTTGATCTAACTAATCATACTGGACTAAATTATTTACTAGCAAACATAACTATATTTAAATAAATAACTGTACCTTTTTTACATGGATTTTTGCATATTAGTATAAAAATAATTGATTCTAGTTTCCTTCAGCATAGATCGTTGGTTGGTGCCACCGAAGCGAGATCCTGAACCAACATCTTTTCTCCAGAAGCTGGGCAAACTAAAACCATACCAGTTTTCAATGCCGTATTTTCGTAACAACCATATTCTGGTTGGATATTTGGCGGTATTCTTCGTAGTTAATATCGCTCTCTTCATTACAAGATGTGTGGAGTACCGACATCACAATGGTTTTGTTATATTAGCTAGAGGCTGTGGTAAGTCAATGTTTTTGTTATAATTTTATTTAAACAAATCAGAAAATATATTTAATTGCAAAAAAAGAGTATAAAAGAGAAAATAGTATAATAATGCTTATGCTTATTGTTTAGAGCGATCTCTATCTGATAGCAGCCTTTGGGTAGGGTGATGCTGACTTGGTCTCTCTTTTTAGGTCAATGCCTAAACTTCACCTGTTCCTGGGTGCTGGTCTTGATGCTGCGGCACTGCCTCACGTGGCTAAGATCCAAACGCACCGGGTCCCTTCTTCCGCTGGACCATCACATCTATCTCCATAAGCTGACTGGCGTCATGATCTTTGCATACAGCGTGCTTCATACCATCATGCATCTGTGCAACTTCAGTTAGTAAGATATATTTTACTTTCTTGTCAGACATATTCTATCACGATGTTCCGATCCCCAAGTTTAAAATTACTTGCTTGCATGATTAAGTACGCCACAGTTAGAATTACGCTGTTTGGAATAACTGAATAAATATATAGGTATTGGAAAGTTTTGGTTCTCATTGTTTTGATGGAATAGTGTATTGTGTACCTACTAGAAATGATGTAACATTAATTAATAAAACATTTCCATTTACTTATTTGCTCTAAACATATGAATTGGACTTATGAAGTTAATTTGATCCTCATACAGCCACTCAATTTTCCATATCATAAAACTCGTGAGTAAAATTTTGTTATCTATCAATTAAGACCTCTTTGAATTCTAAATAGAAAAGCTTACCTTCCTGATAAGGGTTGTGTCATAATAGACGGTTATGTGTTTTGTTCTAAATGTTCGTTTCTATGGTATCTTTAGCATGTTTCAGCACTTCGGGTTATTTGTTGTATATTTTTATGCACATGAAAAATCTACTTTTATAAAGCAAATATTGTTTCCAATGTTTTCGAAAGGTGATTAAAATTCAACTATATCATTACATTATAATCCAAACTAATATTATATGTACTCGTATATGCGAAAGTATCTCTGTCTGTCTGTCTGTCTGTTACCTCTTCACGCTTATACTGAACGGATTAGGATCAAATTTGGCATGGAGATAGTCTGAGTTCCGGGAAAGGACATAGGCTACTTAAAAAAGTCAAGTGTGAGTCGGTTTTATTTCTACGTATAATTCTTCTGTACGTGTGTTTGTCACCTAACTCCTCCTAAACTGTTTGTTAACCGTGGTACACGCAGTAGTACACCCAGTGGTACCACGGTTACTTTTTCCTAACCGTGGTACGCCAGTGGTACCACGGTTAGTTTTTTCTAACTGTGCTACACCAGTGGTTGCATGTATGCGATAAATACACGTGGTTTCTTTCTTTCTTTCTACTTTTTAACCGACTTCAAAAAAAGAGGAAGTTCTCAGTTTGACCTGTATGTATGAATGTATGTATGAATGCATGTATGTATGTATATATATATATGTATGTATGTATGAATGTATGTATGTATATATATATGTATGTATGTATGAATATATGTATGAATGTATGTTTGTCCGCGATTATCTCGCGTGTGTGTGTGTGTATATGTGTGTGTATATTTGTGTGTGTGTGTGTGTGTGTGTGTGTGTGTGTGTGTGTGTGTGTGTGTGTGTGTAAAAAATACACGTACCGCAACCTAAACCACTGATCACTGATCTTCTCCTAAACGGCAGGGAAGATTTTAATAATATTTTTTGTGTACGTTCGAGTAGGTTCCTGCACGGATTGATAACACAATTGAACCTGGTACGTGGCGCCGCAGTCAGTGTGTCACTGATCTTCTCCTAAACGGCAGGGAAGATTTTAATAATATTTTTTGTGTACGTTCGAGTAGGTTCCTGCACGGATTGATAATACAATTGAACCCGGTACGTGGCGCCGCAGTCAGTGTGTCACTGATCTTCTCCTAAAAGGCAGGGAAGATTTTAATAATATTTTTTGTGTACGTTCGAGTAGGTTCCTGCACGGATTGATAACACAATTGAACCTGGTACGTGGCGCCGCAGTCAGTGTGTCACTGATCTTCTTCCAAACGGCAAAGATTCAATGTACGAGAATGATAACAACATTCGCTGCATTTAATGCGACTCCATTACTATCCCACAACTTTAATCATTGTGAAATGATTGCATGGTTGGAAAGGGCACATTACATAGAACGTAAAAACGCATCGAAAGAGCTAACTTAAATCTAAAAAAAGGGCTTCCCGCCAATACTTCTACGTAAAAGATTTGGAAGAAAATGAAAAATTAAATAACTTAAGACATAAAGGCCATAGTGAACAGTGAGATATCCAAAAAAAAAAATCGGCCAAGTACGACTCGGACTCGCGCACGAAGGGTTCCGTACCTTTGTCTATATAAACAGCAAAAAATTCACGTTTGTGGTATGGTAGCCCCCCTTAAATGTTTGTTTTATTTTAATTATTTTTTTTTTAAAGTGAAAATATAATTCAATAGTCTGTAAATATTTCAAGCGTTTATACCTGTTTTACAGATGTACCACTTCATTTAAGTAGATTTTAATGGAATTTGTACGAAAATTTAACTACGTAAGTACATTTTATAACTTGATCGACAATTACTCTTTAGCCTGTAAAGTGCACTTACCCGAAATAGTTTTCCTTTTAAATTCATAATATGCACTATCACCGTAATTTTTTTTACATTCCCAAATACTACACTTGTGCTGGTAGAGGGAGGGACACTTGACAAATTAGTACTTTAAAGCTAAATGTTTCGCAAACGGAGTCCTAAATCAAAAAATTATCTTTGCATACCACCAATGTTTATCGGTATAATTACACATATATATGTATAATTAAAGTAGACGAGAAAAAAAAATTATGTCCCCTCTTCCTCTAAAAAAATTGTTTTCAAAGATTTTATTCTACCACTTTGTCGGCTTGATCAATGTCTATATCCCTGCCAAATTGCAGTTTTCTCGTATTAGTAGTTTTTGAACTAAGCCGCCGACAGACGGATGGACGGACGGACATGGCGATACTATAAGGGTTCCTTGTTGACTACGCAACCCTAATGATGCCTCAACAGTAGATTCGTTAGAAGTAGGTAATTATGGATTCGCAAAATTTTAAGGGCGGGTGGAGCCGCGGGCAAAAGCTAGTTGTTAAATAAATAACTATTTTTGGTGATTACACACAGAGGTATTTGTGTATACACACGGATACAAATACACATATATATATATACTTTTATTTTGTACATACATACTTATTAGACTCAAATGCTCATGACATGACACAAGTGTTTGTCCTATGCAGGAATCGAACCCATGCCCCTCGGTTCACCAGACAGGTACCTATTGAGCCACGGTGCAGTCAACAATAATTTACCGATATTTTAGTAAAAAACTAGATGTTTATCGGTATAATCTAATCTACCTCAGTGTAGTACGGACCAGAAGATATTCCTTACGATCTGTTGGTTCCACTGATGGGTTTCACTAGTGAGTCTAGTTGGATTTTCAAGTGCTCGTGGTACCACTGCTCAATACAGGTTAAGCAATAAGGATTTATGCATACTGTTGGTTCCACTATTGTTGTAAGGATACTGGCTGTACTTTGAATATATTTAGCTCACAGTTTTCTTTAAAGATGAATGGATGTCATTCATCTTCAGGTCCAGAAATCGTGAATTCGGAAACAAAATCGCTATGCAAGGGGAAAGAATGTCCTAGAATTAAATTGGTATCGTTCTGTGATATGAATACATAATTTCAGGTATAATAGTGGTAAACGATCCAATTATCAACAAGAACAACTACACATTGTCCGAATGGCTACTGACGGAGCGGCCTGGACTCTTTGGACTGGTCCCGGGCTGCGCCAATCCGACTGGCGTTGCGCTCGCTGTGATAATTCTCATCATATGCCTCTGCAGCCAGCCTTCGATTCGTAGGGGGGGGTGCTTCGAGGTGACTACTATACTTTTTTTTTTTTTAATATCTCTAAGATGGCAAACAAGCACACGGTCCGCCTGATAGTAAGCGGTCACCGTGGCCTATGGACGCTTGCAACACCAGAGGTATCACTCGCGCGTTGTTCTGTTTCTCTGAGACCGCACTGTACGCGACCATTTCGGTTCTAAAGTGTGAGGATGAATTCCCTGCCGATGGCGAGCGGTGCGATGATAGAAAGTAGCCGTGGGCACCATTTCGAACAATTCCTCAGAACACATCCCATTGTACAAGCGGTATAACACACACACAGAGAGGCAAAGTCTTTCCTCAGACTTAAGGGATCGATACGGCAAGTGAGATCGTCGAAAAGCCGCACAGCCCGTCGTTGAACCGAGTTAAAAGGGCCAAGCTGGTATCCCGGTGCACCTGCGCAGAGATGGCAGCAGTACTCCATATGAGGCCGAACTTGCGACTTGTAAAGCAGCAACCTCTGCCCCGACGTGAATTCATTTTGAGCCGTTGGATATTTTGACAACCTGAAGCAAAAGAAAAAACTGATTTTTGAAGTTTTAATTTTTAAGCTTGCTTACCAAATCCGAATCTTGTCTACAGCTTTATTATTCATTGTTAATTATTAGGGTTCCATAGACAACCTGTTACACGATTTTAGGGTTCATCATCTGATTGATGAACGTTTATTGTTTTGTCATACGAGTGTGTTTTTTATTTCTGGCATTTGATTTCAAAGCGAAGAAAACAAGTACTACTTAAAACTATGCTGTCAATATTTTTCAATCGACTTCATAACTCACTCAAATTTGTTATGTTGATGATTGTATAAAATTTTCTTACGAGTATGGATGTTTTTAGTATACGTCTTTTAATTCGGCACTCAAAAGTAAGAAATAAAAACTTTTTAACAAAATAATTACTTATTGCCAAAAATGTATCTTACAGTTTATAATACACTTTGCTTGCATGACACCAATTTCAAACTGTAATTCAGATCAGAATTTTGGAAATTAGTAATTATTTTTACCTTTTTAGTGCATCTTTTTAAAGGCGGTTGTTTTTTTTTATTAACAAGTTTTTATTTTAGAAGGTTATTTAAAGGCGGTATTTATTTAGGAAGTCTTAACAACGGCCACATAAATGTCAGCTTTTAAACTTTTATTGTTGAGTTCTCGTCCTGATTTCTGGTTTCGTTTCTCTTTTGTGGTGTACAGGTGTTCTACTGGACACATCTCTTGTACGTACCGTTTTGGTTGCTGCTAATCTTCCACGGGCCCAACTTCTGGAAGTGGTTTGTGGTTCCGGGGACCATCTACATTGCTGAGAGGATCTTGAGATTTGTGTGGATGAGGTTAGTTATAACTTTGACGTTTATAAGTAGGTACAGTAGACGTGCACAAACTTAGCAATTTTCCCCATGACCCTTACCAGCCTATATACGATTACGTCCACACTGTTGGGTCACGGCCTACCTACTTACCTCGACTTACTTTAAATTACCAAAAGCGAGGGGGATTTGATCCATAGTCCAGCATGCGGGCTCAGTGCAAATTATGGACTACGCATAGGTACGTCTTCCTAACGATGTTTTCCTTTACTGAAAACCAGTGGTGTGAACAAACAATGTACTTGAGAAATGCGAGGCAAACACCGAAACCACCGAACCACTGACCTTCGACTTATGTAATCTCATCCAAAGAGCACATTCTCTTTGCGTGCAATGTGAAAGTGGCTAGTATTGCACTCCAAAAAAAAGCAACGATGTTTGTTACCCTTAGAACTGATCGCGGGAAGACGTACATATCATCAGGCATTCTGCTTCCGTCACGCGTGACGCACTTGGTGGTCCGCCGGCCGCCGCACTTTGATTTCGCAGCCGGAGACTACGTGTTTGTCAACGTCCCCGCTATCGCCACCTACGAGTGGCATCCCTTCACTATCAGCAGCGCGCCCGAACAGGAAGGTAAACTATACCCGTAACACACAACGAAGTAGTTACGAAGGTAAACTATACCCGTGACACACAACAAAGGAGTTATTAAGGTAAACTATACCTGTAACACACAACGTAGGAGTTATAAAGGTAAACTATACCTGTAACACACAACGTAAGAGTAATGAATGTAAACTAAACCTGTAACACACAACGTAAGCGTTATGAAGGTAAACTATACCTGTAACACACAACGTAGGAGTTATGAAGGTAAACTATACCTGTAACACACAACGTAAGAGTTATGAAGGTAAACTATACCTGTAACACACAACGTAAGAGTTATGAAGGTAAACTATACCCGTGACGCACAACGTAGGATTTATAAAAGTAAACTATACCTTTAACACACAATGTAAGAGTTATGACTGAAACTATACCTGTAACACACAACGTAAGAGTTATAAACGTAAACTATTTCCGTGACACACAACGTAAGGGTTATAAAGGTTAACTATACCTGTAACACACAACGTAAGAATTATAAAGGTTAACCATACCTGTAACACACAACGTGAGAGTTATACAGGTAAACTATACCTGTAACACACAACGTAAGAGTTATGAAGGTAAATTATACCTGTAACACACAACGTAAGAGTTATGAAGGTAAACTATACCTGTAACACACAACGTAAGAGTTATGAAAGTGAACTATACCCATGACACACAACGTAGGAGTTATAAAGGTTAACTATACCTGTAACACACAACGTAAGAATTATAAAGGTTAACCATACCTGTAACACACAACGTGAGAGTTATACAGGTAAACTATACCTGTAACACACAACGTAAGAGTTATGAAGGTAAATTATACCTGTAACACACAACGTAAGAGTTATGAAGGTAAACTATACCTGTAACACACAACGTAAGAGTTATGAAAGTGAACTATACCCATGACACACAACGTAGGAGTCATTAAGGTAAACTATACCTGTAATACACAACGTAAGAGTTATAAAGATAAAATATACCTGGAACACACAACGTAAGAGTAATGAAGGTAAACTATACCCGTGACACACAACGTAGGAGTTATAAAAGTAAACTATACCTGTAACACACAATGTAAGAGTTATGAAGGTAAACTATACCTGTAACACACAACGCAAGAGTTATAAAGGTAAACTATACCCGTGACCCACAACGTAGGTTTTATAAAGGTAAACAATACCTATAACACACAACGTAAGAGTTATAAAGGTAAACTATACCTGTAACACACAACGTAGGAGTTATGAAGGTAAACTACACCCGTAACACACTACGTAGGAGTTATGAATCCTTGGAATTTTTTGGGGTACCTTAAGATTGGGGACAAACAAATTGTGTGTATAACATATAAAATACAATAAACAAATAAATAAATAAGTACACATTGAAGAATTTCTGACATCTTTGATTCAAAATAAGCTACTTGTGATAGCTGTATTCAACGATCATAGTATTCTAAAGTAAGTGGAGCCAAAAGCTACTTCAGAGGATACTCTTCGCGGCGCCTCGCAGCGGGCTTCATACAAACGAATTTCTCACTAATTTTTGACACTTGCTGATCAAACACCACGAAATTTTGAAGACATGTTCTAGTAATAAATATCTACGTCTGCAGTGTGCCAGTTTTCTACAAAATTTTATAGTTCAAAAGTTATACAGGAGTCTAGTTTTTCATACAAATGGTTTTAAAAAGATTTCTAGTCAATAGAACATTTTACAAGATTTTGGAAAACCACAGACATAGGTATTCGGCTTGGGATTATGACTAAGAAATTTCACAGTGATTGATCAGTAAATGTCAAAAAGAAATGAGAAATTCGTTTGTATGAAGCCCGCTCCGAGGCGCCGCGAAGTGTATTCTCTTAATAGGATCGTTTTAGCCACGTTTTTATTTGCATATTTCTAATAATTTATACTAAGGATAAAAGATATATGCACTAAGCTAATCTATATTTTCGATACTCTCTCACCCTTTCAGTTCAAGCATATTATATTCGAACACCCCATACATATATATAGATATCTATTTATATTATTTATAATAGTATAAATTATGTTTCAGATTATATCTGGCTGCACATCCGCGGTGTGGGTCAGTGGACCAACCGTCTGTACTCTTACTTCGAGAACGAGCAGGCTCGTCTCCACGGTCCGGAACTCGCACCACATCAAGAAGAAATCTCATTAGAGTAAGTACTTTCCATAATTTAATGACAGTAAAATAAGAGCATATATGTTTTTTTTGTACCACTAAGGTGGAAAACAAGCTTGCGGTCCACATGATGGTAAGCGATTACCGCAGCCTATGGACGCTTGCAACACCTGGGAAATGACGCACTCGTTGCCGACCCTTCAAAAACCGAATAACTTATTTCTTGAAGAACCACATACTGTGTGCAGGGAGCTCATAAGCGTTTGCGCGAGGAAGTTTCTCATAAACCGCATTGTACGTGACCATTTAGGTACTAAGGTGTGAGGATGAATTCTCTGCCTATGATGAGCGGTGAGATGGTAGAAAGCAGCCGTGGATATCATTTCGAACAATTCCTCAGTATACATCCAATTATACAAGCGGTAGAACACACACAGGGGGACAAAGTCTCTCCTGAGACTTAAGGGTTCTATACAGTATATGAGTTTGGTATCGTCAACGATTCTCACAGCCCAACGTTGAACCGAGTCAAACGGGCCAAGCGAATGGTATCCGGGTGCACCCGCCCAGAGATGGCAGCAGTATTACATATGGGGCCGGACTTGTAAATTGTAAAGCAACAACCTTTACCCCGTTTAAAATACTGCTTCGCTCTGTAAATTACACCAAGTTTTTCGAACGCCAGCTTCACCTTGTCTTGCAAATGATCTCGGAACTGAACATAGCTCGAGATGACAACATCAGGGATCCAAATGCGGAGATGGTGAGGGGTGTGTTCTGGAATTGTGGGACCTTAGTGAATGAGATTTTCTTAGAGGTGAACGCGCAGACTTGTGTCTTTGTAGGGTTGAAACGGGCCAAGTTTTCCCGTCCTCAGTCAGAGACCTTGGGAAAAGTGGTCTTGATTTGAGACACAAGTTCTTCGCGCTTTTCCTTTACAACAAAATGAGGAATCTTTGCACGGCCCGTGTAATCAGCGTCGCAGTACTGTTATCTGCATAGCAATGTATGTTGTTGATGGACAACATGTCATTGATTTGCAGAAAAAACAGCATAGGAGACAGCACAGAGCCTACTACTACGGCTCGTATGCGCCTGCCAGACAAAAAGCTAGCCACCCATTTGCACAAACCCTCGGGCACTCCGTAAGATCGCAACTTCGATAGACCTAGGTGACAGACCAAATCGAACACCTTCGCTATGTCCAGGCTACAGGCCAATGCCTCCCCCTGACTCTCAATGGTTTGTGCCGATCGGTGTGTGAGATATACTAGAAGGTCACCGGTCGAGCGATCGTGGCAAAAGCCATATTGACAATCGCTGAACAGGTCTCTCGAAACACTGTCAAACGGCAACGTGAGCACAATGAATGACGTAATTTGTGACGTCATCACAACTTTCGTGAGGTCGATAAGCATCATTCGGACCGAGTATTAGTATGGTTATAGTGCTAGGAGCGTGATTCGGACCGCAGCCTAATAAACGAAAGGATAGAAGATTCTCAATTCAATTATATATACATTTTTTATGGAAGTTCGGGCATAAGTGTTTTCGTAAATGTACGTAAAGTACAATTTCTAAACACCACTTTTGCTATTGAATAATGTTATGAAGCATCTTAGGTAAAATTAATATTTGTTCTATTTTCGTTATTAGAATTTATCTATCCAATATCAGACATATAATGCCGTTCTAACTCCTTGCTCTATAATCTACAGGTAAATCTTCGCACTCA
Source organism: Apoda limacodes (assembly GCA_946406115.1). Classification (NCBI taxonomy): domain Eukaryota; kingdom Metazoa; phylum Arthropoda; class Insecta; order Lepidoptera; family Limacodidae; genus Apoda; species Apoda limacodes. The sequence continues at coordinate 19,736,121 of OX291563.1, read as the reverse complement.
CTTCACACCAATGTACTATAAATCTATCAAGATTTTAATAGCGGCTTCAACGACACTAATTTTACAATTTTAATTTGATTCAGTCAGCTGGTTCGTGTGGGTTCCAAGCACAGCAAGAAGGACAGTCGCCGAGGTTCCGCAGTCAGTGGCAAGAAAAGATCCGTGGATTTCTCTCCAATGGCCTACTCTAATAACGGATATACCGCAGATGATGAAAAAGGGAATGTGGAAGTTGAAAGTATGTGTCGATATGTTAGTCTCTGTTAGTCTCTGTTAGTCTCTGTTAGTCTCTGTTAGTCTCTGTTAGTCTCTGTTAGTCTCTGTTAGTCTCTGTTAGTCTCTGTTAGTCTCTGTTAGTCTCTGTTAGTCTCTGTTAGTCTCTGTTAGTCTCTGTTAGTCTCTGTTAGTCTCTGTTAGTCTCTGTTAGTCTCTGTTAGTCTCTGTTAGTCTCTGTTAGTCTCTGTTAGTCTCTGTTAGTCTCTGTTAGTCTCTGTTACACTTTCATAAAATCTAAAGAGAAGTATTTGAGGTTCTTATCTTAACTTAAACAAAAGTCTTAGGACCATAAAAAATGAAAAGTTTTTTGTTATGCTGGGAAAATACATAGCTATAAATAGAAAATGAATGCAGAGCAATTTTTCACTTCTTTATTAAAGGGAAATACTTTCATATCAAAAAATTTACAGTCTATTAATGTTCGTAGTACAGAAAATTTAAATTATAATCAGCAACAATATGAATGACATTCTTGGAACTTGACAGGTTTAAGCGTCGGGGCACTTGGACAGATTTTCGAATCAGGCGATATGAAGCCATCAACTTTGTATGTTTTATACGTTTTTACCACTAAATCGGTTCGATAAGGTTTTCGTGTAGGGTAATGAGAGAGCTTCTTCCGATCCACTTACGATTCGTCAGCTAACTCAAAGATGACTCAACATGTGATGTGCTGTTTATAAGCATAATACAATAAATCTAATGTGTAGACAGTTTAAAGACAGAATTAGACAGTGAAATTGATAAATTGATTGCCGATATTAATCATTAAATCAGTAAGTGTTCATGAGTGATCGATGTTTTTCAGTAACCGCAATTTCTCCTATGTCTTCTACATCTCCGTCTCAAGGAGAACTACTCTCTCCCCTGCGTCGCGCACTGCTGCTGCCAGTACACCTAGAGAAATCCAGGTCCATGCCCGATGTGCGCAGAAACGATAAAAAGAAGCAAAGGCTTGAAGCGTAAGTCCACAGCCTTTGTACACAAAGTGACGTTTACTCGTTAACCATAGTTTAGTCTATTTTACAAGCTCCCAATTGATAAAATCGAAAATAATGAAACAATAAGGGACTTGGTAAAAATTTCAAGAAAATCCTTTAAAGATCCTTGTTCTCCTTCTTAGTTAGTTTGCGGCCGAACGTAGACCTCCAGCAAAGATTTTGATGCTACGCCGTTTGCCTCTCACTACGATAACCACAAAAAATAATTGCACCAGACTATTTTACTCTTTTTGGTATTCTAGCGCCACTCTATTTCTAGTTTACAACCTTGCTTCCCTTACATTTCGGTTCTTCGAGCTACAGGATATCGCTGAACAAATGATTTGAACGTGAATTTTATTTTTCAGGCTCCGCGACTACACACGGTCGGAGTCGGAACAGCGCTTCGACTCCAGCGAGCTGTCCCGCGCTGGTCTCCGGCCCGCAGCACGACTGTGCGGGCCGCAGCACCGCGCATTGGCACACAGCTTCCGCTATATGCGGACCAAGCCCACCATCATTGCGTTCAAGACTCCCAGCCTCGAAGACTGTGATCGTAGACGGTCCACAGAAAGCATACTAACCATTGGTACGTTGACTTTATAATTACAAGAATGGATGTTGCACTTGATAAGAACTATTGATATTTGCAAAAGGGTATTGGTTGATATTTTATTGATATATCAAAAAAAAATCCTTGATCATACCAAATTAATATGATAGAATCTGAAGAATGGGGATGATTTTCTAGATTCCCGTGGGCTCCCACTATATCTTTACCTAATTGCAGCTCAAATGTTTATCCACAAAGTATAATGGATATACATAACGAGTCAAATATATCCCTATACAATTCGTTTTCCTTATCACGACAACAGCCAGAAGGCGTCTGTCCAAGAGTCTATCCCCGGACAAAGACACGGAAGCTCCTCAAACTCAGTCAGAGATCAACGTGCAGAGCCCCTCGGAGCACTCTGTCGACCTCAATTTCGGGAACTATCCTGTTGGAAAACCCTTAGAGGTAAAAAAATTTTTGACTACTAATATACTCAATTTCTATGTAGCTATAACGATACAAAAACTATCCAAATCATTACTACTAGTACATTGTACATCTATTTGTAATATCACTTTGATCGTACCTACTTAATGTAATGATGCAGTGCTGCATTGAACGCATAGGTTGCACTTATCATTTTGAAAACTGTTCAAGTAGTGTTTAGTAAATAATTGAAGTACAAAGCTCCGGTAACATGTCGGCAATACGTGAGTTACCTGAGTAGAGTCTCAACACAAGTTCTGCCGACACTCGGAGCTGGCACGGAGTTGAGATGATTTTAGTGAATATTTTTCATGTGCTTTATGCAGTGTTGTTGCAACAACTTTTTAAAATAACATTGCAGAACTAGTCTTCCCGTCACACCCAAGAGTATCAGCAGTAACCCTCCGAGTAGAATCAGCGATGATGTTCGCACTTGAGCTGTCACGACTTTACATAATAATTTTTGATCTGCTGCATTTTTTGGGGGTTATAATTACTTACAATGACTAATTTTTTATAATTATTTACAAAAACTAATTGGAGTTGCTTGAGTGTGTCATGCTCTTTCAAAGTGTCTCTGCGGTAGTGGCGTGTGTGTCGGGTCGTTACGTTCCCTAAAACATGGTTGAGCGAAGCGATGGCTGATTCATGTGTCATACTCGTCAACGGTTGCTCTTGCAAACTTCTTTGTATTCTTAGTATTTAGTCTTACTTTTTTGTTTTGTTTATTAATACTGTAAGACATTAATTTTTTCTTAGTGATGAATACATAAACTGTCTTTTGTTTATATTAGATACTTTTTTATGTTGTGCTTGTGCTTTATATTTCATGTTTTTTTATGTTTGTAATGGAAAGTGTCCTTTTATGATAGGGGCCCTCCCAAAATATTTTCCAATATTTCAATTGGACGCTGTAAGAGAAAGGGAGAAAAGAAATGCCCTTGCTGAGTTTCTTGCCGGTTCTTCTCAGTACAAGGTCTCCCGCCCTGTAGACTTACGAAGCGATGGCGTAGTGACATTCATAAGTGCTCAATTATTGTAGCCTAAACTGAATAAATTATATTGATTTTGAATTTGAAATAATTCATAGCAGTATTAATTGAGAGCGAAATAACTTCTTTTACGAAAATCTATCGGCACCATCATTTTGATTTGAGAATTTTTCTGTTGTGAATCTCTTCTTAACCCTTTGCATATTCTTGCTTAGTACCGGTTTCAAAATATATTCCAGATTTACCTGGACGGTCCGTATGGAGCAGCATCCTCACACATCTTCCGCGCCCAGCACGCAGCCTTAGTAGCGGCCGGTATAGGAGTGACTCCCTTCGCCTCCATCCTACAGGCCATCATGTATCGGTACTGGAGTACTAGGAACGTGTGTCCTAATTGTAACCACACTTGGGCCTCCACACTGCCACAGACAACCATGAGTTTGAAAAAGGTAGGTTCGGCTAATGCCAATGCTAAAATGTTAACAGAAAACTTGCTGGATCGGAAACGGAAATATGATGGTGCGCATCTAGCTATGAATAAATGAATGAATTTTCTTTTTTGCACATTATATAGAAGAATAAAAGAAAAGATTAATTAAGAAAAGTACTAATAGGCGACCTTATTGTTTACCTAGTGCATCTTAAAATGTATTTACGATATATATTCGTCAGTTTAATTATTAATTAAAAAATTATCACCAGTTTGAAATGATTTACTACCGAGAAGAACCGGCAAGAAATTCAGCAGTTAATCTTTTATATTTTTCAACTTCATATTAAAAAACAATATAGCCTTATACAAGGTAATAACATAACATACAATGTTTTATTTTAAAAATATTACAAATGCCCCAATTAAATATCAATTAAGTTTTAACTTTTTCAAGCATTTTTACCATTTATGTATTCATCAACTTTGTAGAAGCTTTTTTTCATTTAACTATCTTTGACATAAATTTAAATTTATTTGAGGGTAAATTAATCACATGTTTTAGAATTTTATTGTAGAAAAATAAACTTTGTATTGCGAAAGAGCTATGTGGCTTCTGAAGACGACATTTTGGAACTACCAATTTATCCTTATTCCTTGTATTAACACTGTGTAGGTCACAAATTAGTAAATTTTTTTGCGTACATACATTATACAAGTGAAGATATATTGGCAAGGAAAAATTATATTTGTTGTAAATTGTCGTAGTGTCTTGTTTGGTTCAATGAAGTTCATATTTAATTCGAAACGGTAACTTTGTCTCTAAATTTCGGGGATCTTTTGTAAAACTTCAGAACTATTAAATACATATCAATTTCCCTATATAGTTCCCTAAGAGAAATTTGAGGTCCTAATTAATAGATAAACCGTACTGTACTGTAGGTGGACTTCTTCTGGATAAATCGCGAGCAGCGCTCATTTGAGTGGTTCGTGTCTCTGCTCTCGCAGCTGGAGATAGAGCAGGCTGAGCTGGGCGGTGCGCTGGAGCGGTTCCTGGAGATGCACATGTACATCACGAGCGCGCTGCAGCGGTCTGACATGAAGGCGGTAGGCCTGCAGCTCGCACTGGATTTGCTACATGAAAAGGTAGATACTGAGGACCTGACTCAGGCTTTTTTTAACCAACTTCAAAAAGAGAAAAATGTTATCAATTCATCGCCATTTTTGTTTTTCCTAAATTGCTCCAAATTTGATAAAGATTGCACCAGAAAAAACCAGTGTTAAAGCTACCTAGATGTTCTACAGACGTATACATATACTTAGTATTGCGTAAACAACTGATTCTGACAGTTCCGTTCTTAGGGTTCCTTGACCAAAACCGAACTCCTATTGTATTGTCATGTTTGTCCGACGATCCGTTCGATGCTTTTAGGGTTCAGCAGCTGAATGGTAAAAACTGATTCCTTTTTGTTTCGTCATGTTTGGTTGAGTCCATCTGTTTGATAGTTTACAGGGTTCGCAGCCAAAATTTATCAAAATTGTTTTGAATTGATAAATTAAAAGTAATGTAAAATTGAAAAAGTAAAAAAATATTTGGTTAATAGGTAAAAAATCTCTATTGAGGCGTAAGAACACGTAGTTTAATGTTTTGTCATATAGTATAGATTTATGATTACTATCTTCTTTAGTTTTTATTTGTTTTTTAAAATTTAATTTTATTAGCAGATCGGGATTTACTTTTAAATCAAAGCTATAAGTAGTGACCATTGAGCTATAACGTACTAACGTACGACACTGACCAACCAATGGTTCAGTAAACCTGTCTCCTAAGCCGAAAGTCCCAGGTCGTATTTCTTCAACCAGCTACGATGTTTTTGTATAAATAGGTATAGCTTGATTGTAATTTAGCTACAGAACCCAAAAATAGGTCTGCTGGCTTTATACCTTGCAACTATTTTTAGGAAAAACGCGACCTGATAACTGGGCTGAAGACCCGAACGAACGCGGGTCGGCCCAACTGGGACAAGGTGTTCAAGCGGCTTCAGGAGCAGAACAAGGGGAAGGTCACCGTCTTCTACTGCGGGCCGCCGCAGCTAGCCAGGATCCTAAGAGTCAAGTGCGATCAGTTTGGGTTCGGTTTTCGCAAGGAAGTCTTTTAAGTATCATATAAACAAATTTTACTTCTCATTTATTTATTCAAAAATGATTTCATTATCGACAGTTTTAAAACCTAAAGTTGTTGTAGAATACGCAAACAAAGTCGAAGTGGAAAGCTAGCGTTTTATAAAACTAGTGGTTCTTCTTGCAAAAACAAGACGTTTTGTTTTTATTTGTGCGTCAATTTAAATTTATTTATTTATAATATAAAAATAATAATAATTAATATACTAAAATAAAAAGTAAATATATACGTGACAATCCTTTTATTTATATTATATGAAGACTACCTATATATCTAAATCAATGAAATTAAGTACACATGTAGTAAATAATTTAAACCCACTATAAAATATGTTTTAACATTTTAGAAGAAAAAAGAATAGGGGAGTTACGCACATCCTGTGCAAAGTGGGGATTGAAATAGTTATTTGTTATGCAAGGCTGGAAAGTTGCTTTTTGCCGTGATTGCTTATATTGATATTGAATACCGAGCAAGCGAAGTATAAGCGAGTGGTTCAAAAATGGATTAATTATAGTTAATTGATTGCATTACAAAAAAACTAATTTTTTAGTAAGATAAGCCTGAGGAGAATTTACTTTGGAGGGCGGGGGGGGGGGTGCGTCATCGTACCTACTACAGAGGAAATAAGTAGTAACTCATTATGTATAGAAAATAGTGTCAGAGTTTCTTCCCAAATTTGTCCAAGTTGTCCAAGTTCAAATATTCTCCACTTTCAAATCATTGCAAATTCTTATTCTAGCATATTCCGACATATAAATATTTCAATTATTTTATACTTTGTTATTGTTTATAGAGTTGTACAGTTGTGAAAAATGATTTTGATCTATGTTTTTTTTAAAACGGTGCTTCTAGTTCTATTGGATACCTATATTGGATGAAAGTCCTATGTGTATACTTACAAGCGTGTGGGTTTGTTCCACATAACTATGTCCTATTTTCCTTAGCTTTATTCATTCAGATTTCACTCTATTATTTTTAAAACAGTTGGTTAATTTAATTGTCATTTTAGGCAGGGTTTTAACTCCCAAACGACCTCTGCCTAAGCCTTAGCTGCGGACATGATTTTTATAACTAATGTAAATGATGTAAATTTAAATAATGTAAATGTAACTTATGTAAGTACTTAGTGCGTTTATTTTGCGGCATTTTCGTTTTTAGGGCAATTTTATTATTTGATTCTTACTAACTTTGTAGCAAAGAGGCACTTATGTACAAAACAAATCACAATTTAATGTAAATAACCATGTTTTACTGTAAGTATATACAATAATGTTACCGATTGGTGTGTTTTAACTAAGAATAATTTATTTTCTATTGTGTTTTTATAATATAAGGATTTTTTTCGTTTCACTAAATTATTAATATTGCGATGCATTAACAATTCAAAGCCGAATTTAATATGATTTTTGTTTATATTTTGTAAATATTCAAAATAAGCATCAGGTAGGATATTACTAATATATGTTATAAAAATAAATAAAAAAAAACGTGCAGGAATACACAAACAAACGACAACTATTTAATTAAAATTGGTTATATTTCTTTAATAAATTGAACTAGTTTCTGCATTAATTTATTTTATTTAAGAAGAAACCTTTTATTATTTTTAAACTACCTTTGGCCTGCGAATTCGACCACATAATATCGATAACGCATGATTTAGTGCACAAAAAACCTTGTAGGTATTAAATCCAACAGAACTGCAATCTACCGAAAAAATGAAAATTATGTTTTTTTAGGATGCAAAGATAGTATTTTCGGAGATGTAGCTATTTCTAGTTTGACAGCTGTCATCCAAAATGAGAATTTTAACGAGATCACGTCAAAACTCGATCTGCACGCGTGACTGTGACTGTGTGGATTTCACTTATATTTGTAGGCAATTTTATTCTTATTTCTTGTAGGATGGTTTTGGGGGGCAGTAAGTACTAGTTCATAGGCGTTATTAGTCAGACTATAATTTACGGTCGGGGCAAAAAAAATCAATTATTTGAAGAATAATGAAATGTAAAACTACTTTGTTATACAGTTAGTCATTACCACTTTTCTTATGTTTAAATTAAAATATTTCATTCTTTTTCTTAATTGAGTTTGACTACAAAAGGTCATACATGAGCCAGCCAGGGTAGGGCATGTGCCCAAAGGCCCGAACCTGCCCCGCCGTGCCTACGCCTAACTACTAGTTCTATATTGATGATTATGAATTAGTCAGTCAGCGTCAAATTTTCGTAATTTTGCATCCCTATAACTTTCAATCGAATGTAGCTATACGTATGAAATTTTACAGTTCTACAAAAACACAGTGTTGCTAGACAAATACGTGAAAATTCCGAAATGCTTCTAGAAAAGGATGGAACGGCCAACGCCTTGCGCTCTAGACTTGCGCAGATTAATAACCCAGCCCCAGATAAATAACCAATATGTTTCCTCAAAAACTCGCAGACTAGACTGCTGCCATTCTCAGATACTTTCTCGGGATATCGTTATATTTGATGACCCTGTGACACTTGTAACTATGACCCACTCCATCCATCAAGCCCTAGTCCACCATCCAAATTAAATAGAGTTTGTAAAAATACTGTTTCACATCCAGTATCTGAGATGTAGCTACCGGCTACCGGCTAGTCTTTATGTACCGTAAACAAAATTAAGTTAGTTCATAGATAGAAACAACAAAAACTAGTGTGACGTCATTGCACCATTTAAACATATGACGTCGCAGTGTACGTATGATATCAAAGCGGCCTTGCGCCAAAACATCGTAACACTCGCGTACGTCATGTAGGAAGTACGAATTCGGGCGACCTCGTGTCCAAGGTGAGTCAAGAGCGAGGTCGCGGGACTCCGGGGTCGACCTTCGACGAGGTCGGAGCGAGGTCTCAGCGAGGTCCCCACGAGGCTGCGGCCTTCGGACAAGGACAGGCCCTTGGCAGTGAAAATGTTGAGGCCATTCTTTGGAAGGTTGAAGTCTGTAGAGTACTGATCGGTTTGCACGTATCTCGGTTTCCGGGAAGGTCACGTCGATCGATAAATGTAGTTATTACTCATAGTCTCGTACGACTAATTTTTATATGAATTTTCATTAGTTTGATTGACTTTGTTTGAGGATGGTTTTCCATATACCAGTACATATACTAGTAAAAAGAGAGATTTGTTCGTTTGTTTGTAAATGATAGGTAATCTCTGCAACTACTGAACCGATTTCAATAATTCTTTCACTCATAGAAATCTTTCTGTTTAACTCTCTCTCTCTGAGTAACACAGGCTACTACAGGTAATTGTGTTTTGATCATAACAACTTATTTATTATGAAACCTGTTTAACAAACCAACTTGTCTACAAGTAACGTTTGACACGAATATTTTGTTTTCTGTTCTATGCATTTTTTTATCCTGAATTTACAAAATGTGTTTATTTATAATACTGAATACCTTAAATTTAGAAATCATCATCAACTTAAACTACGTCTACTTAACCCACTAATCCTAAGAACCTGCATTCCCGGAATCTCTACATCTTCATCAACAAACATCATTAATGCGTTTCATCATACTATTAATACAAACTAAATATTTTATTTAATCTAACAAACAGAAAAAAAAACCGCACTATGCCATAACGTTTCCATAAAGCAACAGGTGACCAAATTTTTAGCGCAGGACAGCTGAAAATTAGTCATTCCTGTGGGTGAAAGCGTGGAGCATTTCTGCGGGTGAAAGCCTGGAGCATTTTTGCGGGTGAAAGCCTAAGGAAATTTTTGCGGGTGAAACCTTGGATTACTTTTAGTATTCTATATTTTAGTTTTACACTGTATTTGTATTTTCCTCAAAACTGCTTCAAATTTATCTATGAACGAAATAAACATAGTTGCCACACCTACCTAGGGTTTACAATATGCTTTTAAGAGTTTTTCACTTAATCAATATAAATGTGTAAATAAAATTAAACACCTGAAACTGCATCACTCGCAGTTTAGCTTCAGGCCAGGTCTATCAACAGAAAGCGCTATATAGTTTGCCTAAAGCACACTGTCAGATACTATTCCGAAAGAAAAACACCGGTATATAGGTACGTGTTATACGTGTTACTTTCCTTTCCTTAATATTTTCAAAATTTACAAAAAGTTTCTTTGGTAAACTACGGAACCTTAAATCTAACAAGATAAATTGTAAAGTAACTACGCCACAGACTACGCTGCATGCGCTTAACTAAAATAGGTAAATATCGCCATCTATCCATTACGTCTGTAGCATTTGCAACGCTTTGCTTCTACGTGTGTAGACTTGTTCTGTAAAATTTTAATAGATGGCGTTACCAACATAGTTTAATAAGTTCTTCAGAATTTAATTTTTTGTTGAGCATAAAAATTACCGTTTTTAATTCCATTTATGAAAATTTAATGACCTAAATTTAGAGTGAAGATAATTTTTAATATTTTGATTGTAATTTTAATGTTATGTTTCGGTTTTGTGGTCTTAGGTAGAATGAAATTTGCGATTCTAAAACATTTGCAAGTAAATACCTAGCTGGGACCTTATTGGGAACAGGCTCGAGCTATTCGAACTCTGGAATTCGAGACAAAAATGTATGGAAGTACATTCACAGGTTTCGAGAGGTAAGTCAGACTTCCATACATTTTGAGAGTCCGAATAGCTCGAGACTGTTCCCAATAAGGTCCCTGGTCTTAACTTGCAATACTTCAATTTCCAAAAACGTTTTTATGCATATTGTCTGAGATTCCAGTATCCATTTATTTACTTTCTAATACTATTTTACTAGTAGATAGGTATAGTAGTGTATGGTTGGTATATTTAGTTTTCTATAATAACAACTGTTATAATATAGCGCCTATTGGTCTAAGGAGAGGGTCCGCCTCTCTGTGTGTGTTCTATTGCTTGTACAATGGATTGTGATCTGGTTCTGAGGAATCTTTCGAAAGGATGTCCATTGTCCACTGCTACTTTTTACCATCACTTTCGATCGCTTTCCATCGACAGGGAGTTCATCCTCACACCCTGAAATGGAAGCTAAGGCCGTTTTCTGACTTGTCGGTGTGGTACCAGTACGCTCGGTGCCTTACGCTCTATTTCATAATTTGATGTTTCTGATTGCCTCGCCGATATCCCAGTAAAATTGAGTGTTCGCCCAAAGCCAATGCTTTCAAAAAAGATCCAAACAATCTCACAACAAAGTCGACTACGTGGCTCAATGGGTAATAACCCAACTGCTGAATCGAGGTGCTGGTTTTGATTCCCGCACAAGACAAACATTTATGTTATGAACATTTGTCTTGAGACAGAGTGTTTTCTATGTATAATATGTATGTATTTACAAAAAGTATATGTATAATATGCATTTGTATCCGTTTTCTTTTATCTATAATACTGACAATCTTTGCTTAGTTTGGTATCAGACGATGCTGTGGATAAAAAAAAAAGTATTTCAAATACAAAGTACAGGTAACAATTATTAACAATTTTAGCAAGTCATCGAACAGGTTAAAAACTAAACTAAACGCAACTGAATTAGTCTTCCCCAATAATACGTTACAGCTAATGAACGCGACGTCAATAAATTCTTTGCCAACCGTGGCTAAAAACAACCGGTAAAAGTGCGAGTCGGACTCGCGCACGAAGGGTTCCGTACTATTATCTATAAAAACCGTAAAAAAAACAAGTTTGTTTTTTTTTTTATACCACTAAGGTGGCAAACAAGCTTACGGTCCGCCTGATGGTAAGCGGTCACCGTAGCCTATGACGCTTGCAACACCAGGGGTATCACTTGCGCGTTGCCGACCCCTCAGAAATCTAATAACTTCTTTCTTGAAGAACTCCATACGGTAGTCCTTGCAGAAAACCTTGGCAGGGAGCTCATTCCACAACTTATGCGTTCGCGGGAGGAAGTTTCTCTGAAACCGCACTGTACGCGACCATTTAGGTTCGAAAGTGTGAGAATGAATTCCCTGCCGATGGCGAGCGGTGCGATGGTAGAAAGTAGCCGTGGGCATCATTTCGAACAATTCCTCAGAACACAACCCACTGTACAAGCGGTAGAACACACACAGTGAGGCAAATTCTCTCCTCAGACTTAAGGGCTCGATACCGCAAGTGAGTTTAGAATCGTCGACAATTCTCACAGCCCGTCGTTGAACCGAGTCAAAAGGGCCAAGCTGGTATCCGGGTGCACCCGACCAGAGATGGCAGCAGTACTCCAGTACTCCAGTATATGGGGCCGAACTTGCGACTTGTAAAGTAACAACCTTTGCCCCGACGTGAAGTACTGCCTCGCTCTGTTGAGTACATCTAGTTTTTTGGACACCAGCTTCACCTTAACTTGTTAATGATCTCGGAAGTGAACATCGCTGGAGATGTCGACACCAAGGTTCTCAATGCTCTTGGAGATGGAGAGGGGAGTGTTCTGGAATTGTGGGACCACAGTGAATGGAGTTTTCTTAGCGGTGAACGCGCACACTTGTGTCTTTGTAGGGTTGAATCGGACCAAGTTTACCCGTCCCCAGTCAGAGACCTGGGACATTGTGGTCTCGATTTGAGACACAAGTTCTCCGCGGTTTTCCTCCACAACGGAACGAGGGATGTTTGCACGGCCCGTGTAAAAAGCGTCTCCAGTACTGCTATCCTTAAATATTTGTTTTATTCTGTTTTCAGGGTAAAAAACGGAACCCTTATGGATTCGTCATGTCTGTCTGTCTGTCCGTCCGTATGTCACAGCAACTTTTTTCCGAAACTATAAGAACTATACTGTTGAAACTTGGTAAGGAGATATCTAATATCAATTTTATCAAAATTGATATTAGATATCTCCTTACCAAGACCTTAGAGGTTTCTAATATTAAATATTTTTTCTAAACTGAATAGTTTGCGCGAGAGACACTTCCAAAGTGGTAAAATGTGTGTCCCGTCCCCCCCCCCCTGTAACTTCTAAAATAAGAGAATGATAAAACTTAAAAAAAATATATAATTATAATAATAATATTGTAATAAAATAATGAAAAAAAAAAACCGGTCTTATCGGTAACTAAGCGATTTCTTCCAGACAAATTTGGGTAGGGATATTATAAAAACAAGAAAATTGGGTTAGGTGTACATGCATAAATAATATATATACATATATAATGTACATTACCATGCAAACTTCCACCGAAAATTGGTTTGAACGAGATCTAGTAAGTTGTTTTTTTTAATACGACATAAATCGTAAACCGCAATTTACCTTTCATTCAATCGACACAAATATAAAAATAAAAATAAAACTGGCCAAGTGCGAGTTGGACTCACGCACCGAGGGTTCCGTACCTACCACCATTTACAAACACAAACAAAAAAAAATATGTTTTTTTTATTTTTATATTTGAGTTGATTGAATTACTACTACTTCCAAACAAGCTAAGTTAAATATTCCCAGATCATGTCCAAATTCTTATGTTTTTCACCCAACAGACCCTAATGAAGTTGGTGATATTTACTGAAGTCTTGAAAATATAGTACCAACTCTCAACCGCCGTTTATTCGTCACCAGTTAAAAAAGCTATTCGTAGAATTCATCCGATGTAAAAAGGCAGTGACAGGGACTGTGTTAATAACTACCTATATGTATTCTGACAACATAATATAAAATTATAAGAGAAAAATAAATTGTTATCTCCGAAGTTTTATCAATATAGCTTTAGATCTTTAAAACTGCTGACGCAGTGCACGGTCTGGCCAATTACCTATGTAATTACCAACCTAAACAGAAAAAACTTTTAAACAAAAAAAACAACAGGCTTTCAAAAGATGTACGAAAACGGTAAAAATAATTACTTATTTCTAAAAATCTGATCTGAATTTACAGTTTGAAGTTGGTTTCATGCAAGTGAAGTGTATTATAAATTGTAAGGTAGGGGAGCACAGGTACAATAATAACACTTTACAGATTTAGTTTGATTTTGGTTAGTCCGTACGGTTAAATTAGCCACATATAATTTTCGTCTCAACTTTACAAAAACAGATATTCTTAACTTATGCTTAAAAATTATATAAATTGTTTTTAAAGAGCTACAGAACTTTATATATGCTAAGTCATTTGTTACTTTCGTCTTGAGGGTTAGGTCGAAAGTAACACGCCACGGGTCAAAAGTAACACTGTAACATATACTCCGCATTTGGTAGATAAGCAATAAAACTAATTTTGAGATAAAGAAAACAAATTCTTTGATTTTATTAATGATTGTAAAAAGCACAAAATAATATAACAGTATCCAGTTATTTGGACTCTGGAATTCGAGAGAAATATGTCTGACTTATCTCTTGAAACCAGTGAATGTACTTGCATATATTTTTTTACCCGAATTCTCCACTACATATCTAGTAATAGCGCTAGCGCTACGTCCAGCGCCGACCCCATTGACCGAGAGAGAGTTAAGCATTCCATTCTATTATTATATCGTTCCATCCCTATGATTTTAAAAGTCCAACGAAAATAGGAATAGGTTTCAAGCCAAGCCATGCACACGCAGGTATTACAAGTATGGACCATTGCATTGTCATTGCTGTGCACGCAGGTATTACAACTATATACCATTCAATGCCCGAAAGTGGCAATGGTCGTCAGTCCCAAAACACATCTTACTTCAAGATTTTTGGTGTTGACAGCTCCAGCGATGTTCAGTTCCAAGATCATTTGTGTTGCGAAACTACAAACTCGGGTAAATCTACAAATACCTATGTTTTTTTTAGGATTTTGGTACTTGCGATAGAATTGCTAGTAAAAATACCATTTAATACTTTATAATATTTTAATTAATTTCAATTTAATAAATAAAGATAAACCCTCAAGACTCCTGGGAAGAATAGCAAATAATTCCTCACTAAGATAAATCTTTGGAGCACTATATGAAATCTAATCCTAATTTCCTAATAAATCTACGGAATACTGTATTTTTTCAACATACATTTGTTAAAAGAAATTTTGTGTGCCTCCAGATTTTTAGGTTTTTTATTTATTAGAGTAAGTGTAATAGATTATATTATTAATAATTTATTAATAACTGTTCTTAATTTTAAAACAATCTATATATATCTTACGATTTACCGAGTGGCTTAGTGGTAGAGCGTACGGCTGTAAGCTGCTGTCTATCGTCGTACTGCGCTTCTGAAAGTGGCATATATAAAATACTAGCTTTAAAATAATGAGTGGTGAAATAAAACTGACCTCGGACAGAATAATATGCCACAATTGCCAGTTCCAGACTTTTTAATGCCTCCTGCACCCTTTAGAACCTTAATATTCATCCCATTTGAAATGAGCTGCTAGCCGAGGTTTTCTGAAGGGACTAATGAGGGGTTCTTCAAAAAGGTAATGATTATATTCATATAAAAACAGTTAGTAGGCTGATCGTTGAATTCATGTCATTCAAATTATTTTACCAACTGACACGAGTCAAATGATGTTCTACTGTCGTGTGTCTCGTGTGTCTCGTGTGTCTCGTGTGTCTCGTGTGTCTTCAAAGTTTTTAGGAACCTGTAAGCAGAAGATTGATTTCCTTCAAAAAATCCTAAGAATTTGTTGCAATTTCCGTTTTTTCCAAAACGTAATTAACAATTAAAAACGTCATATTATTATTAATTTTGTGCACTATAGGTACTGCAACAGCAGCTTATAAAACTGTTATTAAAGAAATATGCTTTCTTAACACGTTATCATCACAAAATAAATATGACAAAATTGATTAAGTAAGTTGTTATTAGATAAATAAGTGGTGATTTAATTTGTGCGATTAAATAACATTAACAAAGCAAAGTTATTTTTTTCTAAATGTATAAATAAGATCGTTTTTTGTTTTTATAACTTTTTAATAAAACGAGTTAAAAATGTACTCTATTTATTGTAAATTCTAAGATTTTAAGAGAAGAGTGTAAACTCCTGAGATCTCAGGACAAATCCTGAGATATGATAACCCTACCTGTAAGTCATCTTTCATGCTAACAATTAAAAGTTTTGTAGAGGTAGAGCACAGCATGTACTCGCTCGAGCAAGTACTCGCTCGAGCAAGCCGCCCAAACAATTAAAAGTTTTGTAGAGGTAGAGCACAGCAAGTACTCGCTCGAGCAAGTACTCGCTCGAGCAAGCCGCCCGAACAATTAAAAGTTTGGTAGAGGTAGAGCACAGCAAGTACTCGCTCGAACAAGCTGCCCGAACAATTAAAGCGGGGCATAGCGAGTACTTGCTTGAATGAGCAGCCTGAACTGGGGAAGTACCTCCACCTTACAGAAAACCACGGCCATAATAACACTAACATTGAGTAGTGTTGTGTTCCTGAGTAAGGTTGCCAGAGCTCTTTGAGTATTATTATCTGTGCCGAGCTTTGGCAGTTCTAGTACCGTACTTTTTGTCCTCTAAGCTGTCTGTGCAGTGAATCTTCATATTTAGTCTAAGTAACTTCTTAAAAAAAAATGGCAAAATGTACAAAAACGAAAAAAGTATTTTCAGCGGCAGCTCCATCCACATTTAATGTGGACTTTTGTAACGTTAGGGGTATTCACGCAAATCTTAAGCAGTCCACCTCCATCTGGAGCCTGTGAAGCCGACCATTCTTTTTCTAACGGAGACGCAGATATCCTGCCCGGCCGACACATCATACCTTCATTATCCCGGCTACAAACTTGAGCACAATTTTGTGAGTCGTGCCGGTGTATGTATGTTTATTCCGGAGGATATCTGCTGTCGCCGCCTTCTAGCCTTGAAGACAGGGACCTGCCGTTATTGTGGGTGCGCGTAGATCAGGGCGGCCACACTCGTATCTATGCGTGCCTATACAGGTCTCATAGCGGTGACACGGACGTAACTCGACTCTTCACGCACCTGAGTTTGACGACTGACAAAGTTCTAGAGCAATATCCCACAGCAGAACTAGTTATTTTGTGAGATTTCAACGCCCACCATCGTGAGTGGCTCAGTTCTCGAACCAATAATTTATGACGTGTTAGCTTCATAGTAGAATAGTTTTAAGAAGATAATTAAGATAAAAAGAAATAAAAAAAATAATTTTTATTTAAAAATTTAAAATTTTCCTAATTAAAATATAGATAATATGCACAACAGGCAGGTTTGTAGGTATTAAATAGGTAGGGTCGTGGATATTAAACAGTTCTAGCTGGCTTGGACAAGAATCAATAAGGTACTACTCTCCTCGGTAGATGTTGCTGTGTTTAGGTAGCCATAGACGTCGCAGTGGAGTTGGCAGGAGACTTCAGGTCAAGCAGACAGCAATGGTGCTTAGCGGGTCGAGTAGATGTTCTAAAATTGTAGCCGTAGATAGTAGGTTGAAGTGTTGAACGAACCCCAATTATCGGGGCATCAACATTAGTAAAGATTTATTATTTATATAAAATTAGCTGCATAAATGAAGTTCTTTACAATCGTAGAAAATTAAATTATATGAATGCTTTGGGCAGCAGCTCTAATAGGTGTGTGTCAAGTTGCCAAGACTTCGTTTTGGACAGCGAGCAAGTTATCTAGGCATCTACTTATAAAATAAATGCGTTTGTCGTTAGTAACTTTTGTTTGTAATATATATTTTATGTATATTTAATAATAATAGTTTGCTGATTATGCGTTAGTAGGTAACTAAGTTATCTATTAGGTTATTAATTTTAAGGTAAATAATGAATATCACAGTATACTTTATTATTTTATGTTCATAGGAAAAACGAAAGTGTTACAAACTACGCAGGAATATCTGCTCATAAATTTGCTCTGACCTATGGATTCTATCAGCTGGTACTTTCTTCACCTAGAATACCAGATATAGAGGACCATACGTGCTCCTTACTGGACCCTCTGCTGACTACACGTCCGGACGGATATTCCGTCTCAGTGGATGCGCCTTTAGGCTCCTCGGACCACTGTCTCGTTCGGACTCAAGCGTCATGCACACAACCCGATCTATCTGGGCCAACTAATTGGCATCGATAGTGGCATTATAAGTCGGCAGACTGGGACGGATTGCGAGAATTTTATGCATCGTACCCGTGGAAGCAGATCTGCTTTAGCTCAGAAGATCCTGACGTCTGCATAGCCGCAATCACTGAGACAATCCTCGCTGGTATGGAATGTTATATTCCTAAAAAAAACCACCGTGGCTTAATAGGTCTTGCAGAAAAGCTAAAATTCTTAAGCAAACTGCAGATAAGGCTTGGACCACGGCTAGCAATAACAAGGATCCGAATATTTCTGAGGTAAAACGCAAATTAAATGCTGCCTCGAGGTTTAGTAAGAAAGCAATTGCCAGAGCAAAATTCCAATTCATCGGCAGAATAGGTGCGCGACTTGCAAGCTATCGTTCTGGGAGTCGTGCTTTCTGGTCGCTTGCCAAAGCTGCCGAAGGGAACTTTTGCCAGTCATCGTTACCACCACTGCGAAAGACCGATGGTGACTTGGCTCATAGTGCTAAAGAGAAAGCTGATTTACTGGGCAGTCTCTTTGCCTCAAACTCAAATATGAACGATGAAGGCACTGTACCACCTACTATACCTTGGTGCGACAAGACCATGCAGGAAATCTCCATAACACAGCGGGAGTGGTGCTTAAGCAGTGTGCTCCTGAGTTATGTCCTGTACTCACACGCCTCTTCGCGCTTTCCTATCACACTAGGCAATTTCCGTCTTGATGAAAGACTGCGAATATGCACCTGGTGCCCAAAAAGGGCGATAGATCAGATGCTTCGAATTACAGGCCTATTACTATTACCTCACTCCTCTCCAAGGTGATAGAGCGTGTGATCAAAACACAGCTTCTAAAATACCTAGAAGTACACTACCTGGTCAGTGACCGTCAATATGGCTTTCGCCATGGTCGCTCGACTCTCGATCTTCTAGTGTATCTCACACACCGATAGCAACTAGCCATTGATAGTCTGGTCTGAGGCTGGAGGCATTGGCATGTAGCCTGGATATAGCGAAGGCGTTAGATCGGGTCTGACACCGGGGCTTTCTATCGAAGTTGCCATCATACGGAGTGCCCGAGGGTTTGTTCAAATGGGTGGCTAGCTTTTTGTCCGCCAGACGCATACGAATCCTAAATGACGGTAGTTGCTCTGATAGCTTGGACATTAATGCTGGTGTCCCGCAAGGTTCTGTGCTGTCTCCTACGCTGTTTCTGCTGCATATCAAGGACATGTTGGACATCAAACACATGCATTGCTATGCAGATGACAGTACTGGAGTCCCTTATTACACGGGTCGTGCAAACATCCCTCGTTCCGTTGTGGAGAAAAACCGAGGAGAACTTGTGTCTCAAATTGAGACCACACTGTCCAAGGTCTCTGACTGGGGACCGGTAAACTTGGTCCGATTCAACCCTACAAAGACACAAGTCTGCGCGTTCAGCGTTAAGAAAACCCCATACACTGTAGTCCCACAATTCCAGAATACTCCTCTCTCCATCTCCAAGAGCATTGGGATCCTTGGTGTTGACATCTCCAGCGATGTTCAGTTCTGACATCATTTACAAGATAAGGTGAAGCTGGCGTCCAATAAACTAGGTGTACTCAACAGAACGAGGCAGTACTTCACGTCGGGGCAGTGGTTGCTGCTTTACAAGTAGCAAGTTCGGCCCCATATGGAGTACTGCTGCCATCTCCGGGCGGGTTCACCCGGATACCAGTTTGGCCGTTTTGACTTGGTTCATCGGGCTGTAAGAATTGTCGACGATCCCAAACTCACTAGCCGTAACGAACCCTTAAGTCTGAGGAGAGACTTTACCTCCCTGTGTGTGTTCTACCGCTTGTACAATGGGATGTGTTCTGAGGAATTGTTCGAAATGATGACGTCCACTTTCTACCAACGCACCGCTCGATGTAAGGAATTCATTCGCACACTCGAACCGAAATGGTCCCGTACAGTGCGGTTTCATAGAAACTTCCTTCGTCGAACGCTGAGTTGTGGAATGAGCCTCCTGCCAAGCATTTCTCTAAGGACTACAGTATGGGGTTCTTCAAAAAGAAGTTATTGGATTTTTGAAGGGTCGGCAACGTGCGAGTGATACCACTGGTGTTAAAAGCGTCCATAGGCCACGGTGACCGCTTACCATCAGGCGGAACGCGTGCTTGTTTGCCACCTTAGTGGTATAAAAAAAAAAAAAAAAAAAGTAAGAAATTAAGTCTTTTTTATCTTTGCAATCAAAATAGACATAAGATACTATATTACTTAAAATAAACTTATTTGCTTGGAGACACTGGTGTCTGAACCTGGAGATACCCTGCTGTAGGCTAGACCATTGGCGCTTAAATACTGTTCACTAACTAAGTCCTACTTTTCTCGTCTTAGCTAAGAAGACGTCACTACGGAACGGTAGCTTCCCCATATTTACCACTTGGGTTCGGAGAACGTCAATAAGCCCCTAGAAATACATAATTGTATCCTAGATCATCGAATTTCATTAAAATACTAAAACATTTCCATAAAATTCTGCGTAAATTGCTTACAATTCTGGTAAGTTAGGTATCATCGGACGCAGACGTAGTAAAGTGACTCATACAGTTGCATCATTTTTTATCGACGACACAAACATCTTTGTGTTTCTGTAAAAAGCGCAAATGATTCCGCTATCAATTTTTGTTTATCGTTGACTTTCGATAAATACACAACCGGTTATTGATAACAGTTATCAGTGGACGCAACGAACGAAAAAGAGCCCAGTTGTTCCGAAACCGTTGTCAGAGACAGACGTCCGCGCGCGCGTGCACAACAAACAATATTCTAATCTGATAAATACAATGTTATAAGTGATAAACGATGGATAAAATTTGGATTCTCTTTGTTCTACTTGCAGCTACTTCTACTTCTATCTACGCTGACAATGCATTAAGTAAGTACGAGCATCGTGTGAGTTTTATTAAAAATATATGTTTAGAAACTATGAAATATGTTATGTAGTGTTTACAGTTACCTAGAGAAGCTTATTGCTTAAAAAGATACTTTAATCATTTAAGGAACCCCTTTCATTATTTATTCTTGCCCTGAATGTGTGTGTTTCCGCAAGTTTCTCGCGCTCCCGGTCTATTTTTGTTGATCATAAGTCCGACGCGATATTGTGTCTTAAGTAGGCCAAATCCTGATTTCATCTAAATATAGATGCACAAATGCTGCTAGGTTTTTACTAAATAGCACGATAAGCCTTTGTGCTAGGCGACTATCTTTTAAAAAGAAAATTTTGTTCATCCATTTAGCGTAGTTACTTGTGTACAACTTAATCCCAAGCGAAACGCAATACACAAACAATGTATTCGTAAACTTACATTGTCGAACATCCTAAAATAGTTTATTATGCTTCAGGCAGCCGCATATTTTTAAATGTAAACACCTATTTTGACCGAAGCTTCAACACATTGGGATTTATTCCTTAATAGCTTTTACCAGCGGCTCCACCCGGAACCAAATTTGGTTACCGGCGTGTGATTCTTACGTCAACTTCTTAAATTATAGTAATGAAGTTTGTTATATAGCAAGCTATAACTGTTAGTTACCTTATGTCCTTGTAGATAGTTTGAGTCCCGGGTCAAAATATCTCCACACTAAATTTCATATTAATCAGTTCAGCGGTTAAGGCGTGAAGATTTAATAAACAGACAGGCAGAGTTACTTTCGCATTTATAATATTAGTATGGATTAGATTATAGTTTATTCCTACGAGATCTCTGATAGGGATAATATATTATATAGGGGTAATAAGTTCCTATAACACTACCTGTGCCAAAATCATTTTATTCGGTTGGTCCGTGGTGAAGGTAAGCTAATGATCCGTAGCTTTTAGCGTTGTAACATGTGACAGTACCAGCCCGTCGTTTCACCCGCCAGGTGGAGTCTCTGGATTGGTATATTCTTCATCCTTTTCTGAGTTTTCATCTATTCTTGTGCTATATAATAGGACAATTGTATGCCTGTTGGACCTTAAAACGGTGAGTCCAAACCAAGACGAGATGAAATAAATAAATAAACCATACAACAGTGAACTGCAGGCCCAAATCCCTGAACGGAAATTTAAAATTCGGCGTGAAGGTATTTTGCACGATAAAAATTATACAAATAAAGAAGAAAGTTGGTAAAACGCGATGTTATATTATTGATTAAAAACGAAAAACTGTGGACAAAAAAACTTTGGTCACTAAAACTGCATTCCAAATCGCAACGAGGAAGTTAAAAAAGTGGTTTTGGGATAGACTAATTTTCCAACTGTCAAGTTGAATTCTTTTGAGTTGAACACTGCCATAGAAAAGGTTGAAAATCACTCCTGTCAGTGTGAAAATTAACTGCGCTTCGCTCGTTCCAGAACGGGTTGATTTTTCAACTTTACCGGGCGATAATTACTCGGCGTGATTTAGAACATAGCCTTATTAAATGTCTGATAAAGCACAGAACATTACCAGGAGCACGCCGACAAAAGTATTAGTCAGAATGAACAAAGCAATCGTTCGCTTGGGTGTGGTTGTGGGTGTGAGGGGGACCATGCATGTTCATTGTATGCGATATTGTAAATACCGATTTAACGATTATGTACAAAACATACACTAGTTGAAGATTAAACGTTTCTTAATTTCGTAATACCTGCTTATTATTTAAGTATTCAGCGCTGACATTTGCAAGGCAACATTGCTGAATCGGGGTCTAATTATTGCAAGAAAACATTACAACACCCAACTTAACTTCTTGTATTTTTTTAATTATTTGTTTGTGTTTCTTCATTTCTATGATTGTGGCCAAAATGTTTACTTCTATTATATTATTAATAATAAATAAATTTTCTCAAACATGCTACGATATGCGACTATATCTTGGACAAGTATAGTATCAGAGAGCGACTCGCAAGATTTTATCCGTCCTTTGGAGCGCTAGAGCGGTCAAATATGTAAGCTAAAAATGAAACGAACTTTTTTAAACCCGAGCATTGATAACGAAAGAGATAACTTTTGAAGTTTTATTAAATTTCGGACTGGCACAAAAGTGAAAAAGAAATAAACATTTGAACTAGCGGCAAAATTACCTAAACTATTTTCTTTATTGTCAATACAGTTGTCAATATAAACATTTTTTTTAAATAAACGTGTACGTTATCAGGTTATTGTTTTAATTTAGACACATATCTGAGTAAAGCACTATACAAGCCACATAACAGTTAAACTAGGGCATGCACCCTGGTAGACTTGGTTCATAAATTCCTTGGGTATACCCGGTTCTGGAGTACATTGGATGGAACCGATTCCAAATGTAGTGATACCCGGTTCTCCTGGTTCTCTAAAAAATGGATCAAATAAAATACGTTAGCATATAACCATTCAGTTTGATTTATTTTTGTTTAAATTTTTATTAAAATATTGTGAATGAAAAACAATTTTATTTCATTTCTATAACATCCGCATATTATTTCTTAAAGCTTTTATTTAACTTGCAATATTTATTTGCATGTTTTTGTTTTTTTTCTTTTAAGAGCATTTATATAAAAGCTTGTTTTTTAAAATATATTTTTTTATTATAAATTCATATCAAAGTTTAAACCGTATATCAAAAATAAGCGATGAAACCGGGTATACTCAGGTTACCCGGTTCCGTAGATCAGATCCGATTAGAGATCATGGAATCGGTACTGGTTCTGCATGCCCTAGCCACAAATGAGCAGAACCGGACCGAAATCGGCTTTTGTTTCAAGTCAAATAGAACCACCAAAAAAAAAAAGTTTTAATTTTGCTTATATTTGTAATGAAATAAACTTCAATTTAGTTTTTATTTTAAAAAGATTGCTTACATATTATTTTAAACGTTATCGCATTTTTTTATAAATGATCCGCTATTATAAAAACTAATTATATAAAACCATTATGCAACCTAGTTGATTTAGGTTTCTGCATGAAAATTGTGAACTCAATATTGAAATTTAAAATGCATGTCGTTTTTATATTCTGAGGTCAACTTATAACGTTTATATTGTATACATATTAAGATTCTAAATTCTTTAGTTACTATTTGTATGTGCGAGGCGAGTCCTAATACCTCAATACCTCATATACTCAATACTTTAAATTAATAATATTGAAAATTTGTAAAACAACTGACTTTTGCCCCCGACGTATAATCAGATCACAACTAAGATAATATATGAATTAAATATTTAGAATATTTTAAAAATAAAATAACTATATATCATCGGCTGTATTAGACCGATTTGGATGAACTACCTATAGCACAGATTTTAAGTGAAGCTCGAACAGCAAAAACCGCCCTGAAGTCCATTCAGTAATTTTTGCATAATTCTATAAAAACTATTAAGACTGAAAAATAATCAATCCCAATATTTTTTTCACAAATATCAATAATCTATAGACACATAATTTTGGTGTTTTAGGGTTCCGTAGCCAAATCGAAAAAGCGAGACCCCTAAAGTTTTGTTGTGTCACCGTACCGTACTTACAGCTTTATAATTCAGTCACCGTTTTGCATCGATTCTTATGGAATTGTACAGGAAGATATCTTGAGTAAACCGTCTTACGCACTTACGCAGTTTGTAACAAAATTGATATTTTTTATAGAAACCTCTCTGTACATTGAACTAGGGCCCTGTCATTTTCGACGCGGACCTCACGTACGTAGTCATAGTTGAAATTGTATGGATATTAAATAGTTCTTTTATCACATTTATTCAAAAAGAGCTGGCTGGTTTCTCGTCCCTTTAATCCCTAGGGACGCAAAGTGATTTCAATTTGGAATGTGGATATTGTTAGTAAATGTCCTAATAACCATCAAGAACATTGTATTTTCAAGAGATCTATCAAGAACATTGCATTTTCAAGTAATTATCTGTAGGTACAATAAAACTGTCTGGCCGCACGCGGACCAAATAAAAAAAAGAAAAACATAAACACTTGTGATACGGTCTACCATTTTTTTTTTATTTTGCCCTGTTTTTGAAATATTTAGCTCCAGTAGCAATTTCCAGTAAGGTTTTTACGACTTATTTTTACTTACTGGTTCATAAAAAAATTACATAATTAATAAACGCATTAAGATATGTAATGTAAAATATTACCAAACTATACCTACATTCTTTTTCGTCCCTATATCCAGAACTTACTGAACGCGCCGCAGTCATAGATTTTAAGTATTATGCAAGTAAAAATCATTGATAAGCTCTATAATTTTATTTATCACTAGCTTTTGCCAGCGGCTCCACCCGCACTGAATTTGGTTATCGGCGTAGGATTCTTACGGCAACTCCTCAATTATAGAAAAAAAATGTAGAAGATGAAAATATTTTTAAATAATATGTACCGCCCATCCCCTTTATGACAGCCCGCCGGCCTTTCACATCATAAATCCGCGCGCAGTATTTGATCATTATTTTGCATCGATGTTATTTTAAAACTGTGATATCTCCTTAGATATTCATTGAAATCGAATGATGTAACGGGCAATTTTGTCTTAAATTAAATACTTGTAATGAACAACGTATTTATTTGAATAAGAATTAATATCATGCTTATAAAAACACCTTCGCAAATAATGCATTATTTTGGAACAAATTTGGTTAGCATAAAAAAGGTTATAGTGAGCCAACCTTAAAAGATAGACATATGCTGTCCCTGATTTTTTTTTAGAACTTTTAAAGGGGAACAATTATGTCATACAGTATTTTTGCCAAATTTAAACCGTTTACGCAGCGGAAACTCTCAAAAGGAAGAAAAAACCCCGATTTTAAAACATTCTTCATTGGTGCTCCGCTCCTATTGTTTTTATGATGCTTTTGATGATATATAGCCTATGAGCTTCCTTGATAAATAAGCTATCTAACACTGAAAGAATTTTTCAAATCCGACCAGTAGTTCCTGAGATTAGCGCGTTCAAACAAACAAACTCTTCAGCTTTATATATTAGTATAGAAAAGTATAGATAAGTATTTTGTATTGCCTTCTTCGCGAGTCCCGTCAAAGCCATAACTAGAAAACCATAAAAAACAATGTCTGCACTGTTATGTAACTCTGTCATCGACTCAGTTTCCACTTTGTAAGGTAACACCAACATCATCAGTAAATAAATAGATATTACATAAGTGACGGTTTGATACATCAAAACATTTAGTTAAAATCGAGAACAGGCATCTTATTTATTTTAACAAAATTGTAGGATTCAACTTTTAGATAAACCATGAAAACTTAATTAAACTGAATCATTTGAAATTACCTATAAAAACTCTGCCCCACCCTATTGGGTAAAGTGGATAGGTAATCTTGTACACTAGTAATTAAACTCTCACAGCGCTTAGGCAACACTACTAGTCATACTCTCACAGCGCTAAGGCAACACTACTAATCAAACTCTCGCAGCGCTAAGGCAATACTACTAATCAACCTTTCACAGCGCTAATGCAATACTACTAGTCATACTCTCACAGCGCTAAGGCAACACTACTAATCAAACTCTCGCAGCGCTAAGGCAGCACTACTAATCAAACTCTCACAGCGCTAAGGCAACACTACTAATCATACTCTCGCAGCGCTAAGGCAACACTACTAATCATACTCTCACAGAGCTAAGGCAACACTACTAGTCAAACTGTCACAGCGTTAAGGCAACACTACTAATCAAACTCTCGCAGCGCTAAGGCAACACTACTAATCATACTCTCACAGAGCTAAGGCAACACTACTAATCAAACTCTCACAGCGCTAAGGCAACACTACTAATCATACTCTCACAGAGCTAAGGCAACACTACTTATCATACTGTCACAGCGCTAAGGCAACACTACTAATCAAACTCTCGCAGCGCTAAGGCAACACTACTAATCATACTCTCACAGAGCTAAGGCAGCACTACTAATCAAACTCTCACAGCGCTAAGGCAACACTACTAATCAAACTCTCACAGCGCTAAGGCAACACTACTAATCATACTCTCACAGAGCTAAGGCAACACTACTAGTCAAACTGTCACAGCGCTAAGGCAACACTACTAATCAAACTCTCGCAGCGCTAAGGCAATACTACTAATCAACCTTTCACAGCGCTAATGCAATACTACTAGTCAAACTCTCACAGCGCTAAGGCAACACTACTAATCATACTCTCACAGCGCTAAGGCAACACTACTAATCAAACTCTCACAGCGCTAAGGCAACACTACTAATCAAACTCTCACAGCGCTAAGGCAACACTACTAATCATACTCTCACAGAGCTAAGGCAACACTACTTATCATACTGTCACAGCGCTAAGGCAACACTACTAATCAAACTCTCGCAGCGCTAAGGCAACACTACTAATCATACTCTCACAGAGCTAAGGCAGCACTACTAATCAAACTCTCACAGCGCTAAGGCAACACTACTAATCAAACTCTCACAGCGCTAAGGCAACACTACTAATCATACTCTCACAGAGCTAAGGCAACACTACTAGTCAAACTGTCACAGCGCTAAGGCAACACTACTAATCAAACTTTCGCAGCGCTAAGGCAATACTACTAATCAACCTTTCACAGCGCTAATGCAATACTACTAGTCAAACTCTCACAGCGCTAAGGCAACACTACTAATCATACTCTCACAGCGCTAAGGCAACACTACTAATCAAACTCTCACAGCGCTAAGGCAACACTACTAATCAAACTCTCGCAGCGCTAAGGCAACACTACTAATCATACTCTCACAGAGCTAATGCAGCACTACTAATCAAACTCTCACAGCGCTAAGGCAACACTACTAATCAAACTCTCGCAGCGCTAAGGCAACACTACTAATCAAACTCTCACAGCGCTAAGGCAACACTACTAATCAAACTCTCGCAGCGCTAAGGCAACACTACTAATCATACTCTCACAGAGCTAAGGCAACACTACTAGTCAAACTGTCACAGCGCTAAGGCAACACTACTAATCAAACTCTCGCAGCGCTAAGGCAACACTACTAATCAAACTCTCGCAGAGCTAAGGCAGCACTACTAATTAAACTCTCACAGCGCTAAGGCAACACTACTAATCAAACTCTCGCAGCGCTAAGGCAACACTACTAATCAAACTCTCATAGCGCTAAGGCAACACTACTAATCAAACTCTCGCAGCGCTAAGGCAACACTACTAATCATACTCTCACAGAGCTAAGGCAACACTACTAATCATACTCTCACAGAGCTAAGGCAACACTACTAATCAAACTCTCGCAGCGCTAAGGCAACACTACTAATCAAACTCTCGCAGAGCTAAGGCAGCACTACTAATCAAACTCTCACAGCGCTAAGGCAACACTACTAATCAAACTCTCGCAGCGCTAAGGCAACACTACTAATCAAACTCTCACAGCGCTAAGGCAACACTACTAATCAAACTCTCGCAGCGCTAAGGCAACACTACTAATCATACTCTCACAGAGCTAAGGCAACACTACTAATCATACTCTCACAGAGCTAAGGCAACACTACTAGTCAAACTGTCACAGCGCTAAGGCAACACTACTAATCAAACTCTCGCAGCGCTAAGGCAATACTACTAGTCATACTCTCACAGTGCTAAGGCAACACTACTAGTCAAACTGTCACAGCGCTAAGGCAACACTACTAATCAATAATGCTACTAATAATCAAGCAACATACAAGTATTAACTTACTGAAATTCGCAAGAACAGTTAAACTTTGTTTTCTGATAAGTGATAATAAAAACTGCGTGCGATTTATTACGTATTTATTTAAAGTGTATTTTGAGTTGTTCTGAAAATTTGTATTGACTATTTTTATTTGTATTAGGTTCTATCTATGTAGTTAAACTTCTAGCTAAATAAGCTTATTCGTTTTACTAAGGATATTGCCTAGACTTTCCTAAAGTGTATTTGTATAGCTGTGCCCTAAGTCTCGTTTTTCTGACCTGTCCTGTACCCTTCAGTCGAATAACGGCTGAAGGCATCAAATATCGGATGAAGCAGAGTGTGCAGTTTCAACCTACTTGGTATTTTACATATAATTTGAAAGCGTAATTTGAGTTGTAAATAATACGTACACTACATTCACTTACCAATAGGTACATATACCTACTCGTCTGCCGCTACAATATATCTATCTATCAAATGGAATATTACTGATTCAGATCTAGATATACAAAGATATAGGTAGTTAGATATCTACATACCCACTTTGTCGTGTCCACAATCTATCACCGTGATTCTAACATACCTATAGGTTTAGCAAATGTGAATGAGTTACTTACCGAAACCTCAATCCACTCATCGGTTTTTTAGGATCCCGTAACAAAATTACAGCCCCTTCCAACGACAGTCGAACACCTGTAGTTTCGTCATGTCTGTCTGTTCGTATGTTACAGTTTACAGACTTTTCACACTGAGTCACAACCCAATTGCATCGATTAGTTTAAAATTGCAGTTGAGTTTTGATGCGTGTACATTTCGCACTTGGCAGGTTTTGATAACTTTTTTGGCGAAATAAATTCTGGACAAGCTTCACGCTCCGGGCTTTACAGACTGATTAAATGAATATTTATCTTGATATTTTTCAATCAGGGATCAAAAATATGACTTCTCTCTGTCTTGACTCTTGAATAATAATAGGTAAATGTTTATAAACCTATTATTTAATTATAACTACATATATTATGTTAATTATTAAAAAAATTGTTAGTTAATTAATTACTTAATAACACATTAATGAGTATTATAAGAATATACATTGTACAAATAACTTTTTATTTTGAATTAATTATAAATAAAAGCTGTATATTACAGATTTTGGCATGGCCATGGCAATTTTTCAAAAGAATTCTAAATATCTAGACTTGTTGCGATATTTTTTTTATTCTCTCTCAGGTTGTATAGTTTATTCTTTAAAGTTTTATTATGACACAATATCATAAAGAACTAGTTTTTGACGCGCGTCACTGCAACCGCAACCGCAACCGCAACCGCAACCGCAACCGCAACCGCATCTGCACCTCGAATGAAGTGGCGTCGCGTGCAAAAACTAGTATACAGATTAAATATGTTTTTCCTGTTGTGTCTCCAGCCGAATGATTAATTAAATACGTCAACCATATATCTAGGTTGGTACATATTTACATATTTATTAACATCACATAATGTTGTGAAATCTCAGCTTCTTAGATTAATTTTATTGAACAGGACAAAAAGTATTTTATGATCATTTCTAATAGTGTATCTGAAGCTTTCACCTTAGTCCAGATACACTGTAACTGAAGCAAAACTAATATATAATAACTATTATATAAATATATAATAACAATTTTTTTTAATGAATAAAAGATAAACATTCTTTACAAATGATATCATTATCACCTCTATCAATATATTGAATGATTGTAATTCCGATACAAAGATAAGTAGATAGACAAAGTTCCTTACAAGTTGTTACCGATACTCAAAACAATTTATTCACTTTTTTACCGCAACTATTTCCTAATAATTAATTAGGGATAGGGCGATACATCTTGCTACTTTTTAACAGAAATTGTTAGCGGTTTGCGTTTCATGCTTTTGGTAGCAAAATCTAATGTTGACTTTTAGCGTTTCGTTTGAGCAGTTTTGCTAGGAAATGTTGCTACCAAAAACCCATGTCGGGAGGTGGGTATTTTCAATATGAAAGTGAAACCTTTGAGAAAAATAGTTATGACGTTGGTTTTTTTTTAAAGAAAAGTTTATTTTTGCATAATGAACTATAATATCTTTGTTATTGTCTACAAAAAATCAAAATAAAATATTCAACATATACACACACGGAACTGTCAAATAATAACCCGAAATGCGTTTCGTTTGAACAATAATAACGCCGCTGAAATTATCAGATGCGCTCAGACGGAACGGGTAGTTGGTGCTAAAATGAGGTTTTACTATTAAATTTCAACGCGGCTCAGAAGGAACGCCCTAATTATTTGTGAAATTCTATAAACCTTAACTTTTGCTTAGGAGTCCGCCTGCTCGATTCGCGACGTGTCGGCGTCGGTTACAATGCTTCTTCTACCGCTTGTAGGTATAATGGGTTGTCTATCTTAGGAATCGAATTGTTTAAAATGGTTACGGCTAGTTTCTACCATCGGGAAGAAAATCATTATCACATCATGGAACCTTGATGGATTTCAATTAATTTCCTCCCATGTAAGCTTAGGTTGTACAGCTTGTCCTAGTATATGGTTATTTAACAAGATAATACGTTATTAGATTTTCAAAGAGTTGGCAACACTTGAGTAATGCCCTTAGTGTTACAAGCGCGTAAAAATGTATATGAATACGAATAAAACCGATCACCCAACCACTAAAACTCGCGTTAAATGAAACAGAGTAAAAGCAACAGGTGGAGTGATTTAAATTAGCAATAGGAGGATAGAACATGGAGATGGACATAGAATGGGGGAACGGAACATGGAGATGGATACAATACATACACTACGTACTTTTTTATTTTGTAAATCAACGGTTTCCCGTAGAAGCCTAACGCCTAACGGAGACCACCGATGATCAATAGCCAGTAACTAATCTATCATTTAATATAAAACTGTAAAATGTTTTTGAAACGGTTAGCATTAATTTCCCGGCCGGCGGCTGTCCTCGGAACAAAAATTATTCCAATAGACAATTTTATAAAAGTGTAACTTAACAATTCAACAGGGAAAGGCCAATACACAAATATACTTTGAGTTTCAATATGACATCAGGATTTTTAATTTTCAATATAAGTGGGTTTACAAACCGTAGCATTATTTCCCAAATTAATGCCATAACTAATTTACATTTAAAGTTACTTACAAAGGAGGAAAACATCAACGGAAATGACAAAATAAAAGTCAAAGAAAATGAATTCGTTTAAAAGTGCTGATGTGATGTTACTTATTGTTTACTTCGTTGGAATTCATTTTCCCTTATCGTAAAAAGGTAGGTAGTACTTACTGGTGGGTTAAAACTTAAAATAAGTAAGAGCTCAAATTAGTCATAAGCACAGTACACAGAATAGCTATTTACTTAGTTCGTACTTTTGTCTACGAATTAGTACTTGACTAAAAAACTCTTTTAAGCGTTGTCGGTAACACAATAAGGAACAAATTCGAAAAATTATATAAGCAATATATGTCACCAAGCAATGGCCTAGAACAAGACCCATATCACTAACAAAACGATACGGCCGGAGAGCGCTTATTGTCTGGTTGCTGTAATGACGTAGATACCTTATAGTTACCTTATTAGAGGGGTCAAAAATGTCTACACCTACCGCCAACTGACAGAGGCCTATCATAAGCACAGAAACGGAACGCATAAAGGTTACACAAAAAGTATATTATATGTGACTCTTGTAAACGCTCGATGGCAGATGACGATAATCTAACTTGACCATGAACTGACAAACGGGCATTTTGTAGCTGTAATTAAACATATACCAAGACAAAAGAGTATCTCATTAGCATAACCGACTCAGAACTTGTTAAGTAATGTTCGTCTATCAGAAACGATATGCGAAGTTGAGCAACGCCGGGCGTGGTCTGTCATTGAATGGGTAACCGCCTAGTGCCACATTTTTCTAACCTCTTCCGTACTTCAGAAGGCACGTCAGTGACCTGGCCTGTGGTCTTTCTCTAAGGAGAGGTCAGTGCCCCTGTAGTGTGAATTAAGTAAGTAAGTTGTTTTAAGAGTGCAAAGAGAGAGTAGAGTGTTATCGCCTAGCTAGTAGTTAGTAGCTAAACACAAGCGGCCTAATGTAAACTGATATGCTGACCTACATAAAGTATTGCGTTATTTATTAACAGTTACATAATTCAATTAATGAACTTCAAACTGTCCAAAGTACAGAACAGTAATATATATAGACGATCGATATTTGTAATCTAAAAAATTGTTAAAAAATAAACAATTATTCCTAGAACCTAATTACAGCACCGACTGCCGGGTCTTTTTGTCAATCTAAGCCTTGCAGAGAAGCACTCAAACACATAATAAAAATTCATTAAAATCGGTGCAGCAGCTTAGGAGTTCAGTGTCGGAGTGTACAGACGAATTATATATAGATATAAAGACACTAGTATAACATACGTATCGGTGTGTGTTACGGAACATTTTATTCATTCATTCATATATACGAACATATAATTTAAAAGTCTTTAAATTATATTTCAGGGATCAGTAGCCAATTAGCAAAAACCTCTTGTCACCAGTCAGTCACAGTCTGCTCTTGTTATCCCGCCACCTTTGCATCTATTCTATTGTTTTTTTTGAGGGTAGTTCTTTATGCATTGAACTAAAGAATAAAACGCTTAATTTTTCACAACCCATTGCTTGAGTGTAGTGACGTCATTGGATAGGCTTTCAAAAGTTTGTTTTGCTTATTCGTTCACAGCCTAAAGCAACAAAATCTATTAACCAGTTTTTCCGATATTTGCATTTATTCCGCGGAACCCTAACTTAATGCGTGCACGACACAAAAACTTGGTCAGGTTTTATATAATAAAATCTCAATAAGAGTTAATTTAAATGTCACAGGTTATCGGTTATCTGCCTCGTAATTATAACATTCATGAATGTTACACTCATTTATAAAAATATTGTAAATATAGTAAATACATACTTATATTTTATTGCAAATAATAATCAATTAATCAGCCACTAACTAATGGCGAAGGTGGAATAAGTACGCATAAGTTTGAGCTCGCAGTTTACATAATTACGTCGGAAAATGACGGATTAAACACTGCGGCAACACTGAGCTACATATAACTGAAAATCTTATTAAAATTTGTAACTTGCTCATATATCCGTAAGGATTAAAATTAGTTATCTATTTTCAAGCACTTAGCGGCATCGATTGAGCCGAAACATTACCATATGTCTTTCTTTAGTCCAGTGCCTATATGTTTATATAACCTTAATAACACAACGTTGCAATAATATGGTCCCATGAAGCTGGTCTGATGAAGACAGGTGGCCATAGCAACTTCTCAATTACACAACATGACCCCGGCTCGTTAGATTTGTTTCCAGATAATTGGTGTCCAGAGTCTGATGAAGTTGCCCACAAGAACTAAACAAGATAGGCCTACCGTGTTTGGTCTCGTTGTAATTATCGTGACAAGTTCTAAAGCCTTAGGGGATGTTTAAGGTCTGTTGCTGGAAGGCGACAATAGTAACTCCCCAAAATAGAGAGGTGTTTAGTGCAGTAGGTATATAGAAATGGGGAACGGTGACCCACCTTAAATATATATTTCATTTTAATTAAATTACTTATTTTTAAACTGAATATATAACTAAATATTCTGTTAATATTTCAAGCGTCTACCTTTTGCCGCTATCAATATCGAGCAAAATTGAGCAAAAAATCACGTTTGTTGTATGACAGCTCCCTTTAATATTTATTTTAGTCTGTTTTTTAGTATTCGTTATTATAGCGGCAGTAGAAATACATTTTCTGTGAAAATTTCAACTTTCTTACTATCACGGTTCATGAGATACAGTCTGGTGACAGACGGTCGGACGGACGGACAGCGTAGTTTTAGTAATAGGGTTCCGATAATTATTCTTTGGGTACGGAACCCTAAAAAGCGTCATAAGAGGGGAGGGGGTGCATAAAATGTGTGTTTTAACGTACTTGTTTTATAATTTGGATTTTTATTAGCGGCCAGCAACAGCAGCTTAATACAAAATCCTAACTAAATATAACGTTTTCATTTTAAACAAAAACTATCTCGACAACCTATATAACGCAAGTACTGGCGATACCATGCCAAACATATTTTTTCTTTGACCACAGAGATTCAGGATGCTTGAAGTCCCAGCCTAACTGTGCCTTTAAAACTATTTCGACATATCGAATACTGATACTAATTACCAACCTTGACCCACTAACCCGACGTCGGTCCGGTCATTTTCCTGGTGGCTGATTCCAAAATTTCTCAAGAACTGCGAAACATGGCAAAACAGATATTTTTACAATAAAATTATACAAAATATAATATTATATACCTACCGCTGAGTGACAGAGGCTTGCGTGTCCTGTAGGTAGCGATTGCATTTCGCGTTCATTTGCTCATTGTGATTGTAATAGGTAATTCTAAACTTTCTCATGATATAGTCTGGGCAATAATTTACCTGGCAGTGGTTGTAGTTATAGTACGAAAGATAGCGATCAATATCATGTATTATCATTAACGGCCAAAACTTATGAAATGCTTCGATTAGGTCAGACTGAACCTAAATAGGTGTGCTAGTAACAGTCAATAGGTGTGCTAGTAACAGTCAATAGGTGTGCTAGTAACAGTCAAAACGTTCCGTAGTCGCTTTAAAGAGCTTTTAGCCGCGAACATTTCTTGCTAATTTCATTCATGAGCGGACCCCATGTTAAGAAACGGTCGATTTTTATTCCCAGGTTTTTCACTGAGTATATGTCTTAATAAGGGATTAAGACATTTTTAAATATACTGGTGGAATAAAGTTAAAAGCCAATTTTGTTAAGAGACGCGAGCCGCCAACAATTATTACTTGAGATTTAAATCCATGATACGAGTTAGATCATTATTTATGTCAGCAATAGCTTTAGGCAGATTTTCAATTGTAGAAGTTAAGAGAACGTAAAGTGCGCAATAGAACAACAAGATCAACTAAACAACCTTAACAATTTATTGAAAATTTAAAGATTAATATTTTTATTCTGTACAATGTAGGTAATAACTGCGGCTGTGTTAAGGCTCTTCTACATTAAAGTATTCATTTTTTATTGCGTATGGGGCAATTCAAAAAGGTTTTAATTGTTTTAGCGAAATTTGGTTAAGGGTTCCTGCACAAAACTTTATAAACTGATATAACGTAATATAATGTCTAACTTTACATTTTTTACTATTAAAGCTAAATCTTTATAAAAAACACTGCAAGGAAGTTGTCTCGCGTCGCGTAGGCTCTACGTGTCGTTTCCTTTATTCATGTTAACACTCAACACCAGTAACGACTGCAGATATATTAGTAGGTATTATTAGATATAATAATTATATAGCCATGTGTCATAAATATGGTGTGACAGTATGATAACGCAAATCCGCTGAAACTTCAATAGGTACCTATTCTTTGTGTTAATATAATAGGTATCTATTAACATAAATTACAAATTAGTTGAGACACCTTAGAACCTAAATGGTCACGTATAGTGCGGTTTTAGAGAACCTCTCCCGCGAACGCTTGGGTTGTGGAATGAGCTCCCTGCCAAGGTTTTCTCCAAGGACTACAGCATGGTTTTCTTCAGGAAAGAAGTTGTTAGATTTTCTCATTTGTCGGCAACCAAAAGTGATGTTCCTGGTGTTGCATGTGTCCATAGACTACGGTGACCGCTTACCGTCAGGCAAACCGTTAGCTTGTTTGCCACCTTAGTGATAAAAAAAAGAAAATAACCGAAAAATAAACATTTCTTCTTATTAAAAGAAAAGTAGTGGTTACTATTTTAGAGTGTATTTTTTAATAATGTAAAAATAGAACTATACTGAAATTCTGTTTTCCAGAGTTTAGTGTTTTACTCGACTATGTAAAAGCAAATATTATATTTTTCGCGCGTATGTTTTTAAATATCTGACCATTTGACCTGAACCTATCGGATAACTAAAGTGCTAAATAATTAAATAATAAGGCCAACGAATGACTAATAATTCTTTTTAGCTTCCTCTATAAAAACAATGAGCAATCTATAAATATTAAACTGACAATCGTATTTTTCTTATGTTGCAGGAAAAGATGGCGAAGATGCAGGTCAAGACTTGGATAAGGTTTATGACGATGCTTGGTATCAAGAAGAACTAGAACAATTGGGTATTATCAATGAAAACGGTGAGGATACAGATACTGATAATAGCGATGAAAGTGAATCTGAAGAACTCAATGAAGGAGATTCTATTGAAACAGGTGATTATTACGATGAATTCCATGAGGCTGCTAACCTTCAAAGTATCGAAAAGGAGACAAGCCAAAATCTTGAACACGAAGTACAGAAAATAAGCAGTGAAGAGGCAGTAAATAAACTTGAAGATCAAAATGATGCAGGTGAAGAGTTTGATGCAAATATAGATTATCAAATTGAAGATAATAGGTCAGAACTTAAAGATGAAATGCTTAACAAAGTTTTATATACTAAAATAGATAAAGAAACTGATAATGCTGCAAGTCAAAATGATGAAAAAATTGATGCTGATTTTGAAGATATTAATGATTTAATAGAAGAAAATGCTAACGAAGTGGAAGGTAAAGTTGACTCTATTGAAATGCACCAAGTCGAAAGCGACAATAATGGACCAAATCAAGCAGAATTTGAAGAAGATGCTGCGTTAGTTGATGAAACAAATGACATCTTAAGCAATGATACTGATGATAATGATTTTAATGACTTGGAAGCTGAAGCGTCTCAGCAGGTTGAATTTAGGTCTGATTTAGCTGAAGAAACCAAAAATATTCTACAAGAAACTGATACATTTATGGATGATGGTCCCAGTTTAACAAATGATTCAAACAATAAAGCTGAACAAGAAAAAAGTACAGAAGGTAATGACAATTCAGCAGAGTCTATCAAAAATGAAGATGAAGTTGCCGAAGACGATGAAGAAATAGAAAAAATTTATACTGACTTACAAAGTGATTTAGATAAATTAGTTGACACTTGGAAAAAACTGCAAGAATCTGATGAAGACATAAAAGAAAAAGAAGATAACCCTATTGCTCACGAGGATATTATAGATTATGAAGAGAAATATGGCAGGCCTTTTAGAGAGGGCATAGTTTTACAACAAAGAGACTACGAAAATATGTATGACGACAATTTATCAGAGGTATTTGAAGAAAGTAAAAATGCTTCCCCTGAAAATAATAATGAAAAAGTAATTAGCACAGGAGACATGAATGATGATGATTACGAGCAGGTAAACGACAATAATCTGTCTCAGATATTTAAAGAGTCTGAAGAACAAATGTTGAAGAATAATCCACCTAGTTTGACAGATGACATAGCACAAAAAGACAGTGAGCAAAAAGATGAAAGCGACGTGGAACTTGATGCAGCCGAGGCTAAAAAACAGCCTGATGAAGAAATACTTCACGAAAATAGTGTAATTAACCCAAATAATGTTCCTGAAAATTCAAATGGTTCACAGTCTTCTGCAAAAAAAAAAGAAATCAATGTACACAATGTAAAGGAAATGGATATACGCGAATTAAATGCAAATGACCTTGAACGGTTTATGACTCAATTTGATGTGGTTCATAATAGCAACCTTCTGGCAACTGACTGCGATGAAAATGAGGGACCCATTCGAAAAACACTTAATGTAGACGAGCCGCTGATTATTTCATCTTGTGGCTTCCCAGACAGATACCCTACTAACAAGGTAATGGACTGGATATTGGACGGAGCTGGCCAGGGTATGGGAATAGAACTGAATGTGACAGACTTGGACTTGAATGGAGCTTTGGGAGACTATTTGATGATAAAACCAGGTAATTATGCATAACGTCACAGTTTTTTTTCCGAAGCAGTTAACTAGTGGCTGAAAACACATCCACATCACAAGACCACAAAGAAACAAATATCTGTCTTTAACAAATATTTCTGCCGGCGCCTCTTATGATTAAGTAATATTAAGTCCTTACATTTGAAATTGATGTTTTATATGGAAGAAGTAAAACTGTTTTTTTTAATTAATTTCAATTCCTCTCTGACAACTAGGGTCACCGGCCGTCCACGAGATTTGTTCTGAAGGTCAAAATTTCCAGAACGAAAGCGTTGGAACCAAAAACGTTCTGTGTTTTCTTTTACAGCGGCTTCTCCGTACATATCATTAATCCTTCGAGCTCTTTCTGCAGCGCTAGTGGCACGATGGAATTCTTATTCGGAAATAATGGGATATTTTATGTTTTCCATATTGAGTACAGAACGATGTCAAAGCAAAATTGAATGACGCGAAATCAAATGAATTATTACATGCGAAACACAAATAGAGAAGCTTAAAATTGAAATAAATTTGTATTTGGAATTCTTAACCAAACGCCGGCTTTTTAAGATCAAAG
The DNA here is from genome assembly GCA_946406115.1 of Apoda limacodes. Lineage (NCBI taxonomy): Eukaryota > Metazoa > Arthropoda > Insecta > Lepidoptera > Limacodidae > Apoda > Apoda limacodes. The sequence goes on along the minus strand of OX291563.1, from coordinate 19,697,150 downwards.
TGGCCAGTTCTATAAAACATCAATTTCATATGTAAGGACCTAATATTTATTATAAAAGTGTATCGCCACATTTTGTTCCATCGTCAATTCTTTCTTGGATGTTGAAGTAGCTAGAATTGTTACTAAAAATATTAAGACGCTTTATATATATTTTTTTTTCAATATAATTTTCATTCATTTAATAAGTTAAAAAAAAAAAAAAAATTGGGTATTCGCATATTATGTTATTGATTTATTTAACCATTGCAATTAATTCGATTTTAGGACAAGCTGATACTTCTGGTCAGGATGGCCTTGTGTTCTCCTTCCACCTGAACTCGCAGAGGAACTACCGTTTTCTAGATGTGGACCGGATCTTCATCAGATTTGAAGCCCACCTTGGCCTGGCCTTCAGAACAGGGTTTAGACTTAGCGTCAAGTTGGTTGGTACGTAAACATTTATGTCTTATCTTACATTTTGTTTCTCTTAACTTCTTTGATAATTGATTATTTTTTGTTATTTAACAGATATAGATTCTAAAAGTTAAAATTCAGATTTGAACTAATTACTAATGACTTATAAAGTCCTAGTATATCAATCTTTAAAATACAAAAATCTTCATAGAATTACGAGATATATTATAAATATACATACAGTCATATTATTTATCTGAGACTCCCTTAAGGTTATAGCATTCGAAACCAAAATCCTTAATGTCCGATAAATGGCATTTATGTTATGGTATTTATAATATAAGAATATCATACGAAGAAAGATTATTTATATGTATGTATATTTATAACGTATTACTTAAATTTATAAAGATTTGTATATTTGTAAGATTGATGTACTACACTAGGACTTAATAACTTACTAGTAAATATTTGTAATGTTGGTAACAAGTGTATTTCTAAGGTAAAGATTTTTATAAAAAGGATTGTTTAAAGTCCGTATCTCAATTCTTGGAACCTTATACCACGCGGGCAACAATAACTTGAATAATATTTATATTTATAATAGTTTTAACTCAGTTTTAAATATGTTGTTTATGTTTTAGATTTATTTGTATGATTTAAATTGGTTTAGATTTATTTTATTTTAGTTTAATAATATTAAAACATAACAATAATAACATTAAGTATTTAAAGTACTATTTCTTAAATAAAATACAAACATTCAATAAAAGTTTAGTCCGTTTTAAAGTTAGTTTTACAAGATATGTATTTTACAGAACCGCCACGAGAAATTCAGCCCGAGGTAGCTCCAGAGCCTGAGGCTCTTATTCCCTCACCTGCCGAGACCTTCACCGTCAACCTTGGAGGAGTAACTCTTCAAGAGTTCCTCTCAATCGAAGAAGAGTTTCGAAGACTGGTGGCTGATATGGCTCTCATGTACATTAACGCGAACAACATCAACAATGGACGAAACTCTACGTAAGTCTTACTCTCTTTACCTAAAATCTGTAAGAGCATTTAATGTGGATGGTCCATCCATTGGTTTGGTTAAAACAAAACAGTAAACGTCACAAAACATACACTTAAAATATTCATTTATGTTTTTTTTTTTTTTTTTTTTTTTTTATACCACTAAGGTGGCAAACAAGCTTACGGCCCGCCTGATGGTAAGCGGTCACCGTAGCCTATGGACGCTTGCAACACCAGGGGTATCACTTGCGCGTTGCCGACCCTTCAGAAATCTAATAACTTCTTTCTTAAAGAACTCCATACTGTAGTCCTTGCAGAAAACCTTGGCAGGGAGCTCATTCCACAACTTAAGCGTTCGCGGGAGGAAGTTTCTCTGAAACCGCACTGTACGCGACCATTTAGGTTCTAAAGTGTGAGAATGAATTCCCTGCCGATGGCGAGCGGTGCGATGGTAGAAAGTAGCCGTGGGCATCATTTCGAACAATTCCTCTGAACAAAACCCATTGTACAAGCGGTAGAACACACACAGTGAGGCAAAGTCTCTCCTCAGACTTAAGGGCTCGATACCGCAAGTGAGTTTGGAATCGTCGACAATTCTCACAGCCCGTCGTTGAACCGAGTCAAAAGGGCCAAGCTGGTATCCGGGTGCACCTGCCCAGAGATGGCAGCAGTACTCCATATGGGGCCGAACCTGCGACTTGTAAAGTAACAACCTTTGCCCCGACGTGAAGTACTGCTTCGCTCTGTTGAGTACACCAAGTTTTTTGGACGCCAGCTTCACCTTATCTTGTAAATGATCTCGGAACTGAACATCGCTGGAGATGTCGACACCAAGGATCCCAATGCTCTTGGAGATGGAGAGGGGAGTGTTCTGGAATTGTGGGATTACAGTGAATGGAGTTTTCTTAGCGGTGAACGCGCACACTTGTGTCTTTGTAGGGTTGAATCGGACCAAGTTTACCCGTCCCCAATCAGAGACCTGGGACAGTGTGGTCTCGATTTGAGACACAAGTTCTCCGCGGTTTTCCTCCACAACGGAACGAGGGATGTTTGCACGACCCGTGTAAAAAGCGTCTCCAGTACTGTCATCTGCATAGCAATGTATATTGTTGATGTCCAACATGTCATTGATATGCAGTAGAAACAGCGTAGGAGACAGCACAGAGCCTTGCGGGACACCAGCATTAATGTCCATGCTATCAGAGCAACTACCGTCAACTACGGTTCGTATGCGTCTACCGGACAAAAAGCTAGCCACCCATTTGCACAAACCCTCGGGCACTCCGTAAGATGGCAACTTCGATAGAAGACCGCGGTGCCAGACCCGATCGAACGCCTTCGCTATGTCCAGGCTGCATGCCAATGCCTCCCCCTGACTCTCAATGGCTAGTGCCCATCGGTGTGTGAGATACACTAGAAGGTCACCAGTCGAGCGACCGTGGCGAAAGCCATATTGACGGTCACTGACCAGATCGTGTACTTCTAGGTATCTTAGAAGCTGTGTGTTGATCACACGCTCCATCACCTTAGAGAGGAGAGAGGTAATAGCGATAGGCCTGTAATTCGATGGATCTGATCTATCGCCCTTTTTGGGCACCGGGTGCACATTCGCAGTCTTCCATGAAGACGGAAATTGCCTAGTGTGGTAGGAAAGAGCGAAGAGGTGCGTGAGTACAGGACATAACTCAGGAGCACACTGCTTAAGCACCACTGCTGGTATACCGTCTGGCCCACTCGACTTATGAACGTCTAGAGAGAGCAACGCCCGCCTGACCTCCCGCTGCGTTATGGAGATTTCCGGCATGGTCTTACCGCACCACGGTATAGTAGGTGGTACAGCGCCTTCATCGTTCATATTCGAGTTCGAGGCAAAGAGACTGCCCAGTAGATCGGCTTTCTCTTTAGCACTATGGGCCAAGTCACCATCGGTCTTTCGCAGTGGTGGTAACGACGACTGGCAGAAGTTCCCTTCGGCAGCTTTGGCAAGCGACCAGAAAGCACGACTCCCAGAAGGATAGCTCGCAAGTCGCCCACCTATTTTGCCGATGAATTGGAATTTTGCTCTGGCAGTTGCTTTCTTACTGAACCTCGAGGCAGCATTTAATTTGCGTTTTAACTCAGAAATATTCGGATCCATATTATTACGAGCCGTGGTCCAAGCCTCATACGCAGTTTGCTTAAGAATTTTAGCTTCTCTGCAAGACCTATTAAACCACGGTCGTTTTTTGACGCCGGCAGCTACTCGCAGGTTAGGGATGAAACATTCCATACCAGCAAGGATTGTCTCAGTGACTGCGGCTGCGCAGACGTCAGGATCTTCTGAGTTAAAGCAGATCTGCCTCCACGGGTACGATGCGTAAAATTCTCGCAATCCATCCCAGTCTGCCGACTTATAGTGCCACACACGACGCCAATTAGTTGGCCCAGAAGGATCGGGTTGTGTGCATGACACTTGAGTCCGGACGAGACAGTGGTCCGAGGAGCCAAGAGGCGCATCCACTGAGACGGAATATCCGTCCGGACGAGTAGTCAGCAGAAGGTCCAGTAAGGAGCTCGTATGTTCCTCTATATCTGGTATTCTCGTTGGAGAAAGTACCAGCTGAGAGAATCCATAGGTCAGAGCAAATTCGTGAGCAGATATCCCAGCATAGTTATTGGTTCGAGAACTGAGCCACTCGCGATGGTGGGCGTTAAAGTCTCCCAAAATAACTAGTTCTGCTGTGGGATATTGCTCTAGAACTTTGTCAGTCGTCAAACTCAGGTGCGTGAAGAGTCGAGTTACGTCCGTGTCACCGCTATGAGACCTGTATAGGCACGCATAGATACGAGTGTGGCCGCCGTAATCTACGCGCACCCACAATATCGACAGGTCCCTGTCTTCAAGGCTATGAAGGCGGCGACAGCAGATATCCTCCCGGACGAACATACATACACCGGCACGACTCATGAAATTGTGTTCGAGTTTGTAGCCGGGATAGTGAAGGTATGATGTGTCGGCCGGGCAGGATATCTGCGTCTCCGTTAGAAAAAGAATGGTCGGCTGCGCAGTTTCGAGATGGTGGTGGACTGCGTTAAGATTTGCGTGAATACCCCTGATGTTGCAAAAATCCACATTATATGTGGATGGAGTAGCCGCTGTGCAAACTCTTTTCTTTTTTTTTTCTTATGGCCATAATATATAAAAGAAGTTACTAAGACTAAGGGATGAGGATTCACTGCACAGACAGCATAGAGGACAAAAGGTGCGGTTCTAAGACTGCCGAAGCTCGCCACAGATGATACGGTTGCTGGCACGGCGGGCGGAAGGGACCCTGATCCCCCTCTGTTGTAGTAGCCGGGTCCACTCCGGTCTCCTTCTCCGGCACGACTACCACTTCAGATACTTAACACAGGCTGGCGAATCAGCCTCCCAGGGCGGAGATTAAGTGATCCCTGGGTTCGGGATCCCGTTCAACCTGCGGGCGGCCAGCGGTCAGCCGTTTCATCAGGTCTCCCTGACCGCCGAACCAGCACGCCGCGTCTACGCCGAGCATGACAGCAACAAGCACCGCCGGTCCTCCGCTGTCCGCGCAGCGAATCCTCAAAGAGCTCTGGCAACCTTACTCACCGCCAGGAACACAACACTACTCAATGTTAGTGTTATTATGGCCGCGGTTTTCTGTAAGGTGGAGGTACTTCCCCAGTTCGGGCCGCTCATTCGAGCAAGTACTCGCTATGCCCTGCTTTAGTTGTTCGGGTGGCTTATTCGAGCGAGTACTTGCAGTGCCCTACCTCTCTTAAAAATGTTTTAAAATGTTTTAAGTTTAGGACCAATTCAATAAATTAAGTATTTGTAAAAAGTTGCATACCTAAATAAAATTTAAATATAACACAGGAGCATGATATTATTTGCAATCCAAAGTGGCAAGTGGAAATCTTCGGTCTCTGCCTACCCCTTTCAGAAACAGGCGTGATGTAAATGAATGCATGTATGAAGTGGCAAGGTATTTCTCAGGGCTTGAACCATCGATACGATAGGTTACCGTTGGGTATTTGAGAACAGCTGGATAGATCAAGGAGCTCTCAGGATCACGGATGATTTCCGAATGCAAATGGTTTGGAAGAATAATGGTTAAAATATATTTTAATCACGAAATTCTACGGCCATTGAAAAATATACAAATTCTTACTCATGAATATTATTGTAGCGCATAATGTAGAACCAAACTCGATTAGATATTACTTGAATCGATACTCTCGACGTCATCGGAATCAAGAATTGTTGAAATAATCGATCGCCAAATACGTAGATACTTGTTATAGCATCAGGATGTGTATGAGATATGTGTATGTAAGCTTTTAGTAGTTTAATTGCCTCTTACTAAAAACTATAACCATAACTAAAATAAATTATTCATAAAGTGTTGTTACGCGACTGCAATCCCAATTTCAAATTAAACTTGCCATGAAACTAAACAAAAACTGTATTGGGATTGAGACTGAGTTCAAGAGTAACTTAGTTGTGTGAATCATATGAGGAGGCCTATGGTCAGCAGTGCACATCAATCAGCATTTTCGGAACTTTATATGACAAAAGAAACGATTGTACATTGCTACAATTAAATTTTCTTTTTTTTTGTTATTGTTATTTACTTTGAATAATGAATTTAGTTATTTGGGTATTTATTTGATTTTAGAATTCATTTTTAAGTTAATAATCAATACGCAAATGTGATGATTTTGAACATAATTATATATTATACCTACTGACTCATTGACACTATTTTATAAAAAATAATCATAGAGAATAACTTGAATGCCTCACAAAATAAGTGAAAGCAGAATCATAACAAAAGAATAATAATCATAAATCTTTCCTCAACGCGTAACTTAAGTATATACATAATCATATACTGTCTAAGTATATCTAATTAATGAGAAGATTGTTATGTAATGAGTTACAAGCGTTAGCGCACAACTACTTAATAATTTATATGAAAATGAGAAGATTCTTTATTCGGCTGTATTTTTTTTTATTATGGTTAAAGATTTTCATAATAACGTAACCAATATGCATGAATTCTTGTTTTATGGCTGGTTGGTTAATCCAGTGTAGCACGATATAAATTTATCAAATATCGATTCCATCGCATTGTTTAACTTAGAAATAAGAAAATTTTCTTCAAAGAATCAAAATGGTTTCCTTTATTGTAAAGCATCAAACTTACGTGTTACAAATTTATTAATGTCTTCTGTGACTTAATTGAAGATTTTTTTAGGGAAAAGTAACAAAAAATCTGATTATTAACTTCATAAGTAAAACTACAGATAAAACGGAGCAAAAAAGCGCAGGTTAAAGATGTCATAAATGAAGACCAGGTATAACGCAGTTACATCAGTTAGCAGAGACATTATCATAATAAATGCAATTGATGGCAACATTTTGATTTCAAAACTTCTTTTTTTCCGTTGTGTTTTTGAATAAAGTCCCTTCGCTTTACTCTAAAACAAAAAAAAACCGACCAAGTACGAGTCTGGCTCGCGCATCGAGGGTTCCGTACAAACTTATTATATTTAGATAGCTCTTCCATCATGAGATCAAGTTTCCTAGGTCAACAGGAAGGACCACATAGGTTTTGATTTATTTTTGTCACAATATGCGAAAAAAATTTTTTTTCACATTTAGAAGCTTAATTTTATTACAACATTAAGCGGCCGTAGACCTTTTTATTGTATATTAATTTCAACCTGAAGCCTCTACGCGTTCTCGAGTAAAAGTGTCTCGACAGACAGACCGACAAACTTTTTTTAAATGTGTTATACAACTACAAATTAGTAAAAGTGTCTCGACAGACAGACCGAAAAACTTTTTTTAAATGTGTTATACAACTACAAATTAGTAAAAGTGTCTCGACAGACAGACCGACAAACTTTTTTTAAATGTGTTATACAACTACAATTTAGTAAAAGTGTCTCGACAGACAGACCGACAAACTTTTTTTAAATGTGTTATACAACTACAATTTAGTAAAAGTGTCTCGACAGACAGACCGACAAACTTTTTTTAAATGTGTTATACAACTACAATTTAGTAAAAGTGTCTCGACAGACAGACCGACAAACTTTTTTTAAATGTGTTATACAACTACAATTTAGTAAAAGTGTCTCGACAGACAGACCGACAAACTTTTTCAAATGTGTTATACAACTACAAATTCATAAAATTCGGCTTTTTTCCTATATTTGTGATGTAAGAACTTCCTTCTTGTCAAATTTCATTATTGATTATATTTGTGAATAACTGAATACAAAATGGCCGTGTTTTTTATTGCATTGACATAGAAGATTTTTTGCAGCTTTAAGGGTCCATAGACCTTTGTATTTGATATTAATTTAAACTTGATAACTCCACGTGTTCTTAAGTGGAAGAGTCTTGACAGACAGACAGACAGACAGACAGACATTTTTTTTCAAATGTGTTATTACTACAGATTAAAGAATTCTGGATTTTTCCCTATATCTGTGTTGTAAAACCTTGTTTCGTGTTAAATTTCATGATTCTAGGACAACGGAAAGTACCCCATAGGTTTTGATTTGTTTGTGAATGTGAATGCCGAAATACGCGACAAAAATGGTCGTTTTGTTGAGTTGAAGCTTAATTTTTTACAGCTTCGCACACTGTAGGCGTTAGTATTTGATGTTAATTTCAAGTCTTACGTTTAACTACGCTTTTCTAGGAAAAAGGGTCTTGACAGACAGACGAAAACAAAGTGATCCTATAAGGGTTCCTTTTTTCTTTTTGAGGTACGGAACCCTAAAAAACAACAAAAAAAAGAAGATTTTTTCATATATTGTCCTTATTCTTTGGGTTAAATAACAAAAAGCAAGTCATGCTCATATTTTGTTGTTGGTTTTTTTCCTTAAAATAAGTTTCTCTTGGAAATTGAATGTTTCATTTCTAAAAGTTTTTAGCAATAACTCGGTATCGCTTTACAGATCACTAGGTATGAATCTAAATCAGTCTTTTTAAGGCTCCGTAGCCAATGGCAATAATTGTCAGTCCTTGTGTCACAGCCTTATAATTCCGCCGTTTTTTAGTAGATTCTAATGACATTTTCTAGAAATGTGTCTTTTGTGTATCGCCGTACAGATATGTTATGAAATATCGGGAGCTCATATCCTCGGCTAATCCCGGTGACAACCCCGTACGTAAATCATCATGTTTAATATGTTATAAAAATTGGGAATAAAAGTTTACAGGGATATATAGCTCTCTATATATTGAATTAAAGGATGAAAAATCTGTTTTCCGCGCATCCCGTCATGTTGGATATCATTAGATAGGGCTTTAAAAATGCATTATAAGTTCTTAAGAAACATTCTCTCTAAGATTTATATTTTTATTGACTTTTGAGTAAAAATTGTGTCCTTATTATGTAACAGAACTGTGCTCGTGGCTCTAGCTTTAAAATGCGTTATCTAAAAGTCTTCAATAGCCTGAAAAATCATTTTCAAGACGTTGGTTCAAAAGTTTTTAAGATATCAGAAATAAATCTCATTCTAAAGAACACTAATTTAATTTGTGTACGACACGAACTTGGCCATTTTTTTCTATATTTAAGGCAACCTATTAGTTCCATTTGTAGTTTTGACTATCGTTATAATTGTCATCTGACTACATCCTGTTGAACACAGCCACAGTGATTTCCTCAACATGTCTATAGTTTACATATTTTATTAATTTCACGTTAAAAAATCTAAATAAGAAATAGAGGACGTTCATAATTTGTATTCCTCCATCAAACGTTTGTGTACAAAAGTATCTATGCTACAAATAATCCGATAGATATGTCGATACGATATAAATTTATATCAAAGACCTCCTTAATAAGCTCAGAGTCGCTCAGCGAGCTATGGAGAGAGCTATGCGAAGTATCTTTGCGACATAAAATTCGGAACGAGGAAATTCCCTAAAAAATCAAAGCTATCAACAAAGCTCAAAAAGTTAACAACGGAGTAACGGACAGTTGTTAAGATATGTATGGAAAAAATAATCATTACTATATACTATAAAATATATATAGTAATGATTATTTTATACTATAAAAATCTATACTATAATATAGAAATTCGAGACTGGCTGGTAGAAAACTGCGAAATAAGCATTATGTAATGTTATAATAAACTATATAGTTGTTAGTACAATATTATATGTCTTCTTGTAATCTACTAAAAAAGATATATGTACATTAAAGTTGACTAGGGACATGTGTAATTTAAATAAGAAAGACGTATGAAATAAGACACCAACCGTTATCAAAGAAGTGATAAACTTTGAACTATGTGAAGAAATATACGACTGGCATCTAACCTTCATGAGACACGGTAACAGAGACTAGAAACAAATTAGATACACAACTGGAATAAATTGAAATAACTTTTCCGGGTTCAATGCGCATGCGTGGACTAAATCTCAGCACATGCGCCGTCACGCACGTCAAAATCTATTTCAGTAACACGCTTTTCTGCACCACGCTCGCACTACAACCCGCTTTTAAATAAAAAAAAAACTATGTACACGCGTTAATTAAATGTTATAATTTAAATAATTGAAACGCGTTCGCCTTAATGACGTCCAAAAAATAAAAAAAACCTGCAGTGCCATTAAACTTTAAATAGAATCCCATTAGTGCTAAAATGCGGCAATGCGACAAGAACGAATCGATGCAGCCAGTATTCTCTAATGCCAAAACCTCTCGTCTTTAGTGTCAAATTTAAATATGGAGCCTTTTATAGATAGAAATAATTTTGCTATAAGTGCCATGGTAACTGTGGCCATGCAGATTTTATTTTTTACTATAGCTTCTCTTTTTCAAAGTGATAAAGTGACTGACTTCACTGGAGGTGCCAATTTCATTATTATTTCATTATTGACTTTCTTTCTCGGGCAAGGAGGCACCCATTTAAAAAGTAACGATAGCAGAAAGCTTATGGTGACGGCTTTTGTGTGTTTGTGGGGAGTGAGATTGTCTGGATATCTTATTTACAGGATCTACCATATCGGGAGAGATAAGCAATTCGAAGATCGTAAGAGTAACACTTTAAGACTTGCTGTATTTTATACCTTCCAGGCTATATGGGTGTTTATCGTAAGCCTTCCAGTGATAATAGTCAATTCTCCACATCATAGATTTCCTAAATCTCCAAGAACAATGACTACATTAGATTCTGCTGGAGCAGGGGTGTTTGTCATTGGTTTATTAATAGAAACTTACGCAGATCTACAAAAGTTTGCATTCCGACAAGAACCATCGAATCAGGGCAAATGGTGCAACGATGGCCTGTGGGGACTTTCAAGACATCCAAATTATTTTGGCGAAGTTGTTCTTTGGTGGGGAATTTTTATAATATCGTTAAATGTAATAGAAGGCGTCGAATGGGTGGCTATTTTATCGCCATTGTTCGTTTCGGCTATCATTTTATTCTTATCTGGCATACCGCTCCTAGAACGATCGGCGGACGAAAAATATAAAGATAACCCAGATTATTTGTATTACAAAGCGTCAACTTCACCATTGATACCGATACCACCTGCCATTTACGTAGAAGTTCCGAAATTTCTTAAGTGTATGCTGTGTTGTGAATTCCCCCTATACGACTGGACACAAGAAGACTTCCCAGCTCCTACTATAGTGACAGAGACAACCAGCATATCAATGGTCCAATCCCAAACATAGCTAACAAAGGCCGTGAGCGACTCTGCCACGGCCAAAACGGAAATGTGGAACCATAAGACCCCACCCACCGAAAAAATATTCTGATACTCAGCCGAGGAAATACCTCAAAAGAAATTGCCAAATACGTTGCCACTAAAAAAAAACAATACGATAGATATGAACAATTTTAATATTTATGTAGCCAGCCTTAGAAAAAGTAGAGACATTGCTTTAGATATAATTCAAGATACCAAAGATATAATTGAAAGTATCGATGTCGAGAGTCCCTATGAAGAAAAGATAAAACTCAATAAATACACTTATAGCAATACAGAAATAGCAGTTCCTAGCACAAGTAGTCAAGATAAGCCTAAACGATCGACTGAATTTGTTAAGTATGGTAAAATTACTTTTGACACAACAGCAATGTTACATCACTATCCTCAAAATTCTCAGAGCAATAAATGTGAAATAAATTCTAAAACTCAAGATTTGCCAAAACTAGCTATAAAAAAATCTGATTTAAATCTGCCAATAGAAAAAATAAAGGTAGATAATAATAACGATGTACAATCCGAAGATAAGGAAACAATAAATAGCTTGACAGAAAAGAAGGATTATGTAAACAACAATGATACAGTAGCTGAAGCAAACTGTGTTATCAAAACTAATAACACCATTGAGTTATTGAAGAATCCAGCAAAATTTCCAGAGGAGAAACTTGTATGAGATTTAGAGATGAAACTATTTTCATTTCACTTTAGGCTTTGTAGGTTTTGGCACCAAATGCGAAGGCCTTGAAAAGTGAAATCAAACATATCGAATTATAAGATGCTGTAAATATAACAATTTAAGCGAAAAGACTGCAGAAAATAAAAAAAAAATATATAGAAAGATTATTATAAATAGAAAATCTTATTATATGTAATATATTAATTAATAACGCATGGTTTCCCAAGAATATAAAAGTGTTACTTATTCAATTTGTTAGTTGAAATCCGTCTCAAATATGAAAATTTAGTTACTGTATAATATACGTAACAGATTGTCGTGTATGAAACTAAAAAGGTAAGAAATTTTATTCTTTTATCTCATGTTAATTTCTTTTTTTTAGATCTATCATTTAGTTCTTGTATTGTTACAGTAAGGCACGAGGCACAAGGTTGATAAATTCAATGGAAAACTTTTTCTAACAAATATTTTTTTAACAAATATACAATATACAATATTCATGTATACAATACTCGTGAAGCTCTAACTCCTAAACTATCAATTATTTGATAGATTAAAATTACAAATTACATTACATTACACAGCAATTTTGAAATATATAATATGCAGCTTAGTAGTTACATACGGTTGCTTGTGTTTGTGTGTGTCGTGTGTAACGGTAAAATAACTATTTATTCGGAAATTTCAGCTTAATATTGAGGAAAATCATAATCGGGAAATGTTAACAGTACTAAACAGCGTTCACATCCATTATAATTTCCCTATCACCGATGTTTAGATCACAAGTTTAAAAAACATGATCTTGACTTTGATATACTATAATACTTTATTATTAGACCAGACAAACCTTGAAACGTCTCGCTGAGACATAAAACTGCTTCAGTAAGAGGAAATGCTGCGAATGAACTTCAAGTATTGTTATTTATGTTACGAGGTATTCCTTTTATTAACGGTGAAATATGCGACTTAAGTAAAATGCGATATTTAATAATAACGCGTTTTGAGTTGTTAAAGTTAGTTAATGTAAAGCACCTTGCATAAAAAAATGGGTCCTTTTCACCCTAAAATACGATATTTCATGCAAAATGTCTTACTCATAAACATTTTCTATACGTGTTGGATTTCCGGAACTTGCTAGGTAGATTTGGTTTGGAATTTCGGCATGGCTGTAAATTACATTGCTGCATTACAATGTTATTCTACATATCCGTGAACAAAATTGTTAAATAAGTGACATTGTATGTATAAAGCATTTCTAGAATAAAAATATTTTATCATTTCAATTATTGGCCAACCCTAATAGAAGAACCGACGGTTTGGTCAGGTCTATGTCATCTACAGAACCGCGTTAATATAATAAATATATGTTTACTACATGTACTTACATAAAGAAAATAATAATAATAATGTACATTGTTCATTAACCAGATAAGTCTAGAATATAATTTATCATTTTACACAGTCATTTTGGTTTTTGCCAAATCTGTTGACGCAAATTGTCCTTCTTTCTTTTATGTTCGTGCTAATATGTAACAAAACTGACATATAATATACTAAGCTTATACAATTTAATAACCTAACTAATAAATATAATACCATAGTAATGTAGGATCGAATGCTGCAGTATCTCAAAAATTAAAAAAATATTTTTATTGTCATTGAGACCGTTATCCTTATAACTAGTGTGTCATTATATTGAAATATAAGTGCATACTAGATATTAGCACAGGAACAACTTTTGTTTATATCTATGATATTAGTTCCATGTCATGATGTCGGTCAACAATCAACATTTTTATTTGTTAAACATTCGATAATAATTGCGCTGCCACGTGTTGGTACTACCAAATTACATAAAAGTTTTTTTTAAAAAACCTGCTTAATATCAACATCGTCATCTGACCTTAATCTAGCTATCTAGATAATAGCATTTTCTAACCTTTAGGCTGTGCTTTAGCGAAGCTTCCCATCACTGACAGTTTTACCGACATCTTTCTAGTAGAAGAAGCAAAACAAATTATAGTTTCAACAAGTTCTCATCATAAACGAAAATTTATTTCGCTTTGTACTGATTGAAATAAAATCAACTCTGATATCTAATATCCTGGTAACTGTAAAATTCCTACTAAAATCGGTCTAGTAGAATTTATGTGAAGCAAAAACAAACATACATTCAGACCCTACATCACGCCTATTTTACGTAAGAGTAGGCAGGGACCAAAGACGTCCACGTACTATAATGCTGGTAGGTACACTTCTTTTGCTTCAATCACTTACATCAATGCTTTTATACACTTTCAATGGCTTAGAGTACTCTTGACCTTGTCTTTTATTAGAACGGACTCAACTTGAGATAAGTTTGACGATGGCTACCTCGACGGACCCATTTATTTACTTGTGCCATATAGATTTGTTTTGAGCATCTTCTTTTATTCATCCTCTCAACATGGTGAAACCGCCTTCTTTTTACTATAATTTTCACTCTGCAATGCTCCATATCATATCACGCTATTTCTTATTCTGTCATTTAAGGTCACGCCACACATACTTCACGACCTTCTAATTTTTACAGCATTAATTCTACTCTCATTCTAGCCTAATAGGAACAAAAGTTTTTAAAGTTTGAGTGTATATAGAAAATCAAAATAATATCCAATAAACAGACGTAATCTCTGAACTTTATATGGTCGATGTCACAGATAGATAGATTAACATTAATTTTACAAACATGCCTATTCATCAGCAACCAGAATTAAAATTACACAAATTGAAAGCAAAAAATCCGTATTCGCGAAATTCTGATTCACCAGGTCGGCATTCGTGAAGGAAATCAATTCGCAAAGTGGTCGAGATGAAAGTTGGCTGTACGCCATTTCAAGTCGTTGCCCACTCGGAAATTAAGGAATAAATGTCAGCACAATCAGTAACACAACTGATGCTAAATACCGACCGGCTAAAATTACGTCAAAAGCCATTTGTGGATAATCAACTATCGTGTGTATGCTCGATGCAGTCCAGGGTTTCCTTCATATAGCTGTCTCTATTGCTGTGAATAAGCTGTCTAATAAATAAGCCACAGTAACAACTTAGGTCCACAACCTCAACGATTTTTCATACAGGACTGTATGATAAGGCAGTCTTAAGGTTAGATCCGCGACGACATGTAGCTAGTGCGGGTGCTGGCTGACCTACCAGTCATACGTTTTGTCGTGGCGCCATGACTGTCTCGACGTTGTCGGATTTATCAAAGGCAATGACTGATTGTATGAACGAATTGAATATTTCGGCTGGGGTAGTATCTTACGATAATACGTCCTTTCTATTTCTAATTTCCCGACCACCCTTAGTCAAGTGAGTAATATTATCTGATATTGAGATGATAATGATCTGCGTTGCTGGTTTCCATTGTTAGTTTGGTCATTCATAGTTAAATATTGATATTATGAATTTTAATACGTTTAGAATTATAGTTTTGGGAACAGCGTTACAAGTCTTTGGCTTTAAAACTCTTTTAGATACTTAGTTAACTTAGCGTCTTTTTTTATATTTTTCGAATTTTTTATACCACTAAAGTAGACAACAAGCTTACGGTCCGGCTGATGGTGAACGGTCAACACAGCCCATGTACATTTCAAAAATCTAATAACTTCTTTCTTGAAGAACCCCGTACTGTAGCCCTTAGAGCAAACCTTGACAGGGAGCTCATTCTACAACATAAACGTTCGTGTACTGTACGTGATTATTTAAGTTCTAAGGTGTGAGGTTGAATTCGAGGCTGGTCTCCGGGCAGGATGTTACATTTAGAGACAAGATGACGTTTACCGCACAATGAGCTGGTGTAGGGGTCGCCTCGTGTGCATAGCAACCTCCCATACGTAGATGGAACATCATTATTTTTAGAATACTAGTAAATAGTTCACGCGCTGGTGGATTCTGACCTGCAACTGCAATAATTCTGATAGCGCATTCGCTTATAAAGGTCAATTTGTCTAGATTATTATTAAACACACACTTGAACGTCCAGAGACCTTAGTTTTTTTATAAATAATTTCTAATTGGATAATCCCTTTACTGCACACACAAAGTGGGTTAGGAAAAGTTTTATATTATGTCTAATGTTATAACTGCATTGACAAAGTGAACGTTGTTTCGCTTGACACCATCTTCTTAAAGCAAACTGTTTATTAATAAAAACCAGAATAAATTAGTTCAGTATTAACGAAAAAGGTCGCGCCCGAATGAAGTGATAAAATAAATAATTAAATGTTTCAGTTTCGAGACCACCCAAATTGTGAGCCGTGCAATCTGCAATATCCACTGGCCTAACTTTGAGAACTGCGTCGAAGTCAAGTTTGGAGTGCCACTGGTTAGAGAAGATGAACTTGATGACGAAGAAGTCAGGCTCAACGAAGATGACCTCGCCGCCATGTGGAACACCTACGTAGGACAGGATCCGTTCAGCGCCCGACTGAGGAGGATGGGAGTTGTGGTGAGTTCTTGCAATGTATTCGATTATTAATTATCTTTGTTAAACCAAATCAAACCTATAATTTTAATATTTGTGGTGATATCGCTGAATCTGTTTTCCGGATAGCGTTTCAAGAGTTAAATAATTTATTAATATATATAATATTCCTAGTCATATATAGATAGTATAAATACATATTAGAAATGTTTATTACTGTATAAATCTACCAGTTTATTCAACCCGGATCTGGAGAGAGACACTATACTCGCGTAATATGCATTCAGCGGTTTCGTCTCCTCGTATTCGTATTGAATCATTCAATCAATCAGGACAATACCTACACGTTATACATTTGCTGTTAATAAGTATATATTCACATAACACGAGACATTATATATTGTTTACTGTCGGATTGTCCTCGTTCCACTCGTTACGTCACTAGTCGAGACTGTCGTTAGTGATGGGACGAGCTAGAGTCTCAAACACGTTGTTTCTGAAATTCTCACAAACTAACTCAAGTGACAAAATATGTCACTCTGTGAGTTTGCTATGAGCTCGTTACTCAATCAATAGTCAAACTACATTTCCGAGCACGTCCGGAGTTTCCTTCTAACTTAAATATTTCACCAAATGCCAAAGAAATGGTTTAAGGCTTATTTTTATCGCCATATTTTAGTAGCAACAACGTTCACCTTTGCACGTCACTGTTTGAAGTCGGGACTAATAACTTATATACATATTTTGACGTCTTCGATCTCTTCGCAATCTATGCTTTAAATTGAAAATGCGATCAGCCATTATATTTAGTACTGATAGGAAAATGTCTTCATATTATAGGTGAAAAATATTGTTCTATTTTATCACTTCTATGTCTTTCTCTTTTCTCTCTCTTCAACTTGTCGCTTATAAAAAAGTGAAGTTTTTAGAGATACTGCAAATAATAATCTTACTGGTACACTTAAATATCTGAATTCCTTCACATGACGATATTTGACGCTTCACATGGTATCACAACTTTGTTTTAGTAGCTTACTAACTTATTTATATTACTAAGTGGTACAATACAGATTCTGTACTTGTTAGCTGATTAACAAAGTAATGTAGGTATTATTACTTTAATAGAACTTCTTGCCAGCTCTTTTTGACCGAAATTAAATTGTTAACATTGTATGGACGATTCAAAATAGATCTTAGAAACCTACTGTTTTTTTTTTTTTTGATTTTATTTGGATTACCTTAACATAATTGAATATTTCATGTTTTTCTTAGTTTTACTAATTCATGGGTTTTTTTGCAAAATAAAGTAGTCCCCGAAATTTATAGTACTAGCACATTGACAAAAAATATTTCTCTTCTCTCTTTTAAACTTGTCGCTTTAAATAGTGAAGTTTTTGGAGATACTACAAGGGACTACCCTAATGATTGGATATTACATGTTTGCCTTAGTTTTTTTACTTCACAGGTTTTTTTGCAAAATAAAGTAGTTAGCAAAACAATCTTACAATGACAAAAATATTAACGGAATAGTACGACTTACCAGAGCCAACAGTTTACGACCAATTTGAGCCTATTTGCGTACGAAATACTAAAAATATTTTAATAACGGCTAACAGAGAACCTTACACAGCGACCTAAAGCTATATACCCAGCGCCATATGCTTTTGACCGCATTTGAATAGTAAATATGGGAACAAAAAAATAATTGGAAATTAATGCAGTTTCACAAATGGCATCGAAATATTCAAAAGTAACCTTTATTGTGTATAAACGAAAAAGGTTTACAACTAACACATTGCGACTCAAATAACAAAATGCACATCACTAGTGGGTCATCATTCGACCACTATTTACATAAATTGTTAACAAATTGATTACGCAAATGTTACAATACCTACTAAATAATTAATTATGCAGCCAAATGAGGATTTTGAAATTAGGTTACTTTGTTTCATTACCTGTACCTACTTACAAGTGTAAAAAGTAACTTTTTCGGAACATTGCCGACATGTTTGTTCATCAGATTCAAATAAGAGAAGTTACATATTTGCGTTTAAAAATAGTCTTTGCGTACGGAACCCTAAAAATAAGTTATATTGACCTGAAACCTTCCCAATAACTTCAATTATAGCAATACCGAGCGGCGGGTACGTGCTTCGGAGGGCACTGTATGAATAGGGCTGTGGGGGGCACGCTAAGGTCCCGGTTATCATCGATGAAGATAGTCAACCAGTCAAGAGAACTTCTTAAGATGCAAGGAAAACTCTGACAATAGAACATTTGACTAGAGTCTAAGCTTACTTTCTTATCCTCTAAAAAGAGGCCTGTGTCCCTGCAGTGGGGACGCACAACGGTTGAAACAATCTTGAAATTGTTCTACAATCTTAGCATTATCACTATGGTATTACTGTAACCTGCTTTCTCTTTTTCCCGCAGGAGTTCACGGTCCCTAACGACAGTTCCGTGCTGACGGTATGGATGGTGGTCGCCGTCGGAGTCCTCATCTCTGTGGCCATGCTCGCCTTCGCACTCTGGCGGTTCAGCTGCTTCGAAGACTACACCAGGTAAAATATATTCCGATAACAACCAAAATTTCATTACAATCGGTCTACACTTATTGCGCGAGTCCGACTCGCACTTGACCCTTTCGGAAAATCCTTTCTTATCAGATGCTCTCGTCATCCAAAGAACACACCCTTCTAGTTTCAGGTCTCTACGATCAGCGGCTTAGGCTGTGCGTTGATCCGTCAGTCCAGTAATTCAGAACAAAGCATTTTTTATGTACCTATATGTCGCAGGCAAATCGTATAATCCGCCGTTTCACAATATGCCTAGGCAGATCGTAAAGTATGGAATAGAAATTATCATATAACTAAACAGATTATTATATGAAGCCTGGCTGGAACGCTCCGCTCGCTTCGCTCGCTCCGCATCTACGTTCACAAAAGAGAAACTGAACCTAACCTTAACAGACATGACTTATACAGTGCGATGTCTGTTCCTTTCGTTTCCATACTTTACGATTTGCCTAGGCATATTGTGAAACGGCGGATTATACGATTTGTCTGCGACGTATACATAATAAAGCTGATGACTTTGTTTCTTTTTAATCGCGCTAATCTCTAGAACAAATCGCCAACTGGCCAGTAGGATTTGAAAAAATCTTTATGCATTTAATAGCCTATTTCTTGAGAAAGGTGAAAGTCTATATTAACACGCTATGAAAAAAAAGAAAGAACGCTAAGAGAACACGAAGTAATAGGATGGGCGGGCGATGCTACGCAGTGGGTCAGGGAATGGCGCGTTAAAGCAACGAAAAGAGCAGAACAACGTCTTCTTGTTCAGCCAATCTAAAATAGGAGAATTTGAGGTTTTATATGGATCTACCATAAGTGATTCATAGAGAAAGATTCCAACTTGATAATTAAAAATTAATATTAAACCGCAGATAAGTATACTGGACCTCGCCCTGCACGAGATTTGAAATTTGAATGACCTTAAAACAGCTCAAAATAATTCTGAGCTAAGTCGGTGGAAAACCGATATTTTAGAATCTATATTCTATTATCTAAGTGACCGCGTCAGAGATCCAGATAGATTTCTTCAAAAAAAAAGTTTGCACCACACTTGTAAGTTAATTCATTAATTCGTTCACTCATATCACTTTAAATACAAGGTGTATTCCAATATGTATTTGGATCTACTTCAAAAAATATTGAAAAAATAGTTCTCTTTACACTTTAGTTAGCCTATAAAGTCAAACTTTAAAGTAAAATTTAGAGAACTTTGAAGGTTATCTTATTATTATTAATTTGTACGTATGTAAGAAGATTTTGCGACATGGCATGTATAGCAGTTTAACCTCAACGGCCTTTTACCTAGCTTAAATTTCTTTTAGTTTTGAACATTATGCGATTTCAAAAGCGAATCTAACATATTGAAATATTTATAAATGTTTGCTCATGACGATTATTTTGTATAGATAATAATTTTGTGATAAAATTGCAATATTTAATCGAAGCACTTGACTTCGGTTTCACTATCTCATAGGTAAATGTTTCAAATTATGTAAACTTGCACAATCCGCAACTTCTCGTTCACATAATTTAATAGTCTCACGATGTAATTTCTAATTCTGTATTCTTCGACTTATAACTTTTTAATCCGATGTTCGGTGCAATATCGTTTCTTAAATTACTTATTAATCAATTACATCTGGAGATGTACTAATTTGTTGTACTAAGAATTTACATATAAGATGGAAAATAAAGATCGTGGTCGGAGGGAAATTATCCTAGATATATTTGCAAATTTTACTGAAAGAAAACATTATTTTATTTTCCAAATTAAGTAAAACTGCATTCAAAGATTTTTGATGAATAAGCTGTTTGAGTTGATAGTTATGAAGAAACATGTTGTGTAAGTAAGCTAAATGTCCGCATCATGTTCCAGGATGGCTGCGTACAGCGACTCCGACAGCTTTAGCAACGAGAAGCGCGGCCTGGACCTGTACCCCACACCGCACCAGACGCTGCCCCCGCTCTACTCCGACGCGGACTACAAGTGGGCCGACAATGGTGACCGTTCCACTAGAGGTACCTACTTTTTTAATTATTTTTCAACCTGGTAAAATAAATTGAGGTCTTTTAGTCACGCCACCGACACACTGAGAAAAATATCGATAATTGAAAATTAATCGACAATTAATTCGATATACAGTTAACCAAAAAAGTTAGCTTTGTCGTCGCAAGTCGACGATGGTGAAAATAGTTTTGATATATTTTTGAGGCACATAATTACAAAAATGTCATATCATATTTGCCATTTATAATGTGCAAGAAACGAGCAAGGACAGTTCAAGATTAAATAAAGTTAATGAGCCTGTGGAGTGACCCGTCACATTGCAATTGTTTGATTGTAAACACTATATTATTTCTCACATAGGATACGGTGACGTTTTGAATTGAATTTTTTGGAGATTAATGTGAATAATTTGAGTATTATAACATCGTATAAAGATAATTTATAATGAAGTGTTAATCGATTTTAATTTAAAAACAAAATGAAATAAAATCGATTGAAATATCTTGCAAAGATAATGCATATTGAACTTCTAATTTTTTTAATTCTCGTGCAGATGTTATTTTTAATGTTTAATGGAAAAGAATCATCCCCTTACCTTATTTATACACAAATGAAATTTAGAAACCAGCTGAAATAAGGTTTTTTTATGAAATTCTCCTTAACATCAATTTTCTTTAACTTAAAACAGAAAACAAAATAGAAAGTCGAGAACAACAAATCAAACACTTAACAATAACTTTACAAACACTACGAAAAACTCTATACAAAAAACAAACAAAATTGCAAACAACTATACAAGGAATACAGAATACTCTAGTACGATTTCATAAGGCGGCTTTTTAAAACTAATCAATGAAAACGCCTACGAATATTAAGCTTAGAAACATAATGATAACTTTGGTTCGATAATTTTTTTGTTTGTAATCTCCTTTTCAAAATCATTAAAATTAAGATTATTATAAAATTATTTTATTTTATATCTGTTTTTTGTAGACCACCAAGGTGGCAAACAAGCTTAGGTTCGGCCCGCCTACGGTAGAAACTTTTGACGAAAAATCGTGCCAAGATGCTTTAGGCGAGATTCAATTAGCCATGAATTGTACTATAAATCGTATTACAAAAGCCAGTCCTTTAGAACTAATGATCGGTAAAGTAACACGTCCATTATCATTAATGGCTAGTGATGTTGCTGAAATTGAAATAAATTTATATTAGGGAACGAGCTTTACATAACATAGAAAAAGCTGCTTACTATGAAAGATTTGTAAAAAAAAGCAAAACTTAATAAATTCTCTATAGGTAGGTGACTTTGTTTTGATAGAAAATGAGGCATGAAATCAAACGAAATTCGATCCCAAAAACCGTGGACCTTTCAAAGTAATAGAGATTTTAGATGGTGATCGATTTACTCTTCAGTAATAACGATATAGTACATATGTTATAGCATACATATGTTACGGCTAAAAGGTGAAAAGCATTCAAGCCGGTTAAAAGTAGGTAAGGTAAGGGTTGTGTTATGTTATTAACACATATTCCTAGCCGGTTATATCTAGTTGTGGCTGTATTCGGCTTTTACCCGTAACATATATATATATATATATATATATATATATATATATATATATATATATATATATATATATATATATATATATATATATATATATATATATATATATATATATATATATATATTATATATATATATAAATGTATATACAAGTTGTAAGGATATTGAGTGTTCAGACTAAAATGGGAGGTAATATCAAGTATATTAATTAAAAAAATATGAAATTTCATTTCCTTTACCCACCCTTGGACTTTTTACAAAAAATAAAAATTAGTTAAACACCTACTTGGTATTTTTTTTCTGTGGCATAATGCTACTGTATTGTTTGTACTGTGTTGTGACATAATGTGTTTAACTTATTTATGAATGAATGTCGAATGTAAACATCGTTTAACACTAACAGTTTACTCAACTGGTTAGTGACACAAACTTGCCTAACCCAGTGTTCGATCGCTAGTGTCGCGTAGTTTACAGCATTTTAATATGGTGCGTGTTGTTTTCTTTGTTGAACACACCGGAGCAGAAAAGATTGTGACACTGTACCTAAGTTTGATCTAACGAGGCTTTGTTACGTAAAACTACCATCTGTAGCTGTTCTATTGTAGCAAGATGAAAACTGTCCATCACACTTGACACTGGCTTTGGACTGTCAAATGACTGTTATATCAGCGCAAGATGTTATTGGTAAAAACTTGTTTTTAATTTAAATTAAAAATACTAAAAAATATGCAGCAGTGCAAATTACAGTAATTTGGCGTGTTTCTAAGTTTATCACGATATCTAAACAAGATATTACATTATTATGTACTTACATTAATTTATTGTAATATTTTTTACACAATCCCAATTTAAACGGCCCGAAAACCTATTTTCACTTGTTGTGGAATGTTTCGAAATGCAAATGTTATGTAATGGACTTGAAAACTATAAGCATAGAAGTACAACACACAACAAATGACAGCGTTATTCATGAGGGTGGCGGGAATTACGTGGGGCAATCAGTTTGACATTGCCCAGTGGTTAAAATCAAACAATTATTATTCTATTTTTTGTAAAAAAAAATAATCACGCTAAGGACAAAACATATATTCACCACCCTAATCTATATTCTTGTTACTCCCACCCGTTTCAGTTCAGGCACATAATATCCTAACAGTCTATATAAAATATCAGGGTATGACTAATTCATCAACACCGAGCTGAAACTACTGAAGCTAAGAAAATTTTGAATATAGATTCCTCTTATAACTTAGTGCTCCACTAAGAAAGGATTTTGCGCATTTATTTCCCAAAGGGGTCAAAATGGGTTAAAAGATTGTATGAGTCTGTAATTTTTAAGTTATATCCATAAAAATTATTAATACTATAATGAACTATTGAACTATGGTAACATAATCTTATTGAGTTTATATTACCATTTAATTAAGATTTGAAAATGTATACATGTTTATAGTTTCCTAGTCAAATTAGAAAAAAAAAGAAACGATATTTATCAGGCAGCATTGACTAAGACCTTAGCCCTTTTCTTAAAGATACATGGAAACAAAAAACAGGGGTTATGGTGCGCATCTGAAGTAGGAGTGGTGTTTTCTTCTGTTAAAATTTTCTAAATTCATTTAGTGTGTTTCGATGTGTATATTTTAGCAGAGTTTTACGAAATCGTGTTAAGAATTGTGCAGCGAAGGCTCATGAATAGCGAATTATGAAGAAATAAGCAGGACATGACGCGCAATTTCTGAAGGATGCGCACCAAATCTCCCGCCCAAATCCTCGATAAAACTTGACTATGGCGCTTCGCTAAACTAGAAATAAGCACAGAACTATTTTTACACATGACTCTGGAGAAATGATATGCAATAATGCGAAATCTGGTCTCCACATCGACGATTAAAATTCGCGCGATTAGAACTGTTATTAATTTAAAACTTTTTTTTAAGTTTTCAAACCTAGTCATAATTTGGTTATCTTGTGCGTATTTGCATAAAATTTAATACCGTGAAATGAAAAAAATACTAGAAATTGATGTCTTCCGTACTAAAAGCTTCGCAGACATAATACACAATAATAAATCAATATTAACTATAATTGTTACGATAGTAAAGCATTCATCAAACGATTAGTTACGTTGAAAAAAATATATATAAATTACAACGATTTTATGGTGTCAGTCTATAGAGACACGGCCTTTTCATTTTACGCATCAAGTACATATTTATATTTTCTGCTGAATAATTACAATGTTTAAAAAATAATTTATTATTAAACACTTGAATGAAAACAGATTTATCGTTTATTTATAAATTGTGGTTAGTTTTCTGTATTCCATGTTTATGATTTTTGAAAAACATACCAAGCGTGAAATGGAAATCTTCAAACGTCACCGTACCCATCCTATGTGAAAAAGAATATAATATTCCACAAGAATAAAAAAAAACTATAGAAATGAAAAATAATAAGTCAAATTGTAGGTTTTGAGTACTTTTGAATTATCGAACATAATTATTCAATTGTCAATTTGAGAGGGGTATTGAGGTGCACACCTTCTATAAAAAAATAATTAGAATAGACACTCGTAGTTATATTATCCTATTTTTTTCGTTTATAGTATTAGATTATATAATCTGTGGTATTAGGGATTAAAGTATAAAATTACCGATTCGTTATGAAAAATAATATTTCTTTTGTAGAATGAAATATATTATGGGATTTAAATTTAAATTGGTATTCACAAATTATAATTTTGGTCTCAGACAACTTTAACTCTAATTTATTACAACAAAATCAGAATCACAACGGTTTTGCCACATGTGTTCACTACTTGTTCCTCTAACATTGGCAACTCCATTCTGGTTCATTTAGAAACAGGGTTACCCGCTCCAAAACTTTAAAATACTTAAATAATTGACTCAAATATTATATAGGCTGATTTCAAATCGTAGACTCGCCAACATATATATTTAATAGGGTATCTACCCTCGTTGTCTATACATTTCTGTTAACTAATAGGAAGATCATTCAAACCTTTCCAAAAAACTAACGAAAAAAAAATAAACAACAAATCGTGGGAAAAGTGGCAGTTAGTTGGCAATATTCTTTTTTATTTTAGAGGGTATTTGTGGTAATTTGGAACGGGTGAAATGCCAAATTTAATGATTGTATTAAATTTTGTCATGAGTATGGTTGTTTTTAGTGTACGAGAAAATTTTTTTTTTTTGTTTAAAGTGTTTTGACTTGTAGAGTAAATGGAATTTTGTTAAATTTTTTCAGTGGATATGGGTGGTTTCGCAAATAAGTCGTATGTTCAAGACGACTTGTTCAACTTGGACTCCGACGAGGAAGTGATCGCAAGCCGCGAGAGGTCAGATAAAAGTTTGTCAGTATAGTTTTTTATACGCAATGTATATTTAAAGAAACTCAATATTGCTTATCTTGTCTTACACATGTTTTATAGAACTTTAAAAACCATGGTGAATATTTCATTGCTATATTATTATAAATAATGAATATTATTTTTTAAGATAAAATATGACTACTTTCCTATTTTCTACATCCTGATATAGGTTTCCACCAAAATATAAATATTTCTTGTATTTAAAAGTAAAGCAATATTGAGTTCCAAGTTACTAGCTTATGAACTGTGCGCGATTGTACTGAATGTATTCCAGGTACACCACAGACGTGTAGCCGGTTCTACATATATAAATTTACTTCTCTAAATCTTCTGTATAACTGGTACGCTTTAAATTTTTTCGTTCGTAAATTACACCAATTGCATGTTCGCTCAGCAGTTCTCTCGTATGTTTTGTCACATGTTGTCCAAGTCATTTCATCTTAAGTTATTCATTTAACATTAAAATGCATTCTTAGATTGTTTAGTTAAATTAAGTTATAAAATATTAAAATTTTCATATTTATTCATTCATAAATATATAATTTTCTGTGTAAATAAGTGCAAGTCACAAAAACACCTTTTTTTATTATCACAAATATTACATATTTTACATATCAAATTAAAAACATCCTTTGTGTTAACCATTTTAAAACTAAGCTTAAATGTTGTTTTGTTTACGTTGTCTCATATTCGTTTACACTTGTAGATACACCAATATGTACATATATTTCGTAATAAGTAGATATAATTATTAAATTTTTATCATTACAGGAGTGGAAAAATCAGTCCCAGAGACATGTATGCGGTGTGATATACACAGTAGTGTCTGTAGTTGTTGTAGTAACACAATAATTGTGATTAACTAAGAAATGAAATAATTATTTAGGTAGTTCAAAAACTATGGATAGATTGTACAACAGAATTATACTACACGAAGATAGGTACCTAAGTACCTTATACCAAAAATATAGTTCTTATTTTTAAGATTACATATTTTTAATTCTAAAAGAAATATATGTACAATTGTAAAAAATGTGTACAAGGGTATAAATTATGTGTATAAATAAAAAAAATAGATTAATCGTAATTGTATAAATTGCCCGTTGTGATTTTTGTAAAGATTTTATTGTTTTTTTTTATATTTTCTTATTTGTATTTTTTTGACATATTTTAGTGAGCAATAAATGTATTATTTATATTTTGGTTTTTGTTTTTATTAGTAACTTATTAATTTCGAGGTTGTGCATTCGAGTTTAAGGAAGGGTTGTGAAGTTTCCAAAAGCTTAACAAAGTGTTTTAAATCGCTTATCCTGTAATGTCCATTTATAAAAAGAAATATCTATTCAGTCAGTGTTTAGATTTTAAAAACATGTAAACATTGTATGAACACTGACTGAATAGACTTTACATGTTTTTAAAATCTATCAATAATCATCAACATAGCTCTTTCTCATAAAGAGTTCTAATATATTTTAATGAAAATAAATTCCAATATTTACAAAGGAGTTAAATTTTATTTTAACTCTTTATAAATTGTAATATAACTTAACACACTTTTTCAGAAATATTTTATAATCTGTGTTTGTCTTTCTACAGTCAGTACGTATCAATTGTTATTGTCTGCACAAGTGGTTGACTTTACTATTTCTATGCTGTTCGATCTCTGACCTTTGCTAAATAAATTTATATCCATTTTAAGAAAATTATTTTGATGATATAACGCATAGGTACCTTAATATTTAACCGATATATTAAATATAGGGGTTCAAAAGTATGAAATTGCCGTTTTTTATTGTAGATTTAAATAATAATAACTATAAATGTTTATTTTCAACCGTGGTCTATAATGTGTTAATAACAAAGACACCTAAACTCGTTAGGCGTACAAATAACTTAAAACCACATTAATAAAATATTAAGCAATCAATTCATATTATGTTGTGAGAGCGATAAATGTTCAAGTACGTATATATAAACACGCATGTACACACCCTCGCAACAACACTCGGGCAATCGATTTTGGATGCTGATTTCAAGACACTCTTCGGTGCCACGGACACGGCGCGAGCAGCTCAGGTGTGACCTTCTGCAAACATTGTGGATACACTACAGTCGCGCAGCAGCCGGGCAGCCCCATCAGTAATATTGGACTATGTATAGCTGACCCATAGACCGCAAGAGTAAAACTTTTGGCACAAAGTAAGTTTTATATTCTGCGTTTTTAACATTTTATCCTACTTTATTTATTTAATCAAAGTATCTACTCTCGTTGTCTAAACATTTCTGCCATCTCATAGAAAGATAATGTAAATAAAACTCTTTGGACCTGGACTTCACAAACTTTGGCAAAAGGAAATCCGTGGAAAATGTTCTTTGGTAGTTTGGCACGAATCGACTTCCACTCTATCCTTAAATTTATCGACATTTACCTTAGTGGTTCCTCGTGGTTTGTTCTTCAGGTCGAAGTTTCCACTAAGAATGCGGTTGAACCAATAACGCACGATGCGTTCGTTAGCCGTACGTTCTCTAAAACAGTATTTACAATAGGTGTAGTTTCTGTACGAGTTCGTCAGAACTCGTATTCTAATGTTACCCTGATTTTCTCTGTTTCCATCTTCACGTTAAAAGCTGAATGTAAATACAACTGAAAGTAAAACTACAAACTTTTGTAAAGATTTTTTTTTTTAAGAATGAAAGTATAAATCGTGCCACGTAAGTTGAACCTGCGCAGTAACACATTTTTGATTTATTAGTACATTTGTCCGTACTGTACCTGCGCAGACGGCCGCAATTTTAGTTCAACTTACGTGGCGCGAATTATATCACACTGAATTCTGACATTATGCAGGTTTACTCTTAATTCAAAATGGTCAGTTTGTTAAAACGGTAATTTCATATTTGAACTATCAATAATTTAAATAACCAGTAGTAAATGTAAATATAGTTTGTGTTCATTGGCGTACGTACGTACGTACATCCTAGAGGATAAATAAACAATATACTAAAAGAAAATACGTGTTGATTGGGAAAAAAACTTTAAGATTTGCAAAGTATTTATTGATGTTTATAAAAAATAAGCGTTTATTGCAGATAGCACTACCAGCCGCACTACTGGTAGTGCTATTTACAAAAAACAGCACTACCAGACATTCAAATATTTTGAAGTACAGTCGTGAACAAAAATACTTATTATACTCATTGTGCCAGGGTTGATTTGTTAATCACTAGGATTTTTTTCATTTTTTGATTTTTTATTATTTTTTAAACTAAATTTTTAATCATTATTTATTCAATCATATATCAGCTGTCAAACTTGAAAGGGCTATATCTCCCTATCTATTTATCTTAGACTAGCAGTTTCCTTGCAGAAATGATAGATCTCATCAAGGTCTTTATTTTTAAAGACAGCTGTAAAACTAGAAAGAGCTATATCTCCCTAACTATTGATCTTAGACTGGCAGTTTCCTTGCAGAAATGATAGATCTCATCAAGGTCTTTATTTTTGATGACAGCTGTCAAACTAGAAAGAGCTATATCTCCCTATCTATTTATCTTAGACTAGCAGTTTCCTTGCAGAAATGATAGATCTCATCAAGGTCTTTATTTTTTATGACAGCTGTCAAACTAGAAAGAGCTATATCTCCCTATCTATTTATCTTAGACTAGCAGTTTCCTTGCAGAAATGATAGATCTCATCAAGGTCTTTATTTTTGATGACAGCTGTCAAACTAGAAAGAGCTATATCTCCCTAACTATTGATCTTAGACTAGCAGTTTCCTTGCAGAAATGATAGATCTCATCAAGGTCTTTATTTTGTATGACAGCTGTCAAACTAGAAAGAGCTATATCTCCCTAACTATTGGTCTTAGACTAGCAGTTTCCTTGCAGAAATGATAGATCTCATCAAGGTCTTTATTTTTTATGACAGCTGTCAAACTAGAAAGAGCTATATCTCCCTAACTATTGATCTTAGACTAGCAGTTTTCTTGCAGAAATGAAAGATCTCATCAAAATCTTTATTTTTGATGACAGCTGTCAAATTAGAAAGAGCAATATCTCCCTAACAATTGATCTTAGACTAGCAGTTTTATATCATAGTGAATCAAATAATAAATACTCATTTTGTATTGAAACACTTAATAAACAAGATTTACGATATGAACAGTTTATTTTTTTCAAAAAATATTTACAATTATACTTCTTTGTATTAAACAAACAAAAAAAAACATTTTTGTAATAAAAAAACATTTTGTCTATCTAAGTACTAATATTAAAACAATTATTTCGAAGTTAATGTATTTTACATTCATTCTATAGAACATTTAATAGACAAAATGTATTACGTACATATGAATATCATGGGACGGGGATTTTTGAGATCTTAACGATACAGGCTAACTTAAACAATTAAATCGAGTATAGATGTTGTAGAACAGTTCATTTAGTGCAGTGCTGATGGTACCTTTCACAGGTGTCCGAGTCCATTTGTCCAGATGTATAGTTTTCACGGAGATATGAATAGTATTATAACATATACTGAGGCGAAGTCCTTAATGTTCGCTCTGATGACAGACGGCAAGGAGCACAGTTATTTATTATTTTATTATATATAATTATTACATCCTGTTAAGCTTAATTAAGTCGCAAAAACCACAATGATAACCCATCACATTACATTCCGACTACGGAAAAGGAGCAATTAATGCTTGTTTAAAAGTGTTTCCCAACATCACAGTAAAAGGATGCTATCATCATTGGA
Organism: Apoda limacodes; assembly: GCA_946406115.1. NCBI lineage: Eukaryota > Metazoa > Arthropoda > Insecta > Lepidoptera > Limacodidae > Apoda > Apoda limacodes. Next base: position 19,666,550 of record OX291563.1, on the reverse strand, counting down.
CGCAAAATATATGGCGAAAAGCAATGTCTTTGGATTACACTAAATCTTAGGCTGAAAGAAGAATTGTGAGCCTAATAGCAGTTTTACCACTTCTTCCATCTGATGCCATTCAGGAGGGAATATATCAAATCCGAATGTAGGTACTGTCGATATGGAAAAATTCATCAATTACATAGAAAGATCTTAGTTCAGCGTACATAGACGTCATAAGACGAATAACATTTTAGAAGGTTACTTAATTAAATTATCTTAGCTTATCAAGTGCATGACCTAATGTTATGTCATGATTAATTAACTCCATCTGCACACGTCTGATTACGTCATCATTGCATATATATTTTATGTTTTTTTTTGATTTGTTGGTATTTGTTTTAAGTTTTATTACTTTAATATCTTGGAATTTACGTAAAACGTTCAGAAGGCGTAACAGTGTTACGGTGTTTTTGTTTAATGCTTTATTTAATTTAGAATGCCAACCTTCTAAAATATTATTTGTGCGATGATGTTCACTGTAAACACTTAACATTTTACTAAAGTATGGCTTGAGCCAAAATCTTTCTACGTAATTCAAAAATTTTGGCATTTTGATTAAGTCGTCACATTCTTCTTTGATATACTCCCATCCTGTTTTAATAAGCTCTTCCGGGATAAGCGGCAGTGCTGCAGTAAGTGCAACAATTCTTTTTTCTGCCTTAAATTTTGTATTACCTAAAAATTTAGCTTTCTTCCAGACACTTCTGGACCAGTGATAATAACACCCCTTTACTACAATGTCAGGGTATATTTCAACTATAGCATTGATTGGTGCTAATTCGTAGTCACAGTGTACTTTTATAGGTTCGAACTCCGGAAGCTGCGACTTGATCAAACTGAACAAAATGGAGTAACTTTCAGTTTTTTTATCTGTCATCAAAGCAAATATTAAAGGAAGAACATTGTTTTCCTCGACAGAACTGCCTACATCTCCAAGAAGTGTGTAAAGCTGGGCAAACGGTGTTGGGCAGCTGCTAAAAGTCCCATCCATAAAAATCTCTTTCACATATTTAATTTTCTCACGTACATCTAAAGATGAAAAAACTAAAATCCTATTACTTTTAAAGCTAAAATCAGCCAATAGATACTCATGAAATATTGTCGGGACAACAACATCTACAACATCTTTAAAAGTAGTTCTTGGAACTCCGTTGGCTTCATTTCGTGCATCATATAAGGTACGTGAGATTTTGCTAAACGGAGGTATACTTAGTACAAAGGGATGAACACCACAGTTTTTTGCTTCTAATAATTTGTTGTCATATAATTTCGTAATAGGTTCATCACTCTTTTTTACCGTCTCTTTCAATTCAGCCATTTCCTTTAAAGCTATATTTTTTGAAATGTCGGGATTGCAAGTATGTTGTTTTTTTTTCGTAACATCATCGTCTCCCTATAAGTTTAAAGACGTTAGTAAAAAAGTAGCCAGTGTAAATAAAAATACATATATTTTTATTTATTTTTTACCTCTAAGGTGGCAAACAAGCTTGCGGTCCGCCTGATGGTAAGCGGTCACTGCAGCATAGGGACGCTTGAAATACCTGGGGCATCACTTGCGCATTGCCGACCCTTAATAACTTCTTTTTTGAAGAACTCCATACTGTAGTCCTTAGAGGAAACATTTAAAAAAAAAAAAAAGAGTTCCCGTGGGAGAAAGTTACTCTGAAACTCAACCTAGGCTAGTTTGCCACCTTAATGATGTATAAAAAATCGCACTGTACGTAACCATTTAGGTTCTAAGGTGTGAGGATGAACTCCCTGCCGATGGCGAGAGTTGCGATGGTAGAAAGTAGCAGTAGGCATCATTTCAAATAATTCCTCAGAACACATCCTATTATACAAACAGTAGAACACACACATAGAGGCAAAGTCTCTCCTCAGTCCTATGGGAGCAGCAACCTTTGCCCCGAGTACTGCTTCGCTCTGTAGAGTACTCCAAGTTTTTTGTTTTTTTTTTTCACCTTGTCTTGCAAATTATCTCGAAGCTGAACATTGCTTGAGATGTCAATACCAAGTATCCCAATGCCTAATCTATATATCTTACGTAGGTACTTACCTTTAGAGTCACTGTCCCTAAACATTTGGTTTTTCTATAATTGGAACATCTCCAAATAGATTCTCCATTTTTATATTTTTTAAGGAGATGGTATTTATGTATGCCTAGTAGCAAAGATTTGCCACGCTTTATATTTAAAAATGTGATATTTGAATCACAATCATCCATTGTTTTTGTAATTTAGTTTATTTTCTGACACGTGTTTCTTTTATCACAAATAAAATAATTTTTGAGCAGACAAATCGATTTAATGGATGCTTCCTAATATAAGTAACATTGTCATTCAAAATTTTGAAAAAAGAAAACAAATGAAATAGTATAATTTTAAATATGGAATTATGAAAATAAATAAGTACATAAAAGAAGTATTAATGATTAAAATAAAGACAAACAGAAGTGTATAAGCCAAGTTCAAAAGGAAAAGAATCACTTTGTGCTTACAGGAACTATTCACTTTCGATGTCCCTGTAACTCAGAATCTTTATAACCTCCGGTCTTGTAATACATTTTTAGGGTTCCGTACCGCAAAAGGAAAAAATAGGTTCCTTTTGTTATAGGATAACTTTGTTGTCCGTCTGTCTGTCTGTCAAGACCCTTTATCTCTGGAACACGTGAAGGTATCAAGTTGAAATTAATATCAAATATCTCTAAGGTCTAAGGTCCTTTGAAGCTGTAAAAAAATCAAGCTTCTAAGTTGATGCAATAAAAAATACGTCGAAATACGGCCATTTTTGTCGCATATTTAAATCAAACATTTAAAAAAAGATAGTCTGTCTGTCTGATAAAACCCATTTACTCAAGAACGTGTGGAGGTATCAAGTTCAAATTAATATCAAATACTAAGGTCTCTTCAAGCTGTAAAAAACAAGCTTTTAAGTCAACGTAATAAAAAACACGTAAAAATACGGGCATTTTTGTCGCATATTTTGACATTCACAAATAAATCAAACCCTATGGGGACTTCCCGTTGTGCTCCTTGCATTGTCCTCCCGTTGCGAATCTTGAAATTTGACACGAAGCCATAAATATAGGAAAAATTCGTTTATTTGTAGTTTCAAGACATTAAAAAAAGTTTGTCTGTCTGTCTGTAAGACCTTTTTTTCTAAGAAACGCCTGAAGGTATCAAGTTTAAATTATTAGCATATACTAAGATCTACTCCAGAGGCATTAAAGCGCGTTTGAAGAACTCCACACTGTAATCCCTAAAAAAACCCCTTTAGGTCCCGTGACACCACCGGCTCACACCACTGGTGGTGTCAAGGGGATTTTTCAGTCCCCATGACACCACTGACAAATAGTGTTATCACTTACTTCATCGATGAATATTTGCCTTACTAGTTCCATTGAACAAAATACAAGTCTTTTGTTCGGGTTTACTTACTCAAATATAAAAGTTTGTAAAAATAAAAAAAAATGCTCATGAGCTTCATTTGTCATTATTTTCCCGTGGTCCTACTGCGTAGTTCGACTGGTGGTAACCAAGGGCAATGATTTTTGTCCCTGGTTCTAGTAGTCTAGAGGTAGTTTTTTATCACACTTGCTCGTAAACAGTGTAATCACGGGCTTGTTCTTTATAAATTTTACTTTACAGAACTGATAGATTTCTTCAAAATCTTCATTTCGGATGACAGCTGTCAACTAGAAACGGCTTTATCTCGGTAACTTTGAATCTTAGACTAGTAGGTTCTTGACCGATGTGATAGATCTCATCAATATTTATTTCGGAGAACATGTTTTGGAGTTTCGAAGATAAAGCCGTTTCTAATTTGACAGCTGTCATCTGAAATAAAGACCTTGATGAGATCTATTATTTCTGCAAGGAAACTGCTAGTCTGAGATCAATTGTTAGGGAGATATAGATCTTTCTAGTTTGACAGCTGTCATAAAAAATAAAGACCTTGATGAGATCTATTATTTCTGCAAGGAAACTGCTAGTCTAAGATAAATAGATAGGGAGATATAGCTCTTTCTAGTTTGACAGCTGTCATCAAAAATAAAGACCTTGATGAGATCTATCATTTCTGCAAGGAAACTGATAGTCTAAGATAAATAGATAGGGAGATTTAGCTCTTTCTAGTTTGACAGCTGTCATTAAAAATAAAGACCTTGATGAGATCTATCATTTCTGCAAGGAAACTGCTAGTCTAAGATAAATAGATAGGGAGATATAGCTCTTTCTAGTTTGACAGCTGTCATCAAAAATAAAGACCTTGATGAGATCTATCATTTCTGCAAGGCAACTGCTAGTCTAAGATCAATAGTTAGGGAGATATAGCTCTTTCTAGTTTGACAGCTGTCATCAAAAATAAAGACCTTGATGAGATCTATCATTTCTGCAAGGAAACTGCTAGTCTAAGATCAATAGTTAGGGAGATATAGCTCTTTCTAGTTTGACAGCTGTCATCTGAAATAAAGATCTTGATGAGATCTATCATTTCTGCAAGGCAACTGCTAGTCTAAGATCAATAGTTAGGGAGATATAGCTCTTTCTAGTTTGACAGCTGTCATCCGAAATAAAGATCTTGATGAGATCTATCATATCTGCAAGGAAACTGCTAGTCTGAGATCAATAGTTAGGAAGATTTAGCTCTTCCTAGTTTGACAGCTGTCATCAAAAATAAAGACCTTGATGAGATCGATCATTTTTCTAATTTGACAGCTGTCATTTGCAATAATATTGAAAATAAAAAACTAAAACGACTATAAACGCTCGACATATCCCACCGACCGCACTAGTTGTGCCGTTCAGTTGGTCGGTAGGGAAAAACTATCTTTTCGTCGTCAATCCATCGAAATACAAACACACGTCAATCTTGTTAGATCGTACGGAACACCTTCTCGCACTTGGCTGGTTTCTTTTTGTATTTTTTTCCTTGATTGTACTATAAAACATTTGAACGGTGCCCCGGTAGTGCTAACATTTGTAAACAGCACTACCAGTAGTGCGGCTGGTAGTGCTATCTGCAATAAACGAAAATAAGGACTATTTGTTATAGTCTGCTTAGTGGCTCAGTAGAAAAAAAATACATCAACTTGCATTTTTTCACCTCCAAAATTTATAACCCTTGACCGCGACGTAAGCCGTTCCTGCCGCAAAGCATTAGGAAAATGCCAAAATGTATTACCGATTTAAACATGATCCTCTTTCTTTCCTAGGAGCTGAGCTATCGCTGGGCCTAATTCTTACTGTGTTGATAAATCAGACACAAAAATTGGGGCAAAAATGTTTTTTTACTATTCCTTAACCAAAATATAACTGACAAATAACCGATAATACAAATAACGCTTTGTACTCTAACCTAATGGGGCAAAGTGGAAATAAAACTCACTTTCAGCTAGAAGACATCTACTGTTAAGTAAACTCCTTTCCCATGCAACCTGGTAGGAGGCAGTCCTACGCTGCATCTTCCAATTCTCGCAAGTGGAGAACCTTTCTTCCCTATCGGCTGTTGCTGCTAACTGTTTGAGTTGCATCGGTGACTGTTAGATATTTATGACCTTTGAGTTCTCTAATCGGTTCTATGGACTGCGCAAAACTTGGCCACACTTTAAAAAGAAACCAAGTTAACCTGTGCTATCTTTTATCTTAGACAAGACACCACAGTTTCGCTTGATCTCTGTCACACTTTTGCAAGCGTCAAGAAATTAATTTCGCAATAGAAATATAGATACTTCGCAATAGAATTTATCTTTTACAGAAAAGAACATTTAGTAAGAAATATGGCATATACAACATAAAAGATTGGTCTGACATAATGATGACTTTTTTTAAATATGAATGACGTTTGGTGAACTGCGCTTTTCACATCAAGCATCTGTGTAAAGGTTATGCCAATGAAACTATACTTTTTGTTACATGACGTCTATTCGATCATTATACGCATGAAAGTTTTATAATTTCCGCCTATTTTGCGTCATATACACGTTAACATTATTGTTATAGAACCAAAACGGTCCAACCTTAGGTTGCGACTAAAACGTTATCTCAATCATTACACGTATTGTTAGCGAAATAAATTTCGTTAGCGAAAAAAAGAACTTCGCCAAAGAACCAAAATTACCGACATAGCTCAAACAGTTAGCAAACTGAAGAGGCCATGGGCAGGCCACATCGCTCGTCGGACCGATAACCGATGGGGAAGAAATGTTCTCAAGTCGGATCGAAAGACGCAGCGCGGGACAACGACCTGGTTAGAGCCGCAGCAAGCCGAAGGGCGCGGGCGGCGACAAGAACAGCCGGAGACATATGGGGAAGCTCACGTTCAGCAGTGAACTTCTTCTTGCTGAAACGAAAAAGCGAAGATCAATTTCCCAGGTCTAGATTAGAATACTCCGTGGTCCTAGGACACACAACAAAAATAGGTGAACAAACGGGATATGAAATTACCTATATAATATTTAAAAATACAAACATTTTTTCAAATTAGTGTTTTTGCAGAAAAAAAAAATGGTAGTGATACATGCATGATACGTGCCAACATTAGGTGTCGATATCTTTTTGTGGTCATGACAGTGTATTAATTGGGCGTCGATATTTTTTTTATTAATTTGAAAAAGATATCGACACCTAATAAATATAGTGTATATTTATTAGGTGTCGATATCTTTTTTGTTGTTATGACACTATATTTATTTGATTTATGAAATTGTAACAGCTGGTTATAAAAATCAAAGGCTTATTATTGTGTATTTAGAACTATTTAACTGAATATATATAATAATATTGTATAAATAAATATTGTACAAACCTTCGTTGACTGGAACAATTAAAAGATGTATATCATTGTATTTTTTTATTTTACGAACGTTACAATAAATTTAGTAACTTTCGCTGTTAAATCAATTTTTATTTGACTTTATAGGATTCCGTAGCCGAAGGGTCCAGACGGAGCCCTATTGTTTGTCACACAGGTCTTTGTAGGTTGGAGCTGCAATCTTTAAATGTTCACATAAGCATATTGGTGACCTTACATATTGTTAAAAAATATTTTTAAATGTTTTTAAGGGGGTTTCCCACACAGCTAAAGAGGGGCGCCAAAAAAATGTTTGATGAACTTGTTGAGTAGATAAATACTGATGAATATTGATGAATTAGATATTGTTCTTTAAAATTCCTTAATTTTTCCTATTACAACCAACTTGATGGTCGAATGCAAATGCATTCGGATTTATATTCTACGATAAAATGATAAAATATTATTACCTTGCAAATCCGCTTAAAAAAAATCAGTAGCACTCACGTGCAGAAGTACACCATCCACATGTGTAGGAGTGCACTTCCCTCCCTCCCTCCCTCCCTCCTTATGTGGACGATGCCAACTTCACTATAACACAACACCACTAAATTGATAAGAAAACTCGACACGTGTTTCGCCTCAACACTAGGCATCTTCAGGAGACGCAAGTTGTTCGTGCGCTATACCTTCACCAAAATCTTGGTAATAATATTTTTTATTTAGTTTATAATATTTTATCATAATGAATTTCCGCAAAGTAACGTCTGATTCTAACAATGATTTATATTCTATATTTAGCACAGAACCCTTAATGTGCGAAGTCCCGATGGCCCGAGCCATTTACCACCTTAGATCACCGTTACAGCACCATCTACCTATTATGAAGCGAAACAGTAACACATTTGTTTGTTGTAAACGATATTCAGAGTAATTAATTAGATGGGTGACCGCTTGGCGACGCACCTTTTGTTTGTAAATTACGTAAATTGTGGTAGGTACAGAACACTCAGTGCGTGAGTCCAACTCGCACTTGGCCGTGTTTTTTTTAAACCTTTAGTCAGATTTTTTTATAATTTTATTTTTGAAAATGTTCGGTGCCAAAGAAGCCATTTTAGGTTCGGTTCACGATTATGTCGGTTAAGATATCACAAATTGCGGAAACATCTCGGCAAATCCAAAATACTATGACATAGACTGAAATGTATGTAAATAATACCAGGGGCCTATACTACGAAGCTTTTCCTTATAATAGGTGAAGTAAAGAGTTGAAAACTTTGTATAATTATTTGCGCGGGGTCTGAGTTTGCAAAGAGCTTCGTGAAATAGGCACCTGTACACTGAGTTTCCAAAGAGCTTCGTGGAATAGGCACCTGTACACTGAGTTTGCAAAGAGCCTCGTGAAATAGGCACCTGTACAATTAAAATTATGGTATCAAATAAGTCACATATCATATCTTTTTAAGGTACAAAAACAAATAGTATTACTAAAGGCTAGTCATCACCAAAGCTAATTGCAAAGTTATAAAGTGTTAAAAAGTGTTAGCACTCATAGGAGTTAATTTAAGTAATAAAGTATTTAAAAGTGTTAGCACTTATAGGAGATAACTTAAGTAATAAAGTATTAAAAAGTGTTAGCACTTATAGGAGATAACTTAAGTAATAAAGTATTAAAAAGTGTTAGCTAGTTAATTGAATTGTTCATAAACTGCCAAAAGATTGACATTTTACACAAATACCTATATCATATATCGTCGAGTAACCTGATTTCGAAACAATTCGTAACGACTTTCGAAAACAACTCGTGGCTCGAGAGCATTTTCTTGAGCCACGTCTACAAGTAGCAATTACTTTCTCCTGAGACACCTTCAAAAAGCTCCTCCTTGTAGACACTACTGAGACAGTGCCATGCAGAAAGTACCATGGTGAATGATGGTATTAAATAACCTAAAAAGTATCTCTAGTATTGGATTCCAATAAAGTTCTGACGTTTATAATACCGTAATCTATCCGTCACTTATTTAATGTGACCGTCTCTGTTCGCATTTCTAGTCACAGCATGTTATTTGCAGGTATGACGTCACTGGGCGTTCTTTAAGGACATTGACAAAGATAAGGCTGCTAGAGATAAGATATGACGTATGTAATTAAGACATTTTCCTCTAACTTCCAAAAATTCTTTTAATTTAACATCGATATTTTCTTAAGCACGATGCATGGATTATCGAGCTTTTTAAAGTATTGACAGTACCTACAGGGTAGATTAAACAGTACAACAAGTGTGTTTCAGTTAATTCAGTGACCGTCCTCTCGTACTTCTGTACAAATATAATTATAACTATGTAATAGTATTATAATCCCACTAATATTATAAATGCAAAAGTTTGGATCACGCTTCAACCCCTGGACAGTACGGATTGATACTTGACATACATATAAGTTCTGTAATAGGACATAGGGTATTTTTTATCTCGGAAAATTCAAAAGTTTCTGCTAGAATAACTTTAAAGTTTGTTACTCAGTCCTGCTGCAACGGAGCATTTAATTGAGCTGAAATTTTGCACAGAGATGGAAGAAGATACGGAGAAGGACAAAGGTGACTTTTTATTTCGGAAAATTCAAAAGTTCCCGCGGGAGCAACTATAAAAGAATTCCACGCTGATAATCACATCTTTGTAAAAACAAAAAAATACTTCGACTTTGAATTTACATAACTAAATACCCAAAAATAAAACTTTGTTACTGCAAATAAATGTTTTAAATAGTGATAAATAACTATTGATTGTAAGAATGTTACATACACAACATATCTCAGTTATATATACATGTTACTCTATACGTTATTCTTTGCCAGAGTTATAACGGATATTCCCTCGACCCTCGACCCTGGGCCGGATCTGTCCTGTATTAGCTGTTGCTTTTATGAAACGATAGTAAAAACTGAGTAATTTAAAGTAACCACAGAAATTAACAGTTACTTTGTAGTACAAAACATATACACCCATAATCCCACTAATATTATAAATGCGAGAGTTTAGATGTTTAATTATTTTTTACTCAATCACGCTTCAAATACTCGACGGATCGGATTGAGACTTGGCACACATATAAGTTAGGTTCTGTAATAAGACATAGGGTATTTTTATCTCGGAAAATTCAAGAAATTCCGCGGGTAATATGATGAAGAATTTGTAAATAAGTAAGTAAGTATGATCTATTTTTTGTTTCTTTTTACTCATTCATTTGACGAACATTGTATAAATGATTTAGCAAACATTGTTACAATGACGTAATGAGATACAAATGTTTGAGCAAACAACAACTGTGCTAAATATCGAACCATAAACTCGATTAGTGATATTATTGGGATAACATAAGAGCAAGGAAGTTGTAGAGACGGCATTATCTAATTATTTAAAACAAAAATTGATACAGCAACTAATTTTATTTTATCCTTTAATTATAAAAAGCATAAAAACCAGTTTGAGGACAAATCAATTTTTCTCAGACAAACCAGACTTCTTAAAGCACATTAGATGAGCTTTCTTAGATTAAGATAAAACTGAAAATAAATCACATGATTTTATCACGTGATTTTCAATCTCAAATAATTGCCTTAAGACGAGGCATTGCGGAAATGTGGACTTTTTGGTTAAACAAAGTAGATCAACGATAAAAGCTACCAATTTGAAATTAAACATAATAATAATATTTACACACCTTTATCTTGATTTCAACAGCTCAGAATCATGATTTGAAGATTTTGACTTGACAACCTTTCTTGTCTTAAAAAATTGAATAAGCTAATTGTTTCGAAATTACCTTATGATTAATTTACAAAATTAAAAGTTCATCATCTGCAAATTTCGATATACGTTATGGTAAATTTTTAATTTAATTAATTTAATTTGTGACTTATGTCAATATTTCTAAGCAACTTTAAAAATGTTCGGGCACAACGAAATTTTAGGGTAAAAGGTAAGTGTAAAATAAGATACAGATATGGACATATATAATTGTGTATAGCTATTCATCGTATATTCAAAAAGTTTATGATACCGTTATTGCTTATTGCTTATTTTTGAGCAAGTTCAGGGTTCCTTTTTAAGTTCAGTCGATAATAATAGCATTTTTCAATGTTCGAATAATAATATCTGCAATTTATTTATTCGAATATAGGAAATTGATATTATCAACTAAATTTGAAAAGAAAGCTCCAAATTTCTATTTTGTTATGTTTTTTATTATAGCAGTTTTTTTTTGTAGGTACATTGTGTATTAAGGGCGGGAATCAGAAATTACTAACGAGAGACTATTCAGAAGCTTAAGGCCGAAGGCATTAATGACTCGAGTATGTAATTTCCGCACCGTCCGTGTTACTCTCAATGTTTTTCATCACATTTGCGTGTAAATTATTAAAAATATGAAGCCAAAAAACTAACATACTTAAAAACTTACTTTAAAATTTTGAAAACACACTAAAAGTTTTTCAAGTTACCTTAGTGTGTAAATATTTATCGTCAGGAGCTTCATTAATAAGTTTTCTACATTTCTCCTTCCTTCTGACTTCCTTTTCAAAATGCTGTCAATTTTATATACCTTATATATCGAAATATTGGTGGAATTTTTTGACTTGAGAATGATCTTCAACATAGAGTAAATTTATCTACTGGGAAGACAGTTTGTATTTTTAGGCAATTTCCCCAAAGTAACCTAATAGGACGTTGTCTGAAAACTTTTTGGTCGCTAGTGTTGTAGTTCACACCATTTCAATATGGCGACTGTAGTTTTTATTTTTGACCACCGGGTCAGAAAAAAATGTTGCACTATTATTACTCGCTTGGCGCGAAGTTCATATTGAAGAACTACAGATGGCACTTTTGTATATACCTAATAGAATAGATAATACAGTATATAAAGTCTACGTACTGTTTTATCGTACAAGTAGAGCGCGCAGTGCGTTCAATGACATAATGAATCATATCGCCCGCGGGTTTTATAAACTCCCGCTTTGCCTTAAGGAAAGAAAAAAATTACAATGAAAAAGCCCTACGGAGTAATAAAGGTCTTAGCACCCACTTTCCCAGCACGTTATGACCCTGTTTACGAGTCAGTGTGATGAAAAATATATTTTTGGGCGCTTCTAAAAGTTTCTAATGCATGTTTACCGAATAATCGCACGAATTGCTTAAGAGCCCATGCTTTTATTTATCTTGTTACAGAGTAGGGAAATTCTGCAGAAACGTAGACAGTAGATATAGTGTTTGACAAAGCCAATTTAGTGTGACATATAAAGGGTAAACATACATACATATATAACTTGCCGCGCAAAAGTCGTTTACAATAGATTTATGATATAAGAAGAGGAAGCGGTAATAGGGTTACAGGCCTAGGTGACTATTTCATTCGAATACAGTTATTTATATACATGCATTTTTTGTATAAGTGTAGAAGATGATTGAAATGGTACCAGAAATAAGTTTTTCTAGGATTTAACTTCTGACTTTAAACTTTTCTGACTAATCAGCGGAACACTTATAATGCAAGTGTGAGTACTGCTAAAATCACAAACAACCCAAATTAATATCATGAGAGCAAAGTCACGGGTATTATCTAGCTAAAGTATAATATTTGCTATTGTAAAGCCTATCGTTGTTTAAAATTAACTGCAGGTAAAAAGCTGCACGATTGCAGTTATAATTAAATTTTATATTAAACTATATATTTATACCAAATTACAAATTACAAATTATTTTTACCAAAACCACGGTTTTATATTTGAAATCATCTTGCGTATGGACAAATAATGGAAAATATTTGCAGAATAGCCCAATAACTTCAACAAGGTCGAATTAGTGATGTGGGCTTAGTGTCCGCTCTTCTCTCATACAATTAGCACTGATAACGAGATAACGCTGATAACAGAAGATAGACAGCATCAGCAGTGATGCTCGGATGATGTAAAGAAATTGTCAGGGAATATTGTAAAAAATCGGAAATGTATAGATTTAAAGTGGACAAAAGCGTAGCTGACCCCTGACTGCTTCAAAAGTGCAAAAACAAATTTTACGCAACTTTGTGAAAACTTAAACATTTTGAAAAAATGAGTCAAGAAATAATTTTTGTCAATGATGCGGAGTTCGATAAGATTGATGAACTGTACGATGAGTGCATCAATTATTTACAAGTCGCTAAAAAAAACCACGAAGATGAATCAAAATTAATTGATAATAGTGAAAACAAAGAAACAGACAAAGAATCGAAAGATTTTGAAGATCCTGAATATGAAACATTGGAATTAGTAAATGAAGATGAAATAACTGAAGCCACAAATGAAACATTTGAGGAACTACTAAATATTAATTTTAAAGTAGAAAATGAACTAAAATCCAATGAAAGCATAAACACAGCTTGTTCAGAAGTAAGATCGGAAAGACTTAGAAAGTTATCAATGCAGCTCCCTAAGATTATAATAACACAGAGTAATACGAGTTTAAACGTAATAGATAATAGTCATAAAATCAGCAAATTTGATGTGCAGCCAAATATTGAAAGGAACAAACCAGTAAAGAAGTACGTTGACAAAAAATAAATTGGTAAATTGTTAGCATAGTGTAATGAAACACTTTTAAACATCGTTTTGTTTCCTACTCAAGTTTATTTTTGCATCTGATGTTAACATCTTTTTTCCGGTAAATCTAACATTTTAATTAGATAGTTACAGGCATCACATTTGTTTAACGTATTTTCAGGTTATTTTTCTTTTTGTAGCATATTTTAGTGACAGTTTTATTACGTAGTCCATAGTATACGACTAACATAATTATTATCTTACATTTATAATATTTTATTTTTGTAACAACAGTAAGTTTAGAAACCCTCCGGCACTCCGAAACAGAGCTGCCTACGGCTATACTTATCCCAGAAGAATTGTCTCAAAAGGAGGAACTGAGAATATAGCGCTCATATCCAATGTGCCTTTTGGAAAGATACGGTTGCTGAATGACACATTTCACACTCTGGTAAGGATAAAGGATTTATTATTTTTTTACTGACATAGTAATTCCAAATGGTTTGTCTGACTTCGGCTAGCCATTAAGGTGTGTGTCACACCATATAATAGGTCGTGACCTGGTGCCAGCCAATGTCAGTCCCAATAGTGTATTTGATAAATGGAAGTAACTTTACTTAAAGTTACCCGAATAGCCGAAGCCATAGTAAGTTTTAAGTATCGACTATCTATACAAACTCGCTCTAGTCTGACAGGTATTTCACGATGAATACTGATGCTTTTTAAACAAGATCTCAGGTTTAGATGAATTAATTACACCAAATAACGATACAGAGAAAAATAAATTCCGACATAAAACCATTTCGAATTATTCCGTATTGCTACGCAAATCTGCTAAGTAAATATTGTAATTTGCAGAGTAAATATAGGCTATAAATTGTAATATAATGGCTTATTTTGAAGGGATAGGGGCTTCATAAAGTGTCATGTACTGGGAAATCAGTTCCATGCATTCCTTTCATTTTGAAGAACCAGATTTGCCTAGTTGCGAAACATATTTTATGCCCTATATTTTTCAACACGTTTACTTCAATTTCTGAGTAAGTTTTGAGTTTTCTCTGAATCAGATGTGTGTAAGTAGTTGCTGGTATCTGTAAATTAACAAACGTTGAATACATTTTACTCTGGAATTCTTAAATCTAGAGAACTCAAGACATTTCAAAAACAGTCCCCAGATCTACTTTTATCTAATAAGACCTAATAGAACGACTGAAATATTTTAAACAACATTTTTTAAAAAAAACTTAATTGCAATGCTGATTTATTTATTATTTATATATATATTGAATAGTTGTTCTTGTAAAACTAACAAGTAAAACATATTCTTGTGTTAATCACTTATTAAATACACATTTAGTCTTTGAATTACCTATTTTTTTGTAAATAACATACGAGCACGACACAGACACATAAGATAGCTTTGTAGTCACACCATGTAAAGCATAAAAAGTCCTTCATTTTGTGGACGGATTTAAATATTTAGTTTGATGTATACCGATTTGTATATGTATGTCAGTTCTCCTATTACAAAGATAGAATACCTCCTTACAACACACGTTTTTCTTCACAAATGTTTCCAATACGGATCCTTACTTTTGTTCGTTCTTTATATTGACAATACCATATCTATGACGTCTATTATAAACATATAATTTAATCTTAAGTAGCCCACCATCTACTTTAAAATCTAATAAGCCATAGATAAAAATATGTAGTAACACCATTTATCTCGTATTCTCTACGGAAAGACAAACAGACGAAGAGTTACGTGATGCGTATCAGAATATAAACATTATTTATGATAAGTACAAGTGAATTATTTCAATATAACCTTATGAAGGTATCTTACTATAAAGCGAAGAATACACGCACCTACCTTGCTTCATGTGCTGTCAGTATGTCTGCTTTAGGGGGCTTTATTATTTTTTACTTTTTAGTGGACTTTGTTTTAGGCTAATGGCTAATAAACAATGAAATAAGACAAGCACGAAAAAATAGGGTGTAGCTGATGATGATGTTGCATCCGAGAGGAATCCCTTCAGCTATATTTTGTTCCCCTTGCCTAAAAAACTATTTCAGATCAATCTCCGGTGGCGTTGGATCATCATGGCCACGGGCGTGATCCACTTCACCATGTGGTTGGTGTTCGCCGGTCTCTGGTACGTGACGGCGCTCGCCCACTACGATTTCGAGCCTGTGCCTCCCAAGAGGACCTGCATCACCGGTGGAAAGGACTTCGTTACCATTTTCTTAGCGTCTGTTGAAGCACAGGTTTTTTGTGTTTTTTTTTTTTGCAACATTGTTGCAAAATCCAATGACACATCATTCCAAAAGACTTAATCTAAACCGTTTTGTGTCGTAGACAGCTAAATTTAGACATTAGAAGTCATAATTCCAAATAAAACTCTCCCCGACAAGCATTACTAACCGTTCTTATGCTTTTCCAGGATACACTTGTAGAAATACATTATATTGTATCACACGTCATAATAAATAAGAACAAGTCAAACTTAATGTAAGTCTGACTCTAACATTAAAAATCCGTCGTACTACACATTATTAACATTAATTCTTCGGTAAATAACAAGACAAGGACGTAATTTGTAAGAAATCTGTAGAATAACTAACTCATTAATATGACGTCAACTTGTAAAAGACGGTCATACAGGAGTCAGCAATAATGCGCAAACAAATGCCCCTTCAGGTTTTCACATTAAACTTTATAAGGTAGGTAAGAGTATATCTTTTTATAAAACTACTGGTTTGATTTCGCCTGCAGCTTTCTTCGCTCAGAATTCGGGCATTGGCGTGGAATCTTTAAAGACCTCCTTATTTGACAAAGACAAAACATTATATATTTTATTTTGCAACTTTCCATTTATCACTGGTTCGAAAGTTGTTTCGTTGCATCGTATAGAAATTACTTCATGGTTTGATGTTATGTTTTGGCACTTATTTTTGATTTTATATATATTTTTTGACGATTAGTCTAATAACATCTATCCTTCTATGAGCTGCACACAAAATTACTAAAATCCATATATGGTGGTGCTCTTTTTTAAATTCAACTACCAGAAAACATTTATTTAAAATATAACATTTCTTGCAGCGATCTGAGGTACCCTAGGAAACCCGTAATCTTCCTAATTCCACGCAACTAATTATTCTGTGACACAGATGTAATAAGAGCTACTTGTGACAATGATAACAATGAATTCATCTGTCATGACAGTAAAATCATCATCATAAGCCTGTTTTCCTGTGAATGAAACTAATTCGTCGCAGTTTATTTAGTAGAGACAGATATAGCTCCTGGAGTGTACTGCTCATTGTCAAGTGTCATTCACACCGACGACAGCGCCACCGTCCGGTTACGAGATCTTATGGTATAAAGTGACTACATTCACTCATACTTTGTTTTAAAAATTGGTTACAATCAACCAAACTGAATAAGTTAATGCACAGAAGAGAAAAATGTACTTAACTTTGTAAATATGTATATCCTACTGCTTGTATATTGCGATGTGTTCTTACGGAATCTATGGAGAATTACTGATTACGTTTGAGGTAACAAAGTTCTATGTAAGCCTTTGCAACATTTGTGATTGATTGGCCTGTTTTATAATCATCTTCATTCTTCTTTCAAATATTTTCTACTTCATTTATGAATCAATCAATAAAAACGGTAAAAGATACATATAAAGAAAGTTTTTTCGTTATTTTCAATGGGTTCAATGTTCGATTATTGGCTTTATAGACCCTTAAACAAGGACAATGAGACACGTCATAGTAGCATTAACTCTAGTAAAAATGGGAGTTACTCTCAGAAGACCCATTTGTCACACCACGATCAAAAAATTATTGTCACAATAGATGCAGCATTTATTCAATCCTATCCATTTATCAAGCAAACTTTAACAAAATGTCAGTCTGTCCACATGTCTGACAAATCCGCAAAACAGGAAGCATTCACAATCGTCCTTGATTGCTATAAATTGCTTAATCTTTGACCACAACTGCATCAATTTAGGTCGAATCCTGTTTAGATTACAGATTATTCGAGATGGAAAATAATTCTTTAGAAAGAGTCTGTACTTGTCTATATTAAACTACATAAGTTAATAAGGCATACGGAAAGGTATATGTATACACGACATGCCGCAATATGTTATTATGTTGGACTTTAACATGGTGCCTAGTTAAGTATAATTTCATTTCTAAATGGTATAATAATGTTCAAAAAGATATACAAATATACATAAGAGGACAAAACAACGCTCAGAAAACAACAATGCAAATAATAAAAAATACAGAAATCCTAGTGTTTCAGGATCTCCTTTTATTGTCAAATGTTACGATGATGACCATGATGATGAACATTGCATTTTAATAATTTTGGACTCTGGAGCTTGATCTCAGACATCAGACTCAGATCACATGATTAATAAAGAAGATTTGGCACAAAACTTCGTGGAACTAATAGAGCCATTAAAAATTTCGGTAGCAAAGAATAAAACATTTATTAGTGCCACAAAGAAAGGAAACCTACCTGTGGCCACCAGTTTAGGTATAAAGGGCATGCTAAGGAATGTTTTATTCTATCATGACATTCCGTATAACTTACTGTCAGTCAATAAAATACCAAAGGATGGTGGTGACCATTGTTTCCGCCAAATTTTGTGGGAAATGGTAGATAGAAATTTTGGAAAAGTTAGAGATATGGTATATAATGGATTGGTGATGAAAATAGTAGTTACTTTATGGTTGTTTTGTTTCAGACAATTTCATTCTTTAGCCACTACCATATAATATTAGATAAGTGGTAAAGTGTAAGTACAAGTATACAACTCGCCTTTTTGTTAGTTTATGGTTGTTTTGTTTTAGACAATTTCATTCTTTAGCCACTACCACATACTAGATATAAGATAAGTGCTAAAGTGCATTTCTACAACTCGCCTTATTGTTAGTTTATGGTTCTTTTGTTTCAAACAATTTCATACCTTAGCCCCTACCACATACTATAAGATAAGTGGTAAAGTGCACTTCTAAAACTCGTCGTATTGTTAGTTTATGGTTGTTTTGTTTCAGACAGTTGCATACTTTAGCCCCTTAAACATACTATAAGTGGTAAAGTGTACTTATACAACTCGCCTTTTTGTTACTTTATGGTTCTTTTATTTTAAACAATTTCATACTTTAGCTCCTAACACATACTATAAGATCAGTGGTAAAGTGTTCTTCTACAATACGCCTTATTGTTAGTTTATGGTTGTTTTGTTTCACACAATTTCATACTTTGGCCCCTGGTACATACTAGGTATAAGATAAGTGGTAAAGTGCACTTCTACAACTTGCTTTATTGATAGTCTATGGTTGTTTTGTTTCAGACAACAATCGGCTTTGGAGATCGGGCCATAGATGAAGAATGTCCAGAATCTATCTTTCTGTTTGTGGTGCAGGTATTTTTATAAATTTCTTATTTCCAAAACATTTTCAAACGCATACTCAATTTCTTAATTCAAATTAGAATCTGAATCGTCAAAGTTATGAAAAACTATTTTTTTTTTAATCCGGGTCATACTTTGGATTTCTACCGAGAAGAATCCGGCAAGAAACTCGATAGTTACTCTCATAAAAAAAGCATTGGGTGAACAACATTACTTACTAGTGCATATTGTCATAAAATAAATATTTACGTTTTAACGAATTAATCTTTTATTTATAAATTATATTCTTGTAATAAAGTTTTCTCTTTTATTTTTATTGTAATAAAGGTATTATATTAAAATATTTTTCAATAAAAACCGAAAATCAATATATTTCGATTATATAATATATTTATATCTAAAATCATATTTTAATGAAAATAAAACATAAAAAATAAATAAATACAATCATCAAAGTTTTAAATAAAAATTTTAAGCTGTATAATTTTATAATATTTACATTTTAATTTGGTTTACCTATGCGTCCTGTAATTGAACATCTTCAGGCCCATGGATTTATCATTTATATAATCTGAAATTTTGTAATATACTTTTTTACAGAGTTGTTGTTTGACAGAAAGTTTTTAGTTAAAGTATTGCAGTCAATCACAATCACTTTTTGAAATGTAACTAGTAGCACCATCTAGTCTTATTTTCTAGCACTACGCCAAATGAAGCGTCGACCCTTTGTTTTGAATTTTGCGCAAAATTTATTGATAAATAAACCCACATACAAGCCAGAATATAAGAAGGGTTGTATAGGCAACTGAGAGTTAATTTTTTTCCCTTAACGACATCTGCATGTTTTACATATCCGTAGATAAGAAGGTGTTTTTGGATAACTAAATGTTTTTCCTATTTTATTTTCATTTTTAGATATTAATGACTCTTAATTTCCAGCTCATTTTAGGCACCGGACTGACTGGGGTCCTGACGTGCGTCGTGTACGCGAAACTCACGCGTCCCGAGAAACTATCCAGAGATGGCGTTGGCTTCAGCAAGAAAGCTGTGGTTAGTGTTAGACTAGCCAACTAAAATATTACGTAGACATACACACAGACAAATAAACAAACCAGCAAGCAAGTAGCAAGCTTAACAAAGATAACGGGTAAAACAAAAAAAATTAAAAGATTTTTTTTTTTATTTTTGTTTTTTTTTCTAACTGAAAAATAAAATAAAATACGTACCAATAAAAAAACTATTTTACTTTTAATTATATGTAACAAGGTTGTTGGGTCACCATTGCTTTGACCAAAAGTGAACAAATAATAGGTAGTAGCCCGGGCACCTGCCTTATCTTTGAAGTTTGTCTAACTACTAAATCTAAAATCTTTTGGTAAGTCAAATAGATCTTGTTACACACGAAATAAGGAGTACAATGCCGATTCTTTTTTAACATCGTAGATGTTGCCCAACCTGTTTTTTTTTGTTTACACTACAAGGGCACAGTCCTCTGTTTAGAGAACAGACGCTTAGGCCATAGTCTACAGTGAATTGGCAGACGTTCACTCGACTCCCACAACTTAAAGCCGCCTATTACGCCTCTTGGCTCAACGACTGTTGTCAATATGTCAATACAGCCAGCAGAAAAAGATTCTGCTAGAGGCGGTCGCACATTCAGTAACCGACCAGTCAATCACGTCTGACGTAACTTCAGTTCGCAAATCACTCCCGACATGGGAACGGTTCTAAGGTCTAAAATATTGTAATGATTAAATATTGCAACTACATATTCCAGATAAGTATGCGAGACGGGAAGCTGTGCCTGATGTTCCGTGCCTGGGACTTCAACTACGACCACATCATCGGTTCCGAGTTCACCGCGCACTTCATCTACACCCACAAGTTACTATGAAAACCAATATCGTTGTAAATTGTAGCAAACTTCCATTTTTTACTTCACGTAAGGTATGGTTATTTGTTTCATCATGGTAGCAGTGCTCATCGTTTGGGATAAAAGGGTAGCCAGGGCACACGAAATATTACATGGAACTTATTGCAAAAAGTCTGGAGTACTCGGATTTCTTGTTTCGTAAAATGTGTGTAAGTACATCTGGCCCCCGTAACCTACAAACTAAGTTGGGAGAGGTGCGATGTACTTACATACATTTTGTCCTCGAGAACTCAACACCCAGTACCCCAGAATTTTACATGAAGCTTTCTTAGGTGACTGCGTTGCCACCTTCTTGGTGACTAAGTGTATTAACATGTGACAACAAAGTGAACATGTTCTGCTCGTGCTGGTTTTACTCAACCCACCAAAGAAATTGACATTATTTATACCCTGACATAATGCGAAATTTACATCTAGCTAAGGTACTTCGTAGCAGCCACGACCAAACTAAAAAGACTGCATCATTTGTCCATACCTTATGAGAAATCATAGAAGCTACCGAAACAAGCTACTAGTTTAGGTTGCTTGGTTTTTTTGTAATTGATAATTTGAGTGGGCTTGCTTTAACTATTTTAACCGTATCTTTACCACTTTACTGAATAACAGAGTACAGCTAAAAATAAAGGTTTTTAACCTGTTTTGTAAGATGTTTCAATTTATCCTCGTCTCTACTTAACCAGAACGTCAGAAGGCGATATACTGCGTTACTATGCGCACGAACTCCGTCTGCAGCAGCGGCAGTTCCTGCTGTGGCCCGTGATCCTGGTGCACGAGATCGACGACACCAGCCCCCTCTACCGGTACACCCCGGAACATTTCGCTAATAACAGGTACTTAAACACAAAGTGTCATAATATTTTTTCTATACTCCCAGTCCCATACTTTAATTTTCAGATTAAGCTATCAAAACGAGTGTCATATCAGTAATCTTTCGTAAATTTTATTACATCAAGATACAATAACATGTCGTACAATTTATTTATAATTATTGTTATTATTTTTATTCTATTCGTATAAAATGCATTGTTGTCTGCTTAACAACACATTTAAGAAATTTTTAGGAATGCGTTTTAGGTGTTAAGTTAGTTAATATTAAATACTAAGGTTTACGGGCCCTTGAAGATGTGTACATATCAAGCTTTTAAAACAACGTAAGTAATTAAAAAATAGGGTCATTTGCATATTCTAACACTCACAAGTAAATTGCAATCTTCCTATAGGTATACTTCCCGATCGCCTCAAATCGTGAAATTCCGAGATTCGATTCTCGTGTCAGACAAATTATCTATATACGAGTTTGCACGGGACCCCTGAATGCGCAAGTCAGACTCGCACATGTCCAATTTTTCCAGAGAAATGTTACGACCAAAATCAATTCTTCTTCTTACACAGATTCTTCTTTGTAATTAGAATCCTATTAATGTTGATTATCTTAATATTACTGATTAAGAAGAGAGTGTATTTCGTATTTGTACAAATACGTGCTGCAAACATAGAGTAAAACATAGAGAACACACAAACTGTACCTATGTAGACCTATTTTACGAATAATAGCTTTTTGTATCTGTCTCTACCTTACCTAATAGAAAAGAAGCTAATAAGAGATCTCCTAGAGAGATCATTCTCATCCTCACACCTAAGACCCTGAATAGTAACGTACAGTGCGGTTTCAGAGAAACTTCCTCCCGCGAACGCTAGAATTGTGGAATGAGCTCCCTGCCAAGGTTTTCTCTAAGGACTACAGTATGAGGTTCTTCAAGGAAGAAGTTTTAAAATATTTGAAGGGTCAGCAACGCGCGGTTGTTGCAAGCGTCCATAGGCTAAGGTGACCGCTTATCAGCAGGCGGACCGCAAGCTTGTTTGTTACCTAAGTGGTATTAAAAAAAAAAAAAGATCTGATCTAAATTTCAAAATCAATAAAACTTTACAGACTTTATTATCTAGGTACATACCTACGTCACAGACTATATAATACTGCCTACATGTTGAACAGTTACCTCAAACCCGCAGAAATTAAATATATCAATGACTAAACCGCTCTGTTGCGGTAATGACCCACTCTAATTATGAGATAAACTAATATGGGACTAATCAGAGGTAACTCATTTGCCTTGACTTAGTTTATCTGGGCCTAGACAATGTCATTGTCTCATAGTAAAATAGATAAAGGTGCCTCCCGACCTTTACAGAAATATGAAGCGTACAGCGTTTATCCAACAGTATGTTAAAGTAGTGTTTATCCAAAAAAGGTGTAAGGATTGAGAGATTTTATAGAGCTTAGAGAGGTACATTTTATTGTGAGGTAAGTTTTGACACCTCAGTTTTTATTCCTTTTGCGACACATTTAATCCAGTTTCAGTTAGTGAAGAAAGAAAAAAAGCGATAATGACTCTTTTTTAACTTGTTATTTTACTACGTTTGAAATGTAATGAAATATTCAAAACATAATTTGCGTTTTGTTCTATTTTATTCTAGGGCTCTTTTTGATTTTAGGTTAGTTTAAACAGTTATTATTTCAGATTCCTTATTAAATAAAGCCATTGTCTGTCCTCTTTGTTTGTTTGTGTGTTGCAGTTACGAGATAACTGTGAGCATTAAGGGTGCGTCAGCCTCGCTGGGGACCTTTACTCAGAGCCAGAGCTCCTACCTGCCGCGGGAACTGCTCTGGGGACACCGGTTCCTGCCAGTCGTCAAGTGCGGATACATCTTTATAATTAAGAGAATCTCTTATTTTCGGTGTATTTAAGAGGCATGGACCATTTGCGAAATCGTACTTATAGTAAAAAAAAAGTGATCACGATTTATGAACTACAAATACGAGTACATCTCGGGCCATTTTATTAGGGCCATTACGAATCGTTTCAAACGCAAGTTTGACGTCCGAACATGTCGGTTTCAAAATACAGATCAGACACAGGAATATAATTGGCAATCTGACTACAAAGTAGGAGCACAAATAAATCAACTGCAGAACGGTATAAGATACGTTATACCTCCGATACAGCTCACCGATGCGTTAGAAGAAGTCTTAAAATTTTAGAATGGAAAAAAAACATGGCAGTATGGCACAGTCAGCTCATAACTACAACACCCTATTCGCAGAATTACCGGACGACATCAACACGCTGTTCAGTCTCAATAAAAAAATTCAATGTCCATTTCATGTCGGTTGTTATTGGAATTCAAAATCAATAAATCTACAACGTTTAATAATAAAAATAACGTAGTGCAATAGGCAGTGACATATTGGAGCGTGCGACGGCCTACCAGAAGTACTGACGACCTGGCGCTCCTGGCTCCAGATAGGTCGTTGTGAAGAAAAAATGGGTTATTGTATTAAAATGGCAAAGCTGCCATTTTTTGTCCCCCTTTTTCTGTCGACTCGTATGTCACGCATGTCACGGGTCTCTGCAGAGCTCTTTGAATTTTTCCATAGAATGTTGACCTAAAAGAATATTGATTAAAGAAAATATTAGGTAATTTAGCTTTCTGGTAGGCGTACATAATACGCGAAAAGCCAAAAATATATTTGTCTTACCCTGGCTTGTGGGGTACAAATATACTTTTTAATAACACAGTTATGGGGAGCCGCCAAAACTGTATTTTAAGCCATTTTTGTTTCGAGTAAAAACTCGATAAGTTTGTAATTTCTGTATGCTACATACAGTATTTAAACAACAAATACTAAAAACACGTATTTATTACGTTGTTCGTAAGCTTTGAGTCCAACTAGAACTTAATCGTTTTTATTCGTTTCTGATTAATAAGTGCTTAATTAAATAAACAGAAAACTCAATTGAAAAGAAAGCAAAACGATATAAAGTATTAATCACCTGAATCTAAGTCCTCACCTTCTCTAATTTTTTATTTTAAGGTACAACTCCAGAAAACAGAAGTACGTGGTAGACCATCAGAAGTTGGACGCAACCGAGGCAGTCGACACGCCCAGCTGCAGCGCCAGCGAGCTGTCCAGGTAATGTGGGTTACACTCGTGATATACGAAAAAGGCCTGAATTAACATATTTATAATAAAAATATGTATAAACATATTTTCGAATAGACCACAAACAATAAAAAAACCATAAAGTTAACTAAATATAAATAAAATTACATAATTTCGAAGGGCATTGAGATCCTTGGTGTTCATTTCCAGTAATGCTCGGTTTCGACATCGTTTGGAAGACAAAGCCAAGTTGACATCCAAGAAACTTAACGTACCTTCTCAATATATCATAGATAAGCACAGGGAAATGTTCCTACTATATAACCCGCCACACCGCGGGTACCGGGCGCGTGCACTCCATGTGCACCCGGATAACAGCTTTGCCATTTCGACTTGGTTCATCGACGAGTCAAAGTAATTCTCAACAATCCCCAACTCACAAGTCGTATTGAACCAATGACAGGAAAGACCTTTGTTCTATCTACTTTTCATCACCGCACTGCTCGACATTGGCAAGAAATTCATCCGAATATCTTAGAACCTAAATGCTCGAGCACTGCCATTTCAAGAGTGTTCCCACGAACACTGAGGTAGTAGAATAAGCTCGCTGCAGAGGCTTTAGGGGTTCCTCAAGGTATTGCAAGCGTCAGTAAAAATATGTTTTATTTGTACTGCCGTATATATATATTCGTAAAAGACTGACAAAAAATCTTTTAATTTTTGTTGTATTACTAAAGTGGCAAACAGCCTTACGGCTCATCTGATATTAAGTGGAACAGTAACCTGAAAGACGCTTGCAACACAAGCAGTATCCACGTATTGCCGACCCTTAATCTAGTCATTCCCTTAGTAAAACCCGAAACCTCGACAGTAGATTTGCGGGAGGATGGTCCTGTAAAACTGCACTTTGCGTAACCATTTAATTTCTACGATGTGATAATGAACTTCCTGCCAGTGGCGAGTCGTGAGATATAGTGTATATGAGTAACATATAGTGGCTCGGAAAATTGCTCTATAATAACTCAATTTCGCCAAATATTTAAGCACACATTGCAATCCTAAAAATTGTTTATTTACATTATTTTCCAGTTCTGCTCCCAGTTCCAAGTCGGAAGTGATAAGTCCAGGTACTCCAGGCAGCTTCAGCGACCAGCTCTCAGCCTTCCACCTCGAGAGGTCTTCCTCCTTCAGGAAAAAAGATACCAAAAATCGATAATCCTCATATTTACATTCCTGTAATAACATATTTTATTCTGATCAATAAATATATACGTACTTGCTGAAAATTAAAAGTTGTATTTATAATAGTCCACGCCTCACGGAATGTGTGTTAACGTTTATTTTACTGTAATAATCAACGTTTCTATAAATGTATAAGAGATTGCATATATTATATAATGTCACTGCGACGTTTGTTATTGAATATTATAGCACCTTAAACTAATCTAAGTCAAAAGTCAAAGTCAAAATGGTTTATTCAAATAAGGAATTTACAATCACTTTTGAATCGTCAAAGTTATGTTATATTATTTTTTAAACCCTCCCACCTTCCCTCCGGTTCACAATGTTGTTGATTTCTACCGAGAAGAATCCGGCAAGAAACTCGATAGTTACTCTTTTGAAAAACATCATGAAAACTAAAAATGCAATCAATGTTTTAAATTAAAAATTTAAGCCGTACAATTTAATATTATTTTCATTTCAATATGGTTTACCTATGCGTCCTGTTATTGAGCATCTTCAGTCCCAAGGATTTTTATCACTTACATTGTCTGAAATATTGTAGTATGCCTTTTTACAAAGTACCTGCTTGATAAAAGATTTCCATATATGTACTGCGACGCTAAAGTTAAAATATTTACTTTCCTAAACCTATCCCTCAGAGATATCCTAGATCCTTATTCATAAATAGCAATAATTGCCCTTTATTGTAACAAAAATATTGTATTTACATCAGCAGCGCTACCCCACAATAGGATACCATGTGTCATTAAACTATGGAAATAGATAAAATATTCTATTTTTGTAGTGTCTTATTTTCTTGATTGCATACACAGCAGAGCTAAGTTTTTGGCTAGGTTATGAATATGAGGACCGCATTGAAGTTTGGAGTCCAGCGTTATGCCAAGAAAGACTGTTAAATTAACAAGTTCTAATTGCTCGCCATTAATCTAACCGTATCTCGCAGAGATACATTAGAACCTGCCCTGTAGATAGAATTATTTGTCCCTTTTTAACCCCCGATAAAAGCAGAGTAGTGTTAATGTGTGTCTGTGTGTCTATCCATAGTAGCGAAGCAGCCAAACGGATGAACCGATTTTAATTTAGTTTTTTTTTTTTGAAAGGTGACTTGATTGAGAGTGTTCTTAGCAGTGATTCATAAACGTTGTTCAGCTATTAAAAGATCATCAGCTCTGTTCTAGTGGACGCAAAGATATGAGCAACTTCCACAGATCCGATCTCCTGAAATCTGCAGGATACCTAACTTGGGCTTATTGCAATGTTTTGAGTCAATATGTTATACGTAGATGGTGATCAGGGGCTGATGAATCTACTTTTACCCGCTTGTCGATAAGATTGTTTTTGGGTTAGGTTTTTCAAATTTTATATAATTTCACTTGTTCCTAAAACAAATATTGAAGGTTATACCTCAAAGTTTTGCCATTAAAGTTTGCAAAATCCATTCCTTATACATCCTAAAGGTAGAAATTGATTATTCACCTACTTAATTTTGAATGTTGAGCTTTGCATTTTGAGTCTTTGACTATTATTCTGTTGTAAAATTTAGCTCATATTGTAGGTCTAATGACCCTACAAAATAATGGAGGCTATATTTGAACTTATCATAAATAAATAATAGATATTTTTGGACATTACACACAGCGCCGTCTGGTCCCAAAGTAAGCAAACCTTGAGTTATGGGTACCAGACAACGGATACAAATACATAATATATTACTTTTTGTTTTGTAAATAAATACATATCATACATAAATACACCCAGACATGAGACAAATACAAATATTTATCACATTAATGTTTGTCCAGTACGGGAATCGAACCCACATCCTCTGCAAAGCAGCCAGCCACACTATACCAACTAGGTTGCGAGGGAGTATTGTAGATGAAAGAAATTTGAGGGAAGTTCTCAACAATCTGCAGCAACCAGCTTTTGTGAAGGCCTAATTCACATGAGAAGAGATGACTACGAGAACTTAAGTCGTGGTTATCAGATTCTTCTGAATGATGTCTTCTTAAACGACCAACACTCTTTGCAGGGTTACAACCCGACAAAACCGTCTTTTGGCGTAAATTTGTTTTAGGTGCATATAGTTTTGTCTTAAGCGTATTTTTTTCTTAAGTGAATAAATTTAACAAAAAAGAACATGGTCTGACTGATTCTGGTACTGAAGTTAGATACGTTAAATTTTGGAACATAGTTTGAAAGGATTTTGTAAAATTCATCCCAAAGGAGGTGTAATTGGGTTGGAATTTTATAAGAATATATATCATTATCTAAGTTAAATCTATGAAAATTGGTATTAGGCCTTTTGGTTAAAAATCAAATTGTTTTAAAAAAAGAAACAACGTTCGCCGGGACAGCTAGTAAATAAATAAAAATCAATTGCCACATGTTTGAAGGATGAAGATAACTTGAAAACGACCTGATCGATTTCGCTAATTTTGTTTTGTGATGTGAAAATCTCAATAACCAGGGCGACGCCGGGCACTGACAGCTAGTTTATGATAAATAATAATTAATAATAATTACATTATTAATTTCTAAAATTTATAGGACATTAGAACTTGTTAATTCAACAGTTTTTTGGAATTCAAACCAAATAATCTCATATTCACAATACATCAAGAAAAACTTGGCCACACATAATCATACTAATGTTATAAATACGAAAATAACTCTGTTGGTCGGTTACCTCTTCAGGCTCAAACCGTTAAACCAATTTAGATGAAATTTGGTATGGAGATAGTTTAAGTCCCAGGGGAGGAGTTGATATACTTTTTATCCTAAAAAAATTAAAAGATCCCTCGGGAAAAAACATTGACTGTAAATTCGGACTTCAGCTGGAACTTAAATACTAGGTACTACTATCAATTCAGTTTATCTTTCGCACAGTTGCAGTTCATATTAATTGAAAATTATGAGTTATCTTGTGATATTCTACTTAAAAATATTAAATACAAACAATAAATATACCTACTAATACTAGTGGAGCTGTAGTCCTGGCGACTCTGTCTTTGCATAGCTTCAAACTGAATATATATTCACAGCCCACCTTATAACAAAATCCTTAAAAACTGTTTCGTATTCAACCATATCTCCGCCAGTTTCAAAAATTTCTGAAAACTGATTCGAAAAAACAATTCCATATAACTATCGAACCTAATCACAAATTTCTACGAGAATCGGTTAAACAATGCGACCTGTAGAGAACAGCCGGACAGACATTTGAAAGCATTTTTGTTTCATTTGAATTAACATTAGTTTAAACGATTTTTTTTCGAAATATAACACAGTAAAATCTTAGTTATATGAGTATCTTTTCCGTAATCTGTCCTGGTAAACCTAATATTTTTTTTTTCAATTTATATTATTTTTATATATAACCTTTATAATATTGTAATAGTTTTTATATGTCCTATAAGTGTTTAATAAATAAATTTAAAACAGGTTTACGCAAAAAAACGTTTACTAAAGTATATCAGTGATCAACAAGTCAACGTCTCTTCAAGTTTCTGGGCCAACAACGTCGAAACAAAGTCGCACATCACAATATATTCTATTCCTTATCTTACGAGGATAAATGTGTGAGGTGTGCCTTATCTCAAAGAAACAGGTTGTGATAACTTCACTTTTAGTGTTAAAGAACGTGCCGCGATATCCATACAATCATTCGAAGGTTTCCTAAAAATTAAGAAAATAGGATACCTAAACTTAAATGGCAGTATGATCTTTAATTGATATTTATAAAATCATTCTTAGTAAAGGAATACAAAAGAAAGTGAATATTTAGAGGTAGTAAAAGTTTTAAAGTGGGAAATGAAATAGAGAAACCTGCAAAATGAACTTTGAGTCAGAAAGGCGTGAAAGTCGAAGCAGAGCTTTAGAAAGATCGTTGAGTTACTCAGAAGCTATTGGAAATGGATCACGACGAGAATCGAACATTGAGATACCAACAATACTTAATACTGATGTGTACAACAACGAAGAATTAAAGAAGCAGTACAGAATATCCCAAACTTATGTCGAAGGTAAAGAAATAACATTTCCTAACATGACTACTAATTTCATGAGCAACGAGATTCCATCAAGTGGAGACGGCTTGCAAACTGATACCTCTCAATACTCAAGTGAAGATGAAAGAACCGATCAAGGACTTGTGATGACCATAGATGTTGAAAACAATGATAGTCCGAAAACATCAGACACGCGACACATTTCGAATGCTTCCACACAGCCTCTAGTGAGTTCTAGATCACCAAATGACCCCAACTTTTATGACAGGATAGACTTAGCTGATGATATTTATAGCGATCAAGAAACTATAGGACCTTCAGCACACGGATATTCCACGCCATATTCCAAGAGAAAGAAGAAAGGTACGGTTCACAGGTAATACTTGCTAACCAATATGTTTTGATTACAAGATTTAGAAGTTCTATTAAGTATTAATAATAGTGGGAAACGATGGAAAATAAGCAATCATTGATACAATTCATAAATGAATTCTTTGTAATGTATACCTATTCAGAATTTAATGAACCTTCATAAACACCTATTGATATCCAAATCTTTGTTATTTTAAATCGATTACTACGTAACTTTAACAAATGTGTCATTAGTTCACGTTTAAAAGTAGAATTTTAATAATAAATATCATAAAACATCGCATTTGTATTCTGTCATAAATACTTATGTGTATAAAGAATGTTTTGAGTTTTCTTTAGGAACCCTAAAACATCAGGAAGTAAAACAACAGGCAGATTTTAATGCAGGTATCCTAAAATAAAATCTGACAGAATTGATTGATTTATCTTTGCAATAAGTATTGGAAGGTGTCTTCAAACAACTTTTAAATTTCGACGTACTATATCTAGAGATCAAGATCAGATCAAAAAGACGAACAAGTGTAAATAAAATTCGCATCTCGTTTCACACGCGAACGAGGATTTGGTTGCTCCCAAATTATGTCTTATTTTGTTATTTTGCATGTATTTTATTCTATATTTATGATATTCACCTAGAAAAGTTATCGTCAGCTCATATTTTCAAGATAAATGGGATCTCATTGTCAAAAATTGACGATTTTGGCCATTTTCAATATTTTGTTATTGTCAAAATAAATATGTCAATATCTGATAATATGATACTAAAGTAGAACTCTTATATTTCTTAGTGTGTTAAATTGGTACAGTTTCTTATATTTTTACCGAAGTTATCAACTTTTTACTAAAACGTTTTCTTTTGCTAATGATAAAATGCTAATAACAAAGTGATGAAAAATCTAAGAAGTCTGTTATAAAAATCATGTTAAAGCACTAAAAAACTACTGTGACGGATATATAATGAAATGAAATATAATATTTAGTTTAAAAATAAATCGTAAATATGAT
This sequence comes from Apoda limacodes, assembly GCA_946406115.1. Classification (NCBI taxonomy): domain Eukaryota; kingdom Metazoa; phylum Arthropoda; class Insecta; order Lepidoptera; family Limacodidae; genus Apoda; species Apoda limacodes. The sequence goes on along the minus strand of OX291563.1, from coordinate 19,635,202 downwards.
AAAATCGTGCTTTCACTATTTACCCTAATTTTTATTGAAAACTGAAGCTGATGAAAAAATTTCAAGGCTGGATCGTTATTTAACATGTAAAATTGTACATGAATCCATGCTTAAGCAGCTGGCAACTAATAAATGTCTTTATTTCATTGACCTGTGAATAATTATTGATTATGTGGTGTATTGTTAGAAACTAGCTTTTACCCGTGGCTCCATATGCGCTAAGCATTTGTGTTGTTTCCTCTAGGTTAATCCAATTCCACTGAACAATGAAATAGGTATCATCAAAAAAACAACAATGCTTTAGTATTATATTTAAAAACAAAATAAACATTGAAACATTCTACCTGCTAAAATCAACATTAGATTATAATGTTAAACATAAAATGATCCTCTAACAAACCATATCTTCCAATACTTTTGAACGGTATCTTATCCGAAATTGCGATAAAACATTTATCAAACTGCATGCTAAGTGTGAATCAGATTGACATGGTAAAGCAAATACGCAGAACCGATCAGGCAACAATCAATATGTTAAAAACATATCCTAAAATACAAAACTTAGTATATGACTAAGTTTTGGTAAGGCAAGGAACATGACTATTTGAACATATCAAAATTACTTAATAGGCTAGAATTTGCCGAGACTCATTGAATCCTGCTGTAGAGTGGCGAACAAGAGATTTCCCGCAAGGCTCTGTGCTGTCTCCTACGCTGTTTCTACTGCATATCAATGACATGTTGGACATCAACAACGTACATTGCTATGCAGATGACAGTACTGGAGACGCTTATTACACAGGTCGTGCAAACATCCCTCGTTCCGTTGTGGAGGAAAACCGCGGAGAACTTGTGTCTCAAATCGAGACCACACTGTCCAAGGTCTCTGACTGGGGATGGGTAAACTTGGTCCGATTCAACCCTACAAAGACACAAGTGTGCGCTTTCACCGCTAAGAAAACCCCATTCACTGTAGTCCCACAATTACAGAACACTCCCCTCTCCATCTCCAAGAGCATTGGGATCCTTGGTGTCGACATCTCCAGCGATGTTCAGTTCCGAGATCATTTATAAGATAAGGTGAAGCTGGCGTCCAAAAACCTTGGTGTACTCAACAGAGCGAAGCAATACTTCACGTCGGGGCAACGGTTGTTACTTTACAAGTCGCAAGTTCGGCCCCAAATAGAGTACTGCTGCCATTTCTGGGCGGGTGCACCCGCATACCAGCTTGGCCCTTTTGACTCGGTTCAACGACGGGCAGTGAGAATTGTCGACGATTCCAAACTCACTTGCGGTATCGAGCCCTTAAGTCTGAGGAGAGACTTTGCCTCCCTGTGTGTGTTCTACCGCTCGTACAATGGGTTGTGTTCTGAGGAATTGATCGAAATGATGCCCACGGCTTCTTTCTACCATCGCACCGCTCGCCATCTGCAGGGAATTCATTCTCACACTTTAAAACCTAAATGGTCGCGTACAGTGCGGTTTCAGAGAAACTTCCTCCCGCGAACGCTTAAGTTGTTAAATGAGCCCTGCCAAGGTTTTCTCCAAGGACTACAGTATGGAGTTCTTCAAAAAAGAAGTTATTAGATTTCTGAAGGGTCGGCAATGCGCCAGTGATACCCCTGGTGTTGCAAGCGTCTATAGGCTACGGTGACCGCTTACCATCAGGCGGACCGTAAGCCTGTTTGCCACGTTAGTGGTATAGTAAAAAAAAAAAAAAAAAAATGTAAACGCATAGATTTTAAATATCCGCTATTGGCAATGATATTTCTATGTCCTGCCGTTAACACTAAGCAACAATCGAAAAGTAATCAAATTTTGATTTCCCACAGTATTTTTAACCACAATGCAAAATCGAAGGGTTTTCATAAGTTGGAAGGCTCTGCTTGTGTGTCTGTTTGTCTGTTGCATTGTAGCTGCTAGATTGATGAATCAAATAAAACAGTTTTTTTTTGTGTACAAGCCTGGTTTACTCAAGTTAATTCTTAGCTACGTTTAGTGGAAATCCATTCAGTAGTTAACAAAATAATTAGCTCTATCCCTATAGTGGATCGAAACAACCTCATCACGTACAATGGATGTTTACATCACTTTGATCAACTCAATCAACCAGACATTTGATACATAACGTAAATATGACGACACTTAACTCATATAAATGATGACCTGGAGCTGATGCTGTTACCAAAACAGTGTGCCGATTACTCCTAAGCCACTTACCGCAAATACATCTTGTCTGTATTTATTGAGGTGGTTGTGATATTTATTTATAAATATAACTAAAGTGATTTAATAGTAAATAAACTAAATTAATAATTATAACAAAAGCGCCATACCATTGATTCCGAAGGTAGTCAACAGAACTCCTCAGTAATAAGCACAGGTTGAGGTGTTTTAAGTTATTCATCTTTAAAAATTGCAGACGCAGAGCTGGGCGGCCGGTGCGGTCGAGGCGAGTGGTGCACAAAGACGGGGAAGAGAACGTACCCCTCCGGAGTAACATACCCGCCAAGTCTATCAAATACATGCGGGACATCGTCAACACTGTGGTTGGTATACAGGACATACCTGGTAGCCAAGAATGTCCTAACCTAGAATTTTGTAGAACAATTTAAAATACCTATAGTGCACTTTTTTTAAATGTATTGATACATTTTCAAAATAATATCCCAACAAAGAAAATAGATTTTGTTTGATTGAAATGAAAATAAAAATCAATGCAAAATATCTTTATTTAAATAAGCTTTGTTGGGAGCTCTTTTAAATAAAATGTTATCGTCATAATCTAACGTATTACATATTGTGGTATTGGTATAAAATTAACTGTAACATTTTTTTAACTTTTATCACATTTAAATTTTATAATATATAGATCCAATTTAATTTATACTTATGAAAATAAAACGTAGGAAATATAAAATTATAGAACAAAATCGGTCCTATGATTTCTGCTGTTCGCCAATCGATCGATTACACTTCAAAATTTATTTTCACATTCCAATTAATGTTCATTAGAGCTAAGCCGTCTTATCGATCTTCGCCCACAGTTGATCGCAACCAAACTTTAATTCTCCTTATCGATCTTCGTCCATAGTTGATCGCAACCAATCTTTAATTCTCCTTATCGATCTTCGCCCATAGTTGATCGCAATCAATCTTTAATTCTCCTTATCGATCTAGGCCATAGTTGATCGCAACCAATCTTTAATTCTCCTTATCGATCTTCGCCCATAGTTGATCGCAACCAATCTTTAATTCTCCTTATCGATCTTCGCCCATAGTTGATCGCAACCAATCTTTAATTCTCCTTATCGATCTTCGCCCATAGTTGATCGCAACCAATCTTTAATTCTCCTTGAAGAGGAAAAACTTCTTTCCGCGCTACAAGAGCTAACCGGAAGTGTCACTAGGGTAAGGGTGGGTTACTTACATTTGCAGAGTTTGCAGAGCAAAGTTCAAAAATACCTTTAGATCTAATGACTCCCCTAAACTTTTGTTCTGGATCCGCCCTTGAATTCCATCCAAATGAGTTTAATTAGGAACCGAAAGCAAATATAAAATAGCAATCTTATATTTTTTCAACTAAAAAAACATAGTAGTGACAGAAGCCATACGAAATCTCGCACTCACATTTTCGTACACTATTGACTACTTATGTTAATGTTGGGATAAACATTGCTGAAGACAAACCCGATCAAAAATAAAAGAACATTATTATTTAAGAAAATCTCTAAGAAAATTACCTAAATCTGAATATACGAATATGAATAAAAAAGAAACATCACATAACATAAATCAATATTAATTTGACAGAATTTTTAAACTTTTTTGTGAATATTTCTATGATTGCCTCATTTTTCACATACTGTCTCTCCATTTATATTATTATTATATTTGTCATAAAATATATGTATATTGGTTTTTTCTGTTTCTAATCCCTAGATCAAATTAACCTACATGGTAGCATAGATATCTATCACATTTATTTGTTTAGCTCCAATTTCCAGATCAACAGTAAATGGCGTTTTCTAATCCTGATGATGGTATTCGCGCACTTCGCATTCTGGTTGACCTTCGCCGGGATCTGGTACGCCGTTTCTACATCATACAAGGATGAGATCGGGGACGGGAAAGACCATTGCGTCATCGGAACATCTTCCTTCGCTGGTCTCTTAATGATGTCCGTTGAAACACAGGTAATAACTTTGTATCGGCTGTTGGCCAATAATTTTGCTTCTTAATAACTTCTTGTTATTATTATTATAAATTGCGTACATAAGTATGATATGTATGTACCAGTTGTCTGGTCTGACACTGGTTACTACCTGTACTACAAACCTTGCTTAGTTTGAGACCAGATGGCGCTGTATGAGACGTCCCAGGATATTTATTTATTATATCCAACTCAAAAAAATAAAAATTAAACAATTTAACTTGCAGGCATCTCCTTGCCCGATAGTTGATAATATATTTTAGACATAAATCATATATATCATATAATGCTTACGATATGATTAATATTTGGGTTACGCGCTTTGTTATACTAGCAGAGCCACGCCAGGCCTACACTGGGACATTCTAGTTTCTCATCGACTCCCTCGTAGCCTAGTTGGTAGTGTAGCCAGCTGCTATGCAGAACTGGACAAACATTTATGTCATAATATAAACATTCGTATTTGTCTTGAGTCTAGTTATGTACGATGATATGTATGTATTTACAAAAAAAAAGGAATATTTATGTATTTGTATCCATTGTCTGGTACCAATAACACAAGCTTTGCTTACTTTGTGGCCAGGCGGCGCTGTGTGTAATGTCCTAAAATATTTATTTATTTATTTATTCATCGATCAGTAAAAATATACAACCATTGTTTTTTTCATCATTCATGACCAAAATTAAGTCGGAAATAAACAGATCTATAATTTATACTTTTGTCTTCTCTTTCCAGTCTACATAGTTTTCGCCATAGAAAACAAATGATTCTGTAAATGATACCTTTTAATTATGACCTTCCACCATTTTATTATTTCTACTATCAATATTTTCAAGTTAAATTAGTTTTTGCATTTGCTATTTTGCTATGCTAAAAGTTTTCTTTTTTGAATGATTTAATGAGTAAGAAAATAAAGTAACAAACTACATTTAAATAAATAAACAGATGGATTTGTGATTGTTTAAACACTTGTGTGCATTTAACTTGTTTTCTGTATCTAAGGATTTAAGTATGAGAAATACTTCATTTATAAAAAACAAACATGTCTGCCATTAAAGGTATTCTATTTACTTTTACTACCTTTTACATTCTTTAAACATAAACCTACCTTTACTGATTGCGTTATAATTTTAATTACTCATTTAAGTTTACTATAAATTGAAATAAGTGTTAATATTTTTTCCTTAGAACTTTTTTAAATTAATCGATGGATCGCATTTATGACAGCGAACGTGACTGCGCGCGACGGACTAAACCATACACAGTGTTCTTAAAGTTATGTTGCTGTATTCATGCCAAAGAGCGCTCTTTCGTTAAGAATACCAAACACACAAGATACGATTTCAGAATGAATTAATTATATTATTACCTAATACTGAATGTATTACATTTGGTATAACGTGCTAGTCACCGAAAAACGACAATTTTTAAATATACTTTACTTTCCCTAACTTCTTCTGCATCTTCTTGTAACGTATTTCAGGCCATACGGGCGCGGGCGCGCGGTGGCCATTCTAGTGAAATTGCGACACAAAAAACATGTGCCTTATATGACGATCGATATGACAAATACATATATATATATATATATTTGAACCTCCCACGATGACGTTACAGACCGCAGTAGTGCACACTATAAATGATGTGTCACGTGGGAGCCACTTACGAGTAACACGCTAGCATCAAAAATGTTTGTTGGTCTCGAACGGAATACACTGTATTTTACAGATAAAAGTCTAAACTTTATTCTCACGCAAAAAAAAAATTGATATATTTATAATTTAAGAGCATACCTACTACTTTTAAGACCCTTGTGCCTTTCTGAACAACTTAGGATACTGTTACGCTCTAGTATCTTTTGAAGGAACTCAGACTACTTTTAAGCCCCTTAAGCCCTTGTATACAGTCGGCTCCGTGACTAAGTAGGCAATGACCCAACTGCTAAATCACGGAGCGTGCGTTCGATTCCCGTACAAGAAAAATATAAGTGTTTTTCTTGAAAATAGGTGTTTTCCTTGTATGATATATATTTACAAAAAAACTATATATACTTATATCCGTTTTCTAGTAACAATAGTACAAGCTTTGCCTAGTTTGGGACCAGACTAGATAGCGTTGTCCAAAAGTATATATTTATTTTATTAGTATCTATTGAAGAAACTACTTTTAGGCCAACTTTCTAAACAACTCAGGCTACTGTTAAGCACTTGTATCTCTTGAGGGAACTCCGGAAACTTTTGAGCCCTTTTGTATTTTTGTTACAGATCAGAATAAAAACCTGATACAACGTCAACAGTATCATTATACTGGTGTTCAGATTGTCCTTGACTCTCCATTCAAGAAATCTCTAGACAATCCTATCTTATTGAGAAATATTTAAAATGTTTCTCAGCTACTAAACTTTATTCATATTTCGTAACCATAGATATCACTTCTTATAAAGTTAATTAGTGTGACTTGTTTTTTTTAGGATTCGCTAGATCGAAAAAACGGTATCCTTAAATGTTCATCATGTTTATCCTTCTTTCTTTTAGTCCTTCCGTTTGTCCATATGTCACAGCTTTATAATTCCGCTGTTTTTGCTTCGCTTCTGTTAACTTTTAAAAAATCATTCTTGACAATTAAAGTAATTCTGTCTTCCATCCATCCATCTACTTGCCAATCACGTTACATGAAAATTGTGTTGCTTGGCTTCTCACATAGAAAGCGTTGTCAAAGATTTGTAATGATGGGTAAATGCAGTGTGCAACAGTTACCCATCACATGTTTTTAAGGGCTGTAGTCTGTAATACTTGATCGATGATTGGTTATTGTTTGTTTAGCTTTTATGATTAGCTGAATGTCTACGTGTGTGGTTGTGAAAAGAGTGAGCAAGACGAAATAAGTCAGGAACATATAAAGATAACATTAAAAATACCTCATGTGCTGTTACTTTCAGATGACCATCGGATACGGTGTAAGGTATCCAAGTGAAGAGTGTCCAGAGGCGATCATTGTCATGGTCTTAGAGGTAAACCACGTTTGGAACTTTTAAAAAACAAACAAATATTTTCTTACAACGTAAAATATGTACGTAAAAAACGTGTTACAGATTGTAGCAGGAACGGCGTTATCTGGAGGTCTGACTAGTTTACTCTTCACGAAGCTCATAAGACCAAACAGACACGTCTCGTCGGTAGGATTCAGCAAGAAAGCTACTGTGAGTGAATCTTAAATATTGTAAATGTACATTTATGATTATGAGAAAATAGTTGTGTCTATTCGAGCTTTCCCGATTCCGAGTATGGAGCTTAATACAACACCAGCCTAACTTTATTTTTTTTGCTAAAATAAGAACCGACAACGACGAACTTCTTTCCAAATTTCATACTAGGTAATTGTATTTTTACATTATTTAACTTATTACTTATCGTCAACTTTAATTTTTTTGGAAACAGCTTATCTTTCAGAAAGGCCTTTTTGTTTAGTCATAACTAAAGCTGCTAACAAACATTGCTAAAGCTGCCGAGGGAAACTTCTGCCAGTCGTCGTTACCACCACTGCGAAAAACCGATGGTGACTTGGCCCACAGTGCTAAAGAGAAAGCCGATCTATTGGGCAGTCTCTTTGCCTCTAACTCGAATGTGAACGACGAAGGCACTGTACCACCTACTTTACCGTGGTGCGGTAAGACGATGCCGGAAATCTCTATAACACAGCGGGAGGTCCGGCGGGCGTTGCTTTCCCTAGACGTTCATAAGTCGAGTGGGCCAGACGGCATACCAGCAGTGGTGCTTAAGCAGTGTGCTCCTGAGTTATGTCCTGTACTCACGCGCCTCTTCACGCTTTCCTACCACACTAGGCAATTTCCGTCTTCATGGAAGACTGCGAATGTGCACCCGGTGCCCAAAAAGGGCGATAGATCAGATCCATCGAATTACAGGCCTATCGCTATTACCTCTCTCCTCTCCAAGGTGATGAAGCGTGTGATCAACACACAGCTTTTGAGATACCTAGAAAAACACGACCTGATCAGTGACCGTCAATATGGCTATCGCCACGGTCGCTCAACTGGTGACCTTCTAGTGTATCTCACACACCGATGGGCACTAGCCATTGAGAGTCAGGGGGAGGCATTGGCATGTAGCCTAGACATAGCGAAGGCGTTCGATCGGGTCTGGCACCGGGGTCTTATATCGAAGTTGCCATCTTACGGAGTGCCCGAGGGTGTGTGCAAATGGGTGGCTAGCTTTTTGTCCGGCAGACGCATACGAGCCGTAGTTGACGGTAGTTGCTCTGATTGCATGGACATTAATGCTGGTGTCCCGCAAGGCTCTGTGCTGTCTCCTACGCTGTTTCTACTGCACATCAATAATATGTTGGACATCAACAACATACATTGCTATGCAGATGACAGTACTGGAGACGCTTATTATTATTGAATAAATAAATAAATAAATAAATTACATGGGCCGTGCAAGCATCCCACGTTCCGTTGTGAAGGAAAAGCGTGAAGAACTTATGTCTCAAATCGAGATCGGTCTGTCCAATTTCTCTGACTGGGGGCGGGAAAACTTGGTCCGATTCAACCCTTCAAAGACACAAGTCTGCGCTTTCACCGCTAAGAAAACCCCATTCACTGTAGTCCCACAATTCCAGAACACTCCCCTCTCCATCTCCAAGAGCATTGGGATCCTTGGCGTTGACATCTCCAGCGATGTTCAGTTCCGAGATCATTTGCTAGACAAGGTAAAGCTGGCGTTCAAAAAACTTGGTGTACTCAACAGAGCGAAGCAGTACTTCACGTCGTGGCAAAGGTTGCTACTTTACAAGTCGCAAGTTCGGCCCCATATGGAGTACTGCTGCCATCTCTGGGCGGGTGCACCCGGATACCAGCTTGGCCCTTTTGACTCGGTTCAACGACGGGCTGTGAGAATTGTCGACGATCCCAAACTCACTTGCGGAGAGACTTTGCCTCCCTGTGTGTGTTCTACCGCTTGTACAATGGATTGTGTTCTGAGGAATTGTTCGAAATGATACCCACGACTACTTTCTACCATCGCACCGCTCGCCATCGACAGGGAATTCATTCTCACACTTTGGAACCGAAATGGTCGCGTACAGTGCGGTTTCAGAGAAACTTCCTCCCGCGAACGATTGGGTTGTGGAATGAGCTTCCTGCCAAGGTTTTTTCTAAGGACTACAGTATGGGGTTCTTCAAAAAAGAAGTTATTAGATTTCTAAAGGGTCGGCAACGCGCGAGTGATGCCCCTGGTGTTGCAAGCGTCCATAGGCTACGGTGACCGCTTACCATTAGGCGGACCGTAGGCTTGTTTGCCACCTCAGAGGTATAAAAAAAAAAAAAAAAAACTCTCTCACAATTTTCATTCTCGTCCTCTGCTTCGTTTGCTGTCTCTTGGATACCATTCAATTTCTATTTCAATTAATCTTTGCTGTCTCATTAGCACATGAACACGGAGAGACAGAAACAAAAAACAGATTGTCACATAATAGTTTTATAGGTTGTTAGTTGTTTTTTTTTATATTTTGTAATCTTACTGCCTAAAGCCTCCCTTTTTCCTTGACAGGTATATCTTTCTTTTTATTACTTCCTTCAGTGCTCAGAATCGTTTTCAGGTATCACTGACTCTTCTCTGAATTTCCTTTTGCATAGCACCAACTGTGGATATTAATTTCCCTTAGTTAATATTAACATATAGATTATTTATTATTTGTTACCTGTTTACTGATTGAGTTAGTGAATGTTTTGATTTTTATAGTTTTTAATGATAATATTTTATTTTAAATTTTATTTTCATGTTTATTTTTTAAAGTTATCATATAGTTATAAATATAGATTATCAATTTTTCTTAACATTTTCTTTGATACTTTCTTTATCTACTTCACTCTTGATCCAAGTGAAGCCTACCCTGAAAACCCGAAGATTCGTATATTGTAACGGATTGTTTCATTCCAGGTGTGTCTTCGTGATGGGGAGCTCACACTGCAGTTCAGGGTGTGGGATCTTCTGAACCTCCACATCATCGATAGCACCATCACTGCTTACATACTGAAACCTATCAGGTACTACCTTAGCTTAATAATCACCTAAAAATATTGTTGAACATTGTTTGTCAGCGATCAAATTTTCTACACGTGGAGGGCCCCAACCGAACTTGTAAGTTATTTACCTCCGGCTAGTCGAATAAATAAACTCAGAATCCTGCCTAAATGAACTATATATTTAGCAGTACTGGCTGCTGATCAGAGGCCGGCAGATTCGATCCTTCTACAGGATAAACATTTATGTGATGAACATTTGTGATTCTATATGTACTTGTATCCGTTGTCTGGTATCTACAAATTTTGCTTATTTTGGGACTAGATAGCGCTATATGTTATGTCATTTTTAAATAAATATTACCTTGATATTATACGAGTATAATATAGTTTTAGTTTGGACAGTCTAAAACAGTGTTTGTTGCAATAAAAATTTCTTAAGTTGCTATTTCTCCTTTGAAATTAAGTCTTTTGTAAAATTCAATATAAAAACTTTCAAAATCAAAATCTTTATTTCTCACAAATAAGATAACATGTCACTTTTTTTAAACAGTAAGTTACTAGTTACTACCGTTTTGAAGTCGAAATGGCGTTCTGGTGAGAAGAAACGGCGAAAGAAACTTTCCAGCAGTCGCTCTTTCAAAATTTAGTTTATCAATACAAATTTTTTTAGTTAATTATTTAGGTAATCCCATGCACTTTTATCATCAATTAAGTCTTTAATTGTGTAATTAGTGATAATAATTTTTTTTGACTAGTTTAATATTTAAGAGTAAGTAAACATAATAGCAAAATAACCGTGTATTTGGGTTAAAACCCTAATTTAACCTAATGAAAATTCATTTTATTGAGTTTATTTGTCCTGCCTAGAACACTCGAGGGGGAGTTTGTTCAGAACTACATTCACCAGCTAAAGTTGAAGCAGGCGCGGGCATTCCTACTTTGGCCGATCACTGTAGTTCACGTCATCGACGCACAAAGCCCACTCTATGACTTCTCAGCTCAGAACATGATGGACTACAGGTTCACAATATTTCTTTATTCATTATAAATAAAAATCAAATATTATTAAAATATACCTCTGGCCTTGCAGTGGGACGTATAATGGCCGAGGCGATACTATAAATCAATAACATGCTTACCAAATCACAATTTAAATATAAAAAATGTAGTATCTTGTAATGATAGATGAACGTCAATACTGCTAGAAGTTATAATCCGTAACGAATAATTATAGCAAATATCAATAATCTGTTTGTAGTCGAGTACTGTAGTGGTGATGGAGTTCCTCGTTTATTTGTAAAAAAGTGAGTATGAGGCATAAATATTGCAATTGAACTGATGATAAATAACGACGTGAAGTAAGAAATTTAGTTATAAGACTGACCCTCAGATCAACTAATCAAATGTCTGTTTGTTCTTCTGTTTTTTTTACCTGTAAAAGGGTTTCTTAGTAAACGTTTAGTGTATATATATAGAGGTAGGTGTGTAACACGCAAACATTTGCCCCAGACACAGATTATATAATACTATAGCCCTAGGCCGTAGATTAGAAGCATAAGATTTCTACAATCGTCACTTTGTTTCTATACTCGAAATAGTCGAATAGGTCATCATCATAAAGAGCACTCGATATTTCTGAGACATATCCCCTGTAAATAGATTAAAAAGCCAATAAAATACGAACATACACTTAGCGTGTCACGTGTCACCTTACAAAAATTGTTTTGTTCAGGTTTGAGATAGTGGTGTGTCTAACTGGGTCATCGAAGAACATGGGGACGATGACGCAGAGCCGGACCTCCTACTTATCCAAGGAGATCATGTGGGGGTACCGACTGAAGAACGTTCTCAAGTTAGTACTTTTTTACACACTCTATGCATTACCGTAACAACTTTAACACAAAGATGCCTTACCTTTGCAACTTTAATACACAGATGCATTACCTTTACAACTTTAACATACAGATGCATTACCTTTACAACTTTAACATACAGATGCATTACCTTCACAACTTTAACATACAGATGCATTACCTTTACAACTTTAACATACAGATGCATTACCTTTACAACTTTAACATACAGATTCATTACCTTCACAACTTTAACATACAGATGCATTACCTTCACAACTTTAACATACAGATGCATTACCTTTACAACTTTAACATACAGATGCATTACCTTTACAACTTTAACATACAAATGCATTACCTTCACAACTTTAACATACAGATGCATTACCTTTACAACTTTAACATACAGATTCATTACCTTCACAACTTCAACATACACATGCATTACCTTCACAAGTTTAACATACAGATACATTACCTTCACAACTTTAACATACAGATGCATTACCTTTACAACTTTAACATACAGATGCATTACCTTCACAACATTAACATACAGATGCATTACCTTTACATCCGATAACTTTTCCACAGATACTCTAAGAAAAAAGAATCATACGTCATCGATCTTGAAAACCTCAACTCGGTAGAACAAGTTGAAACTCCCCTCTGCAGTGCCAGCCGCCTTAAAGAGTTTGAGGAAGACATCAAGTCATCTAGGAATGTCGTCTCTACTCCTACTATGTCAGTTTCACCTACCAACATATCTCTAACCCAGGAAGACTGTTCGACCCTCTCCAGGATTGACGAGTCCCTGCCTTCGTCGCCAAGTCTGAACAGAATAGCAGGAACACAGAGGAGTTTTGGTTGGCATTTCAAGCGGTACTCTCCAGATAAAGCAGCACAGGGTTCAGAGTTAAAAGAGTGATATAGCGTTAAGTTTAAATAAATTAATGGTAAAAAAATTATTTTTTATTAACGATTGAACTACTATAGGGTGTACGACTACTATGGGGTTCTTTAATGAAGAAGTTATTAGATTTTTGAAGGATCAGCAACGTGCGAGTGATGTTCCAGTTATTGCAAGCGTCCATAGACTGCAATTACCGCCTTAACATCGGGCGAACCGCAAGCTTGTTTGCCACCTTAGTGGTATAAAAAAGCTATTGAACAGGTTGTACTAGACGATTCATAGGTCAATTCCTTCTTCAGCGTTTTTTGAAAAAATGCTAACATTTTTAGCGGGCTTAAAAAATAATTATGCTTGGATTATCTTTACGTGACCAGACCACAATAAAGAAATACGTAGAAGAACTAGGGTGGCCGACATCATGGTTGAGACATAAATAGAAAGTTAAAAAGGCAGGCCACATTGTTCGTGGAACCGAAAAACGATAGAGAAAGAAGGTTCTGCTGTGAAAATCGGGATCTAGAAAAACATGATGAGTCCGAGTGGCTCAAATTCGTTCGTTTTGAAAATATAAGAAAGAAGCCTGTCTTCTGTACAGTGGGTAAATTCAGTTTTTAAGAAATGATATGCAGATGATGATATTTTAGAAAAAAAAAATACTATAAATATTGAGTTACAATAAGAGTTTCCGATTATCGCCGGACTCTGAAAAAAAATCAGCTACTTCGAAGGACGGAATACGTACAGTCAGTACTGGCGCAGGCCAGAAATGTCACTATAAATGAACGTATGTTTCACAATATCATTCTAGTATCAATATCATCAACACGGCAGGAGTAATAGTTACAACGCAAACAAGCACTGAACCCATAACTGCGATGTTTACAAACAAAAACATATTGTTTTGTTTAGTCGTCGGCGTAACGTAAACTCAATCAATCATTAACCTTGTGTTACACAACACTGCTGTGCTATGCTATACCGCTTAAGGATTGCCAACAGAGATCTTGCCTCCTTTACAGATACTGTACCATACAGGTTCTGTTCCTCAAATTCAAAAACATATTTATTCAAGTACACTTTTAAACAGGAATATAAAACTGACTTTTTGTCTTTTAAGACTATCTGTCTGTCTGTCTGTCTGTAAAGGTATCAAGTTTAAATGATTATCGAATACTAAAGCTTACGGTAACTTAAAGTTTAAAAAATCAAGCTTCTAAGTCAATGCAATAAAAAAATATGCCCAAAATACGGTTATTTTTATCGCAAATTGGGACACAATTGTATTAAAACCTATGGGGCACTTCCCGTTGACTTGAATCATGAAATTTGGTAAGAAGCAATGCCATGTAGCACACATGAAGGAAAAAATCTGAAACCTTTGTTGTTATAAAAAATGATTTTTTTATAAACTTATTTGCAGTTAGTAAAGTAATTGCGACCTATATCGATGAATTGGGACAACAGTTCTCAAACGTCAAATTTAAGTTTGTCCATCAATACAGTTTACCTTTTATCGGTGTAGGCTTTCAACGGCAACTCCTCAATCACAGTAAAAAGCCGACTCACATTTGACGTTATTTATATATTTGTATATTTTTTAATTTAGAATTAAAAAAAATACAATACAATTTTTATTCATTTAATTATGTATTGATAAAATTACCAAAAATCAACATAATATATAACTTGGTACATCTAAAAGTTAAAATGTGCAAAAAACAAGAGTAAGCGCATACAGCATCTTTTTGTTTTCACTGTTTCACAAATCAATCACAAAATGACCGGGCAAAACGGATTCGCAAGGTAGAATACCCGAACTGTGTTGGTAAACATAGCATTGCGCACGTGTGTGTGTGTGTGCCGAGTGAATGTCGGGTGAAGTCTCTTATTTTTTTGGTTAAATAGGCAGATAGGTTTTCTATCATCTACATATAATATCCTGTAGTACTCACTCCCCTCAATTTTCTCTATTATTTTCGGAGCAAAATATGATTGACACAATGTGAAAGTTAAAGATACATCGCTCGCTAAATACTAAACAACAGATGTTATTGTGTTTGTATAGTTTAATCAAAAGATATTAAACCCTGCAGCTCAGTCTATAAATATCTGCTGAGCTTTATACAAAATAAGTTTTGAAGAAAGTTAGTGATTCAGCCAATCGTGAACTAATGTCCTTATTGTGAAAGCAGATATATTTAGGGTTTCTAACCGCATTAGGTAGCGGGGTTCACTTGTAAAATGTTAAAACATCAATTTTAATAATTGAAATTGTGACGTATTATCAAAACATTGTTAGAGAATAACGGCCGTAATTTTATTAATTTATTATTAATTTAAATGGCAAATATTAATTTTACATCGCCAATTGCAGTTTAAGTTACGTGCAGAAAATTAACTATTTGATAATCTTCATCATCATTGTCAACTTGGCCTACAAATATAAAGTCACATATGCAGAAGGTTTATACATTGAGTGAGCATCCTACCAGCGAACTCGTCTGACAAGAAACTAAAACAAAACAGAAAATCGGGATTCTTGTGCTTAGCGAAATAAGGAATTTTAATGAAAATAAATAGAAACAGTAAAAATCTATATCAACATTATTAATTTTAAATTGTTCTCGTGTGATTCAATTCAATAATTACATTTAATCTCCGTGTGCTTCATACAAACGATTTTTTTTACTTATTTTTGACAAAGTTTTGCAGACATGTTCTAGTAATAAATACCTAAGCATGTATTGTGCCAGTTTTCTATCAAATTTTATAGTTCAAAAGTTATACAGGATTCTAGTTTTTCATACAAATGATTTCAAAACGGATTTCTAGTTACTAAAACGTTTTACAAGATTTAGGAAAAACCACAGACATAGGTATTCGCCTTGGGATTATGACAAAAAAATTGTGATTGATTAGTAAATGTAAAAATAAATGAGAAATTCATTTGTATGAAGCCTGCTGCAAAGCGCCGCGAATCGAATCCTCTTAAGGGGATGAGATTATGCGCATAGTGCCTTAAGGGGCTGAGATTATGCGCATAGTGCCTTAAGAAAAAATAATAATTTAAAACATTATTACATTTTTACATTGGTGTCATTAGTTATTTCAAATAAGACGACGAGTAATGTGGAGAACTATAAGTAAATAACAGTCACACACAGCTCTGCGCCACACGTATTTTTTCATCACGCACGTGCTAATAGAAACAAATAACGTGCGTTCGTGTAAACAAACATTTCAGTTTAATGAACACTTCCAATCATAAAGTACCTAATAGTCCATTTTGTATTGAAGGTTCTATTCAACACTTTAATACTACTGTTTAGTTCTGAATTTTAAACATTTTATTTCGAGAGTCTGAACGAAGCCATATTGCTTTTGCTTACAATCCTACAAATATTATAAATGCAAATTTGTGTATTCACGCTACAAAAAAGCTTTTAGAATTTAAATAGCTTAATAGCTCCATTTTATCCCAGAACATTAGGTACCCACTGGAATAACTATAACCGAATTTTCACAATTTACTTGCGATCACAATACCTGCATTATCCAAGGTCGTGACCCGGTTTGTAATATGATCCAAATGCCCGTAGTCAGCGCAATTGTGAATGTTATGACTAATATTGCCCCCGGCTTGTCTGCTTGTCCATAAACGTGAACTCAGCCCTTGCATTGCCTCGTTCCACTGATCAGCATTCTTGGAAAGTCCAAAGGTTGTTTAAAACTGAACTTTGTCTTCATCGTAATTTAAGTTTCGTAATCAATTTTGTGTTAGCTTAAATATAGATTTTGTACGATATTTGCTTAGTTTTTTTTAATTTAAAGCTCGTATGCGTCTGCCGTACAAAAGCTAGCTACCCATTTGCACAAACCCTTGGGCACTCCGTAAGATGGCAACATCTGTTACTTTTTCTACGTCCAAGCTACATGCCAATGGCTCCCCCTGACTCTCAATGGCTAGTGCCCATTAGTGAGTGAGATACACTAGAAGGTCCTTAATCTAGCGACCGTGGCGTCGCGTCGGCGGTCGTGTTCTACTATGTCTCTTAGAAGCTGTGTGTTGATCACCCGCTCCATCGCCTTGGAGATGAGAGAGGTAATAGCGATAGGTCTGTAATTCGATGGATCTGATCTATCGCACTTTTTGGGCACCGGGTGCACGTTCGCAGCCTTTCATGAAGACGGAAATTGCCTAGTGTGGTAGGAAAGTGCGAAGAGGCGCGTGGGAAAGGGCATAACTCAGGAGCACACTGTTTAAGCACTCTCGACTTATGAACGTCTAGGGATAGCAACGCCCGCTGTGCTATCGAGATTTCCGGCATGGTCTTACATAAAGGGTTTTAACACGGCATATGTTCGGTTGTCTTACTGGGGACGCGTTTCATACATTTTTACCCGGTCTCCTTTCGATTTGGCTATAGGCAAATTCGTGTTCAATGAAGTCGATACATCCTTAAAACGTTGTTGCTTCAAATTGTTACATGAAATACTTCTTGAACTTTAGAGAGATGGATTTCCTACATAGGATAGGCCCAGTTCTATTGAGGTAGTAGTTCATTTCCGTTAACGTCCGGACGAGTAGTCAGCAGGAGGTCCAGTAAGGAGCTCGTATGTATTCTCGTTGGAGAAAGTACCAGCTGAGAGAATCCATAGGTCAGAGCAAATTCATGAGAAGATATCCCATCATAGTTATTGGTTCGAGAACTGAGCCACTCGCGATGGTGGGCGTTAAAGTCTCCCAAAATAACTAGTTCTGCTGGGGGATATTGCTCTAGAACTTTGTCAGTCGTCAAACTTGCGTGAAGCGTGAAGAGTCGAGTTACGTCCGTGAAACGGCTATGAGACCTGTATAGGCACGCATAGATACGAGTGTGGCCGCCGTAATCTACGCGCACCCACAATATCGACAGGTCCCTGTCTTCAAGGCTATGAAGGCGGCGACAGCAGATATCCTCCCGGACGAACATACAAACACCAGCACGACTCATAAAATTGTGTTCGAGTTTGTAGCCGGGATAGTGAAGGTATGATGTGTCGGCCAGGCAGGATATCTGCGTCTCCGTTAGAAAAAGAATGGTCGGCTGCGCAGCTCGAGATGGTGGTGGACTGCGTTAAGATTTGCGTAAATACCCCTGATGTTGTAGAAATCCACATTATATGTGGATGGAGTAGCCGCTGTGCAAACTCTTTTCTTATTCGGTCTCATGGCCATAATATATAAAAAAAGTTACTAAGACTAAGGATGAGGAATCACTGCACAGACAGCTTAGAGGACAAAAGGTGCGGTTCTAAGACTGCCGAAGCTCGCCACAGATGATACGGTTGCTGGCACGGCGGGCGGAAGGACCCCTGACCCTCTCTGTTGTAGTAGCCGGGTCCACTCCGGTCTCCTTCTCCGGCACGACTACCACTTCAGATACTTTACACAGGCTGGCGGATCAGCCTCCCAGGGCGGAGATTAAGTGATCCCTGGGTTCGGGATCCCGTTCAACCTGCGGGCGGCCAGCGGTCAGCCGTTTCATCAGGTCTCCCTGACCGCCGAACCAGCACGCTGCGTCTACGCCGAGCATGACAGCAACAAGCACCGCCGGTCCTCCGCTGTCCGCGCAGCGAATCCTCAAAGAGCTCTGGCAACCTTACTCACCGCCAGGAACACCACACTACTCAATGTTAGTGTTATTATGGCTGCGGTTTTCTGTAAGGTGGAGGTTCTTCCCCAGTTCAGGCCGCTCATTCGAGCAAGTACTCGCTATGCCCTGCTTTAGTTGTTCGGGTGGCTTATTCTAGCGAGTACTTGCAGTGTCCTACCTCTCTTATATTGTATATCCTATTTATAACTTATCTTAAAGCTAACTTTTTGAAACCTAAATCACAATGTTCTATAGAAGTATAATTGACTATTTCAATATTATTACATACAAACGTTTAACGACCGTGGCTGCGGGTGCCGGGTGCCGGGTGCCGGGTGCCGGGTGCCGGGTGCCGGGTGCCGGGTGCCGGGTGCCAGCTACTTCAAAAGTTTACATATACGTCGTGAGTACCTAGGTATTCCTCAAGACACCTCAAAGTTTCTAATTTCAAATACAAGGTCAAGGTCACAAGGTATTATTATATAAACTTCGTGCATAGTTAAAGATTAAATAATATTACGAACATTTAAATGTGATAAAGCACTGAACGTAGTTGAAACAACTGTTATGCAATTAAGAATAGAACACATTTTTAAATAAAAATGTAGACAATATCTTAATATTTAGTAAAACACAAACATTTAAACATGATTTTGTAAAGCGTTATTTGTTTTTTTGTTATCTACTGTGAACATACAGCCGCCCGTTGGTTATTGTAACACATTACTGCTACCACTAAATCGCGCGTTGGTTATAGTGACATCCTACTGCGACTATTACACCGCGCGTTGGTTATAGTGACACAGTTTAGTATACAGAGAGCAATGATTTTGTAGAGATAGATTTTCCTAAATACCGCGACTGTTCGTTATATCGTCGCTGATTCTATTCGTGACTATTTTACTCTCAGAATTAGTAGGTTTTAAACATGTCATTGTGGTAATAAGGGTCACCCAATTGAAAAACAAAAAAAGGGGTTATTGCATGGTCAAGCATTACATAAGTACATTTTTTTATCCATTATTTTTATTAATTAAACATTTAACAAGGAATATTTATTTTCTATTCACACTAAACTAAGGTATTCTTCTCTCTCTCCTACTTATAAATAAAGCGAGGATATTGAAGATATAATAAACCACCGATCTGATATAGGTTTTAGCGTATAAAATGATATTAAATATCAATTTACACATCAAAATAAACAAGAAGGAAATACACATCGAAATAAAAATCTAGAGGTAGACACTCAAATATAGAACAATTTGTTAATTTATAATAGCTGTCTGAAGGCAAATTAGGGTATTGATGTATGCATTTTTCTTTGCAAAATATTTACGATCAGAGTGTATGCAGTAACCTCAAGGTAAAAGTTATTATTATGCAATAAGTGCTTACTTCTTCAAATAACCATATAAATATAAACAATGACCATTGGCAGTTTAATCGATTACTCACTCGAGATGTGGCGAACACACGACTTCCTGTCTCCATTGCTGAGTTGGGTAATTAATATGGCCTTCGTCAATACTAAACTAGCTAAGTTAAGAGAGTAGATTCCGTTTGGGTATGTTTTAGGCATCGGTTGGAATTGTTACCTATTTCGTCTTGCACTAAAAATAAAACAATGTAGAATAATTTTATTCATAATTTCCATGTTATAAATCACTACCTAATCATGCTTGCAGCTTAAAAAAAATATTATTCGGTAAATAGGAATGAGCAAATAATTAAACATACGTCTTATAGATAATATAATTAAAAAAAACACAGTTCGATAATTAACCGTCTTTTAAAATATTAAACATGTGCACAAGTAACCTACCTATAAATCCTACACTTACAAATTAGAGAAGGAAATGTTACATTTTATTTTATTTATATTTTTTTCTATTTAGCAAAATATTGTTGTTTTTTATTAACCTTTCGCATTATAGTAACACTGAAGTGATAGTCGGATGCACTCGTCCCCGTCGCGCCGCGCCCCTGTCTCACGATTGCTCAGTCTAGACGCCTTCGACGGTTGTCTATAAATAAAGCCAATGTTTAGGCTGTGGTGTTACATACTCTAGGTAAAAAGAAATATATAAGCATTTTATGATTAAAAATTTGTATTGCCTATGTGTCTGTGGGTTAGCTGTCGAAAGACGACAAAAGTTATGAAACATATGACTTTAGATTCTCGAAATAAGCTTTATAAAATGTATAGCAGGTATTCTAATTATTCATGTGCAAGTTTCTGGACAAGTTGGGTGTTTGTTACTTACAGACTTAATTCTCCTGCCCACGTCAGAATGCCGCAACCGTGTGTTCTATGCATAAATCGTACATAGCTTACACTCTAAGCTAATTCAGAATCCTCTAAGCCTGACAGGATTCCGATGAAATTAAACTTATAAATGTTTGCCATTAATCATTTTAATCCCGCTCGAGACTTCCCACCGCAAAAAAAATCCACAAATCGCTCATGACCGGTTTTAAAATGTCATAAAGAACAATAACCTGCAAAAGTAGAGCAGGTATTAAGCAAATCAACAGCAGCGTGCAGGAACAAAGCAAATCATATATTTTATTCATTTCGATACCTAAATATTTTATTACTAAAGAGTTTTATCCCGGCAAACAAAACGCACAAAAAGTTCGTTGAAATTCCTCAACCTCACCTTTTCAGGTCAGGACACGCGATAAAGTTCTAGTAAACATAGAAAATATGAACTAGTCTGACAGCTCCGTGACTAGCTGCAATCGAGTTGTATCGACCGGTCGATTCCGAGGTGTTGAGTATTTAACGCAGTCATATCAGTTCACACATGGAGTCGAGAAGACGCGTGCCGAATGAAAGCATCTCAAATAAACGTTAAAATTGGCGGCAAAAACATCGCCATTATTAAAAAAAAAACAAATATGTTAACTTATAAAAGTGGTTTACTGTTAATTATTTAAATATATCTGTGTATTATTGTAGTTGTATATAGTATTTCTTTTATGGAAAAGTTAAATAAATATTAAGACTATTTTGTGCAAAAGTAAACGAAATGTTTTCTTTGTTACTTTTTTTGTTTGTGGGATATGCTGTGAAATGTGATGATATAAGGTAATTTTTTTTCCTTTGTACCTAGATAAATAAATCCACGTGTTATTTTTGTTGGTAAAAATGCTTGTTATATTTTTTTTTGCAATGCGGAAGACAAATTGACATTACGTGACTTTATAAACGTAAATAAACATTGGTTCTTTGTTATTTCTTGGCACTTGACAGCATGTATTTTTGATGCGGTCAACGACATGTTAAAGCCCTTAGCATTCGCAATTTTAAAAAGAATTACTATGTTCATTCATTAGCCTTACGAGTTATACCTTTACCTACAAAAAGTAGGTTAAAAAAAGGAAGTAATGATAATACTTTATTGTTTACATCGACGCCTGTTGCTAAGCAACCGTATAATACTTGTGATTAGAATGTGAATCATCGTGAAACTAGTGCATTGTATTAGTATACAAATTTGGACTATAACACTATGCAACACGTATCAAATTAGAATAAATTTTTTACTAAATCAAATACAAAGATTGTGGGATTCTGTGTTGTATATGCAGTAGTGATAAATCATAATATAAAGATGGAAGTTACAAATCTCAAATATAAGTAGGTGTAGATTTTGCGAATGTGATACAAAATTACAATTTGAATCTTCTTAATTTTAGTTGTTTTGAAAATATTTAAAAATGAAAACACGGACCTAACGAGTCACAATAAGGAAAAAACTTTGCATTTATCTTCAACCAACAAAACATTTCAATGAATGCTGTTTTGTTTGACAGTGTAATTCTATCTTGGTTCTCTCATGCTTAGTAATGTCTCTGATTTTGTGTTACGTACCTAAGTAAATGAAAAACTTCAGAAATTATAATAAATATATAACGAAATTTGATTACAGTACATTTTAATACACTTTGTGAGATCCGTAGTCTAAATAATTAAGTAAATAAAGTCAAAACTTTTTAAAGTTAACCCAATTTAGATCATAGAAATAGAAATAGGTACCTATATCAATTTAATTTCAAAATCAAACAATTTTTATTCAATTTAAAAATATCAGAACAACACAAGTAAGTAAATATTAGTTAATTTAGTGAGATTATTTTTATTTTTAAATACTTGTAAGTACCTAAATTATTATTTGCCTCATACATTTTTATCATAAAATGTAACTGAATATTTTACTGTTAGTTACTGAATAAACTTTGAAATCTATTTTGCTATAAATAGGTCAATCTTGTTTAACAACGATGAAGAGGTAGGTACATCAGACAGGTACGGTACGGGGTCATTTAGACAAGGTGAAAGTAGACATTAAAATAATTATCAAATTGATATAACCTCGTTCCTCAGCTTAGATTGTTAATTAACAAGTGACATTGTGACATTTCTTACATTTTTTAATATATTTGAAGTTATAGTTGTTTTACTTTAAAATTTCTTTCTATATAGGAAATGTGACACAAGGCAGTGATGCACGAAATATGTAAACTGATTGCTTTACCTAAAAGAACTTAAGATTTCGTCGTTTTAATTAGTTTATAGTGTTTTTGCTAAATTTGAAATTTAATCTCATTTAGTTATGTCATGAAGCCTTTGGTCTCTGCGTACCTACACCTTTGGAAATCGGCGTGATATGTATATGTAGGAGTTGTGTCTAATAAATGTCAAAGTATGTCTATATGGCTGCTTGTTACGCAATCTCGCTTCAACCACTGAACGGATCGGGATGAAACTTGGCATACATATTGGTTAAGTTCTGGAAGAGAATAGGATTTATCCCAAAAAACTCAAAATTTCCCGCGGGAATTACTATAATCGAGCTTCAGCGAACTATAGCTACGGCTATAGCTTGTTATACTAAACTTCATTTGTATAAATAAAGTTGTTCCACGCTGATAACTGAATTGTAGGCGGTATATATGTTTGACCGTGCTAATACCAAATGAATGATTGTGACGGACTGTAATTGCAATGGTATATTATACAATATTAGTAGACCGCGTTATAGTCTTCATGCAAAACGAAGCCAAACTGTCTGTCTGTCACATTTAAAAAGTTCCAACACCAATTCGATCGATTAAAATTATCTGACTATGGGTTCACCAAGGGCTAGGCATAGAAGTGCTAGAACCCAGACCAGTAATAACTCATAAAAAAGATACAATTACTGCGCCGACTGACAGGTCATTCTCATTCGTTCACCGGCTTTGTCACATTGCACCACCCCCCTCCCCCCCCCCCCCCTTAAAAAAAACCTTTATCCGCCCCTTGTTGTATAGCAGCTAGCATGATATGTATTCAATAGGGAAACTTTTTATAACTCGTATGAACATATTTAATTTTTGTAAGTATTTTATTTATTCATTTCCGTCACTTGCGCACTTATCGTCATGTTTATTTGATGACCACTTGACCTCGTTAGTGGTTGTTCTTCAATTTCTTCGCTTCGGGACTCCTGGGTTTGTGCTTTTACAGTAATAGATCTAAACACCATAATTACTTTATAAATAAATAATACCATAAATTCAATGTCATACATAAGAATATTAAATGTCCGTACTTTAAAAAAGGGTGTACATACCTAATTCGGAAAATTGGAAATAATTTAGATGTTCGGTCTTTTAAATACCTACTGCCATTAAAAGCATTACAATAGATGAAGTAAATTATTTTTTAAATAAAATAGTATTAGTTTTTCGTATAAACACAAGAGGGTTCGACCTCATGTTCGAGTCCGGTTCGAGCTTGACAGGTAGTTTTAAATGTTAAAATTTATTGATATTTAACATGGTTTTACCAAACTTTATTGATATTAAACGTGATAATAAACGGTAAATAATAAACGTGATAATAAACATGCGTAATGAAAACTTGAAAATAAAACACAATAATAGATCTTCATATTTCCATTAAAAAATTCATTCAGTTTAAGAAGTGTTTTTTTTTCTTTAAGGTTTTTTAGATATTCGCAATAAATCTCATTCTACGCAACCCTAACTAACGGAAACCTAATTCGAGAAGGAGTTAAAAACTGATCATGGGGTGTATATTGTGACGGTTTCATTCCCTTCCATTATAGTGTGGGAGACACTCTCTTTTCACCAACTTTGGTTTGTTTTATATCCTTAAACCTTTTTAAATAAACAGCCTAGTGGACGGAGTAAAATGCATCACAACACAATATCACGAAAATACTGACATATAAATATTGCTAAAATCAACGAGAACGAAAAGCTATTCTTTTATATACTTGACCCCTATACGAAAATTGCAGACAGACAGACAGATGGACGCTGTGTGGACACAGAAATTTTATCCGACTACAGATCTCGCTTGATGCAATCGAAAGTCTTCTAATAGTTTCGAAACAAAAGGGGTAATGTGAAACGTCGTTAAAGTCAAAACGATACAATCAATAAAAGATTAACAATCTACCATAAAAACAATCAATACAATTAAATCAATTCAAATGTTAGTTAAAACCACAGATTAAATATGTAGGTACGTCATACAAAATATTAAAACGTTTAAGACACCATTGGCATATAAATGTTTTAAGTTAACAAATGCCTAGTTACCTGTCTTTAAAATACAATCCAATTCTTTTAGAATAATCATTGGCCTATTTCAATGAAATTTTTTTTTTTTATAAAAATATACATATATAGATTTTCATGCATAAAAATATTTTTATGTTGTCTATATCTCGAAAATTCGTAACCTTCTGTTTGAGTACGTTTTAGTTAATTGTTTAATTGTGTTATCTAAAATTACATTACGGAATAAGGTGAAGTGAATTTCATTGGTCATCTGTCGAGTTCTTAATTTAAATTTAATCATTTTTAAATAGACAATACAAAATCAACACGCAACAAAAAGGTTATCTAACTAAATACTTATGAGATGTGTTAATGTGTCAAAGTCGACTCGTTGCATGAGACATTTAGTTAATCAGATAAATGTTAAATGATGCTGATTACTTAAAAACAAATTAGAACGTATTTAAATTAGAAGAAGAAGAGAAACTTTTATTTAACTATACAACTACACGTGTTGTTAATATTTACGGCATAAATAAACAAAAAACGTACTTAGGTAATGCCAAAAAGCTATTAAGAAAATAAAAAAACAATGTTAAAACGTCCAAAATTCTTGTTTTACAATAACAACAAAAATTACAAAATTCTTGTGTTGCATGATTTAAAAAATATATAATATTCTTGTGTTACACAATGCTATAAAATTACAATATTCTTGTGTTGCATGATGCTATAAAATAACAAGATTTGTGTGTTTAACTAAGCTTTTAAATAACAAGATTCTTGTGTTACACGACGCTATAAAATTACAAGATTCTTTTGTTACACAATGATATATAGAAGTTACAAAATTCTTGTGTTGCATAATTTCAAAAATGTATAAGATTCTTGTGTTACACAATGCTATAAAATTACAAGATTTTGTGTTGCATCATGATATAAAATTACAAGATTTGTGTGTTTAACTTAGCTTTAAAATTACAAGATTCTTTTGTTACAATATGCTATAAAATTACAAGATTCTTTGTTTCGTGATGCTATAAAATTACAAGATTAATGTATTTCACAGTGCTATAATTTACAAAATTCTTGTGTTACACATTGCTATAAAATTACAAGATTCTTGTGTTGCATTGTGCCCAAAAGGTGCAAGATCATTGTGTTGCTCAATACCAAAGTTTAAGATTATTTTGTTGCAAGTGTTGTGGTTTTAGCCTAAACACCAATTTTTAGTGTAGAGTTCGTTATTTTTCCTCAGAACTTTGATACCTTAACTAAACCATTTGACACATACCCATTGGACCGTCAATTATACCAACAAACAGAAATGTAATTAACTGCCTCTACACAAACAACAAAACAATTAAAAAAAACAAGCTTATTAAATCAACAAGTGTTAGAAACAATTTAATTTATTGCTATTGAGTTTCTAATACTACCACATATTCTGTTCGCATTTTACTCAGAATTTAAGCACAACATCTTATTTTTATTAAGTCAAAGTCATATTTTTTTATTCAAATTAGGATTTCACAAACACTTTTGAATCGTCAAAGTTATGAAATTTTCTGAAATCCGGTTCAAAATGTTGTTGATTTTTACCGAGAAGATTCCGGCAAGAAACTCGATAGTTACTGTTTTAAAAAAAAATCATAAAAACTACAAACACAATCAATGTTTTAATTGAAAATTTAAGTCGTACCATTTTGTATTATTTCCATTTTAATTTGGTTTACCTATGCATCCTGTAATTGAGCATCTTCAGTCCCAAGGATTTTTATCATTAACATAGTCTGAAATATTGTAGTATGCTTTTTTACAAAGTAGTTGTTTGATAAAAGATTTAAATTTTCTTATTGAAACTTATCATTTTTAGATATTAAATCTGGATTTAGTTTTTGTGATAAAGCCGTATAACATTAAACAGAATAGAATAAAATAAAACAATTAAATGAAATAAGTACTTTAATTTGTACATATGTCTTTGCGTTTTGTTATTTGTTGGGCAGTTTAAAAACTGATGTTAAGTATAGAACTTATGACACGTAAAATATTTCCTGTTTTCGTTATTTGATTTGACAAATTAAAGTTTTCAAAATTAAAAATGTGCTGTTGTTAATATCGTTGCTGATTTACAATTTACCATTTAAAACGATTCCTACAAGAATGTTTTCAAAATCACAAATTATTATTATTATTGAAATTACTATGAAAATCTATTAAAAAGATGTATTATATATGAAACTAACTATACAACAATATCGTGAAAGTTGTACAAATAAAAATTGCCAAGTGATAAAGTTCGCGAAGGCTCGGCAGGAAAGTTGCTAAAAGCATTAAAAGCAATGTCAAATACGGAATAAATAAAAATATTGGCAATATCTCAGTTCACCAGCACGACGGGGGGGCGGCGGCGGGGAGGTGGGGGTGGTCAGATGCCGCTTTCTTTGCAAATAACTTCTTTAACATAATACGTTGTGGCTTTTTATCAACTTTCACCCAGCTCTGTGGTTTTTAGCAGGATCAATAAATTTTGTAAAAAGAAAGTAAGATTTTAAACAATACCGACCTTACCGGAAAGTTTCCTTTGTGAGTTAGTAGGTATTTATTATGTAGTAAAGTAAGGCTTTAGTAGTAACCATAGACTTCGGGTTCTGTAATCTGTCATGGACTGCTCAACAGCCTTACAAAATTTACTATCCTTTAGAAACAGACAAAGTTAACCTCGGGTCTCTTATATCTCTCTATCAACGTCCGCCATTTTGTTTGTTCATGTTTATTTAAGCAAGTTAGAAAGAGACAAGTGACCACAGATTTGCTTCGTCTCTTTAACTTCTTGGCGATCATTTTTTTCACAGCTGGCTAGGAGATGCGCTGTCCAGTTATCTTTGTATATAGTATAGACTTCGACCTCTGTAATCTGTCCTATGTCCTTTGTCCTATGTACTGTGCAGTGCCCCACAAAATTGGTTACACTTTAGAAGAGAAAATGTGAAACTGTGGTCTCATTTCCCTTAGACAAGACACCGCAGATTCTCTACGTCTCTGTCACACTTTTCGACCTTTTTTTTCACATGGCTAGGGAATGTGCGCTACAGTTCTCTATGTCTATGGTCTATAGATGACATATTATTATGTTGAAGGACTACCACAGACTATATAACACTACGTATGTACTGAGTAGTATAATAATAGTTAAATCTGTGTCTTCACACTAGTTCGTATTTGTATTTTTTTTAGCGTAAAGTGACGTAAAGCGTATAACTTTATATTTATTATACCAGTTCATAACTGATGTTTTTTTTGATACCTAAACATGATCTTCCTTTTACCCGACTGCGGCAAAGCCCAAAAGGAGGTTTATGTGTTTGACCTGTATCTATTAACTATCTGTAACGGCTCAAGCGATTTTGATAAATAATACGTCATTATAGAATCGTCTTCATGACGCGAGTGTCATTGGTGATCTAATAGAGTGGTTTCCGCTTCCATTTTAAATTAATTTTATTGAGCACTATGCTATAGTAATTCTCAAATCTCAATAATTACGTTGTAAATAAACTACTAGGAAGTTTGGAAAGGGGCGAGTTGAGACTCCTTGGTAAAACATATAAATCAGCCGCGCATCAAACCTTAGACAAACGTAATGAATTCTTAATCCTATCTGTTTGTTATGTACTTATGTGATTTTCAATTGTACCTATAATGTATTTAATAATTTAAATGCCGCAGTCGGTTTCTTTTATTTTTTAATAGCTTAATTTTAACATAGCTGACATCCTTATCCCATTTTTTTGCGGGTGTACAGGTAAGGTCATGTCGTTTACCTACTAAAGTGTTAAGGAAATATAAACTTTTATCGTATGAATAGTTCCATTTCCCAATCTAATAAAATAGACAAAAAAGTATGCTAAATTTAAAAACTTGCGTCACTCTACGTCCGACTGCAGGGGCAGAAGCCTCTTCCTGCATAAATGACGCTTAGGCCATGTTATGATCGATGACTTCGCTCGCGCTGGCCCAGTTCGAAGCTAGTACTCCCCTTAAACCTCTGACTTAACTTAACGACTAGTGTTATATTATTATGACAATTGCTAGGAGTTAAGCCGACGATCCTCCAAACCACGGTTAGAAATGTGCCATTGATGGTCACCCATCGTAGGGTGCTAACCGTAAGATTTTCACAAAAAATAATAGAACTTTGCACAGCAAGTGAATAAAAGGCAAATTTCATGCGACGACCAAAGTTGAATCAGAAAAGGAGCAATGGATGCTATAGTTGAATGCTCAAAAGTAAAATTTTCTTTAAATAGCATAACTAGTTTTTTACTATTGACTGAGAAGATAATATCTAATACAGTCCATAATCCAGAATTGTCTATTTTCTTTTAAAGCTACTAGCAATTCAGTTTTAACTTTACATTCCTGGACGCAACCAACTTGGCACGGTCACAGTTTAAACATTATAAAGTCGCATCACGTAAGTACCTACTACTTGTTTGCACGGAAAGTACGCGGATCAGGATTTTGAATTGTCACCAACTTCACGGCGTCACACGGAAAGATTACTTGAAGCTAACTCAAAAGTTTAAAAGCTTTTTACTCTGAACAGGTGACTTTCTTTTAAGTTGTAACATTAGTACGCATGGTAATAATAAGATGTTATCCTATATACATACATATACATATATATTAAATTATGAAAAAGATATGAAAAACTTGATACCTAAATATAAATTACATAAATTCGGTTATCGGTGTCGGATGTCAACGGCGCTTCTCAATTATAGAAAAAAAACCGACTCACACTTGACTTTTTCAAGTAGTCTATGTCCTTCCTCGGGTCTCAAACTATCTCCATGCCAAATTTACCCGCGGTTCCACCCGCCCTAAATTGCATTAATTGCTTATGACTTTAACGGCAAGTCCTCAATTTTTTATAAAAAAACAAACCACACTTGACGTTTTCAAGAAGCCTATGTCCTTTGTCCGGGACTCAAACTATCTCCATGGCAAATCTCATCTTAAGCAGTACAGCGGTATCATTTATTATATATTATTATTATTAGATAAATAATTTATAAATTTAAAATAAATATTTTTAGAAGAGAAAGACTCTAATGAAAATAGTTAGTTATTTATCAGTGAGGTTGTTTTGCTATAACGTAAATAATATTGCAAAACAATCAAAAAACCAGGTCACCGAGTGACACCTCCTGCCGCAGTACCCTGTGCCCTAAAACGCTTAATAAAGAGCCGGTTACCGTTCAGTGTGTCGAAAGTTCCAATGAGTGTTCGACATATCATCGGAACGCGATAAGGTTTTGTTGTTTCAACACAATATAATAATGGAAGATTTACTGAAACGTTTACAACAAACAAATACCGTTACACGCCCCACTGCACGAGACCAAAGTGAATTCGCGGATCTTGTCGAGCTACGAGCTGCTTGACTGTCAGAGTTTACCATAAGGCTTCAAAAGACTTATAGCTTACCAATTACTGTCGTATGACAGCCAGGACCGACAGTTTAACCTCCCCTTCGTAGCACGAAGAAGCTCAGAAAAACTGACCACGTATGCGTTGCCTAACTTCGCTTATGGTTATTGTTTACGATTGACGAATGCGACAGATCCACGAGCTCTTGTCTAGAATGATAATATTGGTACACTATCCTTTATTTCAATAGAAAGAAAGAGAGTCATAGTTGTTATATATATTTAAAATACAAAAAAGGGTAGCACGAAGCATTTATAGGCTAGGTAGCCGAGATTCTCTGACGCAAATTTTTAAAATAATTAATATTCTAACAGTACCTGGTCAATATATCTATGAAAATATAATGTTTGTCCATAAAAATATATCCCAATTTCCGAGGAACAGTGATAAGCACAATTTTAATACGAGAAATTAACATAAACTTGCTATGCTAAAGTTAGTTAGTTAAAGGCTTATTTAAGCAAACAAATAATTTATGAGAAGCGGTGTAACATTTTATAATAAGTTATCTGTAAAAATTCTCAACTTAGGTGACAAACAGTTTTAATTTTAAATTAAACATCTGCTATGTAAGGAAGCGTATTATAATGTAGGTTAATATTAACTTCTCGTGAGAAGTTATTGGAATAGGTCCGAAAATCGAAATCAAAAATTTTGTGTTTTCTTTACGTTTCAAGACTTTTGCAATGATTTTTAGAGTGATGTCTGTGTGTGTATCTGTGTGTGTGCGTGTGTACGTATGTATGTTTGTATGTAGACATATTTTGGCTTTCGATTCCTCAATAACTACTGGACCGAATCGCTCTGATGACATATCAATCGATACGCCACGTCATGACTTAGATCTGAAAGGAGTCTGAAATCGGTCCAGCGATTCGTTTTTTATCCGTAAAAAACTGACTTTTTTATACACGCGACATAAATTTCATGTATCGAGGGGTAGTAAAGGGTTTTCGAGGGTGCTGAATTCGAATTTTTTATCAGTTTTTTAAAATTCAAAATGGCGGATCCAATATTATTTACGTAATTTTTTTTTTGTAAAAGAATTTTTCTCAAGGGAAGTTGCATGTACGGTACTTGCTGCCGAACCAATTTTTTAAATAACAAAATTGTATGACCTAGTATAACACAAAATTAATGTTATAATTTCTTCGTAAAATTACCTCCTCTCAGACAACATTGTAAAGTGGTCGTAGTAAATAATTTACGCCTGAAAAGTTAAAGGAGCACTTTAAAGACCAATGTGAGTAGAAATGTTATGACTTCGTCATAGTGGTCGGTTTGCGAGCGACCAGGGGATGCACCATGTGCACTTATCCGCCTTTGGTTTCCTGGTTTTGGTGGGGTTTCGAATGTGTGGGGGTGTGACGAGCAGGTGCGTGTGTGTGTGTGTGTGTGTGTGTGTGTGTGTGTGTGTGTGTGTGTGTGTGTGTGAGTGTGTGTGTGTGGGACACTTTCAGGTATGCGATGTTTGTCTGAATATGTATATTATGTGCGTGTTTGAGTGACGCCCCCGCTGGCGTCGCGGTCGGGCGGCCAATCGAGGATTGCAACATATAGGACCTCAAGTCAATTTATTTATAAATTTTTAAAAATATGTATATAGGTCTGTATATGTGTTTCTGTTTATTTATTTAAATGTATGTATGTAAAAATAAACGTCTATATAAATAAATATATGAAGGTATATCTTTATATATATAATTCTACTGTACGTGTGTATGTCAATGTACTCCTCGTAAACAGCTGGACCG